>CM062930.1:86372046-87821213 GCA_031878705.1 Tapirus indicus | reverse complement strand
ACAGCCAAGCCACAGGTGGACACTGGGGTCCACCAGCTGTCCATCCCGGACTTGGCCACGGGTCTCGGGATGCTTGGGTGGACCAGCTAGTCTTCCCGAAATACCGGTGCTGGCCTCCATTGTCCAGCCACACAGTTTCGTGGTTCATGTGGCTAGGATGAAATATAGAGGGTTAAAAATATCAATCACAGGATATCATAAATCATACCTCTCTTTTCATCGACAAGAAAGAGACATGCAACTATTTTATTATTCTAATGATTACCATTTTTGTGACTCATTTAGTGATGTTTGGTGGCAGCCAAAAAAAGAGAAAAAAAGAAAAGAAAAAAACCCTAGGGAAGTGTCTCCATCCACAAGGGGTGTCAGATCAATCCGAGGCCATGGGGGAGAGATGGGTTTCGTTCGGTTCCTGGACATTTCTAAATCCGCCAGGGAATCCCTTGCACTGGCTGAAGGGCGCCCTGGCAGGATGCCTCCAGTGAAATCGCCACGTTGACCATGGGACCCAGAGCCAGCTGAGCCTGGGACGAGAAGGAACGTGGAGGAGGACTCCGTCCCCTAGCCGGCAGATGTCTCTGTCCCAGGGATGTTTGGAAAAAAGTTTCCAAGGCCCCTTTCCCTTCCCAGGGCAGCGACTCCCCCTCTGCTGGCTCCAGGCCAAGAAACGAGACCCGAGGTGAATCAGGACCAGGCCAGGCACCTGGCCAGCTGGCGCTGCATCCTCCCCGCCCGGAGATCCTGATCTGCCCCGCTGACGATGAGGCCGGTTGTCTGGCGCCACGTGCCTGGCGGCCACTTATATAACATTTGAAGAGGTCGACCAGATGACCAGACCGGGCCAGGGTTGGGAGGGGGGAAAGGGAGGAGAGAGGAGGAATGCTGGGGAGATGGGTGGCATGGGGCTGGGCGGCAGTGGGGGTGGGGGTTGGGATTGAGGCCTGGGAGGCAGGCTGGCAGTCGGAGGTGGATGGTTGGAATAGTAGTTCTGACGATGATTTTTATTTTCATTCGGAAATGTTAATGTATACAATTATATAAGTACTCTTAATACCTTATGAATTTAGTTCATGGACAACAATATGTAGGTTGTGAAACTTCTGTAGTGTTGCCACATGTATGTAAATGTAAATAAGTACCACAATTACTGTCCTTGTTTGAGAGAGAAGGAGGAGGAGGAGGAGGAAGGGGAAGGGGAGGGGAGGAGAGAAGAGGAGGAGGGGAGGAGGGAGGGACACAGAGAAAGAGAGACAGAGACACAATAAAATTTCTCTTTTCACAAAAGGCGTTTGGTGGAAAGATGACAGAAATAGCAGTTCTGGGCCAGAAAGCCCAAACCACACCTCTGCAGTGATCAGCCCCAAATGGTCAGAGTCAGAACTGAACTGACAGATTTCCTTATTTGGGCCCCCAACTTAGGACCTTTCTGTCCCCTCAACATGAGACCAAGAAAGGAAAACAAATATGACTCCCCCCCATTACACAGGGCACCCTTCTTCGAGTCAGTGGGCCTCCAGCTTTTCCACATGCCAACAACTTCTCATTGGGATAGACCTTCCCTTTTTTGCCACCATACAGCTTTCCCACTTCTTAGCCAAATGCAAGTGGTGGTGGTAGTGGCAGTGGAGGCAGGGGCCTGCTGACTCTCTTGCTTGCTAGTAAGTACTTCCAGTTCTCATATGTGGGTGTTCTTCATTTATCTCCACAGACCTTATTAGTAGGGGGAACAAATAAAATCCCTCAGATTAATACCTGTGGCCGGTGTGGATAACTAACTAGCTGTCTCCATCTCCATCTGTCTGTCTGTCTGTCTGTCTGTCTCTCCCTTGTATGTATGTATGTACGTGTGTGTGTGTGTGTGTGTGTGTGTGTGTGATGTAGGTAGGTAGACTGATTTACCGACTGACAGACCAGTCAACTACCTACCTACCTACTTATGTTTTCATCACACATTCTTAAAATTGAGATAGAAATCACATCCCATAAAATCCATCCTTTAAAGGTGCACAAGGCAAGCTTTGGGAGTCTATTCACAAAGTGACACAGCCATCACCACTATGTATTTCCAGAACATTTCCATCACCTCAAACCTGAAAACAGCCCTACGCCTGTATCTGTCCCCTACTCCCTCCCCCCCGACAAATCTGCTCTCTCTCTCTCTCTAGAATTGGACTATTCTGGCTATCTCATATCCATGGAATCACACAGTATGTTGCCTTTGATGTGTGGCTCCCCTCACTTAGCAGGTTTTTGAGGCTCGGCCAGGCTTTTGCGTGGATCGCTGCTCCGTTCCTCTGTATGGCTTCATCACGTTCCATAAGCCATGAAGATGGAAAGAACGATTTATGGATTGCTTTTCATGTGCTGCTGAGTCCTTCACCCCTTTTTAAAAATTTTGAGTAGCGGTAAAAGAGTATCATCTCTGATGATAAAAGTCAGAGAAACCCTGGTCAAACACCGTGGAAGGTGTTTTCATGTTCTCACAACAAGAACATGTCCCTGTCAGCATTTCTTCTCATTCTCCTTCCAAAAGGATTCTTGTGCCTTCCTGTATCCCTAAAGGTCTGTGGCTCTTATGCCTAGCAGTGGGTCATGTGTCATGGATCGTGTGCATCCCCTCCCCCCACCCCACGGCTGTCTATGGCTTCACGCTCATAGGTTTGCCCCAAAGAGCAATTCAATGAACAGCATGATGCTTTTTCCAATGGGCAGGCCAAAGTCATCCCTTTAGAAGGTTTCAAAGCCCCATTCCATTCTCCAATGCAGATCCTGTGGCCATCAAAGAGGCAGATGATGGGGGTGGGGGTGGGGTGGCATCTGTCCTTCTGTCACTGTAGAAATTATTTTGAAAGGAGGTATGATTGGCAAAGGTAGACCGTCCTGGGGCATGCTGTCTGGGGACACTCAGAATGGCATAGAATATAAAACTCATGAATTATTTATTTCTGGAATTTTCTATTTAATATTTTCAGATCACAGGTGACCTCTGGTAACTGAAATCACAGAAAGCAAAACCACAGATAATGGGGGACTACTGTACAATGAAAGGTTGATCCATTATCTAAGTCCTTCCTCTCCATAGAGACTAGGCATATTCTGTGTGTCTTTCCAGAAATCATGTATGCATATCCAGACATATAAATATCCTTTGAAAATATCAAATAGGACCATACCGTGCATGCCATTCTACACCTCAGATTTCTTTCAGCTAATGAAACATCTGGGATGGTTTTCTAAAGTACACATAAAGAGCTATATCCTTCTTTTTACTGGCTGAATAGTGTTTCATTGTATTGATAAAATGCTATCCTCTTAATTAGTCACATATTTATAGGCATTTAATGTGTTTTCAGTCATTTGCTACTGTAAACAATAGTGCAACTAACAGCCTTACATATATGTCCCTGCAGTCATTCAAATATATCTATAAATTCTTAAAAGCAGAATTGCTGGCATAAAGGATACATGTGCCTTCCATTTCTTATTAATATTGCAAAATTACCTTCCAAGATAGTTTTATTAAATCAATAGAGTTTTCTACTCTAAATAATGAACAATTATCAGGAACTGCAGGTGACATTTTTGGTGAGAGAAAGGAGATAATTCTTGATGCTTCTTAAATCAACTAAGAAAAGGACTGAGGATTCCAGGTCAAGATGGCAGCATAGGCAGACTCTGAACTCACCTCCTCCCACAGACACAGCAGATTTACAATGAATCTTGGAAAAATTATGCTTAGAAAGAACTGAAAACTGGATAAGAGGAACCCTTGCAACAAACAACAGGCTGAACTAGGTGGAAGAAGCACAAATTCCCTTCTGGAGAGAAAAAGCCCCACCTCCACAACCTGCAATGCTTCACAGCTGCCCGGGAGCAATCCAAAGGTACGCAGCCTTCCCTGGAGGAGGGGGGGACCTGAGCCAGGGAGCATTGCTGCTATAGACATTTTTTTGGACCCAGCACAACCAAGGCAAGTGTCATAATATCTGGTTTTGCTGGCTACTAACAACAATGGGGAATACCCCCAGAAAAGCTGGGACACAAAGAAATTAAAGCTGCCCTTAAAGGGCCCATGCACAAATCCACCCATTTCATAAAGCAACCTAAAATCACCACAGAGAAAAGTGCACAGTCCTTTGGTGAAAACTGACTTACCTGATAGGCTCTGGGTGCATCTTGGTGAGAGGTGAGACCTCCTGAGGGACTGGGACATTGGTGGCTGCCATTGTTGTGACCTGGTGTGGGCGTGCTGACACAGACACTGGCAGACACCATTAGAGATCTCCCTGTGGCCTGCTAGCTCATGGTCTGCCCCACCCTCTAGAGCACTGACTTAATCCAGCTCAGCCAAGGAAAGCAGCCTGCCCTAGGGACTGGGCCCACCCAACAAGCCTTTGGGCAACTTGTGGGCCTGCTTAAAAGAGCTGCCTGGATTCTCTGAAGCCTGGCAAGTAGGTCCACCTCTGTGGGGGTGAGCCCTAGGAGTGGGTGGAGAGTGTGGGGCCCCTTCCTTGGAGTGACTGGGTCCACTTTAGAGGGTTGGGGATGTGTGCCTAGGGCAGAACTGTGTTGACTGTGTGTGAGGCCCCACGGGCAGTGGGGCTTCTTGGCTGCAGAAGACTTATGCTTTTCAAACAGCCACAAAGGAGATTGACCCCACCCCCCAAATCCTGAAACAATTGGATGCTCCTGTGCCTGGGGCCAGCGCCACCCAGCTGCAACCCTTCCAGAGCTAAGAGCCTAATAGACCAAGGCTTATAGCAGTTGTAAGCCCCTGAGCCTAAACCAGCCACACTGGGGGCCTACTCATTTAATAGAAAAACTGCAACAGGAATATGCTATTAGACCTTGCAGTCAATTGTGCTGGGGCTCCTCACACCCAATAAATAGACTGAAGGGCCTACAACAACCACATGAAGCTGAGCATTACAACCAGATGGTCAGGGGGACAGCTTAGGCTCCCTGGGCACCTATGGTAAGAGCAACCCTGCCACAACAGAAGGACACAAGTAGCCCACACAGGTGCCACTCCTGGAACCTTTGGAACTAGTGAGGAGAGGAAAGCACACTGCTGGGTCTCATAAGGCACCACTTACATAAGGTCTCCTCTCCAAGATAAGGAGATGTACCTGACCTACTTAATACATAGAAACAAGTACAGAGAAAGAGGCAAAATGAGGAGGCAAAGGAGTACTTTCCAAGTAAGGGAGCAGAACAAAACCCCAGAAAAGGAACTAAATGAAATAGTTCAACTATTGAAAGAAGAGAAATTACAATGGACACCACAGGAATACAAAAGATTATAAGAGAATACTATGAAAAGCTATGTGCCAACAAACTGGATAATCTAGAAGAAATGGATAAATTCTTAGAATCATACAACCTTCCAAAACTGAATCAAGAAGAAATAGACAATTTGAATAGACCAATCATCAGTAAGGAGATTGAAACAGTAACAAAAAACCTCCCCCAAAATAAAAGTACAGGACCAGATGGCTTCCCTGGTGAATTCTACCAAACATTCAAAGAAGACTTAATACCTATCCTTCTCAAACTCTTCCAAAAAATTGAAGAGGGGGGAAGCTTCCTAAGTCATTCTACAAAGCCAACATTACCTTGGTACCCAAACCAGACAAGGACAACACAAAAAAGAAAATTACAGGCCAATATCACTGATAAACATTGATGCAAAAATACTCAGCAAAATACTAGCAAATCGAATGCAACAGTACATTAAAAGGATCATACACCATGACCAAGTGGGATTCATCCCAGGCATGCAGGGATGGTTCAACATCCACAAATCAATCAACATGATACACTGCATTAATAAAATGAAGAATAAAAAAATCACATGATCTTCTCAGTAGATGCAGAGAAAGCATTTGACAAGATACAGCATCCATTTATGATAAAAACTCTGTATAGAAGGGAAGTACCTCAACATAATAAAGTCCATATATGACAAACCCACAGCTAATATCATCCTCAATGGAGAAAAACTGAAAGCTTCCCTCTAGGAACAGGAACCAGACAAGGATGCCCACTTTCATCACTCCTATTTAACATAGTATTGGAAGTCCCAGCTAGTGCAATTTGGCAAGAAAAAGAAATAAAAGGGGTCTAAATCGGAAAGGAAGAAGTGAAACAGTCATTATTTGCAGATGAAATGATTTTATAAACAGAAAACACTAAAGAATCAAAAAAGTCTAGAAATAATAAATGAAGATGGTAAAGTTGCAGGATATAAAATCAACATACAAAAATCAGTTGCATTTCTACACACTAACAATGAAGTGGCAAAAAGAGAAATTAAGAATACAATCTCATTTACAATTGCAACAGAAAGAATAAAATACCTAGGAATAAACAACCAAAGAGGTGAAAGATCTGTACACTGAAAACTATAACATTGTTGAAATAAATTGAGAAAGACACAAAGAAAAGGAAAGATATTCTGTGTTCTTGGATTGGAAGAATTAACATAATTAAAATGTCCATACTTCCTAAAGCAATCTATAGATTCAATGCAATCCCTATCAAAGTTCCCACATTTTTCACAGAAATAGAACAAAGAATCCTAAAATTATATGGAACAACAAAAGACCCTGTATAGCTGAAGGAATACTGAGAGAAAAGAACAAAGCTGGAGGAATCACACTCCCTGATTTCAAAGTATATTACAAAGCTATAGTAACCAAAACAGCATGGTACTGGCACAAAAACAGGCACACAGATCAATGGAATAGAATTGACAGCACAGAAATAATCCCACACATCTATGGACAGCTGATTTTCTTTTTTTTTTTTTTTCTTTTTTTATCCTTCACCCAGATTCCCCAGATCTTAAATTTACCACATTTGCTTTATCCTTTTCACTCTAAATATACATTTTTTCTGAACCATTTGACAGTAAGCTGCAGACATAATGCCCCTTTACCCCAAATACTGAATGTGGACGCTGATTTTCCACAAGGGAGCCAAGAATATACGATAGAGAAAGGAAAGTTCAACAAATGGTGTTGGGAAAACTGGACGGCCACATGCAAAAAAAGAAAGTAGACCATTATCTTACACCATACACAAAAATTAACTCAAAATGGATTAAAGACTTGAATGTAAGACCTGAAATCATGAAACTTCTAGAAGAAAACACAGGGAGTACGTTCTTCAACATTGGTATTAGCAACATATTTTCAAGTACCATGTCTGACCAGGCAAGGGAAACAACAGAAGAAATAAACAAATGGGACTACATCAAACTAAAAACCTTCTGCACAGCAAAGGAAACCATCAACAAAACGAAAAGACAACCTACCAATTGGGAGAAGATATTTGCAAACCATATATCTGATAAGGGGTTAATCTCCAAAATATATAAAGAACTCATACATCTCAACAACAAAAAAACCTGACAACCCAATTACAAAATGGGCAAAAGAGCTGAACAGACATTTCTCCAAAGAAGATATACAGATGGCCAACAGACACATGAAAAGATCCTCAACATCATTAACTATCAAGAAAATGCAAATCAAAACTACAATGAGATATCACCTCACACCCGTCAGAATGGCCATAATTAACAAGACAGGAAATAACAAGCATTGGAGACAATGTGGTGAGAAGGGAACTCTCATACACTGCTGGTGGGAGTCCAGACTGGGGCAGTCACTACAGAAAACAGTATGGAGATTCCTCAAAAAATTAAGAATAGAACTACCATATGACCCAGATATTCCACTGCTGGGATATGTAAAGATACATGCACCCATGTGTTCATTGCAGCATTGTTCAAAATAGCCAAGACTTGGAAGCAACCTAAGTGCCCATCAAGGGATGAATGGATAAAGATGTGGTATATATACACAATGGACTACTACTCAGCCATAAGAAATGATGAAATCCAGACATTTGTGAAAACATGGATGGACATTGAGGGTATTATGCTAAGTGAAATAAGTCAGAGGGAGATGGTCAAAAACTGTATGATGTCGCTCATAAGTAGAAGATAAAAATAACAACAAACAAACACATAGACACAGAGATTGGATTGGTGGTTACCAGAAGGGAAGGGGGGAGGGAGGAGGGCAAAAAGGATGATTAGGCACACGTGTATGGTGATGGATTGTAGTTAGTATTGGGGTGGTGAGCATGATGTGATCTATGCAGAAATAGAAGTATAATGATGTACACCTTAAATCTATCCAATGTTATAAACCAATGTTACTGCAATAAAAAATAAATTTAAAAAAGAAAATAATGTTTAAAAAAAGAAATAATAACACTAATGGATAACATAAGAGTTCATGGGCCCATTCTGATATAAACAAATCAATAAAGAAAGGGCAAGAATCATAAATGGAGGCTAAAACTAGTGGGTGCAAGTTTGTTGAGTAACAAGGTATTTATATAGTGCCAGAATATCTCTCTTTAAGAGTCTTATTGATTACTAAGGGAAAAAATAGAAACTTTACAGTGGAGAAAGCTGGCACACATCACCTTTACCAAGTGATCCAAGCTTAACATCTGTAATGGGACAACTTGACATCATGTACCTCCTGACTGACAAACTGAGAAGAATATCACATTGCTTCTGTGCTATTCCTGCCCAAAATGCATAATCTGAAACTAGTCATGAGAACATACCACAAACTCTAATTTAGGGATATTCTACAAAATAACTGGCCTGTCACTTCAAAAATTTTCAAAGTCATGAAAGACAAATAAAAATTGAATAACTATTCCAGACTAAAGAATGCTAAAGAGACATGACAACTGAATATAATGAATGATCTTGGATTTTTCTTTTGCCACATTATATTGGGACAGTTGGTAAAAATTTTAATAATATCTGTAGAGTGGATAAAAGTACTCTATAAATGTTAATTTCCTGTTTTGATCATTATCCTGTGGCTATTTATGCAAGAGAATATCCTTGTTTTTATGAAATAAACCCTGAAGTAATTAGAGGTAAAAAAAAAAAGAAAGAAAAGCACTGAAAGAAAACGAAATTTCCTAAAGAAATCGTTAATACTTTACGATTTTACTTCCTCTTTTTTTTTAACTTTTATTTAAAACAAAGGAAAACCAAGCGCTATTTCTGGGAAAGAATTTAGAATCACTTTCTCACTTCCACTAACGAAAGTTCCAGCTTGTTACTAAGTGAGTTTTTCTACTCTTCAGCAATTCTATTCTAAGTCAACCTTTTAGGAACTCACAGCCAATGGAAACAGGAGTTTAAAGAAAAAGAAAGAAAGAGGGAAAACATAAAACTCAGAGTTTCTAAGGAGCACAAGATTCTCATGTTTCTGGGCTGGATAGTGACTTTCAACTCTTATCTTTTGATTTTTTTTTAATGTGGGATTTATACCAGGGACAGAGGGATGGTTCAACATTGCAAATCAATCACCGTGATACACTTCATTAACAAGGTGAAGAATAAAGACTACATGATCATCTCAATTGATACAGAGGAGGCATTTGACAAGATCCCACATCCACTTATGATAAAAACTCTCAACAAAATGGGTATAGAAGGAAACTACCTGAACATAATAAAGGCCACATATGACAAACCCACAGCCAACATCATACTCAATGGGGAAAACCTGAAAGCCATTCCTTTGAGAACAGGAACAAGACAAGTTTGCCTACTCTCACGACTCTTATTCAACATAGTATTGGAGGTTTGAGCCAGAGCAATTAGGCAAGAAAAATGAATAAAAGGACTCCAAATATGCAATGAAGAAGTGAAACTCTCACTATTTGCAGATGACATGATTTTATATATAGAGAAAACCCTAAAGAATCCATTGGAAAACTATTAGAAATAATCAACAACCACAGCAAAGTTGCAGGGTGTAAAATCAACTAACAAAAATCAGTTGCATTTCTATATGCTGATAACAAACTAACAGAAAGAGAACTCAAAAAGACAATCCCATTTACAATTGCAAAAAAATTAATAAAATATCAGGGAATAAATTTAACCAAGGAGGTGAAAGATGTATACAATGAAACCTATAAGACTCTATTGAAAGAAATTGATGGTGACATAAAGAAATGGAAAAATATCCCTTGCACATGGATTGGAAGAATGAACATAGTTAAAATGTCAACACTACCTAAAGCAATCTACAGATTCAGTGCAATCCCAATCAGAATTCCAATCACATTCTTAATGGAAATAGGACAAAAAATACTGAAATTCATATGGGGTAATGAAAGATCCCAAATAGCTAAAGCAATCCTGAGGAGAAAGAACAAAGCTGGAGGCATCAGAATCCCTGATTTCAAAATATACTACAAAGCTATAGTAATCAAAACAGCATGGTACTTGTACAAAACCAGACACCCAGATCAATGGAACAGAATTGAAAGCCCAGAAATAAAACCACACATCTACAGACAGCTAATCTTTGACAAAGGAGGTAAGTTCTCTTTCTGTTAGTTTGTTCTTGGCATATAGAAATGCAAGTGACTTTTGTAAGTTGATTTTATACCCTGCAACTTTTCTGTGGTTGATTATTTCTAATAGTTTTCCAATGGATTCTTTAGGGTTTTCTATATATAAAATCATGTCATCTGCAAATAGTCAGAGTTTCAGTTCTTTGTTCCATATTTGGAGTCCTTTTATTCCTTTTTCTTGTCTAATTGCTCTAGCCCAAACCTCCAGTACTATGTTGACAAAGAGTGGTGAGAGTGAGCACCCGTGTCTTGTTCCTGTTCTCAAAGGAATGGCTTTCAGGTTTTCTCCATTGAGTGAAATGTTAGCTGTGGGTTTGTCATATATGGCCCTTATTATATTGAGGTACTTTCCTTCTATTTTGTTGAGAGTTTTTATCGTAAATTGATGTTGGATCTTGTCAAATGTCTTCTCTGCATTGATTGAGATGATCATGTGGTTTGTGTTCTTCGTTTTAGTGTGGTGTATCACATTGATTGATTTGCAGATGTTGAACCATCCCTGTGTCCCTGGTATAAACCCCACTTGGTCATGGTGTATGATCTTTTTGATGTATTGCTGTGTTTGGTTTGCCAATATTTTGTTGAGGATTTTTGCGTCTATGTTCATCAGTGATATTGGCCTGTAGTTTTCCTTCTTTGTATTGTCCTTGTCTGGCTTTGGTATCAGGGTGATGTTGGCCTTGTAGAATGCGTTAGGGGGTGTTTCACCTTCCTCTAGTTTTTGGAATAGTTTGAGAAGGATCCCTATTAAATCTTCTTTGAATGTTTGGTAAAATTCTCTGGAAAAGCCATCTGGTCCTGGACTTTTATTTTTGGGGAGGTTTTTGATTACTGTTTTAATCTCTTTACTTGTGATTGGTCTATTCAGAGTCTCTATTTCTTCTTGACTCAGTTTTGGGAGGTTCTATGCTTTTAAGGATTTATCCATTTCCTCTAGGTTGTCAAATGTGTTGGCATATAGTTTTTCATAGTATTCTCTTATAATCCTTTGTATTTCTGTGGTATCTGTTGTAATTTCTCCTCTTTCATTTCTAATTTTATTTATTTGAGTCTTCTTTTTTTCTTAGTGAGTCTGGCTAAGAGTTTGTCAATTTTGTTTATCTTCTCATAGAACCAGCTCTTCATTTCATTTACCCTTTCTACTTTTTTTGTTTCTATTTCATTTATTTCTGCTCTGATTTTTATTATTTCCCTCCTTCTGCTGATTCAGGGCTTTGTTCTTTTTCTAATTCTGTTAGGTGTAGTTTAAGGTTGCTTACTGGGGATTTTTCTTGTTTGTTAAGGTGGGCCTCTATTGTTATGAGTTTCCCTCTCAGGGCCACTTTTGCTGCATCCCATATGAGTGGGTATGGTGTATTTTCATTTTCATTTTTCTCCAGATATTTTTTGATTTCTCATTTAATTTCATCAATGATCCAATGTTTGTTCAGTAGCATGTTGTTTAGTCTCCACATCTTTGTCACTTTCCCAGTTTTTTTTCTTGTAGTTGATTTTTAGTTTCATAGCATTTTGGTCAGAAAAGATGCTTCTTATGATTTCAATCTTCTTAAATTTATAGAGGTTTGCCTTGTTTCCTAATATGTGGTCTACTCTTGAGAATGTTCTATGCACAATTGAGAAGAATGTGTAATCTGCTGTTTTGGGGTGGAGTGTCTTTATATATCTATTAAGTCCATCGCGTCTAGTTTTTTGTTCAAGTCCATTATTTCCTTATTGACTTTTTGTCTGGATGATCTATCCATTGATGTAAGTGGGGTGTTGAGATTCCCTACTATTATTGTGTTGTTGTTAATATCTCCTTTTAGGTTTATTAATAGTTGTTTTATGTACTTTGGTGCTCCTGTGTTGGGTGCATATATATTTATAAGTGACATGTCTTCTTGGTAAAATATCCCTTTTAACATTATATATTGCCCCTCTTTGTCTCTCATTACCTTTTTTATCTTGAAGTCTACTTTGTCTGATATAAATATGGCAACTCCTGCATTCTTTTGTTTGCCATTAGCTTGTAGTATTGTCTTCCATCCTTTCACTCTGAGTCTGTGTTTTTCATTAGAGCTGAGATGTGTTTCCTGGAGGCAGCATATTGCTGGATCTTGGTTTTTAATCCATCCCACCACTCTGTGTCTTTTGATTGGAGAATTCAGTCTGTTTACATTTAGAGTGATTATTGACATATGAGGGTTTAATGTTGCTATTTTATTGCTCATTTTCTAGTTCTTTTGCATTTCCTTTGTTTCTTGTCCCCTGCATTTTGGATTACCAATTCAGTTTGATAGTTCTGTATGATGATTCTCTTAGTTTTCCCTTTATTTGTCATATATGATTCTGTTCTGATTATTTGTTTAGTGGTTACCATGAAGTTTGTATAGAAAATCTCGTGGATGAGATTGTCCATTTTCTGATGGCCTCTTGTTTCCTTAGACTAAGTTGATTCAACCCTTTCCTCTTCCCCTTCTAATTTATCACTGTCACTACTTATTCCATCTTGTGTTGTGAATATGTATTTAAAGTGATGAGGTTAGGGGGCCGCCCAGTGGCGCAGCGGTTTAGTTCGTGCTTGGCAGCCCGGGGTTCACAAGTTCGGATCCCCGGCGCCCGCCGACGCACCGCCTGTCAGCCATGCTGTGGCGGCGTCCCATATAAAGTGGAGGAAGATGGGCACGGATGTTAGCCCAGGGCCAGTCTTCCCCAGCAAAAAGGGGAGGATGGTCTTCCCCACAAAAATAAATAAATAAATAAATAAAATTTAAAAATAAATAAATAAATAAAGTGATGAGGTTATATTCATTCTGGGGGTTTTGCTTCCCTCAATCTTGATTTTTATAATTAAGTGTTTGCTAACCTATTCTGATAGATAGCTGCAATTTTTCTGGTTTAGTCTCCCTATTTTTCTCATTGCTCAAAGTTTTGTATCCCCTTTCTCTCTTTTTTTTCAGGCATAAGGGTCTTGAGCATTTCTTGTAGTGGGGGTCTTGTGGTGATAAACTCCCTTAGCTTCTGTTTATCAGGGAGAGTTATTAATTCCCCATCATATTTGAAGGATATTTTCACTGGATAGAGTATTCTTGGCAGGTGGTTTTTGTCTTTCAGGATTTTGAATATATCATTCCAGTCTCTCCTAGCCTGTAGATTTTCTGTTGAGAAATCAGCTGAGAGCCTGATGGTGATTCCTTTGTATGTTATTTTGCCTTTTTGTTTGGCTGTCCTTAATAATTTTTCTTTGTTATTGACTTTTGCTGGCTTTGCTGCTATATGTCTTGGAGTTGGCCTTTTCATGTTTATATATTTAGGAGATCTATTGACTTCATTCATTGTCAT
Source organism: Tapirus indicus (assembly GCA_031878705.1). Lineage (NCBI taxonomy): Eukaryota > Metazoa > Chordata > Mammalia > Perissodactyla > Tapiridae > Tapirus > Tapirus indicus. The sequence goes on along the minus strand of CM062930.1, from coordinate 87,807,422 downwards.
TTCCAGCTCTTTCCCCGGGTTCGGGAAATTCTCAGATACTATTTCTTTGAACAAGCTCTCTCCTTTTTCTCTTTCTTCTCCTTCCAGAATTCCTATAATCCTTATGTTGCATTTCCTAATTGAGTCTGATATTTCTCAAACAATTTCTTCATTTCTTTTTAGTCTCAGTTCTCTCTCCTCTATCTGGAGCATTTATGCATTCCTATCTCGATAATGCTGATTCTTTCCTCCATATTGTCAGTTCTGTTCTCCAAAGATTCCTTATTTTCTTTTATCCCATCCATTGTGTTTTTCATCTCCAAGATTTCTGATTGGTTTTTCTTTATGGTTTCAATCCCTTTTGTGAAGAAATTCCTGAATACATTGAATTGTCTCTCTGAATTTTCTCTTAATTCGTTGAGATTTTTTATGATAGCTATTTTGAATTCTCTCTCATTTAGGTTATAGATTTCTGTGTCTTCAGGGTTGGTTTCTGGGTGTTTGCCATTTTCCTCTTGGTCTGGAGATTTAAGATACTTTTGCATAGAGCCTGAGTTTTTTGCCTTACTATTTCTCATGGTGAGGACATCTGGTTACAGTTTCCACCTGCTGCCACTGGGTGGAGGTCACAAGCTGTGTGTTCTGAGCCTGCTGCAGTCCCTGGACGGATTGTGCTGAAGTGCAGGGCATGCATGCAGGGGGAAGGGGCTCTCTCTTTTGCCTCCCCATCCCAGGGGCTTCTTTCTTCCCTTGCTATCTGCTCTCCTGGGGTGCTTGGATTTTGACTGTACCCTCATAACAGTTCTGTCATTGCTTCCTTGTGGGAATTTCTCAACAGTCTGTGAGAGCACTTGGAGGGCCATAGTTTTCCTGCAGAGAGCTGCTCCCTCCCCCTCTGTGAGCTTTGCTGACCAGAGTTGCCGATCAGGGGAGGGGAGTATTTCTCCTTACCTCTCCCCACGTCCTCCAGGGCTTCCCTTGCCTCCACCTTCAGATGTACAGCTGCGTGGGTCTCTTACAAGTCTTGTGTGATGTATGATTGTCCTCTGTTGGTGTGCGAATGATGTTTTTGTTGTATTTTAGGGGGCAGAGATTCAAAAGGGAAAGCTCACTCCACCATGATGCTGACGTCACTCCTTTTTCTTTTCTTTTATTATCTCTATTTTCCTTAACTTTACTTGGTTATTATTTTTCTAATTTCTTAAGAGTGACAGATATCTAATTAATTTTAAGATTTTCTCCTTTTCTAATATAAGCATTTAAAGTTTCTTTCACACCACCTATTTTGCAATATCCCACAAGTTTTGATTTGCTTTCTCATTACCTTTTAGTTTTAGATATTTAAATTTTCCATCATAAGTTCTTCTTAAACCCAGAAATTATTAAACAAGGATTTTAAATTTATTCTTTTGCTCTTAATTTCTAACCTTATTGTTTCTATGAAGTTTGTTGAAGCTTTCTTCAGGGCCTAGTGTGTGATCATTTGTAGCTTTCCCATGTGCGCTTAAGGAAAATATGTATTCTCTGATTGTTGAATGTTCATTTGGTTGAGTTGGTCAGTTTTGTTCAGATCTTCTATATATCATTGCTAAATTGTGTCTGGTCAATCAATACTGAGAGAGGTGTGTTTAATCACTTACAATAATAGTGGATTTATCAATTTTTTTTCTGTAGTTCTGTAAATTTTTGCTTCATCAATTGTGAGGCTATTTTATTAGATGCATACATGATTCAGATTGCTCTAGCTTGGTGAATGGAATGTTTTATCATTGCACCATGACCCTCTCCATTCCTAACAACGTGCAGCTTTATTTTGGAAAATTGCTTGGCAATTTCTTATAAAATTAAGCATATCCCAAATGACCCAGAAACACCACACCTATCTTTCCCTAAGAGAAAGAAAACATGTCCACAAAAAAGACTTATATAAGAATGTTTATAACAACTTTTGATCTTAAAGAGACAACCAGTTATTTCTCCAGCAAAAATGGGTTTTGGGGGGACCAACAAAGAACTGCAATTCAAAGTCTGCCACCATGGGCAGCCACGTGCAAGTCCCTAGCAGAAAGGGGCAGAGAAACTTTTTTAGAGGGAAGAGGAAGTTGGGAGGGCTATTGAAAACAGTCCAGAGGTGTAGCAGCATTTCACTGGCTGAGTTGTGACAGTCTCTCCTTGGCTGAGCTTCTTGATCAAGAAGAGGAAGTCTGTCTTCTGCCTATTGGGCTCCACTATGGAGATAGGGTGTGAGAACTCCCCCTTTTGGCCCCCGGACTCCAATTTAATGAGATTCCTATTTATTAATTTCCACACTTTATTCATAATAGCTAAAAATGAAAACAATCCAAACATCCATCAACAGGTGAAGGGTAAACAAAGTATTCAATGGGATACTTTTCAGCAATAAAAACAACTCACTCCTGCTTCACGCAACAGTAGGGATAGATCTTGAAAACGTTATGCTTAGAGAAAGAAGGCCCACGTGAAAGAGTACCCAGCCCCGTTATTTTCACGGTGATGGAATTCAGAGCAGTGGTTGGCTGCCTAAGGGGTGGGCGACTGCAAAGGAGATGAGAGAACTCTTGTATTATCCCGACTGGGTGGTGGTTACACAGCCGTTTACATTTAGCAAAGCTCATCAAATCGTACACTAAAAAATAAACCCTTTCCACTGTATTTAAATTTTACCTCATTAAAAAAATGGACGAGAAAAGAAAAAGACGGGCGACATTAGAAAGTAACAGTAAACGATGGTAGGAGAAACTCGGCGTGGTAAACCCTATTCAAAAAACGGTAGGTGAAGAAAACGTTCCAAAAAGCTCTGCTGGATTTGCGTGAGTAAATATGGACGTTAAAAAGCCCTGCAGACTCCGAGTCCCTTCTCCTCCGTCTGAGCGCTCTCATCCTTCCTCCTCCCGAGATCTCCCAGCGGATCCGGGATCGCGAGGCCTCACCCGCGCCCTCCTGCCTCCCCGGAGCGCCGGGCCCGCCGGCCCTCGCCCACCCTCGCCCGCCCCCTGAGCCGCCTCCGCTCCGCCCCTCACACATAATCGCGTCACGGACCCACCCATTGACTCCACTCACGCTCCTCCTCTGAACCGTCCGCTCACCTTTCAATCAATTCTAGTAGCGCAAAGAGCGAACCAATCGCAAGCCTCGTCGAAGGGAAGGGGCGGGCCCCTCTCCCGAGCTGCTGCGGAAGAGTCCGCAGTCAGAGGCTGGGAGCGCGGAGTTCGCGTTCGGCCGGGCTTGGTGCGGGCGCTCCTGCCTGAGAGGCGGCGGCGGTCGTCACCGGCAGTGGTCCTTCAGTGCTGGGCTGGTTGGGGTTTCACGGTAGCAGCTGCCTCGGGTAGGTGGGTGCTGGGAGCTGAGGAGGGGCGCTGGCTCGCCTCCTGGAGGGTCTGGAAGGGTCTGAGGTCGGGCAGCGGCGAGCTGGACGCCGCTCGGGGAGGCCCCTCTGAGAGGGTTACCTGCCCTTCCTGGAGCTGGTGACTCAGTCCTCCAGGAGAGTCAGTACTTGTTGTCGTGATCCGCGTGTGCAGCGTGTCACCCCCGGGCCGCGACTGGCCTTCGGGGCGGGACGATACTTACCATCCTTGGCCGCGCGTTAACTTCCAGGAGCTGCTCCCAGGGCCTGTGACAACTAGAGCCGCCTGGTTGAGGACCTCTAGGTGAGCGAGGCGGGGGCTCTCGAGACTTTCAAGCTGGAGGAAGCTCCGGTCAGCCAAAGGGAACTGTACGTGAGGAGCCAAGTGGCCTGGCTGGAGATCCCGGCTCCGCCACCCGTTCCGCACGCTACCGTGGGCAGCTAATCTCCCTCATGTGTGGAACAGCGATAATAGGAACCGCCTGTCAGGGTGTAGGTGCTAACTACACGTGCCTTTAGTAGTAACTCGCACTCTTGCGCACGCTCTCTTTGCTGTGTATAGTGCTGTGCTGTATTTTAAAATAACTTTTATTTATTCTTTAACATTTAGCAAATTAGTACTTGCAGGAGGTGGCACATCAATTAGTAGAGGAGAGTGCTTGATGAAAAGCACAGTCCTTTGTCACGTCCCCTGGCTCTTAAAGGAGAATGTTATTAGCATCTAGGTCAGACAAATTCTCATTTTTTACATACTCTGTTCATTGCTTAAAATCTTGTAACATTTAAATTTGTTGCATTTCTTGTGCAGATTTTTCTTTTATCGGGAGTTTTCTAGTGGACTGGCTCAGTTCTTTTTGTTGAAGAGTATAGTGTGCTGATAATTTTTTAACTTCCTAATGGCAGACCCTTCCCTTTTTCTTTCTTTCTTTCTTTTTTTCTTTTAAGCTGGCAAGACTTCTGGAGAATGAGTCCTCTTTCTCTGACTCAGCTTGGTTCTCTTCTATACTGGCTGCATAGGTGACCCTTTAGACTTTCCACTTTATTCTTTTTCTCCTTTGGATCCAGGATTTCTTGGAACACACGACATCCTGTTTCTTGTCCTTCTCCCTTCTTTTGCTTGAATACATCTCAAGAATCTTTCTAAGAAAAGGGTATGTGCTAAGTAAACTATACGATTTCTCACAAGGTCGAAAATAATTTTATTCTGCTCTCACAAGGGCAAACTGATATGGTTATCCTTCTATATCACCATGGTAATTATTCTGAAAACCCATCTTTTTCTCATTCTTGTATATCCAACTGCCTGTTTATCATCCCCATCTGCCGCATAGGTCTCTCGTGTGTTTTTGTTTTGTTTTTTGACTTGAGAAAAAATGCTAGGCTGCCTGCATTCATCACCAGGGAAAGGTTAGGAAATGATTCTGTATACTGTCCTTCACTTCCTTTCCCTATTTTCATCTTTAGAAGTAAATTTTGTAATGTTTTGTACGGTAAGCCTAGAGCCTTTTGTTTAGGCTACAGACCATAGCTTCCTGGGCTTTACTTCATCTGTCAAGCAAGGCCCTATATAGAACCCCGGGACAGGTTGTAGTGTCTTACCTTTTGATAAGTCTCTCCCCACTCTTCAGTGTCACATATTTATTCCATTTTGTACTTAAAAATTCTTATTTCAGAAGGCTCTGAGGTGGGACAGGAGGTGAACTGGAATCTTAATTTTTTAAGTAATATGTAGATCTACATAAGTTGGTCTATCTTTCTCTTCCCTGACAGGGTGGCTTCAGCCACTTTGGCTGGTAAACAGAGAAAGGATTTAAGTACTGATATGATTAGAACTAATATTGCTCATGGGAAATCTGTCTCTCAGAAAGCAAACAGGCATAAGAAATATGAACAAAAAAGACACCTTGGTTTGAAAGATGTCAATATTCCAACCTTGGAAGGTAGAACACTTGAATTAGATGAGAAATCTCAAGAGTTAGTTCCAGGAGAGATCAGTGTCAAGCCAAGTAAGTAAAGAACTTTTGTAATTTTAAGTGCTTTAAAGAGTGAATAAAAGTTGTTTCAATACCTGAGGTTAAAAAAACCTTGACCAGGGGCTGGCCGGGTGGCATGATGGTTAGGTCCATGTGCTCTGCTTTGGCGGGCTGGGGTTCCCTGGCCCATATCCTGGGCATGGACCTACATACCGCTCATTAAGCCATGCTCTGAGGACATCCCACATACAAAAACCAGGAAGATTGGCACAGATGTTAGCTCAGGGACAATCTTCCTCACCAGAAAAAAAAACCTCAAAAAACACTGACTAGATGAACGGAGTTTTGAGATACCATTCTAAATAACGTGGTGTTTTCTATGACTAAATACTATCTATTTAAGGTAAAGGTTGTGAAGGTTACTAGCCAGGCTAAAGCCATTCACCTATGGAGTATTATAACACTTTAGGATTCCTATAAGGCAATATAGATAATAAAGTTCTCACTTCTGGAGTTTGAACAAGATAAGTGTTGACAAGATAAATCGATAAGGGACATTAAAATAGACGTTTTATGGAGAAAGAAATGAGATGTCAAATTGTTTAAATGTTCACAGCTACAATTTTATCATTTTTCAGGACCAGTGTAATAGGCAGCATATACAAGACATTCAAGCTTAATTGATTGTGTTAAAGAGGAGTTTAAGCTAAAATATTCCTTCCAGATTTATCATTTTTGTGATTCTGAAGGAAAGAATTGGACAAAAGTGTTGTAGGGTTGTTTTTGTTTTTGAGATGAGGTGATCAGCGCATGTTTGAAGGTCAGAGGAAATGGGTTGGTAGTTGAGGAGGAGAAAGTAAAGAAGAACATTTCTTAGGAGTTGGGAGAAAATGAAAACTGGGCCATAGAATGATATAGGATGACCTTTAAAGGAAGAACTAGACATTTTTTGTCTGAGAAGAGGTGATATTATTGTCTCCTGCGTCAGCTCCTTGCTTCTTCTCTAGCCCTCTCAAATACTCCATTCCTTGACCAAAATCTCTCAAATGAAAGTGTAATTCTGTCATTATGCTATTAAACTATCCTTTATTTTCCATTCACAAGGTCTAGAGGTGGAGGTAGGCCTGGCATGTTCCAGAGAAAGCAAGTAGGTGAGCACAGCTAGAAAAGAAGGAACAAGGGGGATAGTTCCTGTAGAGCCCTGAGGGCCATTGTTATAAAGAGATTAGCTTTTACTCTGATATGAGAAGCCATTATCAGATTAATTTGTTTATATAATCAGATTTATGATTTAAAATCATCACTTACAGATTGTAGGGTGACAAGCATGGCCTTGGGGAGACCAGTTAGGAGACTATTGCAATAATTTAGTTGATGGTTGATCACAGTGGTAACAGCAATGGTGGGTGGTCATGTTTTGGATATATTTTGAAGTTTGAACCAATAGAATTTCCTAATGGAGTGGATGTAGTTTGATAAAGAAAGAGAAGTCAGGATGATTCCAAGGTTTTTGGCCTGAGCACCTAAAAAAGTGGAGTGGCCATTTACTAAATTGTAAAAGACTGAGGGAGGAACCATTTTGGGGGGGGTAGTAAGATTAAGAGTTCAGTTTTGGACTGTTAAATTTGAGATCCCTTTTAGACACATAAGAAGAGATGTTGAAAAGGTAACTGGATGTACAAGATGAATTCATGGGAGAAATCCAAGCTGGAGATATAAATTCAGGGGTTGTCACCTTATATATGGTGTTTGAAGCTATAAGACCAGTTGTGATTACCCAGAGTTTTGCTGTGGAAAAAGGAGAGAAGAGGGGTGAGCACTCCAACATTTAGAGGGTGAGGACATGAGGGGAAATTAGCAGAGAACTGAGGAGCAAGGCAAAGTAGAGTAAGAGGACAACCAGAAGAGTGTGGTGCCTTAGAACCCAAGTGACACAAGCATATCATGGACAGATTGATGATGCCACTGCTGCTTGTGAGGTCAGGTAGTATTAAAGGTGAGAACTTGAACTTTACTGTGGGGGTTGCTGGTGATCTCGATGAGTACTTTTGGTGGAGTGAAGTCCAGGGAGTGAAAGCCAGATTGGAGTGGTTCGAGAGAGAACAGCAGCACCACCTAGGACATTTTCTTGCCCCAAAAGTTGAATTTGAGTCTAATCAAATCCTTAGATCTTTTCAATTTAAAGAAAACATGAGGGCTAGAGGAATGAATAAAAAACATGAAAAAGCAAACAGACAACTGTAGAGTGCAGGGCATTCTGTAGGACAACTGACTAGCTTTTGTCAACAAGATAATGGCCCAGAAAAATGGGTGAGGAGGATCTGTTTTAGATGAAGAGACTTAAACGACATCCAGATACAATGAATGGATCTTGCTTGGTTCCTGATTTGAACAAACCAATGGTTAAACAAAACAAAAAACAAAACACACCTATTTGAAATGGGGAAATCTAAATCTGGTCCCTGTAGTAGATGATAACATGGAATTACTGCTAATATTTTTAGGTGTGATAATGGTATTGTGGTTATGAAAGAAAATGCCTGTGTTTTTAGAGGTGCGTACTGAAATATTTATGGTTGAAATTTTGGGAGTAGAATTCATTTTCAAATACTTCAGGGGAAAAAAGCAAGTGCAGCAAAATGTTAATGATCTTGAATCTGGGTGATAGGTATATGGGGGGGTCACTATTCTACTTGTGTGTGTATTTGAAATTTTTCATAATTTTATAAAAAGTGAGGGGGGATGAAAGAAGAACTGGAAATAGGGATACGAGTAACTCTCTTGAAGAATTTTGCCTTAAACGGGAATAGAGACATGAGGCAAGTAGCCAGATGAGGGTGTGGGTTGGGAGGAATAATTGCATGTTTGTAACTTTAGGATGGCAACATCCCAGTCTAAAGAGAGAACTAGGTGAGTGAGGGTAAATTGCTGGAAGAATGTCCTTGAGTTGAGAAGGAATAGAATCTGGAGCCAGCTGGAGAGGTTGGCCTTATGTAGGAGGGCTCTCAGCCCATCTAGAGGGGAAGGCAAAGTCTGTGGGCCCAGATGCCCAGGTGGGAGCTTTGAACACAGATGGGAGAGGAGCTGTTTCAGGTTTGAGAATAGGATAATATGTGAAATAATAATTCCGGAGAATGAGAGAGTGATGAAATAGAGAAATGTAGGGTCCAACTGAGGTTTGTAGTCATAAAGAGGAAGAGATGAGGTAGCATGCCTTGGGTGTTTTTACAAGCACATTCAGTTGAGCATTGCAGGTGGGAAGTAAGCAGAGAGTGTAAGCAACACTTTGAGAGGGGTCAAAAAGTTGTGATTATGAAGTAGTGATTATGATGATGAATCATGGAATCTAAATTGGTTAAGAAGAAACTTGAGAACAGGAGGGAGGTGAGAGACAGTAAAAAGATGAGTGTAGATCAGTGGAGGGTAGGTCCTGGTGGGGCCAAACAGTTGTTAGAAAGATAAGATATGGTCATCAGAGAGTGGATTGCTTGAAATTGGGCTTATGAAGGAGGTACAGTTGTTCATTAGTAATGAGGAGGTCTCAAGTGCCTAGTTGCCTCGCAAATGAATACAGCTGTGACAAGACATTGACCCTCCCAGCCCTTGATGTTTCTGGCAGGGCCTGGATTGGCCAGAACACTCTCTCTGGCTGGTTGCATTTGATCACAAGCAGCCTCTGTTCGCTCCAGTGTGTTGGGTAAATGTTATTTTTAATGTATGCCATGAAATTTAAAAGGTTGAAATATTGGCATGGGTGTGACCATGGGAATGGGTAGCTGAGGTATAGTAGAAGCGAGATCATTGGAGGAAAGGAAGCCTTAGAATTGAGAGGCGGGGAATTGGAGGGGTCGTCAAGATTTGTACAAGAATAGTGATGGAGGCGGTGACAGTGAGCTAGGAGCTAAAGCCTTCAGGAAATGAGGGGGAAACCTGGAGTGCCTAGAGATGATAAAGTGGGGTACTGTCTAGTATGATCTGAGGACATGAAATATAAAGCTGGGCTCTTTCAGGAAAAGGAAGAAATAGTTGAGAAGCAGTGATGAGGACACCTCCCCTCTTTAGGCTCAGTGATACTACCAGTGCGGGAGAAGAAAACAGTTAACCACTAGAGAGGACACCTAGGGAAGCAGTGTCTTCAGGGGAGCGCCGTGTTTCAGTTAGATCAAGAGATGAAGGAGCCATTCAGGGAAGTTGAGGATGTAGGGATGTTGATGATTGACCACTTCTTCATCTGAGCTCTTGCATGTTCTGTTCTTTGCCTGGATTATTTTTTTTTAAACAATTTTTGTGAGGTTTCATTTACATACCATAAAATTCACCCATTTAAGTAAATGCCTTTTGTAGTAAGTTTCAGTAAACTTACTGAAACTTTGTGCACTTATCTCCCTGGATCACTTTTAACCCTCAGCCAGTGGGCAAACATATATTAATTCTTCAGAACACTTCTCAGAGAGTCTCTCTTCTGAGAAGGCTTTCCTGATCTCCCGAGACAGATTTATACTGATTGTCTACGCTGAGCGTTCTCACGCTCCTTAGTCCAGGCTAAACCAAACTGTGTTCATCTCTCCCACGATACTGTGAGCCCGTCGAGGGCAGACATTCTCTTATTCTTACTGCCTAAAAGTGTCTGGCGCATAGTAGCCAATCATATTTTTCAAACCAGTTTAAAAAAACATGAGAATACGTAGGTAGAAACCTAAGTTGAGAATCATAGGTGGGAGCTAAAGAAAATGACACATAGCTTTAATATCAAAGGAAAAGCTGTATTACCCCCAAACTTAGTAGCTTAAAACAGCAAACATTGATTATTTCACACCATTTTTGTGGGTCAGGAATTTGGGTGCAGCTTGGCCAGGTGGTTCTGCAGGTTGCAGTCAAGGTGTCATCCGGGGTTGCATCTGAAGGCTTGGCTGAGACTGGGGGAGCAGCTTCCAGGGTGACTCACTCACATGGCTGGCAAGTCGATGCTGGCTTTTGGCAGGAGGCCTTAGTTCTTTGTCTTCCGGACATCTCTGTAGGGCTGCTTGAGTCTCCTTAAAGGCTCCACGTGGCCACTGACTTCCCCAAGTGCAAGTGATCCAAGAGAGCAGGGCCAAAGCTGCACTGTCTTTAATGGCCTAGTCTTGGAAGCTGCACTCAATCATTCCCACTCTTTTCCTGGTTACACAGCTCAGCCCTATTCAGTGTAGAGGGGACAACACCTCTGGCATGGCTACCAGAGGTGAGAATCCCCGGAGGTCAGCTTGAAGGCTGGTGATCATAGAAGTGAATTAAATTAAAAGTGAAGTAATGCATGCCTACTACATAGCAAGCAGATAATGAATATTTGAACAAGAGAAGGCAAAAGGCAGAGAAATTTTAGAAAAATAGGGGTTAAAATAACGTGGTCAGAATGCTAAGGAATTAACAAGAAGTTACTAAAAGCATCTTAGCAGTTGAGGTGAGACAATATTTTAGACATTCATGTAACTATTTATCTGAAATGTTTTATGTACTGGTTTTTTTCCCCCTGCTTAGAGTCATTGAAATCTCTTCTAAGTGATCAATGAAGACAAATGCTCCAGAAATACAAGGAAGAAAACTTAAAAAATTGAAGGAACAGAGAGAGAAAGCGAAATGAGGAGTATTTAAAGTGGGTCTTTATAGACCTGACAAGCCAATTTTTCTTTCCTCAATACCAGAATCCCAGCCAAAAAAAGTAAATTTAGTATCCTAACTTGATATACAGGACTAATTCCTTTTAATAGGAATTTTTTTCAAGAGATTACACTTGATCTTAGCCAAAAGGCTGAGAAGTGATTCTTTGAGAGTTTAAATGACTAACCCTTTCCCTGTAGTCCCTTTATTCACTTAAAAAGTTGGTAGGAGATGGGAGTGACATGAGTAGCTCAGAAGATGAAGAGCAGGTCTCTTGATGTAGCTGTAGGTAGGTTGACATAGGGTGAAACGAGGAAAGCAGGTAGAGCCAGGCTGAACAGTGAATGCTGTGCCCAAGGATTGGGCATTTACCCTGTCAGATACAGAGAGTCAAGGGAGGCTTATAAATGAGGTTGTACCATTATCAGATTAATAATTCAGGAAGATTACCCTGGCCTTGAGATGATAGTCTGGAAAAGGATCAATTTATAGGTAGGAAGACCAGTTGTGAGACTGTCATGATAGAATAGGTGGGACAGGATAAGTGGGCTGGGGCAAGGGTTTAAAAGGAAGAAGTAGGTGTAAGACATCTTAGGAGATAAATTTGACAGGTGACCAAGTAGATGGTGAGGGGTGAAGGAAAGTGAAGAGTCAGAGATAAAATGATTCTGAAGATAAATTAGTTTGAGCAACCATATAAATAAACCATATAAATTGTGCTCCTGCTAAAAGAGATGTGGAAGGCAAGAAAAGAAACCTGCCTAAGTGGGTGCATATTATAACACTTTTTCTTTCTTTCTTTCTTTTTTTAAAGCTTGTTTGGGCCATGTGGATAAGGCAGTTGGGAATAAAAATTTGAAAATGGGGACGGAGATTCATGCTGAGATGTGGATTTGGGATATGATATTGGGAGTATGGCTGGGTGTATAAGCTGCAGGACTAACTGAGGCCACTCCAATAAAGATATATGTTATGAAAGAGTGGGGTCTAGAGAGTGCCTTCAGGTGGGCAGAAGTCAGGTACCAGTGATAGGTCAGAGTGGCAGGAGAACTAAAGCAGGACAGAAGCTGAAGGAGGGTGATGGAAAGAAGAGAATGATCAGTGAGTCAAGAGATATGAAGTGTGAACACAGGCAGTTGGATTTGTAAATTAGGGAGTCACTGGTGATCTGCTGTTTTCAAGTTATAATCTCTTGTTGGCTGTGTATTCATTCCTGATTTAAATAAGAATTGAATAACATAAAAGCTCAAGATATTGCCTGTTTTTGTTTCATGAATCTGATTTATTTGACAGACTTTGATTACTCTTAGGATAAGGTGGAAGAGACCAAAATTAGTAGAATATAACTCAAGGTGGAAAGACACAGACAAATGTGGTCTATATGTGTTAGAGGAGAGCGAGATTGTTCGTGTTTGGAGGAACATCAGAGAAGACTTCTTGGAAGTCTTTTCCCAGTCTCAATGAATATTGTTATGACCATTATTTTAAACTCTTTATCAGGTAAATTATTTATCTCCATTTCATTAAGAAATGTTTCTGAGGTTCTATCTTGTTTTTTTCTTTAATTTGTAATATTTTCATTTGTTTTGTTGGTTTCTATGCATTGGATAAAACAGCCACCTCTCTAAGTCTTGAAGAAGTGTCCTTGTGTAGGAAATGAACCTTATTGTTCAACCCTGTCCTAGCTTTTGGTTGTCCCTTAAATCCTTGTGGTTCTCCAAGCAGCCTATTTTATATTTGGTGACTCCCAGTAGTTGAGGATGTTTCAACAAGTGTCAGTGTCCCAATGAAGGGAATCTCAGTCAGCACCTAGATTCAGGCTGATTGGAAGCCAGACCTTCAAGCAGCCACTTCAAGTATGCAAATATATATATATAGTCCTGTGGGACTGCAAGTGTAAGTCCCATTGGCCACCAGAACCAAGCAATCTAGATGTGTCTCCTGGGTAGAATTTGCAAAAATCAAAGTGCTAGGTGAGCATACAAGCTCCTTTCTGGGAGATACCAATGACCTGGAGTGAGACAGAAGGAGAGCATAATGATGGCATCCACTAGCCTCCATCACCAGAGAGCAGCACAGTAGGCCCCTAGATATGTGCCAAACGAGAATCCTGCCCCTCAGGCCATATCTCCAGGACAAGCAGAGAGGCCTTCTTCCCACAATGACTGGAGATGTGTTTCAATATGCTGCCTGTGCTATGGCCTGGTGCTGGTGGTCAGCCAAGAGCTCTCTCTCTCTCTGTTTGTTACAGTCCCATGGGACCCAGGAATGCAAGCCCTGCTGGCCACCAGTGCCAGGCAATGAAGGGGAATTCTCTAGGCTGCAGCCACTAAAACCAGGGCACCAGACATATGTACAAGCTCTTCTCTGGGAGTTACTGGTGCTCTGGGTCATGGCAGAGGGAGGGTGCAAAGATATCACCTGCCTTCAAGGTCTCTGAAGAGGATTACACTGGTCTCTTAGATGCGTTTTTACTTAGAAGCCTGCCCCTCTGGCCACAGCTATGAAGACAAGCTAACAGACCTCTCTTACAGAAAGACTGGGTGCCTCAGTCTGTTGCCTCTTGTTTTGCCCTGGGGAGTGGTGGCCAGTTAAGAACTCTTTGTCTATTTGTTACAGTCCTGTGGATTCCATGAGCAAAAACCCCACTGGCCACCAAAGGCAGATAGTCTAGAGTGTCCTTTGGTGGCAGCCACAAAAATTGGGCTGCCAATCAAGGATAAAATCTACTTTTGGAAAGTTACTGATGAGCTGAAGTGAGGCAGAGGAGGAGCACAAAGATGACACTTTCTGGCCTCTGTCCCTGGAGGGTATTTCAGTAGGCCTCTAGATGTGTGTTAAATTAGATGCCTGCCACTTTGGCTGATGCTTTAAGATGAGCAAATAAGGCTCTTTCACAGAAAATGATACTTTTAAATAATCTGCCTCTGCCCTGGGCCATGGGGAGGGAAAATCTGCACGTATGAGCCCTTTCAGAACCATGTCTCAGTTTACTATAGCCTTGTGGATCTTGTAGACATGAGCCCCCTTGGCTTCAAAACTAGATGTTTCAGGGACTCATTTCTCAGGTGCAAGTCTTACAAGTTAAGGTGTCCAATGTGGGGTTCAGACCCTTCACTCCTCAGGGAGAAGCTCCAGGTTTCCAGTTCCCTTTCCATTGTGGGTTGCCATGGCAGGGTGGTGTTTACGCTGAGATTGTGTGTCAACCTCTCCTACCCACTTCAATGATTTTGGTTTTTTTCTCATTTACCTTATATGTAGAAATCACTCATATGGTTTTTGGTTTTGTTTCTGTTTTCAGAGGAAATTGTTCGACATGTTGCTGCAGATTTGGTGTGACTGTGGGAGGAGATGAGTTTCAAATCTTCCTACATTGGCTTCTTGAACTGAAACTACTGATTCCTCCTTAATTGTTAGTACAATTCATCACTAAAGGCATCTGATCCTGGACTTTTTTGGTTGAGAGAGTTTTGATTACTGACTCAATCTCTTTACTCCTTATAAGTCTATTCACATTTTCTACTTATTTATGATTTAGTCTTGGTAGGTTGTATTTTTATAGATATTTATCCATTTCTTCTAGGTTATCTGTTTTTTTGTATAGTTGTTCATATCGGTGTCTTATAAGCCTATATATTTGGTGGTATTATTTGTAATGTCTTCTCTCATTTCTGAATTTATTTATTTGAATCTTCTCTTTCTTTTTTTAGTCAAACTATACATTTCTCAAATGTGTTATGTTTTCTAAAAACCAACCCTTAGTTTCATTGATCTTTTCTATTTTTTTCCTAGCCTCTACTTCATTTATTGCTGTTCTCATCTTTGTTACATCCTTTCTTCTGCTAACTTTGTGCTTAGTTTGGTTTTTTTTTTTTTTCTAGTTCCCTGAGATGTAAGCTTAGTTGTTTATTTGAGATCTTTCTCCTTTTTAGAACATATTTGTTTATCACTATAAACTTTGCTTTTTGAACTGCCTTTGCTGAATCTTATAAGTTTTGGTGTGGTGTGTTTCCATTTTTAAGATTTTTTATTTCTTTTTTCATAGTTTTGATAGGGAGTATTTTTATATTTATTTTTGTCTTTATCATTGTTTTTTTCATTATTATCTTATAGTTTTCAATGTACAAGTCTTTCACCTCTTTGGTTAAATTTATTTCCAGGTATTTTATTCTTTTTGATGCAGTTGTAGATGGGATTGGTGTCTTGATTTCTCTTTCTAATAGTTTATTGTATAGAATTGCAAAAGATTTTTGTATATTGATTTTGTATTCTGCAAATTTACTGAATTTGTTTATTAGTTCTAATAGTTTTTTGATGGAGTCTTTAGGGTTTTCTGTATATAATATCATGTCATCTGCATATAGTCACAATTTTACTACTTCCTTTCCAATTTGGATGACTTTTATTTCTTTTCATGCTTAGTTGCTCTGTCCAGGACTTCCAATACCATGTTGAATAAAAGTGGCAAGAAGGGGTATTCTTGTCTTGTTACTGCTCTTATAGGAAAAGCTTTCATCTTTTCACCATTGGATAAGATGCTGGCTGTGGGTTTGTCATTTGTGACCTTTATTATATTGAGATATTTTCCTCTGTACCTACTTTGTTGAGTTTTTTCTCATAAATGGATATTGAATTTTGTCAAATGCTTTTTCTGTATCTACTGAGATAATCATATGACTTTATCCTTTATTTTATCAATGCAATATATCATATTGATTGATTTGTGGATGTTAAACCATTCTTTCATCCTTGGAATAAGTCCCACTTGATCATGTATGATCTTGTATGCTCTTGAATTTTTTTGGCCAACATTTTGTTGAGGATTTTTGCATCGAGGTTTGTCAGGGATATTAGCCTAAAATTATATTTCTTGTTGCTTCCTTTTCTGGTTTTGGGATTAGGGCAATGCTGGTCTTGTTAAATGAGTTTGGAAATGTTCCTTTCTCTTTTATTCTTTGGAAGAGTTTCAGAAAGCTTGATAGTAGTTATTTAAATATTTGGTTGAATTCACCAATGAAGCTGTTAGGTTCTAGACTTTCATTTCTTGGGAGGTTTTCAATTTCTGATTCTATCACCTTACCAGTCATAAGTTTACCCATATTTTCTATTTCTTTATGATTCAGTCTTGGTAGTTTGCATGTTTCCGGGAATTTATCTGTTTCTTCTGGATTGTCAAATTTGTTTGACATGAAATTGTTCATAGTAGTCTCTTATGATCCTTTTATTTTTGTGGTATCAATTTTAATCTCTCTTTCATTTCTGAATGTATTTATTTGAGCCTTCCCTCTTTCTTTCTTTGTGAGTCTAATTAAGGATTTGTCAATTTTGAATCTCTTTTCAAAGAACCAGCTCCTACTTTCATTGATCTTTTCTGTTGTCTTTTCTAGTCTCTACTTCATTTATTTCCTTCTGATCTTCCTTATTTCTTTCCTTCTACTAACTTTGGGTTTTGTTTATTTCTTTCTAATCTTTGAGGTGTAAATTTAGGTTTTTGTTATTTCAGATTTTTCTTGTTTCTTGAAATAGGCATTTATTGCTATGAACTTCCCTCTTAGAACTTATTTTGCTGCATCTCAAAGGTTTTGGTATGTTATGTTTCCATTTTTATTTGTCTGCAAGTATTTTATTTTTCTTTTGATCTCTTTTTTGACTCATTTGTCAGTAGCATGCTATTTAATCTTTACATATTTATAACATTTCCAGATTTTGTCTTGTAATTGATTTTTACTTTCATGCCATGGTGGTTGGGAAGATGCTTGATATGATTTTAATCTTCTTAACTTATTAAGAATTGTTTTATTACCTAACATATGAGCTATCCTAGGACTGTTACATGGGCACTTGAGAAGAATGTGTATTCTGCTGCTTTTTGATGGAATGTTCTGTATATATTTATTAAGTCCATTTATCTAATGTTTCCTTTAAGGCCAATGTATCTTTATTGATTTTCTGCCTGAATGATCTATCCATTGTTGAAAGTGGAATATTAAAGTGTCCTATAATTATTGTATTGCTGTCTCTTTCTCCTTTTTGGTATGTTAATATTTGCTTTATATATTCAGGTTCTCCTATGTTTGGTTCATAAATATTTACAAGTGTTATATACTCTTGTTGAATTGATGCCTTTATCATTATGTAGTGACCTTCTTTGTCTCTGATTACAGTCTTCATTTTAAAGGCTATTTAGTCTAAGTATAACCAGCCTAGCTTTCTTTTGTTTTCCATTTGCATGTGACATCTTTTCCCATCCCTTCACTTTCAGTCTTTGTGTGTCCTTACACTCAAAGGGAGTCTCTTGTAGGCATCATCTAGAAGGCTCTTTTTTAAATCCATTCACCACTTTAAGTCTTTTGATTGGAGATTTTAGTCCATTTACATTTAAAATAGGTATATACTTATTGGCATTTTGTTAATTATCGATAGGTATGTACTTATTGGCATTTTATTAATTGATTTCAGGATGTTTTGTAGTTCCTCTCTGTTCCTTTCTTCTCTAGCTCTCTTCCTTTGTGGTTTTATGAGTTTTAGTGGCATGCTTAGATTCCTTTCTCTTTATCTTTTGCATATCTATGAATGTTTTTTGTTTTGTGTTTACTATAAAGCTTACATATAACAACTTATATTTATGACATTCTACTTTAAGTTGATAACAACTTAAGTTTGAATGCACCCTAAATCTCTATACTTTTACTCTCCCTCCATGTTTTGTTTTTGATGTCACATTTTGCATCTTTTTATCTTGTGCATCCTTAACTATTTATTGTAGTTACAGTTAATTTTAGTACTTTTGTTTTTTAACCTTCATACTATCTTTATAAGTGATTTATCTGCTACCTTTACTATATATTTACTTGCACCACTTCTATTTTTCTTATATATTTGATTGCTCTCTGTATCTTTGCCAACCATTTTTAATAGAGTTTTTAAAATTGCTTTAGCTTGTGTTGTGTGCATGTCACACCATCTAAGGAATTTATGGTATTTTGTTTTTTAACAGCTTTACTGAGGCATAACATACAAAAAAATTTGTGTACAATTTTTGTGTGAAATTGTTCACATATTTAATGTATACAATTTGATGAGTTTGGACATATGCATGCACTCATGTTGTAATTGCCACGTTCAAGGTAATAGGTATATTCATCACTTCCAAAAGTTTTCTGCATCCTTGTTTTTGTGTGTGTCTCATAAGGAAATATACCAATATCTATCCTCGGCAAATTTTTAAGTGCACAATAGTGTATCATTTTCTATAGCCACTATGTTGTACACAGATCCCTAGAGTTAATTCGTCTTGCATAACTGAAAATTTATACCAATTGTATAACTCTCCTTTTCTTCCTCCCCCCAAGTCCCTGTAACCGCCACTCCATTCTCTGCTTCTAGAATATAATATATATATAAAACGCTGCAATAAACATGTGAGTGTGTTTGATATTCCATTTTCATTCCTTTTGTGAACACACCCAGCATTTAAATTGCTGGATCATATTGCAGATCTATTTTAAAATTTAAAGAAACCTCCTTATTGTTTTCCATAGTGGCTGAAACAGTTTCCATTTTTATCAACAGTGTGCCAGTGTTCCATTTTCTTCACATCCTCGCCAACACTTATTATTGCCTGTCTTCTTGAAGATAGCCATTCTAACAAGTGTGAGGTGATATCTCAGGGGTTTTAGTTTGCATTTCCCTGATGATTAGTGACGTTGACCATTTCTTCATGTTCCTGTTGGCCATTTGGTTGTCTTCTTGGGGAAAAATGTCTAATTCTTGTGCCCATTTTTCAATAGGAGTGTGTTTTTCTGTTATTGAGTTGTATGAGTTTTTTATATACTATGGATATTAACCCCTTTTCTGATATATGGTTTGCAAAAATTTTCCCTCATTCTGTAGATTGCCTTTACATTTTTGATTGTTTCTTTTGCTGTGCAGAAGCTTTTGAGTTTGATGTAATTTCATTAGTTGATTTTTGTTTTCCTTGTCTTTTCTTTTGCTGTCATATCCAAAGAATTATTGCCAAGACCAGTGTCAAGACTCTTCTTTCCTACATTTTATTCTAGAAGTTATATGGTATCAGGTCTATTTCAAGTTAAATTTTGTGAGTAGTGTATGATAGGTGGCCAATTTTATTGTTCTGTATGTGTTTATCAGTTTTCTCAACAGTTTTTATTGAAGAGACTATTCTTTCCCCCATTGGCTGTTCTTGGTTTTCTTGTTAAATATTAGTTGACTGTATATGTGGGGTTGTTTTCTGGGTTCTTACTTTTGTTCTAGTTATCTATGAGCCTACTTTTATGCCAATACCTTACTGTTTTATTTACTATAGCTTTGTAGTATATTTGAAATCAGGAAGTGTGATGCCTTATGCTTTGTTCTTTCTCAGTATTGCTTTGACATTCAAGGTTTTGTTTGGTCCCATACAAATTTTAGTACCATTTTTCTATGTCTATGATAAATGTCATTGGAACTTTGATAGGGATTGTGTTAAATCTATAAATGGCTTTGGGTAGTAAGGACATTTTAATAATATGAATTCTTCCAGTACATGAACACAGGATATCTTTCCATTTATTTGTGTCTCCTTTAATTACTTTCATTAAATTTTCATTTATATTATATAAATCTTTCACTGCCTTAGGTAAATTTATTCATTGGTATTTTATTGTGTTGATGCTATTGTGAGTGGGTTTTTTTAAAATTTCCTTTTCAGTTGTTTCATTATTAGTGTATAGAAATGCAACTGATTTCTATGTTGATTTTATATTCTACAACTTTACTGAATTTGTTGATTTGTTCCAACAGTTTTTTTTTTTTTTTTGAGTCCTTGGGATTTTTGATATACAAAATCATTTCATCTGCTAATAATTTTACTTCTTCATTTGTGATTTGGATGATTTTTACTTTTTTCTTGTCTAATTGCTCTAGGTAGCACTTCCAATACTATACTAAGTAGGAGTGGTGAGAGTGGGCATCCTTGTCTTGTTGCTGATCTCAGAGAAAAAACATTCAGGTTTTCACTTTTGAGTATAATGGTACCTGTATTTTGTTGTATATGGCCTCTATTATGTTGAGGAATGATCCTTCTATTTCCAATCTTTAGAGGATCTTATCATGAAAGAATTTTGTATTTTGTCAAATGTTTTTTCTGCAGTAACATGATCATGTGATTTTTCTCTTTCATTCTATTAATGTGAAGTATTACATTTATTGATTTGCACATGTTGAATCATCCTTGCATCCTAGGGATAAAACTGACTTGGTCATGATGTATAATCTTTTTCATGAGTTCTTGAATTCAGTTTGCTGATATTTTATTGAGAATTTTTGTTCTATATTCATCAGGTATATGGGTGTATAGTTTTCCTTTTCATAATGTCCTTATTTGGCTTTGGTACAGGTAATACTGACCTTATAGAATGAAGTTGTAAGTGTTTCCTTCTCTTCAATTTTTAGAAGATTTAGACAAGGATTGGTATTAATATCTCTTTAAATGTTTAGTAGAATTCACCAGTGGAGCCATCTGGTCATGTTTTTGATTATCGGTTCAATCTCTTTACTAATTACTGGTCTTCAGATTCTCTATTTCATTCTGTCAGTCTTAGTTGATTGTGTGTTTCTAGCAATTTATACATTTCTTCTAGGCGATCTCATTTTTTGGCATATAATTGTTCCTCAGAGTCTCTTATGAACGTATTTATTTCTGCAGTATTCACTGTAATGTCTCTTCTTTCATTTCTTATGTATTTGAATATTCTCTCTTTTTTCTTTGGCTGAAGGTGTGTCAATTTTGTTTTTCTTTCTGAAAAAGCAGCTCTTAGTTTCACTGATACTTTGCATTGTTTTTCTTTCATATAGTTTCATTCTGATCTTTATTATTTTTTTCCTTCTGCTAACTTTGAGCTCAATGTGTTCTTTTTCTAGTTTCTTGAGGTGTAGAGTTAGGTTGTGTGTTTGAGATCTTTCTAATTTCTTAATATATGCATTTATCACTATAAGCTTGTCTCTCAGAACTACTTTTGCATCATCCCATAGAATTTGATATTTAGTGTTTCCACTTTTATGTTTCAAAATATTTTTTCCATTTTGATTTCTTCTTTGATCTGTTAGCTGTTCAGAAGCCTGTTGATTAGTTTCTACATATTTGTAGATTTTTCAGCTTTCCTTTTGTTGTTGACTTCCAGACTTACACCATTGTGTTCAGGAAAGATAGATGGTATGATTTCAATATTCTTAAATTTGTTAAGACTTGTTTTGTTTTAGCAGGATATGTTTCATGTGCACTTTAGAAGAATGAGTATTCTGCTACTCTTGGACGGAATGTTCTGTGTATGTCTGTCAAGTCCATTTGGCCTAAAGTATGGATCAATTCCAATTTTTTGTTGATATTTTTGTCTGGGTTATCTATCCATTGTTAACAGGTATTGACATTCCCTACTATTATAGTACTGTTGTCTATTTCTCCCTTCAGATTTGTTAGTATTCACTTAATATATTTAAGTACTCTGATGTTGGGTGTATATATATTGAAAATTACTACATATTTTTTGATGTATTGAACCCTTTGTCATCATATAATGACATTCTTTGTCTCTTGCTAGCCTTTTTTGATTTAAGGTCTATTTTGTCAGTTTATAATTTTCTAACCCCACTTTCTTTTGGTTTTTACCTATCTGTAATGTTTTCTTCCCTCCCTTCACTTTGATCTTATGTATATCTTTAGAGTTAAAATAAGTCTCTTTTAAGCTGCATAAGTTGGGTTTTATTTTATTACCCATTCAGTCACTCTGTGCCTTTTAATTGGTGAATACAATCCATTCACATAGAGAGTGATTATTGCTATCTAAGGATCTACTACTGCCATCTTTCTGGTTGCTTTCTCATTGCTCTGTATTTCCATTGTTTATTTTTCCTCTGTTTCTGCCTACCTTTGTACATAGGTGGTTTTCCCTGGTGGTATGCTCAGTGTACCCATTTATTTTCTTTGTGAATGTACTCTAGATTTTCCCTTTATGGTTACCATGAGGCTTACATAAAATATCTCATAGATAAAACAGCCCATTTTGTGCTAAAAACAACTAATCTTTGTTTAACTATAAAGGCTGTACCTTTTTACCCCTCTTCTTTTATATTTTTGACGTCATAATTTACCTCTGCTTACACTGTGTACTTACCTCCGTTTATGATGTTTGGTAATAAATTATAGTGTCTATAGTTCTTTTTAAAGTGCTGTTCTTTTAACTTTTACACTATAGTTAAATAGTTAACACATCATTCTAATATATACTTACAGTTTTGACTGTTTTCACCTTCACCAGTGTTATGTGTGCTTTCATGTTGCTAATTAGTGTCTTTTCATTTCAGCTTGAAGAACTCTTTTCAGCATTTCTTGCAAGGTAGGTGTAGTGGTGGTGAACTCCCTCAGCCTTTGTTTGACTGTGAAGGCCTTTATTTCTTTTTCATAGCTGAAGGACAACTTTGCTTGATAAAATATTCTTGGCTGGCAATTTTTATGTTTCAACACTTTGAATATGTCATTCCTCTCTCCTTTGGCCTGTAGAGTTTGGCTGAGAAATTTGCTTGTATCCTAATGTGGTTTTTTTGTAGGTTACTTTCTATTTTTTTCTGGCTGCCTTTAAGATTCTTTCTTTATCATTTACTTTTGACAGTTTCATAAAATTTTCTTGAAGAAAGGTTTTTTTTGTATTAAGATAATATGGTGTTCTATTAACTTCATGGACTTGCATGTCCCAGTTTTTCCCCAAATTTGGGAAGTTCTAAGCTATTATCCTTAAATAAACTCTCTGCCCACTTCTCCCTCTCTTTCTCTTCTGATACACCAATTTTTGTCATATTTGCCTTACTGATTGAATTCAATAGCTCTTATAGGGTATCTTCACTTTTTAAAAATCTTAATTCCCTCTCCTCTTCTAATTGAATTATTTGTATATTTCTAGCCTATAATTTACTTATTCTTTCTTCCGTGTTATCTGCATTGTTACTGATGCTCTCTATTGCATTTGTTACCTCATTCATTGAATTCTTTAGCTCCAAAATCAGTTTATTCTTTAATTTCAATCTTATAGGTAAAAAAATTCATTCTATTAATTTTATTTCTGATCATATGAATGATCTTTCTGAGATTTCTTTTAGCTCATAGAATTTCTTCATAACAGCCAATTTGAATTCTTTATCAGTTATATTACAATATTTCACGTTTTGAGTTCAATTGCTAGAGAATTATTTTCTTTTTGTGTATTATTTCCTTGAATTTTCATAGTGTTTGTAGGTATGCACTTCTGCTTTTGCATTTGAAGTGGCACTTTTTTTTTTTTTTTTTTTGGTGAGGAAGACCAGCCCTGAGCTAACATCCGTGCCCATCTTCCTCTACTTTATATGGGACTCCACCACAGCGTGGCTGACGAGCAGTACATCGGTGGGTGGCCGGGATCCGAACCGGCGAACCCCGGGCTGCCAAGCACGGACTAAACCGCTGCACCACCGGGCGGCCCCGAAGTGGCACTTTTTTTTTGCTGAGGAAGATTTGCCCTGAGCTAACATCTATTGCCACTCTTCCTCTTTTTGTATGTGAGCCACCACCACAGCATGGCCACTGATAGACTAATGGTGTCGGTCCAGGGACTGAACCTGTGTGGCCAAAGTGGAGCTGTTGAACTTAAGCACTATGCCACTGGGCCTGGCCTGCACATATCTTTTTAACTAAGTTGTTATATCTTTTTTGATTCTTACAACTCAACAGGACTGCTAGTACAATCCTTTGCTTTGTAGTCCA
Source organism: Tapirus indicus (assembly GCA_031878705.1). NCBI lineage: Eukaryota > Metazoa > Chordata > Mammalia > Perissodactyla > Tapiridae > Tapirus > Tapirus indicus. Next base: position 87,783,679 of record CM062930.1, on the reverse strand, counting down.
GAAGGTGGAGCTATAGCTCAAGTTTGTGGTTTTTCTCTTGCCTGCCAATCTTGGACTATCGTCTGAGCACCCTTTGTGTCTAATACAGCTCACTCCTGTTGATGCGCTTGGGAGCATGCACAGGTTGCCAGCAGAGAGGGAGGAGGCGTGTTTTCAGTATCTCTGGCTTTGGGGATGTGTGTAGACCCAGTGGAGAGGTCCTCAGATGGAGCACCTCCAGACAGTTGTCACCAGACTTCCTGCTGAAGCCCTGAAGCAAACAGTAAGAAATATGTTTCTTATCTTCTGTCTCGTTGGTCCATCCATTGTTGTGAGTGAGATATTTAAACCTCCAACTAGTATTTTAGAACTATTTCTTCCAGTCTGTGAGTTTTTGTCTCATATATTTTGATAGTCTCTCATTAAATGTGTGTGTTTAAAATTGTATCTTCTGCTCCATTGAACATTTATTAACATATATTGACCTTTTTTGTCTCTTGTATAGTTTTTTACTTTAAGATCTTTTTGTCTGTTATCGGTATAGCCACTCTGATTCTCTTTTGATTACTATTTGCATGAAATATCTTTTTCTGTCCTTTCACTTTCAACATGTTTGTATCTCTGGATCTCAAGTGACTCCCTTGTACATGACATATTGTTGGGTCATGTGTTTTTGTCCATTATGCCAATCTCTGTTTTTGTATTGGAGAATTTAATCTATTTACATTTAAAGTAATTACTGATAGGGAGGGACTTTCTTCTGTCATTGTGCAGTTAGATTTCTATGTGCCCTATAGCTTTTTTTGGTCTCTCATTTCTTGCATTACTGCCTTTTGTCTGTTTAGTCCATTATTTGTAGTGAAATATTTAAATTTCTTTCTCATTTTCATTTGTGTACATTTTATAGAAATTTTCTTTGTGTTTACCATGGGGATTATATTTAACATACTAGATTTTTAATACTCTAAATTTATACCATCTTACTTTCAGTATCATACAAAAACTTTGCTCCTTTATAGCTCTGTTCCCACCTCTTGGTTGTTGATGTCATGAAATTCCATCTTTATACATTGTTAGTCTCAAACATAAACTAATAATTCTTTTAAATGTATTAATCTCCTAAATTATGTAGAGTACAAGATAAGAGTTACAAACTGAAGTAATGCTAGCTTTAACCTAATAATTGTTTTTTCTTTAAATGTATTAGTTTTTCAAATCTTGTAGAAAAAACAAAAAGAAGTTACATACCTTAGTTACAATAATACTAGGGTTTATAATTGCTTTGTATTTACTTTTGAGATTTGTTTTGAGTTACTGTCTAGTGTCCTTTCATTTCGCCTTGCAAAACTTCCTTGAACATTTCTTGCAGGACAGGTCTGGTGGCCGTAAATTCCCTCAACTTTTATTCATCTGAGAATGTCTTAATTTTTTCTCACTTTTTAAAGACAGTTTTGCCAGATATAGGATTCTTGGTTGAAAGATTTTCTTTTTAGTACACTGAAGATTTCAATATACTGTCTTTGGCTTTTGAAAGTTTGATTATAATGTGTTTCAACATGTATTTCTTTGAGTTAATCGTAGTTGGAGTTCATTGAGCTTCTTGGATGTTTATATTCATGTCTTTCATCAGATTTGGGAAGTTTTCAGTCATCGTTTCTTCAAATATTATCTCTGCCCCTTTCTCTCTCTCTTTTCCTGCTAGGACTCCCACAATATAATCTGCTTGATGGTGTCCCAGAGTTCTCTTAGGCTCTGTTTGCTTTTCTTCAATTTTAATTTTTTTTTTCTTACTTTCTGTTACTCAGCCTCAGGAATTGCCATTGCCCTATCTTAAAGTTCACTGATTCTTCTGTTGTTCAAATATGCCTTTGAATATGTCTAGTAAATTTTTATTTCAGTTATTTTACTTTTTTGCTCCAGGGTTTCTTTTTGTTTTATTTTTAAGTTTTCTATTTCTTTATTAATATTTCCATTTTGTTCACACATTGTTTTCTTGAATTTCTCCACATGTTTCTTTAGTTCTTTGAGCATCTCAGACAGTTGATTTAAAATCTTTGTCTAGTATATCTGTTGTTATGTTTTTATCAGGGGCAGTTTCTGTTGATTTACTTTTTTCCCTTTGAATGGGCCATTCTTTTCTGTTTCTTTGTATGCCTGTGAATTTTTTGTTGAATAAAAGACATTGGAATCTAATAGTATGCTAGCTCTGGAAATCAGATTCTCACCATTCCCTAGGCTTTGCTCTTTGTTGTTATTGTCTTGGTTATTATTATTATGTGTTATGGTTACAGGCTGTCTCTGTGCCAGGTATCAGAGTGAGGTGTAAACCTAAAGTCTTCTCAGGTCTTTTCTGAGTCTTTCCCCAGGCATCCATTTATGCAGTCAGTTTATGTAAATGCAGTTGTTTTTAAATGTCCTAGTGTTTAATGTCTGGCTCCTGAAAGGGTAAACTGTAAAAAATAAAGGTGGCAGTAAAAGAGCGGTAGTTGTTTAAATCTCCTGGAAGTCACTTTAGCCAAGAAGAGGGGGCTTGCCACAATGGAGGAAGGAGCAACAATGGCTGCTCATTTCTTTGCACCTTGTGATCAGAAGCAATAATCAGTGATCAGAGCACAGATCCCCAAGATTTGGAGAACAGAGTCCTTCATGCTCACACTGTTTCCCACAAACTGTGTGCAACCACAATTTAATCATTCAACTCTTCCCCTGGAGGTTGCAATCTTTCAAGAGATTTTGGAGTTCCAAAATAGTTATATGAGACAGATTCTGCCAGTGCAATTTTTGTGTAGGTGGGGAGACGGATTCCTGAAACTTCCTACTCTGATATTTTCCCAGGGCTTTACCCATTTTTTAATCAGATTTTTTGTTGTTTAATTTTTTATCAAGTCATATGAGTTTCTTATATAAATTGGACATTAACCTCTTAGCAGATAAATGGTTTGCAAATATTTTCTCTCATTCAATAGGTTGCTTTTTCAGTTAATTTATTGTTTCCTTTGCTGTGCAGAACTATTTAGTTTGATGTAATTCCACTTGTATATTTTAGCTCTTATTGCCTGTGCTTCTGGCATTTTATTCCAAAAATCTTTGCCAAGACCAATATCAAGGTGCTGTTTGCCTATGTTTTTTTTCTAGCAGTTTTATTGTTTCAGGTCTTTTAAGTCAATCCATTTGAACTTAACTTTTGTGATTGGTGAATTGAGGGGACAGTTTAATTCTTTTGCATGTGGATATCCGTTTTTCCAATACCACTTGTTGAAGAGACTGTCCTTTCTCCATTGTGAATCCTTGGTGCCCTTGTCAAAGATTAGATGACTGTACATGCATGGATTTACTTCTGGGCTCTTTATTCTGTTCCATTGGTCTATGTGTCTGTTTTTATGACCGTACCATACTGTTTTTATCACTGTAGCTTGTAATATAGCTTGAAATCAGGCAAAGTGATGCCTCTGGATTTGATATTCTTTCTCAAGATTGCTGGATCTATTCAGAGTCTTATGTAGTACCATATGGATTTTAGAATAATTTTCTTTTGCTGTGAAAAAGACCTTGGATTGCATGGAATTTGTATGTCACTTTGGGTAGTATGGACATTTTAACATTATTAATTCTTCCAGTCCAATACACAGAATATCTTTCAACTTACTGTGTCTTCAATTTCTTTCATCAATGTCTTATATTTGCCATGAGCAGATCATTCACCTCCTTGGTTCTCAATATTCCTCCTTAAGAACAATAGTTATTCTTAAGTATTTTATTGTTATTGATGCTATTGTAAATGGTATCACTTTCTTAATTTCTCTTTCAGGTACTTTGTTATTAGTGTACAGATGTAACTAATTTTTGTACATTGATTTTGTATATTGCAACTTTACTGATTTTCTTTATCAGTGCTAACAGATTTTTGGTGGAGTCTTTATTATAGTTTATTTATGTATGTATGTACACATACATATAAGATCATGCCATCTGCATACAGAAATACTTTTTTCTTCTTCCTTTCAAATTTAGGCTTCTTTTATTTCGTTTTCTTGGCTAATGGCCATGGCTAGGATTTCCAGTACTATATTGGATAGAAGTAATGGTGATGGGTATCCATGTCTTGGTCTTGATCTTAGAAGAAAAGCTTCTAATTTTTCACCTCTAAGAATGATGTTAGCTCTGGGTTTGTCACTTATGGCCTTTATTATGTAGATCTACATACATTCTTTCTATGCACTGTTGAGGGTTTTTTAAAATCATCAGAGATGTTGAGTTTTGTCAAATGCTTTTTCTGCATTTGTTGAGATGATCGTACGATTTTTATCCTTCATTCTGTTAATGTGGTGTGTCACATTGATTGATTTGCATATATTGAATCATCCTTGCACCCTAGGATGCTTGAGAAAGATGGAATGTATGATCTATTTTATGTATGTTGAATTTGGTTTGCTAGTATTTTGTTGAGGAATTTTGATCCATGTTTATCAGGGATATTAGACTCCAATAAAATTTTCTTGTAGTGTATGTGTCTGGCTTTGATATCAGAGTAACGCTGTCTTTGTAAAATAAGTTGGAAAGTATTTCCTCCTCCTCTTTATTATTTTGGAAGAGTTAGAGAAAGTTTGATATTGGTTTTTCTTTAAGTGTATGGTGAAATTGACCTGTGAAGTCATCTGGTTCTGGACTTTTCTTTGTTGGAAGTTTTTAAAATTGCTAAGTATCTTTGCTAGTTATAAGTCTTTAGATTTTCTATTTCTTAATGATTCAGTCTTAGTGGGTTTCATGTTTCTAGAAATTTATCCATTTCTTCTAAGTTATCTTATTTGTTGACATATAATTATTAATAGTAGTCTCTTATGATCCTTTGTATATTTGTGGTATCAGTTTTAATGTTATTTCTTTTATTTATAATTTTACTTATATTTGTGATCTTTATTTTATTATTAGTCTAGCTATAGGGCCATCAATTTCAGAATTCAGTGAGGTTCCTGAATCTCTGATTTGATGTTTGTTTTTTATCATAGTCGAAAAAAAGGCCAATGTTTTAGCTATTGTTTTTACTTCTGGGTTCCAGTTATACATATAGTAGACCTTTTGAACATTTCCCACATCTGTCTTAGACTCTTTCATTTTCCTATTTTTTCTCTCCAATCTTTATTTTGGATATTTTATATTGACTTCTCTTTGAGTTAATATTCCTCTCTCTGAAATTTCCAAAATGCCATGAAATTATTCATATATATATATAATTTTAGATATTTTTGTAGTTCTAGCATATATATTTTAATCCATTTTTTCTGTTAACATGTAGATACATTGACAGTTTTATACATTCTATTTCTTTATTACATATTCTATTCCTCTGTGGGAAAAGCACTCTTTCATCTTTCTTTTTGTAGTCTTCCATTGTGTTATCATAAATTCCTTGTATGGTAGCTTAAATATCTGCTTTCATTGATTTTATTTTATTTCTTGGTTTTCAGTAACTTGCTCTTCCCTTTTTATCTTTAGTAACTAACAATGATTATAAATTGATAGATTTTTAACTGTAATCACTGTGGTGTACATTAGATCTCCCCAATATTCATCTTATAACAAAATTGTACCATTTACCCCAATCTCTCTGTTTTCATCTCCCAACAGTCCTTGGCAGCCACCATTCTGTTCTCTCTTTTTTGTAAAATCAAGTTGTTTTTAATTCCACATATAAGTGAGATTATGCATTTTTTTGTCTTCTTTGATTGGCTTATTTCACTTAACAAATGTCCTATAAGTCCACCAATGTTGTTACAAATGGCGGAATGTCCTTTTTTTTTAAATTCTAAATAATATTTAATTGTATATATATATATATATATATTTCACATTTTCTTTATTCATCCGTTAGTGGATACTTAGGTTGTTTCCATATCTTGGCTCTTATGAAGGACGCTACAATGAATATGTGAGTGCAGATATCACTTTGAGATAGTGTTTTTATTTCATTTGGATATATACTCAGATGTGAGATTGCTGGCTCTTTTGGTAGTTCTATTTTTATATATTTGTTGAATCTCCATGTATATTTCAATGAACACAGTACCAATTTACATTCACACCAAGCAATTTTTTTAAATGCTAAGCATTGTATAGGATAGATCTTAGAACTTCTCACTATATTACATTCTAAAATATATAGAATAAAATATAATTACATATAATCAGTTAAATTATAATGCAGATACATTATCAGATCACTTTGATCCCCTAAAGGTTGTGTTTAGGCTTTGATAGGGCAGAGTTTATTTCAGCTTTGTCCTTACTTGTGCACAGGCCTTCATGCATGGCTTTTCTGAAATCTCACATGAGTAACTGGAATGTCACTACAAGATTTTTCCACTTTGGGCCTGTACTCTGACATCTTTCTGGTCATGTCCTACCTGTGAAATTTCTCAGCTTTATGAGCACTGTTCTCTTCTAGGCCTCATGGAGCTTTCCCTGAGCATTCATGTCTTAGAGGTTACCACAAACACAAGAAGAATTTTTTGAGCAAAATTTGGTCCTCCTCTTCAGTTTCCTCCTCTTCTGGAACCTTTCTTTCACCAGTTGCCTTTGTGGTTCTATCTCTGATTTTTGCTTGCTTTCTCTCCATTTGCCTTGTTGCTGTCACATTGGGATTTAATTTCCTGGTCCACAGTTAGAAACATGATCTTAAAGAAAACTGGAGAATGTGAGGCTCATTTTCCCTCCCCTTGCTACTTTTTGCTCATTTAAGAGGGGAGGGTATGTCTGATATCTGGTCCTTTGTTGTGACTAGAAACAAAACTTCATAACAAGACATCTTGATTTTGCTTGCCTGTTAATAAAAGATGCTCTTGCCATGACCCTCATTCCTGTCTCCTCTCTAGAATAAAGATTTGCTATCTGGAGATATCATGGGGGTATTTTTGGCTTTGAGTGACATAAGTGCTTGGTCTTTCTGGCTTTTCAGGGTACCAAATTCTTGAATCTTGAGCAATTTAATTTACAGATAGAGATAATTTTACCTTTGCAAAGTTTTCTTTTCCTTTATCTCTGCTTACAAACTGGCCAATTCTTGCCAGAACATGTGTTATGGGTTATATTGCTAACAGTATCAATAGAAAGGCAATATATATAAATATACTATATTTTGCTAACCACTTCCCCTAGAGTTACAAGCCCTAATAGTATGGAATCTGCCTTTCAAGTTATTTCTAATAATAATTTTACCCTTTCCCCCATAGAACAATACAATTTTCTGACTCTCCAGCATACATTATCTGTTCCCTATGAGTCCATAATATGGCTGCTAAGTAAATTGTATGGAGTTTTTAATTACTTTAATTGTAGCAATTCCATTCCCAAAACTCTGGTAACAAAAAGCCCCAGAAATGCAGTTGCCCAAATAAGACAGAAACTTATTTTTCTCAAAACAATTTTAGAGCAAATGTGGCTATATTTTGTTCTACCAAGTCATACATGGGTGCTGGGCAATCTTTTTTTTGTTTGTTTTTTGTGAGGAAGACCAGCCCTGAGCTAACATCCGTTGCTAATCCTCCTCTTTTTGCTGAGGAAGACCGGCCCTGGGCTAACATCTGTGCCCATCTTCCTCCACTTTATATGGGACACCGCCACGGCATGGCTGACAGGCAGTCCGTCGGCAGGCGCCCGGGATCCGAACTCGCGAACCCCAGGCTGCCAAGCGCGGACTAAACCGCTGCGCCACCGGGCGGCCCCTGGGCAATCTTTATTTGTGTCTTCAAAAGGTTGTTGCAGTTATTACCATTTTCAGCTAGTGAGATGAAGAGGAAGAGAGAGTCAAAGACAAAGGGAATTTTCATTAAAGAGTTGACCAGCAGTTGAACTTATCAGTTCCACTCATACCTCACTGGGCTGAACTTTGTTTCATCACCATTAATGGCTGCAAGGGAGCCTGCATATTGAACAATCTGGCTGAGCTGCCATATGTCAACCTTGAACACACAGGTTGGGTGATCAACTCATTCTTGTGTGCCTGAGAATTTACTGGTCTTAGCTCTGAATGTCTCTCATTCCAGGATAACCCACAGGTTTAAATAAATTGAGATGGTGACTCAACTCACAGGCCTATTAATAAAATTACTAAGAGGGAAATGATACTGGAGGACAGTTAGCACTTTATGGCATAATCATCTAACCTGACCCCAAAGAATGGGAAATATGCAAATTTTTTGGCTGATGGTTCACTTAGACTTGCCTATAACCTATTCCATCTCCCCCTTATTTACCTTACTGATTGTACAAAAAATCCTAAAAGGCCATGAGTGAGACTAAAGTTGGCCATGAGACAGTTGTAGAAAAGCAGATGTGTAAAATCTGCTGCTACTGTTTCTCTCTTCCAGCAATTGCCATAGATGGTTCCATAAAAAGGTGGAGTAGCAAATTCCTCCAGGGCTCAGTTGTACATCCATCTCATCATTGACCTGCCTACACTCACAATTTTGTTTCTTGCAATAACTGACTGCTTCATTTGCATTTCTGTTACATAAAGCCAAAAGAAATTCTAACTGGTAACTTGCCAAGACTGTCAAAAATATTAAATTATTAATTAAAATCTACCTATCAAGCTAGGTGTTAAATATTCTTTCTCTGTTTCTCTCTGATTCTTTTATATTCACATAGCTCATCAATGGGAATCATACTTTGGTAATAAACAATATCTTTAATAAACATTCAGTAAGAAATAAATTAATAAACACTAAAATTTTTAGTAAATATACAGTGTGGAAGGAGAATATTGTGAGCCCAAAATATTTTTAATGTATCATTCTAAGCTTAGGCATAATTGTAATTAAAGTAGAAATGCTTCTAAAAATGCATCACATTGGGCTTGTCCTTAACATTTACAGTATTTGCAAAGAAGTTATCAAAAATAAAAAAAAATGAAGCCTGTCAAGGAGGCAGTGCAAAAGGACAGTTTAAGTTAGCACTATGTGTACTTTGTACTCCTGATAGCATGTGTAAGCTGTTCATTTGCTGAGGAAAAATTGCTCTCCCGTGATTTTTTTCTTTTAAATGCCCATTCTACTTTTATCTTCTATTTAAAATGACCATTTATTTGGAGCTATGAATACTGCAAAGCTTGCTAATCAAATCTCTTGGTCGTGGGAAATTATATATATTGACTAAATATCTGTTATACAAAGTTGCATTTATAAGAATGTTTGTGGCAGAAAATGTATGTGCTCACCTAAATTTCAAATGAAGATTAATCCACTACCTATGACCTTCCTTATTTATTCTCTAACTCCAGCATTTGAACAATAAGTTCAATGTCATTAACAATCTTTGACCAGGCTTTCTACCTACACAAGGTAAAAGCTAATTTCCTTTGCATTATGTTTCTGTTTAAAAAATAATCCTGCTTTTTAATCTAAATATCTCCTGGGACTAAGTTGTTTCTTATTCTTTCCTATTAAGATGATACACTGAGATAAGTATCTTTGAAAATAAATTTTTATACACCCTTGACTATTATCTTTAAATAAAGTTCTAGAAGTAGAATTTTTGATTAATGAATGAAAAATTTTGAGAATTCAATATGTCCCACATATTGAGATTGTTCAAGTTTATAATTTCTGTATTAGAATGTATTGTTTATCTGTAATTTTCTGTAATTGGAAAAAATATAAAATATCTTTACCTGTTCATTAGCTGAACTATTATCTCATTGTTGATTAGATTATCACTTCTAATTTTATAGGGGCTTATTTGTAACTTGTGATATGACTTTTTTTAAGCTTTATTGAGGTACAATTGACAAATAAGTGCATACAGTCATGCACTTCATAATGACATTTTGGTCAATGACAGACCACGTATAAGGTAGTGGTCCCATAAGATTATGACAGAGCTGAAAAATTCCTATCACCTAGTGATGTTGTAGCCATCATAACCTCATAGTGAAAAGCATTACTCATGTGTTTGTGGTGATGCTGAGTCTAAATAAACCTATTGTGCTGCCCGTCATATAAAAGTATAGCACATACAATTATGTAGTGTTCGTAATACTTGATAATAATAATGACTACATTACTGGCTTACATATTTACTATACTATAATTTTTATCATTATTTTAGGGTGTACTCTTTCTGCTTATAAAAAACTTACTGTAAACCAGCATGCTATGTTATACCAGCAGCATCCTCATACAGCTCATGTTTACTGCATCTCTTGATTGCATCATTTTCTCTTGTGCCTGATTTAATCTCATGTTATTTTGTTCAGCATGCCCCCTAAGCATACAAAATGCACTGGTAATGTTGCCACTAAGAGAACACATCAAGTGATTGATCTGGAAAAAAAAGTAAAACTGATTAAGGACTACAAAGGTGGAAAGTCAGTGATGATTATTACTTGCCAGTTATGCATCTCCCATTCCACCAACAAAGTGATGGAAGCTGATAAATGATCCACTTCACTGAAGGCAATGAGACTAACAAAAATTTGAGAAAGGTCTGTATTAGAAATGGAATAACTTCTAATGACCTGGATTGAAGACCAAACACAGAAGCACATCTCTCTCAGCACTATGATAGTCACAGACAAAGCAAAAAGTTTATTTGCAATATTGAAAGAAAAGACTGGACCCAACCATGATGTTGAATTTAGTGCTATCTCTACATGGTTTAGATGATTCAAGAATCATTATTCACTAGATGATGTAAAAGTGAGTGGTGTGTCTGTGAGTGCTGATGTGAAGGAAACTGAAGAATTTTGGAAACTGTAGCTAAGCTGATTGTAGAGGAAAATTATATGCTCAAAAATACTCAATATAGATGGAACCTCCTATTCTGTAAATGGATGCCTGAAAGGACTTTCATCCATAAGGAGGCCAAGTCGATGCCAGATTTAAAGGCTTTTAAGGATAGGATATCAGTCTTCCTTGGGGGCAATGTTGCAGGCTACAAATTGAAACCTTCCATGATCTGGCACAGTGAGAACCCCAGGAACATCAAGTATGTCAAAAAGCACACACTGACAGTGTACTACAGGAGCAATAATAAATCATGGATATTCCAGCTCCTCTTTCAGGATGCACTCCTGAATTGGTATGCCAGTGAAAGGGAGAAATGCCATTTGGAAAATAATACACTTTTCAAAATTTTGCTTATTGTTGATAATGTTCCCAGGCATCCTCCGTTTATTGGTGATCTTCAACCCAATACCAAAATGATGTTTCACCTGCCAAACACCACCCCTTTGATCCAACCAGTGGATCAAATAGTTAGAATAGCTTTGAAGGCCTACTACCCAAGGAAGACCTTTGCCTAAGCTATTGCTGCAACTGAGGAAGACAGAAGAGACATTAATACAATTCTGGAAGAATTACAACATTTATGACTGCATCAAGAATGTAGCTTGGGCTTCAGATCATGTGACAAAGGAGTGTATAAATGGCACCCGGAAGAAGATACTAAAGAGGTTTGTCCGTGACTTCAAAGGATTTGCCAGGGATGCTAATGTTGAAAAATCAACCAGCCTGTGGTAAAGATGGCAAACAACTTTAACCCGGATGTGGATGCAGATGACATTGATGAGATGCTGGATGTGGTTCCTTAGGAATCACCCGTGGAGGAGTTGTTGGAAATGAGTGCGTAGCTGAAGAATAGGCAAGAGAAGAGGAAACTGCAGACGAAGAAAAAGAAGAATCTCCAAAAGAGTCACAGTAAAGCATTTAGTAGGAGCTTTTGCAGACCTCAACAAGCCCCTTGAAATTTAAAAACGTGGACTCAACACTGAAAGGTTTTCATTATTAGAGAGAAATGTTCATGGTGCCTTATCTGCTTACAAGCAAATCTATAATGAAATAAAAGGAACAAACCAAGCTAACCGCCATGGACGTATTTCTGAAGAGAGTGACGCCTCCTCAAGAAGAGCTTCAGGCAGGTCCTTCAGGAGGTGTCCCAGAAAAAGGTGTTGTTATCATCGAGGGTGACAGCTCCAGGTGTCATGTTGCTCCTGAAGACCTTAACATGGAGCAGGATGTGGAGGTGGAAGACAGCGATACTGATAATTCTGAACCTGTGCAGGCCTAAGCTCATGTGTGTGTTTGTGTCCTAGTTTTTAACAAAAAGTTTAAAAACTGAAAGATAATTTTTTAAAACATAGAAAAATGACTATAGAATAAGGATATTAAAATATGTATGTTCATACAGCTGTAAAATATTTGTATTTTAAGCTAAGTATTATTACAAGAGTCAAAAATTTCAACATTAAAAATTTTATAAAGTAAAAAAGTTACGGTAAGCTAAGATTAATTTATTATTGAAGAAATAAAAATATTTTTTTATACATTTAGGGTAGCCTAAGTGTGCAGTACTTACAAAGTCTACAGTATGGGGCCGGCCCAGTGGCGCAGTGGCTTAGTTCGCGCTTGGCAGCCCGGGGTTCGCGGGTTCGGATCCCGGGCGCCCGCCGACGCACTGCCTGTCAGTCACGCCGTGGCGGCGTCCCATATAAAGTAGAGGAAGATGGGCACGGATGTTAGCTCAGGGCCGGTCTTCCTCAGCAAAAAGAGGAGGATTGGCAACGGATGTTAGCTCAGGGCTGGTCTTACACACACACACACACAAAACTCTACAGTAGTGTACAGTGATGTCCTAGACATTCACATTCACTCACCACTCTCTCACTGACTCCCCCAGAGCAGCTTCCAGTCCTGCAAGCTCCAGTCATGATAGATGTCCTATACAGGTGTCCCATTTTTTAAATTCTTTTACGTAATGTTTTTACTGTACCTCATATGTTTATATACACAAATACCATTGTGCTACAATTGCCTACAGTATTCAGTATATTAACATACTGTACAAGTTTGTAACCTAGAAGCAATAGCCTATATCATATAGCCTCAGTGTGTAGTAGCCTATAACACCTAGGTTTGTGTAAGTACACTCTATGATGTTTGCACAGTGATGAAATCACCTATCAATGCATTTCTCGAGTGATATACGACTGTGCACTTAAAGTGTATAACTAGATGTTTTTGTGTGTGTTTTGGTAACCATAATCAAACTAATTAACATATCTATCACCTCAAATAGATACTTTTAACGTGGTGAGAATACTTAAGATCTACCCTCTAATAAAATTTCAAATATAAAATACAGTATTGTTAACTATAATCACCATGCTGTATATTAGATCTCTAGAAAATATTCATCTTACACAACTGAAACTTCGTACCCTTTGACCCAAATCTCTCTATTCCCCACACTTTCCAGTCTTGGGCAACCACTATTCTCTAATTTTATGATTTCAGTTGTTCTAGATTCCACATGTAAGTAAAGTCATGCAGTTTTGCCTTTCTGTGTCTGATAATTAGCATAATGTCTTACAGCTTCATTATGTTGCCACAAATGGCAGAGTTTTCTTCCTTTTTAAGACTGGACAATATTCTGTCACATGTATATACCACATTTTCTTTACCCAGCCATATTTGAATGGACATTTAGTTTGTTTTCATATCTTGGATATTGTTAATAGTGCTGCAATAAACTTGAGAGTGCAGATATCTCTTTGAGATAGGGATTTTATTTCCTTTGGCTATGTTCTCAGAAATTATGTTGCTGGATCACATAGTAGTTCTGTGTTAATTTTCCGAGTAACCTTAGTACTGTTTTTCATAGTGGCTTCACCATTTTACGTTCCCACCAACAGTGTACAACATTCCCTTTTCTCCACATCCTCATTAACATTTGTTTCCTTTTATCTTTTTGATAATAATCATTCTAACAGATGTGAGGTAATATCTTAATATGATTTTGATTTGTATTTCCCTGATGATTAGTGACGCTGAGCACTTTTTCATATATCTGTTGGCCTTTTGTATGCCTTGTTTTGAGAAATAGCTATTCAATCTTGGCCTATTTTTTAATCAGGTTGTTTTTTGTTGTTTTTTCTTCCATGGAGTTGAGGTGTTGTTCTTTCAGAAATTAATTGCTTATCAGGTGTACTGTTCACAAGTATTATTTTTTCCATTCTGGAAGTTGCCTTCTTATTCTGTTGATTGATTTCTTTGTAAACCTGCTTTCATTAAGGGCTCCAGTGGGTAAATTACTTGTTAATTTAATTTTTACTTTAAAATCTAGTTGACAAAAATAGACCCTATATACAAGGAGAACCAGCAGACACACATTAATAATGGAACATTTTGCTTATTTTAAATGATAGTGATTTAAACATTATGGTATCAGTGCAAAATTGTGAAATAGACTAATAGAACAGAAAACAGAGTCTAGAAACAGGTCAATACTTTTGTGGACATTTGATTTACACCAATTACATCCTTTCATAGAATGGGGAAAAAAGTGTTTTTTCAATAAATGGATCTGACTCTCATGTACGTCCACAGGAAAAACAAAAGAATCATGACCCCTATGATTTATCATTTCCAAAAAAATCCATTCTAGATTGGTTGTAGATTAAAATACAAATATTAAAACAAAAGCTTTTAGATAACAATATAAGAGACTATTTTTATGATGATAGAGTAAGCATTTCTTAAACAGGACACAAAAATGCTAACCATGAAGAAAAACATATTACATTGGACTTTGTTAAAATTAAAATTCACCAGCAGATAAAATTAATATTGTAAAAATGCAACCCATGGAAGGAAAGAGAGTATTTGCAGTATATGTTCTGTGAAGAACTCGTAAAAAGACTACATAAAGAATTCCTACAAATCAATAAGTAAAAGGCAGAAAATAAAATATAAAAAAATGGCAAAAGATTTAAATAGGAACTTTACAAATAAAGATATCCCTATTCCAATAAATGTATAAAAATGTGCTCAATTTGGCTAGTTGCAAAGAAGTCTACTTTAAAACCACAATAAGATAATGCACTACACCCATCAGAATGGTTATGATGATAAAAATCTGATAAGCAACTGGTAATGGGAAAATAAGTTGATACAAAATCTCTAGAAAACAGTTTTAAAATATCCACTAGAGCTGAACGTGTGCTCCTTAATGACTCAGTTATTGCACTCCTGGTTATATACATGACAAAATTGCAAACATACCTTCAAAAATACATGGTTAAGAATGAACCTAGGTAAAAATAAATATTTTACATAAGAAAGTATCTGCAATGGTTAATACTTCTTTTCCACCAAATACAGTTCTTTTAAATTTAATATATTGCCAAAATGTCCTCTATTTAATAAAAAAGAAAATGGTCAATTTAGCTACTGTTCTTTGTTTTGCATTATCCTCATAGACAGTAAGCCCTGAATGGTGCTATGCAACTTGTGTTTCATTTCATTAGTTAATGTAAAGATTTAATGACTAGTTCTAAGAGTTTAATTATACATTTCAACTTAAAAAACAAATGATTCCAAGGTGTAATTTATCATAGCCAAAACTTGAAAACAACTTAAGTTTTCACCACAGCAAAACAGATAATTAATCTTTATTCATAAACTGGAATACTACGCAGCATGAGAATGCACAAAGCACAAACCACCTGTAAATGGCATTGAATTTCACAAACATGATGGTGATTTTGATGTAAGAAATCAGAGACCTAGTTGTCTCAGGGAGGGCACTGATTTTGAGGGTAGGATTCAGGGATGTACTTCGACACTGGCCCTAGTCTTTGGTATATCTGTGGTCCGGTTGTCGAGTGAGTTCACTTTCCTTGGATTGTGCACTAATGACTTTTTCACTTTTTGTATGTATATTTCTTTTACTATAAAAACTACAATGTATAATTAGAGAATACCCTTAAGCTCTTACCAGGAATTAAAACCACAGGGATTTCATGTTTCTAGTGGCATATACTGGGTACCAGCTATCTTGTTGCAGCCTAGCATGTACAGAGCTTGAAAATCATCACTCCATCATAACTACAAGTAGAAAGCTGAATAGTATAAAAATCAAATCTTCTTAGATCCATCAGATAAGTAAGGTCACAGGGCAAACTGCTGTCCTCAAAATTGGAGAGACAGACATCTGGATACAGAGAATCAAAACTTAACAAAGCAGAAATTTGCAGCAGAAACCTCCATGGGAACCAGTGACAGAGCAGGAAAATCTAAACAGTAATGAACAATTTCTGGAGGCTCAGAGTGGACAACCAGGATGCCTGATATTTGAGGGGTGTGCCCACACTTTTGTGAGGTTTGCCTCCAGAAGCTCTACCAGGTTCTCACAAGAAGATTGGAGAAAAATTGCCTCTTATTTCCAGCAGAAGGAGTTGAAAAGCAACCATTTTGAAATATGTCACATCAGTCTGTTCTTAACAAGGCCTTCCCTCAGGACAAACTATTTTACCAGAGCCTATCTTATTAGGGTTTTATCAGAATCTACCTAACCTTAAGGAAGAAAAGTACCCAACTGCAGTTCACTTTGGCTATCCATGTAGGGACAGAGAAATATCCAGCTCCAATCCTCTTTAGCCATACTGTTTCACCTGAAGAGATGGGGGGCTATAAATTTCAAAACAAGGGGCACAGACTTACTAATGACAGATACTTAATTATGGCACCATAGAATGCTATCCCTCCACCTACATCTTACTACCATACCATTAAAGGCTTATTTAACTCAGTTCCTTTTTTCCCCAGCTTTACTGAGATCTAATTGGCATGTAAGTTTGTATAATTTTAATGTCTAAAAAGTATTGGTTTTAAACATTTATATAATGTAAAATGATTACCACCTCAGCATTAGTTAACATCTCTATCCTGCCACATATTTACCATTTTGTGTGTGTGTGTGGTAAGAGTAGTTAAAATCTATTCTCTTAGAAACATTCAAGTATATGATACAGAATTATTAGATACAATCACCATCCTGTACATTAGATCCCCAAACTTGTATATCTTATAACTGAAAGTTTCTACCATTTGACCAATATCTCCCTATTTCCCCTTCTCTTCCAACTCCTGGGAATCACCACTTTACTCTTTTTTCCCTGAGATCGACTTTTTAAGATTCCATACATAAGTGATATTATACAGTGTTTTCTTTCTCTGTCAGTAGCAAAATGCCCTCAAGTTTCACCCAAGTTTTCTCAAAGGGCAGGATTTCCTTCTTTCTTGTGGCTGAAAAAATACATATCACATCTTCTTTATCCATTCATCCATTGACAGACACTTAGGTTCTTTCTATATCTTGGCTGTTGTGATTAATTCTTCAATTAATGAGATTGCAGATATCTCTATGAGATTCCGATTTCAATTTCTTTTGATATATACCGAGAAGTGTGATTACTGGATCATATGGTTTTTAAGTTTTGAGAAATCTCCATAATGTTTCCCATAGTGATTGTACCAGTTTGCATTTCCACCAACAGCAAACAAGGGCTCCCTTTTCATCACATCCTTGGCAAAACTTACTTCTTGTCTTTTTGATGTTAGCAGTTCTAACAGGTGTGAGGTGCTATCTCATCGTGGGTTTGATTTGCATTTCCCTGACGATTAGTGATGTCGAGCACCATTTCATGGACCTGTTGGCCATTTGTTTGGCTTCTTTGAAAACTTGTCTATTCACTTCTCTGCCCATTTTTTAATTGGGTGGTTAGTTTTTTTTTAATGACTTTTATGAGTTCTTTATAATTTTTGTATATCAACCGTTTATTAGATATATGCTTTGCAAACGTTTTCTCCCATTCTGTAGGTCGCCTTTTCATTTTGTTGATTCTTTTGCTGTACAGAATCTTTTAGTTTGATGTAGTCCCTTTTATTTACATTTTCTTTTCTTGCTTGTGATTTTGCCGTCATATCGATGAAATTGCTTCCAAAACCAACATCAACAGCTTTTTCTCTATGCTTTGTTCTAGGAGTTTTATGACTTCAGATGTTAAATTTAAGTCTCTAGTTCATTTTGAATTAATTTTTGTGAGTGGTGTAAGATAGGGTCCAATTTCATACTTCTGCACGTGGTTATCCAGATTTCCAAAACAATTTAATTGGGAGTATCTTTTTCCCATTGAGGATTTTTGGTTCACTTGTCAAATATTAGTTGATCATATATGCAGGTATTTATTTAGCGGCTCGTAATTCTGTTCCATTGGTCTATGTGTCTCTTTTTACACCACTACCATACTGATTTGATTACTATAGCTTTGTAGTAAAATTTAAAATCAGGAAGTGTGCTACATCTGACTTTGTTCTTTCTCAGATTTGTTGTGGTTTTTTGGGATCTTCTGTGGTTCTACACAAATTTTAATCTTTTTAAAAAATTTATGTGAAAGGTGCCATTGAAATTTTGTTAGAGATTGACTATAGATGTCTTTGGGTAATGTGGATATTTTAGCAGTATCAATTATTCCAATCCATGAACACAGGCTCTTTCCAATTGATTATGTCCTCTTCAATTTCCTTCATTAAAGTCTTGTAGCTTTTAGTGTGGCATCTTTCACCTCCTTGGTTTAATTTATTCCTAATGATTTTATTGTTTCTTATGTTTTCTTAAATGGGATTATTTCTTTATTTTCTTCAGATATATTGCTGTTAGTGTGTAGAAATATAACAGTTTTATGCATGTTATGTTTGTTACCTGCATCTTCACTGAATTGGTTGATTAATTCTAATGTCGTAGTTCAGTCTTCATGATTTTCTATCTATAAGATTATGCCATCTGCAGATTAACACTTTTACTTCTTCCCTTCCTGTTTGAATGCATTTTATTTCTTTTTCTTGCCTGATTGCTCTGTCTGGGATTTCCTGCCTGATTGCTCTGTCTGGGATTTCCAGTACAATGTTGAATAGGAGTTGAGAGTGGGCACACTTGTCTTGTTACTAATCTTAGAGACAAAGCTTTCAAATTTTCATCATTGAGTATGATTGGCTGTGGATTTGTTTTATATGGCTTTTATTGTGTTGAGATATGTTCCTTCTGTATGCAATATGTTGAGCATTTTTATCATGAAAGATGTTATGTTTTGTCAAATGCATTTTCTGCATATACTGAGATGATTTTTATCTTTCATTTTATTAATGTGGTATATCACATTTATTGATTTGTGTATGTTCAACAATCCTCACATCTCAGGGGTAAATCCCACTTGATCATATTGAATTATCATTTTATTGCGGTGTTGAATTCTGTTTGCTAATATTTTGTTGATAATTTTTGCGTCTATATTCATCAGAGATATTGGTCTGTAATT
Source organism: Tapirus indicus (assembly GCA_031878705.1). NCBI lineage: Eukaryota > Metazoa > Chordata > Mammalia > Perissodactyla > Tapiridae > Tapirus > Tapirus indicus. The sequence goes on along the minus strand of CM062930.1, from coordinate 87,764,553 downwards.
TTCTTTTCTTGTGGGTACCTTTATCTGGCTTTCATAGGAGAGTAATGCTAGCCTTGTAAAATGAAATAGAGGAGATCTCTCATCCTCAATTTTTTGAAGAGTTTGAGAAGGATTGGTATAAATTCTTTAAATGTTTGGTAGAATTAACCAGTTAAACCATCTGGTAATGGGATTTTCCATTTTGGAGGCTTTTGATAACTGATTCAATATTCTAAGTTGTTACTGGTCTGTTCAGATTTCTTGTGCCCTCTTGTTTCAATCATTGTAGGTAATGTGTTTTTAGGAATTTATCCATTACATTAAAGTTATCCAGTTTCTTGGCATATAATTTTTCATAACATTCTCTCATGATTCTTTGTATTTCTGTGGTACCTGCTGTAATGTCTCCTCTTTCATTTCTGATTTTATTTGAGTCCTTCCTGTTTTTCTGAGTTAGTATACCTAAGGTTTGTCAATTTTGTTTGTGTTTTCAGAAAACCAACTCTTAGTATCATTGGTCTTTTCTTTTGTTTATCTGGTTTCTATTTCATTTGTTTCTGCTTTGATGTTTATTTCATTCCTTTTGCTAACTTTGGGCTTAGTTTTTTCTTGTTTCTTGAGTTTTAAATTGAGGTTGTTTATTTGAGATCATTCTTTTTTTTTTTTCCTTTGGTGAGGAAGATTGGCCCTGAGCTTACATCCTTTGGCAATCTTCCTCTTTTTGCTGAGGAAGATAAGCCCTGAGCTAACATCTGTGACCATCTTCCTCTATTTTTTAGGTGGGATGCCATCACAACATGGCTTGAGTGGTATGTAGGTCCATCCCCAGGATCCGAACCTGTGAACCCTGGGCCACCAAAGTGGAGTACATGAACTTAACCACTATGCCACCAGGCCAGCCCCCATTCTTGTTTTTTAATGTTTATCTCTATAAACTTCCTTCTAAAATGGCTTTTGCAGCATCCCTTACATTTTGATAAATGTGTACCTCTGCTATATTTTTTTCAAGATATTTCTTGATTTTTATTTTCATTTGTTTTTTGACCTGTTGACTGTTCAGGAATATGCTGATTTATTTACACATATTTGTGAAGTTTTCAGCTTTCTCCTGTTATTGACTTATAGTTTATACAATTGTGGTCAGAAAAGATACTTGGTATGATTTCAATCTTAAATTTGTTAAGACTTGTTTTGTGACTTATTGTGTGATCTCTCCTGGAGACAGTTTTGTGTGCACTTGAGAAGAATGTATTCTGCTGCTGTGGGATGAAATGTTCTTTACACATCTGTTAGATACATTGGGCTAAAGTTTGTTTCAAGTCCAACATTTCCTTGTTGACTTTTTCATCTGGATGATTTATTCTTTGTTGAAAATGGGGCACTGAATCTCTCTACCAGTAATGTATTGTCTAGTTTTCTCTTCAGATCTGTTAATATTTTCTTTGTATATTTAGGTGCTCTGATTTGGGGTGCATTTCTAATTGTTTTATTTTTTTGATGAATTGGTCCCTTTATAATTGTATAAGGACAGTCTTTATCTCTTGTTACCATTTTATACTTTAAGTATATTTTGTCTGATATAAGAATAGTTATTTCCACTTGCTTTTGTTTTCCACTTACCTGGAGTATCTTTTGACATCCCTTCATTTTGGGTCTATGAATGTCCTTAAAATTGAAGTGAGTCTCTAGTAGGCAGCACATACTTGGGTATTATTTTTTTATCCATCCAGCCCTGTATGCTTTTTGATTGGAGAATATAAACCATTGATATTTAGAGAAATTGTTGATATGTAAGGACTTACTAATGCCACCCTGTTAATTGTTTCTTGATTGTTCTGTAGCTCTTTTTTTTTTTTTTTTTTTGCTGCCTTCCTTTGTAAAGTGATGCTTTTCCATAATGGTATGCTTTGATTTACTTTTCTTTATCTTTTGCTTATCTATTGTAGATTTTTGTTTTGTGTGGCTCTCATGAGGCTTACATAAAACTCGTATATGTATCTATAAATATAAGCCTATTTTATGCGGTAATTTAATTCTTATCAGTACACAAACTCTATCCTTTAATACCCTCTTTTATATTTTTGATGCCACCACTTACATCTTCTTTAGTATGTACCTATTAACAAATTTTTGAAGTTATCGGTATTTTAAATACTTTTATCATTTAACCTTTATTTTAGAGTTAAGTAGTTCACACATCACAGTACTAGGGTGTTCTGAATCTGACTATAGGATTTCCTTTACCAGTGTGTTATGTATTTTCATGTTACTAGTAGAGTGTTTGTTTCATCTTGAATAAATCTTTTCAGCATTTCCTGTAAAGCAGGTTTACTGGTGATGAATTCCTTTACCTTTTATTTATTAGTGATAGTCTTTTTTTTCTTTCTCAATTCTATAGGATGACTTTGCTAGGTAAAATGTTGTTTGGCAGGATTTTTTTTTTAGCCTTTCATATACATCATCCCATTCTCTGCTGGCTGGTAATGTCTCTGCTGTGAAATGTGCTATAGCCTTATGAGGGATTCCATGTATGATAAAATTTTTTTCTCTTGCTGCTTAAAAAAATTCTCTTTATCTTTGGTTTAAACAGTATAGTATTATACATCTTGGACAAGAATGTTTTGTGTTGAAATTATGAGGTGATTATTTGCCTTTCTTCTTCTAGGACTTCAATAATGCATACTTTATTTCTTTTAATTGTGTGCCATAATTCCCATAGTCTTGCTTTATTCCTTCTTAAGCTTTTTTTCCCCCATTTTGCTCCTCTGATTAGACTTCAATCAAGCTGTCTTCTAGCTCACTGATTCTCTCTTCTACTTGTTCAAGTGTACTGTTGAATCTCTCTGTTCAATTCTTTAGTTCAGTCATTGTATTCTTCAGCTCAAAAATTTTTGTTGTGTTCTTTTTAATTTTTTATCTTTTTGAGCTTATTTTGTTCATTTATTATTTTTGTGATATCATTAAACTGTCTATCTCTGTTCTTTTGTAGCTCTCTGAGCATCTGTAGAACAATTATTTTAAATTATTTGTTAGGGAGTTCTTGGATCTCCATTTCTTTGGGGTCAGTGACTGGAAGTTTACTGTATTCCTTTAGTGGAGACATGTTTCTCTGATTTTTCATGATCCCTGTAGCATTGCATCAGTCTCTGCTTACTTGAAGAAATATTACTTCTCCCAGATTTTGTGAACTAATTTAGGTAAGCGGAGAAGGCTTTCACCTGTGGGTGGTGGCACAATAGATTCTGCTATGACTAGGGGTCAAGTGGCACAGGGCTCCAAGTGTAGGAGTGTGTGTTGGCACCAGGTTCAGGGTGGGCATTTGCCTCTTCAGTTCAGGCCAGTGGGATCTAGCATCAACAACTGTGTGGTATTTGGAAAGCACCATGGTGGGTGCAAGAGTTTTGGGTTCCTAAGTGGCACCTCCAGAATCAGTTGCTATGGACCAGGGAAGGCAGCAGTGGTGGTTGGAGCCAGTAGTGCACACATAGCTGCTTCAGGGGGCCAGCTGCATGTACCTATGTGGTGGCAGAGGACAGTTTCAACCAAACTTACTGTGGTTGGGGCCAGAGCAGGTAGCAAGGGCCAAGGCCATCTATGGGTTCATTGGCAGCTGCAGAGGCCCTGGGTTTCAGACTGCTCCCCATAGATGCATATTTTACCCCCAGGTGTGTATTGCAGTGGTGACTGGTGATGGGCTGGATTAAGGGTCATGCAGGTGCATGGCTGAAGGGACTAGCTATAGGTAGTCATGGTGGTGCTGGCCAATGACAGCATGAAGGGCCTGCTCAAATTTGCAAGCAGCTGTGAGGGACCTCAGTGTTGGTGTGCTCTCCTGTGGCTGGACACTCTCCCCTCCATGCATGTGTACAGCAGTGGAGGCTGATGAGAGGCATCAGGCCAGTGGTGCACAGATCCAAAATTGGAGGGGCTAACTCAAGTGTGAGCACAGTGATGGGGTCAGTAGGGGGTGCCTAGGCTGGTGTCTTTCACTTGTGCAGTTGCAGAAGCCCAAGCTGGATGTGAAGACAGCTCACTGGCTCTGGTATGGAAAGGGATGTGCTCAGAGAGCTGGTGACTTACACTGTACAGCTGTAAGACCTTGGTTGGCTACCATTGTGGGAATGGGCTCTTTTAGGTGTCAGGGTAAGGGAGAGGGAGGAACTGGGGTGGCTCATGTTAGTGAGTAGTTGTGGGGTGAGCGCTGGTGAGATTTATGGAAGATTTGCATCAGTTATGTTGGCTGGTAATTGCATTAGTGGCAGAATCTGATGGTTTTTTTTTTTGGCAGAGCAGGCTTATGTGAACTGTGATTGCTTTCCCTGTGTGTCTTCTAATAATAGCCTCTTCTTTTCTTTCTTGTTCTCAGCTGGCTTTACACATCTCAGCTTTGCTGGTCTGAGTGGGATGAAACTGAAGTGGGACCTTCATGCAGTGCCTCAAGAGGATAGAGAAGCTGCTTGCTCACCCTCCTTTCTTCTCCTGGTGAGAATTTTTCTCTAGCTAGGAAGTTTAGGCTTGTAATATGAGATAATTCAGGGAAAATAAAATCGTCCTCCTTCTTTCCTTGTGGGATTATTCTCAGTTTTCTTGTTCTATAATGTTGCTAAAACATCTAAGAGGTCTCCTGAAACCATTTTTGTTTGGGAATAGCTGTCTAATCATTGGTATCTGTAGGAGGACAGGGAAGCTGGAATCGCCTATGTTGCTGCTTTTCCAGCCAATCTCATTTCAGTTATTTTTATTCAATATGTCATGTCTGGGTTTCAAAAAAAATTCAAGACATACTAAAAGGGAAAAGAACACAGGTTGAACAGGCAGTGCAAGCATCAGAATGAGACTTAGATATGGAAAAAAGATGTTTAAAGAATTAGAAAAATAATTGAAAAAACTATAATTAATATGCTAAGGGCTTGAATAGAAAAAGTAGAAAACATGTAAGAACAGCTGGGCAATGAAAAAAGAGGTGGAAATTTAAAAAAATAGCAAAAAGGAATGCTAGAAATCTAAAGTACTGTAACAAAAATGGAGAATCCTTTGATGGGCTGTTAGTAGACTATACACAACTGAGAAAAGGATCCCTGAGCTTGAGGAAATCTCAAAAAAAAAAAAAATCCAAAATTTAAAAGCAAAGAGATGAGACTGAAATAAGACAGAAAATAATTTCCAAAACCATTCAGGCAACTACCAAAAGGTGTACAATGTGTGAAAGGAAATATCAAAGGAAAAGAGAGAGAAAGTATAAAAAGAAGTATTTGAAACAATATCGACTGATTATTCCCCCAAACTAATGTCAGACATCAAACCATATATCCAGGAAGTTCAGAGACACCAAAGAGTAAAAATGCAAAACAAAATTGCATCTAGGCATATTATACTTAAACTGCACAATTGTAATCGGAAAAAAAACATCTTGAAAAGAGCCAGAAGAAAATAACCTATGGGAAAGTGAAAATAATAATTACATCTGACTTCTCCTAAGATAGCCTCACAACAAAAGATACTGAAGTGAAATATGTTAAGTATTGAAAGAGGGAAAGAAAGCAGACTTGTGATACTGTGTCCTGCAAAATTATCTCTTAGAAGAAAAGAAGAAATTAAAACTTTCTCAGGCAAACCAAAATTGAGATAATTTGTTGCCAGTAAACCTGCTTTCCAAACATGTTTAAATAAGTTCTTCAAAGAGAAGGAAGATAATATGGGTCAAAACTTAAATCTTATTAAAGAAAAGAAGAACATTGGAACAGGAATTATTAAAAGTAGAGTATTTTTTTAATTTTTCCTATTCTTAATTCATCTCACAGGTAACAGTTTATTCAAAATAATAATAGCAATTGTGTATTTGATTATTATAACTTATGTATAAGTGAAATAAAAAGCCAGCAATTATACAAGAGTTAGCAGGGAGAGATTAAGAATAATTTGTTGTTATAAGGTACTTACAATATCCAGGAATTAATATAGTGTCATTTGAATGTAGACTGAAATTAGCTGCAAATATATATTGCATACTCTGGGATAGCCACACAAAAATGTTTTAGAAAGTATCATTGATAAATTAAGAAAGGAGAGAAAGTGAAATCATATGAAATGCTTAATTAAAACCACAAAAGGCAGAAAAAAGTGGAAGACAAGGAAAGAGAAAGAAGAGAAAAGACAACTAATAAAGAAGCAGTAAAATGTATGGTAGATGTTAAGTATCTATATCAAAAACCATTTTAAAGTCAAAGGTCAAAACACATCAATTAAAAGACAGCACTTGTTAGAGTAGATCAAAAAAGATCCAACTATGTATTGTCTGCAAAAAACACACTTTAATTATAAAGATATATAAATCAAAAGTAAAGGGATTGAAGTAGATCTATCATGCAAATACTTATCAAAATAAATCATGAGTAACTATAATTTCAGACACAGTAGATGTGAAGCAAGTGAATTTATCAGAGATAAGGAGGGGCACTACATAGTGATAAAGGGATCCCTTCATCAAGAAGATACAACAATCCTTAATGTGCATGTGCTTAACAAAAGAGCATCAAAATAAATAAAGCAAAAACGGATAGAACTTTAAGGAGAAATAGATGATTGCACTGACACAGTAGGGGACTTCAACAGCCATCTCTAAGAAACGCACATATCCCACTAGGCAGAAAATCAGTATGGACACAGATGAACTCAACAGCACTATCAGTCAAGTGAATAGAATTGATATATATGCACCACTTCAACCAACAGCTGATGTGCATTCACTGAAATTCACACTTGTATTGAGTGTGAATACAACTTTCACTCAACATGCTTTCACTCAAACTCACGTGGAACATTCACCAAGATAAACCACATTCTTGGCCATAAAACACATCTTAACAAATTTAAAAGAATATAGATTATACACGGTCTGCTTATCTTCCTGATCATTTAGAAAAATCCTCTTGTTGCTTATTTTTGTGTTTCTGTCTCATGTATATTTAAATATTTCACACATCCCACTTAATATTTTGTATTTCTAATTCCAAATCTGAAGTTGCTGGGGATCTAAATCCACTTTTTATTGTTTCTGTTGACTCTCACTCATGATGATTTTTTTTCTTTGTGATCTTTGATTGTGGGCTTATTTTGATTGGTCTTAAATTCTGAAAAATCTAGGTTCTTAGCCAATTTATCTCAGTTCATTTCTGCCATAGTCCCTGAATTAGTCTTGGAATCTTGCACCCAGCTCTGCTCTTTGCTTTTGGCTCAAGGCCTGGTTTCAAAGAAGCCCCCCCCACCCTTCTTGTGTGCTCACCCACTTATCTCTAAGCTCACTTGCTGTCTCCAGTTTCTTCAGGATTTTCTCACTTTCTATAAATCCAGGATGTACTAAAAGTACATGTGTATGCAAGTTCTAATTGTTTCATAGTGGAAAGTTCGCCGTGTAGCCTGGAATCCCCTTCTGCATGTCTAATTTCCTAGGTCTTATTCCATGTTCATGATTCAGTTGGAGCCCAAATTGTATCCACAGCACCCAGCTCAGTGCCCAGCATATGGTACCTATCATTCTTTTTTCAAAACTTTTTAGCCACCCAGCTTCTGTGCCTGTCATCTATTTGGGGAATCTTGTGGTTTGAGTTTGGGCAGGAGGCAGCGCCCATCTCCCCTCTAGAAGCCAGAGGCTCATCTTCTCTCGAAGGTTGCAGTCAGGTGAGTGACCAGCCTCCTCAGGCCCATGAGCCATGTGGACTTGGAGGCTGTCACACTATGAGGCCAGGGCAGCCACCATGTGGTGCCACAATCAAGTTTCAAGTAATTGGGGTGGCAGCAGTTCCAGTGGCAGGACTTGGGTGAACCAGGTCTCTGCAGGCTTGAGGGGCTGGGGACAGGGTCTGGAGGGCAGCTGGCAAGCCCAGAGGAACCCTTCCCATGAAGGAGGGCAGAGTGGACTGGAGGTGGGTGGGTAGGAGGGTCCTTCCTGGCAGCCTTCAACTTAGAAGCATGGCCAGAGGCAAGGCCCACTGACTTTGTTGATGGGGACCTCAGGTGGGGCCCCTCAGCAGGGACAGAGAAGTGGGGGAAGGTGCCCACACAGGGGGGTTGGCTTTCCCTGGAGAGGCCCATGGGCATGTGGAGGTCTTATGGGGGTCCCCGTCTTGTTGCATCAAGAGGAAGGGGTGGAAGTGGACTTGTGACTGAAGAACATGGTGCCAGAGCAGGTGAGGACAGGGAGGGTGAGTGAAGGGGTGTGCAGGAACGGGGCAGAGGGTAACACAGGTGTCATTTGTGTGGGCAGGCCTCTGGGAAGCAAACCATGTTATCACATGGTTCCTGGAGGAGGAAACTGAGGCACAGGCAGGTTAAGGAGCCTGCCCCCAGGGCACACCTCCTCCAGGAAGCGTGGCCATAGCAAGCTGGTCATGTGGCAATTCAAGGTGGGGCCTGCTGTTGGGGTTTGGAGGTGCATGTTTGCTCAAGGAAACAGCATGGCCACTGCTGGGCTCGTGGAGGGTCAGACCTGTGGTGGGTCTGACTCAGGGCCCGTCTTGGCCAGCCTGCGGGCTGGGGAGTGACGGGGAGGCGGGGGCAGGTCCCACCTGGGGAAGGCTTGGGAGTGGTTCTGGAGGCCCAGACCCAGGCCTGGTTCACACTGGACTTCAGAGCCCAAGGCGGGGCGGGGCAGGGGGTGGGGGTAAACTCAGTTTTTATTTATCTAAATAAATAAATACTAGGGCAGGAGTCTGACCCTGACTCCCCACCCACCCTCCACCGAAAGAGCCAGATGTAAAATTTACCAAGACAACTTCATGTTTATTGCCATTAAAATTTATTTGTATTATTTCCTAAGAAATTGTGAACAATTTTCTTAAAAGTTACTTAAACTCACAGAGTTATCAATATTATTAATCAAGCAAAGTAAAAATGTGGCACCAAGTCCCTGTCGAATCTGCTTTCTTCAGAGAAGAACATACGAGTTCAGAAAACAATGGCTTCCAGACTGAGGAAAATGCAGAATGAAAACCTTCACCTACAGCAAAAATCAGAGGAAGAGCTCCGTCTCCCTCTTCTTTTCTTGACTCTTGAGAGAGCGACCGGACCATTCAGGCGGAATAATGTCACTCTCGGGTGCCCAGCGCTCTCCTCCTGAGCAGGCGGACCTGCGGGGCACCACTGATGCTTGTGTGGAGGGGAGGCATCCTGGAGATGATTGGAGATGCCTTGGTTCTGAATGCCCTAAACACACCATGAGCCCCCCCAAAGCTCTAGGTGTTTGGGCGTGGTGATTACTGGGATTGTGGAGAGCCGGCTGGCGGCTCAGCGGCCTCCCCGGAGGGACAGCCGTTCACACTGAGGTCGGGGCCTATGTCGATCCTTGTTTCTCCCACAGTGGCAGGGAGGCTCTCAGCACCCTGGGTGGACGGTGCAGCCTCGCCCAGAGCCGCCTCCTGTGTGGGTTCTGGAGGCTGGTCGTGCTGGATGTGGCACACCTCCTGGAGGGCCTGCTCCTCTTCTGGCTCATTGTCAATGTCGATGATAGTCCAATCCATCCCCAGGGCGTTCAGGGCCTCCTGGCTCCCTTGGAAGCCATCCCGGGGCCTCTGGGGTGGCACGTGGCTGCCGGGCAGCAAGTTTTCTATTGTTGACTCCCTGGGCGGGATCTCAGAGGAGGAGGGCTCCCCGATGGACTGCCTGGTCAGCATGGGCTCCCCAGCCTCTGCAGAGCAAAGGAAAGACCATAAGTACCCCTTAGGGAGGTGTGCAGAGGGTCCCACCAAGCCCGCGGTGCACAGGCCCAGAGCCCAGCCCCATCTGCAGAGAAGACCAAGGCGCAGTGCTCTGGCACCTTCTGTCCTGCCTTCTTGGCGGGAGGTGGGGCCCGTTCCTGGGGAGAACGCCTGGGTTTACTCACAACTGGGTCTTGGCCAGAATCCTCCTCCCCAGCAATGTGCCCTCCTCGCTCCCCCTGCCTGTTGTGGTGGGCAGCCAGAGCTTAGAGAAGAATACATCGTCTACACAGGCTCTTTTCTGTTCTTATTGTGAAATAGGTCACACATGTAGAAGAGTGGACAAAACATTTATGTACATTTAAAAGAATAACGAGACAGTGACAGCCCACATGAGGCCTCCCAGGGTGAGGGCTCCTGTGTGTCCTCTCCGGTCACACCCCTCCCCTCCCCACCCCTGTGGCCAAGAGGTGACTGTGTGGGCAGCTTCTCCCCCTTTTTACACACGTCTGCAGCACCGCTCACACACAGCGCCTTCTCTAAACAACACGGTGTTTCTTGGTGCCTTTTTTTGAACTTTTTGTACAGAGGAAACCAGAGCGCAGGCACTTTCTTGCTTCCCTCACTCCATGTGAAGCCATGTGGGAGACCCGTCCTTGTGACGTGTGGTGTTCCATCACGGGCGGTCCATGGGTTACTCACTCGTCTCCTGCTGGGCGTCCTAGTTCCCAGTGTGGGGCCATTGTGAATAGTGCTCATATCTGCTGGTGCACTCAGGTGAGAATTTCTCTAAGACACACACCTGGAATGAACTGACCGGCCTTGGTCAGCTTGTGCTCAGCTGAGGGAGGTCATGCCATCCCAAAGTGGCTGTATCAATTCAAACCCACCAGTTGTGTGTGTTCCCATGGCCCCACCCTTGCCAGGACCTGGTAACGTAAGGTTTACATTTTGCTCATGTGATGGGTAGATGGTGCTGCCACACCTGGTTTCAGGCTGCCTTTCCTGATTAATGATACCGTTAGCACTTTTCACATGTTTATTCGCCTTCTGGGTTTCCTCTTCTGTGAAATGCCTGTTCACTCATTTGTCTATTTTTTTTCTTATTGAGTCATAGTTCTTTATATATTTTGGATACTGGTCCTTTCTCAATTACGTGTTGCAAATATTTTTCCAATTTTTGGTGTGAATTTTCACTTTTTAATGGCATCTTTTGATAACCAAAAGTTCTTAATTTTAGTGTAGTCTAATTGATGCATATCTTCCTTTATGATCAGTGCCTTTAAAAAAAACTACTTAACAAATCCTTATATAGCCAGCCCTCCATATCCTCGGGTTCCGCATCCGAGTATCCAATCTGCTGTGGATCAAAAATGAGTCATGCGCTGCATAACCACGTTTTGGTCAACGACCGACCACATATACGACGTGGCCTCATAAAATTAGTACCATACAGCCTAGGTGTAGAGTAGGCTATACCATCTAGGTGTATGTAAGTACAGTCTGTGATGTTCACACAATGACAAAATTGCCTAATGACGCATTTCTCAGAACCTATCCTGGTTAAGCAATGTGTCACTGTACCCATATACTGTATTTGTGTGTGTGTGTGTGTGTGTGTGAGAGGAAGACCAGCCCTGAGCTAACATCCATCGCCAATCCTCTTTTTGCTGAGGAAGACTGGCCCTGAGCTAACATCCATGCCCATCTTCCTCTACTTTATATGGGACACCGCCACAGCATGGCTGACAAGCAGTACATTGGTCCGTGCCCGGGATCTGAACCTGTGAAACCCGGGCCACCAAAGCGGAGTGCGAACTTAAGCACTACACCGCCAGGCCGGCCCCATATACTGTATTTTTGATCCTTGGATGCGGAGCTCACGGATGTGGAGAACCAACTGCCAGGATTCGAGCATTTGTGAATTTTGGTATCCATGGAGGGTCCTGGAAACAATCCCCCGCTGATACAGAGGGGCAACTGTATACCATGAGGACATAAAGATATTATCCAATGCTTTCTTCTAAAAGTTCTTATAGTTTTTCCTTTACATTTATGTCTTTAGTCCACATGGAATTGATTTTTTGTGAATAGTACAAGGTAGGGGTCTAATTTCATTAATGTTTTGCCCACGTGGGTACCAAATTATTTCAGCAGCTTTTATTAAAAAATCTATTCCTACTGGGGAGGGAGCTATATGGGAACTCTGTACTTTCCCCTAAATTTTTCTGTAAACCTACAACAGCTTTGAAAAATAAAGTCTACTGGTGTTTAAAAAAAAAAAAAAAAAAAAAAAAAAAAAAAAAATCTATTCCTATCGTCAGTCACACTGTGCCAAAAATTGTGTCCATGTGTTTATGGATTTTCTCCTGGCATCTCTAATCCATGTCACTGATCTCTACATTTATTTCTGCAAAAATACCGCAGTCTTTAATTGATAAAGCTTTAAAGAAATGGTAAGGCAAGTCTTCCTACATTGCCCTTTTTCTTCAAGAGTGTCTTGGCTATTCTTGACCCTTTCAAATTCCATATACAGTTAAGAATTAGCTTTTCAAGTTACACACAAGTGCACACATAAAACTTGGGATTTTGATTGAGGTTGTATTGACTCTATTTAGGAAATTTGATATCTTTATAATATAACTTACACTCCATGAATAATGTATCTCTCTTCATTTGTTTAGGTCTCTTTAAAATGTCTCTTTTTAAGTTTCATAATTTTCTCCACAAGTCTTGCACATTTTTTGTTAGGTTTATTCCTAAGGACCTCATTTTTAAAAAATGCTATTGTAAGTGGTATATTTTTCATTTTTCTAACATTTCTTATGACATGTATACATGTCTATTTCATCCTTATTCTTAAAAGATACATTAGCCAGGCATAGAACCCTAGAATGACTTTTCACCATGATATTAAAGGTATGATTCAACTTTGTTCTGGCTTCAATTAGTATGAATGAAGTTAGTTAATCAAAAACTCCTTAGAAGAGAATCTGTTTTTATCATTGGATATTTAAAAATATATTTTTCTTTGTCTCAGGTGTTTGTCAGGTTACTTATGATGTATCTAGAACTTTATTTACTATCTTAGATTAATCAGACTTTGTGAATCTGTGAGTTGGTATCTTATGACAGTGTTGGCAAATTCTCAGCCATCATCTCTTTAAATATTACCTCTTCTTGATTTTCTCTCCTCTCTTTCTGGGACTCTGATTATACATATCACAGACTTCAAACTCTATCCTCATTCACTTTCTTTCATATTTTACATTTCTTTGTCTTCCTGTATCTATTTGAGTAATTTCTCCAGCTCTAGTTTCTAGTTCACTAATTCACTTTTCAACTGTATCTAATATACTGTTAAATCCATCAGTCAACTTTTTTATTTTGGTGATATTTTTCATTTCTATAAGTTCTATTTGGTTCTTTTTAAAATGTGCTTGATAATTTAAAAAATACTTTTCTGTTTTTTTCAGATATTTTTAACTTTGCCTTTTATTTCTTTAAATGAAATAATCATGGCTATTTTGTGTTTTTGTCTGCTAAGTCCAATACCCAAAGTCTTTGTGTGTCTATTGCTGCTATAGTTTCCATTGATTCTGATCCATACACATGGCTCCATACCACTGAGACAACAAGTGTCCAAGACCCTGAGTATACACTGGTGATTTTTCCTTAGAAAATATTTAACTCTCTAGAGAATCTAGAGTAGATCTCAACATGACTCAAACTGCAAAATATCTTACCTGCAGCCAAAACTTCACTTTCACTACTGTCCTCCTCCACAGGCTGCCTTATTTCTTGTTGATCCTACAGAAAGAAAAATAATCGGGAATATATGATGTAGTATTTGTTATCCTGCCCAAGGGAACAAGATGTAGCAACAAGAGTGCATTTTAGAGGCAGACAAATCTGGCTCTCCCACTGATGATCTTTGGGATGTGGGCAATCACTTCACCTCTTGAGTCTCAGAACTGTTGTTAGTATGTGGGGCTAGTATTGGGTGATGACTGTATCGGGTGAAGAATGTGGCTTTTTCTTCTGCATGTGCACCAGTAGAGGAGCAAGTGGTGCCTTGCTTAATGAGTACGAGGGTCTCATGGTAACCAAGGAGACCTGTTTGGATTCCTGGCATGAGAAAGAGGGGAGTGTGGGGCATACAACAGGTCATCTCATACCTGGCATTCTCCACACAACTCTGCTTGATGGTGGTGAGTTCTAGCTCCCAGGGAGTTCACGTGTTGTCATGCCACATCTGAATGCAGGTGTTTTGTTCCCTGCCCTCGTGCTGCCCTGGCCCAGCCAACTGGTGGCTTCACTGTCCCATGTGTGCTGGCTAACAGATGGGAAGAGTGGTCACAGTTCTTGGCCAGACTTGCCAAAGGCTCAGGGATGGTGCTCATTTTAACTTTCAGTGCTGAATGTGGCATGAACCAGAGACTCGGACTGTGAAAACTTTTTCTTTGAAAATTTTGAAAGCAAAGTGTCACTAGGTGACTTCTAAATCAAAATAGCATATCTGTAATGCTATAGTCTCCCTTCCCTGATCCAATACTTAAAAATTATAGTCAAGATATAAATAGACACATAAGTGAGTAAAGATATGACCTCATAGGAAAACAAGAAGGTGAATCCTTGTTGGACCAGAAATAACGACACCATGAAGAAGAGAAAGCAAATGGGAACAGACTGCAGAAAAACATGGTCAGAGGAGTGTGCAGTACAAGGCGGGAGAGACCCTCAGGACCCATCACAGAGGAGGGCGTGCATGCCAAGGTGGGGCAGGGCTCCTTATGGGGCAGTTAGGTGGGGTTACCACAGGCTGAGCAACCAGGCAATGGAAGGCTGCTACAAAACATCCTGAATCCACAGGCAACAACAGGTGTCTGCCTGCAGATGAGAGCAGTGGGAGTAGTAATCTTGGTGCAGATAGGGCAGTGCAAGAAAAATACACAGAAGGATGTGATGGGACTCAAAAAGCCAAGGTTTTCACCAAACCAAGCTAAAAATTACTGAAAATAAAGGGAAAACAAAATATTAATTTGGAATGAAAATAAAAGTGGACAAAACACAGTAGGTGAAATAGAGGACGACTGTGGAACAGAGATTTGTGGGGAAGGATATAAATGATGACTATGTTGAGAAAGTATGTTTTAAGTCTGTATATCAGAAAGTGCAGTGGCAGGTCACCTAAGGACAGAGTCATGGAGTAGGCAGCTTTGGAGGCTGGTCCTCCACTGAAGCAGCCATTCTGCTGAAAAGAGCCATCAGAATCACCCAGCTCAGACTCCGGAGCCTGGCAGACACAGTAATGACTGGGCAGTGCCTGAGGAAGGGAGAGGCTGCTGGTCTTCACAAGCAAGCAGTGTGTGGGCCAGCTGCCACACCCCCACTCCTCAGTCCTGCTGTGGCTGGGGGGAGAACAGCCCTCATTCTGGGAGCAGCTGGCCAACGCCAGTGCAAATCTTGTACGCCAAAAATTTGGGGTTGTGTGTCTTGGTTGGTCTGGTCATGCCCTGAGAGACTGGCACAGGTGCCTGCCTTGGATTTGGCCCTTTTGGCAGCAGCAGCTTTCCTCAGTGCCATGTGCTGAAGGATTTAAAGAGACAGAACCTTCCCCTGTCTACTTGCAGCCAGACATTTAAGGAAACCTTTTTCAGGTCACCAGCCGACCACAGAGATAACAGAAGAGAAACTTCAGTGACAAGACATACATACATTGCAAAAATATTTTGGAAAAGTCACAAACAGATAGTTCCAGCCTTCAACAGGGGAAAAAAAACAACAACAACAACAACTACAATCCCTGAAGAGTGGGAGAGTCTGATTTCTAAAGTTACCACATTATAATACTCAGACTATCCAGTTCTCAACAAAAAAAATTATAAAACATACAAAGAAACAGAAAAATATGGCCCATTCACAGGAGAAAGAGAACTTGACAGAATTTCCCTCAGGAAGCCCAGACATTTGAATTAATAGTCAAAGATATTAAACCAGCTATCTTAAATATGCTCAATGAGCCAAAGGAAATCATGGACAGAGAACTAAAGGAAATCAGTGAAATGGTGTATGAACAAATAAGAATATCAATAAGGAGGTAGAGATTATTTAAAAAAAATAAAACCAAAATTCTGGAGCTGAAAAGCACAAAAAACAAAATGAAAATTCATTAGAGCAGCTCAACCCATTTGAGCAGACAGAAGAAAGGATCAGCAGACTTGAAGACAACTGAAATGATCCAGTGTGAAGACCAGAAAGAGAAAAGAATGAAGGAAAGTTAACAGAGTCTGGTGGACCTGTGGGACACCATCAAGGGTATCAACATATGCATCATAGGAATCCCAGAAAGAGAAGAGAGGGGGAACAGAGCAAAATATATATATATATACATATCTGAAGAAATAATGGCTGAAAATTTCCCAAATCTGATGAAAGATATTAATCCACACACCAAGAAGCTGAACAAACTGCAAGCAAGATAAACTCAAAAATATCCACACCAAGGTACATTACAGTCAAATCCTCAAAACCCAAAGAGAGAATTTGGAAAGCAGCAAGTGAGAAGCAATTAATCACAAACAACAGATCCTCAATATGATTAACAGTTGATTTCTCATCAGAATCCATGGAGCCAGAAGGCAGTGGGTGACATATTTAAAGTCCTGAAAGGAAAAAGTCCCCAACCCAGAATTGTATTTCCAAAAAAACTATCTTTTAAGAATGAAAGAGAAATTAAGACATTCTCAGGTAAACAGAAGCTGTGGGAATTCATTACCAGTAGAGCTGCCCTAAAAGAAGAGCTGAAGGGAGTTCTTCAGGCTAAAACAAAAAGACAGTAGACAGTAACTCAAAGTCATAAGAGGAAATAAAGACCACTGGTAAAGGTAGCTACAGGTAAAGGTAAAGGTTAAGGTTAATATATAAGCCAATATTGTTCTACTTTGGTTTGTAACTCCTCTCTTTTTCTATATGATTTAAAAGACAAATGCATAAAACAATAATTATAAATCTTTGTTAGTGGGCACACATGTGCAAAGATGTAATCTGTGATAGTAACAATATAAAAGAGGAGGGATGGAGATGTATAGGAACAGAGTGTTTGTATAGTATTGAAACTAAGGTGGTGTTACTCAAACTAGGTTGTTATAAGTTTAAGATGTTACTTATAATCCCCAAAGTAACCATTAAGGAGATAACTAAAAAATACACAGAAAAGGAAAGAAGAAAGGAATCAAAATGGTACAGTATATAAGTTCAACTAAATATAAAAAAGGCAGTAACAGAAGAATTGAGGGGAAAAATATATATATAATACATACAGAAAACAAATAGTTAAGTGGCAGAAGTAAATCCTTGTCAGTAATTACTTTAAATGTAAATGGATTACATTCTCCTATTAAAAGTCAGAGACTGGCAGGTTGGATAAAAAAAAAAAAACCCACAATGTGATCCATTTATATACTATCTACAGGAGACTCACTTTAAATACAAAGACACAAAGAGTTTGAAAGTAAAGGGGTGGAAAAAGATATTGCATGCAAATAGTAGCCAAAAGAGAGCTCAGGTGGCTATACTATTGTCAAACAAAAGAGACTTTAAGTCAAAAAAGTTTACAAGAGACAAACAGGGACATTATATATTGACAAAAGGTTCAACCCAGCAGGAAGATATAACAAATATAAACATTTTACACACCTAACAACAGGATCCCAAAATATACGGAGCAAAAATTAACAGAATTGAAAGGAGAAATAGGCAGTTCTATAATAATAGTTGGAGACTTCAATATCCCACTTTCAATAATGGATAGAAAAATAGGACATAGATCAAAAAGAAAATAGAGAATTTGAACATGACAAACTAATTAGACCTAACAGACACATACAGAGCACTCCACCCAATAACAGAATACACACTCTCCCCAAGTGCACCTGGAACATTCTCCATGACAGACTATATGTTAGGTTACAAAACCACAAAAAAGCTGCAATAAATTTTAAAAGATTTATATCATACCAAGTATCTTTTCCAATCACAAAGGAATGAAACTGGAAATCAATAATAGAAGGAAAACTGAAAAATTCACAAATACGTGGAAATGAAATAACATTCTTAACCATGAGTCAAAGAAGAAATCACAGGGAAATTAGAAAATACCTTGAGATAAATGAAAATGTAAACATAACATACCAGAGCTTATGGGGTGTAGTGAAAGCGGTGTTGAGAGGGAAATTAATGGCGGCATACACATACATTGAAAAATATCTCAAATCAATTACCTAACTGTACACTTTAAGCAATAACAAAAATAAAAGCAAACTAAACTCAGACCTACCATAACGAATGGAATAATAAAGATTAGAACGGAGGAAAATGAAATAGAGAATAGTAAAACAATAGATAAAATCAACAAACCCAAAAGTTGGTTATTTGAAAAGATCAACAAAATTGTCAACCCTCTAGCTAAATTAACTAAGAAAAAAAAAGAAGACAAATCAGTAAACTCAGAAATGAAAGTGGGGACATTACCATGGATTTTACAGAAATAAAAAGGATTATAAGAGAATAATATGAACAATTGTGTACCAACAAACTGGATAACATAGATGAAATGGACAAATTCCTGGAAACCCACAAACTGCCAAAACTGACTGAAGAAGAAATAGAAAAATGCAGGGGTAACAACTTCCAGTTAAACACAGCAGACTGAACAAGCTTGTTTACACAGTCCCTCCAGAAACACCATTGCAAATATCTGCAAAAAAAATATATGCAAACGTAAACGAGTACAAGCCAAAGACACAGACAGCCAGAGAGAAGAGGAGAACAGATAAAAGCTTAAGACACAGTTTTACAAGAAGGAAAACAGATGGAGGAGAAATGACTGACTCTGCAGAGCATGGAAAGCTGTCACTGAAGTGGCTATGGACGAGGATGCTGAGCTGAAGGTAGCCATCTTCTGCACAGAATGCTGGAGAGGCTCCAGACCCAGAGGCATGGCGGGCAGCAGGGGAAGGAGAGAAGGGTGAGGGATGGGCGATGAGATGTGTGGTTGAGCATGCGGGAGGTGGGTCAGAGTCCACCTGTGGAACATTTAGCTGACCGCACACAGTCAGCCGCTGGCCTCATCTGCCTCACAGGAGGCAAGAAATCTCTGATGTCAGGATGCCAGAAATGTGGAGGGTGGGGTAGTGGTGGGGGCACCAGACAGAAAAGAGTGAGATTTAGGGACAATTATATTGAATAACTAGGATCCTTCTTGGAAAAGAGAAAGGGAATACTTGCTTATCAGAATTTATGAAGCTGTGGGAAGTAAGACAATAGGGCATTAGTGCAGGGACAGACAAATTGACCAATGAAATTGATTTGAGAGCCCAGAAACAGACTCACAAATGTGCAGGTATTGAGCTCTGTTAGGGGACAGAGGTGGATTGTTAGATCGACGGGGAAAGGAGGGACTCTTCAATGAATGCAGATGGAAAAAATAGAAATCCACATGGGAAAAGATGACGTTGGATCTCTACCTCACATCATAACTAAAACTGTAGATAGTGTAAGGACTCAACTTCCAAAATCAAAAATTTAAAACTTTTAGTAGAAAGTATAGATGACTCTGTTTTATATCTTTGGGTGAAAGATGAACAAAGACCAAAAAGCATTATCTAGAAAATATTTATAAATGTGACTATATTGAAACTCATGGCTGTGGTTCATCAAATGTTATGTTAAATTAAACATGCAGTCAAGTTATGCAGTGACACTCTATCAGTAATTCACCCAACTGACAGAGGGTTTGTATCAAGGATATACCTAGAACTCAGATAAAGCTATAAGAAAAGCAGAAAGACCCCAAGAGAAAAACGGGATAAGGACATGAGCAAGTACTTCACATGGAGAAACGCATGCGGCTGACGTGATTCGGCATCACTAATCACAAGGGAAATGCAGGGAGAGACCACAGTCGTCTGGCGGTCCACACCACGCCATCTGCAACTCCAAGTGCTGGAGAGGATGTGAATCAACGGGATTTCTTAACCGCCGCTGTGAGAGTGTCAACTGTTCAACCACTTTAGAGAACAGTGTGGCTTTGTCTCGTAGAGCTGAACATTCACATGCACAGCAATTCCACTCCTAGGAGTCGGCCCTGGCACTCTACAACGGGAGAGGTGTCGAGACTGGGCATGGCAGCACCCACTTGGTAGCAAAAACCTAGAAACCATCCTGCTGCTCATCCCCCACAGAGGGGATGAACAACGTAGTATGGGAAGGAATGTGACGGGAGCAAAAGCAAAGGGGTCGCACTGACACCCAATATAGAGTCTTGGTAATTTAGTATTAAATGAAAAGGTGATCCCCCCAAAGACTCCAAACATTACCTACACATGGTGCCCTTTCTGCAAAACAAAAAGTAAACAATGCCTTGCATGTATGTACTTTTTAGGAATATGTATAACCTAAAGGACAAACTTCAAAGGAAAACAAGAGAGTGAAGTGCGCGGTGGGTGTGAGGACTCCGAGGGGCCGCATAGGCAGATGGAGGCCATGAGGACCCTGCCTGTTTCGGTGGAGGTGCTTCTTCTGTTGTCAAAAATAAACAACTAAAATGCTCAGTAAATTAGAAGAGCAGGTCATGCAGAGATCGATGGTGAGTCTGTGTCCCCACCGTGGATTATGATCAATGCAATTCTGTGCACCAAGGTCCAAAACAAGTGTGTGTGGTGGGGAGGCAACTCCCAGTGACAGCGTCACTCTGAGCAGCCACCGGGGAGCAGCGGTCCTGGCTCCTCACTCGGTCTTCCCAGGCATCCTCTGGAAAGTAGACGTCAACATCCCCTCACTTCCTTAGGAAGAAATAGGGCCTCAGAGGGGTTTAAGAAACTTCCTCAAGGTTATAAAACCAGAAATGTCTCCATACTAGAATGGAACCCAGGTCTGTGTGAGTCCAAGTCCAAGCACACTTTGTGGTGCCGATGAGTTTTCTAGTCACTCTGCTAAGAGCTGCAGGCCTTGGAGTCCCTCGCAGAGAGGTGAGCCCAGGGTGAAGCTGGGGGATATCAGGGCAGCTGGATCAGACGCAGCTTCTGGACTGAGCCTGTGGCTGAGAGAAGGTCACAGGCTGGGTCTGGGGGTGTGGACCAGCCCCCGGCATCAGACTCTTAATGAATGTGGAAGTGGGGTTGAGGGCCAGGGTTCGACCTTCCTTGGTCAGGATGGGGCTCTCATAAATGGAGTCAAGGACAAAGCCTAGACTTCAAGCGCGTCCTTCTGAGTCTCTGCTGCTACAGACGCGAAATTGGGCTCCCCTGTCTGAAAGAGATGGGAAGTCAAGTCGCGCAGGGTCCTCCTCACTGCATAAGTCACCCTGGAAGGGAGCGCCTCCGGAGGTCGGTGAGGACTGTGCGCCCACTGGCTCTGCGGCAGCCTCGCCTTCTGCTCTCTCCTCTACAGGTCCCTACACTCACCTGCTCTCTAGGCTGTTCACCTGGGCCTCCATCCACGTGTGGGTCTGACTTGGGCGGCCCAGTCCTGCCTACACACCCTGTCCTGGGCATCATCAGCACTTCTCAGCAACGAGCCTCGTTTGCAGGCTTCCTCGCTCGCTTTGCCTTTGATCTCTGCACGTGTCTCACATGCTCTATTTTTTGACCATATGTTACACACACACGCCATCTTGATTCCCCATCTGTTTCCTACACACACAGTTATTCCCCAACATTATAAAAAATTCCAGACATACAGAAAAGTCAGAAAGATCATGAGAGGGTGCTCTGTGCCATGGCTGGTGTATCGTCCTGCATCCTCACTGCACAACTGTGCATCCAGCACTCTGCGGTCAGTGATTTCGAGCTGGTTGCAGACACCAGTACACTTCACCAGAGTGAGCGCACGAGGCTTCAGTTTTAGTATCCCGTTTCTGTATTTTACATGCTTCTGTCACACACACACACAGGTCCCACAGTCAAGGATATTTCCTGTCCCTCACATTTTCTTCTACTCTCCACCCACCTTTGTCACCACTTGAATAGCATCTCTGGGTACACTAAATGCTTACCACCAGTCAGACAAGCCATCCCAAGTACCCGCCTCACCTCAGCTTGGAGGGAGCCTCAGACCCTACACTGGGCTCCCCTGCTCGGGGGGCTCTGTGACCAGCAGCTCGGGGCCTACCTCTAGAGATGGAGTGCTCTCTGAGGTGCTAGCACTCTCGGAGGTCAGACTTGAATGTTCGGAAATAGTTGGCAGTGGTGGCAGGAACTTCAGCTTCATCCTGCTGGGATGGGGCAGGAAAGAAGGAACATGCGTCAACACGGAAGGCCCTCGCCTCAGGGAGTGAGAGCACAGAAGGCCGCTGATGGCTGCAAAGTGTCATACAAATGTTTCGTCATGTGTTTTCCCTCGTGTCTGCACAGTCTCAGGAAGAGGCCGCTCCCGGAGGTTGTTTGAGTGCTCGGGGGTCTACTGTACAATACACAGGCATAAGATTCACGTGGAAAGGACCCTGCACACCTGCTGGTGGGGTGGTGCAAAGAGAAGCTTCCATCTGCCAATGGAAAATTAAAACAAGCCACGTGGTGGATCTTAGCTGAGTGAAACACCTTTGAAATTAGATAAAAAGTAGCCTTCCTTCTGTGTGATGGATCCTACTCCCCATTCATATTTTCATTCCATTTGGTCAATTTCTATACAACCATTCAACAGATAAAGAGACCAGAAGAAATCCTCCCAATGAGCTTGTCTGACTAGAAAGAGACATTTTATAAAGTCCCATACAAAGTTTTCCACGAAAATATGCCTGTGACTAACATCGTCATGCACCAAGGCACCAGCTGAGCGGACACTTTTTTTCTGTTAGCATGGTTTAGACAGACAAAGGCCCTGATCTCTAGGAACTGAGGCTTGACCTGTGAGGGTAGGTGTGGCCTAAAGAATGGGGCTGTGAGTGGTTGTCTAAAGTGCCATTTTGATCAACTGGTTCCAAACTATTAGGTTACCCTAGAAATACTTCCTGCAACAAAAAAGGACTGATAGTATTTTATTGCCCATTGCATCTAGAAGATTTGTGAACTTACTCTGTGTTAGTGTAATCCTTTTCACATAATTAACCCTTTAATTAAACAAGGTGAGCTCATTTTTTCATTGGAGAAGTAAAGTCAATCCACTGAAAATGAAAGAATATTCCAACAAAGAGGAAAATAATACATTTAAAAGATGGAATAGTTTATACCCAACAATATCACATCATATACTTTCTTTTAACAGAACGATGTTCAAAATCTACAGACTTTAATAACCAATCTCCTAAAGAGTTGTACAGTGAGTTGCTTTGCCCCTTTGGGCTGCAGAATGGAGAGACAGTGATGCCCCCCAGGAACCCAGGCCTAATATTCTCAGGCCCAGAATGCTGGAGCTTCCCACACCTGGATTTCATTTGGGGGTGGAGCTTCATGAGCAAGACTCAGGAAGAGTGTGGGTTGGAACTTCCCGCCCTCACCCACCAAGGGGAGACAGACTTCCGGGTAGTAACTGTGTCTCCTGGTGGAGCTGTGATGCTGGGGAAACAGCACTGGTCCCTCACAAAATAATGTCACGCAAGTTGTCCATTAATATATTGTTGAGGGAATAAAAAAGGAAGCTTCAGACTAATGTGTATGGTATAATAACTTTTCAATGTGAGTGAATTTTTTGTATGTACATAGGGGAAAAAAACGGGTGGGGGTTCCACTCTCTGTGTTAAAACTGTACTCTTGAGGTGGTATTCCAGAAGAGAGGTGGAGAATACTATTTTATATGCTGCTATTGTATTTAAGTGGTACATGAGCATGCATTATGGTCATGATTTTTAAGAATTCATTAGGTACTAAAGAATCCCCCCTGCTCCATCTAAAAGTTGCCCCATGATCCAGGGCTGCTGGGTTGGAATGACTAAAACCCCCTTGGTGCACTGACTCATCATGACAAGGATGCCACCAGTGTCCTCATCAGTCAGGGGTCTAAGGGGTCCCCAGAGGAACCCTGAGCAGTTCACACAACCATGATATGTGGGTCCATCTTCTGAGCAAGAGAGAGGAGCCTCCTTCATATCCCCTCCCTGAATTCTGTCCCTGTCTCTGGGCTTATGCCTCCCAGTCCCCATCCCCAGCTTGGCCATCTGACTGCTCTGTCATGAGAATAACCTCCATGGTCATGGCAAAGGCCCACCAGAGAGCCTGGGACAGGACAGCAGCAGCCAATGGGCTGGTCTGTGCTGGGTGGGGGGCGGGGCGCTTCCCTGTGGGGACCCAGAGCAGCTGCTCCCACACCCTGCTCAGCAGTTAGTGTTCCCTGCAGTGAGGTGGAGGGCAGGGAGGATCTGGAAGAGGGGCGTGTGTGTGCGTTTGCCTGGGATGGTTCAAGTGAATGTCTTGTTCTTTTTAATTTTACTTCTATTTTAAACTGTATTAAATGGCACTAGATGAAAAGTTATTGAGGTCAGAGAGTAAGGATGCAGAGGAAAATTTTTTCTCGAAGTAGCCTTTTAATGACAAAGGTAATATGTGCTCACTGTATGCTCAGGTAAATACTGTAGCGAACAAAGAACATACAACTCACATTCACGTGGTGAGTCTATTTCACTTGATATTCTATGAGAAGACGACTTTTCATGGCTGCACACAGTTCCATTGTGGGGACAGGATGCACTCTTTAAAACGTGTGCTTGAAACTGGCTGCTGATCTTTATACTGGGCCCTTTCTGCCTTTGTGACATGATGGTGACAAGTCGTGTGCACTGGGCGTGGCCTGTGTGCAGTGGCCCTGGGGCAGACCTGTCGTCAGTGAACATGTTTACTAGGCAGCTACTTGACTCAAGAATGAGTCAAAAGGACAAGCCCCGACTTAGCCAAACACTATTACAAATCATTAAGAGGGCATCCAGCCTCAGAATGCTGCTGCACATGTTCACAGAGAGAGAAAATAAATGAGCATTACTTATATTCGTGTGTTAGTTCAGATCCTAGTTGTGAACAGGTAGAGAAGAATTAATTTATCAACCAAGGTTAAGTGCAATAAGCTAGAAGAATGGCTATCAATGTCAATAATGTTAACTGAAACCATTTTATCTTCTATTATGTCTTCACAGTATTTTAAAATATCCCATTATAGATGAATTATTTTCCTAAGTAATTTTAGTTAAGATGAGTTGACAGCTACTTTTCAGACAGATAAAACAGTTTATAGACTTACCCAGGTGTAGGTGGTCTCTGCTTGGTACATGCTGCCTGTGAGGGTGTAAACGATAATTCATAAAATCAAAAAAGGAGTACTTGTTGACATTGAGCTTATTCTTAAACAAACTCAAGTCCATTATTAGTTGATTTCTAGTAATGGTACCTCAGGGGCTCCTGGGTCCAGGGAAAGGATCTCTGGTGGGATAGTACCCTTCCTCCCAATCCTTGTGCTCCTATGGCCTGAATTGTGTCCCCTCTGATTTCAAGTGTTGAAGTCCTCACCCCTAGTAACTGAGAATGTGACTGTATTTGGAGATAGGGCCTTTAAAGACGTACTTAATGTTAAACGAGGTCACTAGGGTGGGCCCTAATCCAATATGACTAGTGTCCTTATACAAAGAGGAGATTAGGATGAAGGTACACGCAGAGGGATGACCATGTGAAGATGTAGTGAAGACGGCCAAGGAGGAGGCCTCTGAAGAATCCAACCTTGACTACACCTTGATCTCAGACTTCTAGCCTCCAGAATTGTGAGAAAATAAGTTTGTTTAAGCCATCCAATCTGTGGTACTTTGTTATGGCAGCCCTAACAAAGAAATACATCATGTTACACATGCACAGGTCTCCATTTCTCTTTGGTAAGAAACCAGGAGTGGGAAGGCTGGGTCATATGATAAGTATATATCTAACTTAAGATACTGCCACAGTGCTTGTTGATAAGGTGTCATTTTGCATTCCTATTTTAACACCACCAGCAGCGTAGGAGACTTCCAGCTCCTCTACATCCTCACCAACACCATTCTAGTGGGTGTATAGTGATCTGTGCTTATTTATTCCTCTGCGAAGTGGGGGTAATACAACTATCTGCCTGTGAGGCTTTCTGTAAAGATTAAATGAGATAACCCATCTGCTCGCACAGTTCCCTTCCTCCCCTATGCTCTGAAAGAGTTTGTGTACAGCTGTTATTTTTTTTAAAGTTTGGTAGAATTCACCAGTGTAGACATCAGGACCTGGGATTTTCTATTTTTTATTTATTTAGTTTTGGCAATTTGTGTAAGTTGACTGGAAAGGTAACTACTTTCTCAAGTGAGAATGCATTTCTCAGCATTGGAAGATTTGGAATTAAGCATAGAAACGTTTAAGAGACCCAAACCTATAATATTACCATTGTTGTATTAGGAAGCCATCTGTGCATATTTGGTATTTATGTTTTGAACGCAGAAGAGAATTTGTCCTGCAGTGGGTGGGGTGGGGAAAGCATGAGCCCTCGGTGTCTTCAAGCTCTGCCCACACTTAGGAGGCAAGCTGGGCATCAACACCAAAGTAAAAACAATAAAGATCTGTCTCAGAGAATTCTTAGCAGGATTAACTGTGATGATGGATGACAAGTGTCCGTCACAGTGAGTGGCACCAACAGAATCATGGCTGACTGGGATTCCTGAGACAGGATGATGACCAGGTGGCCATGAGACTGCTTAATCACAACATTCTAGAGGTGCGTTCAACAGCTGCACATCACAGGCACATCATGTGCTGAAGAGGGCCGAGTATGTCCACCTGGACAGACCATCACTAGATGGCGTGCATAGTCAACACTTGCACATTTTTCATTTCTTTGCTTCTTGAAAGCTGTCCTTACTGTCACTCTGAGGAAGCTGTCCATACATTTGGGCCATCTGTGGCATCCACCACACAAGAAGGGGTGGCAGGGGTGGGGTGCCAATAGATGCTGTATCTGCCACAGTCACCGCTGTGCCTCCTGGAATGGAGCACCATCCTGGTCTTGCCCAGGAGCTGGCTCTGGCTGCAGCTCCATTTGTGTAAATTACCGGGTTCCTGGATGGCAGGAAGTGGCTGGGAGGGGTCATGCCATAATTGTGTCACATGGTTGAAGCTGTGACTTTGTCAGTTACAGCCAGTCCCCACTGAAGTCCAGCCTCCAGGATCTCCAATGCGGACCCTCACTCCAGGCTCAGCTCTGGACGGCTCAGCAATGAACTCACTGGTCCAGGGATGTCCCTCATGGATGGACCCCTCCCTCCCTGCTGAGCAGGGAGATGCTTAGGTGAGCCCTTCCACTGTGACGATAAGTGGGTTGTTTGAGACCGTGAAGGACTCACAGACCCTACTGGCCAGAATCGTTTGGGGAACATGTGGGAGTGGTGCAGACGTGCACAGCTGGAGGCAGACATCAGTGCTCCTTGTGAGGTGTGCATGTGACGATTCCTTAGGGTAACACCCATTGTTGTGCCCATCTGTCTCTGTCTCACACACACATATGCCCCACACTTAGGAATATTTTGTGCCACCCACTTTATTTTTTTTATTCCCCACCCACCATTGTTCCTGTTTGAGTAGCATCCCTGAGAACACTGTAAATGCTTAAAATCAGTCAAACAAGCAAATGAGTAAATACTGTCCAGACCTCAGTTCTCAGGGGGAGCCTTAGACCTGATATTTGGCTCTCCTCCCGTATTTGAGGCTCGGGCCCAGCAGCTCTGCTCTTACCTTCAGCAACAAGGAATCCTCTGGGAGCGTGGTAACAACGCAGGGCGGATGTGGGTCCTTAGCTGATGGGAGGAACTCCTCAGACATCAGTCTGGTGGGATGGTGCAGGAGGAAGGAAAGTCACATGTCAGCAAGGAAGGACCTCACTCCGTGAAGGGAGCTCAGAATGGGCTGTTGAAGGCTGCACAGCATCATGCAAGGCTCATTATTGTGATTTTCCTTTTTTCTGTAGAACCTCGGAAACCAGCAGCTCTTGGGACACTGAGTGCTCTAGAGTTTCCTGCAAAATGGGAAAACCCCCCCCCCCCCCGGGGAAGGGAGCAAGGGAGGAGTCAACTGGGAGGTGGGGGACAGAGAAGCAGTGAGAGAAGTTTGGACCAGCATGGGGAGGAATGGTGCCATGTGCCCCTGCAGGTCAGGAGGAGAGCTGGGCCAGGAAAGGCCTTGGCTTTGGCAGGAAGGAGATTTAGGATTACCAAGAGTAATGGTGGGGATGTAGCTCATATCATGAGTCATGGGTCACTCAGTAATTTGAACTGGAAGGCAGAAGACAAAGAGAGAGCCAATTGGGAAGGAGCAGTCTTGGTTAAACTGTGTTTAAGCAGAGAGAGCATTGCGTGCCTAAAAATTTCAGGTCAAGGCAGGCATGAAACCAAAGACCTTCAGACTCCATCTCTCTCTGGGTGACCATGGCAGTCTCCTGACTGTCTTGCGATCCCAGGCCAGCCACTGTCCACTCAGCTACCAGAGCCTTTTTGTGTGTGTGTGAGGAAGATCAGCCCTGAGCTAACATCTGTGCCCATCTTCCTCTATTTTGTGTGTGGGATACTGCCACAGCATGGCTTGATGAGTTGTGCATGGGTCCGTGCCCAGAATCCAAACCTATGAACCCTGGGCTGCTGAAGTGGAGCACGTGAACTTAACCAGTATCCCACCGGGCTGGCCCCCAGAGCCATTTTTGTAAAGCATGAATCCTATAGTGTAACTTCACTGCTCAAGACTTTCCAATAACATGGAAGTCCTTACCGGCCCTCAAAATACAACCTCAGCATTCCCTGGATTAGAATCCCTCGGACACTGGATAAAAACAGATTCCTGGGTCCCAAATCAACCTACAGGATCAGCATCTCTGGGGAGATGGGAAGCAGCATTTTCACACAGCCCCTGCTGAGGGCCTGTGCACTGGCTTGTCTCTCCGGATCTTACAACCCTTGCTTGTTTGCTCCCTCAGGGCCTCTGCTCCATGCCACCTCCTCAGATCGCCATATCAAAAACACTTCCTGTTGTCACCTGCTATCTCTTAACCTCACTCTTCTTCATGGTTTACAAGCTAAGATGTAATTATTGTGTGTATATTGGTTGATGGGATTTGTCTGTCTCATTCAACACGTTTCCAGTGCTTAGAACAGTGCCTGGTACCTAAAAGTTACTCAATACAAATGTGTTTAAAATTCCAATCCGTTGTTGGTAAATGATAGACAGAAACCATGTGGCAGGCAAAATGTGGGTCCTCCATCTCAGCCCTTGGTGTCACATCTCTGAATTTGTCTCATTACACACGAAAAATACTTTACAGATGGAATTAAGGTTACTAATCAGTGACCTTAGATAAAATGTGTAGTGGGTTGAAATGTGTTCCCCCTCCAAAATGCACGTCCACCCAGAACCTCAGAATGTGATCTGATGTTGAAATAGGGTCTTCATAGATAAATTTAGTTAAGGATGATCTTGAGATGAAATCAACCTGGAACTAAGGTGGGCCCTAAATCCAGTAACTGGTGTCTTTACAAAAGGAGGGGAGGCACAGAACACAGGAGAGAGGCCATGTGAAGATGGAGGCAGAGATTGGAGTGGACTCTGCCTCCACGAGTCACCAGAATCTGGCAGAGGCACAGGAGCCTCCCCTAGAGCTTCCAAAGAGAGCGAACAGCCCTTCCAACATCTTGATTCTGGACTTCTGGCCTCCAAAACTGTGAGAGAACAAATTTCTTTTGTTTTAAGCCACCCAGGATATGGTAATCTGTTGTCGCATCTCTAGGAAGCGAATACAGGAGGATTAGACGGGATTACCCAAGTTGGCCCCCAAGCCTTTAAAAACAGAGAAATGAGGAAGAACAGTTGAAAGAGATTCAAAACATAAGAAGGACTTAACCTGCCTTTGCTAACTTGAAGATGGAGGGGGAAGGTGAAAAGCATGAGAAGAAATGAATTCTGTCCATATACCAAATGAGCTTAGAAGTGGATTCTTCCCCAGAACCTCCAGAAATGAATTAAGCCCTGGTGACACATGCTTGCTGTCTTGTGAGATGCAGAGGACTCCATCTCATTAGATCCAGTTTCATTCATGGGGATTTCTGCCCCATGGAGACTGTGAGATAATGAAAGCTTTAAGCCACTGTTGTGCTAATTCGCTATGCAGCAATAGAAAACTAATACAAGCCACTTGGTGGACGTCAGCTGAGTGGAACTACTTTAAAATTAGATGAGATATATTTTGGTGTGTGTGATCCTATTCCCTATTCGTATTTTTATCCTACCCATGTACTATTCCATAACAGATAAACAGTCCACTAGAAATACTCTTAATAAATTGTTATGATAACCACAACTATAAGAGACACTTTATAAAGTCCTACACAAAGTTCTCCACTGCAACAGGCCCGTGACGGTATCGCCACACTCACGGGCACTTACTGAGGGGATGTTTTTTCCATTGGTATGGTATCACATGATTTAGATATATTCCCTGATCTCTAGGAACTGAGTTCTGACCTGCTGTAGCAGGCTTGGCCTGAAGAATAAGGCTGCGAAAGGTTATCTAAAGTGGTCAACCAGATCTATTGGTCTATTTGGTCAACCGGATCCGCACCGATTATGCGACCCTAGAAACATTTCCTGCAACAGAAAAGGACTCATGGTTGGGGCCGCCCTGGTGGCGCAGCAGTTAAACACACACTCCGCTTCGGCAGCCCGGGGTTCGCAGGTTTGGATCCCGGGCACGGACAGACACATCATTTGTCAAGCCATGCTGTGGCGGCGTCCCATATAAAGCAGAGGAAGATGGGCACGGATGTTAGCCCAGGGCCAGTCTTCCTCACAAAAAAAGGACTAATGGTACTTCATTTCCTATTTCATCTAAGGGATTTGTAACTCACATTATATTTGTATCACACTGTACACATCATTAAAGCTTTCCTTAAATAACGTTAGCTCATTTTCCTGTTGGAAAATCATAGACTGGACTGAAAATGAAGAATGTTCCTGTAAAGATGAATATGATACACCCCAAGGTGGAAGAGTAGACATAAAAGTCTCATTTTTTCTTTTAACAGAATGAACTTTAGAATACATGAGGTATAAAAAGAAGGCTCCTAAAAATTGTATATGATCATTATTTTATAAAAGAAAAAATTATGTATATAATGCACAGAAAAATTATTAAAAGGGAAGACTTAAAAATCAAAATTTCAGCAGTAGTTATTTGTGGGTGGGGGACTCTGAGTGTCTCCCATTTTTACTGGGAATTTTGTATTTCCAAATTTTCTATAATGAACAAGCATTGATTTGGCAATCCAAAAAAAATTTTTTTAAGGTAGAAGTTTACCATTCTGGTTGCAGTTAGGTTTCTATCATTCTTGCCAGAAAAGAAGAAATGAGAAAATGTTCTTAGATTTCACTTAAAGGATCATAGTTAGATGATATTTTGAAGTGAAATTCAAAATGATTTGGATTTACACAACTGTATTGCCAATCAGGTTTCTAAAGAAACCAAGTTAGAAGAAAACTTATTGGGTTCTTTGAAAGATAGTGATCTTTTTACACTAAACTAGATTTATTTGATGATTGTTAAACTAAGGATTTGTAACTCACAAATCTAAGAAATCTACAAATCTAAGAAATCCTCAGCATTTGAGAAACTAAGGGTTCACAATTCCCAAGATTCCCTTTTCCGATCCAGGGAGTCTCTTTGCCCCTTTGGGCTGCAGAATTCGGGGAGAGTGATGCCCCCAGGGACACAGGCCCATCCTCTCCGTCCCAGGGCATACACCGGGACTCCGCCCTGTGCGTTCCGCAGAGACAGGCGGAGCTTCAGGCGCACCCCTTGGGAAGGGTGCGGGCCTCCACTTCCGGCCCCTTTTCCACCAAGAGGAGACTGACTTCTGGGACTTTCCTGTGCCTCAAAGCAGAGCTGTGGTGCTGGGAAAGCATTGGTCCCTCCCAAGTGCAGGGGATATTTAATGCAATGCCAATCCGAAATCCAGGTTTCTTAGAATGGACAAAATGATTTTAAAATCTATAAGGAAAAATAAATTTGTATGAATTATTACAAATTTAGAAAAAATGAAAAAATCTTGAGAGGAATTTGTCCACCAGATATTAAAAGGTAGCTAAGTGAAGTGCTACAATAGAAACAGCACGGTGTTACTGTAGAACACAGATGAATGAGACAGAAACAAGTGCCCAGAATTAATGCTGATGGGAACTCCGGGCATTAAAAAGAGAGCCTTTGACTTTGATGGGGACAGATAGATTATTAAATAAATGAGGTGGCAACCAATAGTTATGTCACTGGGATAAAATAACCTTGACCCTATTTCATTGTATACAGAAACAAATTCAAGATGGCTTGAAAATAAAAATGTAGAGTAAACAAATAAAGACTATGAACATATAAGTCTATGGGAGGCTATCTGTAGAGTCCTGCAGTAAGGAAGGTAAGACAAAAGAAAATTTTGTCCAGTTTGGCTTCAGAAAAATTTGTGACCTCTAAATTGCAAAAGACACAATAAAGAAAATTTTTTAAATGACAGACTGGATGAGATATATTTGAAACACAAAGAACAAAGAATTAATTAATATCCCTCATAGGCAAAGACCTCTTAAAATTGATAAGAAATATACAAATAACCCAATATAAAAATGTGCAAAATATTTGAAACCCTAATTCACACAGAGAAATCATATAATGCTCGAACAGATGAAATGATGTACATTCCCACTGGTATTAACAGAAATGCACATAGAAACAATTACCTGTTTTATTTGGATAAAACTAAATACACTGTTAGTATTTTTGTGCTGAAGTTTCAGGAAATTGATGGAAGTGAGAATTACTCTAACCTTTTGGGAAAGTAATCGTGAAGAATCTATGAAGATTTAAAATGCACAGGCTCTTTGACTTCTGGACATCCTACAGAAATAAAACCAATTGTACCTGACAATATTGGCACAAAGATGCTTCTTGTAACTCAGTTTGCAAAAGCCAGACCTGGCCATAACCTCAGTGTCTATCAGGGGAGAATGGCAGACTAAATCATGGTATACCCCTTCCATGGAAGAATATGAAGTTCCTGATGAGGAGGAATTGTATCTATACGAAATGCCATACGTTTTCCACAATATATTGTTGGAAGTATAAAATAGGAAGCTGCAGACTAACATGCATGGTATAATTTTAACTTCTTCATGTAAGTTGTTTGTATATGGATAGAAAAAAAAGGTGTAGTGGCATACACCCTCTACTGTTGAGACACTGCCCTTGAGTCCTACTGGGGAGGGGAGATGGAGAATATTTTATATGCTGCTATTGTATTTAAGTGGTACATGAGCATGCATTATGGTCATGATTTTTAAGAATTCATTAGGTACTAAAGAATCCCCCCTGCTCCATCTAAAAGTTGCCCCGTGATCCAGGGCTGCTGGGTTGGAATGACTAAAACCCCCTTGGTGCACTGACTCATCATGACAAGGATGCCACCAGTGTCCTCATCAGTCAGGGGTCTAAGGGGTCCCCAGAGGAACCCTGAGCAGTTCACACAACCATGATATGTGGGTCCATCTTCTGAGCAAGAGAGAGGAGCCTCCTTCACATCCCCTCCCTGAATTCTGTCCCTGTCTCTGGGCTTATGCCTCCCAGTCCCCGTCCCCAGCTTGGCCATCTGACTGCTCTGTCATGAGAATAACCTCCATGGTCATGGCAAAGGCCCACCAGAGAGCCTGGGACAGGACAGCAGCAGCCAATGGGCTGTTCTGTGCTGGGTGGGGGCGGGGCGCTTCCCTGTGGGGACGCAGAGCAGCTGCTCCCACACCCTGCTCAGCAGTTAGTGTTCCCTGCAGTGAGATGGAGGGCAGGGAGGATCTGGAAGAGAGGGGTGTGTGTGCGCGTTTGCCTGGGATGGTTCAAGTGAATGGTGCTTTTAAATTATAATTTTAAAATTGTACTAAATGGTTCTAGATGAAATTTATTGTCGTTAAAGGGTAGGAATGCAGTATCTAAACACTTAAGTGTTTAAAACATATGAAAAATGTTTTATAAAAGTAACCTTTTCTTCTAGTTTTATTGAGATATAATTGACATAATACATTCGATAAAGTTAAGGTGTACAACATGATGATTCAAGATTTGTATATATTATGAAATGATTACCACAATAAGTTTAGTTAACATTCATCACCTCACATAGTTACAATTTTTTTGTCTTGTGATGAGCACTTTTAAGTTCCCTTAGCAACTTTCAAATATATAATCCAGTATTGTGAACGAGTCTTTCTTTTTATCAGAGATGTAGTATGTGCTCATCGTGGTCTGAGGAAAATACAGTGGGGAACAAGAAGTAAAGTGCTTACTGCTGTGGGTTGGATTGTGTCTTCTCGAAAATGCTATATTGGAGTCCTGGTCCCCGGATTAGGATGAATACAAACTAATACAGATTTTGGTACACGGAAGTGGAGTGCTGCTGTAACAAATATCTAAAAAGGGGGAAGTGACTTTGGAATCGGGTAATGAATAGAGGCTGGAAGAGTTCTGGGTGAATGATAGAAAAAGCCAGATGACCTTGAAAAGACCCTTGGTAGAAACACGGACATTAAAGCAAGAATTGAGAAAGATTAGAGAGCTGCAGAGAAAGCTTCTTCTATCATCTTAGAGAATACACGTATCGTCACGAGCAGAATGTTGCTAGAATGATCAAAGTTACCAGTGCTTCTGGTAAGGTCTCAAATGGGACAAAATGAAGGAAAGCCATCAGACTTCTGGGATTCTTCAGCAGAAAACAGGCCTATAGAGCTATCTGGCCATGAGCATGTGTTAACCTTTAAGAAAAGGGAAAAATGCTCCAAGATCAGGGCCACCTCCTTGGTTCCGGAGTGTGAAGCCACCTCCTCCATTCTCAAGGCGGTGGGGTTGCCACCCCATCAGGCCACCTTTGTTAAGCAGAATTGGCACTGCAAGATGAACAGGATTAAGGTGCCTGATGCTGACTCCCATCACGGTTTTGTCTGGTAAAGTGAATGATTAGAGAACTTGGGCTGAAAAAAATCTCAACTGATTCTCAAACTTTCAATGGGTAAGAAGCCCAGCTTCCTGGCATGGAGCCGGGCGTGGTGGAGCCATCAACCGGGTGGGCCTGGTGACAGCACAGAGCATCAAGCCAAAGAGGATTATTCTCAAGACAGTCTAAGGGATCTGCCCTGCAGGGTTTCAGATTTGCTTGGAACTGGTGACCCTTTTTTCCTTCTGATTTCTTCCTTTTGGAATGGGAATGTCTGTCCTATGCCTGTCCCCTCATTACATTTTGGAAGCAAATAACTTGTCTGGTTTCACAGGTTCACAGATAGAGAGAGACTTTGTCCAGCAGGAATCATATCCTGAGTGTCAGCCATAACTGATTTGGATGATTTAGATGATGAGATTTGGGACTTTGAGTTGCTGCTTGAATTGGGGGAAGTCGTGATGGGGTGAATTATTTTGCACGTGGGAAGAACATGGATTTTGGAGAGCCAGAGGGCAGCCTGTTATGGGTTAAATTGTGTCCCTTCAAAACACATATATTGGAATCCTAACTCCCAGGACCTCAGAATGTGACCTTACTTGGAGATAGGGTCTTTCAGAAGCAATCAAGTTAAAATGAGGTCATTAGGGTGGGCACTAACCCCAATATGAAAGGTCGCCTTATGAGAAGAGGAAATTCGGCCACAGAGACAGACGAGCATAGAGGGAAGATGATGTAAGGAGACGTACGGAGTGACCAACATCTACAAGCCAAAGAGACAGGACTGAACAGATCCTGCCAACACCTTGATTTCAGACTTCCAGCCTCCAGAACAGTGAGACAACACATTTCCACTTTGGAAGCCACCTGTTTTGTGGTACTTGGTTACGGCAGCTCCAGCAAACTAAAACACTTACCACAATATTGTGAATATATTTGTTGTTTCTTGATATTCTGAGATGACTTTTCATAACTGCACACGGTTTCACCATGGAGACAGAATATACTTTTAAAAATGTGTACTTACCGTGGATCGTTACCTATATAATGGACCCCGCTCTGCTTTTGTGATTTTGAAGGTGGAAGAGTCGTGTGCACTTGGTGTGCACGTCTGCTTGTGTGCAGTGTTCCACCGGCAGAGCGGTCACTGAGCACCTACTTGACTCAACATTGACCCAAAGTGAGTGCGCCTGACTCTCAGGAGCTTAATCAAAACCAAATACTACCAGACATCAGGAAAAGGACACGCAGACTCACCTTCGCACATTTCTCCGACTGACAAGAAATAAATGAGCACTGTCTTGTTTTCGCGTATTAGTTCAGATGTTAGTTGTAAACGAGGGAGAGAATGATTGTAGTTTTTGAAGGTAAGATAAGTGAAAATTAGAAACATGAATGGCTATAAATGTTAATAATGTTAAGTGACACAATTTTATTTTCTATTATGTTATCATGTTATTTAAAAATATCCCATCACACATTAATTATTTTGCAGAGTAATTTGCGTTAAGAAGAGAATATAGCTATCTTTCAGATAAAATACCTCTAGGAAGATGACAACTCACCTAGGTGGAGGTGGACTTGGGTCTTCTGCTTCCTGCGGGGGATAAATGAAAGTTCATAAAATGAAAACCAGTTGTTGACACTGAGCTTATTCTTCTACAATGTTCGAGTCAGTTATTAGCTGATTCCGAGTAATGGTACCTCAGCGTCTCCTGGGTCCTGGGAAAGGATCTCACTGGGGGATAACACCCTTCCTCTCAACCCTTGTGACATGTATAGGCGTTTTCATTTCTCTTTGGTAAGAAACTGGGAATGGGATTGCTGGGCCAAAGGATAAGAATATATTTAACTTTTTAAGAAAAGGCCAAACCGCTTTCCACAGTGGTGTATTGTTACATCCCCACTAGCAACGTATGAGACTTCCCATTCCCCCACAGCTTCACCAACACTTGGATTGTTAGTTTTTTTGCCTTTAGCCATTCTGACTGGTGTGTGGTGGTACTGTATTGTGGTTTAACTTGCCCTCCCTTAATGTTGAAGGCCGTTGACCATCTTCTCATGTGCTTATTTGCCACCCATAGATCCTCCTTGGTGAACAGTTTGCTCAAATCTTTGCCCATTTTAAAAACTGGGTCATTTTTCTCATAATAGAGTTTTGAACATTCTTTACATATTCTGGATTAAGTATATGGTTTGCAAATATTTATTCTGGTCTGTGGCTTATATTTTTATTTTTGTAATGGTGACTTTTGAAGAGTAGATGTTTTTAATTTTCATGAAGTACAATTTTTCAATGTTTCTCTAATAGTGCTTTTGGTGTCATATTAAAGAAAACTTTGTCTAACTCAAGATCACAAAGATTTTATACCTAAAGTGTTATAGTTTAGCTCTTAAATTTAGGTCTATGATCAACTTTGAGTTATTTTTTTGTGTCTGGTGTGACATAGGGCATTAAGGTTTTGTGGCCTTTTTCATATGGTTATTTAATTATTCCAGCACCATTTATTGAAAATCCTCTTCTTTCTCCCCAATGAAATACTTTGGCACCTTCATTTAAAATCTATTGATCAGAAACGTAAAGGTTTTATTTCTGGAGTTTCTATTCTGTTCCATCTATATATCTATCCCTATGCCAGTGCCACACTGTCTTCATTAGTGTAGCTTTGTATTGAATTTTCATGTCAGATTGTGGAAGTCCTCCAATTTTGTTCTTCTTTTTCTATATTATTTTGGCCACTTGAAGTCCTCTGAACTTCCATATAAATTTTAGCATCAGCTTGCTATTTCCTTAAAGAGAAAAGCTCGCTGGGAATTCAAAAGAGATCACGGTCAGTCTGTAGATAAATTTGGGGGAAATTTTCTATCGTGGCAATATTGACTGTTCCAACCCATGAATACTGTAAATCTTTCCATGTATTTGGATTGTGTTGAATTTCTCTCAGCAATAGTTTGTAGCTTTAAGTATACAGATTCTGTACTTGTTTTGGTGTTTTATTATTTTGGGTGCTATTGTGAATGGAACAGTTTTCTTAATACCATTTCCAGATTCTTCATTGCTAGTATATAGAAACATAACTGAGTTTTTATATTGATTTTTGTATCCTACCACCTTGCTAAACTATTTCTACTAGCTCTTTTGCAGAATTGTTAGAATCATGCTTCCTGCAGAAACATGCAGTTTCACTTTCAACCCATACACCTTTAATTTCTATTTCTTGCTTTACTGCACTGGCTGGCACTTTAGTAAAATGTTGAATAGACATTTGGAGTGGACATTCTTGCCTTGGTCCCAATCTTAAGGGGAAAGCATTTGGTATGAATTAGTTTTAAGTTTCATCAGTGCCCTTTATCAGATTGAAGATGTTTCTGTTTTTTCTTCACCTAGGTTGTGAAATTTCTTAATCATAAATATATGTGTCATGATGTCAAATGCTTTTTCTGATTGGTGTGCTCATCTGCTTATTGTACTTTATTTTATTAATATGCATATTACATTAATCTATTTTCAGACATTAACCCAACCTTGCATTCCTGGAATGAACCTCACTTAGTCATGATGTATAATCCTGTCTATATGTGATTGCATTTGGTTTGCTAATATTTTGTTAATAACATTTGCATCTAGATTCAGGACTGCCATCTGCTCATGACATTCTTCTTTTGTGATGACATTCTTGGCTTTACTATCATGTACTGGCATCACAGAATGAGCTGAAGTGTGTTACTTCCTCCTCTATTTTCTGAAAGAGTTTGTGCATGATTGGTATTATTTTTCTCAAAGTATTAGGTAGAATTCACCAATGAAGCCATCAGGACCTGGGGATTTTCCTCTCGGGAATTTTAAATTAGTACTTCAGTGTGTTTATTTGTTCACGTCCATTTGAATTATCTATTTCTTCTTGAACCAGTTTTGGTAATTTGTATCAATTAAGTAGAATAACAGATCTTTTTCTTAAGTAATGAAGCATATTTCAACCTTGGAACATTTACAATTAAGTATAGAAAAGCTAAGAGACTCCAAACCATGATGTTGCTATTTTTTCTCATTATAAAGTCATCTGTGTGTCCTGGGTATTTTACGTTCTTGAACACTGAAGAGGATTTGTGGGATACTGCTCGGTGTGGGAAAGAGAAAAGTTTCAGCTCTCAAAGTCATAAAGATCTGCCTGCACTTAGGAGAGGAGCTTGGCCTCATTATCTCCAATTGGCCACCAAAGAGAAATAATAAAACTGTGCCTGGGAGAATCTTCAGTGGGATTTAATGTAACAATCAATGACACGTGTCTGGCAGAGTGGTGGCCGCATGGTCAGGGCGGGCAGCAGGTGTAGAATGGGACTGTCCCAGGCAAATCGGAACATAGGATCACCCTGCTTTTAACGACAGCAAAAACTCCATGGCCACCTGCTCGTGGCTGGGAGTGAGGATCACCTTCTAGTGGATGGTCTCGTGGGGGGCAGGCTGGAGGCATGAGAGTTTCCACTAACTGTGTCTCCAAGCTCCGAGCAGGAGTGCAAGCAAGGACAGTATCACTGTTCCCAGAGGGGGTGTCGGCCCTCCCTATCTCTAACTCACTGCGCGGAGGCCTATCTCCGAGGCCCTGCAGACACTGCGGTGAGATGAAACCCTCCCTCAGAGAAAATGAAGTCATCTGTAACCTTCAGAAGTCAGCAGAGTCGCAGACCCTCCTTAAAAAGAGCCCACCAGAACCCCCGAGGCAGCTGACCTCAAGAGCAGCTGCAGAAATGGGTGGGCCTAGAAGGAGTCGGCCCTGCAGGCTTGGTCCTGCGAAGAGCGGACGAGGAAATGATGTAACACACACATGCGCAGACACAACACACACCCGCACCACTCACACACACAGAACACACACTCTTACTCCACATCTGTTTCCTACACAGAGTCATTCCCAAACATTGTGTATGAAAAATTTCAAACATCCAGAAAAGCTGAAAGGATTGTACAGAGAACACTCAAATATCAACACCTAAATTCTACCATTGCTAAAACTTTGCCATATATTTTTTATCACAAAACTATCCATCCATCGTTTTATTTTCTGGTGCATTTCACAGCCAGTTGCATGCAGACATCAGTACACTTCACAGAAGCATACCTATATTGCTGCAGTTTTAGTAAACCCATTTTTCTACTGCATTTCTCTCACACACACACACACACTACAAGCCCCACAGTTAAGAATATTTTCTGCCCCTCGCCTTTTCTTTTATTTCCCACCCACCTTTGTTCCCATTTGAGTAGCATCCCTGGGTACCACATAAATGTTTCAAAGCAAGCAAACAAACAATTCCCAATATTGTTCTCTCCTCCTTCTTGGAGGGGCCTTAGACCCTACATTTGGCGCTCTCTCCTGTATTCGAGGCTCATGCCTGGCGCCTCTGAGCTTACCTTTGGCGACGACGGTTTCTGTGGATGCACGGTATTGGTGGCACACAGACCCATGGGAAGCCTCGGGAATTGCTTCTGCTTCTTTTTGCTAGAATGGGGCAGGAGGAAGGAAAGACTCATGTCAGCAAGGAAGGACCTTGCTTTGGGCAGTGAGCTCACAGAGGGCCGTTGAAGGCTGCAAAGCATCAGACGAGAACCATTATTGTGGTTCTCCTTATCTGCAGAAGCCCAGAGGCCAGCAGCCCCTGGGAGGCTGTTTGAGGGCTCCTGAGTTGATTGCACAAAGTGAAATGCCCTGTGGGAGCTTCACATGCAAAGGACCGTGACTGCCTGTCCGGT
Organism: Tapirus indicus; assembly: GCA_031878705.1. NCBI lineage: Eukaryota > Metazoa > Chordata > Mammalia > Perissodactyla > Tapiridae > Tapirus > Tapirus indicus. Next base: position 87,724,145 of record CM062930.1, on the reverse strand, counting down.
GGGATGCCACAAGAGGTGCTGCTTCTCACTGAGCACCCGCCTCACTGGACCACGGCACCCACAAGTTTGTGGATGCAGCTGTGGTTACAGCAGGGCTCACTGATGAATGGACAAAAGGACGTGCCCTGGAGCCCACATTACCGCTCTTTGGTAATTCCTTGCTGCAGCTCTAGGAAACTACTACAAGAGGATTGTCCTTGATTATCCAAGTAGGTCCAAGGTAGTCACATGAACCTTAAAAACTGAGAAATGAGGAAGAGGAGGAGGTCAGAGAGATTCGAAGCATGAGGACTTGATCCATCACTACCGACTTAACCACCGAGGGAGCAACATGGAAAGCCTGAGAAACATTCTAAATAAGCTTAGAAACAAATTCTCCCCCATACTCTCCAGGAGGAAATGCTGACCTGGTGAACACTGCTGCCTTGGGAGCCCCCAAGCAGGGACCCAGCTGAGCTTGCCCAGGCTGGTGACCCATGGACACCGTGAGATAACGGCTCTTGTTTAAGCCACTCAACTTGTGGGAATTTGCTATGGAGCAACTGAAACCTAATACAAGCCACTTGATGGACATTAGCTGGTGGGACTCCTTTAAAATTGCACAGGAAGTCTCTTCAGATGTGTGATCCTACCCCCTATTCATATTGTCATCTTATCTGGTCAATTTCTATACATCCGTTCCACTTAATGTGCCATAACTGACAAACGGTCCAGAAGAAATGCTCCCAGTGAATTGGTCTGATAACCACTACTAGAGAGAGACACTCTGTAAAGTCCTACACAAGGTTTTCCCCTAAAAGATGTCTGTGATTAACATCAGCTCACTCCACAGGCACTTACTGAGTGAATTTTTCTTTTTCTTGGATTGGCTTAGCGTCATGTGGTTTAAACACATTCCCTGACCCCCAGGAATTGAGATTCTGATGTGCCACAGCAGGCTTTGCCTTAAAAAACAAGGCTGTGTGTCTACTTAGTCGACTATTAGGTTGACTACTGGGTTACCCAGGGAACATTTCTGCAACAAAAAAGGCCCCTGGTGTTCCACTGCCCATTGCGTTGAGAGGGTGTGTGACTTGCATCGTGCTATATCGTGCTCCCCACACAACTATGCCTTTCAGTAAACAAGGTTATCACATTTTCCTGTTGGAGAAGTAAAGGCTAGATGGAAAATAGAAACTAATTTTCCAAAAGTGAGGAATATGGTACACACCAAAGATGGAATAATTTATATTAGTAAAGATCATGTCTTTTAACAATGTTCACAATATATGGAGTTTTTAAAAAGGCTTCTAAAGAGTTGTACAATGCGATTATATTTGTATGAAACAAACCATTATATAATGCATTATGCATATAATGTGTATTATTTTCTTAATAAGAAAAATGTTAAAAGGAAGACTTTAAAGATACTAATCAAACTGCCAGCAGTGGCTATCGGTGTGTAGGGAACTCTAAGTGATGTTCACCTTTTACAGGGGAAGTTTTGCCATTTCCAAGATTTCTATAATGCATATGCACGGATTAGGCAATCTGAAGAAAATGAGGTTTTCATGTTTGTTTGGGTTTAGAGTGTACGTTTACCATCCTAGTTCCAGTTAGGCTTCTATCATTCTTGCCAGGAAGAGATAAAAGAAAACATGTTCCTCGATTTCAGAGGATACTTCAAAGTGAAATTCGAATGACTTAAATGTTCACAACAGTATTGCCAATCAGGTTTCTAAGGAAATAAATTCAGAAGAAAAAATAGTGGGTTATGTGAAAGGGAATGATCTTCTCGCACTCAACTACACTCCCTGATTGTTACACTAAGCAAAAATCTGAAGTAATTCTCAGCCTTTGAGAAACCGGTGATGCACTTCTCCTAAGCCCCCCCTTTGCTGACTCAGGGAGTCTCTTTGCCCTGGGGGCTGTAGGACGGGGGGACGTGGAGGCCCCCAGGACCCTGGGCCCAGTCTTCTCCGCCCAGGAGAGCTGGAGCGACCCAGGGCTGGTTTCTGTGAAGGGGAGGAGCTTCTGGGGCACACCTCGGGCAGGGTGTGGCCGGCACTCCCGGCCCCTGGACCACCTAGGGCAGCCCGACTCCCAGGGGTCACTGTGCGGAGGGGATCCGCGCCGGACCCCCCATGTCCAGGTGACTGTCTACTGCATCTCCAGTTCACGTCCAGGTTTCCCGGACCTGCACAAAGCGACTTTAAAGTTCCTATGGAAACAAGTATGTGAAGACTTGAGAGAGGGATTCATCTACCAGAGAGTAAAAGGCGGCTACAGGAAATCCTGTCATTAAAGCAGCACAGTGTGGCTGTAGGACACAGAGCAAGGAGACAGACACCAGCATCCAGAAGCAGGTCCGAGCCTCGTGTTTGTGGGAATTCAGGGTATCGGAAAAGGGGATCTGATGAGGAAAGGAGGGTCATCGAGTCAACGAGGTGGCAATGAAGAGTTACACTGTAATAAAATGACCTTGGCTCCTATCTCAGTGAATACAAAAATAAGTTCAAGATGGCTTGAAAATCAAAATGTAAAGAAAGCAAATAAAAGTTATGCAAATAGCAGCAAAGAATATGGAGGATATTTGTATAACCTTGGGGTAAGGAAGGCTTTTGAAAGCAAGACAGTTAAAATGAGAACATAGCTATTTTTCAGACAGATAAAATACCTCTAGGAAGATGACAACTCACCTAGGTGGAGGTGGACTTGGGTCTTCTGCTTCCTGCGGGGGATAAATGAAAGTTCATAAAATGAAAACCAGTTGTTGACACTGAGCTTATTCTTCTACAGTGTTCGAGTCAGTTATTAGCTGATTCCGAGTAATGGTACCTCAGCGTCTCCTGGGTCCTGGGAAAGGATCTCACTGGGGGATAACACCCTTCCTCTCAACCCTTGTGACATGTATAGGTGTTTTCATTTCTCTTTGGTAAGAAACTGGGAATGGGATTGCTGGGCCAAAGGATAAGAATATATTTAACTTTTTAAGAAAAGGCCAAACCGCTTTCCACAGTGGTGTATTGTTACATCCCCACTAGCAACGTATGAGACTTCCCATTCCCCCACAGCTTCACCAACACTTGGATTGTTAGTTTTTTTGCCTTTAGCCATTCTGACTGGTGTGTGGTGGTACTGTATTGTGGTTTAACTTGCCCTCCCTTAATGTTGAAGGCCGTTGACCATCTTTTCACGTGCTTATTTGCCACCCATAGATCCTCCTTGGTGAACAGTTTGCTCAAATCTTTGCCCGTTTTAAAAACTGGGTCATTTTTCTCATAATAGAGTTTTGAACATTCTTTACATATTCTGGATTAAGTATATGGTTTGCAAATATTTATTCTGGTCTGTGGCTTATATTTTCATTTTCTTAATGGTGAACTTTGAAGAGCAAATTTTTTTTTAATATGATGAGCAGTTGCAGAAATGGGTGGGCCTAAAAGGAGTCTGCCCCGCTGGCTTGATCCTGTTAGGAGTAAACTTAGAAATAATAGGAGACACATGTGAACCCCACATACCAAACACACACACAAACATGCCTTGCATCACACATGACGTGCACCCTTCACACACACAGAATGGTAGGACTGTGCTGGTGTAGAAGTAAAGGGTGTGGATAAGAGGTCCTAGCTGCAAGGCAACCGTGGGCATTGCCCCAGCCTTGGATAAACATGAATGGTAATGCAGAGGGACATCCAGTACCTTTGGCATTTCTAGTTTGATGGATGGGCCTTTCCGCCCTTGTCTGGGTTTTGAAGTGTCTTGCAAGCGGTCCTTTGTCATATAATCATATGTACTCAACTTCTTGTACCCTAGAATGGAGAACGAAGGCAGAGGACAGAGTTACCATCCATCATCTGTCCCTAGTGCCCAATAAGAAGCAGGCAGTGTGGGCTCCCAGGGCGTCGGGAGCTGGTTCCTAACTGGAACACTGAGGAGTTGCTGGACAGCCACTCCAGAGCCCACCTGGCTTTTGGGCACCAGCCAGCAGCTCCTTGAACTCTCCTGAGGCTCACTGGCCCCCCCATCCCGGGGGCGGCTGCCCTGCCTGCCTCACAGGCCCAGAAAGTAAATATGGACCTGTAGCAAGTGCTGCGCCCAGCTCGGTTTTAATTAAGCTGAGACATTGGCTGTCCAGCATGTGGCGGAAGCACCTCAGGTTATTAAAAGAAAACCTGATATAGATGTTTGTCAATAAAAAAGTAGTACTAATGAAAATTGGTTCTATGACTATTTTAGCCGTGCACTTCCACGGATAGGCCAAACTTTCCATTTCTCTTTCCCTAAAAACCAACAAACATGAGAAAAGATGGTTTAGAATTATTTCTGGGAAGTGAAAAGGGCCACCCACAGAAGCCTATTTTGCAGCTCAAGGAGCAGATGGAGGGGCGGGCTGTTCCACGCACCCAGTGCACCCTCAGAGTCTGCCTGCCGGCTGGTGGGCCCCCAAAGAAGGAGCCCCAGCCGTTCCCGGGCAGGTTCTGTAAGGGCTTGTGTTTCTGTTGTGTTTGGGCCTGACTTATCTTTCTTGACTCTCTCTGCCTGGTTCGTAGTCCACTCTTCCACATTCCCTCAGAACCTGCGTCAGGGTGTGAGGATATAAATTTGCACGTGTTTATGTTGTCGTGAAACTAGTCAGTCTTTTGCATGAGTTTGCACAAATACCATCGAAATCAGATTATAAGCATGCCCCGTGTGTTCCAGAGCTCACACTCGTTCAGAGTAAGTTTCGTGTGAAACGTTTTAATCTGGCAGTGACAACCAGGCTGCGGAGGAGATGGGGTCAGAGCTTCAGCCCCACGTGTGAGGACCTGTGAGGCTGAGCGCAGCAGGCACTACAGGGCGAGCCCACACCTCAGGGTTAGGCTGGGGCGACGTGTGGGCTCCTGCTTTTCCTTCGTATCATCTGAGGCGCTCTCTCTTCCACTGGCCGGGAGCGTGGCTTTCCTCACACCTCTGTGGTGGCGCTCTCCTCCACACGTCTTCCCAGGAGACCTTGCCCTCACCAGCGGCTTCACTCCCACTTCTGTGCTGAGGACTCGTCAGAATGTCTGTCTCCTGAGCTTCAAGATGCAGCATCCAGGGGCTGGCCTGGTGGCGTAGTGGTTAAGTTCACGTGCTCTGCTTCAGCAGCCCGGGGTTCACAGGTTTGGACCCCAGGCACGGACCTGTGCACCACTCATAGGAAGATGGGCACAGATGTTAGCTTACGGATAATCTTCCTCAGCAAAAAGAGGAGGATTGGCAACAATGTTAGCCCAGGCTCCATCTTCCTCCAAAAAAAACAGCAGCATCCAACTGGGGCAGCTTCTGACATGTCCCCCAGCACTGCCCACGTCAGGGCATTCGTGCCTGTGCAGCCCCGTCCACTGGAGTGTGGGCTGGTCCTAGTGACTTGCAGAAAAGGTGATGGGACATCACTTCCAGGGCTGGGGTGACTGCTTCTGCCTTGCTGCCCTGTCATTTTCTCCTCGGATGAAGCCAGCTGTCCTGTTGCAAGATCCTCTGTGGAGCGTCCACACGAGAAGGAATGGGGAAGGCCACTGGCCAACAGCTCACGAGGAGCCAAGGCAAAGGGCTGACCCTGCCATGACCTGACGCACCTGGAGGGGTCCTTCCCGGTGGAACGAGCCCGTGCCCCTGCTGGCAACTTGATGGAAGCCTCGTGAGACAGCCCAGGCCAGAGGACCCCGCCCCGACCCACAGAGCTGTGAGGTAATAAATGTGCGTTGTTTTAAGCGGCTAGGTTTTAGGTAATTTTACTCTAATGAACAATAACTAATAGCCCAGCTTTCTCCTGGAAATCTATTCTTTGATGTTCAAATACCGTAAAATCGACATATGCAGTCCTGAACTCCGTATGTTTCTCCCCTCTTTGGGGGTATCCTGTGCGTCCCCATGCGCAGTGAGTGACACCGCTGTCCTCCTGGTTGGCGGAGTGAGAATCTGCAGGCCCTGCCCTCACATCCTGTGGATCTAGAGCCCCCGTTCCCTCACCCCGTGAACCCATCACGGACCTCCTGAGTGGCTGCAGCGGGCGCCTGGACCCGCCTGCCCGCCTCTGACTCGCCACCTCCAGGCAGGCGCGCATGCTGCTGCTGGGGCGCCATCCCCCAAATGCACCCCTGACCCCGCCGCCCCTGCTCCCGTCCCCACCGTGCACTCGGAGGCTTTGGGAAGAGCCTCAGCCGACTGGGCTTTGGGCACCACCTCTGTGCACGCCCCAGCTCAGCTGGGGACGCTCCTGCACCAGACCAGCTCCCACAGCCCCCGGGCTCCTCCTGGCGCCGCCTTCTCTCGCCACGGTGATGTCTGAGGAGAGGCTTCACAGGGTGGGAATGTCACCCCGCGTCAAGGACACAGAGGAGCCTGCCACATGCAGCCACCATGAAACCAGCTGTTCTCCCTGCGGCGTGTTTGCTGAGTGGGCTCCCTGTCACTGAGTGTAGTGTTTTTCCTTGTTAGGATTTCTGCTCAGCACTTTTCTAAATCCCCTGGTCTTTTTTCATAGTGTCCTGTTCCTGCCTCGTGAATTCTGTTCCTTTCTCTCTCTGAACACTTTAACTTACTACTCTTTAAATCTCTTTCATGTTTTCTGCAGGTCTCAGAAGAGAATTCAGCCACTGCTGGACCTGTTGCCCCTCTCGGGTGTTTCTTCTCTTCCTGTGACTTGTGCTTAGTGCTTTGAGCTTGTTCCTGGCAGAGGCTGACTGAGGGGCTGCCTGCCTTGGGACACACGTGAACACGAGGGGCAGAGACTGGCCCCCTGGAGACGGGGCTTGGGGACACGTACTCAGATAGACGTGGAACACAAATAGACGCCCAAACGTCAGGAGGCAGAAGATGGCCAACAACAGCACGAACATCCCAATGCCTAGGACCACTGGGGTCTTTGTCTTGACGGGGAGAAAGGGAAGGAACAGCAGCCACGTTTTCTTGGAGATTTCTGTGGAGACAAGGGAGAAACATGGCAGCACCTCTCACCAGGTGAGCACAGGGCAGAACTTGGCAGTGGGGAAGGAAACACCAGCCTGAGGGAGCACCTCCCTGCCTAGGTGAGTGCTTCCTCCTCGCTCAGGTGAGCACCTCCTCCTTGCCCAGGTGAGCACACCCTCCTTGCCCAGGTGAGTACCTCTTCCTCACCGAGGTGAACACCTCCTCCTCACCCAGGTGAGAACCTCCTCCTCACCCAGGTGAGCACCCCCTCCTTGCCCAGGTGAGCACCTCCCTGCCTAGGTAACCACCTCCTTCTCGTCGAGGTGTGTGCCCTACCTTACCTAAGTGCCTCACCTAAGCACCTCCTGACTGTGGTGGGTTTTATGATCCCACTTTATGGATCTGGAAGGTGAGGTTGGGAGAGGTAACTAAGTGCCTAGGTCACAGAGCCTGACCCCTCTGCCTGACCCCAGCACTCACCCTTTCCTGCAGGCCCGTGCTGCCTTGCTGGGCCCTCTCCATGCTCAACCAGCCACTCTCAAATAGAACTGGAAGGCTACAGCCACTACCCTGGGGCAGTCCTAGGACATGGCCCTTGTGCCCCAAGGGCTGCTGATGCTCACAACCACACCACTTCCAAAAATTAAGTATAGGCAAGATAGTGAAGGGTGGTGCGGGCAGGCCAGTGAAGATTGGATTCCAGTTGAAATGTCTGCTCCACAACAAATTCTAGAAAGGTGTTTGACCCAGGCTCCCTTATGTGGCATCCCAGAAAGCAATTGCCACACCTTGTCATAGTGCTTGGCCACAGGCAGCATCCAGGGCAGAGTCTGGTGACCCTGGGGCTGCAGCACAGTGTGCGTGAGGCTGGGCTGGACCGTGGGGCAGCCAACCCCACACTTGTCCCCTTAGCTGGTGATGTCATTATGAATTGCCACCAATGAGAGCAAAGCATCCCAGGGAATTGGCGGTTAAGAAGCTTTGTGGAATTTTCTGGAACAGCCAACCCAGGAAATCGCCTCAGTCCACAGTCAATTAATTCACGTGGAGCCAATCACACTGAGGTTCCAGAACCGGCCAGTTGCAGGGGGAGCCAGCCTCATTTCATCTCTGCACATGCACTGAGGTCACTGAGGCGGGTGGGCTGTGGCCACCCAGCTCCTCCTGCCCCTCCCCCTCCTCACAGCCTACACAAGTGAGGGCCCAGTTAGCTGACCATCGTGGGGGTGGATGGCTGCTTACAAAGGAAGAGGGGATGCACACAGGCCTCGGGGCTTGTCGAGGTTACTGCTCACGGGGCAGGAGCCACATTTCACACTGTGCTTCAGGAGCAGCTGAGAAGCCCCGGAGAGTGGAATTAGCCAACCCTTGGCAATGGACGGAGGAGCTGCAGGGCCTTCCATGTGGAACTCACTAAGCTCATCCTCGAAAGACAAGTGTGCGGAGGCCTCTGGCCGCTGTGCCCACAAGTCAGGCAGCTCTTCCTGCTGAGCGGGGCCTGGTTTCACTGAGCCCCCCGCTGGCCATTGTCACACTTGGGAACAGGTGCAGGTCAGATGGTCCATCCCACAAGGCTGGTCTGTGCCAGGTGCTGGGTGGGCCTGGGGGTGGAGGCAGGTGGGGCACGGTGCCCGCTCCAGCAGGAGGAGATGTCCTCCTCGGCGGGGTGCAGTGGGGCTTCGGGTCGGACGGCGGCGGATGCCTACTGCGGCTCAGGCCCCAGGAGAAGGGAGATGCGGGGCCTTAGTCCCACCACCGCATCCTCACTTCCGGCCTCCCAGACTGCCCAGGCTGTGCACGTCCCTGAGAGGAAGGCATTGTCCGAACTGCTCTGGAGCCCACGGCTGGGCCTCTGTGAAGACCGGTGTCACCACCTGAGTTGTTGGAACCTGTGAGGGGCCCGGGGCTCCTGGAATGTTCTGAGCTGAGTAACAAAGGTCCTGCATTCTCCTGCCCTGCGGGCTGGGCCGCGGTTCACTCTGGAGAGATGCCTGGGACTGAGCAGGGCGGCCTGGCCCTGCACCCCGGGGTCTGAGGTCCCAGAGCATTCGGGACAGACACAAGGAGGCGCTCCACCTGAGGCCCGGTCCTCCCTTGCATCCGTGTCCAGGGCTGTAGTGACTGGAGGCCACAGACTGAGTGGGTTACACAACAGGAATTTATCTCCCAGCTCTGGAGGCTGGAAGTTAGGGTGTCGCAGGACCGTGCTCCCTCCAGAGGACCCTGGGGATGACCTGTCCTTGAATATTCCAGCTCCTGGGGCTCCAGCCGTCCTGGGCTTGTGGCCATTATCACTCCAGATTCCACTTCCGCCATCACATGGCTTCCCCCGTGTCTGTGTCTCTCCTCTCCTGTCTCTTCTAAGGGCACTCTCATTGGATTCAGGGCCCTGGATAATCCAGGATGAACTTGTCCCAAGATCCTTAATCATATCTGCACGGACCCCTTTTCTAAATAAGGGCACAGTCACGGGTCTTGGGCAAGTATCTTTCAGCCCCCACATCTGCTTCCCTCTGGCTGGATGTGGACGTCTGTTCCCAAGGCCGGACTCCCTGACCCACTTAGCAGAGAGCTGTATTGACCTGCAGAGCCTGCAGCCATGCATCTCCCCAGGTTCTGTTCCCAGACAGCCTGCCCTCCACCCCACCCTGCTCCCCTCTGTGACCAACTGTGGGGGGACAGAGTGCAGACCCCACTCTCTGATGCCTGATGCTGCCTGGAAGCACGGCCTCTGAGCAGCCAGGCCAGCACCTCTGGGCCCCTAACCTGCCTCCTGGGCACTTGGGAAGCTGCTGGGCTGGTAGACACTGGGCACTGCCCTCGGCCTGCAGAGGGGTGCCATGGCACCTCCTGCTCCGGCGCCAGCTCTGCTCACCCAGCCTGGGGCGAGCCAGGCTCCCCACCCCTGGAATAAAGACTTTCACCCGGAAGACAGCAGGAAGGTGAGGCCAAGACACACGAGTCACCCTGAGTGGAAGCAACCCCCCGAGGGGAGCAGCGTACTTTCGTAGTGGGGGTCCGTGCGGAGCTCCTCTGGATCCACGAAGTACTGAACAAAGACGTACAGCATGATTACAACCAGACAGAGCAGGCCGGCCGAGAAGGAAGCCATGGAACAAAAAAAGTACCTGTGGGAGAAGCAGAGACAGGCTCAGAGCCAGGCCAGCTGGGCAGCCCAGGACAGTGCAGTCGGCCAGCGCATGCGCAACCAGATGGCGTGGGCGTCCCTGCTAACCACCACCCCCCGCACTCCAAATCCTGCTCCCAGCCACCTCCCAGAGCTCAGCCCTTCTCTCTCTGTTTTCATCCTTCGAGCGTTTCTTTCAAGCTCTCTGGGCAAGGTCACTGATCCGTGACCACCACTGATCGGAACTACGGCTTTATAGCACCTCTCAACTCACAACACAATCTCATTTATGCTGCGAGAGGAGGGGGAGGCACCCCCAGCGCACAACAGGGAAACAGACTCAGAGACAGGGTGTGACCTGCCCAAGCTGCCTGGGCCCGCAGCTCACGGCCTGCCTGCAATTCCTGGCTACCTCTGCAGACCAGGGCTCCCTCCCAGCCACGGCTCGCGAGGTCCCGTCCAAGCTCTGGAATCATGGAAAACAAGCCCTTATGGGCTCTTAGCCTCAAGTCACGGTTCCTGACTGTTGAAGTTGAACAGAATTGGGGTGCAGCCGGAGGGGGTGCTCCACAGTGCCGTCCTGGCATCAAGGCACCGACTCAGACGGGGAAGGCCAGGGGGTGCGGTGGCGACACCAGGACAGCATGAGAGCTCGCTGCAGTTGATCGCGGCCTGAGGAAGCCTGACACCTGCCTGTGGAAGGCACATCTGCGAAGTCCCGCACGCACGTCTGCGCCAGAAATGAGGTTGTGTGCCGCTGCGTCAGACCAGTCACCCCTGCGCTCCTGCAGGTGCTCAAAACACGCAGAGTGGCCCACCCACCCAAAACCTAGACTCTGGGCAGCAACTCTCGGAATATACTTTCACCGAAACATCTTCCCCTAGTCTTTCTGCTCTTATATTTAGAAGAAACTATTCCAGTAACATTTTCAATGTTAAATAATGTCTTTTGTTCACCTAAAATTTGGTAGATTCCATTTTTCTTTCCTGGAACTTCCTGAAGTTTGCGCGTATCTCAAGGGAGGGCTGAAATGGGAGCATTCTCAAGGCCAGGTGGATGCGGCATGTGGGCCTGTGGAAGACGCTGCCCTGAGGGAGCTGCACCTCGGCCCCCAGCGTCCCTCCCGAGGCGTCTCTGGATGGCCCTGCACAGGCCGGCTCTCTGCTGTGTGAGTGCAGGCCCTCGAGGGCGCCCACAGCCGTGGGGACACGGGGAGGCCCCACACTGGGCTCTGGTCTGGCCGGTGAGCTGGCCCCACACCGGACCCTCGGGGTCATCTCTGTCCTGCTTTCTGGGCAGAACTCCCCTCCCACCTGGAGAGAGGCACCCAGGACGGGATGGGAGGTCCAACCCCACATTCAAGCTTGTCATCCTCCTCTCCCCTCCAGCGTCCAGGGAGAGCCGCTCCCTTCCTTGATCCGAGTGTCTGCAGGCGCCCAGCTCTCTCCAGCTTTTAATCCGGCCGTGCCTCCACCGCCCACTGCACACGTTCTCCTCTTCTCACTGCCAGCGAGGGGCGGCCTCTCTCTAAGGGTCTCTGTTGCAGACTTGGTCAACTTCCTTTGCCAATTATATCCTAAATGCCCATGCTCTCTCTTGCTTTCTCTGCCTGAAGGGTGCAGGGACAGGAGGGAATTGGGGGCGGATGCCAGCGGGGACCCTCTGCTCTCACCCTGAGCCCCGTCCCACACAGAGCGGGTGTCTTTGCACACGCAGTGCCCTTTCCCTTCTGTGGGCTCCTTCCGAGGAGAGCAGACCTCTCCCTGCTGTGGGCCAGGAACCACGCTCCTGCCAACCCTGCCTGGTGGACGCAGGGAGGGCTCGTGGGGCTCTCGTGCTGTGGAGGGGGCTTCCTGGCCCCACTGGGAACCCCCAGCTCAGCCTGCTCTGTTGCTAGAGCCTGTCGTCAGTGGAGCCTGGCCCATTCCGTCCTCCTCATGGGCAGGGTCACATGCCCTCGCCTGTCCCCCGATGGCCTTCACCTCTCCCCAGACCGCTGATCGGACCTACAGGTGACCAGTCAGCTTGAGGCACCGAGGCCTTAAGGAGGTGCATCCACGGGGAGCAGAGCCATGCCAGCATGTGGACTGTGTTCCACCCTGCTCTCTGACCTTCCAGGGGCTCCTCTTCTGTAGGGGTGGTGGGACAGGGGCTCCCAGGTGCCTCCCAGGACTAGCAGTTCTGACTGGACTTTTGTAATCATGAAACCTGTGCATTTCCTCCTCGAAGCAGCAAGGCCTCTTTGTGTAGGAACAAGTGTGCATCTCTCACGTGGTCTCCCCTGCTGGGTGATGCGGATCCACTTCGCACGCTTGCTGCTGAGTGTGGGTGAGCAGTGCAGCGCCCTCCCCACCCTCCGCCTGGACAGCAGCTTGGAGGCCCCACGACCACCAGCAGAGGCCTCTCTTTCCACATCTGGCGTGGAGAACCAGGGAGAGCCCTTGTTGCATTTTCCTGGCAACACACAGCTCTTCACAGCCAGCAGAGCTGACAGCTTGGTTCCTGAATGTGGGGCCCTGGTGAACCCCATAGGCCCTGCACCCTGAGCTCACGGAGGAAATGCCTCCTGTCCGTGGCTGGACACTCGCTCCTGGCACAGCCCCCGGCCCATATCCTTTGTGCTTGGGACCCGATGGCCTTGGCAGGGAGAAAGCAGACTGGCCTAGGCCAGTGGGTCAAGGACTTGTCAGCCCAGCCTGTGCCCCACAGATGGGCTGGCTCCTTGCTGATGCTAATTGGGGGTCTCCAGCAATTTACTTTGTGAGGATGGGCTTGACGTGGCACGTCTGGGGAGGCTCCACCCAAACATGTTCCAGAGCCAGACAAGGACACCAGAGGGATGCCGAGCCCACTGTGCTGAAGGCTGGGGCACGGTGCCCCACTGCCCACGGCTGCCCCCACCCCTCGGCCCCTTGCTGCAGACCCCCTCCTGGCCCCTCGTCCTCCCCCCTTCCCAGTAGTTCCTGGACCCCTCCCCCCTCCCCTTCCTTCCTCACCAATAGTTCCTGCTCCCCACGCAGTTGTTGAGCCATTTACAATGGTGGTCGAAGCCAGAGACGCACTTGTTGCAAGTATTGCAATGTTTGGCTTTCCGAGTCCTGGAAGGAAGAATTCAGGGGAGCAGCCTGTCAGCAGTCTGTGCAGGTGGGACAGGGTCAGAGCCCTCACCCACCTGTAAGAAGAGAGACAGCAGCAGCCCCAGGCGGAGGGGACCTGTACCCAGTGGTTCCTTCCCTCCCTCGGCCACGTGTGCCATGTGGCACCAGGGCCTGAGGCCAGGAGGCTGGGCTTGGGTCCCACCTTGAGCCACTGGGCCTCCCTCCCAGGCTGCCCACTGATGTCTCCAGGGCCACTGGAGACCCCGGGGCCCTGAGCAGCCCCAGGCTCTGATCTGGTGGGGGGTGGGGGACTCATCTGAGAAACCCAAGGAAGATGGTGCTCCCTCTGCTCCTAGATCAAAGGGAGCAGTGCCAGTCAGCTGCAGGGACACAGATGCAGGCCCTCAGGCAGGCATCCCACCCCTCCACACCCAGTCCCTGCAGGCCCCCATGGTGGCTGGAGAGTTAAATTCAGCAGTCACAGCCTGAGTGCATGGCCATCAGTGTCGCTGAGCCCCACGCCTGGGCACTCACATTGGAACCCGGCACAGGTGGCAATACTCTTTCTCGATCACATGTTGGTGCTTTGATCTGTCGAAGGTCAGTAATGGCTCCGAGTAGTTCTTCTTGAGGCGTACATTGGCTTCGGCCGGGTCGAGGGACGTGGCAATCCAGTGGGTTATGAAGTGCAAAAAGAAAAGCCCACCAGTCACCTGTAGGGGGGTTGTCAAGGAATAACTCAGCCCAGGGCCTGGTCAGCATGGCATCGAGTGTCCACTGGAGGCAGGGAGGTGTCCAGTCCCTGCTGCCTCACCCCTGAAGCTGTGTGGCAGAGACCGAGGGACCCTCTCACATGCCTGCTGCCAACAGAACAAGCCCAGATTCCTTCCCCCAGGAGGGACGAGGCTTTCACACTGGAAGCGATGCCTCACACCGCGAACAGCTGCTTCCCAGGGGCGCGGACCCACTTGCGTCACCAAGACCACAGAAAAGGCCTGTATGCACCCGGTGGGCACCAAGCCAGGCACCGAAGGATGTTGTGGGGGGTCCTTTGGGCAGCAGAGATGCTCTGAGCACGTGTGTGGGGTTAGGAAGAAAGTGTATCATTAAGAAATGAAGAAAGGAGGGAGGGAGCCAAGGAGCCTTTGTGGAGTGGCTGCATACTCTCTCCCCACCTTTGTGTCTCTCTCTGCTTCTGTCTCTGTGTCTCTGTCTCTGCTTCTGTCTCTGTGTCTCTGACTCTCTCTGCCTCTGTCTCTGTCTCTGCCTCTGTCTCTGTTTCTCTCTGCCTCTGTCTGCCTTTCTCTGCTTCTGTCTCTGTCTCTGTCTCTTTCTGCCTCTGTCTCTGCCTGTCTCTGCCTCCATTTCTCTGTCTGTCTCTGTCTCTCTCTGCCTCTGTCTCTCTCTCTCTGCCTCTGTCTCTGTCTCTCTCTCTGTGCCTCTGTCTCTGTCTCTCTGTGCCTCTGTCTCTCTCTGCCTCTGTCTGCCTGTCTCTCTGCTTCTGTCTCTCTCTGCCTCTGTCTCTGCCTGTCTCTGCCTCCGTCTCTCTGTCTCTGTCTCTCTCTGCCTCTGTCTCTCTGCCTCTGTCTCTGCCTGTCTCTCTCTCTCTGTCTCTCTCTGCCTCTGTCTGTCTCTGTCTCTCTCTACCTGTCTCTCTTTGCCTCTGTCTCCCCCCAACCCCACAAGACCCCTCAGGCTCTCTCCAGCTCCCGTTCCCTCCAGGGCTCCAAGGGTAAAATTAAGCCCTTAGATCCCACCCTCTCCACCTCCTCTCCCCCGGGACCTACACATCATCCCCATGGAAACCAAACAGAAGTGGCCACTGCCTCCCCATCAGCCCTGCCCTGATTCCTGGAGGAGTTCTGAGCCTGAAGTGTTCAGGGTTTACAGGTCCATCTCCCAGAGGATGGAGGGCAGTCTGGTCGTGGCTGGGAAATGCTGCCCACCTGCAGGGTCTCCTTCTCTGTTTCCCGGAGGTGAAGGTTGGCTTGCCAACCACCATATGCAAAAGGCTCTACAACGATGTCAACAGCAGGGCAGGCTCTGAGCAGGGAGGTGGGATTGCGGCTCAGCCCTTCAGGAAGCCCCTTCTTGGGGGTCCTTCTCAAGCTCCACTGCTGTCAGGGTTCAGGGTCTCCATGTGGAGCCACCCCAGGGACCCCGGGGCTGGGTGCATGTGCGTGCCCCAGTGAGAGTCCTGTAAGAAACAGGCACGATGCACAACAGGCCTGAGTGGAGACTAGTTCTGGCCAAAGCTGCTTGTCCCTCCTGCAGCCTCTGGCCTCCAGGCACTGAGTGCACACCCAGGGCCCTGGGTGCCAGGTGTAGGCACGGAGGTGATGGGGCCCGGCTCAGCTGGGGGACGCAGAGATGACCGTGAGGAGGGTGAGTGACAGCCAGGGGCCAAGAGGGTCAGACTGGGAAGCTGGTGCCCAGGCCAAGGGCAGAGGGGCAAACGATGAGGAGCTGGAAAGTGGGTATGGTGAGATGGCTGAGAACCAGCCAGGCCCTGGGGGACCTACACGGGACACAGGACTGACCAAACCCCTCAGTGCTGCGTGGGGGACTTGGCGACACCAAGGCCCTTCCCGCCACCACCAGATCCTGCAGGGTTGGGACAAGCCCTGAGCCTCGCTGCTCTGCTGTTGAGCAGACGGAGGCCGTGCTCCTGTACAGGGTGTGGGGCAGCGGGCAGGTGGGCAGCGCCCAGGCCAGGCCTGTCACAGCTGGTGACACCAATATGGTCCTGGCACGCTGGTCCCCTGCACCCGCTCCCTGAAGCCTGAGGTGCTGGCCAGACACGCGGCACTGTTTGTGTGGTTGCCGGGGCAACAAGAGCACCTCCTGAGCAGCAGGACACAGGCGGTGACAGCCGAGGACAATGAGATGTGGCAGGAAGTCGCACTGTGGCCCAGGTGCGGCCCCTTCCTCTGTGGGGCTGGAGCAGAATTGCCCTCATCAGAAACTGGTGGGCAGGCAGCCAGGAGGGCAGGCGGGGTGGCCAGATGGGGCCTCTGCCTGGGCAGCAGGTGAGGCCAGGACTGAGGTGTGTCACCCAAGCCCTTTGCCCCCAAGTCTGCACTCGGCTCACATAGACCACCTCCAGGGAAACAGTGTGGGGTCAGCGTGACCCGCAGTCCGACCCTCAGCCTCCAAGTGGAGGCGCCCAGGGCACCTGGCCCGGCCAGCCCTGCAGAGCTGCCTGCGGCCAATTTCCCGAGCCATCCCAAGCCTGCAGGTGCCTGAGCGCATACTGAACAAAGAGGAGTGGCTCCCAGGGGGAGGGGACTCCGAGACTTGAGGGCAGGGTCCCGCCTAGTCGTGGTGAGTGAAGCTGCCCACAGCCCCCTCAGACATGAAGCTGTCAGAGCAAGAACGAACACAAGCCTGCCGCCCAGCCCGCCTGCCTGGTCCAGTGCAGCGCAGCGCTCAGGCCAGTCACCCACAGGAAGGATGTGGGCGAGCTGATGTCGCTGCATTTTCCCCAAGATGACCTGGCCATTCACTGCATCCCTCACACACGCAGTGACCTGAGCCCCAGAATGGAGAGGGTCACAGAGCACGTGCAACACCCTAGAGCTCCCTGCTTTTACTTTCAGATGTAATTTGGAGAGACTTAGGGTCAAGCGAATGATAGAAAGGGAAGGGTTGGAGGTCTCACTTTCATTACAAAGCAGGAGGCCGCCTGCCGTGAAGTTCTGGTCGGTCGGAGCTGTTCTGAGAACTGCCTGGCCCCATGTCCCCAGCAACAATCTGTGTTTAGTGAACAAATAGCGCGGCGGTGCCAGCCCAGCCCACCCTCTGCACGGTTAACCTCTCCCGGCCCCGCCTCGCTGGGAGGCGGTGACAGAGCTCCAACCGCCCACGTTCCCTCCCAGAGGACAGGAGACCAGCCTCGCTTCACTGATAGAGCTTCTCCCCCACGTTGCCAAGTTCATTTTGCCTCGGGCCACAACACAGCATCTCCAGAGTAAATCAAGTCACACCAGATTCCAGTCCCTTCCACACAATGGACCGTGTGGACCAGAGAGCCGAGCTGTTGCCCTTCCCAAGCGTGCCAGGTCACACCGAGGGAAGCACGGACGCGCAGTGTCGCCCAGCATCCTCGCTGACCTCCGTGCCCACGTCGGTCCACCTTTGCTACGTCTTCCTGGTTTCCACTTGGCCCTGCGGAATGCTGCCCTGACCCTGGACCCTGACCTTCCCGGCACCATGGCATGGGCCAAGGTCACTTCCTGGCCAGCCCAGTCCCTGCAGGCATCGAATGATGCTGGTGCCTCCCAGTGGCCAGAGCATGGTGCCCAAGTGCGGCTGCCCGGGCCTGAGGGACATCACTGAGGGATTAGAGGGTGTTGGGCAGAAGGACACTGGACAGGAAAATGTGTCTCAAAGGCAGACTGAGCCCTGGACAGCCAGGGAAGCTGTCCTGCATCCCCCCCTTGGGACAAGTGGGAGGGGGCTACACAGACTGGGTGTTGAGTCACCCAGGGGCAGGGGCAACCAGGGCCAGGCTTCCAGAAGAAATGGCTGGTGGTCCAGGTGTGGGCAGGGAGTGCCGGGGCTCCTTGCTGTGCCAGAAAGCAGGTAAGAGCTCAAGGTGACCACTGGACAGAGAACACAGGGCTGGCTCAAAAAGACCCCAAGGGCCAAAATGGGGCTAAATTACGGGTCAAAAGAGAACGAAGATAATGGATTCTAACCCAGCACATAAGCAAAACCCACAGTTAGGGGCTGAACTGTGTTCCAAAAAGATGTTGAAGTACCCACAGGACCTGTGAGTGTGACCTTGTTTGGTAATCGTGTCTTTGGGGGTGATCAAGTTAAGTCGTCAGGGTGGGTCCTGATCCCATAGGCCTGGTGTGCTTATAAGGGGCATTCAGGACACAGATATTCACAGAGGGTCGACCATGTGAGGACATGGAGGAGGCAACATCCATAGCCAAAGGACACCTGAGGCCACCAGACCTGGGAGAAAGGCCAGGAACAGACCCTCCCCTGGAGCCTTCAGAGGGAGCACTGCCCTGACCACACCTTGATCTCAGATTTCTGGCCCCAGAACTGAGAGAGAGCAAACCTCCTTGTTTAAGCCGCTCAGCCTGTGGTACTTGTTACAGCAGCCGGGGGAAACTCACACCCCACCATTCCACGGTGCTGCTAGGGGAGAGAGGGAGGGAGGGGCGAGCTGAGCCAGAAGAAGGCAAAATTAGGAAATTTTCACCATTTTACAACCCCCAGTGAAACTGCAATTTGGGCAAGGGAAATGGTGAACCTACAGCCCCAAAGTCTACCTGCAGGTTGCTCCTAACTGGGAGGGAGGGACCCGGCCCCCCTCCCCAAGGAGCCACCTCCCAGTGGGGCCAGACCAGAGGGAAAGACACTGGGGCCGAGAAAACTGCAACAGCTGCCCAACCAAAGGCAGGTGGGTGCTGTGCTGGGTCAGAGAGACCTCAAGACCCCATCACGATGTGCCAAGCGTGAACCTTGATCAGATCCTGGGTTAAAAGAACCCATAAAGCATAGTTTTGAGACCATTGGAGAAATTTTGAGATGGGCTGCCCATGAGACTCAACAGTTACTGCTCATCTTGGCTGCGATGAGACATGAGTTATGTGGGGTGATGTGGGGCCTGGGACCAGGGCTGCGGGAACACTGCCTTGCCCCTGACCAGGGACAAGAGGCCCAGAGGAGGGGTGGCCATGCTCAGGAGCACATGGGACCGAGGGCGCTGCTGCGCAGCTTTGGTGGGTTGGACATCGTCAGGGCCCTGGAGACGGGGAGGCCAGCCCTGTCGGAAGCTGCACAGAGCTGAGGAGATGGGACTGGGGGGGGGGCTGGGGTGTGGGGCTGTGGCGGATGCCAGAGCTCACGGGCAGGGTCTGTGGAGCAGTGCCCCACAGAGCACAGATTGGGGAGGCGGAGACAGCCCAGCACTCTGAACTAAGACCTGTCCCCTGAGCGTGAGGAAGGGGCAAGGCTGGTGGTGCCCGTGTGTTGCAGGGGGAAGCTGCACCCTGCAGCCCCTCCACAGTGAACACCTGGGTTACAGCCACGTGTATGTCCAGGTCCCCCAACACCTGCCCACCTGGCCAGGGCTAGGCTCACACCCACCTGGCTTGCAACCCACTCAGGTAACGTGGCCCGTTAAGAGCCCCTCTCTGCAAAGCCCTCCTCTCAGGGCCGGGGGAGTAGGGCTGGCGCAGGGCGTGCAGCCCTCCACTGTGCCCTGTGCTGCTGCTCCTGGTGGCCCAGCAGGCTTTCTCTCTGGCCTCCTTCCCTGCCGTTAGCCGTCTCAGAGCCAGCACTCATAGGCCCAGCTGCTACCTGCGAATGGGAGGTTGTCCCAAGAGGGACCAAGCAAGAGAGCACTGAACTGAGTGGCTGAGGAGGGGCCGCCATTATAATTAGTGTCTCTCCCTAAAAACACTCCCTGGGACCCCTGGCAAGGATCCCCTGCCCAACCAGCTGGACCCAGCCCTTTACAGACCTGCAGAGAGGTGGGGCCAGATCAGGGAACCACAGCTGCACAGGGCACCCCTAGACCCAGACACTGAACCCAAATCCCTGGGAGATGCCCTTCACCTCTAAGCCAGAAGGGATGGGTGACGGGAAGGGAGAAAGCCTTCCTCCCTGCACATCTCTGCGTCTGTTTGTGTGTGTTCACATGTCTCTGCACATCTGTGTGCATTTGTGTGTGCATGTGCTTAGAGGGAAATTTATAGCTTTAAATATATTAAAAAGAAACAATGTCTAAAACCAATGACCTAAGTTTCCACCTTAAGAAGGTAAAAAAAAAGAAGAGCAAAGTAAACCCAAGGTAAATTGAAAGAAGGAAATAGTAAAAATAAAAGCAAAAATTTAAAAAAAAAAACAAAGTTAATAAGTCTAAAAGTTGATTCTTTGAATAATTAATAAAAACGAGAAACCTAGGAAGACTGACGGAGGGAGAGAACACACATCACCAGTAAGGATCAATGAGGACGTATCACTACAGGTCCCACAGACACTGAAAGGATCATAGGAAATAGTGTGAATAACTTTATTCCAAGAAATTTGACAATTTAGATGAAATACTCAAATTTCTTGAAAAATACAACTTACAAAACAGATACGAGATGAAACAGAAAAGCTGAATAGCTCTATTTCTATTAAAGAAATTGATTATCAAAAACCTACCACAAAGAAATCTCTAGTACCTTGAGGGAAAAAAATGAGCCCCATCTAGAGTGAGGGGGACATTCTACAGGCAGGTGCCCTGGTTTCTCTGACCGATCAAAGGCCAGGGAGCAAAGGACCTGGGGAGTCAGGGAGACTTCAGGGCACAGTGACCTCATGCCAGGTGGAGGCCCTGTGACATCACAGTGGGGCCCAGGCACCTGCTAAGGCGCTTCTTTAGAAAATTGGGGAAATGTCGATCTTGATGTTAAGGAGTAAGTGGTAACTTACTATGTGATTTTTTCAGGTGAGACAACAGAATGGTGGCTATGGAGGTAAAAGTCCTTGTCAGATGCAGACTGGGGCATTTACAGTGAAATTTCATGATGTCTGGGATCTTTAATGATACTCCAGTGTACGTGTGTGTGAGATGAAACAAGACTGGCAAAGTCTTAACTGTTAAAGGTGATGACCTGTCCTTGAGGTCCATCCTACTTTTCCCTCTGCTTTTTTGAAGCTGAAAGACACCATAGTAAAGAGTCTGGGGCAGGTGGCCGAGGCCCTAAGAGACAGCTTGGGTCCTTCCTGCATCCTCCCTCCCATCCAAGCTCCACCATTACACACACCTGGACCCTCTTTACTGGGCCAGGGACCTTGGGGGTGGCTTAGGCAAAGAGATGGACAGTGTAGACGGTTTCCCTACTGAGAAGAAGGCTTGACCCAGGTGTAAACACCCTCCTTTGAGAAATGTGGTTCCAGTGCCCAGTTTGCACGAGCCCTGCCTTGTCCACTGGCTCTAATGTCGGGTGACCCTGGGGGTCGGTCCCAGGGTTTCCTGGTCAGCTGCCACGGACCCAAGTTCAGCCAAGCATGACACAGAGCCCCATGCCACCCTGATGCACGCTACCAAGAAATCAAAGCAGACATCTTCTGGGATGCAGCACAGAGCACAGCCACCCCAGGCAGATCCCAAACATGAAACCCCATAAGTGAGTCATGTGAGGGTTGACCTGGAAAGCTCTGTCAGTGGGGAAAAGGGCTCCACAGCATGCACTTGACAGAGGTGTGCGGGGAGCAAACTCAAACTGTCCATTGTAAAGGACAGCTTTAACATTCTTTTAATGTCCTTCCTCATTAAAACTCGCTGTTCTATTTGAATAGACCAATCACCAGTAAGGAGATCAAAACAGTAATCATAAACCACCCCAAGATAAAAGCCCAGGACCAGACGGCTTCCCTGGTGAATTCTACCAAACGTTCAAAGAAGACTTAATACCTGTCCTTCTCAAACTCTTCCAAAAGGTTGAAGAAGAGGGGAAGCTTCCAAACTCATTCAATGAGGTATTTATCCAAAGAGCACAAAAACACAATATGTAAAGGTATGTGCACCCCTATGTTCACTGCAGCATTGTTCACAATAGCCAAGACTTGGAAACAACCTAAGTGCCCATAAAGGGACGAATGGATAAAGAAGATGTGGTGTACATACACAATGGAATACTACTCAGCCATAAGAAACAATGAAATCCAGCCATTTGTGACAACATGGATGGACACTGAGGGTATTATGTTAGCAAAATAAGTCAGAGGGAGAAAGTCAAATACCGTATGATCTCACTCATAAGTGGAAGATAAAAATAACCACAGCAACAAACAAACACATAGAGACATCAATTAGATCGGTGGTTACCAGAGCGGAAGGGCAGAGGGAGGAGGGCGAAAGGGGTGACTGGGCACACGTGTATGGTGATGGATGGTAATTAGTCTTTGAGTGGTGAACATGATGTAATGTACACAGAAATTGAAATATAATGATATACACCTGAAAAAAAACAATCTATGTTCCTGGAAAAGAAACAAAACAAAACACTATTCTTTGTTGGACAACACAGATAGACCCTGTGGTGTGTGGCTGAGAAAGCCGCAGTGGCCCAAGTCTGCAACTCCTTCCTCTTCTCAGGTCTCTCTGCCCCCACTCCAGGGCCCCTCGCCACCCAGTGTACTCCCCCTGCACCAACAGCGGGTCAGGGCAGACTCTCCTGTATAAGCCCCAAGCCAGCCAGCTGCACAGACGGATGTGGGGTTTCAGGCACCATGACAATAGGAGGTGTTTGGAGTGAAGAGCAGAGAGCCGGGTCCGAGTACAGGGCAGACCACACTTGTGGTGACTCAGTGTAGAGGGTGGAGTGGCAGAGGGAGACCGTCGCCGGCAGGCATGGCGTGGCCAGGGGCCAGCTGTGGTGGCAGCATCTTTCAGAAGCCCCCTCCCCACTTTAGACCACAGGCAGGCCCGAGCAGTTCTCCCCCAGTAAAAGGATACTCCATAGGCGATGTACTTCCACTCATTGGGCAGAAAAGGAATGAAGATTGCCGAAGAGGTGAAGGCTAGCATCAGGAACATGACCCAGGCTGCCACCTGAAAGGAGTGGAGGGGCTTCGACCAGCCATTCTTTCTAGACAGGTGGGGCAGACAGATGGGATTCTGCCTCTCGGGCGAGACTTCCGGGATGATTCGTCTCCAAGTCCTGCTACAGCAATCCTCCTGCAAGATGGAGGAGAGGAGTGTGGCAGGCCGTGGACTCCTGCCACAGCCCCTCGTGGCCAGGGAGAACCCTGGGGATGGGAACCCACCGCCTGCCACCGCCCAGGACTGCTTTTGGCAGCAGAGCTGTCAGGGCTGCGGCTGAGGCTGGAGCGGGCAGAGGATCCCCCGCAGGGTAATCCAAGGAAATCCTGTGGAGCCAGCCCAGGCCACAGCAACGGTGACCTGTGGAAAACAGCCCTGGGAGGGTATGTGGCCCACAGGGCTGAGGGACAGGAGGGGCACCCACCCACAAGGACCCCAGGTGTGGGCAGCTACCAGTCCCTCGTGGCCAGGGGTCATTTATAAATGCGTGTAGCTCATAAGACCACCCCGTCAGACATGGGAGGAAGACCTGCGTGAGAAAGAGGCCCTCATCCCCAGGGAGACCTAGGTGACACAGGAAATGGAGACCTGGTGTGACGCTGTTATCCACCAGAAATCCTCCCTGAGAATCCTTCCTGCAAGTTTCCCTCAAGAACCACTTTTCCAGAGGGTTCTGTGTTATTTCTTCTGCAGGTCGGGGAGACCTCCAACCACAGGGCTTCTGGGACCTCCAGGCATCCCGGAGTCGCCCCGGTGTAGCGGCTGGGAGGGCACTGTGGCCACTTCTGGCCAGTCAGGGGGGCAGGGACCAGCAGGAAAGAAAGGGAGATGGTGTTGGGGAGACTGTGGAGCATTTTGGGGGTGTCGCAGAAGGGTGAGTGATGGTAGACTTGAGCAGTTCACAACACTGCCACACTAGGCCCTCTGCAGAGCCTGCATTGTCCCTTCGGAACAAAGTGCACAGAAGATGATGTAAATGCACTACTCTGGGAAGAGGCAGAGGTACTGAAAACCACTCTAAGACTTTCTCGTGTGTTGTGAGTTCCCCGTGAGAGTTTTCCTAAGAGCAGACTGCAGCTGCTGCCCACTGCTCTTGGTTGTTGCTGTTTCTCCAGACGTGATGCCAGGTGGCCATGGGGCCACAGTGGCCCCGAGGGTTAAACCGGCCAGTTCCCTGGTTCGAACAGAAGAAAGTGAAGAACTTACCCTCATTTCACTAAGAATCCTCTTTCTCTTCTCAATTATCACAGGTAAGTCTTACCGGACGCTTGGCTCAGGCCAAACTGAGGAGGAGCCAGAATTCCCTGGTTGACACGGCAGCAATAGAGACGCCTCATAAAGGCAGGGGTGTGGCCCCCCAGACACATCCTGCTGCCAGTTGGGGAGGGCAGGGGTGGGGGGGGGTTGAGACAGACCCTGCGAAGACCCTGTGTGGAAGGCGCAGGGGCCTCAGATGGTGGGCTGGTGGCAGCGCCACGCACACGGGTCCATTTTACGCAGTCCTGAGTTTTGACTAGAACACTTCCTATGGCAGCCCCTCAGTGGAAAGGCGGTCAGCTCACAGCCCTCCTTGACCTCCTGCTTCAACTGCTCACGGGTGGCCCAGGTGTCAAGCACAACTTTCCTCATCACACTAGACCCCGTCGGCTGTTTGTGCTCCAGGAGCCCAGACTCGCACGCTCTGTCCAGGACGTGTGCGCCTCTGGGTCAGACTGGGGAAGCGTGACACAGACACTGCCACCTGAGCCTGACGGGGCCCTCTTGGTGGCCATGAAACGGCCATAGCAGGAGAAGAGTCGGGGAGTGAGGGACATGTGAACACCCTGTGCCAAGTGGGAGCCATGTGCCAGGGCAGGGTTTTCTCCCAAGGATGGCCAACTGCCGAGACTCACAGCCCCTCCCCCCCGCCCCATGTCTCCCCTCAGTGGCTCAATTCTTAAGCTCAAAAAATTTCCGGTTCCTGTCTATGGGATCTGAGGACTCCACAAAGCAGGACTGGGAGGGTGGACGGGCATGTGTCACTTTTCCATCAGCAGAGGTGCTTTCCTGTGGGCTCCACCAGCCCCCCGGCCCCACTCACCTTCTTGGGGAAGCCGCCTAAGCCAGGGCAGTCTCAGCAGTGGAAGGCCAGTCGTGGCTCCTCTGAAATGTGCTGTGTGCAGCCCTGCTGCCTGGTGCCTGCAGTGGCCAGGGGTCTGTCTCCCAACGGGCAGCTGGGCCGGGCCCAGATGTACAAGGCACAAGACAAAGAGAAACCATCAGGTCGGGGCAGGGGCCTGGGCCAGTCTGGAGGGAAGGGGCTACTCCACGAGTTAGGGCACCTGTCACATGACTCGTGACCGTGACAGCCCCTCTGGAGCGCCCAGGGGTCTCTGCCGGCTGAGCAACCAGGCCTGTGGGGCTGGTGCGGAGACCGACTTCTGGTCTTGGTCAGTCTTTTGCTCATACTGCAGCAGTGACTTTGGTCCAAGGGAGCAAATATTCATCGGGATGACAGGGACACTTATTTTGGAAACCGTGGCTGACCACAGGTGGGCAGGAGACAAGCGCCCGGGATGCTCTCCTGGGATCACCAGCCTCAGGGCCCCCGGGGAATCAAGGGGCTGGGAGCGGAGTTCCACAGCCTTGGATGCCAGCACCCACCTGTGGGCAGGCCTGGGCAGGCCCGAGCTGGCACCAACAGAGCTCTGCTGCACTGACCTCCGCCCAGAAACCATGTCCAAGTGAGGCAGGAGCCCGAAGATGACCACAACGGCTGGCCACCGCTGTCCACGGTGCTGCCCAGGTCAGGCCCTTCTTGCCTGGGGTCCAGCAAGACACCAGCACAGAGCCCACCAGGTGCCAGGCCAACGCACCACCAAAGAGACCCAGGGCAGACAATCAGGCCACCCGACCAGGGTCTCTGAGCCCCGAGGATCCAGCCAGCGGCACAGCAGAGGCCATGGCTGCAGGAGGCATCGGAGCTGTGAACGCTGGTAACTACAGCAAACGCCGGGCGCCCTTCTACGGCATGGTCACTTCCTAAAGGACTTGCCTCTGGGAAAGACTGTAGTTCTTGGGCGATGTCACAGTGTGCGCGCAGCAGCTGCATTGCTCAAGCTGTCGGTCAGGGTAGTTTCTACAGTTCTTTTTGGTAATTTAAGATGAACGACGTCTCTGCCTCCTGCACAGAACACGCTTCTCCAGACACGCAAGTGTACGTCCTATGGATGGCGCAGGGCGGCCACCCGGCCCCTCACCCCAGAGATTCTGCTGGAGCCAATGACCTCAACACCAGGTGCCCCCGAAGGCTGACGGGCCCCAGGGCAGCTCCTGGATGACTCTGAAAGGGGCCACCTGGGGTTGAGGGGTGGAGGATACAAGTCCGCAGATGGCGGGGTCCTCCTGATTGACCCAGGGGGAGGGTGACCTCAGCTGCTCATACCGTTGAAAATTACCCTCCCTCAGGGATGCCTTTGCTTCAAGAAAATAACTTTAGAAGCTACAAAATGAGGGCCTGCTCACCATATAAACATCAGGAAATAGACGTCAGAAGAATGGAGAACACACAAGCCACAACCCCCAGCGGGACAAGCAGGACCTTCTGTCTGCATGAACGTGTGCACAGGGACGTAAACACAATGAGCCGTTCTCTCAGACCCACTTTACAACCTGCTCGTTCCCTTAACTGCAGCGCACTGCCCCTCCCTCACACAGACCCACCACATTGCTTTTAAGGAACACATAACACTCCATCGTATGTGATTGGTTAACGTGCCCAAAATCTAGGGCGTCCATGACTTTCCATGATAAATAACACTTCTGGGAACCCGTTTGCAGTTCTGCTGTGCACACATTCGAGGTCCTTCTTGAAAAGCGCCCCCCTCACTGGAAGGGTCTCCACTGCAGGTGAGGGAGGGCAGAGTGTGTGGGGAGGGATGGGGGGTGGTCACACAGGAGAGCAGAGGTGGAAGAGGAGGCAGGCCAGGCACAGATGCTGCCATGATCCCACTCGCACATGCACACACCCCCACACGTGCACAAGCATGCCCGCACATGCCCACAGCTCACACATGCATGCACGCACACGTGTAGCTTCCAGCAGAGAGCTGTAAGGTGGATTCTGATCACCTGGCACTGTCCGTCCTGACAGCCTCTCTTGGGAACAGCCTTTGGTCTCTCCCCAGTGAGTTGACAGTACTGTGGTGTGAGGCGCCTGAGCTCCTGCTGGGCTGGTCTGCAGCCAACACCTGGTCAGTGTGGCCCTGAGGGTCACCTCTAGCCTGGCCACCAGGTCAGTTATTCTGACCAAGGGTATCCACAGGTCTTGGCTGGGATCCTGCCAGCTTCCTTGAGCAGAGGGCCCAGTGACGTGGCCCAAGCCCCAGACTCATGGCTGCAACACCCCCCAGGAGTTGCCTGCGCCCTGGTGGGGTCTGTGGCCCTAGGCCCACACTGACACATGCCACAACATGGATGAATCTCAAACATTGTGCTGGAAGAAGCCAGACACAAAGGGCCACACAGTGTGTGATTCCACTTCTATGAAATGTCCACAACAGAGAAGTCTGTACGACCAAGAGCAGAGTGGTTGTCAGGGGCTGGGGAAAGGACTGGGGGTGGCTCCCAACAGGTATGGGGTTTTCTTTTGGGGTCATGGAAAGTTCTGGAGTTCAATAAAGAGGCGGTGGTTGCAGAAGATTGTGGTGTACCAAATGGTCCAGCTTTTTTCTAAAGCAAATTGAAGAGTCTTTTCCCAGTTTTAATATTCAAAAGAAGAAACTGGTGTCTTGAGCATTTATGTTGGCACCTCTTATGTATCTCTCCTCAAAGAGCACATTTATCACATTCCCTGGGAAAAATGCAAATACTGACAATGTATAGTTTCTGTCTGATTTTCAAACAGCTCTACCTGGGAGATATTAACTTGCAGAAATTTATTGTGGTATCTCTGTGGGTTTGGGAATCCCCATTGGGATAATTTGACCAAGGGGAAGCTGTTGATTTTTCTGTCAACAATTCATCCAAGCAACCCCTTATACACTTTATCACTGTGAGGGAAGATATTTCCACATCTTTCTTTTGTGATTATTTCTTTTTATCTGATAACTGACATCTCAGTAACCTTATCTTCTCTGACAGCATTTTCTTCAAGCTCCATACACCACATTCTTCAAATTTGCTTATATATAAAACTTGGCATTTTAACAACTATGAGTGCATAATTCAGTGGCATTAATTGCATGTACAATAATATATAAATATCATCACAATAAATTTCCAAAACTTTTTCATTATCCCAAACAGAAATTCTGTACCCATAAAGTAGTAACTCTCCATCCCCCCTTCCCTCTGCCACTGATATCCTCTAATCCACTCTGTGCCTATGAATTTGCCTATTCTAGATTCTGAATATAAGTGGAATCAAACAATAATCGTTCTTTTGTGTATGGCTTATTTCACTTAGTATAATACTTTCCATGTTGATCCATGTGTCAGAGTTTCATTCCTTTTATGGATTAAAATTATTCTATCGTATGTGTATATGACATTTTGTTTATCTATTCTCTGTTGATGGGCATTTGGGTTGTTTCCACCTTTAAGCAACTGGGAATAATGCTGCCAAGAACATTGGTATACAGATATCTATTTGAATCCCTGATTAGAATCATTGTAGGTATATAACTGGTGGGGTATGTGGTAATTGTATGTACAGATTTTTGAGAAACCGTTGAACCCTATTCTACAGTGACTGCACCAGTTTACATTCCCACGACCACTGTACAAGGGTTCCCAATTCTAGACCTCCTGGCTAACGCTTGTTATTTTTCATTATTATTATTATTATTATTATTATTATTATTATTATTATTATTATTGGCGTCCTAGTGAGTGTGCAGTGGTTTCTCATTGTGGTTTTGATCTGTGTTTCCCTAATGAATAATGATGGTGGTAGTCGTTTCATGTGCTTATTGATCGTTTGTATATCTTCTTTGGAGAAATGTCTTTTCAAACTTGTTACTCATTTTTTAAATTGGGTGTCTCTCTATTTTTGTTGCGTAATAGGAGTTATTATATGTTCTGGATATTGATAACCCATCAGATATAATACACAAATATTTTCAACAGTTCTGTAAATTGTCTTTTCATTTTCTTGATAATGTCCTCTGACACACCCATGCTTTTAATTTTGATGGAGCCCGACTTTTTTTTCCCCATTGCTGCTCATGCTTTTATTTTATCTAAGAATCCGTTGCCAAATCCAAGATGATGAAGATTTACCCCTATGTTTTCTTCTAATATTTTTACAGTTTTAGCTTTTGTATTTAGGTCGTTGATCCATTTTGTGTTCCTTATTGTATATGGTGTGATGTAAGGGTACGACTTCACTCTTTTGCGTGTGGAAATCCCAGCATCATTTGTTGGAGAGACTAGTCTTTCCTTATTGAGTTCACCTGCTGCCCTAGTTAAAAATTAGTAGGTCATAGATTTATGGAATTATTTCAGGTCTCAAATTTCTACTCCGGTGCTCCATGTATCTAACCTTATATCATATCACACTATTTTAATTACTGCAGCTTTGTAGTAAGTTTTGAATTTATGGAATGTGAGGCCTCAAACTTTGATTCTTTTTTCAAGATTGCTTTAGTTATTTGGGACCCCTTGCAATTTCACAGGCAACTGAGGATTGGTTTGACTATTTATGAAAAAAAAGTTGGAATTTGATAGGGATTGCTTTATAATTGTAGATCACTGAGTAGTATTGCTGTTGTGTAAATACCAAGTCTTCCAATTCTCAAACAGTGGAATAAGTGGATGTCTTTCCATGTTTTTAAATATTTCTTAAATTTTTCCAGCAATGTTTTGTAGTTTTCAGTGTACATGTCTTTCACCTCCTTGGTGAAATTTATCCCTAGGAATTTTATTATTTTAGATACTATGGTAAATGTAATTGCTTTCTTATCTTTGTTGGGTTGTTTGCTACTGTTGTAGAGAAACACAACTGAGTTTTGCCTATTGATTTTGCACTCTGCAACTTTGCTGAATGTGTTTATTAGCTCTGGTAACTTTCTTGTGGATATTTTGATATTTTCTATGTACAGAAGCATGTCATCATTGAACAAAGAAGTTTTACTTCTTCCTTTCTAATTTGGTTGTTTTTGTTCTTCATTTTTCTTGTCTAATTGTTCTGGTGAGAATCTCCAGCACAATGTTGAAGGCCAGTTGTGAATGTGGGCATCCTTGTCTTCTTCCTGATTACACATAGAAAGTTTTCAGTCATTCACCACTTAGTGTGATGTTAGCACTGGTCTTTTAATAAATGCCCTTTATCATACTGCATAGCTTCCCTTCTGTATCTAGTTTCCTACATTTTTTTTTTTTAATGATGAAATGATGTTGGAGTTTGTCCAATGCCTTTTCTGTGACAATTTAGATGATGATGGGGTTTTTTCCTTAGTTCTAGTAATGTGGCACATACACTGATTAATTTTCTAATGTTGAACCACCCTTGAGTTCCTAGGATATATCACACTTGGTCTTGTCGTATAATCCTTTTCATATGCTTTTGAATTTGGTTGCTAGTATTTTGTTGAGGATTTTTGCATCATATTCATAAAGAAAATTGGTTGGGATTTTCTTTTCTAGTGATTTACCTGACTTTGGTATCAGAGTAACACTGACCTCGTAGGATGAGACAGAAAGTGTCCTCTTCCATTTTTTTTTTTTTTTTTTTGAAAGAGTTTGAGAAGAGTTTGGTAGAATTCCCAAGTGAAAGTATCTGATTCTGGACTTTGTTGACAAGTTTTGGTTACTGATTCAATCTCTTTGCTTTTACAGGTCTAGTCAGATTTTCTATGTCTTCTTGAGTCAGTTTAGGCAATTGGTGTGTTTATAGGAATTTTCCCATTACATCTAGGTTATATAATTTCTTTGTGTACAACTGTTAATTGTATTCTCTTATAGTACTTTTTAATTGCTGTAGGGTGTTGGTAGTGTACCTTCTTTCATTTCTGATTTTAGTTATTTGTGTCTAGACTTTGTCATTCTACCTATAGTTTGTGAATTGTATTGATCTTTTCAAAAACCAACTTTTGGTTTTATTTCCTGTTGCTTTCTATTCTTTATTTAATTTTTATCCTCCCTGATCTTTATTTCCTTCTGGCACCTTTGAGTTTACCTTGCTCTATTTTTTTTTTTTAAGTTCCTCAGGGTGTAAACTTAGGTTATTGACTTGAGATCTTTTTTATTTTTTAGTGTAAACTCTTTCCCTCTGAGTACCGCCTTTACTGCATCCCATAAGTTTTGATATGTTGTGCTATTTTAATTTGTCTCTCAGAATTTTCTGATTGTTCTTGTGATTTCATTTTGGCCCTTTGGTTGTTTAAGAATGTACTGATTAATTTCACATATTTGTAAATTTTCTAGTTTTCCTTCTGTTAGTGATTTCTAGATTCATTTCATTGTAGTTGGATAAGATCCTTTGTATGATTTTTATCTTTTTAAGTTTATTGAGTCTTCTTTTGTGGCCTAATATATGGTCTATCTGGCATAATGTTTCTTGTGCACTGGGTAAGAATGTGTATTCTGCTTCTGTTAAGTGGAATGTTTTGTATATGTCTATTAGGTCTAGTTATTTTCCGTGTTAAGACCCCTATTTCATTATTGATCTTCTGTCTAGATATTTTATCCATTATTGAAAGTAGTGTGTTGAATTCTCCACATATTATTGTAGAACTGTCATATTATTGTAGAACTATGTCTCTCTTCAGTTCTGTCAATTTTCCTTCATATACTTTGAGGCTGTTAAAAATAGGACAGCAGGCCCAGAATGGAGTCATTTATGCTAAGGCTCTCATCACCAAAGGAGACTTGACTTAATTATAGTTTCTGCTCTCCCCAAAATGGAATCTTAAATCTGTCAATCAGGAATTGTCTGATCAGCACTAGTTAGATAATCTGCATGATAGATATTTACCATCCCCTAAGGGAAAGTAACCTTGCAACAACCAATCTGTTTTTATGCCTAGTACAACTTCCATGTTCCTGCTCCCTTCTGCTAATAAAAGTCTTTAATTTTGTATAGCTCCTCACAGCTCCTTTCTATCTGCTAGGTGGGACAATGCCTGGTTCATGAATCATTGAATAAAGTCAATAAGATCTTTAAAATTTACACAGTTGAATTTTTTATCAGGGCTTTGTTATTTGGTGTATGTATATATACATGTGTGTGTGTGTATATTTATAATTGCTACAGCTTCTTGAGAAAGTGACCCTTCTATCAATATATAGTGTTCTCATTTGTCTCTCAGCTGTTTTTGACCTGAAGTCTATTTTGTCTGATATTAGTACGTCCATACCTGCTTTCTTTTGCTTACCATCTGCACAATACATCTTTTTCCATCATTTCACTTTCAACCTATTTGTTTCTGTGGATCTAAGGTGAGTCTCCTGTAGACAGCATATAGTTATCTTCCAGTCTTTGCAGATTGACTAAGTGCTGGAACACTCTTTTAACATTCAGCCAGGCTTATACTGAGCCTAGGGTCTTCTCAAGCTCTTTCTGAGCACACATCTTGCCCCGAACATGACCGTTATCTTCTTAATCCCCCATACACAGAAGTGTTTTGAATGCCCTAATTTCTCAAATAAACTCTACCCTGCTTTTTTTTTTCCTGGGCCTTAGGCATCAGTGGGTCATTATGTATCTTTCGGTGTTTTCAGGCAGTGCCCATTGTTCTTCCCACATGTGATTTCTGTTTTAAACGAAACAGAGATGCGCATTTTGCGTGTCTTCCACATAGCCTCAAGATAGATTAGAATAGACATCCAGAATAATTTGCAGGTATGATTGTTTCTGTTTCCTCCAGGACCAGAGTTCAGAATCCCACACTGGGAATGTGGGCTACCATTTCAAAAATGAAACCACCCCAGAAAGGGCCAAGGGCAAGTAAAAAGGCTGCAAAACTTTCCGGCCATTTTTAAGTTACCTTTATGTTCTGTTTTGGTTTTTCAGCATTACCTTGGTTGCTGTACATCTTTGGCTGTTCTTCAGTTTTCTGACAACGTTTATTCTGACAGTACTTGCTTTCTTTTGATGATCCTGTTGCGGGGGGAGAGCTAGAGGTGCCTACTCTGCCATTTTAATATATCAAGATATGCACAAGAAGAAATAGAAAACTTGATTTGAGATATTTATTTATTTCATTTTCACGAATAAAAATGTTTAGCTTCTCTCTGTACTTTACCTTGCAGCAGGAATGGAGAGTGGGATTTTGTTAAGTGTAAGGGCCTGACCGTGCTAAAAATGAATTCTATAAAAGTGTTCAGTTTTCCAGAATATAGGAAAAGAATGAAATCTGTATATCTCATTCTAAGTATCAAAGCTTAAAGAAAATGATTTAAAATTTTGATTAATTTCTCTTATGAGCAGACATGAAAAAATCTGAAATGAAATTTTATCAATTCAATTCACTAAGGCTTTAAAAAACTATATTTTAGAATAAATGTATGAGAAAGTATCAGGAAGTTTTTCATTTTATTTCACATATGTGTTTCATTAGTCTAGCATAATAAGAAAAGTCCTGGCAAAAATAAAGACAGAAGGATAAATATGAGGTATATGACTAGAAAAAAATGACAAAATTATTTATATCTGTTTATTATCTTTCTAATATCTATAGGATATCCTTTATAAATGTTGGCATTGGTAGTGTTGTATTTGTGGGGTTTTTTATCTTGATACATTGTTAGGCATTTATCAATTTTACTGATCTATCCAAAGAACCAAATTTGATTTCACTGGTTTCTTTTCTATTATTTTTTCTTCAACTTCTTTACTGAGTCCAATCAACTTTTTTCAGTATAATGCCTTTTTTCTATTTATGTTGGGTTTTTTTTGAAATTTTTATTCAAGGCATATTTTTAATATTTCCAAATTATTATTTAAGGATATTTAGTTCAATTTAAAATATTATGGTATAGTTTCCTTTTGCTTATTTTTGTATTATATTATTTTGGTGAAATTTTTATTGGTTGAAATGTTTTGACTCTTATTTTGTGTTCCCTACCCCCTTTATAGTAGCATTGTATAGATACAGACATTTTTACTAACTTTGTGGACTAAGTTGAGGGTTTTGTGTGGTTTACAATATTTCTAGCTTAAGATTGCTTTGTTGCTTGCTTCTGACAGTACAGTGAAATGAAGTGTGTGTGTGTCCGTTTATAAATATACACAAAAATATATTTGTATACACACATATCTGTATATCTGTATATAAATCTCTCTATATACAAAATTTGTGGTTGTTAGGTTTTGAAGTATTATGTGTGTGTTTCTTCTGTCTTGTTTTTAGAGGATGTTTAACTTAATTTACTCATCTTACTTCTTTTTCTTAATCATTACAAGTCCAAAGGATACTGTCCTCTTTTTCCTTCCCTCCTTTCCCTTAGAATATTTTTCTCTGAGTCTTCACCTCAAATCGTATGTAGTTGTTAGCCTTTTCCCTGTAGCCGATGCTGTTTTCTATCAGGCTTTGGATCTGTTTTCAATTATTGGTTATGTAAGAGAAATTTTATTATTGATTTTATCTGTTTAATTTCACTAATAGGATCTCCATTTCCCTTTTCTCTTTTCTAAATTGTTTCTTCAGACTTCTCCACTGAACATACACAGAATTATGACAATTTGAGGGCATGAGATAGTTTTTTTCACTTTTGATGAATATTTCTCTACTTGTAGGCATCTTTCACCTCATAGGACTTTCTTCCTCAGAGTAATGCAAAATCTGTGTGAAATTTACTTGCTTTATCTAGTCTGAATGGTTTTTGGGAGGATGGGTGGGAAGATTAAATTTTAGATGTTGTTATTATCTTAAGGCCTTTTTCTAGGCCAGTGGAGTGGAATATTTATTTTCATTTTTTGATATCATTATGCAATTCCATAAAGTCTTCTGAAAATTGTCTTAAATATATTTCATATATTAATTTGCAGTTGTGCACTATATTATTCTTTTGTTATTTTCTGATGGCATGCTTTTACATTTTCCAATGAAATGCCTTATTAGTTGATAAACATTCTTATTAATTTATAATTTATTTATTAGTATTCAGGGAATGTTATTTACATTTTTGTAATTTTTGTTGGACTTATTGTGGCTTTACTCTGGTTTAAAATACAGCCAGCTTTGGCATCTGGCCTGGTGGCATAGTGGTTGGCTTCAGGTGCTCCACTCTGGTGGCCTGGGGTTCACGAGGTCAGATCCTGGTGCTGACTTACACACCACTCATCAAGCCATGCTGTGGCAGCATCCCACATGAGAAACAGAGGAAGACTGGCAACAGATGTTATCTCAGGGACAATATTCCTCACACACACACAAGAATATATAGTCAGTTTTTATGACTGCTCACGTGCAATTGCAAGAACTGTTTTCCTATCACTGGAGTGCTGTGATATGTATGTGATTCTGTTATTTGGGATTACAGCCTTGGCTCCTAAATGTTTTATTATTTTTCTTTTGTCTTGAGCTGAGAGTCTCAGTTTATTTCTAATCTCGTCTGCTACAGTTTCTGATTTTTTGAAATTGCTGCTTTGTCACTGGGTATATAAATATTAATAACTGCCATAACTTCATCGTGGATTCTAGCTTTCTGTAATGTGGTGTTTGTTTCTTTAAATACATTTAAAGCTTTATGGTCTGCATTTGCCTTTGCCACATCATAATTTTGGTATGTTTCTTTTTATTTGCTTTTGTGTAATATCTTTATCAAAATTTTGAGATATATATATATACTTTTTTTTAGTTTTAACATGCACACAGAAAAGTGCATGAACAGCACCACACGTTTTTACAAAATAAGCACACCTCTGTAACCGGCATAGAGATCAAGAAGCAGGACATTAACAAAATTCAGAAGCACACCTGATCATTTTCATTTACCAAGCTTTTCTCATTCAAATAAAATAAAATATTACTGTTATAAGTTTAAATAGTTATCTGTTTTAACCTATATAAATAAAACTATACAAAATACATTTTTTGTATCTTTTTTAAAATCAGTATTATATTTATAACATTTATTCATCTTATTTGCAAGTTTCTTTGAATATACCCCTAATTTAATACATAAAAATGTTGATGGCTTCCTAAATTTTTTGTTTTTGTTTTTACTTTCAGGTGTTAAGAATAGTGGCATTATGAAGAGGCTCGCTATATTGTTTAGATCTCACTGTGACAGAACTAAACAAAATGACTTCTTTGAGAAATAACATAATTATGGGATTATCTTACTATCTCATTTCACAACACAGGTATATTCTTGAAAGAGTTTTAAAACAATTTCACTGTTATCGTCTATGAAAGCAGAGATATTTTGACCTTAAACCAATGTTTCTAAACAGGGGGCAACACCTTCCTTACAACCACCCTCCCCTACCCTGCATCCCCAGGGGACATTTGGCAATGTCTGAAGACATTTTTGGGGGGGAGAGAGAGACACTACTGGCATCCAGTGGGTAGAGGCCAGGGACACAGCCAAAACTCCTGTAATTCTTTCCAGGACATCCACTCTTAACAAAATGTCAATAGTGGCAAGGACTGGGCCCTAAACTGATATCTCAACTTGCTATATTAATCTTGACAACTGGAAATACTTTTCCATCATGAAGAGAAATGTCACCAAGCAGCTATTCCAAACCTAGGAGTTATGCCCTAGAGATGCCCTGGAAAGGTAACTAGGATGGAATCCCAGGGCCCTGAGTGCCACAACAGTCCATAAATCCAACAACAGTTAAGACTGCAGTAAAGCACCAATCCCTTTAGTCCAAATCCCTTTACCAATATAAAAACACATAAGTAATATTATTAGTAATATTCTACTTTGGGGACTGGGCAGTAGATTCACAAGTGTTTATAAATACATGTTTAATTACACATAAAAGAAATGCAACCTATTTTAAGACTAATATATTAGAAATGATGTAATAATTAGAATGTACTAGAAACATGAAAATCTCTACTTAATCTGAAGAAGGATAAACACAGCTAACAACCATCACATTCTGCAATAACAAAAACTCGTGATTTAATATGAGGAAAAGTACTACAACATAAGGTTTAATCATTTGTTTTTAAATTCTCAAAATCACCCTGGGAGGTTAAGTTTCCATTTATTCCAATTTTACTAAGAAAAGAAAATAAATGGTTAAAAATGAAAACTTCCCATCAGGCAAAACTAAAACAATAACAAAATATCAAAACCTAATATCTTACTAAACTGTTTATTTTTTGCCAGTCTTACTTTTCTTACTCTAGTTAATTTGAAGCCCTGACATTATATATTATATGTAATAGAGCAGAAGCAGGCTCTCTTATTTTAGATAGAATCACCCCAAGATATGTAGAGACTGAATTATTTAGGCCGAGTATAATGAAGCCCTTCATAAAGCAGTACCCAGTCCAAAGCTTGATGTGTAGCAACACATACTGCAAGGAAAGACACTCAGACCTTTTTTTATAATATAATCTCCCTGGTAATAACTTTATTAACAGTCAGCAGTCACTGAAAGTTGACTATGAGTCAAAGTAAGTGCTTTACACTTAATCCTCCTCACAGCCCTATCACTACCCACCTTTTACAGACGAGGAAACGGAGACTTAGGTTAAGTAACTGGTCCACGGTCACACAACTAGGAAACACTGACTTTGAAGACAGGGCCAATCCTGGTATGACTAGTATGGCACTGCCTCTTCATCCAAAGATTGCCAAAATGTAATTATTAAAAGTCCCTGAGCTGAAAAATAAGTACTGATGGACCATCTCAATTTCCTGCCCTTCAGAAATCTCATTAAATTCAGGGCATGGGAGCTCAACAAAACATAGTAATCCAGCAAGGCCCTAAGATCTCCTGTAAACCACTAAGTAATGGTTAGGGTTCCTGCTCCAAGGGTAAAATTAATTGAATTTGAATTAGACCTTAACATGAACCATGGACTATGCTTTAGGATCAATCACCAGCTGAGGGAATTAGTGACCCATCGGTCCAATCTCAGTTCCCACAGGGTCCTTCCTTCGGTCTTTGTTCCAGACAAGTCAATTTCTCACTTTTCATTGCCTCAAATGCCTTGATGTCTTTGTCACATTGTTTCCTTTGTCCAGAGTGCCCTTCCCTTATTACGAACATCCCCTCGCTCGCAAAAAACCTAATGCTTCCCTCATTCTTAAATCTGACCTGTATCTTTCTCAACATCTAATTTAAATGCTTTGCATCGGAGATTTTCCAACGTTGCATCCCTCTGAATTCCAGAACTGAATAAATTCCATGGGTTAACAACTTTGCAAAGCACTCTACTGAAGTTAAAATGTCAATTACAAAACTTCACAGAACCTTTAATATGTTGATGTATACAACGAATTTCCAAGAAACAGTAATCTGCTTTTCCCAAACTTAATTGATTGCAAGCTCTTCCCCACCCCCTCCTATTAAAATTTCTCTTTGAAACTTAGAACACAACTTGGAAAATAATTTAGGAAACATTCTACTTTAGGTCGACTGAGAAACGTATTTCAAGAAAAGGTGCCTGAAACAGATCTTACTCAATGTTCTTTTCCGAAATCTATTATGCTACAATTTAATATAATTCCAATGATAAGATAAATACCTTTTCTATTCCTCTGAGAAATGTGTCTGTTCCTGTATTGTTTCTTCTTGGATCTGTTAGCAATTCACATAGTCACTGAACAGTAAAAGGGATCCTGCAAAAGAATATGTTTATATTATGAGGTCATTGATTATCAAGAGAATTAGGAAGATTACACTTGCCATTTAAAGGCTTATCTAGTCACCCGTGTGTTAAGCTACAAAAGAAAATGCTACCATAGGGGAATAAATGGACGAGTCACTTAAAAATAGGCAAGACAATAAGTACATCTTTATTTAACAAGGAAACAATTTTCCCTTCCTTGTCTTAAAAAGCAATGAAAAGGAACATCCAAAATTAACAAAAAGCTTCAAAACTGAAAAAAATGTTAACATTCTGAATTCTGATGATTCAATTTTAAGTTTACAAGTGGAGGAACAGAAATAATAATAAAGGTAGAGTTTATTTTACTACAGAAATTTCCCTCAAGCATTCTTTTGCACACAAAGATTTCTTTACGGTGTTCAAATAAAACTACAAACGTTTTGTTGTTGGATAAAATAAGACAAATGATTCCAATGAAAAAGTATTATAAGTATGGCTCTGGTCCATAATTACAACTTTATATACAATCCACATCTTCCATCAAACTTAAAATACATACAACCTACTCAAAGTGCCTTCTTGTTAGCTTTAATCAAATTTTCAGTTGATCATAATACAAACATGACATAAGTTGGAACTAAAGTCATTTTATAAATAGAAAGTGATGGAACACACTACCAGCATTCCTCAGAATGATAATCTGAACAGCAAACTGAGATTAGATATGACAAATGAGCTCAAAAGCACAAACTTCAGCCTTAAGTATGTGCCACACAAACCCATTTATTCTTCTTATAATGAGAATGACAAAGCCTCAAATGACAGAGTCAACGTTCACAAAGCCCTTTACTGTCCACAGGCGGTCGGACACGACACTCTCCTTCACGAGGTGGAACAGCCACCGAGTAACACGGCCAGGACGCAGCCCCAGTTTCTCCAATTTCAAGTCCCACGTCCTCCTTGCCACTATGCCACACACTTAAAACCATAAGTTTATTTGCTAACTGGACAAACTACATTTAGTTCTCATATTCTTAGCATCAATACCATTCTTATGTTCTTATAAAGTCAGTATAACATTTACAACAAAGTTTGAAAGGTATAAAGTAAATGTTAGTCATACGAAAACAAACATTTTAGTTATCCGAGAGACCAAGAATCAATCTCGAGAATTCTCAGGTAGCATCAAAACCTAGAAGTCAGAAAACTATCATTTGCCAAAAGACTGGGCACTGACTAAAGATGGACTGTTTGCCTGATATCACAGATATTCAGAAGCAGTTAGAAATACAGAGCTTCCTTGATGTTCCTCATGACTGTCATAGGAAATTCCTTTGGGTTTCTGAGAAAAAAATACTCCTTTCCTTGCTTTTGATAATCTATTCAGAGTCAAGTATACTGTCAAAACTAAGAATTTTTAAAATGGAAAAGAGAAGCATAAGGCACACCAACAACATTACTAATAATGAAACAGTAAGCTAACACATCTGTTTTGTTCATTCCTATAAAGACGACACATACCTGGAAACCTACAGCTAATACACAAAGCTGTAACTCCACGAAACAAACAAACCATTTTCCCAAGCTACATATATAACAAATAACATCAGTTTCCAAATTGTTGTTTCTCATATTTGAAAGCTTCTTAAGGGCAGGATCTCTTCACATATATTATGCTCAACATATAACGTATTTATTCTATATATATCGGAAATGCATGACATGATTTCAGAGTACTGGTGGTACACCTGCACCTCAGCCCCCCTTCTAGATCACTGCTCTCCAAACCTTACACACACGCCACCAATGTACTCCCTCACTACCTCATAGTAATACTGTAATTAAAAGTTTATACACTATTCAGAAACAAACAAAATAGCACCTAGAGTTAAGACTATTCAAACAGTACCTAACTGGCAAATACTTAAATAGATATTGTTTAATTATGTCTTTTCCTCCAACTAAATTTCTTTCAAAAAACACCAAAAACTAGTATTTTCTCTTAAATGAAAACTAGCTTTAAAAGATGAATAACTTCCTATTTAACAATGTTTACACTAACTGTTTTGGCTAATTTTCTTTACAGAGGTAAGTAAAACTCTAGCCAATTATTACCATTGTATGTGTTGGTGAATACTAACACTGCTTTTAGGGGAAAAAAATGTATTATGTTTGCATAGCGATGTCAGCAATAATAGCCAATGATAAAATGAATTTACAGTCTTAGACACTTTCAGGACCTTTTAAAGTCATTTTACCAAGTGTCCAACAGACGTCACCAAAATGTCATACAACACTTCCCTTCCTCACATGAACAGGCTAAAATACATAAATAAAACACTACTGGTAAATAAAAGCATTCATTGAAACTACCAATACAATTTTGAGAACTGCATTAAAAGCTCTCTTTACAGTTTGTGCTTTTTAACCTTTTATATAAATATGAGAGCCTACTATAAGCTAGAAAAACTTACTCAATAGCCAAGCAGAAAGACATGTAAATAATTACAATGACAAAAACAAATGCTAATAAAATTGTGCACACAGTGCTGTGATGACAGAATAAACTATATGGCAGGGAAGCAGCAGGAACCTTAAGTAGAGGTAGGTGTTTATAAGGAGGCATAAGAATAAAGCAGATAAACAAATCCAAAAAGAATGCTTGGTACAACTACATGAAATGTTTGCTTGCTGTTCCTCTTCCATTAGACATAGCACATGAAATAGTTTATTTTAACTCCTGAAAACATTAAGGCTTTTCACGATAAAAAGCGCTGGCTAAACACACATGTGCTAAGAAGAAAAAATTCACATTTCCCACTCTCAATGAAAAATCTGAACCAGAATCCCCAAATTCAGGGAAATGGAGAAAGGATATTCATTTGCAAAGGTACACTGTAAAATAAATAACTTAGTAGAAAAGTATTCTGGGTTATTTCCAATAAAATACATTCAGTTTACTCTGCAATATATTACCTTTTTTGCCCACATAGTAAGGTGAAAAACTAATATTATATACGGAACTAAAAAAAAGCTTTTAAAAAAAAGACATGACTAGCTAGCATTTAAAAAAAGAAGTATGCCTACAAAATTCAATAAAACTTGGGGGGAAAAAACCCAAAACCATATATTAAGTAAAGGATCCAAAACTACCAGGTCCTTTCAAATGGTATTACTCAGAAACACTACAGACAACTGTCGACCAGTCCACTTTTAATGCACAAATTGCAGAGTAGGGTGGTTAAAAAAATACTGGCTAGCCCACTGGGAGACTTTGCCCAAGTTGAATTTACCTCTCTTAAGTCTTCATCTCCTTATCTGGAAAACAGGGATTCTGGACGTGTACCTCTCACACGATTATCATGAAGACTAAACGTGACATAATTTATATAAATCACTTAACGGCACCTGAAATATTTTTTAAAGTGTTCAATAAGTCTTAGTTTTTACCATCATCCTGATCCCATCTACTATTTAATGAGCTTGGGGGAAGGCACAAACACTCCAAAGACCAACTACAGAGAAACGAAATCAAAAAGTATATCTTTATCTTTAAAAATATTCCTTTTAATTCCAAGGAAGTAACTAACCCTGAATAAACAGGATCACACATTTTACATTAGTGATATATCTTAATTTTACTGCAGTCTGTCCCCATTTACTAATACTACTAAAAATACCCAGAAGCTATGGGAATTCAAATATCAAGAAAAGCTACTGAACATCAGAGAAAGACATCGAAGCATAAATTAGCAATGCATGCTATTTTTTAAAAGGTAGAAATTTCAAACACTAAGGCTAAGCCCTAAAGAAATAATTTCCCATCTTATATTTTAATTTGAGATTAGACTACAGTTTGACTAAAATTTATTTTAATCTGTTTTAAATGTTTGATCAATAAGATGTACAAATATTCTGAATATATACCAAGGTATTCAGTTGGAAAAAGGGTAT
Source organism: Tapirus indicus (assembly GCA_031878705.1). Taxonomy (NCBI): domain Eukaryota; kingdom Metazoa; phylum Chordata; class Mammalia; order Perissodactyla; family Tapiridae; genus Tapirus; species Tapirus indicus. Next base: position 87,681,763 of record CM062930.1, on the reverse strand, counting down.
TCAGAAAATAAAAAGAAAGAAAGAAATATACATTTCATTCGGAGTCTAAGAAAAAGAATCATATAAATGACTACCTTACTCTCTGTTATATAAGTAACTTTCCTCACGAAAAAGATAATGGAATATAAAATATGACACAGAGGCCATTAGAGTAAAAAGCTAGAAAGATCAGACCATCCTATTAAGAAAAATGCTAAAATAGCCAATTCACTTTTGTTTTACGCATAAAGATGTGGTTTTTATTACGTCTTTATTTTCTGACTATGAACGGCCACATTTACACTGTGCCTTAAGTGCAAATATATTTATACATAAATATTCATATGCATGTATTTTATGCCTCAAATCAAATGTCAGAAATTCTGAGATTTATTGAAAAAATTATTGTGAAATGAGAAGTATAAAAAATTAAGAAAATGAAGGATTAGCCTCTTTCAATAATGGTAACTCTAAACTAACACCTGCGCCATTCCCCATTCCAAAATAGATCCACCTCAGTTGTCAATGCTTTTAATCAAGTTAATTACCTTTTACAGTGCCTAGAGTAGTCTGAATTATTTTTCTTGCCTCAAATAAAAATGTCAAGAAAAAATTAGATTTCTACAAGTTCCTACCTTTCAATTTAAAAAATTATATTAGAGAGAACATTACATCAAACCGTATTACCAGGAGACAAGACAAGGTGGGGAGTAGAGTAAGGAGGGGAGGCCACTAAATAATTCTGATTCTCAACTAGTTATGCCAAGGGAAAAAAGAGGAGTGAAGAAAAAAGAAATAAACACATTTTAACTAACAGATTCAATATACCCAGCAAACATCAACACAAATAATTTAAAAAAACGCAAAAACTATCTTTCCCAACCGAGGAGCAGAAAATCCAGCAAGCAATGAAATAGTCAAGGGAGTAAAAGAACAAAGTAACAAAAGGCTAGAACCCATTCTTTTATCCCTGAATAATCTCGAACCAACTGTAAAGCAAACAATACAAAATCAAAACAGGAGCATGTGTTTTATATCTACAATCCAGATTTAAGAGTATAAAAATCTCATACATGACCTTTAAAACAAGTACGAAGAAGCAAGCGCTCAGGTGCAGAAACTTACGAGAGATGTCTGTGTTCATGCACACACACATATAGAACAATCGTGTGAAAGTGTTCAGGACCAAGCAAAATCTGGTAAATCACGTATATTAAAATAACTTTAAAGAAAAAATTCAACAGTCAGAAAGACTATCATGCCAAAAGATGGTAAGCACTCCTCAGTCGTGACCATACCTGCCTAAGAGATGATATAACAAAGATTTTTAGGTCGTGCACTTTTCCACACCCCTCATAAATACAGAGCCATGCTACTTTAGTCAACCACCCACAATAAGTGAAACTTACTGCTTATTTTAGAGAGGCCTTCCGGCTAACACCACTGTCAAAGGAGGGGCAAGACGTTGGTGGTTAATTTACTTTTACATTCATTATTCTTCCATTCTAAATTTAGAGGACATAGAAAGGTCTTTTTAAAACTACTAGGCATGTCAGTTACATTCTCTCTACCCCTCAAACCCTCCTGTCCCGTTACGGGAATGAACCTCCGGCTACTAACAGCTTCTCAATTACACTCCCGGTGTCTGTGACAGGAAGAGGATTTTCCTAAAGGGCCCTGGTTTGAGTGAGCCCATATACTCCTGTTCATCATCATCCCAAGCAGAGGGCATAAAATGGCAACAAATATCTTTTAATTGATCACTCCATTAAAGTTTCTTTTTTTGTTAATTTTAATTTTTCGTGTTTCTCACCTAAGAATCTGTAACTTCAGTTCTGGAGAGTAGCTATAATCTATCTTCTACTATAAAATTTCAAAGTTCAAAAGTAATTTTAAAAGGACAAGAAAATATAACTAAAAAAACAAGAACTTAAGTATTCAACTAAGTAATTCTATCTTCCATGCCCCGTTAAACAAAATGTAGGTACAGAACCATGCTCTCCTTTCTTTCACTCACTCATTCAGTACTTGTTTGTTTGAGAGCCTCCTACGTTCAGGTGTTCACTGTTCTCGGCCTTGTTTGGAAAAGACAGTTACCCCCTGCTCTCCAGAATCTTACAGCTCAGGAACTCAAGCAAACAACTGAATGGACAATTTCTGCTACAAAGAGGAAACATGTGTATGATGATAATATATTAAAATAATTTTAGAAAATGAATAATCTTTTTCATGACAAAAGACTACGAAGCGTTTAATATAGAGCTTTTATACTAATTAAAAGCAAACCAAAACAACAAAATAAACTTACCAATTAGAAATCACCAAAAGATAAGAAAAACAAAAGAGGATATGAAATCACAATTCATAAAAGAGCCAACAAGGACATAAAAAGATGTTCAATTTCACTTGCAATCACAGAAACAAATCAATGCATATACAGACTAAAATCCTCAAGAATTACACTATTTGTACTGATATACAAGAGAAGCATAAATTAACACATTTTGTGAGGTCAATTAGGCAGTATCAATAAAAATTTTAAGTGTGCGTACACTCTAACATTCATCAGCACCAAAAGGTCTGTACAAGGATGCTCACTGCAAGCACCACTCGTAACAGCCGAGATAAATGCCCACCATCAGTGGGGATGGGGCAAATGCATTACAACCTGTTCATATGATAGAAAATAATGCTGCCATTTCAGATAAGCAGACAAACAGAAGACAGCTGTAAATGTACTGACGCAGAGAAGACTCCAGAGCTCTTCTACAAGGAAAATACACGGAGCATATAACATGATCCCACTTTGATTCTCTCCTTTATGTACTCCTATAACTTCTGGGGATCTTTTTAAAACTATGAACAGATATCACTTTTGTAATTTAAAAGATGATCTATTACAAATAGTGGGAGAAGCTGGTTGAAAAAGAACAAAATGCCACTTGTACCACCCTGTTAGCAAAACTTTTTTTTAAAACAACTAATTCATATATATTCAAGACACAAAATTGAAAAAGATTATAGACATGTTCCAATGTACCAATAATATTACAACACAAAAAAGGTTAAATTTAAAAATGAAAAATATCGGGGCCAGCCCTGTGGTGTAGCAGTTGAGTTTGCATGATCCATTAGGCAGCCCATGGTTTGCCGGTTCAGATCCTGGGCACGGACCTACTCACTGCTCATCAAGCCATGCTGAGGTGGATTCCCACATAGCAGAACTAGAAGGACCTACAACTAGAATACACAACTATGTACTGGGGCTTTGGAGAGAAAAAAGAAAAAGAGGAAGCTTGGCAACGGATGTTAGCTCGGGGCCAATCTTCCTCAAAGGAAAAAAAAATAATGTATCACTGATAAAGACTTGGATAAACTGCCATTATGAAAAATCAAATTAAAAAAATATAAGTTCAACATAGTTATGGTTCAAGATAAAGAATGTTTTAATGACTGTTCAGGTCATTTGAGAAGGTCAATTACCTGTTTTACAGATTAAGATACAAATATTTAGATTTATTTAATAACCTACATATCTGTGTCTAGTCCAACTTAAAGAATTGAAAATGGTATTACTAATTCAGAATCACAAGTAAATTAGTTTAACATTCACAAAGCAGTGGTATAAATTGACCTGTTTCACCTTAACTCTTATTTTTAAATGGTAGCCGTAATTTGTTGAAAGAAAAGATGTTACCACAATGTGTAAGTACTATCAATCTATTTATGTACTATTTATAAATATTTCCTTATCTTGAACACATTCAGTTCAATAGTTAATCTTATGCAACATACTTCTAATACATAGCATGTGACTTCTGAGTATGTGCTTAAAAAAAGATTAACTATTATTAACAAGGAAATATATGCAGATAGTTAAATAAATTTCAACAGTACAACAGAATACACAGTGAAAATAAGTTTCCTTCCCATCCCAACCCAGGGGCAACTATAATTGACAGACCTCAAAGATAAAGCTGTGATTTCTACCCCCCAAAAAATATTTTAGTAACAGACCCGAAACCAAAGCACAAGGATTTGATATTTTAAGCAAAATGCCTAAACATACAAAACAGGGGAACATGACATATAACAAAGGGTTCACTGAATTACACTATCTTGTTGCAAATCCCATGTGATGAAATATCTGAAGAAAAGAATGAGACTGTTCATGTATCAAAAAATATGACTGAAACCCCTTCAAATAAAATCTGCCCATAAATGTGAATTCATGGTTAACATATACACAATTCATTAAATTTGGTATTGTCACCCCACACTCCAAATTGTTAATGCCAAACTAAATACTGAACAATTCAACTTCACCAATACTTCTTCCCTCAAGAAAAGAAACCCTAAAAATACAACATCCTAAAAAGAAAGTATTTAAAATGACACAGAATATGAGATAGCAATATTTTTCAAAAGATCAGATTTATTTTAGTGCAGAGTATCTTTTCAGTGCAATGTTTTACAAACGGCTAAAAATGGTTACCTTTTGGTGGAAGAGGGATTCCAAAAATTTTTTTAAAAATAAAACATCACTAAGTAGAATTGTTTTTTTCATTTTAAAAGAAATGTGACCTCTCAAATGATATACACGTTCTATACAAAGTATAAGAATTTACGATACCAAATATAAAATGGAAAGAAAAAAAGCATTAAAATATTTCCTGATAACTGAATGTTTCTACTGTCATACCCATTTAAAGTCTGATGCCAAAAGCTGTAAATATTTAAAATACTTTGTAAGCTGAAAATCAATAACTACTATATATGTCACTAGAGGCAGAATTCATTCTAACGGATAATCAGTTATCAAACAAGCAGACACATCAAAATTTAAAGAAAAATCTATAATGTTCTGTTAAAAATCAAACCTTTAAAATAGTATTACGTTCATACCCATTAAGTCCAGGGACAATTTTCAGTGTTCTTTCCTTCATTTCATCAAAGGGAATATACTCCACGTTAGGGTTGGGAGGACCTCTTGGTTCAGGAGCTGAAGTTCTGAAAGCGTCCATCACTTCCTCCAGTCTGAAAATAAAACAGCCCTTAAATTGAGACCATTGAATCCTACAAGCAAAAAGTCAAAAAAATAGAATACCATGTAGCTTTACCATTCTTGAACACAAAGCACAAATGCAGAATTTACCAGGACACTAACGCTGACATTAAGATCTGAATAAGTAGTAGTAAGAACGTCCTTGTTCAGTAGCATGCACCATGCCTGATCAATCTGATTCACAAACTCCAATCTGTTTGCGTCCCGTTCTCCCTACTCCAGACCCAGACAAAATCCAAATCTCTGATAAAAACATTTAAAATAAACTTCCTCTGGCTGAAAGTCTATTGTGTTCTAAGTTCCCTTCTTAGCATTTTTAAAACATTTCATGTTGACCCGTCCTTCATCAGAAACATAACTAGGGACACGTTACTGCCCAATTAGAAACTGGCCCAAGTCCATGCCCCCCTCCAGGAACACCCCCCCCCCCGCCGCCGCTCTGGGCAGGCGGGACCAGGGACAGAGTAACAGGACGCAGTGCACCTGGGTGCGCGGCCGCCGGGAGCCCTCGCCTCGTCCACTGGCTCCCCGCGCCCTGCTTCTCGGCCGCCTCATCGCTGCCCTTCGCCGCCGCTGAGTTCCCTCACCGCCCCCGCTGTCCGGCTGGCGCGGGCGCCGCACGTCCTGCCGGCCCTCGGTGAGTGCTCTCGGCCGGCGGCGGGGGCGGGGGCGGGGGCGGCCGGGGTGGGCGGGCGGAGGGGCGCAGAGCAGGCGACGCAGTTCACGCCGGCGGGTGACCGCGGGAGCGTTCCCTTGTGCCCGTGTCTCCCCGCGCTGCCTCACCGCGCTTCTTCGTCGCCGCCGTCGCCTCCCCGTGGCGCCGGGCGCCGTGGGCGCCGCACGTCCTGCCGGCCCTCGGTGAGTGCTCTCGGCCGGCGGCGGGGGCGGGGGGCGCGTTCCGGCTGCGGCAGGAGCCCCGCGCCCTCGGCCTGCTCTGCGCGGAGCGGCGGCTCCGGCCCGGCGCGTGGGCGAGGACGAGGGCGCCGGGCCAGAGTAGCAGCAGGTCGGCCGGATGGGGGCCAGGGAGGATGTGTGGCTCCTGTCCCCCTTGGGTGAATCCAGCGCGCCCCCTCCCCGCGCGCCCGGCAGCACAGGCCCGGCCGGCGGCGGGGGCGGGAGGCGCGTTCCCGGCTCAGGGAGCAGCCCCGCGCCCTCAGCCCGTTCTGCGCCGAGTGGGGGCTGCGGTCGGGGCGAGGGCTCCGGCGGGCAGGTGGCCCGAGGAGCGGCAGGTCGGCGCGTGTGGTTCCTGCCGCCTTGGCTAAACTTAGCGCGCGCCCCCTCCCCGCAGTTCGGGCGTTTAGCTCCTCCGGTGCTGGACCTTCCGCTGTGTGCGGATTTTTGGAATTTATTGTAGAACTTAAGCATAGTGGTACACAATATTTAAGTTTTCTTTCAGCTGAAAATGCGGCCTCATGTAAATTTCACGTTACACCTTCCGTGTGCAAGAATAAGTGCTAGCCCTCTTGGCCGTGCTGTGGCGGCGTCCCATATAAAGTGGAGGAAGATGGGCACGGATGTTAGCCCAGGGCCAGTCTTCCTCAGCAAAAAGGGGAGGATTGGCAACGGATGTGAGCTCAGGGCTGGTCTTCCCCTCAGAAAAAAGAAGAAAAAGAATAAGTGCTAGCCACAAACTAGCATGGTAGCGTAAATAGAAGTTTAGGATTCAAAACTACATTGGAGTGTCTGAACCAGATTACTTATTTCTAGTGATTTTAAAAGACAGACTACATTAGATTTTAAGCAATTATAAAATTGAATACATATCACTTCTTACTGAAAAGTCTAATTCCATTTTAAATTTTTGGATCTTGCATATCCCTAATATGTAAGTCTCTACAAATGAATTTTTGAAAAATGAGTTTTTCAGTGAGTTTGAACATACTTAGTTGCTATTTTTCTCATGAAATAGTGGCCAATATAGTTTCTCTTATTTTAATATATTGTGGAATAAAATATTTTTTCACAGATTCAGGAGCTCCTGGCTAATATGCTGCTGAATCTATTACGTTTTTACTGTATAATACAGAAACATGCTCTAATTGCAGTTTACCTCTAGTCATTTTTTTTAAATTACACTGCAGAAACGTTTATAAAGCAAATATTCTTTTCTCAGAAATTCGTGTCTAGTGGTAAACCTTACCTGAAAGATGGTAAGGCAGACACCACAGGAATTATAGTACCTAGCTTCTATTCTGGCATCAGTATAGTTTCTTATCTTTCTTCTAAGGATGTTATGGAAGGAGTGAGCATTTAAGAGCCTCCATGCTAAATATGTTCTGAAGAAGTATTTTGTTCTGCCAGTACAGGCTGTAGAAAAAAGTCTCAAATTTTAACGTTTTTAGGCCTGTAACATGGAGCCACCATTTACTTTTGAGCAAAGAAACAAACACAATTTATCCACGTACCACGGGTCAAACTAAAAAGGCAATAAATAACAAAAATGAGCAAAAATTGTTTAGCATGTGAAAAGCAGAAGAAAACAAAGGAAATAGATCTTTGTGCATATGTCTACATGTCTTGCATTTAATGAAATTTGTTAAAAATTTACTAGAGCATAGATAGTTTTTGTGTATTTAAAAATAGCTTTACACATTAAAGTGCTTCATCTTGAACATTCATCCTTCTATTACTTCCTCCTTTTCTAATTCATAATTAATAAAGGAAATCCAACAAAATGCCTTTAGTTAAATGAGCCAGAATTTACAAGATTGCATGTATTCATTCAGTCATAGACTCATACAACTACTATATGAATAAAATACTCTCCCTGCCTTTGGGAAGCTCACAGTAAAATGGAAGGAATAGATGCAAACAAGACACCGTCTGTGAACATTTTCTTAACCTGTACAGAAGGCCACAACATATTTTAATTTATCTCTATGATGAAACGTTTTACATGTTTATTATTGAAATATACTTGTTAATAAGAACAGGTTAATTTTATAAGTTAAATACGGTCACTGAAGCATCCGTCACTTGATGGCATGTTGGTATTTAATGCATATACCTTGTAGTATGTAATATTTTAATGTTTTTATAAATTTACAAATCTATATTTTTATGGGACATTCTCGGATTTAACATTTCACTGACACATGATTTACAGCAGGGTCTTACAATTGGTACTTGCAGTACCTGTCCTTTCAGTTTCTTCATAAGGAAATAGACAGTGTGTGTTCTTTCTGTTGAAATTATAAAAAGATCTAAAGTATGTGTTTACTGTTGAACGTATTTTAAAGTTTTTTGTGAATTTAAATTTTATTTTACGTTCCATTCACTTGTTTTTATCTCCTCAAGTGGATATTCTCCTGGCCTTCCATCTTCTGCATCTGTGTTACAATTATTATACTTTTTACTTTCCAGAAATATGGATTTTTTTCTTCAATTTAAATTGATAAATAGATGCTTTAGGGAAAAAATGCTTAGATCCCTTTAGAACCAGGGAACTACTTAAAACTCCTTGGTCTGAGGTGACACTTTCTTAGCTAGGTGTTGTCCCTGACCTCGCCCAACCAAATAATCAAGTTTAGATATATAAGCATGTTACATAAATCTGCCCTTTTTACACACACACCCACCCCTTCTGTAGTTTTCATCATTCCTTATTCCTAGTGAGCTCTTTGACCCTCTGGACTTTTATTCTTCAGTTTTCTCCTTTGGGTTTACAGTCTTCTCATTTATTTTTCTTTATTTTTTAAGAATTCCAGGTTTGTGTTAAAACTACCATGGAATCTTCAGACTTATTTGTAATACCTAAAGTCAAATCTTATAATACAGAGAAAAGTAGAGGCAGAATTCCTACTTACAGTTCGTGTTGGGATTGGGCGAATCTAGAATTATGTCTCAAAATATAAAAGGCAACTTTTGTTTAGAAGAATTTCAAGGGGCCGGCCCAGTGGCACAGCGGTTTAGTTCGTGAATTGGCAGCCCGGGGTTCACGGGTTCGGATCCCGGGCTCCTGCCAACGCACTGCCTGTCAGCCACGCCGTGGCGGCGTCCCATATAAAGTGGAGGAAGATGGGCACGGTGTTAGCCCAGGGCCAGTCTTCCTCAGCAAAAAGGGGAGGATTGGCAACAGATGTCAGCTCGGGGCTGGTCTTCCTCAGCAAAAAGAGAGAGAGAGAGTTTTAAGACAGCGGGAAAATTCACAGATGGCGGGACTAAGTGTGGAGGAGTTGAAGAGTCAGTGGAGCCCAACTTGAGCTTAGCGTGGGGCGCGGTGCGGAAGAGAATGACAGCAAAAAGCGTCACTTGAGAGACGTGGTCATTTTCACTGTAAAGAAAGCGTCCCAGGTAAAGAATCTCAGAACTACAGAGAGACTGAGCAGTTGTGTAGTCCTCGCTGCTTGTCTTGAGGGAAGAGACTAAGGTAAAAAGGCAAATTCTGTCCCAAATCACACGACTGAGAATTGCCAGGAATCCAGTCTCTTAAATCCTGCTCCAATGACCATTTTCTCTTTTTTTATGTGTGGTATGTGTAGATAGTTCATAACTATATATTCTGGTAAACAATCAGACCCTATCTCTGCTTTTCTACTTCTGAAGGTATTTACAAGAAAAACAGAAAGTCACCTTAAAATGTTTCAAAACCAATAGAATATTAATAATTTGAACTAACTGGGTAAAATGTCAAGTCAGAATTAGTGAAACGATCATTTTAAACTATCTAGCAAAAATTAGTTTTGCTTTTTTCAAATTCATGGCATGAACAAAACCTGATGGCATGATGTTTCAGGCTGTCATCCCTATCTGTAAACCTCATGAAAAGGAAAATGTAAAAAATTCTAACTTATGATTGAGGAAGTTAAATATATCCGTTGCGTTCATGTTCATGCTGGGTTTTTTGAAGAAAATAATTGATATTTAAGTATCTCAAATCAGATTATATAATTTTTTTAATTAGTGGGGTTTCAGTTAAATAGATTTTCTTTGTTTCACTTTGTGTCATTAAAAATGTAAATAGAGTATTCTGAACTATTGTTTATCACTTTTCAAAATACATAGCAACTGTAGTTAATCAAATAATTTATACTTAAAGAGAAATTATTCTTTTTCTTCATCTAAAATACTTGAAAAAATGTTTTTAAAGTATTTCGAGTAACTTCGTTGAATTTATATTTTATTTACTTTCTTAGGCAAATCCAGTCATGCCTATTTTAATATAGTGCACAATGAAATACACCATAATAGCAAAGATAGTAGCAAGGTATTTCAGATGAACTCCAAATAGTTGTAATTCACTTTCATAAATTTTATACAGTATGGGCTGACATCAACCATAGTGTCAAAAGCAGTGATTATGAAAGGAAACATTTATCGGCAGAAATACTAAAGTGTGTTTTAAGTTCTTCCAATTATGCCATTTTCTCCACAGTGCTCTAATATTTCAATTAGGCTACATTACCTAAAATTAGGTTAATTTTAAAAACTAAGTTCACTAAGTTCTTCCCACTTTTATAATGTCTCAGTATTTTTATTTTCTGGCTTGATTTATTCTATAAATGTTGATGAATCCAAGTGATCTATGATAAAGTGTTAATGTTTTGCTCTTATACAAACTTGGATAGTATTAAAAAATACATATACATATGTACAGGATTTTCCCTATGGAACACTTGAAATCCTTCTATGCTGCTTGGTATTTTATTACTTAGCGATTATGTTAACTGTTTTTTATTTTATTCTGGATAACCTCTATCAGGCTTAAGAAAGCAGTTTCTTTAACTTGCATAATTCCATGCTAGCAAAATTTAACTTGAATTTCATTTTAAAATTGTACATCCTGATACATGTTTTTGTTTGCTTTCTTAACTAGTGAAAAAAGCCATAGTTCTTAAATCTAGAGGATTTAAGTTGTTTCCAGGGGTAGACAACAGCAACAAAAACAGTTGTTTTTGTGTGTTCTTTAAAAATGTGCATTTACCAAATTAACTGCATTAACATCTATATAACATGTGTGATTGTTATTCAATATTTTCTTGTATTTAGATGCGTGTTGAGTTAATGGATTAATGTGGTCAGTTCCCAAGCCCAGATTGTTTCAAAATGTGAGAAAAAACTTCTGATCTGGTGTGTTAACATTTGAGTTTTGTAATTCTCGGATGAGAGATTTAAAAAAATGAGTGAAATTCCTGAAATTGGTGGTTTCTTGTAGGAATTTTTGTTTGAACATATTGAAATTTCACCTAATGATTTTTCTAAGGAAAAAGTTGTTAATTTATCTAAACTCTTTAAGTCAGTAGCCTTTTGTAAGTTAATTAACTAATATTTGTTTTCTATTGAAAATCTCATGTAATGGCCTGAAATATCCATATTTATGTGCTGCCCCAATTCCGAATTTTGCTTAACATTCAGGGATTTAGAGATTTTCTGAAGTACATCCATGAATCTCGGATTAAGAATCACTGAATTAGAGTATTCTTCTATATTATCGTAAATGAATATAAAACAAGATTTTTAGGAGAGCCTATGCATTTTTGTAGTATAAATCAATGGTTTATAGAGGTTCTCTGTGTTACTGTTCACACAGATACATATTATAAATTTTGAAAGAAGCCGTTCATAATACATCTGACTTTAAAATGACAGAGTGATAGTAAATAAAATTACTTATTGTAAATAACATGTTATTTTTTAACAAGAGTATATTTTTAGTATCGTTACTTTTATTCAATTCCAAATCCTCTAAAGAAATGAGTTTATTTAACAAAAATCATTCATTATATTTATATCAGAAAAGGGTTTTACCTACATGTGTATTGACCTGTGTATATATATGTTATACTGTTATATATCTATATAAGAGTAAATGACACAAATTGAGCAGTTACAAATATTAAGAAAAATTTGGAGCTTGTATGTTATCAAATATTTTAAAGTATTAGAATTTTAAGATATGATGTTTACATTTTGTTAGATTTGAGAATACTAAACCAAAAATAGCAGTTATCAGTAGGAAATCATTGATCACATTGGGTTACCTGTTTGGACAGCACTAAACAGTTCATTTCAAAGTATTTAGCTGTGTAATTATGATTTCTTGTTCTAGTTTTTGGGTTGAGACCATATTTTCAAGATTGATACTGTCAGTTTTTAGAGAAAATAAATAGTGCTGCAGTATTTTTTTCATATGTTAACTGTTGGATACATTTTGCAGAGAAAGACATTTTCCTGTAATAGAAAATATAAACAGAAAAGTTGTCAGACGTGGTGTCAGCATGAAATAAAATTTAAATGTTTGCAGACTTAAATATTAGGTTTACTACCTTTTTTCTAATATTTTTATCTGGCCAATATACTTATTTTGGAATTCTAGGTAGAATTATAAGCTATGAGTGTTTTACTGTTTCCTTATTTTGGCTACACAAATGTTATTTTATATGCTGCATGCTTCAGACTTTCAGATGTCCTGGGAAGTTCAGGCTGTTTATCCTAAAATATCTAAAATTAATCCTGGCATTAAGATATATGTAACTCTCTATACTTGCTATATTGCCTTAGTGTGCACATGTATTATTATCATTGTTCCTGTATAGAGGTTATGAGGGTGAACAAGAAAGGAAATTTAGACATAATAATGTGTCTGTGGGGAAAAATCCTTGATTTTTAAAAAGATATTTTATTGAAAGAATATTTGCTTTAAAATTGTCAGGAGAAGAGTTAATGACACACAAAAAAGTTAATCATGAAGCAAAAAATGTTAGTTTACTTCATAATTTTCAAACAAATTTTGCATTTATTCATTATATTTTATGTAAGAGATAAAAAATACTCCTGTGCTTTTTATTTTTAGTTTTGAATGTAAATAATACCACTTCAACCAAAACAAATTATTTTTACCAATTTTTTCATAGTCACATAATAACAAGCCAATGTCATTTTAAATTTAATTTTATTACAATTTTTCTCAAACATTTAATAAGTAGCTTCAAAGATATGTTCTCTATGGTTGTTTATAGAAAACAGTTATATTGTTTTAATTTTTATCATTATTATATATCATCAGGTAAGCATTTGGGTCTTCATCTCTTTGATATTTATTTTAACACAGGGCCAAATAATTTTAAAAGGAGATAATGTTTGTTTGATATTTACCTTTCAAATGAAAACATAAATAAAACTTGTGTTCTTTGGAAAAAACAGTTCTATTACTAGAACTGCCAGAAATAAGCATAAATGTGGAAGATATGAGCACCTTTGAAGTTTAACTAAGAAACAAATTAATAAGAGAGTCAGGAAGCTGCAGTAGTGTTTATAGGGAGCATTTGGTTTTTATATCTTAAACCAGTTTTATATCTATAAACAAATTTTATGTTTTCAAATGCTGAACTTAGTGAACTAGTAGTCCTGCCCACTTCTCTACTAGGCTACTCCAGAATATTAAAGTGGAATTATAAAGAAACTGTGAGTTTCCCATAATGTATTGGGTTTTTTTTAAATTTCATTTTCTTCAAATCTGCACTTTCGTCCATTCGTATTATTCATTCGCTCCACAATTCTGTCTGAACTCCTTCTCTGTGGCAGCGCCGTGCTAGGCTGAGAAGGTAGAAGAGCGAATAAAGCACCGTCTCAGCCGGCCACGATCTGACATTTACTGGGACTCTAATGAGTTAAAAGGCAACTCTTTGTAGAATGTGAAGTTAGTGTACAATAATATTGTCAACATCCATGATGTTTGAGTTCAGAACACGTTCCAAAAGCAGATCCAAAAACCATAAGGTGTTATAAAAACTTAAAATCTAATGTAAAAAAATCTAAGAAAGGGAGCAATGTTACCAGCTAGATGAGGTAATGTGGAGGTGACTTTTAGTCAGAATCTACTTATTTTATTTCAGAGTAGATTATGTGCTCTATAACATCAGAAACCTCAGAAAAGTTGCTTATACTAACAATATTATATTTTGATGTTGACTAATTTTATAGTGTTTTCAAGCTAGAACATGCAATAAATGGTAAATTAAGATTCCTGTAGCATATTTTATAAACGTACGTAATAAAGATATTTCAGTGCTATAAGAAGTGATAATTCATTCAATTTTTAAAATCCTATAAATTCTGCCCTCCTCTCTTTTTTCCACTGGTGTGTGGAAGAGAAGGACTCATGTTGCGTTAACAATAATGATAAAATATCCTTAAAGATCAGAGCAAAAAGGGTATTCCCCATCATGATGCTCTTTCCAAGAGGCAGCACCCTGTCCATGTAATTAAACTTTTAAAGAACATTCATATTCTCACCACTCTGCAAGTTACAAATTAAAAGAAGTAAAAGTGATAAATCTGTCCAGTTGCCCAAATGGCATTATGTAGTGAAAGCAGCTGATTGAATGAATACTAACTTCATTTGAATGTCTTGGCATCACTAGCTGTGGACAATTATGAAATATCTAAGCATCAGAGAAGAAACTATATACCTTATTCTTTGTTTTGAATTTTTTTAATTAAAGAACATTAAGCACATATATCATGCAGCTCTCCTGTTATCTTTACATTTTAAATTGGGAAGTCTTTCTCCCATTGCAGATGTCCAAAAACAGCGCTTTAAAGGACACTTCTAAATAGATAAAAATAATTTGACAATTAAAGTGATAAAAAATGAGATTAAGTAAAAACGGTGAAAATTATAAATACACTCTGCTTTTTAAGATAAAATGTTTGGGAAAGTGTTTTGAATTTTAATTAGGGAGGCCGGTTCACCTTGCTGAACTTTCTAGACAGGATGTAGGGATCAGAGTTTGAGTAGAATTTTCTGAATCAGTCTGTCAAGGTTTAAACCTAGACTAAGACAGTAACTAGCAATATGACTTTGGAAACACTTTTTTTTTTTTTTTTTTTTTTGTGGGGAAGACCAGCCCTGAGCTAACATCCGTCACCAATCCTCCCCTTTTTTGCTGAGGAAGACTGGCCCTGGGCTAACATCTGTGCCCATCTTCCTCCACTTTATATGGGACGCCGCCACAGCGAGGCTGACAGGCGGTGCGTCGGCGGGCGCCCGGGATCCGAACTCGCGAACCCTGGGCTGCCAAGCGCGGACTAAACCGCTGCGCCACCGGGCGGCCCCTGGAAACACTTTTTAATCTGTGCCTCAGTTGCCTCACCTGTAGGAAGCGTAGGAGCTAACCTTACGGTTGTTGTGAAGATTAAATCAGTTGTTACGTGTAAAGGATGTAGACTAGTTCCTGACATACAGTTAGTACTATGTAAATGTTAGCTGCTGGTAAAATTCCTGGTAACCTAGGTTTACTTTTTGCTGCAGTAATATGAAACAGAAAAACATGAATTTTTAATTTTTTGTCTAATATGTATTCCTAATGTTTTCACAGACCACTTCCGTATTAACTTATAATCTGTGTTAATATATTTTAATGAATGAATAGGTGGGGAAACGGCCGGGAGAGCAGCGGCCCCGCCCTCGGCCCCGCCCACCGCCCGCAGCCCCTCCCCGTCCGAGCCCGACCGTTGCGCTCGCCCTCGGCCCCGCCCCCCACCCTCAGACCCTCCCCCATCTGAGCCCGACCGTTGCGCTCGCCCTCGGCCCCGCCCCAGCGCCACGCCCACCGCCCGCAGCCCCTCCCCGTCCGAGCGCGACCGTGGCGCTTGGCCCCGCCTCGGCGCCCCGCCTACCGCCCGCAGCCCCTCCCCGTCCGAGCCCGACCGTTGCTCTCGGCCCCGCCCCAGCGCCCCGCCCACCGCCCGCAGCCCCTCCCCGTCCGAGCCCGACCGTTGCGCTCGTCCTCGGCCCCGCCCCCGCTCGCAGCCCCTCCCCGTCCGAGCGTGACCGTGGCGCTCGGCCCCGCCCCGGCGCCCCGCCTACCGCCCGCAGCCCCTCCCCGTCCGAGCCCGACCGTTGCTCTCGGCCCCGCCCCGCCCGCAGCCCCTCCCGGTCCCAGCCCGACCGTTCCGCTCGCCCTCGGCCCCGCCCCAGCGCCCCGCCCTGCCCGCAGCCCCTCCCCGTCCGAGCCCGACCGTTGCGCTCGCCCTCGGCCCCGCCCTGGCGCCCCGCCCACCGCCCGCAGCCCCTCCCTGTCCGAGCCCGACCGTTGCTCTCGGCCCCGCCCCAGCGCCCCGCCCACCGCCCGCAGCCCCTCCCTGTCCGAGCCCAACCGTGGCGCTCGCCCTCGGCCCCGCTGCCGGCGGCGGACTGGGACGCGGGGGCGCCGGCTGCAGCGACAGCGCCCCGGGACGCGGAAGCGGAGGATGAGAGAAGAGGCGGAGGTGGCCGCGGGCTCGCTCGCAGCCAGGATGTCCGGGCGGCCGCCAGCGCCCCCGTGTCTGGAGTCGTCCTGCCGGCGCCCCGGCCGTCCGCGCCGGCTCCTCTCCGGCCAGCTCGCCTGGCGGCAGCTCGGGGGCCACGGCCCTGCGCCTCCACCTGCCGCCCCCGCCTCGCTGCCGGCCCTTCCCGCAGGGGACTCGGCCCTGGACGAACAGGAGCTGCGGCGGCGGCTAAAGCGCCTCTTCCCGGCCGCGGACGGGCGGGAGACGCCGCCGCCGAGGTCCTGGAGCCCGAAGGACAAGGTGAGCTGCGCCGGCCTCGGTGCCCTGCAAAGGTACTGGGCGTGTGTCCCGCGGTGGGAGAGGCGCCGCTGACCGCCGCGCCCCGCCGCCACCTCTCGGCCAGCGCCCTCTCTCCCAGCGCTCGGCGCCCTCGGAGGTGTCTCGCCGCCGGTTCTGCTGCTCCGGGGGTGGGGTTGGGGTCTGGGACAGGACGGTAAGGGTAATGCTCCTTGGTATAATGGAGCTGGTAATCCTAGGCCAGGAGCAGGACGTCTTGAGGGAATCCAGGACGATAGGGCGGAACTCGCTTCCTGATTTCCCTGTAAGATAAATCTTAGGGCTTGGATGGAGGAATCTGGGGACTCGGAGTTGGGTTACATTGTTCTCCAGGTGGTGGTGGGTCAGGCGTTCTCCTTCTGTGTGGGGAAGAGGTGCACGATTCTGAGGTATGATTTCTAATTCAGGGAGAGCAGGGTATATAGGGGGAGGAGTGACCAGTAGATGATTTTGTCGGGAATTAGGCCAGAGATGGTCTAGGGGGACAAAAGGACAAGGGGCCCAAGTTTGCCATCAATGAATCTTACCAAAAGCAACTGGGAGGGTAAGAGGTGAAACCTCAGGAGTCCACATTTTCTTAGCGAAGTAGACACCTACAGTACTGATTGGAAATGTCCTATATTTACCTGTTGAGGTTATATGAAGTCTTGTTGAAAACGAGGATCTTTTAAAATGTTAGTTTTTTTAAGACAATTGGCTTGTATTACACCCACAGTTAAGAAAACAAACAGCCTTAGCCTTGTGCTTGTCCCCCTCCTCCCTCAGCTACCTCTTCTGTGTTAAAGCTTTAAGCAGATCAGTTGTATATAAAGTTATAAATTCCTGTGGTAATTTTTGAAATGTAGCCCAAATTGATAGCATGCACCACGTTTTCTTGTCTAAGGGGAAAAAAATCCATCTAATGTCTGTCTGGAAACAAATCATTTTTTTAGGCCCCAAACCTGAAGCAGGAAATTTTACATCCAAAGCAGCCTCATCTTGATTGGCTACAAAGGGAGGGTCTTAATCAGATCTTAGTGACATGGATATAGGAGGTATAAACAACTGTTGTGGTTAAATTCTTAAAGTCTGAAGGACTGAAATTTGAGAAGAACCTATGATAGATAAGTTGCTATTTAATTAGAAAGGAGAATGGCACAGAAACTTGCAAAACGATTTGGTTGCAAAGAATCACACACACAAATAGGCCTTGTTAATATTCCTTCTTTTTGTCCATAGATCCAGAGAAGTACTTTCAATTTTAAATGTCATGTTCATTAATCTAAATGGCTGAAACTTTCAAAATGTTGGACCTGTGTTTCTTCTTCAGTTAGGACATTTTGTTAATAGCCTGTGAAGGCTATTATTTAATTTTGTGTTTTAATTTGTGTGAACAGTGCTAGGTTATGAAGTGTTTACTTCTGATCTGACTACCAGAAAGCTTTTTGTTAGACTTGACAAAACTTTAAATTTATGGTTAATGGTTAATAATTAGCTTATAAAATCAGAGGCAGAAGATGTGGAAGATTATTGAACAAAGGGTCCGAGCTTTCCTGATGGCTCCGATCACTGTGATTTTAGGAGTGTTACAAAACGGGCTTCATGTCTTCCTCTGAATGACGAGGGAGTTGAACTGGGTGGTTGGTAAGGAAATTTTCAGCTGTGAATTTCTATGATATCTGAGATATGTGATTACAGTTTATTTAGCACTGTACCATTACTTGATTAGTTTTAGTAACTCCTTTTATGTAAAATTGATGATTCGGGTCAGAGAAGAGTGCATGCTTATGTGAAATTGGTTGGAGTTTGGAATATTTATGACACTGCTGTCTCAGTTATTTTTCCCGTTGGCCTCTTTATTACTTTCTGTTGTGTAATACTAAGATTCACTGTCTGGAAATTTGACTCTTTTATAAACATAAACTGTTATTTCTGGAAAAACAAAAATTGTTGTTTGTCATCCTTTTTCTTTTCTCGCCCTCTCTTCTGTCTCCCCTTTTTCTCCCTTTCCCCTTGTCACAAACACAGTCTCTTTTTCCCCCTTCTACTGCCTCTTCCTCTTGTCTTGTTACTTTAATGGGTTATTTTTTCCTCCTGTTTTTCCAAGTGCACCACACCAGAAGTACTGGGCAACTCTGTCCCAGGAATAAGGGAAGGGAGCAAAGTGGAAGTGTCCTAGGTAGTGGGTACGCAACTTCGAGGTTACACACACACAAAAGTCGGTAAACCTAGATCATCTACTTGTTTTCCTTATCTCTACCCTGTGTTTAAAAAGTCACATTTTAATAATATGCACTACTGTTTAAAATGTGATAAAGTAATTTAAAAAATAAATATAAAATTGCTCATGTTATGTAAAAAGAGAAATTAGAATAATCTGGGAAAAGTGAGTGATTCTGTTTTGCAAAAAGTGAGACTTGAGCTGAGTCTTGAAAGTCAAGATTTTGATAGCTAAAGGGGAAGAAAGGGGAAACATGGAGACGTGGAGAAAACACAAATAAAGCATGGAATGAGCATGGCTCACCATAAAATTGCAGAACAATGAAGAATCTGTTGGACTTGAGTTTTGGATGCATCTTGATTAGTGACAAATATAACTGATATGCTAGAAATCTAAAATCGTAGAAGATTGGAACAGGAATAAAACCTGAAGAAGTTTAGTTCTCTTCTCGTACTCAGGATGGCTTGGAGGTGAATGATAATGGGGTCACGAAAGCATCAGTGATTAGGTTGGATGTGAGCGTGTGCGTGAGATGACAGTGGGAATGCCGGTGGGAGTATCTCGTAGGTCATTGAAGGAGCAAGAAAGGAGCTTGGAAAAGAGGACAAAATCGTAGATTGGAAGTCATTAGCAAAGAGGTAATTTTTCAAACTGTGAGGGAAATATAACATATGGAGGACTGTGGTTTAATGTGTTTGAATTTGCCCATTATATGTGATATCAGGCAAAGTAAGAGAGTGGCCAGAAAACCCCAGAAAAGTAAAGAGAAATTATATAGCAAGTTAGCAGACTTAAGCAAAAATATCACATGCTTTGCATGGATCAGTGACTATGTAATAAAGTTGGCAATAAGGGTATTGTTGGGACTATTTAGGAAACTGATTTGCATAGAATGAAGGACACAAAAGCAAAATTTCATATCTAATGGAAACTGTGACAGCTTTACCAGAGCCATGACTGTCGGTCCGTCAGGTGGTAGTTATCTTGCTATCTGACAAGTCAGTTTGAACACATGCACCGATCTGAAGTAGAGGATGCAGGGATGCAGCAGTTCTCAACATTGACTTTATGTTAGAAGCACCTTGAAGATTATTTAAAAAACAAAACCAAAACACACACACACTGATGCCCAGGGTCCTACCCTGGAGTAATTGCATTAGAATATTTAGGGGTAGAAACTGGCATCTTTATTCTTGAGTGAAAGCTCCACAGGTGAGTCCAATCCACAGTGTAGGACGAGAACCATTGCAAGGTTTAGATTTTTTTTCCTCTCTGGAGTCTCAACTCGGTACAATTTTCTTAAAAAGAGCAGATGAGCTGATGAAGAGCAAAATATGTTATTTGTCAGTTCACTCTAAGATTGAATTTATGAAACAGTATGACTCATTTCAGAACTATCTGGTTTAAAAATCTTCCCATTAAAAAATCAATCTTGGGGATTTACATATTCACTAGAGGTGATCACATTCACAGAAAATATTTATTAATCTTTTGTTGACGGGTGTTCTGAAGAAATTGCTGAGAATATGTATAATGTATAATGTAAGTAAAACATAGTCTTGGAACTTGCCGGAGGGTAAAGCCATTATTTTGGTTTTCAGTATTATATCGTAATTCAATGACATGCTTGGTAATTTGCACCATAGTTTTACTTTGACATTGGCAGACTAAATTGCTTTATTCTGTACCAAATAAGAAGTGCTATTAACCTTAAACTTCTTCTCTAGTGTCTTGTTTTCCTACTGCAACTTTAAAAATAACAAGTACTGTGTCATGCAGGGGTATGACAAATTATACTGTCATAATTCGTAGTGACTTGTTTACTGCCGCTAGTAACTAATAGAAATTCTGGCACTGATATCCTGGGAAGGCATTGCTGGAGATATCACAGTTTGATAGTAATTAAAAATAAAGTGTTAACTGTTACTGGGTTAATATCCAGAATAGTATGTCATTGACTATGAACACCAAACTTGTTTTTTTTATGGGTACTCAAATAGAAAAATGTTTTTGTCTTCATTATGGGGTTTTAAAGTTATATTTTAACTTTCTATCTTTAAACTATAGTGATTATAATAACAAAATACAAGAATATATTTTATGTCAATCTTTAAATTAATAGCATCCTTCATTTTCTAATCATATATATATATTTTTTGCGTGTGTGAGGAAGATTGGCCCTGGATGAATATCCATGCCCATTTTCCTCTACTTTCTATGGGACACCGCCCCAGCATGGCTTGACAAGCGGTGCGTCTGTCCACGGCCGGATCTGAACCCATAAACCCTGGGCCGCCGAAGCAGAACGTGCGAACCTAACTGCTACATCATCCGACCAGCCCCCTCATCATTTATTTTGATTCTTTTTTTCTTTTGTTACAGTAAATGACGGAGGGAGGTATTAAAATAGCTTCCAGTTTATGCCCAGATCCAGGAGAACCAGAAAATGGGAAGAGAATTGAATCAGGTTTTAGGTACTATTTTAAATTGTTGATTTCATTATATATGTTGTTAAAGTTTACTTTAATTTAAATTTTAAAAATAACTAATAACATGGGGATGAAGACGTGGTGACTTAAAACCATGGCAGCTAGATTCTATTGATGATCCTATTAATAATTATTATTTTAAAATTAATTAAATAACATAACTTTATTAGGACACTTTTTTGGCATTTAAATGATTAATTTCTTGTCACGTAGTAAGTGAAAAATCATAGGATTTGGATTTGAGAGACATGAGTTTGAATTCAAATTCTACTGCTTCTTGGTTATCTGATCTTGGGTAAATCGCTCAGTCCTGTCTGCCTGAGTTTTGTCTTCTGTAACGTGTAAATCCAATTGACCACATATAGTGGTGGATTTCAAATGAGGTACTGCCTTTGAAACTTTGCTGCAAATGTTCTATAAACATTTTACATGTATTTTTAATTTTTATTTATTTATTTTTTTGTGTTAGGAAGACCAGCCCTGAGCTAACATCCATTGCCAATCCTCCTCTTTTTGCTGAGGAAGACTGGCCCTGAGCTAGCATCCTGCCCATCTTCCTCTACTTTATATGGGAGGCCGCCACAGCAGGCCTGAGAAGCAGTGCGTCGGCGGGCGCCTAGGATCCGAACCCAGGAACCCGGGGCTGCCAAAGTGCGAACTAAACTGCTGCGCCACTGGGCCGGCGCCCTATATGTGTTTTTTAGAAGTAAACATAACTTGAACTATGTTTTATATCTGTCTTAGAATTAATATTTATTTTATTAACTTGAAATTAAGTTTATAACTACCTAGAGAATATGTGGAGTATGCTATGATAGCAATTAATTTACCTATCAAATAATATTTTTTAAAAATCTTGAATTTTCAGTAGTCCCTTGATTGTAACATGTTACAAATAAAAGATGCAAAAAACCCTATAGACTACTAAATGATAGTTAACATTTGCAAATACTTATTTTCACAAAGTATCCATGATATAATCAATTTCAAAAAAATATATATTGATAATGGTTATAATTACTCACACCACACACTTGCAATCTTCTTTATGTTGATTGTTTAAAGGACAAATGATACCTGAAGAATATTCTTGTGAAGAAAAAAGATAGTTCTTAGACTAGAAACAGAAATTTTGTCCCCAGGGATCTTTCAAGATGACTTAAGAGTTATATTTTGCTATACTTGGAGTGGAAAGCAGTAATGTTATTTCAAAATGAATACTATCGTAATTTTCTAAAAATTTTGCAGTACTTTATTTAACCAGCCCTATAATTAATATGGATAATAATGTTTGAAGAAGCACATTAGAAAGAAATGCAAAAGACCTGGGATCTAGTCACCCTCTGATCTTAAAAAACTAAGTGACTTTAGTAAAAATCAACCGAATCTCTCAGCGTCAATAATTAAAAGTGATATTTTTTAGATACAAAGTGGTAAGCAACTTACTAAGTGTGTTTTTATATGTCTATTTATTATAAGGTCCTGTATGGTACTTATTATTTCATCACCACTTTACAATAGAAAACTGGAGCTCTGTTCACCCAGTTCATAATTTGATTGAACTGGAATTTGAACTTACTACTTTCTGATCTCAAAACCTGTCCTTTTAATCACTCTATACATTATGTTGTGAAGTCAAACAAATTTCATTCAGATCCCTTCCTTGCCATAAACTGTCTTGTTTTCTCCAAGAGTTGATTTCCTCAGCCTAAAAGTGAGGATAATAATACTTATAAGATCAGAGAGAAGATTACATGAGATAATGCATGCATGGTAGTAATCACAGAGCTTGAGACAAAATAATTAATGCTAGCTGCTATTACTGTATGATATTATGTATAGAATAATAATTATTAATGTTTACACTTTCCCTCTATTTGTAAAAATATATGGCTTATTGGAAATAGACTTAAAATAATAGTAATATAGTGAATTAAATTACCTTCAAGTGTGCGGATTTTGTCCTGAGATCATCTTGAAATCATGTTTCAAGCACCGTGATAGATGTTAGGCATCAGAAAGCTCACAGTCAGACTAAGATGTGGTACAGTCATTAGAATTTAAGGATGTGTGAAATGTTACGGATGCACAGAAGAGGTCTGGGATTTTGGGAGGCTAGAAGATGAGAGTCTTAGAAGGCTAACACTGAGCTGGGTCTTGAAGGATGATTAGAATCTTGATGATTCTAAGGATGATTAGAATTAGAGAGGAAGAGAAATCCAGAGAATATTTATACATTCATCTTCTACATATAGATCTGTTATATGCCTGGCCTTGTTCTACAAACAAATAAAGAAAAAGCAGATATAGTACATGCTCCCCCAAAGTTCTTAGAATTAAATGGTAGAAAAGACAATAAACAATTAAATGAGCACATGTAGATGTAGTCACAAATTTAGAAAAGTACTGTGAAGTCAAAAAATAAAATAAAACAAGCTTCTGTGAGAGAGAATAAAGATGCTGGGGGTGGGAAACCCACTCAATTTAAGAAGGTCCCACTATCATTGATACCAGAAGAATTTTATGCATCTAGCCTACAGGGAAGGCCTCACATTGAGGAAGAGCTTGATGAACTGTTCCAGGAAAATAAAGATCAGTGAGTCTAAATTGTACAGTGTAAACAAGAAGAAAGCCGAGGATGAAGTTGAGGCGATAAGGAGAAACCAGATCTCTTCTGCAGAAGAAGCAGATTGGCAGCTGTTCAGCCTAATCTGGACTGAAGATACGTTTTGTTTGAAGCACACAGTGTTTTTAAAAAATGGGAGCCAACATTTAAAAATCAGGAGATTTTACACACACACACACACGCAAGATTTTTGTATTCCCTTATTAGGTTTGCCAACTGAAACCAATATACTCAGTAACAGATCTACAAAACAGGTAAAGAAAAAATCCAGAACTATAAGAAGAATTAGACAAGTCATTGATCATTGTGGGAGAATTTAACATACTTCTCCAATCGGTGAATAAAGTAACACAATGTCTGAGGATACAGAATTTCTAGATGACATAATTAACATATTTGACTGTGCTAACTGTTACAGAATTTAACTCCCAACGAAGCCAGCATACACATGTCCTTCAGTGCACATAGAAAATTCACCACAATTGATCATTTGCTGAGTCATGAAGCAAGCCATGACAAGGGTCAAAGGACTCAAATCATTCAGAATATTTTCTGCGACATTGAAATTAATTTGGAAATCACTAACATTCTTTAATTTTAACTTTACTGAATCTCTTTGTTTATGAATTTCTCATGTATGTAGCCCAGTGTTGAATTTAACTTTGTCATTAAATCTATTAATCAATATGTTCTGTTTCAGTTCTGTAATATTTTGTCGTGTGTATGATATTTTACATCACATATATGCATGCATATTTATATGGATATATGATACTCAAGTGTATGCATATAACTAGATAAATGACTTTTCACCATTTAGTTTGTTTCGTTTGCTCTTTGCTTTTAGCAATGTTTGCATTTTTATAAGGATTTTTATCTTTATACTTGATATTTGTATATATTGTTAATCCCCTTTTTATTTGTGTATTTACTTGTTATAAATGAACTGAAATGAACTGTTAATGCTCTTTATTCCCCAAACTGTGAGACTGCGTAAATGACCAAGAGCCAACCCATTCATTACTCCTAGTTTAAAAATAATAAATTGGAAAACAAGATGAAAATAAAAGGTGAGTTGAGGCTTGAATGGGGTCAAGTAATTTGTCATTTTGCAAATGTGTTTCCTTATCCCTGAAAGAGAGGGGGTGGAATAAGTGATATTCAAGGTATATTCACACTATGATCATCTTGTTTTCTATTTGTTTCTCTGTTACTCTCCTTAAAGCAATTAATACACTGTGATTTTAGTGTCTTGATTTAGATGATGGTGTCACCCTCCCATCTAGTGGCTATCCTTTTGTATCACTTGCAAGGGAAAGACTAATTCACACTCTGCTACTATTTTGCAGAGCGATTTTGTAGTACTGGACCTTATGAAAAAACTTCTACCAACTCCTATGTAATTTGGTTGAGAATGGAACCACAAATAGATGAGAGCCAAATTGGCAATGTTGGTTGAAAGTAAAACCAATGTTTCTTTCTCATTATGTCAAACTAGGATGAACTTTAAAAAAAAAAGCCTCTTGTGTAATAAATTACACTAAAGTGAGATTTAAGATATCCGTTATCAGGTTTGCCTTAACTTTTTAATCTTTTCTGAAATATGTGCCAGACTGGAGACCCAGCTTAGATCAGAGAAAGATGAAGACAATTGCCTGTAATCACATTCATTGAGAGTCATCCTAGACACAGAACACTAGTCATGGGCATACACTTCATACTTCCCATCTCAAAGTTATCTGTATAAACATCTACCTATGTCTATATCTACCCATATCCATATATCCCTCTCTCTATCTCTAACTACATATCTATATATCATACTGGATTTGGGAGGCTATTTTGAATTGAATTTCTTATTTCTTATTGTATGTTATACTCATCTACCTATATATGCTCGCATGAATGGTCTCCTCATTTACAGAGATGAATTAATCTTGCATTGAACCACACCTTTATTGGTAAGGAAGGTTAGAGTACACTACTTAACTACTACAATCATTACTTTTATTGAATGAGTAGTTAAGCCAACCCGTTAGATATGTATGAGTTCCAGGATGTGAGAAGCATAAAAGTAATTTAAAGACAGTGCTGTATTTTGAGAACACCAAACACGAAGTGATCTCAGAGCTCTCTACCCGTGTGAAGGTGAGTCACAGAATATGGGAAACGCAGAGAGACACTGTGTCTACATCTTCCTCAAGAGCCACCCCCTTCCTTTTCTTACATTAAAGTTTATATCTTTATAGCCCCTTCTTATATCCTATTAGTGAAACTGAGCCACCCATGAATGCTAAGAGTCATTCACACTATTCTGGTTTTGGACACAATGGAGAGAAGTCCTTTCATTCTTTCATTTGTTCTGAAATTGGTTTTCCTGTGTTTTTTAAATGAATGGAATTAGTTCACTCTCTTGAAGACACAGAAAACAAGGCCAGACTTTTCTTGCATTTTAACCTTGAAATATTTGAAGACATTGGTCAGCATTACCTTTTGTTTTTCTTCTGTATTCCAGACACTTTCAGGCTATTGATTGGCTTATTAGATGCTCTGGTTCTGGTATATACATCTCACTGTTAATTACTTGACATTGCAGGGTACCTATATAATCATTAATCGTTATTGGAAACCATTAGCTTTCCTGTAATGAGATGCTGTCAAGAACATAATGTTCCCATCCCAACCAAAATCAAAACAGGAATTCTGTCTTCTGTCTACATAATCAGTTAAGGCAGCCAAATTGAATGTCATCATTATAATATTAGAACTCGTCAATTTCATTCACAATACCTATACCTTTTTACCACCACAGCCTCTTCATTATTCCATTCTTGTCCTGTTGGTATGGACCCCAATTACAGGGTTCAACAACACACACTGATCCCAATTACATTCTTTACACAATTTGGCTCCCCTGATCCTCCAACCTTATCTCGTACTGCTATCTGCATAAACTCTGCTTCTAATTGATAAGAACATGAACATCCAAATTCCTGCATTGGCTCAGACTATCTTCTCTGCTTTAAAAGTCTTTTGTTTTTCTTTTTTGTCCCTGCAATCCTATCTTAACATTATAGTTCAGCTCAAAGTTCAAAATCCTATTATGATTTTGTGAACCAGAAAAAATCTTGGACGTTATTCAATTATCTCAGCTTCTGTAGAGTACCCCTAATGGGCTCAACAAAACTTAAAGTAAAATACTAAACACAGCAACAACGAAAACAACTCTGAGCATAATACGGTGAAGAAAAGTACAGTATCTTTTAAAGAAAATTGTTGTTTTTCCCTCTACATTATCATTACCTTATAATAATTAGATTGTTATAAGCCACAATTTGGAAGGAGGCTAGGTCCATGTATCACTACACAGAGGACATCTGCCTACTGATCAGGAAATAACTTTGGACCTTGCACAATCAAGAAATACATTTGTATTGCAAGGATTAACAAGCTATGACCCACAAACCAAATCTGGTCCCATCTTTTTATAAATAATATTTTATTGGAACAAAGCCAGACCTATTGATTTATGTATTGCTTATGGCTGCTGCATCCATGCTACAACATGCAGAACTGAATAGTTGGGATTGAGACCAAATAACCCACAAAGCCTAAAATATTTACTATGTGGCTTTTTACAGAAAATGTGTGGTTATACCTGTTCTATTCAATCGTGTCACTGAGATTGAGATGTTTCTATGATAAGATATGGCAGCTTCTTAAATAATCAATACATTATCCTTCCTACAAACCTAGATTATAAACTGAAAAGTAGAGTACCAACATTATTGTTTCAATTTCAATAGTAAATGTAAGAATTGAACAGCATTGTGCTCATATTTGGAAGAGTAATGCAAACTGTATTATCTTAAGAAAATGGTTTTCATAGAAAAAATGAAGCTCATAATACAATATTAAATTAAAGAAAGGATGTTAAACAATATAGGTATAATATGAAACTTAGTGTATGCATTTTATATCCAGATACACACTGATAAATATACATCCATATAGAGAGGAAAACCAGAAATACAACAAAGATTAAGAGTAGCTGTCTCTGGATTGTTGCAAAATAGCCGGTTTTTCTTTTGTACATTTCTGTACTTTATGGGTATTCAAAGACAAAATATATTGTTTGTCTCAACATTTTTAAAAGGTCAGTGGATTAAAGTTCTTGATGAAAATGTTCCCCAATCTTTAGAAGAAATTATATACAAACAAAATATATCACATGGGACATTATTTCATCTAATTACTCTATTGTGGCCTCCAAGGCAAGACTTCAGTGATGTTCTCCAGGGTTAACATCCCTAGGTCCTGGTGGCACACATGTGTGACACAGTTGGGTGTTAGGATTCAGCTTTTTGGTCTCCTTTTCTCTCTGTGATCTCTGAGTTTATTTTTGATATATTAGAGGAAAAAGTCATTTCCCTGGAATAGTCACTGGAATATCCTGTAAACATGTTACTACTTTTCCAGGTTTATTACTATATTTAAAACAAAAGAAAAAAGCTGACTTCTCAGCAGCAACTTGCCTGGAGTCCATTAATCTTAGCAAAGAAGCATCAGTAAATAAACTCTCCTGCATTCAGGTGAGTTGATGACTTTTTATTTTATTTTACTTTAAAAGGAAAATAATGTGTTCCAATATCTTTGCAGGAGGCAAACAAACACATGTGTAAGTGTAAATGCCATGATACCTACTTAGTTCAGCCAACTACAAGTATCTGATTCCCCTCTTTCACACATTTATTATTATTCATGGACCTATATTGCTAGGAAATATTTTCAGTTTTTCTTGATCACAATATTCTTATCCTCCTGTTTATACACAAACTTTAATAACAAACAAGAATTATATGTTGCAATGTATCCTTTGTAACTATATGCATTATTGCTTAGAATAATACTCATAAGAAAAAAAAGTTGAGGATGAGGCCCATATGTTACAATTTTGTGGTTTCTAAAATTCCCATTATACTGCTCACTACATAGTGGGCATTCAGTGAGAAAGTCATGATGGGTGTCACTGGAAGGGAGAGAGAAAGTGTGCACAGCATTTGCACTCACAGTTCAACACAGTTGACAATTCCTGGGGCTAAAGCGGGGACTGTGAACTTTGCCCTAAGTCTGTTAGTACAAATACAGGGTGCAGGAGGTGGAGTGAAAAGCTACCTGTGTGGAAAAGATGTGTGGGTAAGAATGAGCTGAATATATATCAACATTTTATTTCTTTTTGATGGCTATGGATTCTCTTTCAATCCCGGGCTGGTCAGAGCTGTTACAACAGCCATAGAAAATGAGTACAGGTTTTGAAAAAAATATGTTCCGTTATGGAGTCACACTCCCCGAGTTTTATGCTAAATTGAAAAGTACTTTCAGGAAATAATAATAAATGTGGTGGAAGATTAAATCACATGTATCAAATCAATGAATTTCAAGGAGCAATTGAAGAAGAAAAAGAGCAGGGATATGTGAATGATATCTCTATATATGCAGGAAACTTCTAAGTGCTGTATGTGGTCATGAAGGATAAAGACATAACTGAGTGAAAATTATAGCGTTTTTAATTTCAGATCCTAATAAGACATAAAATTTTCACAGCATTCTGTGTGAAATGGCCTTCCCTTTGTGCCTCATGCCGTTTTACTTTTCAGTAAGCAGTCAGGAAGTGGCTTTGAGAATAATGATTATGATGGCTGAACAAGGCAGTTGAGGCATTTTGGAGGAACACAGGACATTTTTTAAAAAGAATTCAATGTATCCCCCCTCCCGAATATCCTTATTTTATGCTTGTTCAGGAAGCTTAGGTCCCATGGACTTTCACTATGGCTACTTGTTTTGTAGACTCAAGATGTGTCTCCGTACATTCTGAGTTTACAGTGTGGTGCTGATTTTATAGGCAAATCTAACTTCTTTGGTATTATTATAAACTTTTACCCTAATACAAGTATATTATATACCTAGGGTTCATCATTCACATACTCATATATTCATTTATTCGATGTGTTACTGACTACTTACTCTGTTCTACTGCCCCATCTTTGCTTTCATGAGTTTTATCTTACTGTGGGACAGACAATGTTAAAAAAGTAAATGATAAAATATAAGTACAATACATATTATGTTACAGATGTGGATTAAATTGGTATTTTTGAGGTCTTATAATCATTGATAAGGGCATATTTAAGATTATGACCATGGTCAATGAGGAATGAGTCAAGTGTAGCTAAAATAATTGGAAAAGATCAAGAAATTAAGAAAACAGCATTGGAAGGATTATCTTTATGTCTATTGAAACCAATTCAATGCAAGAAAATCTCTAACCAAATAAAAACCACACTGTAATAACTCAGGAAACAATGGCCCATCTTTGGAGGTTTTGAGGTAGACTAAAATGATGATCTGATAATGGTATCGTAGAAAAGTCTCCAGCATATTAAAAACAGTCTAGACATATTTTACTTAAGTTTATTTCTACCACAAATATCTGTAAATACTTGATATTACAATACATCAATAAAGGGCAACAGATTTTTATAATTTTTATAATTTTCAGTAAGTGAATTTGGTTGATCAAGTGCATTATTCTTCTGAAGGAAGTATTTAAAATATGGGAAAAGAAATGTGTGACTGAATGTAAGAAGGTTACTGGAAAGGGAAATTTAGAAATAGTTATAGCAACAGTAATAAAGAAAAAAGTGTAACTCGACCATTTTGCTGAGTCATAAATTTTCTTTTGAGTTCTATGTTCTCATAGCTAAACAAGTTGTCAGGGAAGAAATTGTAGAAGCTTATATATTTCTTCCAAGACAAGCAATCTAACTAAACTCACATTCATGCAAAAAGCTAGACTAGTCCTTCTCATGAACCCAACTGCCTCTGAGGATAGTGTCTGATCACTTGACATATGACAGGGTCAACTCTGTTTTTTTTTCTTCCTCTCTCAACTGCCTTCTTTTTTATTCCATTTGCACAGATTTCATACTCACTCTAAAATGCTGATATTAGTCAATTCTAGCTTTTAAATAATCTAATGGTTGAAACTAAGAGTTTTCCACAACACTGTTTATAGATAGTCACTACGTCTCTCAACATTTCCTCACTTTAACCCGCCTTATCCAAATTTTGCTTCTCATTTCTCTGGATCAACTTTCCTATTTTGTCCACAGGAATCAAGAAAGCCAGAGTGCTGAAGTCACTTTCATTCTCTCGGGCTGCTCAGAATCTCCAGGACTCCAGGTGCCTCTGTTCCTGTTATTCTTAACCATCCACACAGTCACTGTGCTGGGGAACCTGGGCATGACTGTGATTACCAAGATCAATCCCAAAGTCCACACCCCATGTAGTTTTTTTCTTAGTCACTTTATCCTTTGTTGATTTCTGTTACTCTACTGTAGTTACACCCAAACTACTAGAAAACTTGGTCGTGGAAGACAGAACCACCTCCTTCACAGGATGCATCATGCAATTCTTCTTTGCACACATATTTGTGGTGACAGAAACATTCATGTTGGCAGTGATGGTGAATGACCAATTTGTGGCTGTTTATAACCCTCTACACAGTTGTAATGTCCCAGAAGCTTTGTTCCTTGTTGGTGGTTGCATCATACTCTTAGGGTACCCTCTGTTCCCTGATCCTTACCTACTTTCTCTTGGAATTATCCTTCAGAAGAAATAATGTCATAAATAACTTTGTGAGCACACTGCCATCGTCACTGTGTCTTGCTCTGACTCCTACTTTAGCCAGAAGATCGTTTTAGTCTCTGCCACATTTAATGAAATAAGCAGCATGATGATCATTCTTACTTCCTATGTTTTTATTTTTATCACTGTCATGAAGATGCCTTCAACTTGAGGGGTGCCACAAAGCCTTCTTCACATGTGCCTCCCACCTGACAGCCATTACCACTTTCCATGGGTCCATCCTATTTCTCTACTGTGTTCCTAACTCTAAACGTTCATGGCTCATGGTCAAGGTAGCCTCCGTCTTTTACACAGTGGTCGTCCCCGTGCTGAATCCACTGATCTACAGCCTGAGGAACAGAGATGTGAAGGAGACAGTCAGGAAGTCAATCAATACCAAATTATTATGTCATTAGTATAAGATAGTAAGACTTACTTATTCATTTTCAAGAGTATCATGTAGAATTGTTCAAGTCTTTACCATTTTTAATACTTCAAATTCCTTTTTTTCATAAAGCAAAGCAGTGTTTAATGTCACTCCCCAGTTGACAGGTTACTTAACATCTGTTCAATTTAAACTTCACTAAATTAGCCATAAAATAATGAATAGCACAGTATTAAAGTTCAGACCACTTAAATAAAGTCTCTACACATAGAGTTTGTCATGTAAAGATTTCTGAATTAATACACATTACCATTTGGCTGCCCAGTGAATCTTTCATTCTTCTTTTGTCATCACAGAATGGGTTTATAGAGTTGCTCTATAATTGTATAGCTTACCATCAGGGAGGATACATCAAATGCAATATAGCAAACTAAGAGTTATTCAACACCCAGCAGTAAATTTAAAAGAAATATTTAATTCCACACAAGAAGTATTGGTGCATTGTAAGTGCAAAGAAGGAATATCTTTGCCCTAAAAAATACTGGAATATTGTTCAGTTAAATTGTTAATATAAATTGTATTTGTTCTTTCTATACAAAACATCAAAAAATAAAAATTAAAAACTGCACACTTCAAAAGCAGCCATGGCTAAATCGAAAATTGTCATTCATGCCAGTCTTGAGCTGTGCATGATATAACTGTTGATGCATAATAATGAACATAAAATTCAGTGATATTAACATTAGGCAATTTTTGTTTTTTATTGGGGGATTTATTGGAGCAGCCCTGCTAATATCAGCTAGAGCATGTTGGTTAACCTTGCATAGTCTTGCCTAACTAGCAAAGTCACCTGCTATCTATAGATCTGCTTGGTGACTGGACAGCTCTGCTCTGTGTGCCATTGGGCTAGTTAGACTATCTTCCTGCATTGTCAATGGCTGAGTCACAAGAGAGAATGTGCTATAAAAAAAGCTAGTTCCAGCTCCTATTTGTGTCATGTCTGTTAACATTCTATTAGTCAATGCAAATCACATAGCTGAGCACAAAGTCAGCGGTTGAGGAAGTATGTCTGCCTTTTGTAGAACCAAAAATTTTCATGACAATGAGCATAGACACAGAACAGAATGAAGAATTGGGCCCAATATTTCAATATGCATAAAGTTTATGGTCAATTTTGCTTAATGGAAAATATTCTTCTTGTATATTTCAGATAAAAATAACTATTCTAGTTTGACAGAATTTTCCATAAATTGATGGGCCATTTGATTAGCTTCACTAAATAACTGTCATTGCAGGTTATTGCTTGCTGATAACAGTTGATGTCTCACAGGATAGACAAAGTTTTGGTGAATTTCCAAGTATCGTGGTTTCAGTCCAACTGCAGACCGTGAATTATGTTATTGGCTTCACCCAAATCATAAGCTTTTTATCTGCAAATAAAAAATTCTAGTTTCCATTATAGTGAAGATTGCTATCAAACTTTGTAAACTAACCTATTTATTTGGTTGTTTAGCAATACATAACAATATTTTCAACAATTCAGAAAATATAATTATACAGTTATATGATTTACTTAACTTTTAATTCTCTGTCAACCAGATGTCATACACACTCAACCAAATGTTCCAGTCAACAAGTACTTTAATAGGCTGTGTGTACGTTAATAAAAATATTTTTTTTTGAGAAAGATTGGCCCTGAGTTAATATCTGTTGCCAATCTTCCTCCTTTTTTGCTTCTTTCTACCCAAAGCCCCAGTAGATAGTTGCATGCCATAGTTGTGTATTCTTCTAGTTGCTCTGTGTGGGATGCCACCCCAGCATGGCTTGATGAGCCGTGAGTAGGTCTGCGCCCAGGATCTGAACCAGCGAACCCTCAGCCGCTGAAGTGGAGCACGCAAATTTAATTGCTACACCACTGGGATGGCCTCAATAAAAATAATTTAATGTCAGAAAAATGTATTTAGAGGGTGTGAATGCAGTATAGAGTGAACTATATTTGACATATGCCATAGGTCCTTGGATTTAAGGTCCTAAGGAGAAAACAAAACAAATTCTTTAAAAAAAAGCTCTGAATAGCTGCAAACTTCTTTAAAATAGCTTGTTAGTTATTCTGGAAAATACTTTTGAATAAACATTTATTTACGTAAATATAATGCAGATATTCTCCAAGAATTTCAAAATTATAATTTTAATCTGAATGTACACATTTTAATTGATGACATGAGTGTATGTCTGTTAATATAAATGATTTTATTGTGGGTCCTACAAAGTGCTAGTGATGGGCTCTCTATTTCTATGTGTGAATTATGCTCTTCTTACTTTATATTCTTATTAGTGGTTTGGATATGTGCAGCTTATTTGTTTCATTTCTGAAGAGCTGTGTCAAGATTTTTGGTGAAGGTATTCACAAGACTAAAGAAAGAATGTACAGAATTAATTAATAGTCACTTAGTGGATAAAATGTATAAGTTGAATGTAGACCATGTTATATAAATATTAATATTCAGACAATGTTTAATAATAAAAAAGACTTCAGGAGATTTGCAATGCTGGACAATTTTCTTATGATATGAGTATTCCAGGGGGATAGGTGATATCTTTACTGCATAACTGATCTTCCATATTATTCATCATCTTATAAAAAGACTGACCCTGAAAAAGAATAAGGAAATTTAGAAGGGCAGTTAGGGGAAGGGGTTCTGGAGCTCCTATTTCAATGCTCTGTCTTTCCTGAATATAGCTGCCTAGACACATAGTTCATTCAAGATCAAAGACAATCTTGTTGAGGAAAAACGTTGCTTTCTAAGCACAAGGATAAAATCCAATAGAAAGTGTATGAAAGTGATTCTGAGCTTGTGGGTCTGAGAAAAACAACACGTTCGAGTGATTTTCTTGTTATATTTGGTGTTTATTTTTCTATTGCTATCATCAAACTTCCAGGAAAGCGTCATAAAAAATTATAGCCTTATCCCTAATGTAGATGGCACATTAGATAAGATGTAATTCCAATGTTACATAAATTTACACCAACAATAAAATAAGCAGGGGACATTTTCCAGAAATTTTATCATGCGAGCATCACTAGATAGGTAAGTTACAGAACAATATATCTTAAATATATATAGACAATTACTTAAAATAGCAAATCAATTCATTGATATATATAAAATAGATAGTACATCATATTCAAGAGGGATTCAATCCAGGAATGCAAGTATGGTATATCATTTCAAATCCATCAATGTGATTCATCACATGAACAAAATAAAATAGAAGAACATTTGATCACCTCAACAGATATGAAGAATAGTTAATAAAATTAAGTTACTATTCATGGTAAAAATGCTCAGTAAACTAGGAATAGAAGGGACAGAGTGTTAAGACAAAATACTCATTTACTTCCTTCTTTCTGGATAAAGAATTATCAATAGCATGGAAGACTAAAGCAATGGAATTTTAGTTAGAAGAAGGACACACTTTGAATTAATTACTGCAGAGACCGAGGTCAAGATAAAAATAGGATCAAAACTCACTTCCTTTTGTAGCTGGCTTCTTTTTTTATTGAAGTGAAATTTTCATAATATAATATTAAATATTTAAAGTAAAAAATTCTGGGGCTGGCCCAGTGGCATAGTGGTTCCCATGCTCTGCTTTGGCAGCCCAGGGCTCACGGGTTCGGATCCCAGGTGCTGGCCTGCACACTGCTCATCAGGCCATGCTGTGGCAATGTCCCACATACAAGGTGGAGGAAGATTGGCACAGATTTTGGCTTGGCAACAATCTTCCTCAAGCAAAAAGAAGATTGGCAACAGATGTCGCTCTGGGCCAATCTTCCTCACCAAAAAAAGTAAATAAAAATAAAGTAAAAAATTCAGTGACACTAAAACTCTCACTATATTGTGCAAGCACACCTCTACCCAGTTGCAAAATATTTTCATGATCTCAAAAAAAAAGCCATGCCCATTAAGCAGTTTTTCCTCATATTCCCTTCTCCCAGGTTCTAATAATGAGCAATCTGCTTTCTGTCTCTGTGTATTTACCTGTACTATACATTTCATATAAAGGGAATCAGTATGTGGCCTTTGTTCCTGGTTTCTTTCGTTTAGATACTTTTTCTAGGTCCGTCCACATGACAACATGTATCAGTACTTTATTCCTTTTTATGGTCAAATAATATTCCATCATATATGTATATGATATATATAGTGAATCCCTCGATTTATGGAAGGACATTGGGTTGCTTGACCTTTCGGCTGTTGTGAATATGCATTGGGTCTAATAGTAGTTCTATGTTTATCTATAAGGAACCACCAAACCACTCCAAATTCTTGCCAACACTTGCTATTATATATATATATATTTATATATATATATATATATATAGTAATTAGAGTCATCCTAGTGGGTGTGAAGTGATGTCTCAGTATGGTATTGATTTGCATTTTCTAAAATCTAAAGATGTTGAACATCTTTTCATGAGCTTGTTAAACGTTTGTAAACCTTGTCATGTACCTTGTTTGACTTTTTACTGCTGAGTTGTAAGTGTCCTATATATATTCTGGATACTAGACTAGTATCAGATTTATGATTTGTAAATCTTTTCTCCTATTCTGTAGGCTTTTTTTTTTCACCTTATAGATAATGTTTTTTGAATCTCGAATGTTTTAAATATTGTGAAGTCCAATTTATCTATTTTTTCTTTTGTTGCTTATACTTTTGTTTTTTATGTCTAAGAATTCATTGCCAAATCCCAGGCCATGAAAATTTACCCCTGTTTTCCCTCTAAGAGTTTATAGTTTTTGCTCTTACATTTATGCATTTGTCCTGTCACTGCAATTTACCAATAACCATTGTACAGATAGGAGAGATAAGGTGAGGTTTTTTCTCTTTTTTAAAATTGTTTTTGTGAGGAAAACTAGCCCTGAGCTAACATCCGTTGCCAATCCTCCTCTTTTTCGCTGAGGAAGACTGGCCCTGGGCTAACATCTGTGACCATCTTCCTCCACTTTATATAGGACGCCACCACGGCATGGCTGACAAGAAGTGCGTCAGTCTGTGCCTGGGATCTGCACCTGCAAATCCCCGGCCGCCAAAGCGGAGCTCATGAACTTAACCACTGTGCCACCAGGCCAGCCCCAAGGTGAGGTTATTTTTGAGCCAAGCTGAGGATTACAAGGCAGTTTCCACAAAGGAAGAAAGCGTTCCAGAGAAGCATGGTTTTCAGTAGAGTTTGTACATTTTCAGAACAAATAATGTACATTAAACATGCCCAGGATACATATTCATCAAACTTTCAAAGAGGTATTCAGTTGCCAATTAGCAGGACAGCATGACCCTCATGTCCAGGAAAGGGAATTTATCCTTGGGAGCACTGATACAGGAGTTACTGACACTGGCACGGGGGGGGCATGCATTCTTATCTTCAAATAGTGTATTCTTTCACTCAGTTAAAGCAGAGGTACCATGTACGTGTGATAGGCCATAAGTCAGGCTTCTATAGTTCAAGCTGAATCAGCTTTAAACCAGAATAGTTAACCCATACACCTCAATATAAGACAATATTTTGCCAGTGCCATTTTGAGCTAATTTTGTATGGTATGATGTAGGTGTCCAACCTCATTATTTTGCTTGTGAACATCCAGTTGCTGGGGCACCATTTATTGAAGAAACTATTCTTTTCCCATGAACATTCTGGGCACTTGTTGAACATCAATGGTCCGTAGATATATGGATTTATTTCTGGATTTTCAATTCTATTCCCTTAGTTTATATTTTTATCCTTTTCCTAGTATTGCACTGTAGCTTTGTGGTTAAGTTGTGAAATCAGGAACTTGTGGTAGTATTGTCAATTTAAGAATATTACATCTTCCAAGCTATTGTAGAGGAGGTAAAACTTTACCTCTATCTTTATTTTTCAGCTGGGGCTTTTTAACAAAAAGATAGATTAACAAGAGAAAACAGTGCATGCAGTGCACATCACATGGGAGAAATCTCAACATAGAGAAACTCAGGGGGCACCTTAGAATTGTGGCTTAGGTAGCATCTTCAACAAAGAACAATAAATTTAGAGAGAAATGACAGGACAAAGGAAAGCAGTTTTAGGTGTTGCTGGGGTGCAAAATGTGGGAAGGTAAATATATGGATGAAAACCTGGAGCAGGTTTGTTTGCAAATTCCCTTGGTGCCTTTGAGCTGGTAGGTGTCTGTCTCCAGTAAAAGGGGAACTTATATCCTGCCTTTTAGCAGAAGAAGGGAGAGTAGAGACAGCTTTTCATGCATTTGCTGCTTCCTACTTGCCTTTAGCTCAAAATAATTTTTTATGACAAAGGGGCATATTTTAGGATAACATATTCCAGTTTCCTTCACTATGAAGACAAAATGTCTTTTCATTTACTTAGAAGTCATTTCATTTTTTTCAGCAATGTTTTGTAGTTTTCAGTGTACAAGCCTTTCACTCCCCTGTGAAATCTGTCTCTAGGTATTTCATTCTGTTAGATGCTACTTAAACTGAATTATTTTCTTAATTTCCTTTAAAGATTGTTCATCTCTGCCTTATAGAAACATAACGGATTTTTGTATGTTTATTTTGTACCACGCAACTTTGCTGAATTTATTAGTGCTAGTATTTTTTTGTTGTTAATTCTTTGGGAAATATAGATGCAGATATAAATATAGATATATAGACATAGATATAGGTATATCTCACGAATAGAGAGAGTTTAACTTCTTTCCAACTTGGGTGCCTTTTATTTCCTTTGACAGCCTCATTACTCTGGGTGGAACTTCCAGCAAAAAATGTCCGGCAGTGGTGAAACCTGCACCCTCGTCTTCTTGCTCACCTTGGTAGAAAAGTTTCAACCTTTAACCATTTGTTATGCTACCTGTGGATTTTTCATAAATGACCTTTATTAGTTTCATAATAGCCTTTATTGGGTTTAGAAAGATCCCTACTAGTGCTAGTTTTCTGAGTGTTTTTACTATGAAAAAGTGTTTGAGTTTGTCAAATGCTTTTTCTCTGTCAATTGAGATGATCATGTGGTTTTATTCCTCTGTCCTATTAATGTAGTATATTGCACCGATTGGTTGTAATATGTTGAACCACACCTGTATTTCCGGAAAAAATCTCACCAGGTCATGTCAAATAATCCTTTTAGTATGTTGTTGTTTTCAATTTGCTAGTCTTTTGTTGAGGATGCTACCAAACATTTAAAGAAGCATTAACATAATCCTTCTTAAACTCTTCCAAAAGTAGAGAGAAGACTTCCAAACTGATTTTATGAGCCCAGCATTTGCCTGATACCAAAGCCAGACAATGACACTACAAGAAAAGTACAAGCCAATGTCCCTGATGAACACAGATCCACATCATTTTTATCTACAGTTCCTCAGGTGCACTGTTTCTGAGACTGCTGACTGTCTCGTGACCTTGATTTCCCTCTGTGCTGTGTGAGGTCAGCTTCAACGGGAATGAGCTTTTCTAAAGAGGTATTTACAGAGTTGTTCCATGATTGCCCCTTCTTCACTTACAAAAGAGAACCATAACCTCAGCAGCACCATAATGATGGTGAGCCACACATTGGAAGAAACCTGAGACCCTAAAATACTATAAGGAGCAGAGCTGTTCAGGAATGCATTTTGGCCTTCCTTGAGTGGGAATTAATAATCTACTGCATTGAGCCACTGGTAAGTTCGATTTGTCTTTAAAAGCACGATGGATAGTTACCAAAATTAGTGAATATGTCAATCTTTTTAATAAACAGACATTTTTAGAAAACATATAATCCAAAATGTTTCTCAGATTCAATAGTAAGTATGAACATCTGAGGGCACTGTACTTACATTTAAAAGGCCAATGCAAATTGTCTTCTATTAATAAAACTGAGTGTAAATAGAAAATAGTTTACAATATATTACTAATTAACAAAGAAAAATAAACAGTGTGACTTATTGTTTAGGCAGCTGTATATTTAGAAACATAAGAGCACAAATATACCTTCATTAGAAAATAGAAAAATAAATTCAACATGAATTAATGATCAAGCTGTCTAGCTGTTGTCTTATAGATGCTTTTTTCCCTCGCACCTTTCTGTTTTTTACATCCATGTAAAGTTAAGATATATACAGTCTTGTTTATTTTTCTCGAGATTAATTGAGTAAAGTTGATAAAACAAATGGCTCAGGACGACTTTAGGAAAATAATATACAACCAAGATATATGGGACAGTGTTACATCTGATCGCTCAAATTGCAGCCTTCAAAGCAATACTTCAGTGATGTTCTCCAGTCTCCACACCCCTGAGGTCTTGATTTGTATATTTGTAACACAATTTGGTGCTAGAATTTAGTTTTCAGATGTGATTTTATCTCTGGTACCTCTGAGTTTTCCTAATAGGTTGGGGAAAAAAAGTAACTTATAGGAAACATTTAATGAAATATTCTGTGGACTCCTACTACTGTTTTCAGATCTGTTTCTGTTAATTAAATGCCAAGCAGGGGCACTCCTGGAGTTCATTAACCTTAGCAAAGAATTCTTAGGTAAATGACTCACTCAAGTGCTTCTGTATTTAGGTGAGTCGATCCAGTCTTCTTTTGTTTTACTTTAGAACGAAAATATGGAGTTCCAGTAATCTCTGCAGTAGACAAACCCATGTGTAGAACAAAGTGCCCACAAATACACTCAGTTTGACTAGGAGAAGGCTTATGGTATTGTACTCTGATTCCTTCTTTCTTTCGAATCATATTCATCCTTGTTTTCTCATTGGGTGGCCACAGTATAGCCAGTAATGGA
This sequence comes from Tapirus indicus, assembly GCA_031878705.1. Classification (NCBI taxonomy): domain Eukaryota; kingdom Metazoa; phylum Chordata; class Mammalia; order Perissodactyla; family Tapiridae; genus Tapirus; species Tapirus indicus. Next base: position 87,640,999 of record CM062930.1, on the reverse strand, counting down.
ATAAACATTTTGGCAAATAGTGAATAATAAAAAAATGGGCCTTGTCTTCACACTTCCTATGATCTCTGAGGAAGAAAGTGACAATAACAATCATGTTTGTAAATAAGATACAGCATAATGTAATTGTGAGTTAAAAATATTAAGTATACAACAGAGAAGAAACAATGAGCAATGCAGATAATAGTAGGTGGTAAAATAAAACATTATAAGAGTGAGAATAAAATGGGAAAATAAACTATAAACAAATGAGCGTGTGCTATGAAACAGAGCTTGATAAATCCACCATGACTACAAAAGAATGTGTTAAGCGGTAATGAGGTTGAATTTATAGATACAAGATTTGTTGGAAAAGCCACACTGAATAATGTAGATTTCATGTATTAACTAATAAAAAATATTCAGAATCTTAAAAGTCATTGGCTGTTAGGTTAAAGTAATGATGGAAAACTGTTCTTGTAATGTTGCATAGAGTATTTTAAATTGAAGGAATTTGGCTGGAAAATATGGCCATAAGCTAACTCTCCAGTGCTAAGACCTTATTAAGGATTTTTACAGAGTTAGGATCTGTCATGGGATTGGTTTTTGGAAGATATCTTTCCTACAGGCAGAAGTATGAGGGAATCAGAGAAAACTATAGTGTGATGGAAAAACCTGTAGGAGAGTGGGGAACAATAATTATGCATCTTAGATGAAGTGCCCAAAGAAATCCTACAGTACTTCTGTTGTGTGGGTTCTGTAGGAAAGAATTTCTACATTGTATTCCCAAATGTCCCCACCAGTTGACAGTTGTCCATGCTTGGGCCTGATTTTCACAACCAAACAAGATTTTTGAAATCATATCAATTACTCAAATCCAATAAATAAGAAAGCTAAATATCTACTGTGCATCACATCATGTCTTATAGCTTTTAAATTCGTTATCACAGTACCTACTTCCTTTGTAATGACTTAAATTTTGTATTATTACTATGCTCATTTTACTGTTGAGGAAATACCTAGTGGCATCAAGTAATATTCAAGAAATATTATGGTGTCCTGTTTGAGATGGCTCTCTATTCTGACACTGTCCTTGGAAAAGATTTAAATTTAATTTATCCTGCAGCCTGAAATTTATATGCATTGTCCAGTACTTTCATAATCCTTATTGTTTGTCACTTACCCAGCTTATAAAATTTACCACATTGGAAAATCAAGAGCTTTTTGTTCAATATCATTTCAACTATTATCACTGCAGACACAGCACACATTTTGTTGTGAACAACTCCTGATGAATAATGTAATATGTCATCAGTAATAACATTTAAGTATTTTCAAAATTAGCTCAACATGAGTGAAAACATTACAATACAGCAGAGTCCAGAATCTATTGAGACTTTTGTGTTACTAAGAATCAGAAGGGCACTGAAAAGAACATAGAGCAACCAAGAAACTACAAATTTATCATTTTGTAGGAATGTTAGCATTAAAAAATTTTTAACAGATATAAGTTAATTATCTCATGGCTTAAGAGGTGAGGCAGGGAAGAAACTGTAGAAACTCATGGTGTTTCGTCCAGTACAACTGTTGTTACTAAGCTCAGAGTCAGCAGAGTTAGACCGGCCCTTCTCATGATGTCAGCGGCCTATGATGAAACTGAGTTTTGTTATTTGAAAGATAGCAGGATCGACTCTGTTTTTCATTCTTTCTGTCTTAACTTTGCTTTTGGTTACCCCACTTGCACAGAATTCTTATTCACTGTGTAATTTTTATACAAGTGAATACTAAGTTTTGAAATAATATAATAGTGAAAATCTAGCATTTTCAGCAAGACTCTTAAAGAGACCCATTGAGCCTCTCAACATTTCTTCTATTCTTTTACCTATCTCAAATTTTATTTCTTACTTCTCTGGATCAACTTTCATATTTTGTCCACAGGGACCAAGAAACAGAGTGGTGGAGTGATCTTTGTTCTTTTGGGCTTCTCAGAATATCCAGAACTCCAGTTGCCACTGTTTCTGACCATCTCCACAGTCACTGTGCTGGGGAACCTGGGTGTGATCATGGTTATCAAGATCAATCCCAATCCCCACACACCCATGCACTTTTTTCTCAGCCACTTATCTTTTGCTGATTTCTGTTACGCTACAGCAGTCACACCCAAACTATTCGAAAACTTAGTTGTGGAAGACAGAACCTTCTCCTTCACAGGATGCATCATGCAATTCTTCTTTGCATGCATACTTGTGGTGACAGAAACGTTCATGCTGGCATGACCGATTTGTGGCTGTTTGTAACCCTCTGCTCTACATAGTTGTAATATCTCAGAAGCTCCGTTCGCTGTTGGTGGCTGCATCATACTCTTGGGGTATAGCCTGTTCTTTAATATTCATATACTTTTTGTTGACCTTATCAGTTTTTTGGAATAACTTCATAAATAACTTAGGCTGTGAGCACACCTCCATTGCTGCTGCTTCCTATTTCTGATCCCAGAAAATCACCTTAGTCTCTGCCACATTCAATGAAATAAGCAGCCTGATAATCATTCCTACTTCCTTTGTTCTCATCTTTATCACTGTCATGAAGATGCCTTCAACTGAGGGGCACCACAAAGCCTTCTTCACATGTGCCTCCCCCCTAACTGCCATTACCATTTTCCACGGGAACATCCTTTTTCTCTACTGTGTTCCTAACTCCAAAAGTTATGGCTCGTGGTCAAGGTAGCCTCTGTGTTTTACACAGTGGTCGTCCCCGTGCTGAATCCACTGATCTACAGCCTGAGGAACAAAGACGTGAAAGAGACAGTCAACAGGTTGATCAATACTAAATTGTTCTATGATAAAATGTAAAGAGAGAAATATTCATATTTCTTTTTGAGATTACTGGTAAGAGTTTTTCAATAGCAAAGCAGTACACGAATCTATGGTAACCTTGTAATTGACAGTCCAATATCTTCACTGTAATGTTTAGTACAGTAATGTTAATTTTACAAGTAATGTTAGGGATAAAAGCTTAGACTACTTAAACTAAGTTTTTGATTCAGAAATTGGAATATGAAGGTCTCTGTGTTAGTATACATGATTGTGTGATTGCCCAGGACAGATTTCAGTTCAATTTAAGTCGTGTGGGGTTTTTGAGATGATCTCAAGTGTTACAGCTTACAACGGGGAAGTTTACTTCTTAATAGAAAAGTCATACATTAAGAGGTATTCAACAAACTCCCCTGAATATCTAAAAACTATTTTATTTACTTCCATAAGAATGATCTTATCACTGGAAGATTCACAGACAAGCAAAAATGAATAAGAAATGTGTCTTCCTTATAAAGTCCAGAGTATGGCGTAGTTACATAAAATTGGCAGTATAACCAAATATATAATATTTGTTTCTATGTATTAGCACAAGAAAATGGTACACATTTTGGAAACATGTGCTCACCACTCTGGTTTTTCCATTCATTTCAATGTGGTTGTATATTTATTCATTTATTTAATGGAAATTTTTTTGATATAATTTTAGACATTTTAAGTTGTGATAAATAAGACAGAGAGACCCCAATTTCTTTTACCCAGTTTGCCCCATGATAGTACAATACAGCAACCAGTATATTGATGATAGAATGCATAGATCTTATTCAGGCACTAGTGATTTATTTACAAAAAGCAAAGAATCATGGGGCCGCCCGGTGGCGCAGCGGTTTAGTCCGCGCTTGGCAGCCCGGGGTTTGCAGGTTCGGATCCCAGGCGCCCGCCGATGCACTGCTTGTCAGCCATGCTGTGGCAGCGTCCCATATAAAGTAGAGGAAGATGGGCACGGATGTTAGCCCAGGGCCAGTCTTCCTCAGCAAAAAGAGGGGGATTGGCGACGGATGTTAGCTAAGGGCTGGTCTTCCTCACAAAAAAAAAAGCAAAGAATCATGAACTCCAGTGGGTTGCAACAATGACAAGCCTTTTGAATCAGTGACTTGACTGTGGTAGCTCTGCTGATACCAACTGGGTCACTTGAGTGTCAAGACTGAACTAACCAGAGGAACTAACCTTCAATCTACAGGCCTGTTTGTATGTTGTCTTTGTTGGATCATTTGGCTAATGGTCTATGTTGCATGCTGAGTCACAATGAAATATGCCCAACAACAAAAGTATATTTCAAGCCCCTGTTTGTGTCTCACCTGCTAATATTTTATGACTCAAAGCAAAACACATGGCTAAGTCCAAAGTCAAAGTGTGAGAAAGTTATCTACGTCTTGTAGAACTATAAAATTACAAGTCAATGGTCAGGGGTATAGAGAGAAGTATCAAAGTTAGCACAAACTCTACTGAAGGTTGATTAAAACATTTACTTCAAGGAACACATTCTTTCTTGATAATGCCAGTTAACTCTATGGCAATTAACAGATAAGCCACGAGTGGGATAGGTTTTACCAAAGTTTTCTAATAATTGGTAGGTCATTGTGTTGCTTTAAGCAAATGACACGTTGAGATTAAACATATGAACTTACTTTCTCTACTTGTGTCTTACTAATCATGATGAAAGTTTACAACCAGAGAGTAGAGTGATATCCATGTGTTATGGTTCTAATTCAACCCATTAAATGTTACTTGTTTCTTCCCATGATTTAGAGTTTTATTTCCATTGGAAATTGAATGCTTTTTACCAGAATGCTTTACATAATATCATGTGTATTATGTCACTTACTCTTTAGGGATATGCAACAACATTCTCAACTCTTATAGTATATCACAATAGTAACAAAGGATTTACTTTAGTTTTTAACTGTTTGTCAATCAGGGGACATAAGTAACTGTTCCCATCAGGTGCTATAAAAATCTGTGTGTGTGTAGCTTAGTAAAGCTCTTTAAAAACACAAAAAGGATTTCGGAAGTGTGAGCATGCATCATGGAATACTTGGTATATTCAGTAAGCTTTCTAGGATAAAAATTAAAATATAATTTTCTTAAATATTGATTTTGAAGTTGTGTTACTTGTAATTTAGAGCTCTAGTTTTCTGTTTTTTAATGGAAAATAAAACAAAAGCAAAAAAGAGTGAATAGTTGCAAAATCCTTTTAGAACAGGATGTTCTTTTATTTTGTTGAACATTCTCAAATGAGCAGTTAATTTACACAAATGCAATGCAAAACCTTTTTTCAAATAATCTAAGGTTACACTTTCGGACTGAAAGTAGACATTTTAGCTACACAGCTAAATATATGTTAGATAATATGTTAGTTCACTAATGGTTGTATTAAATGGTGGTTACAGGTTTTTTGTTGTGTTTTTTTTTTTTTTACCAATGAATTTATATGCTACTCTTCTTTTAAAATTTTGGATGTAGTAGGTATAAACATGTCTGCTTTTCCTTGAAGGCCTGTGTCAATACAGGTCACTATTTAACACTACATTCTTTCTTTCCTGATCTGCATCCTAGAGGAGTACGTGCAGGAATCACATAGGTGGATTTAAAATATCAGCACTATGACCCCTATGGCTGAACTGAAGAATACAGCTGGATCTATAGCCAAGATGGGAATATATAGCATACCCCCCCCAAACCCCAGCTGAAGGAATGTATATTCAGGATATAACAAACAATAAGCCTAAATGGTTGAATGTAAAAATATGTAAAATATAATGTTAAATGTTTCTATATAAATACATGAGCCAACACTTAAGCAAAAGAAAGAGACTAAAAAGCATGTCATATCAACTATAATTATGTTGGAGACATTGGAATAGATGTGACTATATTTTTTTCATTTTAAGAATTATGGCCTCTATACAGAATTATTTGTTAAGAAATAAATGCTACTGCACAAAGGGCACAATCTGCTTGCTACAAGACAAAAGCCAATAGTCAAGAGGCAAGATAGTGGAAAAAAAGAAAGGATTTCTTACAGTTTGCTGGCAAAAAGGAAGATGGCTGCCTCATGTCCAAAATAATCATCTTACAGAACAAAGACTGCAAGCCCATGATATGAGGGCTGGTCTCTGGGTGGGGAGGCATCTGGTCTCAGGATGGGGCATCCCTCTAGTCTGAGTTGCTGGCAGTCTTTTATTTTACTTGATATGCACCAGAGACCAGAGCAATGCCCTATACCCTGATCTTTCAGTTGTCATTGATGATGACCGTCAGCATTAATTATCTGCCCAGGGGTCATCACAATCCTAAAGAACTCAAGAGAACAAAGCCATCAACTTATAGCAGCTGGGAGGGGCCACAAAACTCACAGAGCATGCCTAGGCTAGTTATTCAGAGGTCATTCAAAGTTACAATATGGTTTCTTTTCTATAATATGGCTTCCCTTATGTCAACCTTGTGTTGAGCCAGTATCATAAAGATCCACATGTAAATGATTTAGAAGAAACTATATTCTAAGTTGCAGATGAGGAAGTTTCCTCTAATTATTTTGTTTGTAGCTCATGACAGCAAACTCTGTCAGGATTCTCCAGGGCCTGTGTCCCCAAGGTCGGGTGGTTAGATATAAAACAAACAACATGATCATGAAGTACAGTTCCCAGGTCTGTCTATTCCTCAAGGACATCTCGAGGCTTTCTCCAAAATTTCTTGACAATTGCAAAAATGACATTTCTTGGTATCTTTATTAAGTTATGTTTTGGAAGAATTATCAACTCTCTGACTAAAGGACTGGAAAAATTTAAACAAAAATTTCAATTTTGAGAAGGAATATGTATGCAGCTTATGAATACTAGCAAGGAAGCCTTCAATAAAAAATACATCGGGAATATCTGGCTTTGGGTGAGTCGATTCTGCCTAGGATCATCTTTTCATTCTGAAGTGAGGGATATTGGAATCTAATAAATTTTTGACAGGAAAAACCTACATGAGCTGACTAATAGCATTATCTACTTAGTTCACGGTTATAATCAACAGGCTAAATTCTACTTTCATTATTCCCAGGATCATTGTCCTGAACTTGAATATGTCTTTGTTCAGCCCATTAGGGGTCATAGAAAAAATGATAAATGTAAGTCTTCTTCTAAAGAAATTATAGTCTTCATGGAATAAGCTAACACATGCACACACATGCACACAGACACACATAGACCCATAAAAATAGCAAAATATGCCAGGCGTTGTATAAATATTGTGATGATATGAGTGGAACAGACATTTAGATTAACCAGCAATGGTTTCTTGGAAGAGTTATGTAGGAGCTCGTGAAGTGATGATGCAGTGTAAAATAACAAGGGTGGAGCTGCCATTTTAGAGGCACAAACAGTGGAAGATTAGAAGATATAACTGATTTGTTTTTGTACAATAAAGATTTAAAATATTGTTGTGAATAAAGCAGTATTGTAGTGACAAAAGAACATGCTTATATAGTTCCTGGAGGTGTTATAAAAATCCAGGCTGATGAGCCTTAATTTGATTCATTTAGTATAAAATGCCTTCCCAAACCCCTACAATATTGCATTCCAGGCTAAGTGAGAGTCAACAAAAGTTAATCTTACAGATTGGACTCTAGTTTGGCAGCATAGTTGTTAAATCATATATCCAGATAAGTGGATAGTTGATAACAGTGGAAATGGAGAGGGAGGTATATTTTGACTACTTCTCTTTTTCTTATTATTCCCTGATTGCTTTTTCCACAGTCAAAGGTATGAGATGGCAAAAATAGAATCAGAAAGAACAAGAGGGGGTTAGGAAAGCAAGGGAAAATAAAGACTATATAAAGGTGGATTAGAACTGGTTACAGGGGCCGGCCCGGTGGCGCAGCGGTTTCGTCCGCGCTTGGCAGCCCGGGGTTCGCGGGTTCGGATCCCAGGCGCCCGCCGATGCACTGCTTGTCAGCCACGCCGTGGCGGCGTCCCATATAAAGTAGAGGAGGATGGGCACGATGTTAGCCCAGGGCCAGTCTTCCTCAGCAAAAAGGGGAGGATTGGCAACAGATGTTAGCTCAGGGCTCGTCTTCCCCACAAAAAAAAAAAAAAAAAAGAAAAGAACTGGTTACAATTATGAGTCAACAACTGAGCGAAAAATCTGAAATTAAAAGGAGTCCAAGATATAAGACTCTTTTTAATATAACTTCCCAAATTTGCTCTGCAAGCATTTCAAGACTTGGAACTGATGCTATTTTCTTGGAGTTCAACAGCATTAAAGAATCAAGATGGAAGGGAACTGACATCTGTGGAGGCTTTAGCTAACTGCAGGATTTGTTCTCAGATATTTTAAAGTCAAATCTCACTTAAGACATCCACAGTAAATATTAAGTGACCTGGAATAGCACTATTATCCAAATTTCATAGATGATAAATTGAGGCTGATTAAATTAAACAGTTTGCTAAAGCTACACGTGTAATAAATGACAGAGGGTGAATCTGCACTAATGGGATCTGCCTCCTTAAGTCCATGTTCTTTATGAAATGGCAGGATGTGATGGTGCCTTCTCTCCCTCCATTCAAACCTCATCTCTGAATTAGGAGAAAACATGGTTGATATCAGAGTTTTATAAGAAAAGTTTCTGGTAAGAAAAAATAAATGGATGTTTATTTTCCTTTTTCGGTGTTGTGAACAAAGTACTTTATTCATTCAACCTCAGTTATAGTCTCAGGTACCAAGCTTAGTTAGTTAAAAACAATACCCTAACTACTATGATACATTATCACCATAACATGATCCTAACAATTATTATCTTCTTAATGCACTTTTAGTACCTGTTTTATTTGTAAACTAATAAATAGACAATGTGAGCCTGCCCCTCAAATGATTACTAGACGGGTGAGGAAGGGTTACGTTCATTGTCAGTGATGTTTACTAAGTTGTTAAGACTCCTTGTGATTATTTTACTTAAAGTTTGTGTTGAGCAGAACATATTGAAGAGAACATGTGTACTCTTCAAAAGTGGAAGAGAAAGAGTGTTTAAGTAAAATTTATGATATAGCCCAAATAGTAAGGAGAATGGAATGGGCACTGATATTTGGTGATATTGATGGAAGCTGAAGAAACAGCAAAGGCATTTTAGGCAGAGTGGCCTAAGTGAAAGCAAGAAGCAGTGTGGTCAACAGTCAAGCCACTTAGAATGAAAGATCATGCAAGCAGCAAGAAGACAATAAAAGAATCAAACAATGCATGGAATTTAAGAATAAATGCACACTCCTCAACTTCTTCTGAAAACTTCAAGTGCATATGTATGGGATTTATTACTTACCGGTAAATCATGGACAAAGCTTGGCAAGGCAGCAAATTGACCTCACACAGTTCAGATACTTGACTACAAGTGCTCACTTAGGCATTGTTATTAGAAATGAAGCAAATAAGAGCAGATGACTGAGTTTGCTGCCTCTTGGCCTGTCAGGATATTCCTGAGATGGTATGTTTAGTTCTAGTTTCAATTTCAGCTCAGAGGGGTCAATGGTGTACACACAACATTGAGTAGACTGTATGGCATATTTAGAAACCAGTGTGAGGAAGAAAATGGAAAACGCACACATATACAATACCAACACTAAAATATTTGCTTAAAAAGAGCAAGAGATTCATTTTAAATGTCTTCAGATATATGAGGGTCTATAAAGTAAAAGAGGGTTAGATTTAATTTCTGCAAACTCCAGAGATAGATTTATATCCATTTGGACGTGGCAAGTACCTGAAAATACAATAGGAAAAATACTAATCAACGGAAATTTTCAGACTTAGAATTGACTATGATGATTACTGCTTTGGTAAGTTTCACTGACAGAGTTTGAAGAGGGATCATAAGCTGTGAGGACAGGAGCATTCATGTAAGGAAGGGGAAGTGGAAGTTTTGCTAATGAAGACTGAACACAAGGGATGTAAAAATATTCAGGAATTCTCTGCTTTTTAATTGTAACAAGTCTTGTCTTAATCTTGGGTTAGAATCTTTCACAAAGATCAACTTAGTTTCTATTGGGTAGAACATGATCTAACAATTCCAGGGATTCTTTCCCATTCCAAGTTCTATGACCTTAACTGATATAATGGATTAATCTGGCTTTCTTTCTTTTCTACTTTCCAGTAGCAGATTGTATCTCAAAATTTTTAACCTGCATGGATGCATCCCAATAAAAGAAATCTAAGTTCCTGAATTTAGAGAAGCCTTTTTTTTTATATCAATACGTGTGGCTAAATACATGCAGTTCTCAAAAGATCAATCCTATCTTCTATGTAATGGAAAATGTGGTTGCACAGCTGATGCTCTGGGATTAGATGCAGATTTAATGACAGGCTGTTGCTTGTTACAAAAAAGCTAAAGGTGGTGCCATTTCATAGATGGGTTCAAGATGGCAGCATCATATTCATTGCATCTCCACATCCATTTCTAGAATCAGGTTTTATTTTTAGGTTCAATCATGTTAAATTTCTAATATTCAAATTCCTGTTGGTTTTCAAAAATAAAATATCTATATTTTGTATATTACACATTTTTTCATTTCTCATTGGCCAACATACCTAAGTTTGCCACATCAGAAAAAGGGCTTTGGTTATGTTGTAAGAGATATTTCTTTTTTAGTACTATTTTTTGTGTGTTTTATAATCACTGATAGTTATTTTTTTTTTCCTTTTTAATACAACACGCACTACAAACAGGCTGCACAACCAACAGAATATAGTCAATGTGAAACTTTCAATATTATCTCCAAAAATTTCCTTGGAAGACAATTTTAAATCATTCAGCATTGTATGCCTTACAAATGACCATATGACGGGTATGTAATTGAGAGAACACAGCCATCAGTGGAATTTTTCACCAGGCCACATAAACATCTTCTTAAGTAGATGCTCTATGTGTCCTTGGCAATGGGATGTACCTGGAATGCATAAACATTCAATATATCAATACAGAATTGTGCATGTCTGATCATACACCCCCCAACATTTACTTATTTTTATTAAAGGTGTTTAACCTTCCCAAGGCCTCTTCTGCCATGATCGTATGACTACGATCAATGTTTTTCTGCTCAATGTTTTTCTGATTTCACTCTATATCTCCTTTGTTCTCATCTAATTATATTTTATCATAGGATGTTCTATGCTCTACGGATCATCTATATAAAATAATGCTGTTGATAAGTACTATTTTTTTCTTGTTTTCCAGGTGAGGAAACTAAAGCACCGAAGGACAAAGCTAATTGTCCATAATCAAAATGTCAGTAAGTTGTCAAGTGAGACTCCAGATTGGATCAGAACACTCAAGAGTGCACACTGACCGTGCTGCCTTCACTAGTGTACCGCGAGCTGTCCTGAATTCTCCTCACCCCTCCTTCTCAAGTTCTGCTCCTTGATTTTCTTTTCTTTTCTTTATTCTTTTTTTTTAAATCAAGAGCCATGATACTGGATGAGGGAAATCAGAGCTCTGTGACCACGTTCATCCTCCTGGGCTTCTCAGAATACCCACATCTCCAGGCACCCCTTTTCCTGGTTTTCTTGACCATCTCCACAGTCACTCTGGTGGGGAACTTGGGCCTTAATTGTGCTCATAAGGGTCAATCCCAAACTCCACACACCCATGTACTTTTTTCTCAGCTATCTATAGTTTTTGGATATTTGTTATTCCAGTGTATTTATACCCAAACTGCTAGAAATCTTGGTTGTGAAAGACAGAGCTATCTGCTTCAAAGCATGCATGGTACAATTTTTCTTTGGCTGCACATTTGTGATTTCAGAAATGTTCATGTTAGCAGTGATGGCCTGTGACCAGTTTGTGGCTGTTTGTAACCCCCTTCTCTACACAGTTTCTATGTCTTGTAAACTCTGTACCTTCTGGTAGCTGGAGCCTACACATGTGGTGGAATATGTTCCATGACAATCACATATTCTCTTTTGGAACTATCCTTCTGTGGTTCTAACATCATCAATCACTTTGGCCATGAGTATTCCGCTGTCCTGTCTTTATCCTGTTCTGACCCCTACTTCAGTCAGATGACATGTTTAGTCGTTTCTATACTCAGTGAGGCTTGTAGCCTCCTGATTATCCTCTCCTCCTACATTGTCATAGTTGCCACAATCATCCAGATGCCTTCTGCTGGCGGACTCCAAAACGCCTTCTCCACCTGTGCTTCCCACCTGACCGCCATCACCATTTTCCATGGGATCATCCTTCTCCTCTACTGTGTGCCCAAGTCCAAAAGCTCATGGCTCCTGGTCAAAGTGGCCACCGTGTTTTACACTGTCGTGGTCCCCATGCTGAACCCCCTTATCTACAGCCTTAGGAACAAAGATGTGGAAGAGACAGTAAGGAGTTTATTCAACTCCAAACTGCTTTCTCACTCAACTCATTCAAATAAACATATGTATTTATGTCCTAATTATGTCTAATAACTTTTATTATATATGGATGATGCCAGCTTACATTTACTTTAAGTAAATGTATGGTTATGTTTTAAATCAAGTAAACGTTGCATTTGCCACTTTTCTTGGTTATCAGGATATTCTGGATTAATATAGAAATAATCCATTTTGATGCACTTCACCTCAGCTGGTATCAGAAATAAATATATTCCAAAATCTCCCAGTTAGACACTATGGAAGATGGGGTGATGAAGAAGGGATATATATTTAGAAACTCATTACGCATGTTATAGTTTAAGTTGTGCTTTATAAATGTGCTGCAAATACAGATGATTATTATCTTTACTGGATCTGTACTCAGGTTCTAATAACCAATTGTTTTGACTCAAAAGTTTCTATAAAACACAACTTTTTGTTCCTCTCAAAACTTTATTTTATCCCAAGTAAAACAAGGGAGTTTGCATTATGAGGTATAATATCTGATTTTAAGCAAGTACATACTGAAAATATTAACTGTTCTCTATATGCATCACTTGTTTTTTTAGTATCAATGTAATATAGGTCAATAAAAGATGTGGAAAATAATAGTGAATACTAAAAAAGTTTGATTTATTCTATCAAGACATAACCATTACTCATTGATAAAAGACCAGGATGAATAAAATATACCTTTTGATCATCCATTCTCAACAATAAACTTTTCCTGTTTACCCATTTTCTCCATATCAGCACATGACATCCATGTCTACTCAGTTGCTTAACAAAGCAGAGGAGAAATCATTATTTATTATTTGATAGCTTCTCTCAAATATCTGTCAGTAAGTTATGTTGGTTCTATCTCCAAAACAAAGCTATGTCTCCTTATCTCTGCTTTCTGAGCCAAAATTGTCATTAAGTTGGTTTTTAGCCGTTAATACCAAACTAATATAGTTCCCATATTTCTTAACCTTACATAAGGTGTGAATCTCAGATTATTCATAGTGATTTTCTTTAAATGTAAAATCAATTTATTTAACACCCCTGCTTAGAATCATGAAATAGTTTTCTATTATGTTTATGATGAAAATGTAACTCTTTGCAAAGTGTATCATCTGCTGAATTCTCTGACTTCATCATTTTAAATTTTATACATACTGAAACATATTTTTAAACAAACACCCATGTAACTCCCAAGTAGATCAATACATAGAACATTCCCAGTACCCCAGAGTCAATTACTAGCTTTCCTAACCCTCTCAACAGGAGACAGAAGCATAACTTTTGTCATAGTGATACACTCGCTTTTCTATATAGATTCACTATCTAACTATGCCTCTCAAAAAATACAAATCAATATTCCTTGTGTGCAAACTTTATGTAAAGGAAATCATGCATTATGCATTCCATATAGCTGGCTTTTATAAGTGAACATTATGTCTTTACAAATCATTCATGTTGTTGCATATATTTACAGTTTTTCAATTTAGTTCCTATTTAATATTTTATATAATAAATATTTCAGATTTTTTACTTAATCTAGTCTCCTATGATGGACACTTTGGAAGCTTCAATTTAGAGGCATATATACCATTACACTGTATATAAGTAGTCATTAGGATGGGGTTTATTCCTAGAAGTATTATGCATTTATTTGGTTTTCAATATTTCAAACAGATTGTATCAATTTAGACTTCTAAAAGCAATGTTTGAAAGTTCTAAAGTTATGATTCACTTCCTCACCAGTGTTCAGCATTATTAGAAGTTATGATTTTTCACCCATTTACTTGGTTTAGAATATTTCATTTGTAGTTTTAATTTGAATATTTATGATTTTTGAGATTAGGCACATTTTAATACTTTTATGGGATTTTTTCTTTTATAGTGTGCCTTTGTGTGGCATTTACCAATCTTCCTTTCAATTATTTGTCTTTATTTTTATTTATTTGAAAATTTATTTTATATTATGACTATAATTCCATTGGCCATTACATATCTTGAAATATTTTCACATTTTGGCTTTACTTTTCACTCAACGTCCTTTAATAAAGACCAAGTTTGAACTTTAACTTTGTCAAATGTATTATCTTTGTAATGTTTTTGTAATTGTTTAAGATGATATTTATCTACCCTTAAGGTCAGGAAGACATTTGTCTTTATCATATTCAAGAAAGTCTGTTGTTCTTCAAATTTTCCTCTCTGAGTCACCTAAATTTCATTTCTGTGGATGGTGTGAGGTTTGGGTCTATGATAGATTGTTTCACTTGTTCAGCATTATTTGTTCTCTCTTCATCTTTGTTATGCTTCTCTGTAGGCAGAGAGAATAATTCCCATTTGATTTTCTTGGGACAATGGAAAGTTAATGCATTTGTTGTAAGTTACAGAACAGAAAAAGCTTTAATTGCCCCTGCATGGTTTCAATCTATCGTTCTTGAGTTTATGCATTTAACTTGGAAAAAAGCATGCCTCAAATATGAGTGCTCTTTCAGCCTGGGTCCGGAATGAGAAAACATGGGAATTGAGCAATACTTACCCAAACAAAGAAGTGGAAAGATACTTCATGCTCTTGTATTGGAAGAATTAGCATAGTTAAAATGTCCGTATTTCCTAAAGCAATCTACAGATTCAGTTGTACTCCCTATCAATTTTCCAACAACATTTTTCACAAAAATAGAACAGAGAATCCTAAAATTTATATGGAACAACAAAAGACCCCAAATAGCCCAAGGAATCCTGAGAAAAAAGAAAACAGCTGGAGATATCACACTGCCAGATTTCAAAATATACTACAAAACTATAGTAATCAAAAGAGCATGGTACTGGCACCAAAAATTGACACAAAGATCAATGGAATGGAATTGAGGGCCCAGAAATAAATCCACAAATATAGACATATAATGGAGAAAGGAAAGTCTCTTTAATAAATGGTGTTGGGAAAACTGCACAGCCACATGCAAAAGAATGAAAGTAGACCATTTTCTTACACCAGACACAAAAAGTAACTCAAACTGTTTTGAAGACTTGAGTGTAACCTGATGCCTTTCTCTTGCAGCTTTTAGTATTCCCTCTTTATCTTTAATTCTTGACATTTTACTTACATTGTGTCTTACTGTGGGCCTCTTTGGCTTCTTCTTGTTTGGTGCTCGTTGAGCTTCCTGTACCTGGATGTCTCTTTCCTTCCTTAGGTGAGGAAAGGTTTCAGTTGTTATTTCTTCAAATAGATTCTCTGCCCCTTTGTCTCTCACTTCTTCTCCAACACTTATAATATGGGTGTTAGTGTGCTGGATGTTGTCCCAGGGGTCCCTTAGACTGTCCTCATTCTTTTAAATCCTTTTTTCTTTTTTTTTGTTCAGCTTCGGTGTTTTCTTCTAGTCTTTTGTCCACCTCACTGATCTGTTCTTCTGTATTGGTTTGTAGTCTTTATCAGGTAGATTGTTTATCTCCATTTCATTTGGTTCTTTTTCTGAGAATTTATCCTATCCCCTTATTTGGAACATATTTCTTTGTCTCCTCATTTTGCTTTTTCTCCATGCTTATATCTGTATTAGGTAGATCAGCTATGTCTCCTGATCGTGGAGAGGTGGCCTTATGAAAGAGATGCCTATGAGGCCCAGCAATGTGCTTCCCTCTTGTCATCAGTTCCAAATGTCCCAGGAGTGTCCTTTGTGTGGGCTACACGTGTCCTTCTGTTGTGGCAGAGGTGCTCTTGCTGCAGGTGCATGGGGAGGCTAGGCTGTCCCCCAGCTGACCTGTTTTAAGGCTCAGCTGCATGCAATTGCTACAGTCCCATCAGTCACTTTATTGGGTGGGAGAAGACCCAGCACAGGTGGCTCCTGCTGTTTTACTGTGAAGTGAGTAGGCCCCCAGAGTGACTGGTTGCTAGACTCAGGGGCTCACAAATGCTGCAGGCCTCCAGCTTGTGAGGCTGTTGTCAGCTGTCTCAGGATTGCAGCTGGATGGGGCTGGTCCCAGGTGTGACAGCACACAATTGGTCCAGGCTTTGGAAGGTGGGGCTGATCCCCTATGTGGCTGTTCAAGCTGAACAGTTTTACTGCAGCTGACAAGCCCCGCCACCCACAGGCCCACGCACACCATCAACGCAGTCCTTCCTAGTGTGCACACCCTGCCCCACTGAAGCAGACCCACTAGCACTGCTGCAGAGGCTTCATGCACTCTGCCAATGCGGGCCTGCCCCTCAGCATACCCTACCCCACAGAGGCAGACCCAGCCACCCCACTGCAGAGGCCCCACAAGGCCTGCCTTTGTGGGTCCAAAATTTGTCCACAGGCTTCCTGGTGTATAAGGCCAGTCCTTGGAGGAACTGCCTGCCCTGGCTGAGCTGTCTTACTTTGGTGCTCTAGTGGGCAGAGCAAACCCCTATGCTTACAGGCCATGGGAAGAACTCCAATGGCATCTGCCAGTGTCTGTGTCAGCATGCCTGTACTAGATCACAATAATGGCGGCCACCAATGTCTCAGTCCCTGGGGAGGTGGTCCCAGCTGCTTCCTGCATCCCTGAGGTGCACTGAAAGCCTAACAAGTGAGTCTCTGTCACCACACGATGGTGCACCTTGCATTCTGGTGATTTTCTGTTGTTCTCGGGAATGGGTGTATTTGTGTGTGGGCCCTTTAAGAGCAGGTTTTTCTTTCTCTTATGTTTGATAGCATTTCTGGGGGTATTCCCCATTGTTTTTAATAGCCAGCAAAGCCAGAAATTATGACACTTTTCCCAGTTGTGCTGAGTTCAAATGCTGCTTATTTAGGCAAAGCTTTTCTGCTTGGATCCCCCCACACTTCCAGGAAGAGCTTCATACCTTAAGATTGTTCCTGGCTGTGAAACACCTTGGCTAGAATGTGGTTTTTCCCTCTTTGGAAAGGAATTTCTGCCTCTTCCACCTCAGTCAGCACTGTCCTTTGTTCTGGGGTTCTTTTCATCCAGTTTCCAGTACTATCACATTAGTAATTGTTCCAAGGGTAGTTGTAAAATTTGTTGTGTCCATGGGAGAAGGTGAGTTCAGAGTCCTCCTACAACAACTCTTCCCAGCAATAATAGATATGCATTTTAAAGCATTCTTAGCATAGCTATGCCGTCCCTGCTTCATTAGTCTATACTCCTCCATCCTCTTCACACATTTCTGAAGTTATGGGAAAATTTTACTTGATATTTATTTTACCATTGTCTTTATTAGCATGACTTTGTTACTAGGTTTATTCCTTCATTATCCTTACTATTTTTATTGCATTTCTGATAGAGGGGAGATATATATATATATATATGTTGATTTTGAAATATTGGGTAAAAAATTCACTCCCTCTCTATCACTCCATAGATGGCTGATGGACAGATAAATAGACCTATAGATCTATCTATTGATAGATGTAACATAAAATTTAAAAATTAGAAAAATAAAAATATTAACATTATCATTTTTGTTGTTGGCTTATCAATTATTTTTGTTTTCTTTTTCACTGTATTATATTCTCATATTGGATTTGTTTTTTAATATATTAAAATTTGGTTATAATGAAGAAATACACTGTATATTTCAAAACTTTGTAAGATAACTAGATTTGTTACAGTTTCACTTCTGTAAGATATCTATGCAAAGAAAAATAATGAGGAAATACCTTAAATCATGACAGTGATTATATATGGCAGAGATTAGCTTCTTTATATTTCTCTCTTTTCCAGATTCCTTATTGGAGATATTTGTAATATATTTACAACATGAGACAAATAATGTGTTTTTAAGCTCAAGATTAAAGTTATTTTTCTTATATAGTTCAGTTTAGTTATCTGTTTCAGGCTCTGAAGAAGATTCAGTAAGTGACTAGTAGCATAAAATGTAAAATAAATTAATAACCTTCCTTCAAGAAGGATATTTTCAAATTGGAGTGAAAAGACCAGTCATATTTTATTCAAGAAAAGTTCCAAACTAAGCTAAACATGAAAGACTGAAAGTTGTGGCTCCAGTAATGATGCAATAGGTAATTTCCCCAAGTAGTCATCTGTAGATTATTTAAAAATAGAATAAAATATGAAAAAAATCTTAATGAGAGCATCAACAAACTATACCAAGTCAAGAGTAGTTTCTACCAAAAGTGATACGTTTGGGGGGTGAACAGCAGGATTATTGCTGAAAATTAAGGTAGATGGCTAGAAATATGCATGTAGTTCTCTAGAATCTTAGCATTGCACTGAGGGGTATGGTTAGGATTCAGAAGAGAGATCCTGACTTCTGCTGCTCCACTCACTTGTAGGCACTTTGAGAAGAGTCAAGAAACAGCCAGACATCTACATGTGTGACTAAGGAAAGGAAAGTTTTGAACTATCCTTCTGCAGTTGGGGCAGTGGTCATGCTAATAAGAGGAACATTCTGGGGTTAAAGTTCAGTTGCCTTGAGTAGTTGGTATAGTGACTGTGTCAGTGTGGACTTTGCTGCACTTCTTACTAAGACAGTTCTTTGTTTATCTACCTGAGGGACAGCTACCAGGTTCAAGCACCAGAAAAATGGATTTATATCTTCCATGCAAAAATATGTTAGGCCAAGTCAAAATTAAGCCAGGATCCCAGAAAGATGGGCAAGGTACCTGTGGCTGCTTTTCCCCTGGAGCCAGTTACTAAAGTCGGGCTACACTATTTTTAAGACAATTTAAATAGAGAAATTTTAGGTTCACAACAAAATTGAGATGAAGGTACAGAGATTTCCCATATACCCTTTATTCTACACATGCATAGCCTCCCCTATTATCAATATCACTCATCAGAATGGTATATTTGTTACCAAGGATGAACCTATATTAACACATCATAATTGCCCAAAGTCCGTAGTCCACCTTAGGGTTCACTCTTGGTGTTGTGCATTCTATGCATTTGGACAAATATACAATGACATATATCTATCATTATAATATCATACAGAGCATTTTCACTGCTTTAAGGTCTACTGTGCTCTACCTATTCATTACTCCATCCCCTCAACCCCTGGCAACCACTGATCTGTTTACTATCTCCATAGTCTGGCCTTTTCCAGAACTCACATAATTGGAATCATACAGCATGTAGCCTTTTTGGATTGGCTTCTTTCACATAGTAATATGCATTTAAGATTCAAGCTACACTTTTAAGGATCTCATAGACATACAAGGAAAGGGTCAAATTCGAGGATAAATAAAGTTGTAGATTCAGATAAAATGTTTTGTGTTCTGGATTGAGACTCTGGACAGATAAACACAGTTGTAAGACTGGTCAGGAGAAAAACCACACTTTTCTCACTCTGCAACTGGGGCGTCACTCATCTGAGTAGCCCAAGAAACTTTAAGCCTAGAAATTGGATGAGAAATTAAAACTTGACTGCTTATGTCCTGGATGCCTCTTGTAAACCAATAAACATCCTATCTTTAGGAAGATTAAATCATCTGAAGTCTCAACTTATTTTCACACATGAGTTTTTGAATATAATGTTCAGTACATAATCAAAGTTAATTAAGCACATTAAAAGACAGGGCAGCATAAGGAAGACTGGGTGAAGCAAAGACAATAGATGCACATGAACTTTAAAAATGAGAATTATTGGCTGCATGTTGAATATCTACTACACAAAGTATGATTAAGAAGACAAAACAAATAAAGAAATTTGACATATTTTTCAGGGAACTGAGAACCATGATAATTTACAAGGCTTACTTTCTTAAAAATGAAAATAAAGAGAAATATGATTTTTAAAATATAGCAACTAAAATTAACTCAATAGAAAGATTTAATGGCAGATTAAACACAGTTGAAGAGAAACATAGTGTATTGGAAGATTGATCAGAGAGGAAAAACTGAAATTTTATTAAGTTCTTCTGTTTTTGTCTTTCAACTTCTTTTTTCTTTCTTCATTTGTTTTCTTACTGAAAATGCCCATGACTCTATGTCTGAAGTCTTTTCTTTCCTGGTTGTAGGACTTCCCCCAGTCCATGCAAGTGCCAAGCATTAACATCTCCAGAAAGTGCTTTCAACTAATGGCATTTGGTAGTGGGTACATAAATACCCCACTTTCTCACTCCTTGGGTGGGACAAGTCTACAGTAGGTTTTACTCTTTAGTCTTTAGTCTTCTAGAGGTCTACAGTGGGACAGAGACCCAGTTGTCCACAAAATATCCTGTTCATTGTTCTGTTGTCTCTCTTCCCTACTTAGCTTCTGGAGCTTCCTAGGATCGTTGTCCATTATTTGGTAGGATCATCTTCCAAATGAACTACTTACATCCAAATCCTTATCTCAGGGTCTGCTACTAAGGAGACTACCCTTGGACAGACTGGGAAACATCTCTGGAACATACATGAGAGATACATGTAATAACTATTACACAGAAAGAGGTTTTACTAACCATAAAATACAAAAAGTCCAACAGATATTGTCAAACAATCTAAGAGGCAAACTTCAAAAATAAATTAAATTAATAAAAGCAAGAGTTGGAAAAATGTGGATTAAATAAAACTTGCATAAACACTGAGTAGGAGTGTAAAATTGATCAAATGTTTTGGAAAACTCTTTGGAAGTATGAAACCCTAATTCCAGTCCTTGATAAATAATCAGTGGAAGCACATACATATTTGCCCAAAGATAGGGATAAGAATAGTCATAACAACACTATTTCTAATTGTCCCAAAATGAAAATGACCCATATATATTCATCAAAAGAAAGATAAATATTTTTTGGTTGCATTTATTCAATTGAATACTGCATAGAAATAAAAAAGAAATTAACTACTGATACTCAGAACAGCATTATGGAATTTCACAGCCATTATATGAAGCAAGAAAAGCCCAACATCAAATTGTATAAATCATATTATTTTATTAACATAAAATTCATGAACAGGCAAAATTAGTCTACAGTAATGTATCAGAATAGTTACCTTGGGAGCTACTGACTGGGAGGGACCATAATGGATGATTCTGGGTAAGATTTTGATAGTAATCAATATCATTATCCTGTTGGTAGATACACAAGTTCATAGAAATCTGCTGTACAAAATTGTATCTGAGGTCAACGGTACTGTATTGTACAGTTAAGAATCTCTTATGAGGGTAGATCTCATACTCAGTGCTCTTACCTCAATAAAATAAAATTTAAAGAAAAAACTGGTAGATCATGATCACTACAATCCAAACTTTATTTGGAGCCCATCAGTGTTTTTCTCTAATTCCCTGTTTCTTTTCTGGGATCTAATCCAGGGCACTACATTGAATTTAGTTGTCATGACTCCCCAGTCTCCTCTGGTGGGTGACAATTTTTCAATCTTTTCTTGCTTTTCTTGACCTTGACAGTCCTGAGGAGTACTAGCTAATATCCTGTAGAATGTTTCAAAATATGGTTTCCTTGTATTAAGTTGGGATTATGGATTTGGGGGGAAGAATATCACAGAAGCGAGGTCGTTCTCATCACATCATATTGGGTGAGTAAATGATATCTACATTATATCACTGATAATGGTGACCTCATCCTTTGTTTAAGATAGTGTTGGCCAAGTTTCCCCACTCTAAACTTGAATGTGGAATTGGAAATGCAGTTGAATTAATAAGAGCTATTCCCAGATTGTTATCTTTTTTCTTGTTTCAAACTCAACAGTTCATGTTTTCTTCAATGCATATGTATTATTTCAATAATTCAATATCTAAAAGCAATGAATGGAATAGATGTGGTGATGTAATTATCCCTAATGATTTAGAAGAAAATGCACCTACCACAATGACACAAGGGATAAATGTATGTTTTCTGGCCCACTGAGTAATACTCCAATTATGATTATAATTAAAATTCCCTGTAGTCTATACCTTTATAGTCGTAGAGGTAGATATAAGACTCAGAGTTTGGCAGAGCTTAGACTAGAGATTCAGCTTTCAGCTTTTTCTTTGTATTCACTGAGATTTCTTATGTTCTGCAAATAAAATGCCATTTTACTGGCGTATCCTCTGAAGTATACTGCCACTTTTGTTACTAGCCTCAAGTCTGTTGCTATCTTAAAGAATTTTTATTCCTGAGAATGGCAAAACTTAGAGTAAGAGAGTCCCCAAATGGACTCAAGTTTATCTAACCATTTAAATGTCAACTAATGTGCCATTATAATTCAATGGAGAAAGGATGATTTTCAACAAATGATGCTGAGATAACTGGATGCCCATATGGATAAATGAGCCTTAAATTTTACCTCCCATGTGACACAACTATTAACCTGAATTAAATGAAATCAATCATAGATCTAGACATAAAAATTAAAACTACAAAATTTTGAGTATTAAACACAGAAAACCTTCTGGAATTTGGGGAGGGAATTTTTTTAGATAAAACACAGAAAGGATGGATCATCAAACATTGATAAAAGGAATATCATCAACATTAAAAATGTGGTAAAAATTTATTCATGGTGAAAGACCATTAAAAAAATGAAAACATAAGCCACAGACTGTGAGTAAATATTTGCAATACATGTGTTGACAAAGGATTTATACAGGGAACATATAAAGAACTCTTTATACTCAAAATGGGAAGACAAATAATCTACTTAAAGAATTGGTGAAATATCTCAGCAGCCATTTGACAAAGCAAGATATACAAATCATCTATAAACACATGAAAAGGTATTAAACTTCATTCTTCATTAATGAAATTCTTATTAAAACCACAATGAGACACCACTGCACACCAGTTAGAATGGCTGAAATGAACAAGACTGAAACACCAAGTACTGGCAAAAAGACAGAGCAAGTGGAATGCTCATACATTTCAGATGAGAGTAAAAGGTAAAATTACTTTGAAAACAGTTTATAGTATCTTATGAAGTTATGCAAACTCTTCCCACACAACTCAACAGTTCCTTTTCTAGGCATTCACCCATGAGAAATGAAATCCAACATTTTAACTTAGGAGAAAATTTTTCTCTCTGATATATGCCATAACATAGGGAAGGAGAAAGAGTAGAGAGAGTGATGTCTGGGAGTATTTTGTCTTTATAATTTTTTTTACTTTATTCCTTTAAAAAGTGATTTTCCTAAAAGAGGTGAATTTTACTCCATGAAGAGCTGTTTCTATAGACCTATAAGTGTAAACAGGAGAAAGAAGAAAAGATATGAAAAGATCTTGTCACTTTAACATAGAGAAATATATATGTATATACACACACAAATTTATATATGTAAATAAAATATGGTGCCATATACACATACTTGTTAGTGTATGTAAATCTGCACTGTGCCTTTGATGACCTTCTCATAGTATCTACAGTAGCAAGCCTTTGAGAATTGTACTGATGAGGTGTAAGTGTCCTCTCATGTAATTGTCCTTTGGAGTTTCAAGGTGCAAGTGTAGTTTCTTCATAAAAGAACAGTTTTTAAACTGCTATTAATTCTGAGAAAACACAAACTCTGTATATGTGAGTCCGTGTCTTGTCAGGACAAGAGAACAGTTACTCTTGATTTTTAAACAGAGGGAAATTAGAACAGTGATTTGTCATAAAGGTACTGGAAGAACTGCTGGAATAAAAAGGGGAAGAGAGGTCTTCCAGAGATTAGTAAAGAAGCCATTAAAATCAGCAGGCTGGAGGAAAGAAGTTTTCTTAAGACTCAGCCATCCTATGATTCATCCCTGTTCCTTGAGTGTGGCTGGAGGTTTGATTGAGACCTGACAAGTGTGTATCTCCCTCAGATCTAAAAGGCTGATCATGGTTGAGCTCTACCCTCTAAAATTTGAGTTTAGCACTTTCTCCTGCTACCCAATGCAGTTTAATAGTCAGACAAATATTATGAGGGGGAGATGGTCAAGCTTTTGCAGATGGTCTCAGTTCTCTACTCAGATTTTTTCTCCTAAGTGCCATGACATTTCTGTAGGGCATGTCAACCTGCCTTTCTCATTCAGATCCCCAACTCCCCACAACACCCCGGAACACAACAGATGTCCTGTGGGGAAAATTTGTCATGCATTTTGGGTTTCTTTAGTTTTCAGATTATCAATACATTCTTGTACGTCTGCACAGCACTGCTTGATTCTATTTTCTCAGTAGCGTCCCTCTCCAAGTAACAAACCTGAAATTCAGCCTGTTCCCAGAATCAGAAAGTGTGTGCGGTGAAGGAAACAGCTGGTGACGGCCAGCTCACCGAGGCAGATCTCTTTCTTCTCTGAAATGTTAATAATCTAGTCCTAATTGTTTCCATTTTTATCTGCAAAAAGTGATTTTTACAATTCATCTTTTTAAAAAAGTTATTTCATGGAATTTTTGATCGCAGTGGTCTTCCCCATCCTTCCTGAGGCGGAAGACCATGAATGACTCTCCGTGAACCACGGCAGCTAGGAGACAATGAGCAGCATTGTTAAACCGGTGAAGAAAATGACCGTAGGACGAGGATCCTATGCCTAAGAAGCACTTTTAAAAATATAGATGGAAGAGTCTTTTCAGATCAAAAATCCTAAAGGAATGCCTTCAGTGGATTTACAGTAAAAGAAACCATAAGGAGAGTTCTTCAGGTGGAGGGAAATCAGACCAACCTTGGAGAATGACTGTAGACTATGGAAAATTCAACCAAATAGTAGCCCTTGAGCCGATGAATGTGGCTTAGGAAATATAGTATGCAATCATTGATTTGGCAAATGCATTATTTTCTTTTTCAATTTTAAAAGAAAATCATAAACAACATTCCCATGGGATGGATGAACGTATATCTTTAAAGTTTTGCTCAGGGCCATATTAACACTCCAGCCCTCTGTTATGACATAGTTTGAAAAAATCTCTACCATGTCCTCATGCCACAGAACAGCATACCAGTCCATTGACAGCATCATACTAACCACACAGGACAAACAAGAGGTGGCTAGTATGCTGACGGCTTTAGTAAGACATAAAGGCAGAGATTCAGGGACCTGCCACTTTAATGATGTGTTCAGGAGTGAAGCAATCAGAAACATTCCAGAATATCATCTAAAAATAAAAGAAAAATTATTGCATCTCCTCTCCCCTACCAGAAATGAGAAAGCACAGCCCTTAGAAGATCTCTTTTAAGGCTTTAGGGGCAACACATTCCATACCTAGGAATACTGCTCTGACTCTTACACCAGGTGTGATAAACAAACCTTAAGGTAATTGATTACTACTCCCTGTATATATACCTTTCTGTAATCTTCTCTCATTCTGTGCAGGTGAGACCTGTGACTTGCTTCTAACCAATATAATATAGCAAAGGAAATGGGATGCCATTCCCTTTGTTAGGTTATGTTGTATAGCAATGTGAACAATTCTGCATGAGTAATTAAGGTCCAACATTTGTTCATTTTGACTTAATTCAGTGAGCGTTTATCCTGTGTGGCCTTGGCTTAATCAGTGAAAGCCCTTAAAAGAGGGAGTTAGAGAGACTCTTTTCATTGCTGGCTTTGAAGAAGTGAGATACCATGCTGTGAGGGGCCTACAGAGAGGGCCATGCAACAAGGAACTGCAGGCGGCTCCTAGGATCTGAGAGTAGCTGTGATCAATGGCAGCAAGAGAAGGAGTACCGTAGTCCTCCATCTGCAAAGAGATGTATTTTGCCAGCAACTTGAGGAGCTTAGAAGGAAATTATTCCCCTCTTGAGCCTCTTATGAAACCACAACTCTGAGTGATACCTCAATTGCAGCCTGATGACACCCTGGAGAGTCCAGAAAACCCAGCTAAGTGGTGCCAGGACTGCTCCCCTGTAGAAATTGTGATACGAAAATATGTATTAGTTTAAGCCACTGAGTAGATGGTAATGTATTATGCAGCAGAGAAAACTCATATATCAGGTGACACAGAGGCTGCTAGCTTCAAGTGACTCTGGGGTAGAAATTGGCTCCAGAGCTGGTCCAGGGTGCAGAGGTCAGTGTTGGGAAGCAGCTGCAGTGTGGAACTCATGCCAATCCCAGTGGGAGAGTAACAACGTAGATCCCTCGGATTCTGGAGCAAGGCAATATCACATAAAATAGATAATTCTATGCCTTGTGATAAAAAGACTCTGCTGTGTTAGGGGTTCCTGGTAGAGTCTGGCAAGGGTTAGTCAAGTTGTCAGTGGCCCCGGGGAAAATGTAAGTGGATCTAATTGGGTGGTATTTGGATGTAGTGTAACCAACAGATTGGTTGACACCCAGTGGCTTTAGAGCGTTAAACTTGCTTCCGAAATACTCATCATTTTTAAGAAGGTATAGGCACAAAGAGATTATATTATTCAATTGTATTAATATAAGCTTGAAAGAGTAGATTGTCCACATTTGGAAAAAATGCAAATTACTTTCAGTGATGTGAATCGATGTGTCCAAGGGCAATAATGATTATTTTATGTTAAATGAAAAAGTTAGAAACCAAGTTACCTTGTTTATACATCTCAAGACACACACATTATGCACAGAAAAATCATACAGCAAATGTTAACAGCGGTTATCTCTGAATGGTTGCATTTTAGCTTATGTATCCTTCCCTTTGCTGTTTACTGTAGTCACCATGTTTTCTAAGTCAATTTGTATATTTTCTATAATTAAATTTTTAGAAGAAATTCATGAGGTACGCTTGATGAAGCACTGTCTCCAGTGATTTAGAAGAAATTATATTCTTGTAAAATGCCACATAAGAGAGCACTCAATCTAATTTCTGCATTTGTGATATAAAAAGAACTAGTTCAGTAAAGATTCTCTAGCATCTAAATCCCTAATGTCATGGAGGCGTACATCAGCCCTACAGTTCGTTCATAGGAGTCAGATTCATCTTCCAAATCTCCCTCTCTGTCTCTCTTTTTCCTTCTCTCTCTCTCTGAGCATTTCTGAATATTAAGAAAGAAATATAGTCCCATCACATTAATTAAAATTTATTGTGGACTCCTGCTGTATTTACCAACTTCTTAATATTTTCAATACTGTTTGGATTCTGAGTGGAATCCTCCTTACAGACTATTAATACTAGGAACAGGAGATGCAGATGAGTTGGTTTCACGTTGGGTGATCTGTCTTGTGTCATCTTTCACTTATATGGGGGACATTGAATTCCTGCAACCGTTGAGGCAGGGAACACTCTTTCTTAGTCTAAATACCATAATGTCTCCTGAGTCCATTTTTCCAAAGTCCCAATTGCTGAGCTTTGGTCCTGTTCCCTTCTCTGTGGTGTCACCCTGATTTCTGCTTTGAGGATATTCACCATGTGCCTAGCAGAGGACAGTCACACTGAAAATTTTAAAAAGAGCATTATAAAATCTAAGAATGTCTTCAACATCTCAAAATCTCATAGAAAGGAGAAAAGGATAATATGTATAAAGTAATAGTGAGCACAATATGTCATGAAATTTGATTTCCTGGTAGTAATGTCTGTAGGTATACCAAGAATGTAGAAAATATTTCTGGAGTGAAAAGGGAAAATTTCTTTGTGATTTTCTAGTGATTTTCATTTAAAGCTGTATATATTGTAAGTGCTGCATCAGGACACTAGAAAAAGAGGATGTTCCAGGTAAAAAAAAATAAAATAAGCCAAGGAATAAATGAGCAAGAATTGTTCAGTGTAAGCTGAGAATGTTGGCATGATTAAAGAAAGTTGAACACTAGTGGATAGCTAGTGTAAGGGTTTAGATAAAACTGAGCAGAAGCACTTACAATTAGCTAATAGGGGGAAATCAAAGTTTTATGAGAAAAAGACTGTCATCATAACCACAGTAATCAAGGGAAGAAGCTGACGTTCTCACAGTGCAAGCCAGCAGCACTACCCCCGACTGGTGATTGCAGCTTGCTGAATCTCCCACAGGCACCAAACTGAGATTAGAACAGGAGGACAATAGAGTCATACTGAGAAAGCAAGGGAAAAACAGACAATTTATTGAAGGACAGTAAGTGGTGAATTAAGACAAACGGGGCCAAGAGGAGATTCAAGAAAGAGCTGAGATACCCTTTGATGTCCCAAATTGTACTCACTTGCTCATTACTGCCTGCTTTGGCCGTTGATCTGTTTCTTAGATTTTTAAAAATAATATGAGGCTTTAAAAATAATACCAATTAGTCATAGCACTAAGAATTAAAAGGGGTGTGGGTGGAGAAACCTACATCTCCTGGATTTCACATCATTTCCTAATTTAATACTTGCACACCTGATAAATGTGTATTGTAATGTCATTATGACTGATAAAAAGGTTGAGGCTCAGAAAATTTGATTTATTCAGCAAAGATAACACAGAAAGTGACAAAGCCTGGAACTGAATTTAAATCTATGCTTCCAAGCCCATGTTTCTTTCCTTATGCTGGTATGTCATTAGCTCTTTGTCACTTTTCTGTCCATTCTCTTTTCTACATATAGGAAATACATTTTTTGTGTGCCAAAATAGCATTTAGCTATGAAGGAGATAATAGTTTCTTTCTACCTTGACTTGGTCAAACAAAACTAAAATAGTATCTTCATCTATGAGAGTCAAGCTAATAGTTTTTTATTAACCTGCACATTTCAGACATATACTTGTCATTGGTATGTTATTATTATAAACTTACTTTTTAAAACATTGTTAAATGATTAAAGATACTTCTGTGCTTATGAAGATGCCTCTGTGTTCTCAAAATAACGTATACAAATATAACAAAGATTGCATGACTCAAAACAAGATAGTCACGTATATAGCTTTGATCAAAACCAATGTTTCCATCACCAGAAATTTGGAGGATGATTATGATCCGTTGGTGTTTATTACCATATTATCTAGCAAGAAAATGGAAAAAACATATTAGAGAATATAAAAGGCCCTAAAGAATATAGACGACTTGAAGAAAACACATTATAAATTACTGCTCAATTCAGATAGTCTATAAGAATTTAATGTTATGCCTACTAAAGTTTTTAGACTGAAAAATAATAACAGAAAGTTAAAGATAATGATCAGCGAATCTAGAGGAGTGTGTTGAGAGCATAAGTGAGAAAACACTTCAGTAGGAAAGGGAACACAGGAGTGAGGGAACGTGTCATAACTGCTACTTCCTCGTGTTACCAGGTGGCTACACTGTGTTTAGAACACTAAGGCAGTCACTGTGGCATCAGTATGAAATCAATGGAAAGTCTGATGATATACAGGGCATATTTCCTTCAACATCCATATATTTTTTCAAAACTTGAAAATCCTGTGGTGACTCATAAGTGCTGCATTTCCTATGATCCTTGACTTGAACATCATAACCATAGAAGTATTATAGCCTCTAATGCTTTACTTCTCCTGATCCTTCCCTTACAAATGTCAGTGCTAAATTTATATTCATCATGATATTAATGCTATAAAAAACACAGATCTTCAGAATGATGGAAATGTGAAAGACATTTTTTCCACAACAACGTAGAACACTCTCTGTGTGTCCCTAAACGTCCTTCGGATTCTGGGCTTAGGGCCAACTTCAAATCCCAACTCATCGCTACAACTGTGTGACCTCTAACAGGTTCCTTAAGTCGCATGTGCCTCAGCTTCCTCATGTAAAACTATCCCACTTCTATTAGCCATTGCCAGATTAACACATGGACAGAACTACATTGTGCCTCCAGCTGGATATAACGATCCTTGGTGAGGGTAGGATACTCTTCTTCTCTATGTCCATTACCATTCCACAGCTCAAGTGTTATAAGATTCACCATCACTAAACGTATGCCCAAGAAATAACATTTACTCATTCAACTATGAGATAATTACTTATTTACCATTACTTGTAAGATACATCCAACCTAAGAGATGTTATAGGGAAAATATATCTTAATAATAGATGAAACATAGTATGGATTCAAATGCCAATGCTTTTCTCTAGAATCCTGTCAGGAAAAACAAAACAAAATGAAATGCTTGAGTCCATTTTGCATCACACATTTTAAATTTAATTTTCATAGCTAAATCAAGGCTTTGCAATCCAGGACTATTTGATCCTTACATATAGCCCAAAGGTCAGTGTAGTACAGAAGAAGGATCAAAAGACTAGAAGGTAAAATTGAGATCCAGGTTTGGCTGCAACAATACATGGAATGAACAGTGAGCTCATTCTTAGTCCTGATGTGAAGAGCATCAGAGCTATCCCAAATATTTCAGATGAAGAAAATAAACCTAAGAGTTCTGCTTCAACAATACTTGTATACATATGCCTCCATTCTTGGGTAGACATAGAAATATCCAAGAATTATCCAAGAAGTGAAAGACAGATTGTTCATGACATCCAGGACCCCACACTGTAGCTGGGGAGAAAAATGTGTAAATATATAAACTGATAACTACGTCACACTGTGGTCCAAGCAATAATTAAAGGAAGATTCACAGAAATGGTGACTTTCAAAGAATAATGACTTCCGTCTGGACAAGTTAGAAAATGTTCCTTGGAAAGGTTCATGACTCAGCAGTGGTTTTTGGGTGAACGAGATAAGTGGTAAGTTAAGGGTATCTAGATTGATGAGACATTGCATAAATGTGCAAATACGTAAAACAGCAGATAGATACATAGATAGATGACAGAGAGATAGATAGAGGTAGAGACAGAGATAGGTAGATATAGATATTTATGGAGACAGAAATTTGTACAGAAAGTGGACGAGGATAAGTCTAGTAGAGAAAACCTGGTAGGAAATTTTAAGAACTTGAATATGCACCAGTCAGTGACTCTGAGTCACTTAGATTTACAATCTGGGGAATGATTTACTCATTGTAGCTTTCATTTAGTTGTTTTAATTTAGCTTACACTTCTTGAATGTATTTATTTTTTGAATAAGTGGTATATACCCATGATCCACTTCCTCTTCTTTTCTCTCCGCCATGTGAGAAATGCCTAATTCATACTTCCAGAGATATTTTATGCGTATTCAAACAAATATCTAAATATACGCTGATTGCTTTTGAAAAGAGTTATTTTAGGGGTAGTGTGTCAGACATATATGAGAGGGTGAATCTATAGGCTTAAAGACCAACTTGGAGACTGTTGAACAGTACAAGTGTAAAATAATAAAAATATGATCTAAAGAAATGCTGCTGGTGATAGAGAGGACAGAATCAAGAATTTTGTGGCAATGTGGTATTTTAAGGGACTACAGATTTCTGGATGAAAGCTTTATGATAAATTAGAAGAAAAGATAATATCATGCTGTAAATAGTATACAATATGTTTGTTTATCAGGTATCCCGGAGGTTTGCAATAACTTTGAAACCCTAACATACTCATTCTAGCCAGATGTAGCTTCTTCTGGGGACAATGGGAAACCAAATTCCCGTTTGTAGTCCTATCATCGATATGTATGAGGAGACGCTCTACCCCTAACACGACTTACAGGATCATAACAAAGTAGCTGAGGGAACTGAGCAGGATCTTCCCACTCCTCGGCGTGGTTAGTGTAACCAGGGGGCAGTTACAGAGAGCAGGGACATGGTAGATACTTAAGAAATATTTCTTGAAAGACAAATACTATATGATCTCATTTATATGTGCAATCTAAAGCAATCACACTTATGGAAGCAGAAAGTAGAATGGTGGATGTCAGGGGCTGGGAAGGGGGAAATGGAGAGATCTTGGTCAAGGGGTACAAAGTTTCAGTTACGCAGGCTGAATAAGTTCTGAAGATCTAATGTACAGCAATGTGACTAAAGTTAACGATACTGTGTTGTATACTTGACACTTGCTAAGAGGGTAGAACTTAGGTATTCTCACCAAAAAAAAAAAAAAGAAAGAAAAGAGTAATTTGATTGATGGATATGTTAATTAGCTTGATTGTGGTAATTATTTCACAATTTAGGTGTATATCAGAACATCTGGTTGTACTCCTTAAATACACATAATTTTTATTTGTCAATTATACCTCTACAAAACTGGAAAAAATTTTAAAAGAATAAAACAATGTCCTAAAAAGGAAAAAAAAAAATTTGTTGGCTAAATAAAAATGATAACCTGCTGTGACTTGTTATTATACAAAAATTCGGGGAGACTGTGAGAATAATCATGGAGCATGAGGAGACATTTAAACTTTCAGTTGACTTTTATATAAAATGTTTCATATCTGCTGCTGTTTTTCTTCAGGTTTTCCGAGAAACCAGAATTACATCAGAAAACAATCATTAATTTTAATTGCTCGTTTTAAGTCCTCCGGAGAATAAGGCAACCAATTTCCTCTGGCGTCCTGGTGGCGCAGGGAGTGGAAGTAGATGTGAGAGTGTCAGCATCTCCCCCAGACTAGCTCTCCAGAGGCAGGAGGGGGGCTGCCTTTCCACCAGCAGGTTTGTAGCTCTGAGAAAATATGGATATTCCTTTTCATGTAAGGTATGTACAAGAGGCTTTAGGTTCAGTCAGCTCCTCATGGGAAAAGTAACTTGGGGGAAACTTTGGAGCCACTCTTACACATCAAATATCTGGAATGGGAAGTGCCCTCTTTCCACAGAGCTTTGTGTGAGGGCC
The DNA here is from genome assembly GCA_031878705.1 of Tapirus indicus. Lineage (NCBI taxonomy): Eukaryota > Metazoa > Chordata > Mammalia > Perissodactyla > Tapiridae > Tapirus > Tapirus indicus. The sequence goes on along the minus strand of CM062930.1, from coordinate 87,608,370 downwards.
TGGCTCAGCTGAGCCCCTCCACAGCAGTATCTGGAACAACTCTTTCCCGGGAGCACGAGAACAGAAGGGCCCTGAGAGTTTTCAGGTGTATGTCTGTGAGTTTCTGTGACTTGTTTGCAAGAGTTGTGCAAGGGAGAATAGGCAGGTATTTAAATAAAATTGAATCTGAAGGAACAAAATGAACCTTCTGGAGAAATATAATGAACAGGACCTACTCCAAAGAAGATTTTAGAGCATGGAAAAAATATACTGGCTCACAAGGGAAAAAAGAGAAAAAAAGGGAGGAAAGGATAAGGAAAAAGCTTTTAAATACCACACTTCCTAGACTCAAAAACAATACAAATTGTTTAATCCATGTAATAACATCATCTGGGAGGTAAGGAACAATGATATTTAATTAGCACATTAGCTTTAAGTTGAATCCAGACAGAAGAAATATGAAAATTGACCGCTATCAAGGCAACAAATCAATAGTTCTCAACCACAGATGATTATGAACCCCTCTGTGCCCCCAAGGGGACATTTGACAATATCTGGAGACATTTTTGATTGTCATATTGGAGGGACTAGGGATGAGGGTGATACGGTCATGTAGTGGATAGAAGCCAGAGATGCTGCTATACATGGTGCAATGCACAGGGTAGCTCCTCTTATCCAAAAAATAATCAAGCACTAAATGTCAAAAGTGCCAAGGCTGAGAAACCCTGAAAAAGGGAATTAAGAAAGAATTTTATAATAGTGATAATTGACTGGAAAACATTGCCTTCTGATTGATCTTTAAATCCTTAGATATCTGAACATATAGGGCTCTTGAGGATTCTCAGTGTTATTTGGCACCTCTGACCTTTAGTTCTGGAATAACTGGAATGATCTGGTTCTAGGGTCGCAGAAACAGAGATGACCTCACCAGAAATGATAGTCTGAGAAGAGAATCTTCATTATAAACAATTATAATTGAGGGAGTTCCTGGTATGCTTGATTTACAGTGCTAGAAAGAGGAAAGTTCCAGAACTGGGATGTGTTCCTCACCATAACGTTCTGAGTATTCTGGATATAGGGTTGCCAGATTTAGCAAACAAAAATACAGAATGCTAAATTTGATATGAACTTCAGACAAACAAAGAATAACATTTTAGTATAAGTATGTCCATGCAATATTTCAGACATACTTATAGCAAGAATTCATTGTCTATCTGATATTCAAATTTTACTGGGGGTTCTACCTTGGAACCAATTTGATAAATCCCACCATTCTCTCTGTGTTAAGAACCCCTTTATCATAAATGTCTTTAGAGTGTGGAGACATCTTAACTTCCATCCATATTCTTGACAGGTAATGGAGGACAGAATGAGTATTCTAGGAGCTTTACAGAAAGAGGAGGGAAGGGTCTAGAAAAGGAAAGAGTTTTTTTCTCAATGTTTAAGGGTATTTGCCATACTTATTCCTGAACAAGGATGTTTCTCTAACTTCATTCTCTACATTTCGTCTTGACCCATGTCTTCAGAACAGCTCCGTGGCCCTCAACACATTCATTGGACTAGTTTCCATAGTTTTATGGCACGAAGATAGTCTTTAAAATGATCAAAAGGATTGGGCCAGCCTGGTGGTGCAGTGGATTAGTTCACGCTTTGGCAGCCACGGTTTCACAGGTTTGGATCCCGGGCGCTGGCCAATGCAGTGCTTGTCAGCCATGCTGTGGTGGTGCCCCATGTAAAGGAGAGGAAGATGGGCATGGATGTTGGCCCAGGGCCAGTCTTCCTCAGTAAAAAAGGAGGGTTGGCAATGGATGTTAGCTCAGGGCCGGTCTTCCTCACAAAATAAAATAAAATGAAAAGATCAAAAGGATTTGCAAAAAAGTGTAAAAATGTGATCTTTGTAAAATAAAAATATGAATATCTCACATTTGTAATGTTGATCAGAGCCCAGTCTAGAGAGATGGGTACAAGACTGGGAACTTAAGAATCTGGGTTCTAGATGTAGGTTGATCATCCAATATCTATATGTCATTGGGCACATCATGGCTTCTTCAGGTTTCTGTCTGCTTACCTGTAGAAAAAGGCAGTTCAATAAATATACTTTATTAAAAAGCATAAACCATTATTTACTTTGACATTAGACCTATATAGTTGAAAAGAGGGATGATTATTAAAGTACTAAACTGATATTTAAAATATGGATATCATAAAGTATACAGACCTTTCTTTATATCACAATATATGCACATATTTTATAGACATTCATTCTAATTATAGAAGTTATTTCAGATGCTTCACTTTTAATTAGTAATTGTAAGACAGAAAAAACATTTTTTTTTTATTTTGCTAGACCTTATTTTGCAGAATGCTTGAAATCAGTGAGATTAGAATGTCTTACATGAGGATTTGATTACACATTATCAGCTAAATTTCTCGAGTTCATAATTATTAAACTTGTGTTTAAAGTTATATTTCAGAACATGAACAGAATTAAGTTTTATAATTTTTGAGAAAGTAAAATTAACTTGTAATTCTTTTCTGAAACATTAGATATTCCTGTCTTGGATACTTAACTCCTGTCAGGATTATAACACAGATCTCTTTTGTCTCACCTTATGCTCTGCACAGGGGATAGTTAAGCATGCTTCATGTGTCAATCGCTCTCCATAATGTATTATCTCCAAGACTGATTTTCAGATCCTACCATCAGGAAACACGTTTCTGGCAGAGAAAAATATAACCACTGGGGCCACGTTCACCCTCTTGGGTTTCTCAGATTACCCAGAGCAGCAAACCCCCTCTTCTTGGAATTTCTGTCCATTTACAGCTTCAGTGTGGTAGGGAATCTTGGAAAGATTGCGATGATCAAAATCAACCCCAAACTACAATTCCCCATGTACTTCTTTCTCAGCCACCTCATTTGTGGATTTCTATTCTTCAATCATTGCTCTCAAGATGCTAGTGAACCTACTTGCAGAAGACAGAACCATTTCATTTTCAGGATGGATGGTGCAATTCTTTTTCTTTTGAACATTTGTGGTGACTGAATTAATTCTATTTGCTGTGATGGCCTCTGACCACGTTGTGGCCATTTGCAGCCCTCTGCTCTGCACAGTTGCCATGTCCCAGAAACTCTGTGCCGTGCTGGTGGTTGTATCACGTGCATGAGGCGTAGCTTGTTCTTTGCTCCTCACGTGTTCAGCTGCCAAATTATCTTTCCAGGGTTTTGACATCATCAATCACTTCTGTGAGCTGTCCTCCCTGGTTTCCCCTCTAGCTCTGACTCTTGTCTCAGCCACTTGTGTCTTCCATTGTTGCCTTTAATGAGGTGAGCACACTGCTCGTCATTCTCACGTCTTATGTGTTCATTGCGGTCACCACCCTAAAGATGCATTCAGCTGGCAGGCACCGCAAAGCCTTCTCCACCTGTGCCTCCCACCTGACCACCATCACCATCTTCCATGGCACCATCCTCTTCCTCTACTGTGTGCTCAACTCCCAAAACCCCAGGCACACAGTCAAAGTGGCCTCTGTGTTTTACACAGTGGTGATCCCCATGTTGAATCTTCTGATCTGCAGTCTGAGAAATAAGGATGTCAAGGATGCAGTCAGCAAAATAATGAAAAGCAACTTTTCATACTGAACACATGCATTGGTAAATATACTTCAATTTTTGCAGAACACCTTTCTGATTTTTGAATGAACTGTGTATCGAGTTCATTTACAAAAATTACTTTAGATTTTCAAAAAGAAAGCACATGAGATTTAGGTTAAAGAGACTATATCTGGCTCTGATTGTATAAACCAGAGACGATCAATAACCTGACTCCGTCTTTATTTAGAACAATGATTTAATATGATTTAGTTCAAAAGTTGGTGTGTGGAACAAATGAACATGTAGACAATATATCCAGTATATTGTATATGTGCAATAAATGCTGATTCTGTTATCCTTTCTTCCCTGATAACTGACAGATTGTAGGTGCTAAATTTTTTTCTTTTAAATTTAGTGAAATAGATGACAAGAAAAGATACAGTTTCACTTTCAGGAACCTCACAATCCAGGGTTGCTAGTAAATATCATAATAGGGTTGGTGGAGAGAGACAATGCATAATCATTTGTGGCTATCAGAGGGATTGCTTCATAACTGCCTGCTTCTTTTACTTGGCCCTGAAGAATAGGCATGTTTTTAAGAGAAACAAAAGAGAAAGACAGTAGTTTTATTCAGGAGTAAAAAGTATAAACAATGTTGAAGAGTTGAGTACATATAATTAAGTCAATGACTGAACAAATATTTTGAGCTACTATTAGCACAGTATGTGCACTACATGCACACAAAGTATCTTGTTAGGTGCTCAAGGGAATGAATATTTGCATAAATTGTAGCTATTATTCTAAATTACCTCAGGAAAGTTTCATTGTGTAGGACGACAGGATTTACAAGAGGTTTGGGAATATTAGCATGCTTTTTGAAACAGTAAGAACAAAAAAAAGGATATGTTCATGTTCTATGTTTTATGCTTCCTATCACCAACCAATCTGTGTAAATATATTATTAATTCATATGGCAGGTTGACCAAGAGTATATCTCAATTTTCTTCATCAGGACTCTCTAGGCAGGCTTCATAAAAAAATTGAATGGATTTGTTGTAAGTATTAAGAACCATTTGCTTTCCATGGACTTGAATGTTGCTTTAAATTAACTCTAATATTTAATTGTAATCTAAACAAAGAAAAAAGTCAAACCTAGATTATTGTGTATATGAAGGAGGATTAATTTTTCCTCTAACAATTGTAACATTTATTATAAGTTGCCCTCATGGACAGAGGTATCTAATTTAGAAATTTTGTAACATCATATTGGTCTTTTCTTTTATCTCATCTATCATTAATTTTGCTTGAATTGTTTATACATGTTTTCCCATTTATACTCTTTGTGTTGAAAGAAATTCCAAATTTAGTCAGTAAAACATTGAGAGAACAAATTCTGGCTGTTTTGTGAAGGTAAAATGAAATCTGGGCTACAATTTTATATTGGGTCAATAAAATAAATTAAAATGATCATATGGTTTTAAGCTTAAAATGATAAATTATCACATTTTTTCTGGTTAATATTTGGATATGTAATGACAACCAACACCATTTTTATACATTCACACATAAACAATCTTCTTCTACACATTGTCATTTACTTGATAATTAACTGAACTAGAACAATTGTGAATTGTGTTTAAGTAGTAGAAAAGTTATATTGGCCTTGATTGGAATCAGTGATGACTAATCCATTCTCAGAGAATAAATCTTTATGTTTCTTTTCTGTTTTGGCAAAGGATGACTAAATTTTTGTGAAGTCAGAGACACAATCCCCTTACTTTTTATTCTCAGGAAATGGAGATACATATTGTTTAAGTGCTCTGATCATTGTTTTAAAATTAATGGATGACATAATCAAGACAATAATTTGAGACTTCAACCCTACAGGCCTCAAGACTTTTCATTAAAGACTGATGTAAAATTTCATACTCTTTCATTTTCTAATTTTAGATTTCAAATTATCTTTGGTAACTTCTATAGCTTCTTTAGAGCATGATTTTTTGTTAGTGTTATTCAGTCTTCATTAGTTCATGTGCTTCTTAAACAAATTAATTTTAAAAATCTGTAAGCTGTTAGAATTTTCAATTGACTTCAAAAATAACTCATCCCACGTTTAATTGAAAAATAAAAATCTAATATCTAGTGCATACCATGGCTATCTTATGTTCATAATAATTAATTTGAAATATGTAAAGCATCCAATTTTATACCATTTCTTTTATCTCAGAACTTATATTTAAACTCACTTACTCTCAAGAATTATATTCCTTAATAATCATACTAGTATATTACTTTGCCACAAAATTATGTGTAAATTGGCCTTTTATTTCCTTTGCTAATAAAGTTCTAAGTGATTTTTATCTACAATGAATTATCATTATAGTGATCATTACCTTACTTCTATTCAATAATTTAAATATGTTACAAAATTTTGTTTCAAAGATAACTATAAAATGTCATTATAAATGCATCTCTTAATGATATTGATTGAGATGAACTTTATTGCTTTTTATTTCAATTAGTAAAACTATCCATGAATGAATGTTTTGGATGCTAGAATAATACAGATTTTAGCATACTTAAATTCGATTGTGATTTTTTTGTAGTAGGAATGTCACTCAATATTTTTTAATATCACATGCATATTAAGTCAAAAACCTCGTGATCCCTTATAATTAATGATTATTTTAATAATTTACTAAATATAATTATATACATTTCATTTATTGTTTAAGGTGCATCTGCTAATCTTCTAATTTTAAAATGAAATTGTGCAGTCATTGGAGAAATTCACTTTTTTAGTTTATTAGAAGTTTATTAAAAAAGGGTTTGCTATGATTTATTAAATGACAATTTTAAAATATATTCTATCATTTAACTTAGTTGAATCTTTCTGAAGCCAATATTATCCATCTTCTGGCTTAAGCATAGGAAGTAGCAAGCTAGAAAGAGATTTGCTACCAACTTTGCAGCACAAAAAGCTAAATATTCTGAAAACTTTAAACATTTTTGGAACCCAATGGATAGGTGGAGTCACTGGGCAACCGACTAACACAAGCATAGAATAGCCCCCCCACTTTGCTGCCACCCATCACTGCCCTCCCTCATGCACTCCTTGGCCCCCATCCACAGTGGCACTGAAATGAGGGAGTGGAGATGTGAGGGACGGGGAGATGGAAGGAAGGAGAAGCTGAAGCAGAGCAGAAGGGAAGAGAAAAAGAAGAACCCACCTGCAGCCCCCGGTCCACTCCCACTGGTGGTCTTAGCCTGCATGAGGTGCAGAGAGCAAGTGGGGAGGGAGGGAATGCAAACCTCACCCAGGGCCCAGGGTCTACCTTTCCCAAAAATTCTCTGCCACACCAGCCCACCCGCTGGATGGAACCATCTCTCGCCTGCCATGCTCCTGAGGTTACCTGTGCATCCTTCCTCAAGCTCAGCTGGGGAAGGAGCTCCATGGGTACAGGAGGAGGAAGAATCAGAAGAGAGATCCTCCCCGGGGTACACATGCAAAGGGAAGACAAAGTTTAAAGTGGATTAGACACTGAAAATATGTTAAAAGCCAACCCCCATCCTAATTATAAGTTAACACTAGAGGAATTTGAAGCTTGTGGTGCACTGAGGTGGCCATAGTGTTAACAACACTGAAGCCCAGCTCAACTCCTATACTTAATGTTAAAAAAGAAGTGAGTTAACTTCCAGGCAAAAATACCATTTACTTCTGTCTCCGTTGTCCTACTGTTGACATACATGCTTAAGCAAAAATTATATAGCAACACAAATAAGCAGAAGAAAACAACGCACTACAAAAAAGCAAAGATATTAACAGAATTAAATTCAGGTATAACCTAGACATTAGAAACAGCAGACAGGCAATCTAAAATAAATATAATTCCCATGGGCTCTAATGGAAAAGATAGACAACATGAATGAATGATGGGGATTTCCTGGAAGTCATGGAAACTATAAAACTGAATCAAATAAAAATGCTAGGAAAATTTAAAAAATGACAGAGATAAAGAATATTTTAGAGGGCACAACAATAGATTCAAAATAGATTAGGAAAGAATTAGTGAAATTAAAAATAGATCAATAGGGAACACACAAAAATAGCGTGAAGAAAACAAAAACACTTAAGTTGTGGGTAATGAAATCAAATAGTAAAAATAAGTATAATTTGAAACTCAGAAGGAAAAGAGAAGGAGGTCAGGGCAAAGGGAATGTGTATAGACATAATGGCTAAGAAATTTCTGAAATTAACAAAAGACACCAAACTCAGATCCAAGAAGCTCAGAGAACACAAAGCAGAAAGAAAACAAACACACACACATGCACAACATAGAAGAAAAGAAATTAAAAGATAAAATGCTGAGTTCAACAACCATTACATATTGAGCCAGTCTTCTCAACCTCACCAATACTGACATTTTGCACTGGATAACTTTTGTTGTGGGGCACAATCCTGTGCATTGTAGGGTGTTTAGTGGTATCCATGGCCTCTACACACTAGATGCCAACAGTACTTCCCTGCAGTTGTGACAATCAAAGATATTCTGTGTGTTGTCCAATGTCCCCTGTGCTTTTTATTGGGGGGAGGGGGGCAGAATCAGGTACAAAACCAAATCTACTTTAGAAAAGCTGATCTAAAAGAAAAAAACGGTGAGCGTTACAACAGATTTCTTGTTAGAAAATGTGAAAATAAAAAAAATGGACAGAAAATTGACAATGTTAAAAGGGAAACAACAAAAATTCAGTCACTCCAGAATGGTATGCACATGAAAATATCTTTCAAAAGGGAAAGAAAAAACAACTTTTTTGGGAATAACAAAAACTGAGAGAATTTATTACCTGTAGGCATGTACTACCAGAAATGTCAAAATAAGTTATTCAGGGAGAAGGAAAATACTACCAGACAGAAAATTAAAGCTACACAAAGAAATGAACACTGGTAACTGCATAATGATTAAATGTATTTGGTTCTCTTTTTCATGTTTTTAATTGTTCTAAAAGACATCAGACTGCCTGAAGGAAAAAGAAAAAGCAATGAAATGGCATTTATAGAGTCTATAAAGGTAACATATGTAATAATACCATGGTGGAACAGAGAGAACTTAAAAGTTTACTGTTTTATGATCCATAGAAGACCTATGATTTATTTTAAAAATCTACTGTAAACTTCTAGAAAACGATTATAATTTTTAAAGAAGTAAAAATAAAAAGTCAACAGAGCAGGCAAAATAAATGGAATCATAAAAAATTATTTCAATGGAAGACCAAAAAGGAAAGATACAAGCAATAGAATAAACAAATAGAGATAAGGTATAAAGATAGTAGATTTAATTCAGCCATATAAGCAATTACGTTAACTATAAATAGTCTAGACACCTTAATTAAAAATGGAGATTGTCGTATATAGCATTGTCATATATAACAAAATAAATCTCTGCACTATCTAAAGAAATCTTAAAGACAGATTGACTAAAAGGTAAAAAAATAGAAAGTATCTCATGTGTGGGGGATCAGAATTGGCCACCTCAAGTTGTGTCTCTTTACCTTGCTCTGAAGGAGGCTTTGACCTTCACTCCCCCCCTGCCCCACAACTGTCTAAGGGGATTTGGGATGGAAGGCCTGTCCCTGGGATGGGCCTTCACCTTGGATGACTCTGGGTATTGATAGACTTCAAGGGTCTTTGCCATGCCCATTCCTATCAATGTTCTGTTTACCAAACAGAACATATGTAAGGGAAATCTCCATCTGTAAAGGTATCACCGTTTCTGTACTGGGAAGAGGGGTGGATGACCTCATCTCTAGAAACTTGTCAATGTGGAAGGTGAGGCTTAAATCTGCATAATAACCTTACTGTGCTTTTCTTGTAATCCCTTGTGGCTGACACACCCAAACCCCCAAAAATCCCTGTTTGTCTATATAGGAGGAGAATCTCTGCCACTTTGTCGAGAGAAACTCCTTGGTCTCTCCCATGTATACATGTCTTATAAAGCTTTATTTGATTTTCTCCTGCTATTAGGCTTCATGTCGATTTAATTTGTAGCCCAGCCAGAAAGGACCCAAAGTGGGTAGAGAATGCTCTTTCTGTCCATCACATGCATGGATATATTAACATAAAACAAAGTAGAAGAAAATAAAACAGAAAGAACAAAACAAAATCTCAACAAGATTTTTCAATTAATTGACAATCTGATTCTAAAATGTATCCAGTAGGAACTAGAAAAGACAATGTTGAAAGTCACAAAATAATTGGAAGAATCTCACTACCTGATTTCAATACTAACTATAAAGCTAAAGTAACTACAACAATGTGTATTAAAAGTATAAACATATAGATCAATGGAACAGAGTAGAGGATCCACACACCTAAATGATCAAATTATTTTACACAAAGATACAAAACTTGTGCAGTGAAGAAAAGATAGTCTTTTAACAGAAGATGCTAGAACATTTAAATGTCCATATGCAAAAATTGAACTTCAATCCATAAATCACATCATATAAAATAATTAACTCAAATGAGCAAAGAACTAAATGTAATATCAAATTTATAAAACTTCCAGAAGAAAACATAAGAAAAATTATTTGTAATTTCACAGTGAACAAATATTTCTTAGGTATGATTTCCAAATTATGATCAATAAAAGAAAACTGATGTGAGATGTCATCAAAATCAAATACTTTGCTCTTCAGAAGCCACTGTTGAAAGAGGGAAAAGATTACACACATAATGGAAGAAATTCTTTCCAAGCACACATCTGCTAGAGGATTTGTATCCAGGATATAGACAAAACTCTCAAAATTAAACAGCACACTTCTAAATAAACCAAAGATTAAAGAAAAAAGCACAAGAGAAATTATAGACAATTTTGAATTGAATAAAAATAAAAGCACAATCAATAAAATTTTAAAAGATGCTTCTAAAGTGCTTAGGGGGAAATTTAGGGCTTTAGATTCCTACATTAGAAAACAAGAAATATCTCAAAACTAGATCCTTGGCTTCACATTTAGAAACTAGAATAGAGAATAATGAACTAAAAACAAACAAAAATAAAAGGAAGGATATAATAAAAACTAGAGTATACACCAATAAAAGATGGAAAACAATGGAGAAACTCAAAGGGTTTGAATTTTGAAAAATCTATAAAATTGACAAGATTTGATCTAAAATTACTAAAAAAAATGGATAAGATAGAAATTAACATAATCAGGAGGGATATTGACCTCACAGAAATTAAAATGACTATAATGAATATTATAAACAACATATGTGAACAACATTAGTCAACTTAGGTCACATGGACAATTTCCTAAAAAAAACAGAGTTACCAAAACAGACAAAAGAAGAAATAGAAAATATGAAGATAGCAAGTAAATAAATTGAATTTGTAATTAAAATATTCTGTCCTCCTACCAATATCTAGACACAGATGGCATCATTGGTTAATTTTACTAAACATCTTTGTAAAAAAAAAAAAGCCAACTGTTAATTAACTTAAATCAAAAAATAGAAGAGGAGATCCTCTTTCCAATTCATGTTATTAAGCCATAATCACCCTGATAACAAAGTCCAAAAAGAAACACAAGGAAAGAAAAAACTACACAATATCCCTCATGGTGGTAGATACAAAATTCTCAGCAAAAGTATTAGCAAAATAAATCCAATAATATGTGTAAAAGGATAATAAATTATGCCTAAGTGAGATCTATCCCAGGAATGCAAAGTGGGATAACACGAAAAGCAATTAATGTAACACATCATTTATAGAGAATAAAAGACAAAAACCATATGGCCACCTCAATAAATGCAGTATTTGACACAATCTAACATCCATTTAAGATAAAAATTCTCAACAAAGTAGAAATAGAGAAAATTACTTCAACCTACCAAACTTGCTTCTAGCATCACACTTAATGGTTAGGGAGTGAGCGATTTCCCCCTAAAGTAGAAAACAATGCAGATGTCCATTCTCAGTACTGATGACAGATAGATAGATAGATAGATAGATAGATAGATAGATAGATAGATAGATAGATTGATGATAGATGGATTAATAAATCAGTCAGTGTTCTGGATTTGAAGTAAAACTAATTTTATTCACAGACTATATGATCTTTTAAGTAGAAAATCCTAACCATTCCACATACACACCAAAAACCACTAGAGCAATTGAGTTCAGCACAGTCACAAGATAGAAAATCAGTATACAAAAACAATTTTAGCTCTATATAGTAGCAACATAGTATCAGAACGTGGAATTAAGGAAAAATGTGATTCATGATAACATTAAAAAAATCCTTACAAATGAATTTAATGAAGGAACAGTACTTAATACTGAAAATCACAAAATATGGTAATTGGTACTGGTGTAAGGTAGACAAATGTATCAATACAATAGAATTGATGATCTAAAAATAAGCACATTAATGGTTGATTGATTTTTGACAGTTACCAAGACTACTTATTGTGGAAGGATAATATTTTCAATAAATGGTGAAGAGTAATTCACTATTCATACACAAAAAAATGAACTAAAACCTAAACTTCACACCAAATACAAACATTAACTCAACATGGATCATAGATCTAAATTTAAGAACAAAAAGTACAAATACATAGAACACTTACAACTGGAGTACAGTCATGTGCCACATAAGGATGTTTCAGTCAACAATGGGCGGGATAAACAGGGGTAGTCCCATAAGATTACTACCACATAGCGTAGGTGTGTAGTAGTCTATACCATCTAGGTTTGTGTAAGTACACTCTATGGTGTTTGTACAATGACAAAATCACTTACTGATGCCTCTCTCAGAATTTATCCCCATCGTTAAGCAACATATGACTGTATAGATAGTCAAATACAATTATTAAAAAAGTAAAAATATTCGAATAGACATTTCAACAAGGAAGATATAATCTAAAATGGTATTATGAGGTGGAAAGGGGTAGAAAAAAATGCTATGAGTATAAAATGTCTTGTTTGAGGAATAAAAAAAACCAAAGACAGCCTTAAGAACAGCAATATTCCAAGTTATTCCTTTTTCTGACCCACAGGTTTCTACTTATGGGGTTAAAACACCAAATATGGGTTGGTACGAGCTTTTCTTTTCTTTTGTTAATTGAGAAAGATGATGTGGGAATGCAGAACCAGAATGTCTCCTCCTCCAATTTCTGGCACTTCAATTTTAGGAACATATTATATGGTGGTTGAGAATATAAACATTGATTTACTTGAAACTGCTTTTCCTTGAAAAGTCTTTGTGTACACCCAGTGATGCACAGAGACAAGGAGAACACTGTGGCCTGGACTGATGTTATAAAGTCAGAAGAAGAACATACCTCGAGCTGTGTGACTTTGAGATGGGGCCTTTGCCTGCAATTTACTTTCACTTTGTTCAAGTTACAACGCAATGTCTGTACCCCCATCATTTCCTTTGCAAAATAAGCATAAAAACAGAATTCTTCTCTTGACTTGTTATTAGGAAAAATAAATGCTAGTACTTGTATAATATTTAGAATAAGTTGTATCACATAACAAGTGTCCAATAAGTATAAACTATTCTATAGTTTTCTGACCAGTTGGTTTATTTTCTTCCTAGTGTTTGAAGGAATTATGCTGTGGTTTTAGTCACTGTGCTTGCAGGAATTTAGGGGATTTTTGTAATAGTATAAGAAAGGGAGAATTCATAAGAAACAAACATGATATTTCAGAATGGCAACATGAGATGTGACCCACACATATGACACCAGGATGCAATATCATGATGCACTATGAAATCTGGAAGAAGGCATGTTTGGTTCTAAATGATTGTTTTACAAATTAGGGCATTTAAAACAATTCCTGATGATATCCCATAGGGAGTGTTATCTGTGTCTTACATCACATGTAGTATTAGTTTAATTTTTAACTTATTTTTATACCATAGATGTTAATAATTGACTTGGAACTTGAGGGACTCATTCCCCAAGAGCTTACATCACACTATAAATCTCTACTGTGCACTATACACGTCTTCAGGACCAGGGAGGGAATGTCTCTCTCGGGTACGTTAGCTAGGAGTGAGCCCTGGTTACTTAAAAATGAAAATAAATATATTTTCCAAGTAAACAATTATCTTAAAGATACATCTACCTCATCTGTCTTCTAATTAGAGAATATTTTTTAACAGAACCCATATTTCTGTGCATTTACTATTTAAAATGCTTTTGTCTTTTAGTCCTGAGAAACTGTTGGTGGTGAAATTGGAACAATTTCCTCTGTAACATCAAATACTGTTGTGTATTTCATAATACAGAGTAAACAAAATGATAGTGTGTGTGTGTCTCTCCTTCTCTTTCTACCATTTTCCACACCAACTTCTTTCATGGAATCTAGAATTTATGACTGTGGAGGAGCTCCCTCATTGTCACCCTAATGCTGAGAGTTGAATTAATGCCTCTGAGCCGGTCGTGGGGAATCAGGACATGCGAACTCTCTCTGCTCAGTACATGAGGTGAATTCTTTTTGATTTGTTTTGGGTTTGACATAAACTAGTTTATTATCAGCCAAGAACATTAGGAAGAAAATTTTGCAAGTTTATTTTTCTGTTTTAACTCTGAAGCAGGCAAATGACTCAGCTTTTTTTCTTCAGGTAATGAAAATGCCATGACTTTGGGAAAGTGATGTTTCCACTTCTTTAAAATTAGTTCAAGATGTGGAGACAACATCAGACTGTGCTTCCAGTCCAGAATCTCTTCACTCAGTTTCACTGTACGTCTGATATGAAGGTGCGGGTGTATTCCTCCAGCCCTCTAGGAAGGAGGGCAGAGAACAGAATTCCTCAACCTCCATTCGCCTTTTCTCTAGACAGGACTGAATGGTAGATCCCACTTATATGGGATACACAAGGGAACCACTTCCCCCAACCAATCACTTGGGAAAGTTTTCCCTTACCTCCTTTTTAATGTGGATAAAGGATTTATCTTTCTAGGGTTGTAGCCAAATCAAAGTGATAATATGTGATATCTCTATCACATGTATTCATATCTCTACATATGCATCTTCATTTACATCCACATGAATATACCAAGTGTACTATTCAGTATCTTTTTTTAAAAAAATTAACCATCTCCAAAGCGTAATTTCAAATAGTATGATAATTTCCTACCCTAGATATGATGCACCATAGTGTAAAAATTGCTCTAATTTTGACAATTAATTTTCCCATTGTTTATATTATACACAATGCTTCAGTGGAGATTTGGGCACAGTTTTTCACAATTTTATCAAGGTAATTAGATATTTATTATAATAGCTTATTAAGAACAAAATCTCTTATAAAAAATACTATATAGCTTTTACTGTTGTCAGGGTTAAGACTTTGGATATATGTTGTCTAACTGTCTTCCAGAGAAGTGTATACAAGAGTTACTTCTTTCTGAGTCATTATGGACATTGATCACTATCATTATAATTATTTAAATTACTTTAATTTGATATAAAAAATGACGATGGTTTTAGTATATGTTTTAATTCTCTCTTTTTCATTCTGCAAAATTCTAAATTTAAAGAATCCTTGTGAGGCACTAATCTCAAAAAAATTGGTCACACTCCCCAACAAGGGAATCGTACAGGACCTCCACATCTGCTGCAAATTTATGCTACTGACAAACTGAGCTAAAAAAAATAGTGTACACTATATAGGATCATAGTAACTGTTACCCTACTTGGACAGAAGTTATTATATTTTTCAGGGAACAGCAATTTATCTCCATGAGGCTTTAAAATCATTGAATCTATTTCAAATTCCAACAAAACACCTAATTTAATTCATCAACCCAATTTATTGTGGTGGATAACAGTTGGGAATCATACAGGTTTCTGCTGATACTTTAATTTTGATCAGTGGGATGCACTGAGACACTGAACATTTTGAATTATTTGACTATTGTGTTTTGAATACACAGTGTTTGATATCAATGTGATATTTTTCAAACGTTAATGTAAATGTGTTCTTTTCTCTCTTGTTCCCTTTTTAGAAGAAACACAAAACTTATCATTTGGTTTCCCCACTGACACCTGGTGGAAATGGGGTAGAACTGCACCACTGTGACAGAGTTCATTCTTGGACTATCAGATGCCCCTGAGCTGAGTCTTTCCCTCCCTTCTGTTCCTTCTCATATATGGAGTCACGGTTTTGGGCAACCTGGGCATGATTGCACTGATTCAGGTCAGCTCTCAACTTCACACCCCCATGTAATTTTTCCTCAGCCACTTGTCCTTTGTGGATTTTTGCTATTCCACGATCATCTTGACAAAGATGCTGTCCAATATCTTAAACAAGGGAAAAGCCATTTCCTTTCTGGGATGCATGGTGCAATTCTACATGTTTTGCACATGTGCAGTCACTGAGGTCTTCCTGCTCGCTGGGATGGCTTATGACCGCTTCTTGGCCATCTGTAGCCCACTGCTGTACATGGTCTCCATGTCCCGGAAACTTTGTATGGTGCTGGTTTCTGGCTGCTACCTCTGTGCAGCTATGTGTTCTCTGATTCACTTGTGTTTAGCTCTTGAAATCCCATCCTATAGGTCAAATGTAACCACTTCTTTTGTGATTCACCCCCTCTCTTTACTCTTGCTTGCTATGACATCCGTATTAATGAACTCCTGGTGTTCATTGTGACCACTTTCAATGAGATTGTCACCATCATGATCATCTTCACCCCTTACTTGTTTATTCTCGTTACTGTCCTGAGGACGTGCTCTACAGAGGGAAAACACAAGGCCTTTTCTACCTGTGCCTCCCACCTCACAGCCACTGTTGTCTTGCAGGGAACAATACTTTTCATTTATTGCCAGCCCAGCTTTGGCAACAGTGTGGATACTGACAAAGTAGCCTCGGTGTTCTACACTGTAGTGATTCCCACGCTGAACCCCTGATCTATAGCCTGAGGAACAAGGTTGTGAAAGAAGCTGTCAAGAAACTGTTGGGATCCAAATTGCCTTTTGAAAAGCTATTTTCTTAGCTAGACTTGGGGTTTCATTAGAGACCTTTAATGAGGGGCTTGTTTTGAGTGGATGTGAATGAAAAGTAAAACAGGGAAATATTTTTTGACCTAGGGAAGAATGCATGCTTTTTTGTTTTCCAGTAGCCTATCTTATTAAGACAAATCTTTTCCTCTTTATTGAAGAGTTCAAGTGCACCTGCCACCTTTGCTGCCCTTTTCTGATCTCTAATTTCCTTGAATGGATTTTTGGAGTGATATTGCCAGATTCAATTTCTTGGTTTGAGATAACATCAATATATTTCTAACAAAGTGCACATAAAGAGGTATGCCTTTCCATCATCCTTAATGCATTGCAACCATTCTTATTAAATTGACTTCATTTTTGTTACATGAAATGAGTACACACGTCTCATATTTTCCATTTTTTTGTGAACGTTTGAAGTAAATTTCCTATGTGTTTATATGTATTTCTGGGTATCATTTTTTAGTTCTTGGGTTATTTTCTCTTTTATTACTTTGTCAATTGCAAAGTAATAATTTTAGAACTCCTAAAATCTTCTCTTCTGCAAGTAGTGATAATAATACTCTACTTTTCTAATAAAACTTTCATGACAATTAAGTGATTTATCTTAAGTTCTTAGCACTATACATGGCATATTATAAATGATTAATCATCAGTTTAATATAACATAAATTATGGCTACTGTGTTTTTACTTTTATCCTTTGTTCTTTATTTTACCTTAATTCTTGATTAAACAAGTGGATCATATATTTGATGCCATACCTTTTTCAAGTTTCCATGTCCTTGTTAACATTTTGGGATCTGTCTGGTGCTATTTTAAGAGAATATTTTTAAGAGATTATTTAATTATTTAAGAGAATATTTTAATATATTCTCTATATTTTCTAAATCTATTATATTTTAAACCAATTGCATTAGTTTCCCATGGCTTCTGAAAAAATTACTATAAATTTGGTGGCTTAAAACACTAGGCCTTTGTTCTCTTAAAGTTCTGGAGGTCAGAAATTTGAAATCAATGTCACTTGGCCAAAATCAAGGTGTCAGCAGGACCACACTCCCTCAAGGAGATTCTAGAGAACAAACCTTTCCTTCTCTTCCAACTTCTGGTGGCTGCAGGCATTTCTTGACTTGT
Source organism: Tapirus indicus (assembly GCA_031878705.1). NCBI lineage: Eukaryota > Metazoa > Chordata > Mammalia > Perissodactyla > Tapiridae > Tapirus > Tapirus indicus. The sequence goes on along the minus strand of CM062930.1, from coordinate 87,590,650 downwards.
GGTCATATTACTTCAGTCTTCAAGGCTAGCATCTTTAAACCTCACTCCTCTCCATCTTGACTACATTTTCTTGTGTGTGTGTGTAAAATAATTTTCTGCCTCTGTCTTATAAGGACACTTGTGATGGCATTCAGAGCACACCCAGATAATCCAGAATAATCTCCTCATCTCAAGATCTTTAACCTAATTACATCTGTAAGCAATCTTTTTCCAAATAAGATGACATTTACAGGTTTCAGGGATTAGAACTTGATATATATAAGAGTTCATTTTCAAGCTTAACACACCCATCTTTTAAAGGTCAAATCATAATTTACCTTTGCTATGTTCCTACAATGTTAATACTGCATTTGTTTTATTGCTTTCTTAAGATTTCATTTTGTATTTGTTATTGTCTACATTTTTACTGGAGTCACTTATTTAAATGCAACATAAGTCCTTGTTGCTTTAGTGAAGTAGGAAGAAGCTTGACTTGACATTAAACACCTGGGTCCAGGTTCAGATCCACATGAGAAATTTTGAGGAAGACACTTAAACTTGCTTGACCTCAATTCTCTCAAATATAAACTGGGGATAAGCTGCCAGCCTCAGAGAATTTTTTGTTGAGCTTTTTAAAATTTTTTAGAAGAACTTGATTGTTGGGCTTAAACACAATAACAAAACTGCAAAGACCTGTCCCATAAAATACACTCTTATTAATGATTCTTTAAAAGAAATCTTTGAGGGTATGGATCACTTAGAAATAGTCTAGTACCCCTGGTGAAGACAGCTGTTCACTGTTTCCTTAAGTTAATGAAGAAGTAATGACTAAAAGAATGGAATTATATTGTGCTTATGATGAAAATATGGCTCCATATTGTTTTTCAAATATTTTAAATGGAGTGAGATTTCCCATATCACCCATGAGTCTTTGCATTTTAAGATGAAGGTAAGAGAAACATCTTTCACCTTTGGTCCTCCAATTAGAACAGGATTTCTCAGCCTTAGCACTGTTGACATTTTGAGCCAGAGAGTTCTGTGCTGTGGATATCTGTCCTGTGTATTAAGAAATGCTTAGCAGCATCCCTGACATCTACCCATTAGATGTCAGGGCCACTCCTCCCCACATTTGTGACAAGCAAAAATGTCTCTAGACATTGTCAAATCTCCCCTGGAGAGCAATATCACCTGAGTTGGGAGTCACTGAACTAGAGAGCATCAATAGACTAGAGCTCTAGTCTCTTTAGTGAAAGCTTCGATATTAAACTTACCTGTGTTTAAGAAGCCTTTTCAGCTACTCGGGTGCTCACATTTTATACAGTTATTAATTTGATCTCTCCAGAATCTGCAATGGCCCTTTCAGAGACCTTGGATATTAGGGCTTCAGGGACACAGAGTTACCCACACTTTACCATGGATAACTATTGGTCTCCATGTCCTACTAAGATATAGACACACTTTTCATATCTAAAGACTAAATGTTTCATTTTATTAGCAAAAAGGGACATCAGCTTTACATTCAGCTTCACAAAAACTTGAAACATTAGATTTTTCTTTCCCTCCCAATGTTACTTCATAGGTAACACCCCTAGTTGTTTGGGAATAATTGAGGTGCACTGAGTGCTCCTCAAGCATGTCTGAAAAGCAACCACATAAAAGTTGCTTTTGCACTTCTCTAAGTGGTTTTGTTTTACATATATAATCTGGTCACTCCCTTACTTTTAAACTATAGGGGTCGATATGTTTTTCTCATTTTCTTAATAGTAGCATCTCGGTTTTCTGGTGGGGACCCAGCCCTTCCTGTTCTTGGTGGGTCTCTGTCTTTGCAATTAGTGGGGTTTGGGGAAGTATCAATGGCAAGACAGTGATTGTTTTCTGGGTGGACACTAGTAAGCTAGTGACAACTACGGGATTTTGCTGGAATTATTGGAAAAGAAGAGTTTCTTTCTGCTGAGATTAATCCTCTGGGCAGAGACAGAAAGTCAAAACTGCTCATATATCTCTTTGCCAATGTGTATATATTTATTTCAAGTATTATCTTTCTTCGGTAGGCAATGCATTCCCTATGAATCCTATTTCCAAGTCTCCAGCCATGCCATGGACTTTCCAATCTCCACGTAATTGCTTATGTTGTTTCCTCCATGGTCTCTCATTCACTAGTGTATAATTGACAAAATTCTTAACGTTGAGCTCAAATTATCCTCCTTTTCTTTGTTTTGTACCTAGAACACTGCGTGGCACGATATATTCACAGAGTAAATGTATTTATTGAATGAAGACTCTCTGATCTATTCTGGCCTTTGATGGCCAGAATTCCTTTTGAACATAAATACACATACAGCATATATCAGAATCATTAACTTCATTCATTCATCTACAGGTTTGCTTTCAAGATCTTCTAATTCTCAATAGCCAGATAGATACATTTTAGGTTTCCAGTTTATTCCACAATCCTATCACATAGAACATTCTGATAGTTGTTTGACAAATTGTTTTGAGCTGGTTAAATCAAATGAGCAAATATCATAATCCAATTTTGTGTAAAATAATCTACTATTTTGAGAGCCAAAATATATTTTTCTCTGAGACATTCTCGGGATGTGGAAAAACACATTACGTCATTTCAATTTTGTTTAATCAACTCCACAGTAGTACTGTTTAATTGCTCACATATCTTTTCCCACTAGGATTTGGATATTAGTGTGTGTGTTCTTGGGATCTGATGTGAGATTGGAAAGCTAATCTCAAAAGCCTCAAAGCAAAATGTAAAAGTTCTTGCATTATTCTAAGGAACCACAGCCTTCCAAATGGAGGCACAGATTTCTTCTATGAACACAGAATGCCTACTGTTATGGAAACTGTTGCAATGGGTCAATTTTTAAATCTTTAACAGCCAAAGTCGATTTTTTCCCAGTGAAAAATGAACTGATGCTGATAACAGTGTAGTAAATAAGTGAATGAGAGAACATTAGTGATCCAGTGAGTGTTCTTAACATAATCCTAGGGTATTAGAGCTGGATAGGATTCTAAGTGCTCGTGTTCTTATACTCACCTGTTTTACACGTAAGAAATTGACGTTTTGAGAATAAATATGTCTAGAATGACACTTTTTAAGTCTTCAAGGGATTTCCAACAGAAACAACAAGAAGTGCGAAAAAGCTCATTTAACACATAATATTCTTAAGACAATCGTCAGCATTGTTGGACTCTGACTTGGAATGTAAACACAATTCTCTTTATCTATTATTTCTTTTTAAAAGTTGAGCAGGCTTAGATATAAATTAAAGCCGACACAATTTGTATATTATGTTATATATTTTATCCTATGGTAATGCGTTGGTGTCAATAGTTATCAACACAAATAAGAGTACGAGGTGGGGCTAGGGGGTTGGCTTTAAGAGCCCTAACCCTAACCCTGACCAAGACCCTGATCCTGACCCTAGCCCTAGCCCTAGCCCTAGCCCTAACCTTAACCTGAACCCCTAACCCCTGACCCTGACCCTGACCCTAGCCCAGGCCCTAGCCCTACCCCTAGCCCTAGCCCTAGCCCCAGCCCTAGCCATAACCCTAACCCTAACCCTCTAAACCTAACCCTAACCCCTAACCCCTAACAGCTAACCACTAACCCTAACCCTTACCCTAACACTAACCCTAACCCTAACCCTAACCCCTAACCCCTAACCCTAACCCTAAACCCTAACCCTAACCCTAACCCCTAACCCTTACCCTAATCCTAGCCCTAACCCCTAACCCTAAGCCTAACCCTAAATCCTAAGCCCTAAACCCTAACCCTAACCCTAAACCCTAACCCTAACCATAACCATAACCCGAACGCTAACCATAAACCCGAACCCAAACCCGAAGCTGAACCCCTAACCCGAACCAGAACCTGAACCCCGAACCCGAACCCCTAACCCTAACCCAAACCCCAATCCGAACCCGAACCCAAAACCGAGCATGAACCTGAACCCGAGCCCGAACCCGAACCCTAATTCTAACCCGAACCCGACCCCTAACCCTAACCCCAAGCAAAACCCCTAGCCCTAGCCCTAACTCTAACCCCTAACCCTAACCCTAGCCCTAGCCCTAAACCTAACCGTAACCCTAACTCCAACACTAACGCTAACCCTAACTCCTAACCCCTATCCCCTAAACCTAAACTCTAACCCTAACCCTCTGCTTTTGTCCTTCTCTCCTTCAAAAGGAAAAGTTCTGGAAGACAGAGACCACTTAGCCATTTCCAGCACTCAACTTGGACCCTCCCATCCACCTGGCACAGTATGAGTTGTGGGGGCACCATCTCTGAATAAATAAATCAGAAGGTCTTCGAGCTCTTCTTCCTGCTTCTGACCAGCTCATTCTGTAGACATGGTCACTAATCATAGGAGGTGCATCTTGCTTCTGAGGCAGGGGCATGGCCAGAATGACCTCTGTGTGACTGCTCTTGCTTCAGTTGCTCCAGCAAAGCTCAATGGGCACCACTGAACCAGGAGGCTGCCTGCCCCCTGGTGGCCAGCACTCGCACTGCAGCCCCAGGTGGGAATCTTTACTCGGGTGTCCTCAACGCAGAGGTTCTGAGTCCCAGGGGTAAAGGAGCAGGACCTGAGGCTTTCAGAGCTGTGGAAGAAACCTCAGAAGATGCCCTTGTTCCCCTCTTTGCCTCTCCCTTCTGGAGTGTTTAGTTTGCTCACAAGACATTCTCACCCCAGCCAGGACAATGATTCCCCCTACTTCAAATGACGACCCTGAAGATCCAACTATGGGTGGTCTTGTTCCTGGACCCCTGACTCTCAGTCCAAAGCTCTACTTCATTCTGCCCTACTCCAAGTCCTCATTCCCCAAGCTCCTCTCTGCCCTGAAGGACCTTCAGGGGGTGGAATGCATTTCCCCGTGTCCTCAGAGCACAGTGGGTCATTGGTAGGGAACCAAGGTCTACAGACTTTCCAAGCATGCAGGACACTTGGGGTCAGCCACTGCAAGTGCCCAATTTGTAGGGAAGGAAACTGAGACCTTGTCTCCTGTAGTGCCTGTCTATATGCGGGGATGGGGTGTGCTCAGCCCAGTTCAAGGGGCCCAGAGCAGCAGACTGCAGGGCCGCAGGCCCTGTCCTCTGGAGAGTACTCTGGAGTTGGCCCCTGCCCGGGCAGGACTGTGGGAACTTTGAGGATCACCCTCATTCTATGGACCTCTGCACATATGCCAGGAGAATGGGTGTCCCAACTCCATAGCGGAGCTGTCTGCAACCCCTGTCTCCTCCTTCCTTGGTCACTTAGAGGGTGTCTGCTCTTCTTAACCATCTTTCCATGATCCCCAACTGTGGAGTTGGCTTCTGTTTGTGCATGCCTGTGTGCTTGTGGGGATGTGGGGAGAAAAATGGCCCAAATTGGGAGGGGGTGGGCAGGGTTCCCCAGGGTCTCATTTTCAAAGTAAACATGGTTGGAAGTGCGGGGCCCTGGCCTAGGAAGCCAGCATCCTCACTTTTCTTCTTGACTCTGCCCACATACCGTGCCCTGGGCCAGTCCCTGCCTCTTTCTAGGCCTCAGTTTCCCAGTTATGCAAAGAGGGGCAGGATGCAGGACTTCACAAGTGCACGCACAGCAGGACGCGTTGTCGGGCTCCATCAACACTGAGTGGGGTGTCCAAGTGAGCAGGCTCCAGGGAGCACAGGTGCACAGGCCTCCTAACATGGGCAGGTGCTGGTGGACGTGGAGCAGGTGCAGCCAGGTCTGCTGTCGAGGGCCCAGTGCTCACAGTGGCCCCAGCACAGGGAGCGCACCTGAGCCCTGCCCTGCCGAGCGATTGAAAGCAGTAGAAAGAGCCTTAGGCCAAGATTAGGGGACCCAGCTTTCCTCCAGGCCTGCCTCTCACTGTGTGAACTTGGGCACATCACCCAACCTCTCTGTGCCTTTGTTTATCCTTCAGAAAATTAGGAAGTTGGACCAGATCAGTAGCTCTTAAACTGAGCTCTTTGAGCAATGGGTGTTGTACACAGAGCCTCAGAGGCTGCCTGTAGGGCAAACTGGGGAGAGAAGGGGCCCCTGACTTCCCTTCAAGCCCACCAGAGCTGCTCCACTCTGATCTGCTCTGTTTGCTGGCCATCTGCGTAAGACTGCCAGATACCCCTCTGCAGCTGACAGAGACGCTGGGCAGGGCACCTGTCCTGCCTTCACCCCTGCCCCGTCACCAGGCACCCACCACTGGCTGGGCACTGCACTGGGCACTGGGGCCACAGAGGACAGACTGACCAGGTCCCTGCCGTCATGAGCTGAGAGTCCAGCAGGGACAGACCGACAATCCATGAACAAACAAACAAGATAAATACCAGTGGTGCCGAGTGCAAGTCAGAGAATTAAAACAGGGCACTGTGGGGAGAGTAATCAGATAGAGAGGGAGGCGGTGATATTTAAGCACAAATCCAAAATGGTCCTTAAGTGCATGAGGAACAGAAAGGTGGCACTCTGGCTGGGCACAGGGGTGAGGGAGAGTCGTGTGACAGAGGCGGGAGGAGTGGGCAGGCCTGGGGCTGGAGGGCTCTGAGGTCCTCTGAGTCCCTCCCCACCAAAAATCAGCAGTTACAGTCAACATCACACTCGAAGACCACCATGAAGGGGTAAATCTTCATCTCAACCTTGCAATACTTTAGACCTGAGGAGTGCCCCTGCGACTCAAACCAACTGCAAAGACCCAGCCCCTACCACCCGGCCATTAGGGTCCCGGTCCCTCAGTGTGGCCAGCTCTGGGTAAATAAAGGAGCATCTACATCCAGTCTGGGCAGTCCCCCGGGGCCACCAGAACCACAGACTTCACCATGGGAAGTGTGCTGAGTCAGCAGGGCTTCAGCCCACACAGACCAGCTTCTGCCACTCACTCGCGGGCCACCTCCAGCAAGTCATTGTTCCCACCACATCCGTAGAGGTTACACCTCTGGGCAGGGTTTCTGAGAAAAGTAAATGAAACCTGGCCCACAGGAGGGCCACACAATGCTAACTGGTTTATGATGACTGTGTTTTAACAGTCTCATAACCTTTCAGTCAAGCTCTGGGGACGTGAGTGGGGACTTTCACTTCTCTGCCCTTGCGTGCTGCCCTTGCTGCTTTCAACAAACGGTTGAAAGCTCTGTAATGCTTGGTGAATTGAAACATGAATTAGCAATGACGCTGAGCTTGTATGCGCGGGCACTGCTCTGAGGACACCCCAAGACTCCCTTAGCCCTCGCACAATCCTAGGGGGTAGGTACTCTTATCACCTCGGTTTTATGGCTGAGGAAATTCAGACAGAAAAAGAATAAGTTATTTCCCAGATCCCATAGCTGCTAAGTCTCACACGGCACTGGAGCCTGGCGTCTGGCTCTTCTTGGCTGCCACCTGGAAGGAGAGGGTCAGGTGTGCCGGGCAAAGAGCACATCCCGCCCGTCTTCCTGTGATGCTCTCAGGGAGGCCACACTCCCCCCCCCCCCCCCCCCCCGCCGGGGGACCTCACTGGGAGGTGTACTGGGTCCAAGACACCTGCGGAGGGTCAGGTTACAGCAGCATGGGTCACATACTCCAGCCTGGATAGGTGGGGGATCTGGCACATTCTCTGGCCTAGCCTTTCCCCATCACTGCTCCAGCATGCTGCAGCTTGTGCTCTGGATGGCCCTGGCCTCTCTGCTAGCCGCCCTCGATGCAGGTGAGTCAACAAGATCAGTGAAATAATGGCCGTGACCTCTGGGTGCATGCCGTGTGCTGGGACCTATGCCTCCACCTGCGCTCTCTGTGAGACCTCTCATCAACTCCGTGCATACATATGACTCACAATTGCTTTCCAGATGAGGACCCTGGGGCTCAGAGAAAGTAAATCACTTGGTCACGTGCATGCTGTCAATAAGTGCCGGGTCCAGGTATGAACCCAGCCCGTGGCCTTCATCACTGCCGGGTCAGTGCCCTAAGGGAAAGGCGGGAGGGGGCACCCGCCGCTGCCTCTCTCTCCTGGGTTTCTCTAACCTGCACTTGTGCTCCTCCCTCATCTGCAGACCTCTGCTCTCCCTGACCCAGGTGAGGCCACCTCCTGCACACAGCCTCCCTCCTTTCCCGGGTTCTCAGAGTCACCCCTTCTCCGGTCCCGTTGTCCTTCCACTCCACACCTTCTCTCGGGGCCTGAATCACATACAGCCCTGAGTGGCTCCTGTGCCCTAATGGGTGTTGGCTTTTCTCTGTGAATTGTCTGCCTCTGCGGGCCTCATGTGAAACTAGTACTTGTAGTAGGCATTATCAAGTGAAAGTTTTATGTATATGTATAAAATCTTATATCTTTTACGTATTTATTTAAAATATGAATCTTGGATATAATCTTACATATTGCATATACAAGATATAAATTTATATGTACTTATTTATTTAATATATAAATCATGCATATATGAAATCCTTTTCATGTATTGTCCACAGTTCTCTGAGATAGGTGCTGTGCCCCAATAAAACACAATCAGACAGGGGTGGAGAGAAGTTGCTAATTGGTGGTGGGTGGAGAAGCTGGCATCTGAACCAGGTCTGTCTGTGCCCAAATCCTATGGCTTCCCCACCAGAACCTGGAGCCTCCTGGGGGCCCCCATAAGGATTTGCTGAGCAGTTCTGAGGGAAAGCTCAGGCAGCCCACCCTTGGGTCTTCAGCCCATCAGTTTTCCTGGGGCGCAGAGTGGGGACAGAAGCACAAGGGAGGAGCCACCTGAACTGCAAGGTGGGCACTGGCAGGAACCCTGCGCACGCCCCCCCAGCCCTTCCACCAGGGCCTCAGGGTGGCTCTGGCCAGTCATGCGACCTCTCTGAGTCCTAGCTTCCTCACGTGTAAAGTGAGAGGGTTGCCCGGATGAAATGTCAGCTCTGCTATTCTATGGTGCTGATTGCAGGAGGCTCCGAGTGCCTGGAAATTCTAGGAGGTGACAGTGACAGCAAAGCCATGAGGCTTCCTCAGAGAGTCAGGTTTCTGGGGCCTCAGGGGGCCTCCCAGCCAACATGTGGCCCCTGTTACAGGATCTTTGTGCTTTTCTCTTCCTGTGTCTCAAGCCGGCTGTGTCCAGAAGAGCCATCATCCTCACACCAGCCACTGCACCCCACATTCTCAGTGAAGGCCCGCTTGTTCTGACAGTTTGCCAGTAATTGCAGGCTTTTGCTGAAGTCACGTCATCGCAGGAGAAGGCCCAGCTCGGAACGGGAGCAGCGCGCTCATGCCAACCTCGCTCTTCCTCCCTTTGCTCTTTGCAGGGACGGCCGCCCTCTCTCCCGGCAGGGGGGCCCGCTGCCCCTTCCTGTGCCTCGTCACCTGCTCACCAGGCCAGCACTCCATGGATGGGAGCTGCCTGCAGTGCCCCTTGGGCTTTTAGTAAGGAGCAGACACCCTCCTACCCCAGGCAGAGAGGAGGGAAAGGACAGGAAGGGCAATGCTGCAGGGTGAGGGGTTGGGGGAGGCTGGGATGGCCCTCTGTCTGGAGGAAAGGGGTGTTGTGGAGGGAAGCTTGTAGGGATCCCTTCCATGATGGCTCCAAGTGTGATGAGCTCCCAGGGGGATGAGCCCTGCCTGAGGTCAGGTCCGGTGAGCCTGGTGACTTGATCCCCCAGAGCTTGCCCAGGACCCAGTGCCTGCAACTTTTGACCTCAGTCACGTCCAAGGTGGAGGGTGGACGCAGAAGACATGGGCTCTGGTCGGGCTCTGCTCTTCACCTGTCCTGTGACCTGGCAGGTCCTTACCTGGGAAGTGGGCTGGCCATCAGACCATCTGCTCTCTCCGGGTTCACCATTAGCAGCTCCTGCTACTGGTGGCCCCTCCTTGGACCAGATGAATTAGGTCATGCCTCAGCCCATGACCTCACAGCTGCAACCCCTTCTCTTTGAGCCCCCAAGGCAAGTCCTGAGTCGTATGACTGGTCTAGGAACCCTACACAGACACCCCGAGCCAGGGCCTCCCAGGGGCCTATGTGGGACTGACCCTGTCCCCAGGCCCCGTGGCATTGGGCATCAGCTCTGAGTCATCCAATTGGGGACACTCTCCCTTCTCCATCCAGCCAGATCCAGTTGGGGCAGGCAGAAAGTGGGCCAGATGGTGGGCCAGGCGATAGTCTACCCAGGCTGGTGGCAGACCAGAATGTACCCAGGCCAGGTGTGAAGGGCCTCGGTGCCACCTCTGCTGCCATCAAGGCCCAACTGTCCCCTGGCTGGGTGGCCTCCCTGGCATACAGGGGCCTCTCTTCAGTTGCTCACTTTCCTTTGGCATTTGCAGCTGCCTGGGCGGCAGGACAGCTCTGCAGCCATGCCCCACTTGTGGAACCCGCGGTGAGCTGCCAGGACTCACAGAAAGCAAAGACCGCCAGGTGACCCCCAGGGGAGGGCAGCTCCTGTCTCAACCATTCCTGGGTGGGGGAGCATGGAGGTTATCATAAAGTCCCCCAGCAGAGGCTAAATCTCTTGGGATCAGGAATAAGCCTCAGGGTAAAAGCCAGGTGGTGACACTGTCCCTGGGAAGGCAGTTGACACTCCCACTCACTTCCAATCCAGCACCCGGGCCTGGCCCAGCCAGCTTAACCTGGAAACAAGTGTAACCCCTCTCTCAGGCTGCTGTGGGGATCAAATGAGAAGCTGCATGTGGAGTGTTGGAAGGTTCAGAGCCACTGTTCCCACGTGACATGCAGTTAAGACAGAAACTATGGAGCTGTGGAGCGAACACCCACAGCAGCCACCTCATGACTTAGTCACTCACCACATGGCACCATGCACCCACTGTGTGTCACCCTGGGTACAGAGGACAAAGGTCAGGCGGGACTCAGTGCCCTGGGAGCTTGCCACCCTTCAGAGCTGCACCCCAGCAGCAGCTACAGCTCCAGGCAGTAAGTGCTGGAACTGCAGCAAGCATTCCAGGGGAAGGTGAGAACCACCCCTTAGCCGTGGAGCTCTGTGGATCACGTCCCCACGACACAGGGAGGCAGTGCTGATGGTGGTTTTCTTTTACCGAGGAAACTGGGAGGACAGAAAGGTTACGTTACCTACAAAGACACTTGGCAATGTAAGCGCCTGACCTGAGATCTCAGCTCTCAGCAGCATCCAGGTACAAATGTTAGTCTCAACCTACCTGCCCTCTCACCCTTTTTTTCCTTGTTGTCTCTCAGTGGTACCTGCCCAGACAGGAACCAAGCTCGCAGAATACTGGCTGTGTCTCCTGCCCCCTGGGCTACTTCTTCACGGACAGAAGTCCTGGCTGCCAGCACTGCCCCACAGGTAGGTGAGAGTGGGCTGGGGACCCTAATGACATTTGGGAAGAACTGGCACAGTTTGGGCCAGGAGAGTGCTGGGAGTCTACAGTGCTTGGATTGGCCTGCACACCCTGGGGAGTCCAGGTGGTCTCCGAGGGGCAGAGTCCAGCTACCCCTGGGCCCCAAACACGCTGTGGGTACAGGGCTGTGGGGAGACAATGCAGAGGGAAGGAAGCATGCGCGTGGTGAGGGCCATGAGCATCGGAAGATGGTCCAAGGGCTGGTTCTGCTCTTTAACCAGCTAGGTGATCTTGACAGAGTTGTACAGTTCACTGTGGACAGGGCCTGCTGCACATATTTTGTTAAATCTATCTCCAAGGATTTCATGGTTTGGGATGTTATTGTGAGTGGAATTGTATTTTTTATTTCAATTTCCAATTTTTGTAGGTAATATTGACTTTTTTCAATTTGTTTTTTATTGTGGTAAGATACACATAACATAAAATTTACTGTCTTAACCATTTTTAAGCGTACAGTTCAGTAGTATTAAATACATTCATAATGTTGTCCAACCGTCACCACCATCAATCTCCATAACTCTCTTCATCTTGTAAAACTGAAACTCTATACCCATTAAAGAATAACTCTCCACTCCCTATTCCCCCAGCCCCTGGCAACCACCATTCTACTTTCTGTCTCTATGATTTTGACTACTCTCGGCAACTCATATAAGTGGAATCATACAGTATTTGTCTTTTTGTGACTGGCTTACTTCACCCCGCATAGTATCCTCAAAGTTCATCCATGGTGTAGCATATGTCAAATTTTCCTTCTTTTTTAAGGCTGAGTAATATTCCATTGTACGTGTATACCACTTTTTGCTTAACCACTTATCTGTTGATGGACACTTGGGTTGCTTCCATGTTTCAGCTATTGTAAATAATGCTGCGGTGAATATGGGTGTACAAATATCTCTTTGAGAACCTGGCTAGTACTGACTTCTTTATATTGACCTTGTATCCTTCAATCTGACCTGCTTGATTTATTTATTATAGTGGCCTGTGTGTGTGTGTAGATTTCTTAGGATTTTCTCATCACAGGATCATGTTATCAGTGAATAAAAACTTTGCAACTTCTATCTTTTCAATCCATATGCATTTTATTATTTTTCTTGCCTTATTACATTGTCTGTGAACTCTAATGCTAATTTGAATAGAATTGAACATTCTTGCTTTGCTCTAAATCTTGGGGTAAAGCATTCAGTCTTTTACCATTATGTACAATGTTCTAGTTTTTTTTATGGATGCCTGTAATCAGCTTGAGGAAGTTCTCTTCTACTTCTAGTTGGCTGAGAGCTGTTATGATAGATGGATATTTAATTTTGTCCTGTGTTTTTCTGCATTGATTGAGATGAGAATATTGTATTTTTCCTTTGTTCTAATAAGATGATGAGCATCATTTTGAATGTTAAACCAACCTTGCATTCCTGAGACAAACTCCACATGATTATGATATTTTATCCTTTCTATATATTGTTGAATTTGATTTGCTAATATTTTGTAAGAATTTTTGCATCTATGTTCATGTGAGATATTAATCTGCAGTTTTCTTTTCTGGTTTCTTTGTCTGATTTTAATATAAAGTAATACTGAGCTCATAAAATTAGTTGCAAAGTAATACCTGCTCCTCCATTTTATGAGAGTTTATGTAAATTTGATAGGAGTTATTTCTTAAGTGTTGTATAGAACTCAGTAGGGCCTAGAGATTCCTTGGTGGGATGGTCTTTAACTACAAATTCACTTTCTTTACTAAATTTTAGGCTATTCAGATTTCCTGTTTCTTCTTTTGACAATTTGGCAATTTATGTCTTTTGAGGAATTTGTCCATTTCACTTCACATACTACTCCCTAGCAATCCTCTTAGTGTGTCATCTGCAGTGATATCTCTTTTCCATTCCTGATATTGGCACTTTTTTGTTCTTTCTTTCTTTTTTTTTTTTTTATCAGTCTAGTTAGAGCTTTATCAATTTTATTTGTCTTTTCAAAGAATTTGCTTTTGGTTTTATTGATTTTCCTTATTTATTTTTCTGTGTCATTGGTTCCTGCTGTTATTACATTCTTCCTTTCACTTGCTTTGGTTTTAATTTGGTCCTTTTTTTCTAGCTTCTTAAGGTGGAAACAGGTCATTGATATTACACCTTTCTTGTTTTCTAATATAGGCATTTAATTTATAGGCATTTAAGCCTATAAATTTGAATCTATGCACTTCTTTAGTGACACCCCACAAATTGTATGATGTTGGGTTTTCATTATCACTCAAGTTAAAAAGATTTCTATTTTCTTGTTTTTACATTTTTGACCAATGGATTGCTTAGAAGTGTGCTGTTTAATTCCCAAATATTTTGGACTTTCCTGTATGTCTATTTTAACTCCACTGTGGTCAGAAAACTCTGTGATATTTCGATCTTTTGAAATCTATTGAGACTTTTCTTGTGGTCATCTGTGTGTTTGGGAAGGCTATTTAAATTTTCCTCAAGCCTCTCTTTCCTTTTCTCTAAAATGGCATTGATAATAATAGTGACTAAATATGCCTGTTAAGTGAAGTCATATGTTAAAAGCTCAAAGTAGATACTCAGTAAACGGTAGATCCTGTAGTAAGAACCAGGCTCCTCACATCGAGCTGGGAACTCTGTGGCTAAAGAATGAATAACAGGCAATTAGATGCCTCATCTCGGGGATGAGAGCTTTGTCCATTCCCCGCAGGCTCTGCTTCCCATTGGTAAGGAGCCTTCTCTGCAAGCCATGCAGCCTCCAACACATCCAGTCCCCCTATTCTTCCTCTATGTCCAGCTTCTGAGGGTGCAATAAGCCCATCGTTGCCCGTGTTCTTAGAAGTGGGAGCAGGATAGACAGACAGGAGTGGGGTGGGGAGAATGAAAGGTGGGGCCACCCTTCATCCCAGAACCCACATATGTCAGGTGGAAAGGGATAAAGAAGTCCTCTCACCCAGTTACCTTCCCTCCCCCACTGCTCTTTTGCCTACAATCCTTTTCCCTCTCAAGAGAGGATGGTTGGGGCATCCTGCCCCACTCAGAGGTGCACAGATGATGCCATTGCCATGCAAGGATAGGTTTGGAGTGATGAAGACCATGAAGGACACTGAGGGCCTGAGGGAGAACGTATGTGGAAAAAATAGGGGACACCAGAGAGTACCAAGCCCCTAATAACCAGGGCTCCCCAGAGCTCAGAGCAGGGTAGCCAGAGCAGGGGAGACCAGGAGTTGGGCTTCAAGGGTGCCCCTTCTGGCCCATCAGCAGCACTCATATGGCCATGAGACACATGCATTCTGAAGATCAGAAAGAGGACATCTCAAGGCATTCATTATTTCTCTTATTGTTAACTTTGGGACTGTGTAAGTTTTCTTTTTCATCAGCAAAAGATTTACCTCCTTAATTTTACTCAGGTTGAAAATGAAATGTGTCTGCATTCCCAGTGCACTGACCAGAGGGCAGCAGGGGGAGGGGGATGGAGGGGGAGCACCTGCAGCCCTGGGCAGGGAGAGAAGCAAGGCTGGCATGGCAGGTGCTGACACCTGTGTGAGCAGGAGTTGCTTCTCATCTCCTCCCCTCTCCCTCTGCGAGGGACACTGCCCCCACCTCAATGTCATCCAGCCTCTCCTGTGCCCACCTACACTTTGGTGCATGTTGGGGGGCAGGCCAGGTGCCAGGGCTGGGGGAAAGCCCACTGTATGAATGGTGGGCAGCAGAGAGAGAGAGAGGAGATTTAGGCTAAAGAGCCATTCCCAGTGGGACAAAGAGGGCCTCTCAGGGAGAAGCACCCTGGGGAAGTACATGGTGGGACCAGAGTCAGGCAAGAGCTTCAGCTAAGTGTTGGGCTGTCTCAGAGGGGGACCAAAGGTTACACTGCAGTGGCAGGAAGGCTGGAGGGGTGGCAGTAGAAAGAGGAGCACAGCAGACCAGGGGCCCCACTGGCCCTCCATCCACCCCTGCTTTGCCTCACACACTTCTTGAGCACCTGCACATCCAGGCAGTGGGCCAGCACCCAGGCCCCATGAGCTCCCCGTCAGGGGAAAGACAGACACCTGAACTGCCCCTAAACGGCAATGTGGAAAGTGTTGAATCAAGGTAGGGAGAGGGCCGTTGAAGCTCATACAGAGACACTGAGAGTCTGCTTGGCAAGGGAGGCTTCTTGGAGGAGTGGACATTGGAGCCAGAGCCAGAAGGTGCCAGGATTTGATCAGTCAGTCAGAGAGGGCAGGGAGAGCCCTCCAAGCAGAAGAAGCAGCTTTTTGAAGGGGCAGAGAGCAAAGACTTTGCTGTCCTGACCTTCTACCTGCCAGTGATGCCACCCCAGGGCCCCAGGTAGGGCCCAGCCACATCTGGGGTGGTGCAGACTCCCTCAGAGGTCAGCCCTGGTCCAGGACTCCCACCCACCCTCCCTCAGCCTTCGAGCTCCTCCTAAGATGCAGCCCTGCGCCCCGGTGGGACCCACCCATGAGGCTTCCCCTCACAGACCATGTCTGCCCAGATGGTGTTGTTGCTGCACTGTGCCAGGCCAGGAGCTTCAAGGGCAGGAGAGAGACTCCACACTCCAACACCAGCTTCTGCTCAGCAGGTCAGTTCTGAATTCTGTCTGCTGTTTGCACAATGGGAAGAGTGACTCTGTTCTAACTTTACTAATTAGGTGCTTATTCAAAGGCTAACAGAGGCTGAACTTACAGTGCTAACTATGACCAGCAGAGTGTCCAGGCACTGGTGAGGGGCAAACAGTGGGAAAGCCACACCCAGGGTGGGGCAGACGCATCAGGCCCCCAGCTCTGAGAGCCCCATGTTCTTTCTCTGTGCTCAGCTGGGAAAATCAGGACCCGTTCAGGAAGTTCAAAGACAGCCCAGATTATTCAACTGTCAACTTAAAAGGCAAATTAGCCTATTGCTTTATCTCAAAATGAGTTTATTTGGGAATAGCCAAGAGAATTGCAAATTGGGATGTGCATGCCATGGCAAACCATAGGCAAATCCAGAAAACAAAGAACAGAGCTGCTTTTATGGAGAAAAAGGGGGAGTAGGGAGGGGCTGCTCTAAACAAAAACCCAGTGGGGGAGAGTAACAGCTCAAGGTGACAACAGCTTCTCATTGGCTGAGCTACAGTGTTTCTCATTGGCTGGGCTGTTGCCAGGTGGGGAGGAAAATCTTCCTTCAGTAGTAAAGTAGTTGTACTTCCTGTGGGAGATGCGAGCGTTATGTCTCTTCCTATTTGGTGTAATTGATGGTGTATGATGGAGGGTGAGAGCCCGCCTATAGGCCTTGCCAACTCCAGTTTAGTTGAGGTTTCTTTCATTAATTTCCACACAACATAGAGCATAAAGACAGAGGGGTGATGTGGCTGGGAACCACCAACACTGACGACATGGAGAAAAAGAAATAAACAGTTTTAAATTGAAGGGCAAGAGTGCTGACAGGAACAGGGGAGGCCTTTGGCCGGAGTGGTCAGGAGCAGGAGCTCCCCTGTGGGGAGAAGGGAGGGCACGTCCCGGATCTGCTGTTCACCAGCTGTGTAATATCAGCAAGCTCCTTGACCTCTCTGAACCTCATCTTTAAAAGGCAGTAGTATTTGTCTCATAAGGCTGCTGTGAACATCAGATGAGATAATCTATGTAAAAGGAAGTGAGTGTTTGGTAAAGAGCTCCTGTCGTCTTCACAATCACCACCGTCAACAACTTCTTCTCCCGCCTGGGAAGAACATGTCAGGGGAAAGAGAAAGTGCACTTGTTCAGGTAGAGCATCCAGTTTCGGGAGGGAACAGTCCCCCTCTCCTGCCCCAGCATTAGCAGACGCACCACCGCAGATCACAAAGCACTTTCACGAAAGCGCATGTGACAGCCCAGTAAAGGTGGAGAGCTTGTGACCGTCCTACAGATGTAAAGAAACAGAGGGTCCGGATGCCCACTGGCTCACAAGAGCACATATCTAGCTGCTGGCAGAGCCGTGACCAGGACCCAGGTGTCAAGAGAACAAAGGCTGCTGACCTCCCCTAAGAGCCTGGGCAGGGTTGGAGCGCCTCAGCATCAGCCCTGGCCATGGCCCTCTCTGCCCCACTGACCCCGCTGCTGGGCTCAAGGTAGGCCACCGCCCTCAGCAACAATGGCATGTGGCACTGGGGAGCTCTGCTTGCCCCAAAGACCCACCAGAGGGAGGGCTCTAGGCCTCTGCTCCCTGCACACAGTAGGACTCACTGCCCCCCGGGTCTATCTCTCTGCCCAAAAAGGTCTCTCTCCTTGCCTGCAATCTGCATGCTGGTCATTCTTTTAGTGACATCTCTGAAGGCCACCAATAAATGCAGAGATCCTGCAGGAAAACGTAACCAGCCACAAACATCTTCCCACTCCCCATGTGGCACAACTCAGCAACGGCTTTGGGCCCCAGGTTACCTGCCATGGGTTGGATGGCCTTTGAGGCCCCTCCCAGCTCTGACATTCTGAGTCTCTGACCACCACATGTGACACAGGTCTGACCTGGCCGTGAGGTAGGGCCCCAAGTATGGAGCGGAGCCCCAGGCACTGGCGGGATGGGGCGGAAGCACCTACTTGGTGTCAGGCTCTGCACCAAGGGTTACCACGTGTGTTAGCTCCTGTAACACCAGCTGCCAGCCCAGGAGCTGGGACCCATAATCCTCTCTGAACTTCAGAGGGCAGCTGAGTGGCTTGGGTCCCACAGGGTGAGGTCACAGTGCAAACTCACATCTGGCCCATCACTCTGCACCGTTCCAAAGTGCCCCGAAGTCCCCCACCTCAGCAAAGGATAGATGTTGGACAGGCTTTGGAAGGAAGAGAATGAGACCCTGGGGACAAACTCCTCAGAGCCTCCATTTTGCCCAGTTCTTAGGCTGTTCCCCAAGGACACAGCCTAGTCCTAGGGAAATCGTTCAAGGAGACAGATTCCTGTGATGGGGTCTCCAGCTACTTTTCCATGAAGTTCTGAAGCCGCCAACCCCCTGGGCCATTCCTCAGAGCCATGTGAGGGCGTGCTCCTCGCTCAACACTGGCATCTCCTTTGCTGGCCGGGGCCGAGTCCAGCCCCCACCCAGGGCCAGCCCCTGAAGGAGACGGCCACACTGAGCACTCTGGGCAGACAGTTCTGGATAGGAAGCAGCCACCTCCTCCTTGGGTCCCAGGAGTTGGAGTGTGAGGGGCGGTCCTGCAGCACCATCTGCTGTCCCCACCAAGAGCCCCCGTTCTCGCTTGAGGGCAGCAGTTTTCTGGGCCAGAGCAACAGGCACAGTAGGAACTGGGGAGTTACCAAGCCTCCAAGGACAGTGAACATGGGACTGGGGTGAGCCGGGGCAGCCTGAAAGTTTCACCTCTCCCAGGGGCATGGCGGCTGTGATGGTATAACTAGCACCTGCTAAGGCTTGCCGCGTGCCCAGCGCTGGGCAGAGCTCTGTCACATTGATCAGTGTCATATTGAGTCCTCACAGCAAGCCCAGGAGGATGAGTTGCTGTGATATCCATCTTATAGAAAGGAAAATGGGGGCTTGGGAAGCGGGGAGTCTCCCCAACACAGCAGCCCGTGGCCTGTGCTGCTGAGGCAGCAGGAGCTCCCGGGGGGGTGGCACTGGGCAGAGGGCAGAGAGGCCAACAGCACTGGCAGCTAGCCTCTGGATGGTGGGGACAGGCCCCCACTCTGCACCTCGAGGGGCCTCCCTTCCTGGTAACTGGGGATGGTGGCCCGTTCCCTGCACTCCCAGGCCCGCGGGAGGATCAGATGCACCAGGTCCTGGGAAGCGTTCACAGCTTTTCTTTGCAAGCCAGCAGCCCAGGCCCTTCAGAGAGAACTAGAGTGATATGGGCTCTTTTCTCCCCAGTTCTCGGCCAGTGTCTGCAGTGCCCAGCAGGACACTTCTGCCCCAACAGAGCCATCCACACCATTCCATGCCAGCTGGGCACATTCAGCCCCCATCCAGGCCAGGATGAAGCCACAGACTGCACTCTATGCCCAGCAGGCAGGGCCTGTACCCAGGCTGGGCTGCCTCAGCCAGACTCGGAGTGCACACCAGGGTAAGAGGCTTTGATTTCTCATTGATGGGGTGGCTGGAAGGGGGCTCAGAGTTCTCCCTCTACCAGTGTTACAGAGTCAGACCCTTGGGTTCAGGCAAGGCTTTTCCAAGCATCCCTCCCTCTCGGTGTCCTGGGAGGGTCCCTGCCTCCAGACAAGGGCTCAGTGCCACATCAGCCCAGAGCTCCAGGACCTCCCACAGGAGCAGTGGGGCCTGAGCATGCTCAGGAGGCAGCTGGGGAACTCCTGGCTTTTCCATGGGAAAAAGGGAGCTCAGAGAGGCCAGATTACTGTGCCAAAGCCACACAGCAGGCTGGTGGGCACAGTGGGATTTTACTGTGACTCTCCAAGATGGAGATGGGTTCTGCCCAGTGGGTACCTGGCTGCAAATCCTTGGGTGTCGTAGGTACGTGTGCCCTGTGGGCTCCTCCTGTCCCCACAATCCCAGCCATGCCTGCCCACCTGGGACCTTCAGCAACCTCACCAACCTCTCTGACCTGTCGCAGTGTGAGATTTGCCCCGCGGGACTGGCCTGTCCTAGGGGTGAGTGAGGAGGCGGAAAGGACCTCCTCTTTCCTACTGCCTGCTGGACCCTGCCTTTGGGTCAAGAACCAGCTCCACTCCAAGGCAGGGAGGCCAGGAAAAGAGACCTTGGCCCACAGCCCCTTTTTCCCCCACAAAGAGCATGGTCCACCTCACCATAGGATGCCCCAAGGATGGGAGCATGAAGAACACGCTGAGTTGCCACCCTGCTGCTCAGGTGGGGTAGCGTCTGGGCCACTGCTAACCCAGATGCCCCCTTCCCCAATGCCAGGCCCCAGCCCATGTCTCTGCCACTTGCCAGAGGCATATGGCTAGAGGGGCTGCTGCTCCTCTGGGCCTAGTTCAGGGCTGTATTTGCAGGAACTGGGGGTCCAAACTGGCCCCCCATCTCCTGCCCAGCTGGCCATTATTGCCCTCGGGGCACCAAACAGCCAACCCAGTTCCAGTGTCCCCCGGGCACCTGGAGTAACCGGACTGGACTGACTGCGGGCGAGGAGTGCACACCCTGTCCCAGGGGCTGGTTCTGTGGCAGTGGAGCCCAGGTGCCCTCAGGGACATGCAAAGCTGGGCATTATTGCCCACAAGGTGAGTGGGGCCAGGGTCTTCCCTGGCAAGGTCACAGGGGAGCGCAAGAAGGGAATGCCATGGGCCGGCCTGCACACCTCCTCGGATTAAGGTTAGATTTTAGGGAGACTGTCCTGAGAGGAGGCCTGGGGCTGGTCAGCTGCTGAGCGTCCTGACTGGGGGTTCACGGGGCATTTCAGCGCAGACAAAGGCTGTCCTGGGTGAGTGGCACCCCCGTCCCCTCCTCCTTCCCCAGTGGCCTCCCTTGAGGAGCTGCCCCCAGGGAGCAGGATGAGGAGCTCTGACCCCTCTTCCCTCCTCAGACCCTCCCCTTCTCTCTAAAACAGGTACAAAGTGGGGTACCCAGTTCCCCTGCCCAGCGGGCAGCTACAGCTCTCAGGCAGGAAACGGCAAGATGGAAGACTGTCTGCCCTGTCCCCCAGGGGCCTTCTGCCCCAGGGGCGCCCCCAAGCCTGTGCTCTGCCCACGGTAAGAGAGGCTGAAGGGTGTGGCTGTTCTTGAAGTTAAGTTACCACCTGTCTATCAGGTATGTGCTGGAGCCCAGCATTGTTCCGGGCACTGAGGGTCTATAAAGAGAGATGAGCCCCTGGCCTGCCCTCGGCACCTGGCAGCTTGTTGAGACAAGACACAGGGGAACAGGAGAGGCAGCGGCCAGGGCCCAGGGCCACAGGGGGATGGGCTGGTGTGGGTGCTGCGCCCCACCGCCCGTGGGCCCAGCGTTGAGAGAGAGAGAACTCAGTCTGGGCTGGAGTCGGGGGGGAAGGCACCCACAGCCCAGCAGAGAAGCTGCTTCAGAACAGCCCATCCCGAAGGCCAAGCGCTCTGGGCCGATTCCAGCCGAGGTCTCAAAGGAGATCGTTGGCCCAAGCTCTGGGGTTCTCTGTTGATCTGACTGTTTTATCAAGATGTACCTTTTATGCCTCCAGACAGAAAGTGAAACTTGGAGTTTTTCACATTAGAAAAAGCAATACGTGTTCTTGGTATAAAAAGTGAAAACAGCATTAACCAAAATAAATTTCAGATCAAATACAGATTTCAATGTAAAAAACAAAATATAGGATATTTATAAAATCTGAGAGAATGTGGAAAATCTAACCATGACGTGAAAGGCAGCAACAATCGAGGAGAAGACTACAGGGTCTGAATGCAGTGATTCAGGGTTCTGTCCTTCAAAGGCGTCATAAGCAAAGTTTAAAGGCAAACCACAAAGCGGGGAGAGATTTTCAATGTCAGTGATGGCTAAGCACCCACCTTCTCACCACCTTATTATTAGAGAGTCTCACCAAGCAGTTAAAATAAGACAGAGATAGGGAGGGAGAGAGACTGCACCAACAGGAAAACATAAGCAAAGTGGAGGAAGAGACGACTTTAAAGAGAAGCACTATTGGCCCATTAGCCTGGTTTTAGAGCCGGTCTCAATGCACTAGGCCGTGTTTGGAGACGCACCAGCCTCACCCTCAGCCTGACTCGGGGGCCTGCTGCCAGCCTGGTGCTCGGCCCTTGAACCCTAGGGGTGAGGCTGGGGCAGTGGAGGGCTCCCCGCCCCTGGCAACAGTGACCCTCTATGGATGTCATGGCTCCTCCCCCGGGGATGCTGCAGGCGTCCAGACCTTCAGCTCTCTGCTTCTCCTCTAGGGGAACTTCCCGCCAGAGTCCAGGTGCGAAGCTGGCTGTGGCCTGTGTGCTGTGCCCCGCTGGTCACCACTGCCCTGAGCCCGGCACCACCACTCCGCGGCCATGCGGCGCTGGCAGCTTCTCAGTAAGGGTCCCCAGAACAGACACCATCCCTCAGAGGGCCTGGAAGCAGGAGGATCCCAAAGTCGGGGAGGTGGGGAGGCTTAATGGAGCCTCCGCCTTGGGTCCCCTTCCTCTAGGCATTGACAATCTGTGGACCAAGCCAGATGCTCAGAGAGCACCTCGGTTCTACCAGCATCTTCCCTGCTCTGAGCCCCTCCCTGCCCTGCCCCCCTCAGAAAGGGAGGTGCACACGCAGAGCCTGGGGCCCCAGACAGCAACGTTCCCAATTCAATTCAACATGTTTCCTGAGTACCTGCTACGCACCAGGCCCAGCCCAAATGTTAGAGATGTGGAAAGAAACCAACTTTATCACCAACCTTTCCAGGGTCCGGGCCATCTCTGGTGCCAGGAGTGCCCAGGAGGAACACTCTGCAACCAGACAAAGCTGGCTGGCCCCACAGCGTGTCCACCCGGGCACTACTGCCCAGCCCAGAGCCTGCTGTCCATCCCCTGCCCCGTGGTGAGACGCTCCCCTCAGTCTTCTGACGTCTGCTCGCTTCTGCCTGGGAAGGCTCTGGAGCCATCGGCCCTGCACCAGTGGTTGGGATGGATGACATCTCTTCACTGTGACATGGCTACACCCCAGCCCTCTGCCTCCTGCCCCCACTCAGATGTGGACTGGACCACTCACTTTCCCATGGCTGGTTTCTGATAGTGGTGCTGGAGCGGAATGTCACAAGGGGCAAAGTCACCCAGGGTGTAGAGGTGGGAGAGAAGCCAGGAGGAGGAGAGAGGGCTGGGGAGCTGGAGAGGAGGCTCAGGAGGGGCTCCCAGCAGGCGCGGGGCAGCTGTGGTTCTGCAGCCTCCAGGAGCCCCCCTCTCTTCACTCCCCGGAAGCCATGGCCTCCTCTCCCCAAGATACGCACCCCTCTTCAAATGCCCTGGTGCCCTCTATTCTCTCTTCCTGCCTGCCATCGAAATGTGCTGTGAGTTCTAGTTACAACATTCCTTCCTGGGAGGGTGTTTTGCAGCCAAACGCTTTTGGTCTATCGAAAAGTAAATCCCACCCATTCTTGCAAGTGTGGTGGAGACTCAGTTCCTCGAGCAGGCCATCTCCTCCTCCCCAGCCCTGTCCGGGGTAAAGCTGGAGGAGCCCTGCTCTGCTCCTTTCCTGGCAGAGCAGCCAGCCTGTCCAGGCCTGGAGCCCCCGTTCTGGCCTCCAGGACCTTGACCTTGGCGGCATCCTTCTCTCTGCCCAGGGCACTTTCAGAGAGGCCCCCGGGGCCCAGCGCATAGAAGACTGCCAGCCGTGCCGCCCTGGGGCCTTCTGTGGCAGAACCGGCCTGGCCAAGCCCCAGGGTCTGTGCCGTCCTGGGCATCACTGCGGGGCTGGTTCCAACACCTCCACCCCGGTGAGTGCAGGCCCCACGGGGCCTCCCAGAGGCAAGGCTGGCCTTGGTCACAGAGGCCTGGGCTGGGGTCAGGGGAGCACATCAGAGGGCGAAGGCCCAGCTCCTGCCTTCTTGGGCTCACTGCGTCGTGGGGTGACAGGGAACCCCCAGTGAAGATGGAATGAAACTACTGCAGGGACAGACCCGGTAGAACCGCAGCCATCACACATGGCCATAACAACGTGAGACGGTAAAGAAAGGGTCGGAGTGCTAATCCCAGTTTCCAGCTTCCACCTGAAAAGGGACTGAACACAAACCTGCCACCACTAGGAAAAGGCGCAGTGGGGCTGACAGTGAAGGACGCGTGAAGCAAAGCCATTTTTGTGTGACGTGCATCTACTTGTTATCGAAAGTAAAGAGAATTGCCGAAGCCCTGGGAAGGCACTGCCGGGGACAGAGTCCCTTTGCCCATTGCCCCGGCCCAGGGCTGCTGGAGACAGCTGTGCAGAGGCAGCAAGAGCCGCTGGGCAGCTCCTACCCTGTGATCCAGGAATTCCAACGTGGGAGAGAACCGGAAAAGGGGAAAAAAAGTCATTTATTAAAGACATTCAAAACACCACAAAGGCCCAGTAATAGGAAAATATCTAGGCAGAGATATGGCATATTAACCCAGCAAGATACTAGGTAACTGTTAATTGTGAGTAGGTGTACTGTATTGATACAGAGAGGATTGAGAGAGAGGTGGATAACAGTGGGAGAGAGAGAAGCTAGACAGGTAGGTAGGCAGATGGATGGATGGACGATACAGGTGTACCTCACCACAATTAAAGCTGTGTATCAGTACTTTTAGCAAATAGGCAGAGAGTTGGGATTGTTTAGCATCTTTAACATTAAAATTTGTTTCATTTTTCTGAAACGTTAAACTCCCAGAGTGGTTCCCAGAGGGAGGTCTAAGTGCAGATCAATGCGTCTAAATGGACAGGAGGGCCGGGCCGAGCCATGGGCTTCCACGGAGGGGGTTCGGGGAAGACTAGGAGGGAACCTGCTGGAGAGAATTCCCCTACTCTTGACTTTTAAGGCTTAACAGGCCCCTCTTCCTCCAGGAGGGACTCCCCTTTGGTGACCTCTGTCCTGCCGGTCATTTTTGTCTGGCTGGCACCAAGGATCCTAGGCAGAGGCCCTGCCCAGCTGGTACGTGGAATGCAGAGCGAGGAGCGCTGGACGTGAGCTGGTGCCTGCCCTGCCCACCTGGGCTTTTCTGTGCCGCAGCAGGCCAGGCTGCCCCTAGGGGCCTGTGTGCAGCAGGTGAGGCCACCCGTGGCTACCCCGATGGCCTGGTGGGGAAAGCACAAAGCAGAGCACAGCCAGGCCTGCCACATTGGCGCTGGCCCGGGACCCTCAGCCCCTGAAGTAGAGACACGTTAGTCAGAGCCCAGGGGAAGTGGGCCCAGGTCAGTGAGGCTAGAATAGGAGGGAGGCAGGCTGGAGGCTACTGGGTGGGGCTCCTAAATGTGGGGGGATGCACAAGCCATTTGGATTATCCCAGCCCCTGAAGACAGGGACCCTTCTCCTCAAGAGAGAGCACTACCTCAAAGGTAATTGGGACAAGGGCCTCCAGGATGCCAGTTCCCAGGCACAGCAGCATATGTGTGGGCTCGGCAAGGAGTGGAGTTTGGGCCCAGATAGATGAGAGGCAGGCACTGCCCTCCACCATCCTGCCACCCGCCTCAGCCTCCCCTTGACTAAATGGTGCACACGCACTTGAAGATGTGGATTTAAAGGGCCTAAATTATTAGCTCATCTGGGACATCCACACAGCCTGTTCCCATCAAAGCCGTTATTGGGGTGACAGGACCCTCATGGACAGGAAGGCAAGCAGCTGGGCTCCACCCCCCAAAAGCAGACGAGCCTGAGTCCTTCTCTGCTTCCAGGATTTTATTGCCCAGGAGGGGCACAGACTCCGAGACCCCTCAGTGGGCTGTGGGGAGCCCTTGGCCCTGAGGGCCACGCCTGCACTGAAGGCTCACTGGAGGCCACACCGCGACCGGCCGGGCAGCACAGCAATGGCTCAGGTACTTGGGCTGGCTCCAAGAGCAGAGCAGAGTTGCTGTGGAAACCATCTACACATGGGGTGGGCAGGACCGTGGGGTAACCAAAGCCACTGTGCTTTTCAGGCCAAGAGAGCCACCAGGAGAGGACCTGCCCACCACCCCGGTCATTACTACCCCCAGGGCACTGGCCGCTTCCCCCTGCCCTGCCCTCGGGACACATCCAGTCTGTGTGCAGGCCATGTCCTGCAGGTGAAAAGATAGAGGGGGCAGAGGGGGTCTCTCCTGGGGAGACAGGTCAAGGCCGTGTCTTGGGCCCTGAGGAGCAGCAGCTCCCTGGAGACATCCTCCCCCTGCCGGCCCAGCACCCAGCAGGCCCTGTGGATGGTAGCTAAGGATGGAGATTTGGGACTGGGCAGAAGCCCAGGGGCACCACTCCTTACTGTAGGAATCACTACCTCAGGTCCCACCTGTGCCCGATAGGAGGCCTAAGAGTCACTGGCTCAGAGGTGGGAGGGTGGGAGTGGCCTCCTGCAGGGCGGGCCAAGCAGGGCTCCATCCCCATCTATCCTCGGAGGGCGGGGGCACTGCAGGCTCGACCCCAGCCTGCTGTCTCTGCGGGCCAGCATGAGCAGGCCTTCTGGCGGGGTGAGCTGTGAAGTGAGAAGCTAAGCAAGGGGGGCCCTATGAGCATGAGTCACAGATCTTCCGGGCCAGAGGAGCCTCAGGGAGGAGGACTTCCCAGCATGTCCTCCCAGTGACAAGACTGGGCCTGGATGGTGGAGTCCAGGGACACACCGGGCTTGAGGTCATGGGGCCCAGCCCCCAGCCCCAGCCCCAGCCCTCCCACGTCCCAAGAGGGCCTATGAAGGGAGGCGACTTCTCATCCTCCCCTTGTCACATCAGTGTCCTTAGAGTTGTGGAGATGACTTTCATGCAAGCTGTAAGACCATAAATGTTTAAAAATGCATCCCTCTGCCTTTTTCCTCCCCCCTCGGCAGCCTGTTTTGGAAGTACGGTGTGCATTTGTGCAGTGCACCACACATTTCCTAGGCTCGCACCCGTGTACAGATGTGTACACACGTGTGCTTCCACAGACAAGTCTGCCGGCTTTGGCAGATGAGATCACACACTCGTCTTTCTTTTCTCTTCCCAGAACAAGCACATCCCCTTAGAGCTCATGGTCGGTATAATTATGTACCCATCTCATCCCCAAAGGGTTTGAGCAAACTGTAAGGGGACGTGATGGCACAATAGAAATGACTGACTTGGCCAAGATAGGAACAGGTTTCCAAAACAAACGTTGTGGAGGCCTGCATTTGGCCCCCAGGCTCTCCTTCCCGAGCTGGGCATGGAGCCCCCAGCTCTCTTGTTGTGTCCTGCACCCACATAGGCCAGATGCTGGCACCCCCATACTTTCTCCCCACCTTTGGGGTCCTAAGCAGGCCCACTCAGGTAACCTCTAATTAATTCAGAAGGGAACCCATCTCAGGACCCACCCTGCACCTGGAGCCCCACCCAAAGTCCCTGTGGAGGTGAGGATTGGATGGGACCCTGGACTTGAGAGCCGCCTTGGCAGTCAAGGGTGCTGTCGCTCCAGCTTTCAATCTCCGGGCAATGTCCTGCTGCAGAGGGTGGGCGAGGGGGGGCTTTGGGCTGAGGAGAGGCTGCTCTGTGACCTCACACACTCCTGACTTTGGGCAGGAGCTGAAGTCGCCCAACCTGAGGGAGCCATTCTTGCCACAGCAGGGGGACCCTGCCCTCCAGGCCACTTCTGTCCAGAGGGCACGGGAGTGCCCTTCCCCTGCCCTGTGGGCACCTTCTCAGATCGGTGAGTGCCGCTGCCCCCGGGCCCACAGAGTGGCCCAGAGCTATCTTCCTCCTGGTCTTCCTTCCCACACTGACCATCTAGCCCAATGACATCCCTCCGCCATGGAGGAACGTGGACCTTAGAGAGCAGGACTTCCACCTGGCCTATGAGGGCAGAAATCCCCTGAGCAGCAGTGGAGGGAGGGGGAGCAAGCTGGCCAGAATTAGGGCAGATGATGAGGGCTGCTGGGGGCCTGAGAAAGCAAACTGTGAAGAATCCTGTGTGTCTGCCTGCGTCTCATTTGAGAGTAGAGCCCCATCTCCCACCTTTAGGAACCACCCGTCCCCCAAGTGAGGGCACCGCAGAGCAGGGGACAGCTTAGGAGCCTGTGGCTGAAGTGCTGCTGGATGTTCTGACTGCAACTGCCAGACCAAGGGCGTGTGGCCCTGGACAGCCTGAGTGGGAACTGGGGATTAGGAGGACAAGGAGACTGTAACCAGGAGCCTCCCTTAGGAGAGAGAGAGGCCCAGCACACTTTCCTCGGGCACCTGCCGGATGCCGCCCTGGACAGCGGTGAGCAGGAGGAATCCCAGGGAACCTCAAAGAGGAGAAATGAGAAGGCAGCTCAGAAGGGCGTGTCCATTGCCAGGACGTAGACTCTGTACCCTCAGGGCCTCCTATCCCACTGACCCACAGATTCTCTCTGTGTCCCCAGGATGTTTCTCTCCACAGCCTCTGAGTGCCTGCCCTGCCCCTCTGGCCATTTCTGCGGGGCATCTGGCCTCGCTGCCCCCTCTGGACCCTGCTCCCCTGGCTACTTCTGTCTGGCAGGAGTCTCCTCCCCAACCCCAACAGGTAAGGCCTCTCAGGACAGGAGCTGGCCCTGCACCGGCCGGATGCCCAAGGTAGACAGGCGTTTGGATGACGGGAGGTGACTGGGTGTGGGGTTGTCTGAGGACAGAGGGGAAACATGTGGGCAAGGGGGCCTGGAGGTGATCCTTGGCTGGAGTGTTTCATGGTCTGACCGCTATTCCTGGACCCACTGGCCCCCATCCTCAGGCCTCCACGCTGCTTCTCACAATGTGACTTGCTGCCCTCCTACACTGCGGTCATCAGGCTCTTGTCACACCTGCAGCTCCAAGCCCCCCGCAGTCCCATCCCAACCTCCTGAATCAGAGCCCCACTTGCCTAAAGACAGGAACATCACAGATTGGCAGGGAGGTGGGCAGGGAGGACCAGGGGCTTCCAGAGATCAGCCAGCAGGTACCAAAATGGTGCCCAGTGGGCCACCCAGAGGTGAGCTGAATGTGGGCCTCGTCTCCCTTGGGGCAGGGACAGCACCTTGTGGGGAGGTGGGGTGCAAGAAGAGGCTCACAGGGCAGACCCCCTGCGCGCCCAGCAAGGCGCAGGTGAGGCAGAGGCGCATCCAGGATGCCTGGCTCCCTCTAGTGGCCGCTGACCTTGCCCCCAGAGGGTGCTCCTCGTTCCTAGGGAACATCTGATGGGGCACAGAGCGCTGAGCTGCAGCTCTGGTGAGGGCGTTGAACCTGGGCCAGGGACCTTAAAATCCCTCTTCTCAGGCACTTCCATTTGTCCAGAAAACATCTGAGGCAAAAATCCAGCTCCTGGATGGAAGGTTAATTTCTGGGAGTCAGGTGGGGAGCAAGAGAGCAGGAGTCACATCCCCAGTGCAGGAGCTGGGGGGATCCAGGGGGCAGAGGGGGCTGCTCAGCCAGGACAATCCACCAAAAACAGAACCAGCCGTCCTGGTTTGTTACAACTACACGGGAAAGCAGTGCTCTCTGAACATGTCTCATTAGAGAATGAACGATCACAGAGCCTGTCCTCAGGAGAGCGCCAGGGGACTGCCAGACACCAGCTGAGTCCAGGCAGAGCACAGAGAGACACTGGGCCTGACGTCACGCCAGTAAAACCGGCTCCTTATTCCTGCCCACCTACCAAAGAGGGCCTCTGCCAGGCTCAAATGATATAACGCATGTGTAAAGCACATGCTTTTTGATCTGGAAGATGCTATACAACCATTAGCATCTTTTCTTTCTAAAACCCTCGAACCTCCGACCCAAACCCACATTTGATCCCAGTGGTGCCAGACCAGTCCAGGCTGCTCACGCTCTGCTGTGACTGGGCATGCACCCCTCACTCAGCTTCCTTCCTCTCCCCAGGCCACTCGGAGCAGGGGGGCCCGTGTCCCCGAGGCCACTTCTGCCCCAGGGGGACCAGCCTCCCCCAGCCTTGCCCTGCTGGCTCCTACAGCAACCTGACTGGCCAAGCCTCCTGCTTCCCCTGCCCCGCTGGCTACTACTGCCCTGAGAACGTCACCACCTACAGCGAGCACCCCTGCCCCGCCGGTTTCTTCTGCCCCGGAGGTGAATGCCTGGGCTCAGCTCCCAGGGGCAAGGCTGGACAGCAGGGGCTGATACCGGTGTTCCAGGCTCGGCTGGGGGCTTGGTACTCCCCGCTCTGCAAACTGCTGTGGCAACTAAGGAGCACACATATGTCCTCTGCTTCCAAGACTTTCCCACCACCCATCCCAGAGGCCCAGAGAAGCACCAGGCCCTTCACAGGGGCCGAGTCCAAAGCAGCTGGCTTTGAGCACCGAATTTCATCCAAGTCCTTGGTTTTATCTTTAAAATTCACGAGAGTTTCACTTTCTATTCCATAACATATCCATGTTGGCTGAAAAATAAAGATTTAAATTACTTTATCAGCATATTACAAATTTGGGGCCCCATGCCTTTCAGTAAAGTTGACCACCAGGAAGATGAGTCCTACATATTCTGTGGCTTTGAGGACCCCAGGCCCAGGGCCACAAAGGCTGGGAAATCCAGTGTAAGCAGTTGGTGAGGTGGTCGCTCCTGAGGCTGAGGCCCGGAGTTTGCTAGGACAGGCCCTGGAAGAGGGGGCGGGCGCAGCGAGCTGCACCTCCTCCCGCCCCAGCCCTGGGCCACGCTGGACTCCAGCAGGCTGGGCTCCCTCCTCTGAACTTTGCTTCTCAGGTACCAAGTACGCCACCCAGTTCCCCTGCCCTCGGGGCTACTACAACCCAGACCCACTGACGCACAGCCTGGACAGCTGTCTGCCCTGCCCACCCGGTCACTACTGCGGCCAGGAGAACCTGACCCAGGCCTCTGGGCCCTGTGATGCAGGTGCGTGTCCCAAAGTACCCTAAGAAGCCGCCACTTATTCCTGCGCTTCCCACTCCTGTCCCCAGACCTGGGGTGACCTGCACTGTCTCCTGGAGCAGCAGCTGGGAGGGGTGGGCCTGTAGCCTGGTGAGTTTGGCCTCTTTCCCCACCCCTGGGATCACTGCTGGCCCTCCTGCCCTACCGCCTGCC
The DNA here is from genome assembly GCA_031878705.1 of Tapirus indicus. Lineage (NCBI taxonomy): Eukaryota > Metazoa > Chordata > Mammalia > Perissodactyla > Tapiridae > Tapirus > Tapirus indicus. Next base: position 87,559,912 of record CM062930.1, on the reverse strand, counting down.
CCTCCCTGCCGGTTCCCACCCAGGCTGGTTCTGCGTGTCGGCAGCGTGGACCGCTCGTCCCTTCGACCTGGACAACTACACCAGCACCAATTGCCTGTGCCCGGCCACGGCCACAGGGGGGAAGTGCCCAGCCGGCTCCTTCTGCCCTGAGGGCAGCCCAGAGCCCACGCTTTGCCCGCCAGGCTCTTTCTGCGCCACCTCTGGTAAGGACCCGAGAGCCCTCTCTGGCCGTGGCGCTATGACCCAGGCTTAGCGGCAGTGGGAGAACGGGGTGAACCCTGACCTACTGTCACCAGCTGTGTGACGCGGGTGCGTAACCACCAAGTTCCTCTGTTAAGATGAGGACTGCTGTCCAGCACCGCCTCCTGGGGTGCCTGCTCCGCGCTCACCAGAGGGGCTGTGCTGCATAAGTCGTCCCTGTCGCCGTCATGGTGGAGCGAGCACAGGGGCGTCACCACAGAACAGCACGGGGAGGAGGCAGCTCTCTCTGCAGGGGGGCTCGGGGCCGCTCACCCCCTCTCACCGCTCCCGTGTCTGAGTGACCACACTTCCCAAGCACCTACTGTGGCCAGACACCGCCCGTCACCGGGGACCCAGACGTGACCTAGACTCTTCCTGCCCGAGATGCTCTGGCTTGCAGTGAGGTCGAGACCCCAGCCCGAGTCAGCTGAACTGTGCTCAGATCTCAGCCCTCCACTCTGGCGAAGCCCTCAGGCCCTCCGTGAGATGGCGGCAGTACTGTGTCCCAAAGCTGGGCAGAGGACACCACGAGGCCTGACGCCACACAAGGGCCCAGTCTGCCTCACAGGACCACCCTCTTCTCGTAAGGCGTCCACTCGGCCCCAGCCCCGCTCCCCTCTCACCCCTAGGCCTCTCCACACCCAGTGGGCCCTGCCAGGCTGGCTACTTCTGTGCAGAAAGAGCAGTGTCCCCAGCTCCACAGGACGGGGTGACAGGGGGCCCCTGCCCTGCAGGAACCTTCTGCCGTGAGTGTCTCCTTGGGCCCCACTCTCGGCCCCACTCTCACCCCCACTCGCCGTCCTGTCCTGGGGCTGCTGACACCCTTTCCTCAGCGTGTGCCTGGACCCTGGTGCAGTAGAGAGGAAGCCAGAGGGAAAAGAGGTGCCAGAGGTGGTCCAGCCCGCGGCTGAGAAGTACTGCAGAGGGGCGTGGTTGAAATGTACTCGGGGTGTTTCCTGTGGCTTGGGTTGTTTGGTGTGCACTGCTGAGAGCCAGTGGCAGTGGTCTGGGCCCTGCTGCTGCTCCTCCAGCTACAGGCGAAGGGTCTGGGGTCTCTCAGTGTGTTGCAGAGGGACCAGGGAGCCAGGCCTCAGGGAGGTTAGGCAGAGGTGGGTTTTACAGGTGATGCCACAATAGGCCCCACCCCTCTCTGGGGCTGAGTCCATGCCTGCTGCCCGCGGGAAGCCTGCTCCCTGGACCTGTGGCCACCCCTCAGCCAGGCCATACTGCCTCCTGTGCCCTCAGCTGCAGCATCGCACAGGCCCGTGCTGTGTCCCGCTGGCACCTTCTCCAGCCTCCCAGAGCAGACCACGCCCTCTGCATGCCAGGCCTGCCCGCGCGGCTTCTACTGCAAGGAACCTGGTCTCCAGGCCCCCAGCGGGCAGTGCCCAGCAGGTGAGAGGCAGTGAAGACCTGGGGGTGCGGACAAAGGGGACGAGGCCAGGAGGGCAGTGCTCTGGGCTGTGGACTCTATAGCACGGCCTCTGAAGGCCCGTATGGCAGAGACCCCGCCAGGAATAACCGTCTCAGGGAGGGGAGCATCCTCCTGAGTGTGCCTCACTCCTGGCCAGGTTATTACTGCGACTCCAGTGCTGGGCCCGTCCAGGACTTCAGCCTATACCCTTGTCCTCAAGGCTATTACTGCCCCCTGGGCACAGCCCTGGCCACACACCACAGCTGCCCAGTGGGCACTTACGGCCCACGGAAGGGGCTGAGGAGCATTGCTGAATGCCAGCTGTGCCCCGCCGGGAAATTCTGTGCACTGGCAGGGCTAACAGCACCAACAGGTATGTCCTGGGGGCAGAAAAGGCCTTAGGTGGTGAGTGGGTTTGATTGTGGGTCCCAGGCCAGGCTGAGGAGGAGATGCTTCAGGGAGAAGCTGGATGGACCCGGATCGCTGGTCAAGACGGGGCAGAGCAGCGTGGGCTTGTTGGGCTAGAAGGGGATCTACATTCCCATTGCCTTCCCAAGACCCCTTACATGAGAAACAGCGTCCCCTCACCACACCCTGGAAAGGGAGGGCGGGTGGGGTGGGCCTCTCTGCACGGTGACTCTGATGTCACCCAGAGTCGGGATCTCCCCTCACTGCACGCCTGCTTCGGACTAGAACCACAGTCCGGCGGCCGTTCTCAGCACAGGGGCTCCACCACCTCCCCCGCACCATACTCGGGGCTCCTCTGCAGGACCTTTAGCGTCTCTGCCCCCACTATTAACTGGTTTGGGTAGGGGGAAGAAGGAGGGTGTTACTTTCTTGGGGTGTTTGGGAGGCTCTTGTATGAAATGGCTGGAAATGCTTTGATCCACAAAGAAAAATCCAGGCCTGGCAGTTGACACTCTCAGAAGAGGACAAACCCCAAACTGGCCCAGACCCCGCCCCCACTCTGGCCCTGGAGCTTAGTACTGACTGAACCCAGAGGAGGGCATCCCAGGGCCTGGGGCTGGCGTCGGGTCAGGGACTCCTGCAGTCTGAGGCCGTGAGGGACGATGGGTTGTCGGGAAAGCTTGAGCACCCTGTGCCTCCTGCTATGTTCTCCAGTGAGGTGGCGTGGGACAGCCAACAAGATGTCCTCTCTCCTAGGAGACTGTGCTGCAGGGCACTGGTGCAAGGGAGGAGCCACCAGCAAGGACCCCGCCGATGGGGTGCAAGGCCTCCTCTGCCCCGCTGGGCACTACTGCCTCAAGGGTACCTCACCACCTCTAGGGCCCCTCCAGTCGTGGCAGGGCGGAAGGAGGTCGGCTCCCTTCCAGCTCTCTGCTGGTTGAAGATGGGTCTCTAGGGCTTTGAGCCCTCCTCCCAGCACAGGCCACAGTGGCCCTAAATGATAGGCGGTGCTGAGCTGTGCAGGCCCGAGCAGAGGACCCTTCCCTTCCCCCAGCACCCCCTCTCCCCCTGGGATGCCCTCCCCACTCTGCTCAACAATCCTAACCCTTCCCTTCCCCCAGCCTGGACTTCAGGGACCTCACTTGAGCAACTGGCCTTCCTCCCTTGCCCCTCGGGCCTCGGCCACTCCACACCAGGGATGCTTTTCAGGCCTGCTCATTCCTTCCCAACCTTGGGCCTCGCTTGCAGGGTGGCGAGCGTCTTCCGCTGACTCAGTGAAGTCGACCCAAGGACTCTAACGCTGACCGGGTCCCTGGCCTCTGGAAGCTGAGAGGGGAAGGCAGTTCTACCCTGGTCTGCCGGGAAGGAGAGATCCGGGGAATGGTAGCCCCGGCACAGTCCAGGGTCTCCCTCGGATCCCTAGGAGCTGGCGAGACTGACCAGCTTCTTTCCCTCCATCGCTCTGACTCCTGCAGGAGCTTCTGTCCCAGCCCGATGCCCACCCGGTACCTGGTCTGAGGAAGGGAACCGAACCCCAGAAGGATGTCAAGATTGCTGTGGAGGACGACTCTGCTCTGGTAGCCACCTACCAATCTGGCCAGCACCCTGCCACCCAGGGTGGGCAAACAGTTTGTCTCCTCTGATGGACAGGGAACAGTGTCCACAGAGTGAGGAGTTGGCTCACGCCAGGGTCTGGACCTAGGCAGAGAGCATGGGGAGGGAGGAGCCACCCCCACTGGCCTGTAAGGCCTGTGGGCCACTCAGAGACATGCAAAGTCAGGCCACACCAGGTGCCACATGCTGGAACCTGGCTGCTTTGCAGATGAGGTCACTGGAAGAAGGTTAGTGTCCAGACTTGTGGCAGCACTTCTCATCTCTGCCACCTCCCATCCCATCCCTGAGTGGAGCTGGGCTGACTGTCCTGGGGGCCGGGTTGGAGGGTGGAAGACCACGAAGGGGGAGGATCCAGGAGTGAGCAGGCTAGGAAGTGTCTCGGGCCCCTGCTTGAAGTCTGTCCACTGCCCCTGGCTGCATGTTCCTGCGACTCTCCTCGGCTGAAGCCCTTTTTCTTGGCCCACATTTTTCCAGCATTTCCTGCCCTGGGGGAACTGTCCCTGCCACCCCTAAGGAGGGGCTCTCCGGGAGATCCTGCCCCCCGGGGCCCTTCAGTCCTCTGGGCGTGGCTGAGCCCATTCCATGTCCTCCTGGCTCCTACACCTCCGTTACCCACACAACAAAATGTCACATCTGTCCCAGTGGCCACTACTGTGTTCCAGGGCTGAGGCCACAGCTGTGTCCAAGAGGTTAGTGTCCTGCCAGCAGCCTGGCTCACTGAGCAAGGGTACAAAGCAAAAGGGAGGAGTGGGGGCAGTCACCTGCTGGGCATTAACATGCCTGTTATCTCTCCCACTTCCCTCAGACAACTGCCTGGCCTATACATTCTGATAATAAGATGGTAACCCCTGCATTTAAGGAGGATTTACATTTCCTGGGCAGGACCCCCCCTACACAGAGGCTTCCCTCCTCCAGCCTCTTCTGGCTTCCTCCTCAGGCCCCAGTCTCAGCCCTGCTCTCTTCACAGGTTTCTATTGCCCTGAAGGGACAGGGCTCGACTGGCAGCCCTGCCCCCCGGGCACCTATGGCCCAGTGCCCGGATTGAGCAGCCTGCCAGCATGTCGAGCCTGTGACGGAGGCAGGTTCTGCCCCAAGGCCAGCGCTACGGAGGCAGGCGGACAGTGCTGGGAGGGCTTCTTCTGCTCCAGAGGGTCCACCCGGCCCAACCCGGAGGCCGGCACTGAAGGTGCTGGACCCTCCCCACTGAACACTGAGCCCCCACCCCATTTCCTGAGCCCCCCAACTAGGAGGTAGGGGACAGATTCAGGGCTCTCCATCCACTCTCTGGTAGACCCAGACAGACTGATGAGTCTGTTCTCTCCGAGATACCTGGGGTACCTGTCCTGGGCCACCCGTGTTCCTGGGTTCTCGTTCACAGTGGGCAGAGCACCGTGGCCCAGCAATGAACAGTGCTCTGGCATTTGTCTCCACCACCCACTGTCCGCCCTGGGCGGGACCCTCCAGGGGTCCCCATATGCCCACATGAGCCAGGCTGAGGGCAACACCAGGACAGCCTGAGGAAGCTTGCCTTAGGGGTCATGGTGAAGCGATCTGGGGCCAGGCCATGCATTTGAGTTGCCTGGTACATACTGATACTGGAACGAGCGAAGGGACAAGCCATCAAATCAGAGTACTTGGGGTGGGGACCAGCCAGCTATGGTCAATTTGCTCATCTTCCCAAATGGTTCTCATGTGTAGCCAAGGGATCATTCTGGTAGTCTTAATCTTCTGGGCATCAAGTCCCCTTTGAGATCCAGGGACTGAAGGACACAAATCCCATAATCCAGTCCAACCCCTGTCTTTGGCAGAAGGGGAAACTGAGGGAGGAAGAGGGTCTGCTTTGCCTAAGGGAGCACAGTCAGCAGCTAAGTTGAGCACCCAAGCCCAAATACCCCGGTCCAGCTTCCTGCCACTCTGTAGCTGCCCTTGGGCCCTAAGGGTACCACAAGCATCAGGGAGGCCTGGGCACTGGTGAGGACACTGGTGCACAGCTCATCCCCCTAGCTTCTGACCCACCGCTCCAATGGCCTGGTCTGCCCAGCAACAGCCCAGAACCCACAGTTCCCATGCTCAGTCACCGAGTGGCCCTGGTGGCAGGCCTCTTGGAACAGGGCCCATGTGGGGTGAGGGAGAGAAGGAGAGAAGACACAGCTGGGTGGCTCCAGAGACTAGAAAAATGTGAAAACATAAGCCGGCTCAGGGAGGTCTGCAAAGGCCTCTGCAGCAAGAGCTGAAATGGGCAGTCGTCCAGTCGAGCCCTTGCCTCCGTCTCAGATACTGTCCATCCCGTAGACCCCAGGGCCTGAGCCTTCCAAGGAGGCCCTGCCTCCCTCAGGTGCCCCTTCCCAACACCACTGCCCTTTGTCAGGAAAAGCTTCCCCTGACCTCTTCCCCGTGGTAACAGCCACACGGGCTATAGGGGAGGCAGGTGCAGAGGGTGTGTGCCTACAGGAGGGCCTCTCCCAGGCGGGCCCCGGGGATCAGCAGACCAGTTCTTCCAGGGCCCAGAGCCTGTGCCAGCGATGTAGGGAGCTGTCCAGGGCATCCGCTCCTCACCCTGCACTACCCAGTGGCCAGGCTGACTGGTCTCTTGGTTCCAGAGGGGGCTGGCCCATGTCCTCGGGGACACTACTGCCCCAGGGGCTCGGCTGTGCCTGAGCCTTGTCCTCCTGGCACCTTCGGCTCACGTGGCAAGCTCAGTTCAGAGGTAAGGGGACCCCAGCCTGGGGGGGGAGCCTGCGTGTAGGGAGGGCCTGATGGGTCCAGCCAAACCGCACCGCCCCCGAGGTCAGAAGTTGTCATGAGATTGGAGAACAGGGCCACCTGACCAGCTGCCTCCCTTCCTCCGGGTGTTTACGCAGGAGTCACTTTCCAAGGGGGCTTCCCTGGCCCTCCTTAGCACGTATCACAGTCTAACATCCTGTTTACTCTTTGCCATTACTGATTTTCTGTATTCTCCACTAAAAGAGAGGCCCACAAAGCTGGAGAGTTCTGTCTTTGTGCTCAGTGCTGTACCGTCAGAATGGTGCCTGGCACATAGCAGCCTCCCAGCATGTGTGTCACACGCAGGCATAACTAGGACAAGCTAATTGTGGAACCTCGGAGGGATCAGCAAGCCCCCCTTGGGGACTGTAGGGAGCGCAGGGAGAGTGCTGGGTGAGGGTAGGCCAGAGGAAGCTGGAGAGGGAGTAAAGGGCCAGCTACGCACCCCCTGTGCCCACCACGAGGACTGAGCTGCTGCCTGAGTGGGACGGAGGCCGAAGGAGGGCTTGAGCAGAGGAATGACATGAGACATTACTTTCAATACACATTAATAAATAATTTATAAAGGGCCACCATAGGATGCACAAAATTCTATTTAAATTGCCAGGTTCCGAAAGCAACTTTACTATCTAGTTCAATTCATGAACTCCTCCCCATTATAGTTGGTACTGCACTTGTCAGAGCCCTCCTGCTGTTAGAGGGGTAGTCCCCAGAACCCCTGGCTTGTCAAAGGCCCCAGGAATCCCAGCTACCTGGAGTGCTCGGTCCCCCTCACCTGAATGAGCAGAAAGGGCCTCCCTGGATGTGGGCCAGGAGAAGAGGCTTCCCCTGGTGTTACTTGTCGAACTACAAAAGGGCACGGAAGTAAAGAGCAGAGGAGAAAGCCAGCAGAACAACACGCTGCTGGAGCAGTTTGGAGGGTCAGGTCCCGGGTGCTGCGGTCATGGGCTGTTCGCCTGGGGGACGTGCAGGCAGAGGAATGCCTGTCAGGGGCGTTGTGGATGGAGGCAGGCAAGCTAGGGCGAGACACTCTCTGACCTGAGGCCCCTTTCAGTCCTCCTGGTGTGGTCCCTGCCTCCCTGTCCTGGTGGGAGCTGGGGATCGGGGTCTTAACGGGGCGTCTCCTGCAGGCTTCCTGCTCCCCGTGCCCACCCGGCCACTATTGCGGCTCTGCTGGCCTCACCAGCCCTTCTGGACTCTGCAGCACAGGCTTTTTCTGCCTCAGTGGGGCTCTCGTCCCCAACGGCTCCCTGGGAGACCGGACCAGCGGCCCCTGCCCTGCAGGTACCCGGGGACCGGCCTGAGGAGGAGTCCAGGGAGGTGGGGAGTGAGCACTCCAAGGCTGTCACCCAGACAGGGACCAATCAGGAGGTTGCCACCAGTCCCCTGGGCCCTCCAGGAACTGGGTTTAGAATGGGGCCACTCTGAGTGCCAAAGACTAGGGTTTCTGGTGGCTCTGACCTGGGGGGTCTTCTTCCCTTTCAGGACACTTTTGCCCCCCAGGCACTGTCACCCCCAGGCCCTGCCCAGCAGGCACACACAATGGCCTGGCCGCCCAGGGCCACTGTGAGCCTTGTCCTGAGGGGTGAGTATGGAGAGGCCATCCCATGGACCCACGTGTCCAGCTGGACACACGGTTTGCATTCCTGCCACAGGAGGTGGCTGGTGCTAAGACCCCTTTCTGCCTGAGTTTTCTGTGACTTTAAGAAGACACAGAAGAACGCCCACAACTTCTTCTAGCCATCTGTCTTTATGTCTCTTAATCTCTTTGTTGTGTATGGCTGAGTCATTCCTAATGTCAGACCTGGGTCTCTTTTGCTGCAATTTAAGCCAGTCAGCCTCCCCACCCCCCCCACCCCCGTGCGTTGTGCTGGAGCAGAGCTGTGCCCAGCCGGGCAATTACTCGTAGGCCAGTGAGGGAGGGCGACACCACACACTCCAGGCTGCAGAGGCCGTACAGCCCTCTGAGCTCCCTCCTCCCTCGTCCTCTCTGTAGTTTCTTCTGCCCAGCAAACACCTCCTCTGTGGTGGGGAACGAGTGTCCAGCTGGCCATTACTGCCCTGCCTCCACCTCCTTTGCTTCTCAGTTCCCCTGCCCCAGGGGCACCTACAAGCCACAGGGAGGGGGTGTCCAGCAGTCAGACTGCATCTCCTGTGAGCCAGGTAAGGCATCAGGAACACACCACCACCCCAGACACATTAGGCCACATATCCCCTGGCTAGTGTGGGCGGGACTCAGGCCTGGCTCAGATGGGAACACTTTGGCCACAGCCCACAGTGCACATTAGATCAGCCCACATTTACTGGCTGGGGGGGGGGGGGAAGTAATCCCTCTGCCCCCCAAGCCCCGGGGATCCTGTCTTCCCCTCTCCTATACAGGCTCCTACTGTCTCCTGCCTGGGCTGGTGGCCGTGTCTGGGCCCTGCCGTGCAGGGTTCCACTGCACTCGGGGAGCATCTGTCCCGAATCCTACTGATGGGATCACAGGAGACCTCTGTCCTCCTGGCCACTTCTGTCCCCAGGGCAGCCCCAGGCCCACTCCCTGCCCCCCAGGTAAGTCACTGATGTGTGAGCACCAGCAGTGCAGGGGTCTGCTCTGGGCCCTTGAGAGGGGAAAGGAGTGGAGGCCCATCCTGGGGAAGCACCCGGAAGAAACTCCCACATTGCACTTAGACAGTGACATCCATCCTGCATCCATGCAGCAAGGGGCATAGGGTGGGATGATGAGGGGGATTTATAGCTCGAGCCCAGGCCCTTCGGGGCAGGCTTGACGAGGGAGGGGTGGAGGGCAGAGGCACAATGGGAAGGGAGTGATGCCTGGCAGTGGAGATGGGGGATGAGATGCACCTCACCTGTGTCAGCTGAGCCCAGTCTCCAGCACCCCAGGTACAAGGCAGGCCCGGGAGGCGGGGAGCCTTGCAGTCACTGCTCCGTGAAGCAGAGAGGGCAGAGCAGGATCACGGCTCTGCAATCTGAGATGGGCCACCGCGGGGCTTCATCTGGGAGGCCTCCTGGTGGTGGCCACAGTGTGTGGACCTGCAGGCTCTCTCCTGCCCATCCCTGGGGCCACATCGCTAGAGGACTGCCAGCCCTGCCCAGCCGGCTGGTTCTGCTCCCGGGCTGGCCTGAGCTCCCCAGAGGCCCCCTGTGAAGGAGGCTGGTTCTGCCCCAGGGCTTCTGTCTCCAGGCACAGTCCAGGTAAGGGCAGACCCTCCTCACCTTTTGGGAGGGGGTGGGTGCTGTGGGACCTCCAGGGGGCCAACCTGGAAGGGAGACACGGGCCGTGGGCTCTCCCTCTGCGCTCAGGCTCCTGTACCCAATAGCAGTGAGAGGAGCCCTTGTAACCTGGGGCCTGCTGAGGAGGGGCTGGTACACCGTGCATTAGCAGGCTCCTCGTGCACCCAGAGCTCGGAGAGGGAGAGGAGAGGAGCTTGGGATGAGCGAAAAGGAAGGGAAGAAACAAGAAGCGTTAAAACAAAAGCAATCAGTCAAAGATGGCAAATCCTGTGCTTTGGGGGAAGAAATACAGGTACTCCAGGGCCAAGACCCTCTTGTGATGTAGCAGGGAGGGTCTTCGCCCCTCCTGTGAGACCCAGGGTCCGGCAGAGAAGAGGTAGATCAGACCCAAGGACAAGGTCTTAGGAGAGCCGGCACAATTCTGTCTTCTGGGGCCTCAGTTCTCAACAGATTGATTGTCATCAGTTTTGAGATGCTGTAAGTGTAATAAAGTGTCAGTGACCACTGGGCACTGGGAAGGGCTGACCCGAGGGGGACGCTCCCTCTGATACTGCTGCTCTTGAGAGGGTCCCCCCACCTCCCTGCCTGGAAGCTCTGGCCGCAGCGTGGAAAGCCCCAACCTTAGAACACAGCCGACCTAGGAGAGCATCTCCAAAAAAAACCTCATTCAGTATCCCAGGAAATAAAATTGATATGTAAAAGCATAAAAACATCTCCTTCCCCCAGAATATGGACACAAGGTACAGGTTTCTGATCCTGCACCATCACTTCGCAGTGTCGGCCTCCTAAATTAACTCCACGGCAACCGGTGCCTCGTGCCTTCGTCAGTCGCGGGCCCTGGGAAGCCAACTTCGTGAGCACAGACAGGCTTCCTCCCGCCGGCCAGTGCTCCATGTGATAAAGAGCATAGGGACACACCATTTCCCAAACTTACGTGCCCAAAGAAGTTGTGTTTTGAGGAACATCTCATAGGACTAAGACCCCTGGGAACACCTTTGGTGAGAGATGCTCTCACCTGGAAGCCTGGGGCTGCTTCATGCACCCTGTGAGGCTCCCAGCTTCGACTCCCGGCCTGTGGACAGCGCTGTCCCGCCCTCTCAGCCCAGTCACTACAGACCTGGCCCCTTCCCACTCAGGCCGTGAGAGGTTCCTGTGTGGCCCTCCTACATAGGGCTGGCTTTTAGCTGGAGCTGTCGCCCCTCCAGGTGCCCATAGGACCGAGGTGTCAGGGCCAGGCCCAGGAATGTCATACATTATAAGCACCACAAATCACACACCCACACTTCCATGGAGGAAGCAAGAAGTGGTTGTTCTGGGCACTGGCTGGAAGGAGATGGGGAATCTCCCAAGAGGAAACACCGTCTCCCTTGGCTTTTCTAGGCACTCTCTGCCCTGCTGGACACTCCTGCCCCCCGGGCAGCCGGGAACCCCAGCTCTGCCCCCCAGGGCAGTATCAGGATGAACCTGGACAGAGCGTCTGCAAGACGTGCCCCGCTGGAAAGTGAGGACCTGTCACTGGAGCCCACCTCCTCTTCTCTCTGGGTGACATGGGACTTTTCCTGCCCTCCCTCGAGCCAGAGGGGCTCAGACAAGTTGGAGGGACCAGTGACCATGGCCCCCCAGGCCCCACTGCCCTAGAGAGCCCCTTGTAGTAAACACTCAGCTGACAATATAGGGGTCTTGGAGGGCTATAGGCTTCGTGCAGAAGACTCAACGGGACAGAAGGCCGTTGTCCACCTTAACGTTCATCTCCTCCAACCTTGGATGGTCCTGTGGGAGTTTTGCTTCTGCCCAAATCCTCCAGGTCCCTGGAGCTTCTTTCTTCTGGGGGCGCCTCACTTCCTAGAAAGTCTGAGGATATAGAAGGCATGGACTGCGTCATTCCTGACCACCCACTGGCTGTGTCCACAGGTTCTGTCCCTTAGGTATCCAGGGGCCAGGAGCCAGGGCCGTTTGGCCAGTGGACTGTCCTGCTGGCTACTACTGCCCTCTGGGTACCCAGACGCCCACCCAGCACCCATGTCCCAGAGGCACCTTCCGAGAAAGGCCCGGTGCACGCAGCACAAAGGATTGCAGGCCCTGTCCCGCAGGACAATTCTGCTCAGATTCAGGTGACAAGAGCCATCTCTCTGGGACTTTGCAGGGTCCCTGACTGATCTACGTGTCCCAGAGATACTTAGCCTGCCTGCAGGCAGATGCCCCAGGTCCCCTCGCATCACATAGGGAGCACTCCTTGAGGCCTGGGCGTGGGGGTGGGAGGGGAAGGCAAAGGTGGGCTGCCCTGACCCCCTGAGAGTTCACAGTGGGGACGGGAAGGAAGGAGACAGAGGAGAACACCAATGCCCCAGCCCGGGCGGGCGCATGCGGATCTCTGGCGGACACGGGGCTCTGGGTGTCCTAGCGAGGGGATGTAGACCCCGGGGCGGAAGTTTGTGCAGCACTTGCACCTGCTTGGAAGGTCCCCCAGGACTTGGGCAGGTGGGATGAGAGCAGGAGGCTGCAGCCGTGTTCAGGAGCAGGGGTCTGCCCAGAGCGGCAGGGGCAGGACCCGGGGAGATGCCGCCAGGACTGGACGTAGCAGTAACCACGCTGGGGAGGGTGTGGTGTGCGTTTGTCCATTTAGTTGTCTACTCCATTTATGTGTAAATCACCTAGAACAAGATACAGTGGGGCAGTAAAGAGACCAGTGCGTGATGCTGGGAAGCAGAGGAAGGGAGATGTGAGTTCCCTCAAGTGGTCCTCAGGCCCCCAGGGGTCCCCAAAGAGCACAGGTGTGTCACACCAGAGTAAGGCTGGGGATGTGAGGCATTGGCCCACCACCTGCAGCCAGGGCAGCAGAGCCCTGCACACCTTCAGCCTCCGCAGCCAGGCCTGTATTTCTGCGTCCCTAAGTCAGCACTCTCTCACCTTGGCTCTGCATAATCCCGTTGGATGTGACCAACTCATTTCTCCTCACAACTGGACTGACACTTTACAGATGAAAAGCCTGAGTTCAGAGAGGCCCCCTGCACAGCCGCATAGGTAGTGAGCAACAGAGCCAGGAGGGGACACAGAGTCTGGCTCCAAGGACTTGCTCCTTGAGCTCCATGGCACACTGCGGCTCCAAGCCCAGGCACAGTTCAAGATACTCTGCCAGGTCCCTTTTCTCCTTTTCCTTCCAATCTGAAGCCAGGCCCACTGTGGTGAACAGAGCCTGTCTCCCTCCCTTCTCCACAGGGGCCGGGAAACGCTTCCCAGACGGGCCGTGCGCAGCAGGTTATTACTGTCCCCCTGGCCAGACCTCAGCCACCCCTATATCTTTCCGGTGCCCCCGTGGCTTCTACTGTTCCGAGGGATCTCCTCAGCCAAGGGCCTGTGAGAACGGAACATTCCAGCCCCAGGAAGCAAAGGGCTCCTGTGAGCCCTGCCCCGCGGGATTCTACTGCGAAGCTTCTGGCACAGGTGGGCTCACTGGGGCTGAGCTCAAGGCCCCCACAGGGTGCTGGGTCCCAAGCAAGGTGCCAGTAGTGGGGGCACCTAGCTCTCCATGAGCCCCTGTGGAAGCGACGCCTCCTTGATGACCAGGAGGTCCCCTGCCTTGTTAGAGGGGGAGGGACTAACCTGAGGTGGCACAGTGAGTAAGCCCAGGGCCACACGAGACCCCTGGTGTCCTCCCTGTATGCCTTCCTTTAGTTTTGGCTTTAGAGTGTATCTCGGGAATCTTGTCATACAGGCCGGTGCTACGATCCACAGGCAGCCCTGGTGAACTGACAGCAGAGCCGAGGGAGGGGGCCCTGAAACAGGCCGGGTACCAGAGAAGGGCAAGTCAGGGACTTAAACCAGAACAGGGCGTTGCATGACGACTCATCAGAACCCGCTGTGTCCAGCCCAGCTCTGGGCACTGGAGGCACAAGGTTCAGGACAGGACAGTCTGAGAGCTAGGACCCTAGAATCTAGTTGGCCTGACTCACTTTCCCCAAAGTACATGCCGCACGCATGAAGTTGCACATGGCCTTGGCCATCTCTAAATGCAAGTGGCTGCTGGCCTGCCAGTGGGGTCCGCAGGCCACTAAATGAACTGAGGGGTGTGGCCCCCGTGTGGGGGAGGGCCGTGTCCTGGAGAAAGGGAACTTTGTGCCCAATAGCCAGGGCCCCTTGAGGCTGGAGATCTCAGGGGCGCACAGAGGTTTCCCGGGCAGTGCACCTTTCTGCTGCAATGCAGATGGTCAGCACACCCAGAATTAGACAAGGAAGAGCGCACCTTGACGATGGGCTGCGCCGGGGCAGTTCAGAGCCTGTGGGTCCCGAGTCTCTGACAGTGGGGTCCCCACCACAAGCTCGAGCTGACCCTGCCACTGCCCTCTAGGTCCCAGCCTGTGCCTCCAGGGCTACTTCTGTCCCCTGGGCTCTCACTCAGCCACTGCCCACCCATGTCCCCGAGGGACTTTCGGGCCCAGGCGAGGGGCTGCTGCAGAGCTGGACTGTGAGCTGTGCCCAGCAGGTTTGTAGACTCTGGACCCGGGGCCCTCAGGAAGCCTGGGCTGAGGGGCTGGGGAGAGAGCGAGGAGAAGTGGAAGGAGGGCAACAAACACTCATGAGGGAGCCCGTGCCCTGGCTCCCTGGCACCTTTGTCATGGCAGCACCGCACCAGTCCAACAGCTGGGACGAGGGAAGCAAAGTCAGGTCCAGATGTGGGCCAGGGCTCCGTTGCCCTCCTAGCCCCCACTGTGAGGATTTTAAGGCCTCCTCATGCCCTGTGCCCCAGCCCACCCCACATGCACCTCTAGGGCTCAGGATAAGACCAACCCATGTTCTCTTCAGAGACCAGGTGTTGCTGGAAAGAGAGGACTGCCCTGGTCAAGGCAGCTCCACATGTCTCTAGCTCATTCCGCCCTCACTCCCCCGTCTGTCTGGCCATCACACCAGGACCCTGTGCTAGTCTGAGAGCCTGGGGAGGAAGGGGCAGGAGGGCAGGCAGGGGTGAGAGGGGCAGGAGGGGAGGGAGGTAAGGGTGAGGAGGGAGAGGAAGGAGGAGAAGGTGGGGAGGGAGGTAGGGGTGAGGAGGGAGGGGAAGGAGGCGAAGATGGGGAGGGAGGTAGGGGTGAGGAGGGAGGGGAAGGAGGTGAAGGTGGGGAGGGAGGTAGGGGTGAGGAGGGAAGGGAAGGCAGTGAAGGTGGGGAGGATGGGGAGGGTGATGAAGGTGGGGCACAGCCCAAGAGAGGCAGGGCTGGTGCCAGAGCAGGGGGAGGTGGGAGGGTTGGCTCTGCTGCCCCTTGGGTCTGCTTCTTCTAGGGATGTTCTGCTCATCGGAAGGGCTGTCCCAGCCATCGGGGCTCTGCCACTCTGCCCACTACTGCTCAGGGGGAGCAGTGTCTCCCAGCCCCATCAAACACAAGGTACAGAACACAGGGCTGGGCCCCCAGACAGGTGTCTGCGTCCGCCCTGCAGCACCCTCATGTGTATTGGCTCAGGACCACAAAGCTGGCCAGGGGTTCCTGCTGGGCTCCCACGGGGGTTGAAGCTCCCCGAGGGCAGGACTCTCCTTACCTCCGTGTCCCAAAGACCTGGCACAGGGCCCAGTGATATCTTATTTCAGTGATTCTAAGATGAGCATCTTTTTCACATTTAACATCTCTAAAATCAGCAGCATCTATCATCCATGGCATCTGACAATCGATGGCAAGAATTTTTTTTTTTTAAATCGTTCGTCTTCCAGCGGATTACACCTTGGGTTAGATGGCGTGTGGCAGTAATAGCAGCAAACACGTGTACAGAGCCCTTCCACGATGCTCGTGTGCTGTATACACGCTGACTCAGCGGTCCTCACACGGCCCTGTGGGAGGCCCCAGGGCCACCCCATTTTAGACATGAAGAAACTGAGAAGCAAGTGGGGTAATGGACTTTCTCAAGGCAGAGAGGACTTTCTCGCCCTAGCACGGCGAGAAAGCGACCATCAGTGTGTTGGATGATTATACTGTAGACCAGTGTAGTGGAGAGTCGGTTGGGTGGAGAAATGCACAGACCAGTGTTGGACAGACAGAGGGACAGATGGGTATTGGTGTGTTAGTTGACTCGCTCTGACTTTCGTTGTTACTGACTTGCTGTGTGACCTTGAACATACATGCCCTTTGCCCTCTCTCGGCCCCGGCTTCCCTTTTAGAACAGAGACTGACCCTTCTTCTGGAAGCCGCTGATCCTACATTGACGCCACAGAGAAGAAAATAGGCCAGGAGTTGAGGAAGGAGTCGGGGGAGGCCATGAGTCAGTGCTATGATTTAGAAAGTAGGGACCCCTTCCAAGCCTTCTCCTAGCTCATCCCCCACAGACCTCAGCTGGCACAGTTAAAAGCTCATATTACTGGGCTGATTTTCCATGTGATGTTCCTGTTTGCAGTGCAGCCTCGTTTAAGTCCGTCCTGGTCCCTGTCTTCTCCCAGGCAGTGGTGTGTGTAGCCTGATGCCAGAGGTCTAATTTGAAATCCTTTCCTCCTTCCTTCTGGCTGCACAGGTGGAGGTCCCAGGACTTTCCGGGAATGACATCTGCCCACCTGGCTTCTTCTGCCCCAGGGGAACGGGCTCCCCAGTGCCATGCCTGCCTGGGTTTTACTCCTCGGCCCCAGGCCTGGCCAGCAAGGACCAGTGCCAGCCATGCCCCCGGGGTCACTACTGCAGCCGTCCTGGGCTTTCCCATGTCCTGGAGGCAAGGCTCTGCAATGCAGGGTGAGGGGACCCTGGCCCTGAACTCCTGGGAGCAGTGGCGTGAGGAGGGAGGAGGGTCCCTAGCTCAGGCCTGCCAGGGCCTGCAAGTCACAGACTAACCCTAAATTCCCCTGGTCCCTCCCCAGCCCCTCTGAGGAGCCCGGGCCAGGGTGACTAGCTCCCCCAGGCATGTGGGCCTCCGATGAGCCATCCCTTAGCTACAGGCTGAACTGAACATACCCTCACGGGCCCTCCTGGCACTGACCTTCTGAGGTCCAAGGAGCTCTGGGTGTCCCGCTCAGCCCCCGGGCAGCCTCCACACCCTCTGTGGCCCCTGCCAGGCCTTGGTCTTTATCCCATTGGCCCACATCCTCTGGCAACAGGAGTCTGAGATTCCTGACAGGTGCATTTCCTCTCGTGGTCAAAAGGACTAGGGATTGGCCATGGCCACTAGAAAGCTCGGCCAGGTCCCGTGTGAAGGAAGATCTGCCCCATGTGCTCGGGGGCCCGGAGGACAGAGAGGTTTTGGAGAGGGGCCGTGCCTATGCTGGGAAATGTCGGTTCCCAGAACCGATTCCCTGAGCCCCTGCTACTTAGTCTCCCACCGAGGGGTCAGAGCGCATTAAAGCTGGGGCCAGCAGCCTCCTTGCACCCGCGGCTGTGGCCCCACGGGCCTTGCCCTCAGCATGACTCTGAGGACTGCGCGTCCAAAGACTGCCCTTTCTCTCACCGCCTGCTGCCTGGCCGGGACCCCGTGGTCGTGCTGGAGGAGGCCCCGCCACGGCTCTCCATTTCCTCAGGTACATCTGCCTGACAGGCAGTGCTGTCCCCTCACCCTCTGATGGAATCCATGGATACAGATGTCCCCCTGGATTCCGCTGTCCCCCGGGGGCCCACAGCGAGCTGCCGTGTGAGCCTGGCACCTTCAGCCCCTTGCCTGGGGCTGACACCTGCCTGCCCTGCCCAGGGGGCACCTACTGCCAAAAGGCTGCCACCATGGAACCCACCACCTGCCCCAAAGGTAATGAATGCCCTCAGGCTGGCCTCTGCCCTTGCTCTCGGGGGCAGAGGGACATTGGGCATGACTACAGTGGACAGTGCACCTCAGGGTTCAATATAAATGGGACCCCCCCAGGTCCTCGAGCTCAGCCCAGTCCCAGAACTCCATGCTTGATGGTGAGATCTCGGCCTTCTTTGGCAGCCGACGGCCCGCTGATAAAGGGGCCCGACTGTGCTGCAGGGGGAGGACATGAGGTGAAGGTTATCAGGGAGCCACACCCCCCAGGGACAGTGCCAGCACCCTCCTTCACTCGGCCTGTGACGGGGCAGCACCTGCCTGGTCCTCAGCGTGTGGCTGTCCAGTGGGTGAAGGAGGGAAGGGGATGCCAGACAATGGCCACACAGCCTCGTGTGTCCACACCTGCCTGCTCACCACAAGCTCCCGGTGGGTGCCCAGCAGGTGAGCGGACATGTGTTACGGAGGGAAGAGCACAGGACTGGGAGGCAGGGCATCTGGTCAGTCCTGCCCTGACCCTAAGGTGCTGCTTCCCTTGGGCAGCTACAACCTGTCTGCAAAGCGAGACCGGAGGACCTGAGGGAACGCCCCGGGGGGCTGACTCCCTCTCAGGAAATACCACCAGACCCTACAGCATGTCTGGTGTGAGACTCTCCACACCTGGTGGCCAGGCTGCCTGTCGGGTGCTCCTAGGGCAGCCACTTCTCCAGAAGAAACCCTGGAGGGTTATGGGGGAGCACATGACCCCACTTTCTCCAGGACAAGAAACTCTCTCAGCACTATAGAGCCAGACACTTACCGCTCCCTAAATAATGACCCCGGAAACCTCAGTGCTGAGGTCCCTGGCACAGGCGCACGCAGGTACACACGTATCCATGCACACACACTCACACGTGCGCACACACAGGCACGTCTTGGCTGCCCAGAATGTCCTCCACCTGAGCCCCACCCCACTGGCCTGGATTCTACGTGCTCCTCGCCCAACCTGGGCCAGCGCCCCTCTGGCCGTGCTCTCTGCACTCCGCTGGGCTGCCAGAACTTCTGTGCCATCAATGATGGGAGGTTGTGGGGCGCAGGGAACAGCTGTGGGGTCAGGACACTCCATGCTCACTCCCTTGGGCCTTCGCCACAGGTCACTATTGCCCAGTGGGGACACCCTCTGCTCTTCCCTGCCCAGAGGGAACCCTGAACCCACGGGAAGGCGCTCTCTCCCCCGGGGCCTGCCAGCCCTGCCTCGCAGGGAGGTATTGCCCTGGGGAGGGCAACGGGCAGCCTGAGGGTAAGTACACGCCCAGCAGAGCTGTGTCCTGGCCCCACCACACGGCTCCCCCAGGGCTCTCCCCTGCAGGGCCACGGCCTCGGTCTGGGTCTGGCTGCCCACCTCAGTGTGGCCTCCTGCCACCTCCTCCTCGAGCCCTGCTCCTCCCTCCCTCCCCTAAGAGGCCTCAGCCTTGTGGCCTAGAGCAGCCTCAGTAGCCACCACCAGGATTCTCATCCCGGCTCTGCACTTCGTGCAGGTGTGACCCTGGATGAGTCGCTTAACCTCTCAGGCCTCAGTCTCCCCCTCGTACAATGGGGATGATAATGGCACCCCCCACACACTGTTGCTCCGGGGAGTGCGGTCCTCACAGGTCAGGAGCTCAGAGCAGCACCTGGTGCAGTGAGTGCCCACAGCTGTGACCTCCTGTTGTCACCCCCTCACCCTGGATTCCAAGTGGAAGCCCCAGCTCAGGCCAAGGACACCAGACCTGCTCAGTAATTCCTTGTTTCCCTGACTTTTTCCTTCTCCCTCTTTGAATTCCCATGATTCTCCCGGGTTAGGGACTGTAAGCAGGGCCCAGGGGAGGGCACAATCTGGGCCTACCCTAGTGCACGCAGGCTTTGAGTACAAGCTGGCAGGTTCCTGTTGCTGCCCTAAAATGCCACGTCTTTCTATATCCAAGGACCCTGCTCGGCTGGTTACTACTGTGAGGGGGGTGCTGCCAGCCCCACTCCCTGGAGAAACTCTGCCTTCCCTCTCAATGGACCCTGCCCCCGTGGCCACTACTGCCCACGGGGGACTCTGTACCCCGTGCCCTGCCCCGTGGGGACGACGAGGAGCAGCCCAGGTGCGCGTCCGCTCTTTGCCCCGCCCTCCCCTCCCAGCTGTGGGCCCTCCTCCTTCACCCATGGAGGGGACGCAAACAGCACAACAGGAGCAGAGGGGGTCGGGGCTCTGGTGCTCCCACTGGGGTGGATAGGATCCAGGTGACAGGCCTGTGCCAGGGTGTGGATATGAGGGCCTCCCACCCCCCAGGACAGGGCCCACTCCTCGACCCCATAGGCTGGGCTATGCCCGCAAAATGCAGGCTGTGCCCTTGGCCACCCTGAGGTAGAGGGGCCCTGAGGGAGGCCCTGGCCAGCGGCGGCTGCATTCAACACACGCCGTGCAGGGCCCCATTGTAGCACTGGGGAACAGCAGCGAGACAAGCACGACAAGTCCCTGTCCTTGGAGGTTGATGTTCCAGTGTGGGGACACAGAGCCCCCGCACGTCAACTCTCCCTATCCAGGTGGCACCTCCGAGGGGAGCTGCAGGCCCTGCCCAGCTGGCTCCTTCTGCCCCAGCCTGGGCCTCAGCACTCCCACCGGCTCCTGTGTGACCCTCTCCGAATGCCCCTCGGACCCCAGGGCCTCCAGCCCCACGGCTCTCCCCTGTCCTCAGGTACCTCCCTGGGGGCTGTGGTAGGGAGCCCCGTCCTCAAGAAGCCCCCCCACCCCCACCCAGGATTCAGGCCAGAGCCCTTCAGCTGTGGGCCTCAGGCCAGCTCTCAGTGTCTCACAGGAGGAACCTCAATACCCACATCTCCTGGGCCCCTCCTTTCCCCAACTGCCCACCCAGCCTCCTGGCCTGCTGCCCTCCAGTCACCGTGGCCTGAACCAGCCGGAGGCAGGACCACACACTGACCACCCCAAGCCCCGAGCACCGCAGTCACTCCCAGCATGTTCTCAGAGGTATCACTTTGTGTCCAATGCCCAGGGTCACTTTTGCCAACCAGGGGCTGCTTGGCCTGCCCCGTGTCGCCAAGGGGAGTACCAGCCCTCCCTGGGCTCAGACACCTGCCTCCAGTGTCCACGTGGCTTTCACTGCCCGCATGCCGGCACCAGAGTGCCCAGGCTCTGCCCAGCACACGCCTACTGCCCAGCCGGTATGCCCAGGAGCCCTCAACCCCCCACGCCTCCCGGGCCCTCTGCTTTCTCCCCAACACCCCATCTTCCTTTCATTCAAA
Organism: Tapirus indicus; assembly: GCA_031878705.1. Lineage (NCBI taxonomy): Eukaryota > Metazoa > Chordata > Mammalia > Perissodactyla > Tapiridae > Tapirus > Tapirus indicus. Next base: position 87,539,277 of record CM062930.1, on the reverse strand, counting down.
GTCCGTGAAGTGCCTACTGTGTGCCAGGCTCTATGCTGGCACGAGGACCAACGGGGAAGAGCACACTCACAGCCTTCATCCTCCTCCCGCCTCTGCCAGCCCTCCTCTGTTCCTCTTCTCTTCACCCTTTGACTCACCCATGCTCCGTGCCCTGCCTCTCCCCTACACTCAGCCTGGGGGCCCAGGGTGAGCACCTGGACCGGAGACGACCACAAACAGGTGTCATCACCCGTGCCAACAAGCTGCCCACCAATCTGGAGTGGCTCCTGAGCACCGCAGGGAGAAGCCCGTGCAGCGGTGCTGGTGCTGCGGAAGCGGAGTCCTGTGGATCAGAAGGCCGTGGCGCAGCCACCGCGAGTTTGCTGTCCTCGAGTTTGAGTCCAGTCACCCGTGCATGGGCCCACACTCACACAAACTCACACACACATGCGCAAACACAAACTCACACGGGCACGTGCGGACGCATGCACACATGTACAGTCACACACGCTCACAGTGCACACACAGACACACAGTGTACACAGGCACGCGCACACACATACTTATGCTGTCCCCAGGCAGCCCAGCAGACAAACAGGTGTCCACAAAAGTTCATGATCTTTGTCACATCTTAGGTAAATTTGGGGAGAAATCTTCCTGCCATTTCAGGAGTTGTGAGTGGTTACCTTTGCCAAGTGTGTGACCCACGGGTGACCATACATTCGTCTTTCCCATGACTATGGTGTGGAAGGTATATGTGGCCCTTTTAAATGAGTGACCTCTTACCCAGAATATTTAGGACATCCCAGGTTCAAAGAGCCTGGCCTGTTGTCCCCATGGTTCCGTGTTGTACTAGTCACACACACACATCCCCCCAGGGAGGATGGCCCCTCTGTGGGGAAGCGCTGTGCTCCCGGACCCCCAGCCCACCACCCAGACCCTCAGCCCACCTTGCTGAGGAGCCAAATTTCTTCCTCCCTTCCTCCCGCCTCCTCTAACTAATCTGCACCTTTCAGCTTCCTACTCCCTTTCCTGGGCAGAATTTTTTTTCAGAAATCCAGCTGCTCCCTTCAAACCTTTTTCCCTGTTGGAGGATTTCTTCTCCTATTTCCCATGCAGGGTGTGTACACTGTGTGCCCCTGGCACCCACAAGCACAAGGGAGTGCAGAGGCCGGCAAAGCCAGAGGCTGGGGCTGGGCGGAGGCTGAGCGGGAGGGCGAGGGGGCTGCACAGGCACACCCACCCAACCAGCAGGGCAGACGGCACTGGGGACGGGGGACCCCCGAGTGAGACATGCTCGATGTGGACCAACATGGTTCCCACTTAGTCCCAGGGAGCCTGCGGTGTCTGATGCCCAGTGGGCACCTCACTGGCTAGATGAATGGCCTTGCCCCACAAAGTGTCCCTGCTGTCTGGAAATCCTCCACGAGGGAGTTACTCTTTTGTAAAGGGACAATAATCCTAGGGAGAGAGACTGAAACCACTGCCATTTCATCTCTTCATCGGCTCTGAGAAAGCAGCACGAAACATAGCACCATCAGGGGTGGCAGGATGCTGATGGGTGGGGAGCCCGGCACAGAAATGCCCGCTGCACCTCAGTCCAGGGGGGAGGGGGGGGTCCACAGGTGCTGATCAGCCACCCATCTTCACTAGCTGCTTCCATCCTCCAGGAACGTGGTCCCCTCCTCCGTGCCCCCCAGGGACCTTCACTCCCCAGGACGTGTCAGGCCTCCAGGAAGAGGATGACTGCTCCATCTGTCCCTCTGGTCACTACTGCAGGTCAGTAACAGCCCAGAGTCATTCACCTCCTGCCACTGCCATCAAAGTGCACCCTCTGGGTGACAAGGCCCAGTGGACGCCCTGGCTTTGGGGGAGCAAAGGTGTGAGGGGAAGACCACAGCCTCACCTGGTGGCACAGGCCTGAATAGGGCGGGAAAAGCCTGACAATTAGGTGCAGAGAGCGAGGACCATCAGCACAGACCTCGATCTGAAAGTAAATAAATGAAACACATTCCAACGGAGGGAGGATCAGTCTAGAGGACAGTAGCTCTGCTCAGTCTCTGCCTAAAAATGCAGGGAGGTTCTTTAGAGGCAAAATCCTCTGTGCCTCTGGGCGATCCACACACACACACACACACACACACACACACAACGCAGGGGGAAGATGGACAGTTCTCCCTTCCCCCTCTCTTCCTGAACTTTCTACAATATGCATAACTTTTGTAATCGGTTGGCAAAGACAATAAATGGTGCTATAAACAGTGCTCAGAGGGCAGGCCTCAGGGTACCCAGATTCCCCTTGAATGTCCTGAACCCACGCAGGGGTGTCAGACACGTGCTTTGTGCCTGGCTTCCATGTCTGTGGGACGGGGTCATTCTCACTGGAGCAACAGAAGTCACTGGAAGAACTGTACTTGGGATTCAGAGACTCACAGCCTCCAGGGCTGGGTGGGGTCCCCCAGCCTCCCCTGAGAGTTTAGGGGCAGGCCCAGCCTCACAAAATGGCCCTGGGCCCAACCCCCCTAGAGAAGCCACACCAAACGAAAGCGTGTTGGGGTCTGCAGTCCAGGGAAAGCTCCCAGCATTTGCTGAAGGCGCACACCTACAATATCCCGAGACTGGGAGAAGGGGTCATCAAAAGAAGGGTTGCTTCGCATTTCACGCAGAGGTGAACCTGCTTCAAAGCAGATTCTTTTCTACCCAAAAGGCGATAGTAGAGGGTTCCTCAGACCCTCCTTCTGGAGGTTCATCTCTCTATGCTCAGGAAGTTCATCCTTAGGTCTAGCCTACTTCCTCCCACTGCCGAGTTGGAGATCAGACTCGGGGCTCTCAGAGCCCAGGCCCAGGGCCCTGGCAGGCCTCAGCAAGCCCAGGAATTGCCTGGAGGCAGTGCAGGAAGTAGCTGGAATACCTGCCAGTCCCCTCCCTCCTCATTTCTACAGAGAGTGCAGGGGCCCCCACGTTCCTCCAGGAGGGGCTTGTCCTGCTGTTGGCAGCCCTGAGTCCTGCTCTTTATCCACTGAGCTCCACAACCTCGGTGGAGGAAAGACATCCAGAAATCCATCTTTTCCTGAGGGATGCGGGATGGGACTTGGGACGCTGCTCTGGGCCCAGGACCCGTGGGTCTGAGCCTCACACCCGCTTTATGGCTGGGTGAAGTGTCACATCCTGTTTCTATCGTGTATGTGGATATATTCACGGTTCTTCTGGGGCAGAGGTCAAAAGTATTCCACAGTGTGGGTCACAAGGAAACCGTCTGAAACCAGGACCTGGTTCCCCTCTGGTGCTGGGGCACTGGGCTCAGATGGGCCTTCCATCTGGTCTTCTCACTCTTCTCCCCCCTCTCTGGCTGTTAGAGGTGGACAGCTGTGGGGGAAATGTCCTGCTGGTTATTTCTGCCCACCTGGGACCTCTGAACTGACGACACCAGGTCCCAGGGAGTCCCAGACCCCGTGTCCCCAGGGACAGCTGTGCGCCCAGCAGTGCCCACCAGGTAACATCCCGCTCCTTGCCCTTGGGGTGTGAAAGAGGCCGAGACCAAGGCTGTCCAGCTGTCACCACAGGACCCACCCAGGCAAACGAAGTTTTTTGGTCAAAAACGAACTCTAAAAATAGTTGAGCCCCAGTACTGTACGCCTAATATGTATATGCATAAGCGTGTGTGTATATGTCTATCCATACATATACGTATTATGCATACACAATACGTATGTATATACATAAGCATGTGTATGTAATTACGTGCATCATATGTATGTAATATGCAATATGAATACACACCTGATGCAATTCAGATGGTTACTGATTTGACCAACGCAAAAGCAAGTGGAGTTAGGACTGGCCTCCAGGCCTCTCAACTCCTGGGCCCGTAGAATCCCCCAGCCACCCCTGGAAACGTGCTCCCCATAATCCTCGTGCTGCCCCCACCTGCCACAGTGGAGCAGCCTCCCTGCCTTCCAAAAGACCCAAAGCAACCCCATGTGCTTCAGGATTTTACTGCCCAGAGGGCAGTGGAGGACCCACCCTGTGCCCACCTCACACCGTGGCGGCTGTCCCCGGAGCCAAGCAGCAAGAGGACTGTGGGCCTTGCCCCCCGGGGCGCTGGTGCAAAGCCGGTGAGGCATCCGTGCCGCAGCCTGGAGTGCGCGGGTCCTGGGAAGGGCATGGGGAGGCCCTTTGAGCAGGAGGGGGAGGATGGAAAGTGAGCACAGCCCTTACTCTCCAGGGGACCTGGCCACCCGTCCTTGCCCTGCGGGCCACTACTGCCCTGGAGGGAGTGACACCCGCCCAGGAACCCCCCAGGCCTGCCCTGAGCACACCTACCTGGCGGCAGAAGGAGGCCAGAGTCAGGCAGAATGCCTCCCCTGCCCCGCTGGGTACCACTGCCAGTCCCCAGGTGAGAGGCTCTCTCCAGGCTGGATGCTGAGACCTCTGGGGAGGAGACATGAGAGGTCATCGGGAGGCGCCGTGGGGCGTCCCTTCTTTGCCTGCTGCTTTTGCTCCCAGGTCTCTCTTCCTTCGAAGGCCATCCGTGTCCTCCAGGCCACTGGTGTCCAGGTTATCAAGCTGCTGTTCTCTGCCCACCTGGAACCTTTCGGACCGAGCCGGGGGCATCGTTATGGGAAGACTGCAAGCTTTGTCCCCCTGGCTACTACTGCCCTGAGGCCGAGCTGAGGGGCCATGCAAACGTGTTTCCAATTCCCTGCAGAGCTGGGTCTGAATGTCCTGCAGGTGAGACTGCTGGCCCTTCCCTGCCTTCCCGGCCCCTGCCCCCACCCCTGAAGCTGAAGCAGGTGCTCATGTAGGAGCCCCTTATCAAGCACAGAGCACATCAGGCAAGCATGGCAGGGCTGCCTGCCTGCCTGAGCAAGCCATCTGCCCAGCCCCCACAAGCCCCCCTAGTCTTTGGTTGGATCTGTGCCACCCAGATCTCCCTAAGACCAAGGTGCCTTGGTCTGCTCCTGTCTCCCTAAGGTGCTGTGGCTGAGGTCCAATGCAGAGCTGGCTCCTACTGTGGGCCCCAGACTGGAGTCCCCCCACTCTGCCCCAGGGGCTATGCCTGCCCTGCCGGCTCCTCCACTTACACTGGCCCAGGGCAGCTGTGAGTACCCTCCCCAATCTGTGTGAGTCTGAGGCCCCCCACGTCTCAACCTCTAGGCTCTCCAGAGAGGAGTCAACTCCCTCAATCTCCCACAGGATTCAGGCTAAACAGCAGGGCTCAGAGAGGAGTACTGATAACCCTTGCAGGCACTTCCCAGCTAGGGCGCTCATGTGCCCCTGCCCCGCCCTTGTCTCAGGGAAGGGAGAGTGAGGAAGCAAATTGCACTGAGATGCCCTCCATAAGTTTCCAGGGCCATCCTGTGTGAGGTGGCCAGATCTAGCAAATAGAAACACAGGAAATCCAGTTACATTTGAATTTCAGGTAAAGAATAAAAAATTTTTTAATATAAGTATGACCCATGCAATATTTTGGATGTATTTATGCTCATTGTTTACCCATTGTTAATTACTCATTATTGATCTGAAATTCAAATATGACTGGGCACCGTGGATTTCATCTGGCAACCCCAAACCTGTGTCTAGGACGGACACTCCCAGCACTCCCGACTGTGCCCCCCGCCAGTCAGATCCCTTCCACACGTGTGTTTCTCTAGGGTGAAGCGGGCAGGGAGCACAGGTCTGGACATTGCCCAACGGCCTGGCCACCTGGGCATGGCTCAGCCTCCTCCAGGAGGGCACCTTGACCTGCTTAGGCCCCATCAGACACAAGGCCACCCCAGAGTCCCCTGTCTGGCATAGTATCGGAGCGTCCCTTGCCCCTGCCAGCTAAGGCCCAGCCTGGGGAACGTCAGGGGGCCCCACTAGTGAGAAGAGAACAAGAGCACACACAGACCCCATCAACAAGAAACTGGGGTCTTGGGGTCTCTGTCTCTGTGCAGTTGTGTGTTTCCCTATTACTGCCCCCTGGGCAGCGCCCATCCACTTGCATGCCCCGGGGGCTCTGAGGCCCTGAATGGGAGCGGCCTCAGGGTATCCAAGGAGTCTTGCTGCCGCCTCTGTGAAGCAGGCACCTACCGCAACCGGGACCTGGACGCCCCACCATGCCAGCCCTGCCCGGCCGGATTTAGCTGCCACCAGGGTGAGTTCGGAAACCTGGGCAAGAGCAAGTGGGGGGGCCCAGGCCTCAAGTCAGAATTGGGCAGAGCCCACTGAGCAGGATGGAGGCGGCAGGCAGGGAGGAATCCGTGGACCCTGGGAGTGTGCAGGGGAACGGGCCTGTAGTTCTTCTCAGCTAGGCCAGCCACCTGGTAAAGACGCAAGAAGGTGGGGAGGACACGTGCGAAGGAGGATTCAGAGCGGTAGGTGCCACATCTGTGTGATGTGTTACAGACAGTGCAAGCACTGTGCAGATTAGCATGTCAGAGCCAGCAGCCCAGGGGCTCTTGAAAACAGGACAAGCACTGCCCAATGTGTCAGCACTGCCCACTATGCCCCCGTCTGAAGAGAGAGAAGAGCATGCTCTGAGGCTCCTGGGAGTCCAAGGGGACTGTTGGGGGTGTGGATACAGTAGGGCACAGAGCCTCCACTGTCCTCCCTACAATCTAGATTCTTCCTGTATTGGCTTTGCTGTCTCCCCCCACCCCCACCCCCTCAAGCAAGCTCATTTTTGCCCTGGACTCTGCCATTTCTCAGTCCCCACCTCAGCCAGAGTTCATGACTCAGAATTTCCCCTCCATTTCCCTCCAGGGACAGAGAGTTACCATAGCCAGCCCTGCCCCACGGGGCACTACTGTCCTGCTGGGACCCACAACCCCTGGCCCTGCCCACCGGGAACCTTTAGAAACAGCAGCCAGGCGGGGGCAGCTGCAGAGTGCCTGCCGTGCCCCGCAGGCACCTTCAGCGCCAGGCCTGGTCAGACTGGCTGCCTCCCCTGCGGGAGCTCTGCTTTCTCTCCACCCGGTGAGTCTCACCCACGCCCGCCCACCCCCAGCTGGCTAATTGCCCTTGTCTGCAGGTACTGACTCTGAACACACCAGTTCTCTGGTCCCCTGCAGCTCTGAGGGTCAACGGTGTCAGGTTTCAGAAAAACACCTTATCTTATCACTGAGTGTAGTCTTTGTACAAAAGCTGCAATATGTGAGAGAGTGGGTGTCCCTGTGACTCCAGGGTCCTGGGGGTGTGGGGGGGGATGAAACGAGTCTGTGCGAGGACTTCAACAGCAAATGAGTGAGTGTGAGGACACAAGCTTGAAGAGGTTGAACAACTTGCTCTAGATGACCCAGCTAGTGGGGGAGCTGGGCCTCTGCTCTGAGACTCTGCCCAGCTCTGAGGCTGCTGCAGGCTCTTTTTTAAAAAATTTTTATTGATGTCTTAATAATTTATAACATTGTGGGGTTCTAACTGTACATTATTATTTGTCTGTCACCATGCGGATGCATCCCTTCACCCCTGTGCCCACCCCCCACCCCCCTTCCCCCTGGTAACCACCAATCAGTTCTCTCTGTCCGTGTGTTCACTTATATTCCATATATGAGTGAGTTCATGCAGTGTCTGTCCTTCTCTCTCTGGCTTATTTCACTTAACATAATACCCTCTAGGTCCTTCCATGTTGTTGCAAATGGGACAATTGTGTCTTTTCTTATGGCTGAGTAGTATTCCATTGTATGTATATACCACATCTTCTTTATCCAATCATCAGTCGAGGGACACTTGGGTTGCTTCCACTTCTTGGCTATAGTGAATAATGCTGCAATGAACATAGGGGTGCGTACGCCTCTTGGGATGGTTGATTTCATGTCCGTTGGGTAGATGCCCAAGAGTGGTATTGCTGGATCATACGGTATTTCTATTTTTAATTTTTTGAGGAATCTCCATACTGTTTTCCATAGTGGCTGCACCAGTCTGCATTCCCACCAGCAGTGAATGAGGGTCCCCATTTCTCCACAACCTCTCCAACATTTGTTGTTTTTTGTCTTGGTGATTATAGCCATTCTAACAGTGTAAGGTGATATCTTAGTGTAGTTTTGATTTGCATTTCCCTGATGATTAGTGATGTTGAACGTCTTTTCATGTGTCTATTGGCCATCTGTGTCTCTTCCTTGGAAAAATGTCTATTCATGTCCTCTGCCCATTTTTCGATTGTGTTTGTTTTTTTGTTGTTCAGTTGTGTGAGTTCTTTATATATTATGGAGATTAATCCCTTGTTGGATATATGATTTGCGAATGTCTTCTCCCAGCTGGTGGGTTGTCTATTCATTTTGATCCTGGTTTCATTTGCCTTGTAGAAGCTCTTTAGTCTGATGAGGTCCCACTTGTTTATTTTTTCTTTTGTTTCCCTTGTCCAAGTAGACATGGAATCTGAAAGGATCCCTTTATGTCCAGTCTCAATTAGTGTACTGCCTATATTTGCTTCCAGGAGTTTTATAGTTTCAGGTCTCACTTTCAGTTCTTTGGTCCATTTTGAGTTGATTTTTGTGTATGGCGATAGAAGATGGTCTACTTTCATTCTTTTGCATGTGGCTGTCCAATTTTCCCAGCACCATTTATTGAAGAGACTTCCCTTTCTCCATTGTATGTTCTTTACTGCTTTGTCAAAGATTAACTGTCCATAAGTGTGTGGTTTTATTTCTGAGCTTTCAATTCTGTTCCATTGATCTGTGTGTCTATTTTTGTTCCAGTACCATGCTGTTTTGATTACTATAGCTCTATAGTATATTTTGAAATCAGGGATTGTGATGCCTCCAGCTTTGTTCTTTTTTTTCAGGATTGCTTGACCTATTCGGGGTCTTTTGTTGCCCCATACGAACTTCAGTATTTTTTGTTCTATTTCCGTGAAGAATGACATTGGGATTCTGATTGGGATTGCATTGAATCTGTAGATTGCTTTAGGTAGCGGACATTTAACTATGTTTATTCTTCCAATCCATGTGCATGGAATATTTTTCCATTTCTTTAGGTCTTCCTCAATTTCTTTCAATAGTGTCTTACAGTTTTCATTGTATATGTCTTTCACCTCCTTGGTTAAATTTATTCCCAGGTATTTTATTCTTTTTGTTGCAATTGTAAATGGGATTGTCTTTTTGAGTTCTCCTTCTGTTAGTTCATCATTGGCATATAGAAATGCAACTGATTTTTGTAAGTTGATTTTATACCCTGCCACTTTGCTGTAGTTGTGATTATTTCTAGTAGTTTTCCAATGGATTTTGGGGGGTTCTCTATGTATAAGATCATGTCATCTGCAAATAGTGAGAGTTTCACTTCTTCATTGCCTATTTGGAGTCCTTTTATTCCTTTTTCTTGCCTAATTGTTCTGGCCAAAACCTCCAGTACTATGTTGAATAAGAGTGGTGAGAGTGGGCACCCTTGTCTTGTTCCTGTCCTCAAAGGAATGGCTTTTAGTTTTTCCCCTTGAGTAGGATGTTAGCTGTAGATTTGTCATATATGGCCCTTATTATGTTGAGGTTCTTTCCTTCTACACTCATTTTGTTGAGAGTTTTTATCATAAGTCGATGTTGGATCTTGTTGGATGCCTTCTCTGCATTGATTGAGATGATCATGTGGTTTTTATTCTTCATTTTGTTAATGTGATGTATCACGTTGATTGATTTGCGGATGTTGAACCATCCCTGTGTCCCTGGTATAAATCTCACTTGATCATGGTGTATGATCTTTTTGATGTATTGCTGTATTTGGTTTGCCAATATTTTGTTGAGGATTTTGCGTCTATGTTCATCAGAGATATTGGCCTGTAATTTTCCTTCTTTGTATTGTCCTTGTCTGGCTTTGGTATCAGGGTCATGTTGGCCTCATAGAATGTGTTAGGAAGTATTCTATCTTCCTCTATTTTTTGGAATAGTTTGAGAAGGATAGGTATTAAATCTTCTTTGAATGTTTGGTAAAATTCTCCAGGGAAGCCATGTAGTCCTGGACTTTTATTTTTTGGGATGTTTTTGATTACTGTTTCAATCTCTTTACTTGTGATTAGTCCATTCAGATTCTCTCTTTCTTCTTGATTCAGTTTGGGGAGGTTGTATGCATCCAAGAATTTACCCATTTCCTCTAGGTTGTCCAATTTGTTGGCATATAGTTTTTCATAGTATTCTCTAATAATCCTTTGTATTTCTGTGGTAGCCATTATAATTTCTCCTCTTTCATTTCTAATTTTATTTAAATGAGTGTTCTCCCTCTTTTTCTTAGTGAGTCTGGCTAAGGGTTTGTCAATTTTGTTTATCTTTTCAAAGAACCAGCTCTTTGTTTCATTGATCCTCTCTACTGTTTTTTTGGTTTCCATTTCATTTATTTCTGCTCTGATTTTTATTATTTCCCCCCTTCTGCTGATTCAGGGCTTTGTTTGTTCTTTTTCTGATTCTGTTAGGTGTCTTTTACGGTTATTTATTTGGGATTTTTCTTGTTTGTTAAGGTGGGCTTGTATTGCTATGAATTTCCCTCTCTGGACTGCTTTTGCAACATCCCATATGAGTTGGTATGGTGTATGTTCATTTTCATTTGTCTCCAGATAGTTTTTGATTTCTCCTTTAATTTTATCAACAATCCATTGGTTGTTCTGTAGCATGTTGTTTAATCTCCACATCTTTGTCCCTTTCTCAGTTTTTTTCTTGCAGCTGATTTCTAGTTTCATAGCATTATGATCAGAAAAGGTGCTTGTAAGGATTTCAGTCTTCTTAAATTTATAGAGGTTTGCCTTGTTTCCTAATATATGGTCTATCCTTGAGAATGTTCCATGCATGCTTGAGAAGAATGTATAATCTGCTGGTTTTCGGTGGAGTGCTCTGTATATATCTATTAAGTCCATTACGTCTAGTTTTTCGTTTATGTCTGTTATTTCCTTATTGACTTTTTGTCTGGATGATCTATTCATTGATGTAAGTGGGGTGTTAAGATCCCTACTATTATTGTGTTGTTGTTAATATCTCCTTTTAGGTTTTTTTAATAGTTGTTTTATGTACTTTGGTGCTCCCGTGTTGGGTGCATAGATATTTATAAGTGTTGTGTCTTCTTGGTGAAGTGTCCCTTTTATCATTATATATTGCCCCTCTTTGTCTCTCATTACCTTTTTTATCTTGAAGTCTACTTTGTCTGATATAAGTATGGCAACTCCTGCTTTCTTTTGTTTGCCATTAGCTTGGAGTATTGTCTTCCATCCTTTTACTTTGAGTCTGTGTTTTCTTTAGAGCTGAGATGTGTTTACTGGAGGCAGCAAATTGTTGGATCTTGGTTTTTAATCCATCTCGCCACTCTGTGTCTTTTGATTGGAGAGTTCAATCCATTTACATTTAGAGTGATTATTGATATATGAGGGTTTAATGTTGCTATTTTATTGTTCATTTTCTGATTCTTTTGTCTTTCCTTCATTTCTTGTCCCATGTGTTTTGGACTGCCAATTCAGTTTGGTAGTTCTGCATGATGATTCTCTTAGTTTTCTCTTTGTCATATGTGGTTCTATTCTGGTTATTTGTTTAGTGGTTAACATGAGGTTTATATAAAAAATCTCATGGATGAGATAGTCCATATTCTGATGCCTTTTGTTTCCTTGGACTAAGTTGATCTGATCCCTTTCCTCTTCCCCTTCTAATTTGTTGTTGTCACTACTTATTCCATCTTGTATTGTGAGTGTGTGTTTACAGTGATGAGTTTAAATTCATTTTTGGTGTTTTCTAACTGCAATTTTTCTGGTTTAGTCTCCTTGTTTTTCTCCTTGCTCAAAATTTTGTATCCCCTTTCTCTTTTATTTTTTTTCAGGCCTAAGGGCATTTCTTGTAGTGTGAGTCTTGTGGTGATGAACTCCCTTAGATTTTGTTTACCAGGGAAAGTTATTATTTCTCCATCATATTTGAAGGATATTTTCTCTGGATAAAGTATTCTTGGCTGAAGGTTTTTGTCTTTCAGGATTTTGAATATATCATTCCAGTCTCTCCTAGCCTGTAGAGCTTCTGTTGAGAAATCAGCTGAGAGCCTGGTGGGGTTTCCTTCGTATGTTATTTTGTTTTTTTGTTTAGCTGCCCTTAATATTTTTGCTTTGTCATTGACTCTTGCCAGCTTTGCTACTATATGCCATGGAGTGGGTCTTTTCCTGTTTATATATTTAGGTGATCTATTGACTTCATTCACTGTTGTTTCCAACTCTTTCTCCAGGTTTGGGAAGTTCTCAGCTAGTATTTCTTTGAACAAACTCTCTGCTCCTTTATCCCTTTCTTCTCCTTCTGGAATACATATTATCCTTATGTTACTTTTCCTAATTGAGTCTGATATTTCTTGAAGAATTTCTTCATTTCTTTTTAGTCTTAGTTCTCTCTCCTCCTCTATCTGGAGAGTTTCTGCATGGCTATCCTCAATAATGCTAATTCTTTCCTCCATATTGTCAGTTCTGATCTTTAAAGATTCTAGGTTTTCATTTATCTCATCCATTGTGTTTTTCATCTCCAATATTTCTGATTGGTTTTTCTTTAGGGTTTCAATCTCTTTTGTGAAGAAATTCCTGAATTTGTTGATTTGTTTCTTTGTGTTCTCTTGTAATTCATTGAGTTTTTTTATGATAGCTATTTTGAATTCTCTATCATTTAGGTTATAGATTTCTGTGCCTTCAGGGTTGGTTTCTGGGTGTTTATCATTTTCCTCTTGGTCTGGAGACTTAAGATACATTTGCATAGAGCCAGCTGATTTTCCTATGCTATTTCTCATCTTGAGAATATCTGGTCCTGCCGTTTCCACCTGCCACAGCTGGGTGGAGGTCATGAGCTGTGTGTTCTGAGATCACTCCAGTCCCCGGAGGGATTGTGTTGAAGCACAGGGCGGGTTGGGGGAGGGGCTCTCTCTTTTGCCTGTCTGTCCCAGAGGCTTCCTTCTTCCCTCACTATCTGCTCTCTTGGGGCATCTGGACTTTGACTGCACTCCCGCAACAGTTCGTCATCGCTTCCCAGAGAGAATCTCTCGACAGTCTGTGAGAGCACCTGGAGGGTGATAGTTTTCTGGCAGAGGGCCACCCCTCCCCTCGCTCTGTCTGTGAGCCGCGTGGTCTGGCTTTGCCGATCAAATGGGGAGGGGAAGTAAATCTCCTTACCTCTCCTCAAGTCCTTCAGGGCTTCCCACACCTCCACCATCAGATGTACCACAGCAAGAGTCTCTTAGAAGTCCTTTGTAGTGTTTGATTGTCCTCTGTTGGTATGCGAATGATGTTTTTGTTGTGTCTTAGGGGGCAGAGATTCAAAGGGGGATTCTTACTCCACCATGATGCTGACGTCACTCTCTGCTGCAGGCTCTTAATGGCAGCAGCAGCCATGCCCTGTCTCTCCAAGCCCATCCCTGTCTTAGAATCTATGCAGCAGGATCAGGTGCAGAGCTGTAAGCACAGCTTTCAGCTTAGGCCAATGGCTTCTTGCTGATCTCTTCCCCTCTCCTCATTTCAAAGAGGTGGTCTTCACATGGTTTTTGCTGTGTGACCATTTGCACATGGTCCACTGTGCAAACAGAAGTAACCAGATAATCCCACAGTGGGAAATTTAAAAGTCAACCACATCATATTTAGCCCCAATGGGGGCTCCCTCCAATCCTGGGCCCTACTAAGGGCTGACCCCAGGTCTCTGCTGATGGTGCTGGCAGACTTTATCTAGAATAGTAATAATTTACCACAAAAAAATTGGCACTCTCTTGCCCGATGCACATTTTAAAAGTCAATTACTACAGCATCAGCTTTTGGGAAAAGAAAATAGTTTTATTGCTAGATTAATCTGCAAGGAGATAGGGGCATATGCTCTCAGATCTGTCTCCTCAATCCTGAGCTTGTGGCCCAATTTATGGGATGAAGGACAGGGTGGTCTGAAGTGTGGAGATAGATGATTGGAGGTGAGCAGAAGTGAGGTAATTGATGATCTGTGCAAGCAGAGTCAAGCTTCATGGCTCTCCACAGGACACAGGTTCACAAAATGGCAGCATTACCATGATCTGAGAGTGGAGTTTTTAGCTCCTGGATGTCACAAAGGTCACTTATTGAGCATTTTTGCAGGCCCAGTTGATGGGTTGGTGGTCTCAACTGGCCTGAACTGGGCAAGAGAGGACTCTCAGTTCCTGAAAGACAACTGTTAATTACTCTGTTGATAAGATGGGGTCAGTTGAACTGGTCCTAGAGGGCCCATGGTTACAAATCTCCTGCTTTTTGTTGTTCATTCCTCAATCTTGAGGGATTTTAGGGTAATGACTGCTCTAGCTTCTTCCTGCTGATAAGGGGCATAGGCTGTTCCATCTTATTGAACCAATCTCTTAGTAAGATGATCATGCAGGTGGGATCCCAAAATTAGGCCTATATTGTGTAAGAAAGTAACCAGGTATTTAATAAGAAACATTTCTAGAGAAACAAAAAGAAAAACAAGCTTAGGGGCCGCCCGGTGGCGTAGCGGTTTCGTCCGCGCTTGGCAGCCCGGGGTTCGCTGGTTCGGATCCCGGGCACCCGCCGACGCGCTGCGTGTCAGCCACGCTGTGGCGGCGTCCCATATAAAGTAGAGGAAGATGGGCACGATGTTAGTCCAGGGCCAGTCTTCCTCAGTAAAAAGAGGAGGATTAGCAACGGATGTTAGCTCAGGGCTGGTCTTCCTCACAAAAAAAAAAAAAAGAAAAACAAGCTTAATGGTTGGAGCAAATTATAAACAAGTTTCTGAGCCCAGGGGGCAGTCAGTCAAAAAGATTTCTAGATGTCAAGATCAAAGCATCTTTTGCAGTTTGAAATGTCTCTGATGATGTCATTGGGTATTCAGGTATCTTTCTAAGTGGCTTACATAGCAACAGGCATGAATCTCTCTTAAGTTTATATCAAGTGGTCTGGCTTCAGTTTGCAGGGCTTCAGGAAAAAGGGTGGTTTCAGTTTTCAATGATTCCAAATGAAAATGATGGAAAATTTTGAAAACATTAGTTTGGAGCTTTGTAGCCAGTTTTTTCAGGAAACTAGAAGGATCCAGTCAAGTTTACAGATAGAAAACAAAACCTCAAAGACAATTAACAGAACTAGAATCTATTATCTACAAATGTGTATTATAGTTTCTATTGAAACATAATTTTTCTCTCTAAAATCACCCTCATTTTTACGAAAGATAGCCAAATTAAGACTACTTGGTTTCCAAAATAAGTCTAGTTTCAGTAAACCTAGCCCAATTATTTACATAAGTACAGCAAGAATAGCAGTTGATTATATGGGCTCTTTTAAATCTTCTTTGCTGGAACTTTTCATAAGGAATCTCAGACTGAACTTTAAAGGCCTCTTGAGGCCAGGAAAACCAAGCTAAGGACTTGTCATCAGACTCCCCCTGTGAGAGTGGGTGAATTTGGGTGAATTCCTCTCTTCTCTTGAGGTTCCCCAAAATATCCTGATGTTCTTTGCACCTGCCATGGAAGTGATCTTCTTTACTCAACTGTTAAGGTTACTGGGAACCCTGTAAGCAAAGTACCAGGCCAATATTTCCAAGTGGCTTTATTCCACAAAGTTAATCTTTGTTCCTCAAAGTTGTCTGGTCATATCTGAGTCTATGCATATTTCTCTCAAATATGACTTTCCAGTCAAAGCCTTGGTAATATAATCAATGTTTCCAATTGTTTCATGCTATAAGGAGAACAGATGCTTATTGAATTTATGCAAATACCTATATTGCCATGAAAATAAGAATACTCACTCATCAGCAGTTTCCAAATTCTAGAGGGATCAGGTAGGGAGAAAAAAATAAATGTTTCAATTTTGCTTACAAGGGTATAATTTTACCAAATTGCTATAAGTCATAGCTGGCTTAAGAGAAATAAGAAAAAGATTTCCTTAAATCTGGAAAAACAAAACATTAAAAATGAGCAATATCTCAAAAAAGTCATAAAAATTATAATTATCCTCATTGGTTCATTTAGTCCCATGTAATCAATTCTTGAGGTTGATCTTCTGTTAGCAGTTTTATGAGGCCATCAGTTTCTCCATTAGAGTCCTGTAATTTCTTACCCAGCTCAGTTTTATAATCTGAAAGTTTATCAGAAAGCTGCATTCTAGAGCAAGTGTCAGAGTCTTTTCCACGAATCTCTCTGAAGATGAAACACATTTGCAAAAACATCAGAGTAAAACAACTGTCTGCAAATGACAAAAGACCCAAAAATGGCAATTGACAAAGAAACTTGGTTGTTTCTGTGACATACAACACTTTAAGATAATAACTAGAAATATGGCTGACAACCAGGACAGATCAGAATTTTAGGAATGTTGTATAATTTTTATAACACACTTATAGTTATAACATTCACCCACACAATATAACCTAATAAGGTTTATCATCATTTATTTGACAATGCTTCCCATGTAATTTAACATACCAAATAAGCCTAATTAGTTTAATATCTCCCTCTTTATAAAAAGAGAGAACAAATTCTTTGAGAAGTCCCAGGGCCCCACTGGAAATTCTCAAAATTTGAATTTGGGGGAAGTCAAAAATATCAAAAGGTTTTAAAACACTTGGTCAAATAGGGAAGAGTGCTCACTGTGAAACAATGCTTAATTATCCATTTAACCAAAGTGACACAGAAGATGTTAAAGGCAAACATACAGAGTTAAATTGTTTTAAAAAAAAGAATTCTAAGTTCTCTTAATAGGGATTTCAGCCTTTTAGAACATAGGAAATTATTTTGACAAAACATAGAATTTCTATTTTTTAGGTAGACTCACTCAAAGGTAAAGAAAAATCTTTTACAATCCCTTTCTCAAGAGCAGACTAAAAGTTCAAGAAAATTATCCTTTTAAGAGAGAGAAAACCAAATTCTAATTTTGCACCAGCTTACTTTTGATATTAAAACTTATTTACTTAATTAAATTAATTTTAATCTTAGCCAATTTGACCATGCACAAAACTTTCCTCGGGGTTCCTCTTCTACAAACTTCCATAACTTTCTTTTCGTATTCAGAATTTGTCCCATGCCTTCTTTCTTCCCTCCTAGTACTTTAGGACAAATTTATGTTTCTTGAAAAAAACAAAGTATATTTCCATTCTTTATACCTTCTTTACTGAAAACATACATTTTACTTTCTTTGAATACAAAGATGTTTTCCTTATTCACTTTTAGTAGTTTTAATTGTATATATTAATTAGAATTCTTAACCCTTACATACCTTAATTTTAGTGAAAACTAAGAAGTAAGCAACTATAAACTGTCTTTTACATTAGCATTCTGTGGCTTGGCACATTTATAAATACTTTTTATAATTTCTAGAAACATGCTACTTCATAATACAATCTTTTAATAAATTACAAGACATGGTTACTAATAGGCCCAAACATCTTTTAGTTTCTCTATAGTAAGAAGCCTAAAGTGATAAACTTAGACATGTTTAGCAATAATGTTTCAGTATTTTATCTTATTTGAAAATGACCTAGATATTCAATTCATTTTTCATCTTTTAATTTCACCTAGCAAAACTCCAAAGTTTCAAGTTACTGAAGAGATTTTGGAAGTTATTTTAAATACACATGCCATAGCACATAATTATTGTTCAAAAGTTTACCCAAAAACTTTTATCTTACTTACATCTATTTAGTTTACTTGTTCCCAATAATTATTTAGATTCCCTATAAAAATTTCGTGAGACATTAGAGAAAATCAGCTATCATTCTAAGTTATTATTTTTGCTGATAAATTTTGTAACAGTAATAACATGACCTTATTTGACTAATAAAGATTGCATGTCTATATCATATCCAATGTTGATAACTCTGAGGACATGCCTGTTTCAATCAAACCAACAAACTTTAATAAGCTTTCATTTACCAAAGATTAATTTATATCATGTTAACTTGAAAGACATTTGGGTTAGTTTCTATTACATTTGGAAATAATTTATATAAGATCTTACTTTAAGCCAATTGAACAGAGCTTTTTAGAAATTATACCATCCAGAGGTAAGATATCACGCATATATAACATATATAGAGATACACAGAGACTCCACAGCTATTGTTTTAAAATTACTGTCGTGAATCAGGTACAGTAATATAAGGCTCACTAGTTATGAAAGAATAATGGAATCCAAATTTTGTTTTAAACTTTTTCTACTAATACTTGTGGAGAAGACACCCAAGATGCTAGATTTGGGGCAAGGGCACGCTATAGGCAGTTTTTCTTTTTTTTTCCTTCAGTCTTATGAATTGGTGATGTGCTAGATAGTTCCTGGAGAGGCTATAAGACTTTTTGAGATAAAGGAAATTGGTGGAAGCTGAATTACCTCTAGAGCTGCATTTCCAGTTTTGTAAGGATTTTTTTTTAAGGACAGTTGCTCTTTTTTTTTTTTTTTTTTGGTGAGGAAGATTGGCCCTGAGCTAACATCTGTGCCCATATTTCTCTGTTTTGTATCTGGGGCACTGCCACAGCATGGCTTGATGAGCAGTGCATAGGTCCATGCCCAGGATCCAAACCTGCAAACTCAGGGCTGTGAGCATGCAAACTTAACCACTACGCCACCAGGCCAGCCCCAGGACAGTTGCTCTTAATTTCTCAGAAATTGCGTTGTAACTTCAATGACATAATTAGCTGATCTACCTGTCCAACTACATTATCCCTGATTTGCTTCTTTCCCTCTGGGACTTTGGCTTTATTTTAACTTAGGGAAGAAGGCCAAAAAAATTTTTCTATCAGGCTCTGAATATCAGCTTCCAGTTTGGCTGAATTTTTGGTTGTAAGTTGCTAAATCCTGCCAAATATCTTGTGAGGTTTCAGCCAGGATGAGCGGGAATTATACCTCAAGACATTGAACAACAGCTTCCCAGAAAACCTCTCGGAGTCTCCTAAACTCTGGGAGTAGATGGTGCGAGTGTCAGGAAAGCCATGACCTAATATGCTTTTCTGTTAGGTACCTTTTATAACTTATTTTTTTCTTTTTGCAACAAAACTTTCAGTAAGGTGACTTCGGAATTTTGAAGTCTTTGCTTTTAAGTGCACTTTTAAGTGATCTTATCTAATTGGAACTTTCCTTCTAATGGCCAACGTAATTCCCCTGAGGTTGACGGCAGTTTGGTAGGACCCTTAGCTGCAAAAGGGAGAGCAACCCACATTTCTGTCTGACCATCTCTGACCGCAGAATGGGGTGAAACTGCATTTTTGTCCAGCTATATTTTTGGGACCTCCAACCTGACGATTATCAAGCCAAGCCCTCAAGACATGAAACAAGCTTGGTAAGATTTGGCAGTTTTTGTAAATATTTACAGCTTCTGGAACCTTTAGGTTTTGAGCAATTGTGCCAGAAGGTGGAGCACTTGACTCTTTAAAGATTAAAGATTTCTTTGTTTCTTGATTTGAAAGCTCAAAAGGAGCCCAAAGTATCCGCTGTAATTTTAAATTATCCTGGATTATCTTGCTACCTGTTTACAGTTATTTCTATTTTAGGGGGCTCTTTGCAAGGTGGCCACAACAAACAAGGTTATTTCTAAAGAGAGTTTGTTACAGTCACCAAGAAACTCAGTCCCCAAAACAGTCAATTCAGTTTAGACAAACATTAACACACAATACAATTCTACATGTAACGCAGCCCAGAATACTAGCTAGTTTGCCAGGAGTTGCCCAGAACCAACACAACTTCATGAGTGAGCCTTTTATCCTGCCTCTAATTACCTTGGGTGGTTCAGGCCCAGGGCTCAGGACTCAGCCCAGCAGGATGCCCCAGAATATGAGCCAAACTCAAATGTTTAGGGAATCAAACCAGAGAGACAAGGTAGAGGTCAGTCACTTTCTTAAAGTCACTCACCGAGAGCACAGAGACATCTTGATCCAGAAGCTGTTTCTTCTCCCACAAGAAAATGAAAAGTGGGAAATGGGAATCTGATCAGCCAAGCCTCTAGACAAAATTGTCTAGGCAGCCGCTTAGGGTCGATGAAAAGACCCCACACCTGGCTGGGGGTCTCAGAGCCTCAGGCAGGTGGTCACAGGATCTAGTCCCATCTGGGTCGCCAAAACCATTACCACACAAAATTGGGGTTCTCCTGCACAATGCACATTGTAAAAGCCAATGAATACAGCATCAGCTTTTGGGAAAAGAAAACATCTTTATTGCTAGATCGATATGCAAGGAGACCGGGGCATATGCCCTCAGATCTGTCTCCCTGATCCAGGGCTTGGGGCACAATTTATGGGATGAAGGGCAGGGTGGTCTGAAGTGTGGAAATAGATGTTTGGAGGTGAGCAGAAGTGAGGTAGTTGATGATCTGCGCAAGTCAAGCTTCATGGTTCTTTACAGGACACATGTTCACCAATTGGTGGCCTTACCATGATCTGAGGGTGGAGTTTTTAGCTCCTTAATGTCAAAAAGGTCAATTGTTGAGCATTTGTGCAGGCCCACTTGATGGGTTGGTGGTCTCAACTGGCCTGAACTGGACAAGAGAGGACTCTCAGTTCCCGAAAGACAACTCTTAATTACTCTGTTGATAAGATGGGGTCAGTTGAACTGGTCCTAGAGGGGCCACAGTTACAGAAGCAGTACTCACCATAGGCAGGCACTGCTCTAAATGCTGTCCAGATATCAACTCATGGCATTCTCATGTCAATTCCACAAAACAGGCGCAATCGCTATCATTCCTGGTAAATATGTAAACTGAGCCACAGAGAGTTTAAATAACTTGCCCACATTCAGACATTTAGTGGCAGAACCAGGATTTGAACCCAGTCTAGCTGGCTCCCAAATTCCTGCTCTTAACCACCATGCTGTATCACCTTCAAATGGTGTGATTTGAGGTTGTCAGGGATTCTGCCGTCATTCCTGTCTTATGGATAAGGTATTCTATCTCTTAGGTGAGCAACCCACCAAATCCTGTGACCCCCCCATTACCTAGAGATCAGGGCCCAGGTAAAGTGGGTCCCAATGGTTGTGTCATCTACATCACACATCACTGGCTTGTACATAAGAACCTAGTACAGCCAACTGCTGTAGTTATTGAGAAGTTTATTTTTAACTGGTTTATTTTGGAATGATCAGCATGGAATTAGAGTTACACCTTCTGGGGTCACATGATTGTAATTTTTGTGATGAGATGACCTTTAGGTAGCACTACTTAAAATGTTTTCAGGCTAAAATTATTGCAGCCATTCTCTGTGACATAGAACCCTTGGGCTGCCATAACAGAATGTGATGGTCTGGGTGGCTTAACCAATAGAAATTTATTTCTCACAGTTCTGGAGGCTAGAAGTCCAAGACAAAGGTGCCAGCAGGTTTGGTTTCTTCTGAGGCCTCTCTCCTTGGCTTACAGATGGCCACCTTCCTGCTGTGTCCTTACATGGCCTTTCCTCTGTGTGCAAGTGCCGCTCCTGTCTCTCTGTGTGTCCAAATTTTCTCTTCTTATAAGTACACCAGTCAGATTGAGTTAAGGTCCACACTAAAGGCCTCATTTTAAGTTAGTCACCTCTTTAAAGGCCCTATCTCCAAATACAGTCACACTCTAAGGTACTGGAGGTTAGGACTTCAACACAAAAATTTGGGAGTAACACAATTCAGCCTATAACATGAGCCTTGATCACCTCTGGGTTGAATGTTGAAATAAGCCAACATTCTCTTCAGGCTTGTGTTCTGATTGGGCTTCTTAACTTCTACAAGAAGTCGTCCCACTCCCAGTTAATATAGCCTCACTTTCTATTTCCTAAAGGTTTTGTTGATTTATTGTATCAAATATGAGTTAAGAGTCAAGATTCATTTTTCCCAAATAGATATCCAATTGGCATGGCACATTTATTGAAAGATCACTCATGTTTGTCATTAATTAAACATCCCATGTACATGTGGGTCTGTTTGGGAATCTCTATTCTGTTCCACTGTCTTTTCCTTCTATAAACATCGCCTGTCCCAATCACTTAGCTTTATAATAGACCTGAATATCAGTAGTCTAAGTCTTCCAACTTTGTTCCTCTTTTCAAGATTGTCTTAGCTGTTCATGGCCTTTGAATTTCCACATAATCAGATAATCATCTCCACAAAGAAAGTTGCTGGAATTTCTATTGGATTGCATAGAAACAACAGATCCTTTGGAAGAGAGAAGTCTTTATTACATTGGGTCTTCTAATCTTTGAACATGGCTTAACTTTCCTTTTATTTATGTCTTCTTTAATTTTTCTAAGTAATGACTTTTGTTTTATTTTACTTTCTGGGTAGACCTCTTGTGCATATCTCATTAGATTTATTGCTAGGTACTTGATATATTTTGATGTTATTGTAAATGCTATTAGGTCTTTAAAATTTCATCTTCTAATGTTTTGTTTGTCTAAAAGTGTCTTTTTTCAGCTTCAAAAATGAAGATATTTTAGCTAGGTAGAGAATCCTAGCTTGACAGTTATTTTCTTTCAGCATTTCAAAGATAAGCTTCAATTGCCTCTGTCTTCTGTTATTTCCGTTGAGAAGTCTCACATAAGTCTTATACTTGCTCTTTGGAAGTAAATGTCCTTTTTCTCTGGTGCTTTTAAGATTTTTCTCTTTGTCTTTGGGTTTTAGTAATATAACTAAAGTTTTCTTCCTGTAGTTTTTTCTTTGTATTTATCCTATCTGTGGTTCTTTAACCCTTCTTGAATCTGTGGTTTGATGTATTTCATCAATTTTTTGAAATTCTCAGCCATTATACTTCAAAATATTTATTCTGCCCTATTCTTATTCTCCTTCCCTTTTGTATCTCCAATTACACATATGTTATCTCTTTTTAATATGCTCATGTCTCTTGCACTGTTTTCTGCATTTTCACCTTTTATTTTCTCTCTCTGAGGTTCAATCTGGATAGTTTTTTCAGGCCTATATTTCACTTTATTAATTTTCTCTTCAGCTCCATATAATCTGCTATTAATATTTTAATTTTTACCATTGAACCTTTCAGTTTTAGAATTTCTATGTATTCTTTTATAGT
Organism: Tapirus indicus; assembly: GCA_031878705.1. NCBI lineage: Eukaryota > Metazoa > Chordata > Mammalia > Perissodactyla > Tapiridae > Tapirus > Tapirus indicus. The sequence continues at coordinate 87,516,403 of CM062930.1, read as the reverse complement.
TCCCTGTTCTCTGTTGAACTTCTCCATATTGTCATTTAATTTATCAAACATACTAATCACACTTTAAAGTACATGTCATATCTGATATCTCCAATATTTGGATCTTTGAGAACCTGTATCTATTGTCTGGGATTTTTTTCCCTCAATTTCTTAACCATTCTTATTATTTTACATGCCCAGTTATTTTTTATTAAATGCTAAACATTATGAATGAAAATTTGAAATTCTGGATGCTGTTACCTTTCCCCAGAGAGCAATTACTTTCATTCTGGAAGGCAGTTACAGTAGGAAAAAAATCACCTCAATTCATCAGGGATTTAGAAAACCAGTGCTGGGCTCCAGGTTTGAGAGAGTTGGTGTTCTTGCACTCAATGCTTACTAGGGTGTAGCCCTTCAGTGGTCAGAAGTGAAAGCCTGTGATATTTACCAGAGACCCTCCTTCTTGGTGGGCTCAATTTTTGTCCCCTTAGCCTTATGAGACGTCCTGAAGCTGTGCTCATCTTCTCAGACTCTCGACTGAAGAGGCAAATGCCTTTTGGGGGGATGTGGTGCCAAATTGGGGCTTGTCCCTCTAGATTTCCTTTCTCTCCAGAATTCTTTTTCCTTAAGTCCTCAATTACGTTCTTCATTCCTTCAGTCAGATATTTTCTATATTTTTTCTGGCTTTTCTAATTGTACATGGTACAATTAGAATATTGGCCTAAAATACAGTAGTCCCCCCTTATCCACGGGGGATACATTTTAAGACCCCCAGTGGATGCCTGGAACCGTGGATAGTAACAAACCCTACATATACTATGTTTTTTCCTGTACATACATACCTATGATAAAGTTTAATTTACAAATTAGGCACAGTAAGAGATTACCAACAATAAGTAATAATAAAATAGAACAATTATAACGGTAAAGTGTAATAAAAGTTGTGTGAATATGGTCTCTCTCTCTCTCAAAATATCTTATTGTACATACTCACCCTTCTTGTGATGATGCGAAATGACAGGATGCCTACATGAGGAGATGAAGCGAGGTGAATGACGTAGGCATTGTGACATAGTTAGGCTCCTACTGACCTTCCAACAATATGTCAGGAGGATCATCTGCTTCCTAACCACAGTTGACCGCAGGTAACCACAAAAGTGAAACTGCAGATAAGGGGGGACTACTATAAGCTATTCTGCCATTGTTAGAGTCTTGTGAGCATATGCACTTTTGTAAACTGCCTCTTTCCCTTTTGTGATAAGGTGGAGAGATTTTTTTTTTAGTTAATTTATTTTAAAGGTTATCTCACAAGCACCAACCTCAAATTATTGTTGTTAGTGCCACAAAAGCTCTGTGGAAGATACCAAGATAGGTATAATAGGAGGAAAGAAAAAAATATATGACAAATTGGCAGAAGTATCAAAGCCCACAAGAAAAGAACCAAAAAAAGTCTAGACAGTTCAAAACAGGAAGAAATTACTTCCACATGGCAGGATCGGGGAAACTTTATGGAAAAGGTTGTATTTAAACAGGAACTTGAGGATGAGTAAAATCTTGTTGGGCTAAGACAGTGGGGAAAAGATATTTTAAAATGATACTTTTAATATAGATCCGTGGCCAATTCTGCAGTCATGAATGGCCAATTCTGCACTCCTGGCAGGCCAGGAGTTGAGACTTTTGTTCCAAGTATTCTTTAGCAACAAAACACTCTTTCAAAAGAATTCTCATTTAGGGAATTAATGTAAAACATGTAAAAGCACAGTGGCTCAGATTGAACTAAGGGTGAGGTCTCATAACTGCCCCCATTTAGTTACTCCTTCACCCAAGGAGTCTCCAAGGCACCTCTGCAGAACCGCAGGGCTCCACAGAAACAAGTTTGAAGCCCAGTGCTCTGGACCGTGAGAGGACATGGAGGACTCCCAGGGTGCACGGGGTCTCAGCAGGGAGCTGGTCCAGATGGGCCAAAGAACATTCTAGAGTTCAGGATAGTAGAGAGGGCTTAACCATGTAGAACCTGTCTGGTGGAAGAATATTCCCTGTGTCACTTCAGTATTGAGTAACGCCCTTCCTTCTCTACAGTAGAGATAATTCTCTCTCGTTAATGGTCCCTAAATTCTTTGGGGGAAAGAATGTGACCACGTTAGCAAAAAGTTGTCAACTTTCCATCAATTTATTCAACAAGTTCTGGTGAGGGTCTGTTGGCTACTGTGTACCACGTGTGAGTGGTCGTCCGCAGCAATCTGACAAGGGCTAAACTTGAAATGAGTGTTTTTATTCTTCCTGAGCAGACGCCAGTCTCAACAGAGGCAAACAGGCCAGCTGACACTGGCGAGGGCTCAGAATTGCCGTGAGCCCCAGTCCACTGCAAGGGCCCGCGCTCTACCCCTCTCCCAACTGCCTCTCCCGAAGAACAAATTCACCTGGACTCCTTCTGTCTCCCGAATAAAACCTGAGACTCTTGATCCATCACCTTCTCCTCTGCTGAGAACCCCTGTCCTCTGGCTCTGCCCTTCCAACCCAGTCCATCCATCATGCTTCTTGAGAGGTCTTCAGGCTCCACAGGTCTCTCTCCTCTTGTCTAGAGACAGAGGCCTGTCCCTGTCCTTCGGGACTGACCCCACATGGCTTTGAGTGGTCGTGGGGAGGAACGACGCCTTCACGGGGTGTCAAGTGCTTTCAACGGCATCGGGAGTGCTCGGCCCCAGCCGCACAGTACAGCGCTCCAGGGACTTCTAGAAAGGCGGATGCCCTGGCCTCACCTCACAGATTTTTATTTAACTGACCCAAGGGGACCTGGACATCTATGTCTTGTAAAAGCTTCTCAGGTGAATCCAGTGCAAAGTCAGGGGTGAGAATCACTGATTTAGAAGATCTCACTCAATCCCCACAAAGACCCTCTCAGCCAGTATTTTGGTAAAGGTAGGTGCCTGCTCTCCCCCCGGACCACAAACACCCTATGGACAGGGACAGAGGGTGTACTCAGGTTCTGGCTCTCTGCCAGGTGCCTGTGCCGGACTAGAGGACTTCTCCGTCCCCAGGTGCCTCCCACTGCATGTGTCAGGGCCTGAACAGGGTCTTCCAGAAGTCGGATGGCTCCTGCATCTGCCAGGCAGGACACGAGTCCCCCAGCCAGAGGGCCCTGGAGAGTGAGGAGAGCAACGGCGCTGAGGACTGTCAGCCCCAGGTAACGCCCCGCGGCCTCAAGGAGAGGAAGGCTTGAGGGCAGTGTGTGGAGGTAGTGTCTGTGGAGTCGCGCTGTGAGCCGGGCACCTTCACTGCCTATCTACCTCCTGTCGTGATAAGACACGTGCTTCTCCTTGTCACGGAACCATAGCACCTCAGCATTATACAGGGTCTTAGGAGAGTAGTTCAGTCATTCCACCACCTCTGCACTGTGGGTGAACCTCTTGTTTGAATTGAGGAGCCTTTGTGGGAGCGGACAGGGTTGCTCTGCAGGCTGTAGTGTGAGCGTCCTGCAGAGTCGCCCTACAGGGTGAGCATTCCTGTGTCCATCCCTGGAGCATGGTAAGACAAAGAGCTGCAGGCGTCAGGAAGGGCCACATCCCACAAGGTCCGGGAGGCTAGCGGATGAGCACAGCGTCCCTCCCCAGGCACACAACCCTGGTGGCAGCAAGACTCAGAGGCCCTCCCTTCATAGCCAGCTCTGAAAGCTCTGGATCAGATTTCTTTCTAAAAGGCAGCAGCATCTCTGGGGATCCTCTCCACCCAACCAGCCCCGTGGCACAGAGAGCCCCCTGTGCTGTCCCACAGCCCACAGCCCCTCCCCAGAGTTCCATCTCAGACAGCTCCTGCCTGCTCAGAGGTTTCCCCTTTGAATCCAAATCTCCCATTATCAGTCAGTCCTAATCCCACATTTGAGCCACAGAGAACAAGACAACAGTCAGGACCCCAAGGCTGGCCTATCCCACCCAGGTCCAGCAGGAGCTCTGTCCAAAGACCTGAGGAGGAATGAGGTGCTCCCGCACCACCCTTCTCCTCTTCCACCCGCCCTCCTTGTCAGGCAGCTCTACCTTCCCCTTTGAAGACCCTGCTTCTTGATAGGAGAGTCAACAGGATGAGTCACGCACTTTATCTCCACCACATGGCAACAGTTGCCAGCCCCTGGCTGTGGCCCCAGCGCTGCTGGCTTCCAGTCTCCTGGCCCTCGCTTTCCAGCACTCCCTCCCTGTGTGTGCCCCCGCCATGTGCACAAATGGCTCTGTACCCTGCCTACTTCTAGCCTAGTGGTTCTCAAAGTGTGGTCTTTGCACCAGCAGTGTCAGCATCACCTGGAAATTCCTTAGAAACGCAAACCCTTGAGCCCTGCCTGACACCCACTGAATTCAGAAACTCCACGGTGGGACCCAGTGTTCTGGATTTTCACAAACCCTCCAAACGATTCACTAAAGTTTGAAAACCACTCGTCAACCCAGCTCCCAGACCTTGCTCAAGTCTGAGCTCGGCTGAGGGCCCTCAGCTTGGACAAGGAGCTGGCTCCCTAGAGCCATCTGGGCATCTGTCCTTCATGTCACCAGCTGGGCAAGGCCAGCGCCCCTACAAGTGTGTAAGGAAATGGGCCCCTCCCTCCCTCCTCTGCAGACAAGAGCACCAAATGCTCCCCACCCTCTGCCTCTCTCTAACTTCCCTCGGGCACAAGCCCCTCCCTCAGGGCTGGGCAGCAGGGACAACTCCTAACTGGCTTCCTCCCACTCAGAGCTGCTTCCCAGCCCAAAACCCTCAGGCAGCCTCACCTGCCTTGAGCCCAAGGCACGCTGCCTGGCCCTGCCTCCCGGCCCCCTGAAGGTCAAACCTGCCTCCCTTATACGCGAAGAGGGTGAAACACAGAGGTAACTGGTTACCGACAGAACGCAGCTAGTTAGAGGTCGGGTTCAACTCTGACGTGCGACCTGGATCGTATAGATCGGATCCTCGACCAGAGGGGTGGCTTATTTCATGGATGTCATCCAAAACTCGTCTCTGATGTTAACAGGCAAACTCCCCTACCTGTCGGCCCTACTGCCCTGGTCAGAAAACAGGGAAGTCTCTGGGCCTCACTGGGCACATCTCAAAATGTGTGTGCTTGAGACAAGCCCCTGGGTGCCAGAGGAGACATCAGAGCCGTTCATAGTCATCTTCCTTCTCATTCACTTTTCATTTGTATTGTAATAGGTATTTTCTATACAGTACAGTATCTATTATAGTATTTTTTACAATAATTTTTTATTCTTGGGGAGCATGAGCCAAAGTCTGGCTACCACTGGCCTAATAATTGGGTTGTCCAGGTGGGCATGTGTCTTTCCTGACATGGCCCCCAGGAAGGGGCTGCAGCTGCCCCGTCTTCCCCACCACCACCCCGGGTCCACACTTTCAGGAGGCAGGCAGATAATGTGGGCCCAGAGTAACATGGGAACAGCCACCCGGCCAGTTCACCAGCCTCACTCAATGCTGCTTCCTCCCGCAGCCCCCTCCACACTGGCCCAGCCGACTGGGACTTTTCCCCTACACACTCTGGTCCTTCTGACCTCTGAACCTCCCTCCCTCTGCGGTATCCTGCCCTAACAATCCTACTTGAAAACCAGGCTCACTGTCACCTCTTCCAGGAAGCCAGCCCTCCCTGACTAGTCCCCCGCTGTCACTCCTGCTGATCCTTATTCACTTCCTAGGATGTAATCTTAGCTGTAGTGTGTAAAACTGGGTCCAATCGCTCCGGGTAGACCTCCCAAATCTCCCCAAGACAGCAAACTTGTCTTCTATTACTCGGTGGATTCCTCTCTACCCTCAAGCCTAGCCTAGTCTTAGCGTGTTAACTAAGTGACCTCTCAGCGGAGCCTGGTTCTTTAGAGGCCCTGCCCCCATCTCTGGAATGTTCTCTGATGCCAAAAGCACCCCCATCCCAGGCCTGCAGGGGTGCCAGAGCCGGGACTCTCCTCCCACACCCTCCCACAGGTCGCAGAGCGCTGCTCTCCTGGAGCCGTTCGCCTGGCTGCCACCCGCCAGTGTGTGTCCCCCCAGCAGCACAGCTGCTCCTCCTTCTGCCACCCCGTGGATGGGGAGCTCAGCGCTGAACTGGGCATGTGAGTGACAAAAAGCCACTGGGGAGAGAATGAACCTACCATCTCCAGACAGGTCCTGACTGCCCCACAGAGCCCGTCCAGAAGGGTGTTGGCAGGACCCAGCCCTGATGGGACATTAAGCCGAGTGCAAGATCCTTCCAGAATCTCCCAAGAGGGAGGATAACACCAGCCAGGGCAAGCAGCCCAGGGCCGAGGAGGTGCTGGCAGCAAGGAAGGGTGAGGGCCACACCCCAGCGCCTGAGCCAGCTGCCAGGAGACCCTGACTAGATGCCAAGCCAAGAGGCACCCCAATTTTCTCCTGAGTTCTAGTCCTCCAGCTGACCTGTGGACTGGACAGAGTCGCCTCCAGCAGGCAGGGGAGGGACAGGAAGGGGGAACCACTGAGCCAGGAGGTCTGCTGAATAAATAGGAGTCCTCCAACCTGAGCAGCTCTCTCTCCTCACCTGGTCTCGGCTGCGTCTCTCCACCAGGACCAGGCTCTTTGTCTCAGGCCCTGCTCCCACGCCGGGAGATGCCCGGCTGCTGCAGAAGCACGGGCGAGGGTGCAATTTAACAAGTCACCCGTGGGCTTCCATTAAAAGTGCAGTCACTGCTTAGTCAGCATAGACAGCTTGCGTCCTTCGGAGGGGCCCGCCCTGGCTGAGGGGCATCAGGGAGCGGGCAGCTGCTCCACGCCACTGGGGCAGACCTCTCACCCTCTCCCCTCCGCAGCTGCCGATGTAGGGAGTACATCTCGGCAGAAGAGCTCTGTGATGCCCAGTGTCTGGCCAGGGCCCCCCAGCTCTCCCTGGCCAGGGGCCCCAACAGAGAGCTGATCCTCAGTGTGAAGGGCGAGGCTGGAGACAGCGTCCAGAGGGTAAGCACAGCTAAGGAAGGGCTGAGATAGAAAGGCAGCCTCTGCCCAGTGGGGACAAGAGAGATAGAGCCACCTAGGCACCCGTGGCTGCAGGAAAAACCAGGCACCAAGTCTAAAGAGACCAGGTGGTGGAAAGGAAAGTCCATCTGATAGCCAGTCTTCCCTGCCTCGTCTGTTGCTGTCCACATGAATTTCCATTCTGTAAGCTGGAGGGAAGGGCAGAAGGAGGTAATAAGTGGTATTTCTTATGTCAGTGTCAACCATCCAGCTTGAATGCCAGAAGGGACCCGAGAAAGCATCAGCTTCATTTTACGGAAGTGTGAAGCGAGGCCCAGAGATGTGAAACCACTCACCATGGTCACAGAAATGGTGTGAACCCTGCCAGAGCCAAGCCTGAGCCTCTTATCCCAGCCTGGACCTCTGGCCACTGGGCAGGGCCATCTCTTAGCCACCACGGTGTGAACCATGGTTTGTCTTCAGGGCCTCGACGCTTCATCGAGGTGGAAGGGGCAGAGGTCCAGGGCCTGGATGCGAGTCTGGCTTGGCCCTGGATATTTGTCTGCCAGAAGGTTCTGGGTGGCTCTGTCTGCTTGCCACTGAAAGGGTAGGGGGGATCATCTGACATGGGACTAGACAGAAGATCTGGGGTGATAGGGAGATGTTTCTAAGTTGTTCCAGAAGTAGGATATTTGCAGGTAGAAAGATGACTCAGTACAGGGACCGAGTTGAGTCAGGGGTGTTTTCTGAAGACGGGGAGGGGCGCAGGGCGCAGGAGTCCACCTGGGCAAGTTCCAGTGAGGAAGGAGGCTGACCGTGAGCATCGCTGAGGCCGCATCACCAGGGGCTGTGCCCAAGGGCTCAGTCTGGTTTCTGTCCCCCCATCTCTGGAAGCCTCTTTGCCCTGCCTCCCCTCTCCGGGCATATAATGCTGTGCTGTGTGTTCTCAGGAAGTAGACAGCACTCTGGGCCCAGACTTGTTCTTCCAAGGGAGTGCCAGGGTCCATCTGGTCCAGTGTGGTCCCCACGGCATCTTCGGCTTTGTCGTCTCCGGCATGGACATGCTTGGCTCCCTCCTCCTCGGTAAGCAGATGGGGTACCAAGCCCAGGCTTTCCCAGAGAGAGTGGGTGGGTGAGGGATGTGGTTGCTTTCCTCCAGGAAAGGGAAGGCACCCGGCACCGCGGGGCCCACTTTCGGCCCCTCGGAAACCTCTCAGCTCTGTCTCGGGGTTCAGGAGGTGAGAGTCTGGCAGGGTTACAGAAGTCCACGTAGGAAGACAGTCCTTAGGGAGACAAGAGCCCCGGAAGGGCTGGAACTACTCTTAAAAGGGAATCGAGACAGGATGGGGCCAATAGGCAGGCATGTGTGCCTCCCCAGACGGGTCAGGTCCTTCAACTTTCCTTCTGCAAACTCTTCCAGGACCACCTGTGTCCAGCTCCCGGCTGCAAAGTCATCATCGGACTGCAGGCCCAGAATACCCTGTCCCTCAGGCCCCCAGCATCCCTCCCCACATTCCAAACCCAGTGGTCTGCCTGGTAGAAGGGGACATGATTCTTTTTCAGCTTCATATCCACTCCCACAGTGAGTTCTGCCCCTCGAGCCCCCCCTGCCACCCTGGCTCTCTCATCCCTCCCTGTCCATCTGTCCAGTGACATCACATCCAGACCACGCTTTCAAAGTAGCGAGTCTGTGCTGTCCCCCTGCTCTCGACCAGATCGGTCACTTCCCCACGGGCCTCAATTCCACGCCTTGGAGCAGGTGCTCCAGCTCCAACATTCTGAGATTCCTCCTGCAGGCCACGGGGGTGTCAGAATTTTGGGCCTTGGGGGGAGGTAGGGACTCACCAAGGGGACCTCTCATCTGGGCTCCAGCCCTCCTGCAGGTCTGCTCTGTGCCATGCAGTCATCTTGCCAGGGCCTGAAGCTCTCCCGGGGCCAGACCCCTGAGCCCTTCCTGTCCATCTTGGGATACCTTGGTTTGTAACGACTGTCCTCCTCACGATGAACGGCAGCCTGTCTCCCTGTGATGCCCACCTGTGGGAACCTCACAGAATAAGCCTGAGTCCTCCTCTAGGACACAACCTCACTGATAAGAGGGTCTCTCCCCTCCGGGCTCAGTGTCCACCGTCCCTGCGTTGAGTGATGGTCTAGGCCCTCAGGAGAACTTAATTCCCTCCCATCTCCGGCCAGGCGCTTCCCCAGGGCGCTGCTGTGGGGTGGATGGGCATCCCCTCCCCACCACCCACCTGCTCACACACACGTGGCAGATGGCACGGTGCAGTCCTACCAGGACGCCCCAGGACACCAAGCAGCTGGGCTGGCTGACACAGGGACAGGTCTGCAGCTCCAAAGGCAGGAGAGATGGAGAGGGCAGCCAGGCCAGGCTGGCTTTTTTTTTTTTTTTTTTCCTCCAACAGATTTTTTTTTGAAAGGAATGGATTTTGAGGAGAAAAAACATGGGGCAGAGAGGTATGGAATAGAAAATAAATATAAATGTAAGCTGTTTTGCTAATTGTCCTACAACCATGACAAATTAGTCCAGAGAATGCCCTGCACAGAACAACACAAGGAAGGTTCAGGATGGCGCTGTTCCCTTTGGCGAGGCTAAGGTTTCAGTCTGGCGTGTGGAATTTAGGTGCAGACCTTGTTTTTGGATGGATCACCAGGTGTGCGGCACAGCCTGTGCTTTTCACCAGATTTACACAGGAGAATGGCCACTTGGCCCAGGTAGAAGTCGATGAAGTGTTAGGTTCCATGTGTCACGTAACCACCAAAGTTCCTCCCCAAGATCAGTGCCAAGGCGATGAGCGTCAAAGAGGGAAAGGAATCCCAGAAAATGAACTCCACATTGGACATTTGTGCCATTTGCAGGCCCAGCTCTCCCATAAACCGCTGGGACCTGGGGCAACCTCCACCCTCTCTTACGTCTGCCAGGGAACCCAGTTGCGTTCCCCCTTCTCCACCTGTGGGGGAGGTGAGATCAGAGCCCCATCATTCGGGACTGGGGTGGTGCTCGGGAAGAACTAACACCTGCGCACAGGTAAGGCCTCCCTGTGCAGAGGGAACGGCCAGGTGGCACCCACCTGTGTTTCTGCTGGCGGCCCCAACCACTTCCTTAGCTGCTCATTCTCTCGGCCATCCCACAACATGCATTGAGTGCCTTCTGCATGCCCTCACCATACTGCCTGCCAGGGGTACAAAATTGAACATGTGCCCCCCTGAGAGTGCCAGGGCATCAGGCTGGGCTCACCCACAGAAGGGCATCAGGCCTGGTGGCCCCTGCTCAGAGCGTGCCCTCTCTGTAGGCTGAGGGAAGAAGGGTCTTGCCCAGCAGCACGATTACTAAATGCACGTTGCATACATGAGAGGAGGAGCTGTATCTCAGCCGCGTACGCTCCTGAGCACAGGATGCTGGGCTCCCTGGATGTGGGCTGTCCCGGGCTGCGGCTGGGGAGGCCTCTGAGACCCAGCCCAACCCCGGCTCACTCCCCAGATCGCGCAGCCAGTCACTACCCGGTGTACCAGAAGCAGCACCTGTTCAATAGCAACCCTCACTGGGACTTCGGGGCCTTCAGGAGACTTGGCCACCTGGTGCGAGAGACTCATGTCAACCTCTCCAGGTAATGCAGCTGGGCTGCTGGGGCCTCGAGGGGCTGAGGGGCCTGGCCTCGTGCCTAGGTCACAGCCTCCTCCTCGATGGCCGCTAGGAAGACACAGGGGAGGAGGGGAGGCTGCAGACCATGTGGGAGGTGAGGCCAGAAGAGACCACCACCAGGCTCCTCTTGAGGGCACAGGTGGGAGGGGTGAGGGTCACAGGCAGCTTCCCTGGACCACGTTATTCCTGTGCATCGTGGGGGAGGCCCTGCCATGGCTCGAGGTCACCCGAACAGCTTCGGGAGCAGCCCATCAAGGCCAACTCTCCGTACTCTGGCCCTTCACCCCCCAAGGTTTGTCCACCAGTTCCTAGATCCCGGCACATACGTGTTTCAAGACAACGCACTTCCCGAGAGCATTGCGGTGGTGCTGGTGAAGGAGAAGGGGGTGGCCTGTGACCCTGGCCTCTCTCCGGTGCAGCCCTCCTCCCCATACCAGCTCGTCAGGCATGGTGTCCTCAGGCACAGGCTGCCAAACCTGGGCCCAGACTGGGCAGCGATCACAGGTACTGATCTCAGACCGGGGTGGCGGGTGGGCAGGAGGAGTGTGGCACTGCAGAACCTCCAGGTGTGCATCCAGCCCTGTCTGTGACTCTGGGCACGGCCCCAAAGACTTCAGGTGGGCACAAGGATAAGCTTGTCCTTAAACTGGGCCTTCACTTGCCAGGCCAAGAAAATTGAATTTCCTTCCCTGAGGTCGCCTTTCCCCCACCTCCCACACCCCTCGGTCCTGGGAGCTGCCCTGGGGAGCGGGGTCCCTCTGTGGTGAATAGAGTCACAGGGTCAAAGGGAAGCCTCGTCTAACCTCCTCTGTGGGCTTTCCCATCTTCTTCCCTTCTTGCCATGAGTCAGCAATCTGCACTGAGCTCTCTGGCTGAGCCCAGAACGTGGGACAATCACGGCCCCACCTGCAGGGGCTGAGGTGCTAAACCACCTGGGTGCAGGGCAGCCAGCAAACCACACGAAGTGCAGGCCGCGCTGGGACATCCCTTGGGAGGCCAGCAGCAGTGTCCTGGGAGGGGTCCTTATCTGGTCGGGCACAGTGGGAGCAGAATTCCCAGTAGGACACCTGACATTATAAAGCCCCAGAGGCAGGAATGAGGGTGTTCTACAGGGAACTGTGAGGAGTTAAAGCCCAAAGGCAGCAAGACCAAGAGACTGGGGCCACTGAGGCAAATGCAAAATGGCACTCTCCAGGGCCCCACGCAGCCTGGGGAGGTTCTGAGTGGTCGTCATGTGGCCCTTTCCCTCTCCCCCCACCTTTCAGTGGTGCTGCTGGCTGTCGGCTTGGCAACTACACTGCTGACAGGCCTGGGCCTTGTGCTGAGACCCTCACTGGCCCAGGCCTGCCCCGTGAGGGCTTGGAGACCCCAGTGGAGGGGGCTTGGGGAGCCTCACGTGCCTGCTGACTCTGTGCCCCTCAGGGACAGGTGAGTCCCCTTCTGCCCCTCACACCTTTCCTGGCCCTGCCCCAGCCTAGGGACTGCGGCAGGTCTGGCCACTCCCCGCTCTGGCCCTGTGGACTCAGGAAAGAATGCCTTCCTGAGCTGACCTGTGGTGTTTGTCACTGGCACTCTGGGGCCATGTGAGCCCTGCACCCCCCGTGTGTCTGTGCATTGAGGCTGGTGCTTCTTTCCAGCCTTGCGTTCTGTGAAGACCTCGGTCCTCGGGGCTCTGAGGAAGGAGCCAGTTGCAGGGAGGAAGCCATTCGCTGGGGCACAGGTACCACACTAGTGTGCAGTGAGTCCCCGTCCTCGGCCTGCCCTCCACACCCCCTGCACCCCAGGTGCACACTCTGGGGGACATCTTGTGTTTCTCCAGTACTGACAGTCTGTAGGACACTGCATGCTGCCCTTTGATCCTCATGACAGCACCTGGAAGTGAGTGTTTTCAGGTGTTGTCCCACCCCCACGTTATAAAGAGAGAGACCGAGGCTCAGGAAGGCTAGTGACTTGCCCAAGCTCCCCAGGTGGTGAGGACTGGAGAAAAGGTGCTGCTGGCTTTGAGGCGAGAGCTCTCTGATCTGCACTGTGCTGGTCAGGAGCACTTGGGGACCCCAGGGCCATTCTCCAGCTCATGGCTAGCTTGCCCTCGCTCACCGCAGGGGCAAGAACAAGAACTGTTCCACAGGCTCCCTTTGCAGGGCGGCTCACCTGCCCCTGTCCATTCTTCTTCACACCCGGAGAACCAGGTGTTGCCTCAGCGCTGAGGAGGACCTCGGGGACCCAAACCACCCCCTGTCCCCCCCCCACCCCCAGCACGGCCTGTGAGCAGGAAGTATGTGCAGAGGGGCATGGAGGGTAGGCTCTATGGAGGTGGGACCTTCAGTTGCTTGGCATTAACAGCTGGGCTGCCCACTTGGGACAGTATCAGACGAGGGGACAGAGGAAGGGCCCTATAAGTTCTCACTGACCCAGGTTCACACAGCTTGAAAGTTGCCTCCACTGGTTCTTAACTGCAGAGTTTCAGGGACCCCAGGAAGTGGGCTGAATGTGCAAGGGGCAGGGCGAGAGTGGCTACAAGTGTGATCATGGGATCAGACCAGCACTGGAGCCTTACTAGCTGTGTGAACCTGAACACAGGCCTCCCCACACCACACACACCCTTACACACACGTACACATGTGCATGCACATGCACATACATGCCCACACACCATACACATGCACACACACACATACACGCTGGTGCAGGCACACACACATGCTGTCCAGGGCGGGCCTGGCTCTGTGCTGTCCTGACTATGCCTTTGCGTGAGGCTTAGAGGCTGGCCATCCCTCTGATGGTGACTGCTCTGGACAGTGAGGACAGTGCCTTCCCAGTGGGGACATTGAGGACTAAGTGAACCCAGGACAAGTTGACCCTCCCACCCCATGGGGCCCCTCCTGGGTGATCTTCAGGGTGGGCTGTGCTGAGTGTGGACAGTGTGGACACACCGAGGGGCTGCACAGAGTTGGCGACTGACCCTGGTGCTGTAACCCTCAAATGCAGGCTCTATTCAGCGCCCAGGATGGGGCTGGGGCTCGCTGCTGGGAGCTCCCTCGGTGGGAGGGGGGCCAGGTCGGCCTCACCTGGGGAGCCAGGACAGGGTTCTTTTGGTCAGAGGACTGGTCCCTGAGGGGAGGGCAAAGTGCCCCTTTGCTGCAGGGCGTTGATGGGGCAGATGGAGAGGGGCATCTCGATGGAGTGGGAGGTCCCAGTCCTATCTTCTGAAGATCTGCACTCCCACCCTCGTCCCACCTGACAGGCTGGTAGCTCAGGGGACAGGTCCTAAGCTGGCCACAGAGAGGGAAGGATGGAAAACTGGCTCTGTATGGGCGGGGCCCGTGTTTGTTCTCAGGGTGAGAACTGCCCCCCGTCGCCTCACCAGCATGGATGGGACTCCCCCCTCTCCCCACACGCACCCCCAGGCCTGGGACAGGGCAGCCTAAGGGCTGGCAGTGGACGCTTACTCAGCTTCACACTTGCGTTCCTGCAGGTGCTGCCCCGGCAGAGCCCCACGCCAGCATGAGGCCTCACCTCCCCTTCCTTCCTTCTTCCTTCAAGGCCCAGCTCCACGCTCCACAGGGGAAAGGCCGCTGGAAAGGGGCCTCCCTCCCTCACGCATGCCCTTCTAGCAGAGCAGAGGGGGTTTGAGGGAGAAGGAGGTCAAGGGGTTAAGACTCTTAGCCAAGCGACATTCCTGCAAGATGGAGAAGAACCCCACTCGGGCCCAGAGACTGGACAGGCAGCAGCCTCCATGGAGTTGCCCCAATTCGCTCTCCTGGAGGCGGCCTGGGTCGCACGCCACAGCCCGAAGGCCAGAGGAGGCCCCTTAGCCAGAGAAGCACTTAGTGAGCATCTGCCGTCTGCCGAGCACAGCGCAGGGTGCTGTGGGGCCCAAGGAGAAGCTCGTCAGCCCGGCTGGACAGGAGTCCACAAAGCAGGGGGACAGATGGGATAAGAACTGGGCAGCGCAACACAGGACGGTTGTGGGAACATGGGGACAGCAAGACGAGTTCAGGTGGAGGGAAGGGGCAGAGGCCACGCAGTCAGACACAGCCTGGAGGACCCAGCAAACAGCTTCCTGTGTAGGTCATCCAGGACAGGGAGATCCACCCTTAGCAATGCGGTGAGGCAGCGCCCACCACCCAGCTCTGGGGTGACGCCAGGCCCAGACAGACAGAGGCTGTGGGCCCTGGTCAGTCACACCCACGCCACAGAGGCAGTTCTCTGCTGCCCCTGCGACCTCCTTCCCCTGCTCCCATCAAACCTGACCTCCACCTTTCTTCTCCAGAGCCAACCCTCCTCCCCCAGCATCTTCCTCCTGCAGGCAGGCCTCAGCTCGCCTCTGCCTCTGCACCCTGCCTACAAAGCCCAGATGGGAAGGAGGGACGCGGCCGAGCCCGCACTCCCGGGCCCAGGGCCCTGCTCCTGGCTTCTGTTCATCACACAGTCTCACTCCCAGGCCTCTTCCTGCAGGGGAGCCATGCCCTGCAAAGACCCTAGAGGACTTCAGCATCCGCACGCTTTATGACAAGCTTGAGGACCAGAGCCTGCACGTGGCGGCCCAGCTGAGCAAGCACAGGAGTGACGCGCTGGCGTTCTACAGGGGCGCCAGCCAGCAACTCCAGGGACTCAAGGTCACCCCCAATTCCCAGTCAACCAAGCCACCATCATCCCCACTGCCCTGGGGAACAGCCACTCACCCCCTTCTGGAAATTGCCTGAGCCAAGAAGGACACTCATAACGCAGCCCTGGTTCTTCTAGGACTTTCTGCAAGGCCTCAGCACTACGGAGTGGCAAGCTCTGGACAGGGGTGGAGACCTGGAGACGGGGGCGAAAGCCACTGCCAGGACAGACACTGGGCAGAGAAATGAACGGTGGGGCGGCCACACTGCGGCTTTCCTCAGGGAGCGCTGGCAGCAGCCTCTAGGTGAGAGGCAGGGCCCGGGTGGGAAGTCGTAAGGTCGACTCTGACCGTGTAGCGCGTCTGACTGTGCATCTCACGTGGACTGTCTCACGGGGTGCTCAGCATCAACCCTGAGCACAGAGGACGGTCCTGGGCCCAGGGAGGGGCGGGATTTGAGAGGGGAGGGGAGACTCCGATATCTCGCGGCAGAGCAAGGTCTCCCCCAGCTCTCCTGCTGCCAAGCCCACACCGTATTCCAGGGCTGGCCTTGTGCAGGACGTCAGGGTGATGGGGACCCAGAGGCTCTTGGCAGTCTACCTAGTTTATACCTTTACGTTTGTTTTTCTAAATGGCAAAAGTCATACACGCCCCTTACAAGTGTTCCATCAGTACAGAGAGTATATAAATGGAAGGCTGAAGTCCACTTGACCCCACAGCCCAGCAACCCCACAGGTCTGTAGGTCAGTATTCTGAACCTTCCTTTGCTCTTTTGTGGACCCCGTGGAAGCCCCTCCCACAACAGCTGATTCTCTGAAATGCGCCTGCCCCCAGGGGACTCTAAAGCTTTTCCAGGTTGTCAGGGCTTCCTCCTTTAGGACCTGGGTGTTGAGCTTCTCTGCAGAAAAGCACATGTTCAGTGCCCACTAGGGCTCTGAGTCCTCAGATAGAGTGTGGCGGGATGGGAACGGGTGTGGAGGGACGTCCCTGGGCCCCCCACATGCTCTCTGGCTTCAGCCACACTCAGAGATTAAAGAACCCAAAACCAGGCATCCCCCTGGGTGGGTCCAGTGGATGACAGCTCAGGGTGTGCAGTCTCCCAGCTACCCCTGAATGGCCCTGGTGTCCCCACGTTTGGGCCACTGGATGAAGCACAGCTCCGCCTGCCATGGAGGATGATTCTGCCTTCGTGTTGTAAGTGGTCAGAGTCTGTCACCCGCTTTGCTCCAGGCCCCTCTGCCACCCTGTGAGTGCCCAGCAAATGCCAGCCTGGGGAGGGAAGGGAGCCACCAGCTGCTCCCTGCAAGGCTGCGTCACAGTCCCTGTAGGCAGGGGACTCCAGGACTTAGGGCTCTGTGGACCCGTCACCCAGCATCTCTGAGCAGCCAGGCTCCCCCACACTCTCGCTGGCAGTGGCTGTGCTCTGCCAGAGACTGCAAGCCCTCTCCCATGCTCTGGAGACAGGGTGAGTGTTCCCGCCTCCTCGGCCAGGATCTGCGGGCGCTGGAGGAGGCTGTTGCCTTCTAGGAACGAGCATTTGTGGGCTCAGCAAGGACTCCCCAGCCCCAAGGCATGATCTGTGAGGGCTCAGCCTCGAGGCAGGAAAACCCAAGGTCGTTGCCTCAAGTTATCCGTGTCTGAATCCAGACCTCAGCATAAACCCAGCTGATTTTCCATGTCCTGGAGCAGCTTGTCAAATTGCGGATTGTTGGCTTATTAGAAATCAGTTTAGTGGGTTGCAACCAGCATTAAAAAAAAAACTAGAAAGGAATAAAATTGCAACTATCAGAAGTAACACGTGTATAAAAGGCAGTATTGCTTCATGCAACCCTTCTTGCAGTTTTATATATATATATATACACACATCATACATTCATACAGTATGAAGAATGAATTTCGTATTGTATTTGGTTCAGAAGCTTGGAAACCACTGTCTAGGGGGAATACTAACAGGAGGAGAGCCTGCCCCGGTTCCGTGCACAGCGCCCCGGGGCTCTCGGGGGCTCTGGGACCCCAGGTTCTCAGGGCGCTGTCCTCCACAGCCTAGTGCTGTTGTCAACTCCGGGCAAGCATGACCTCATTTAACCCTCAGTTGTCACAGGAAACCTGTGAGTGATATTATCATCATCCCCATTTTATAAAGGAGGGAACTATGGCCTGATGAGGCTAAAGGACCCACTCAAGATCACAGAGCGTGACAGTGCCAGACCCGACCTCTGCTACATCCCTTACACTCCAGCTAAAGGGCATAAAGGAACTCGCCTCCCTAGCCCCCAGGGCCCGTCACTCACCACCAGGCCCCAGTTCCCAGAGCCCAGCCATAGTCCTTCCCACAGAGCTCCCCGGTCCTTTTGGGGAGGCAGGCTGGCCAGGCCGGGCTGGGGTCTCACCCCTTATTCCGCAGTGTAGGTCACTCTCCACAAAGGGGCCTTTGGGGCTGAGGACCAGGCACTCGTGTCCCTTTTTCCACAGCCGCAGTCATGGAATAAGGGGGCCATCTGTCCTCGTCAGCCCTCCAGATCCCAGCCTTAGGGAAGATGAGTCAGGGAGCAGGTCAGACAGACGCCAGAGTCCCTCCCAGGCGTGTGTGGTGTATGTGCGTGGGGGGGGGAATGCATGTGTCTGTTTGTGTGTGTGGTGTATGTGCATGTGTGTGCGTGCATGTGTGTGGCCTGTGGAACCCTGGAGACCGAGCAATGGTGTCAAGAGCCTTCCTTGATCTTCTCTCCAAACCATTCCCCCTTCTTCAACTTTTCGGCCATACACTCCTGGGGTGGGACGTGTGGGCAAGTGACGATGAGAAAGAGAAGGACAAAGAAAGCCGCTTTCCTCAGAAATTTGCCTGAGACTAGGCTGTAAACTCTGTGTCCTGAAGACCCTCTCCGTGGGCACGGGTGGAGCTGGGTGTTGAGGGCTGGGTGAAGCCTGCTCCGTTCCTAGCTACTGCTAACTGAAGCAGACAGTTTCAAATTTTTCTTGGGGGAGGGGGGCGCTTTTTTCCAAAAAAGGTATCTGATGAATCTTTAGCAGGTTAAAAAGAAAAAAGCAGGGCCGGCCCGGTGGCGCAGCGGTTTAGTCCGCGCTTGGCAGCCCGGGGTTCGCCGGTTCGGATCCCGGGCGCCCGCCGACGCACTGCCTGTCAGCCATGCCGTGGCGGGGTCCCATATAAAGTGGAGGAAGATGGGCACGGATGTTAGCCCAGGGCCAGTCTTCCTCAGCAAAAAGGGGAGGATTGGCGACGGATGTTAGCTCAGGGCTGGTCTTCCCCACAAAAAAAAAAAAAAAAAGAAAAAAGCAACTAATCGACACTTTGGCAAAATTATCCCATAACCCAGAGAACTCCCTCTGGGCGGGTGTCCC
Source organism: Tapirus indicus (assembly GCA_031878705.1). Taxonomy (NCBI): domain Eukaryota; kingdom Metazoa; phylum Chordata; class Mammalia; order Perissodactyla; family Tapiridae; genus Tapirus; species Tapirus indicus. The sequence goes on along the minus strand of CM062930.1, from coordinate 87,497,876 downwards.
AGGAAGCCTCATGGGCAGCCCTGGGAGACCGTGCAGAGTCACAGCGCTGCGCTGGGCAGTGGGTGTCGTGGGCGGCCTGGGAGATGCACAAGCAGCACACGGCACAGGTAACAGATGAGATGCATAACTGAAAGATGGGTAGATCTGTAAACATCTCTGTGTTTAAAAAAAGTAAGAAACAGAATGAGATGTGTAGGAAGGGAAGAGACCCTGCATAAAAAATGGAACCGTTCATACAGAGAACACCACGGAGGGTTCTTCACGGTTCAGTCCACACAGACTTAGCACATGGGAGCGACTGCCTGAAGGAAAGAGAGCGATGGAAGTGGGTGCAGGGATGAGAGGGAAAAATGAAAAAGAGGCGAGAGGCACACACAACCACACATGAGGCTTCAAAAATGGGATGAGTGAAGAAGATGCCAAGCGGCGCGTCTGTGGTCAGACGAGATGATGTGTCTGAGGTCCTCCTCCTTGTCCTTCCCCAGGCGGCAGCCCCAGCCTGTCTCCCCTGGGCTTTCAGTCGGAGCTTGACAGAGGGATCGCAGCCCTGGCGTCTGCACTTTCTCAGGCACGTGGGCGACCAGCTGGGGCCAGCAAAAAGGTGACAGACCCCCAGGGGCCACTGAGCACACCTGTGTGTGCAGAACAGTTTCCCTGTCAGCCTGACCCCATGGAGATTCAGTAGGCGCACACACACTCACACTCATGGACACACTACACCCAACCACACGCACGCACATTGACATTCGCACAAGCAATACACCACACGCTCACCATGTAGTCACACTCACACATGTGCACACACTTGCACTCACACAGGTACGTGACCACACACGCGCACACATTCCCACTCACACCGACTCCACACCTTCACACATCACACACTCACACTCACTCGGGCCTCACACTCTGCAGGTGGCCCTGCACTCTGGCTGGAGACCCAGGTGCGCGGCCTGTGCTCACAGGTTAAGCCCTGGCTTCGGCTGTGGGTCTCCTCCAAGGTGCTTGTCGGAGACAGTCTCCCCCGTCCTGTGGCTGGCCCGGCTCACACAGAGCTCAGGAGGGAAGCCCAGTTCACGGATCCTGCCGAGAGCGGCGCGGCAAAGGGAAGGAGGATGACGAGCGCCTCTGTTCAGGAGTGCTCACCTGGGACACTCCCAGTGCAACAGGGCAGAATCCACGGTGGCGGCACGTGTCCTCGAGGGGCCTGGAGGCATTAAAAAGGGAGGCCACAACCCACATTGGGTCTTAACTGCCCCTGGGCGGGCACTTGGGGCCCCAGGAGCAGCAGGCGTCCCCGGCCAGGGTACGGCGAGACGTGGAATCCCAGGCTCAGATCAGCGCATGAGCCCGCGTTGATGAGAATGCTGCCCTCGTTCGTCACTCTTCTCTTCAGGGCCCAGAACCGGGCAAAGTTACAGGACTGCCCGTTTTCCCCAGGCCTCTGCTCAGGTGGGTGAACAGCCTCTTCCCTCCCGTCAACAAGACCCTCAACTGGTGAGTGATGTGCTCCTGGAGCCCCAGCCTCAACCCTTGGATGAGGAGCATCAAAGTGCAAGGTGGGGGCAGGCGTCGGCACCGAGGCACCAAGCGTCTGTGCTCTTAGGGCGAGGCCCTTAGCTCCCCGGCACTGAGAATCTTATTTTTCATTCATAACCAGACACTGATTTAAAGCCTTAACCCACTCAAATCCAGTTACAAGTGTTCGGGGCTCCCTGCCCACAGGAACCCCTGCTTTGTTTGCCGAGGGGCTCCCTGACTGAGGAACTTGTCACAACTGTCATTCACTGGGGCTGTTCCCACTCGTGGGAATGAGACCACATTCACTCTGGCTGATCCCAGACGCCACATCCCCATCCACCTCCTCCCAACTCTCCCTCCTCTGAGGCACCATCTCTCCTGGGTAAAGCCACAGGGTCTCTTTGTTCTTCCTTCAAGTCGACCAAGAGGCTAACGTGGGTTTGCTTGCTCCTGTTGACTTGATTTGTATCCGTGTTTTTAGATGCATGCTCTGCTCTTCCCTGCATCCTCTTTTAATAACGATGAGTGGTAACAATTACTGCTGCTGTATTTACTGCTACCGAGATAAGCACTTTATCTGCTATTTACTTTACCCTCACAACTGCCCTACGAAGTGGACACCACTGCTAACTGCATTGTGAAGATGAGGAAACGGGCTCAGGGGTGAAGTTAATGACGGAGCTGGGATTTCACCCCAGGGGTTCTGGCTCTCAGAGCCCACCCTGACTGCTTCTTTGTACTGACCTCCCCTCTAATCCCTCCACCAAAGCCTCGGACAGCACCTCCTCCCAGAAACATCTCTAATGATTTTCTTATTGAAGGTGTCTAGAAAGCTTTTACAGATAATTAGAGTCTCCTGTAGGCCAGGGGAGAGGAATCTAGACTGTCCTGCTAAAGGCTCAGGGCCTGGGGCCCCTGGAGGATCAGGGACTCCAGAAAGAAGGGTCACACAAAGGAAAGGCAAGTTCGGGATCCCGAGACCTGGACTGCAGAATGATTCTGCCCTGAATGTCGTGGATCTTGAGCAAACCCTTTCCTGCCAGCTCCGCGAGCTACAGCCTGAGGATAATGTCACTCAGCAGATATTTACTGCTGTCTCTGACGCAGGGCTGAAGGAGTCAGGAAGAACAAATGTTTATAATGAAAGGTTCTGGAGATTTAAAGAAGTCTGTGAGGATCAAGAAAGGCTTTGTGACGGTCGTATCATTTAAGACAGGCTTTAAAATAAAGGCAGGGTCCTAGGGGTCGGAGGTGTCGGGGAAGGTGTTCCTGGAGGGGAGCAGCGCTGACAAAGACATGGGGGTGAGAAAGCTCAGATCTGGCTCCTGAACTGAGAGCAGTTCCAGAGGCCCACAGGCTCGCCGGAGACAGTCCAGCCCTCTCGTTGCAAGTTGTGGACACTAAGGTCTAGAACTGAGTTGCCCAAGGCACCTCCGGAGAGTACAGCGATGTACTGACCAGGGTCCTAGCAGGAAGCCGCTGGCACAGCCTAGATGAAAAATTCGAGGCGAGTGTAATAAGGGACAAGGTATAACGGTGTGGGCAGCTACATGTGACCACACAGGTCAGTGCAGTTCCCTAGGGCGACCTGACTTCCCCCCAAGCCTGAAAGGGTGAGGGCAGACTGGACCACAAAGGGGCACCACGTGGAGAGGTGCAAAGCCAGCATGATGTAGGGAAGGGTAAAAAATCCTTTTCCTCTACCCGTCTTGGGTTCTGCACCTGGGTCCTTGTAGATTAGAGGGACCAAAGGCAGCTCAACAAGAGAAAAACAAACAGACGTGCAGTAATACTGCTGTGCATGGCGCAGACGCATGGAGCCCCGGGAGGAGTGGCTCAAAGGGGCAGCTAAACCTGGGGCTCATGCGGCATCTTAACAAAAGTACGATCAATCTGTAGAGAAGTGAAGACAAAGAAAAGGACTTCAAGCATCTAGGGTGGCAAATCCTGAGAAGGGAACTATGAGAGGGGACGGATGGCAGGTGCTGACTGATTTTAGCGGGATTTTATGTGGATTCTTCTGTGCCGTCTCTGCGCTGTCTCCAGTGATAGCTTCTGTCCCTCCTGGTAGAGCGGGGAGGGGGACACCTTTAAGATGTACGTCCTGCTTTTAGGCAAACAGGGGGAGGGCAGAGAACTTCTCCTGTGTCTGCTTCTTCTCAACTGTCTTCAGCTCAAAATGATCCGATGCCACGTTGGCATGTTTCGGGGTGGCATACCCGTCCCTGGAGAGCACTCACCTGTGAGGCAGGAAAGGCTGTGGGGGGTGCGTCAGCCTAGCTTCAGGGAATCTAAGGGTTTGTCAGTTTCCCCGTCACTTTATATCTTGTCCTTCTCTAATCTCAGGCACCTCAGGGAGGAGTTAAAAGTGGCTAACGTCTTTTTTATTCTGGTTGGGGGGATGTCCTACTGGGCAGCAGAGGCCCAAAAAGGTGCCTCTCATTCCTGTTATTCCCAGCCCCCAGCAGCACCCAGGACCTGAACAGCTCCCCCAGGGTGACACGAAAGGAGGGGACACCAAGAGCCCAGGTTCTGGACACAGGCGTGGAGCCTTTCCTGAGCTGCAGGTAGGAGCCCAGCTCTGTGACCCAGGCCCTCTCCACATCACGGGGCACTCTGGGCCCCCACGTCCTCAGGCCTCTCACTCTGTGCGGGTTCGGTGCTGTTCCACCTCTCAGCCCTGCTTGTTATCTACACACCATAGGTGACTCTGGGAGACAGAAATCAAGCACAGGGTTGAGAAAAATGACTGGGAAGAGACTTTGTGGAGAAAGAAATTAGGATTGGAGACCACTGGTCAAGAAAACACTCATTCCATCAACAAGCGTTCATTGAGTGTTAGAGCACTCACAGGGCAAGGGGTGGAGCCTCTGAAGGTTTAAAAGGACTTTCGAAACAATGGAGAAATCCCAAAGGACATAATAATATAAAACAGGATTCTCTAGGTCAAAAATGGACCACTAATAGATACCTTGACTCTATTAGAAAAACGTGTAAATGGCCCTACGAAAAGGAAATACAAACAAGTAAAATTATAAGAAAAGTGTTCAAAGAATCAGAGAAATGTTCACTAAACTAGATGCCTTTTTTTTTCTTGTGAGGAAGATCAGCCCTGAGCTAACATCTGTGCCCATCTTCCTCTATTATGTATATGGGACGCCGCCACAGCATGGCTTGGTGAGTGGTGCGTCGGTCCACGCCTGGGATCCAAACCTGCGAACCCTGGGCCACCGAAACAGAGGGCATGAACTTAACCACTACGCAACCAGGCCAGCCCCTAGATGCCTTTTTTTATCTACTTAAAACACTTCACAGAAGTCCTCAGGACTTGTGAGGATTAAAAAGATGGACACCCCCATATCCAGCTGGTTGAAGGGCAAAAAATTAAAATCCTTCTGGAAAGCAATCTGGCAATTTGTATCAAAAGCCTCTAAAATATTCGCTCCATTTGACTCAGTGTCTCCAATTCTAAGGGAATAATTTTCTCTAAGGGAAATAATATTTAAATACAAGCAAATAAGAAACATGTTGATTGCAGTTTTTATAGTATAAAAATAAATAGAGATGACCTAAATTTCCAATAAAATAAGGGTTATCTGAATTATGTATCATGAAATATTAATGCCTCTACTGAAAATGATGTCATAGAGAAGTTTTAATGTCTTTAAAGTAAAAGATGAGGACAGAGAATTGCATATATGGCAGTTTCACATGTATCTGTGTATTCTTGAAAAGAGAGAAAGGAATAGCAGAGAAAGAGAGGACCCTAAAAGAAGAGCAAGCCCAGCTAGGGGAGAGAGACTGCAGTGTGAGGACAGGACCCACCACACAAAACTCCGGCAGTCAACAACCGCAAGGGTCAGGGCTCAGCTGCTCTGGTCCGGCTCCCGGCAGTTCCAGTTCCAGGTCTCAGCAGGGCGTGTGCACGTTTGGCAGGGCCCCAGCTCTAGGCTGGGCTTGCCTGGGGCACTGCAGCAGGCTAGCCTGGACATGTCCTTCTCATGGCGGTGGCGGAATCCCAAAAGGCCCTTAAGGCCCAGCTCAAGACTGGCACAGTGACTTCTGCCTATCCTAACGGCCAGAGCAAGTCAGACGGTGGCGCCCAGCATCAAGGGGTGAGAAGAGCGCCCCCCACAGTGGGAGGGCACAGGCGCAGAGAGGGGCGAAGATCTGGGCTCCCGGCGCAGCCTACCTCAGTGGATTAGGATGCCGTTAGTGAACTTGTTCCTACACTTACTAATATTCTACACTGAACGAGGGTTACCTTTCAAATTAGAAAAACAAACGTTGGGAGATTTTTTGTTCTGGCATATTTTGTTTTTCATTGTCTTTTTAATCAAAAGATACTCAGGCAGATCTGATGTGAAAGGGAATAGAGATGGGAAGTAATCCTATGAAAGGTAGTTTTTTGTCAAAAGAGCAGCCTCAGAAATCCCTGCTTTTGCCCACTCGCAAGAAGTGAGTCTGCCCCTAAAGGTGCAGCAGATCCTCCAGCTCTTGCCGGCACTGTTCCCGCAGGCACCCGGGTGGGCGCAGACTGAGAAACCCTTTCTATGAGATGAACATTTTTTCCTTTTCCCTCTTCATGAAGGTGAAATAGCAGATACCATGACAGTCCGTGACCCAATGGAGCTACATGACATGGGAAGCCAACTGGCGTCCAAAATGCATGCTAATTATTTTATCCCTCATTCCCGCCAGCTAAGCCATGGCTAGTTTTGTTTCTGCCAAATACACAGGGAGCCACATCAGTGCCTGAGTGGAGCAGAAAGAAAAGACGTTCTTTCCCGAGAGCCTCCTCTGAGCCAGGCCGTGGGCTCGCCGCCATCACAGAGAACTCCCCATCTGATCCTCGGCAGCCTTTGAGACAGGCTTTCCTCTCCCCCTCGGTGGTCAGGCACGAAGGCTGAGCTCAGAAAGGGGAAGGAACTTTGCCCAAGAGAGTTTCAAATCCCATCCTATCCACATCAAAAATGTGTGCTTTTTCTTCCGTTTCGTGCTGCCAGACCTCATTCAGAAACACAAATGAGGCAGAGGAAGGAAATCTTGCCCTCAGCGCCCTGTCCTTTTCCACTGGCCTTTCCAGTGAGAGGCTGAGTGTGAGGGAGCAGGGGACCCAGCCATGACAGACCCCATGCCCCTGCTCAGGGAACTGGCAGTCAGCTCAGCGGGGGCCTCAGAGCCCACACACAGTACAGACACTTGTGAAAACGCCAAAAAGCACCACCTGTTACTGGACACTGCTAGACAGTACTTAAAATTTCTGCCTCCCTGTTTCTTCACTTCTTCTTGATGTTTCCCATCTGTTTGCCTGCCAGCACTACATTCCTGGTGACTCCCGTACGAGTTTTTACAAACTCACTACAGCTAGGTCTATATGTGATCCACCAATCACATTGTTATTCTCTTGACATTTTTTTCATTTCTGGATTTCTCTTTTCTCCATAACGTTCTTGTGCTTGCCTTTTGGATTCTATTCCTTCTTTTGTCTTTCTTCACACTTTAAACATGTTTGCGTGACATTCCTGCTCAGATCTCACTGGTAGCTCTAGTTTCCTGGGCATATTTTCATCGTGTCTGCTGGCTCTCATGCCACTGGATTTCCTTCTATGTTTTGTGTTTTCATCTGAGTCACCTTCAGTGGGATTGTCCTCTGTGCGGGCCTCCCTGTGGAGCAATTGTGGTTTTCTCTACTTGCACGCTATGAGGTTCGCTGCTTCCAGTCCCGTTTGTAGGTAAGTTTCCACGTCGCTCATCTGGGTAGAGAGTTCTGGCCTCCTGCGGTGTGCTGTACAGCCCCGTGGTTCCAATTTCTCACATCAGTTCTCTTCCAACCTCAGCCCTGAACAAGAAGCCCGCTCAGCTATGGGGCCATGTGCACAGGCAGATGCAGGTTTTTAATTCCAGTTAAGAGAAGGGACAGCCACTTCTTGGGTCCAGACTTTACTCAGGCAGCGTGGGACCGGTTCCCACCATAAATGGCCTTGTGGCCTCAAGGCCTGCCCAAGGTGGAAACTAAGGCCTCAGCCTCTAAGGAGGAATACCCATGTGCCTCATACCTTCAGCTCCCTCCTACCCAGACTTGTCTCTTCATCTCTTCGCTCCCATTCAGACATGGTTCTGCATTTGTATTTGTATTTTGTCTGGCATTTCATGTGTGGAGCAAGAGGTGGGCTTTCCGTGACAGCCGATTTCACCAAGCAATCAGACGTTGTATTAACTCATGGGATGCCGCACAGATAGCTCAATTTAATGTGTTCAAAAGCAAACCCATCAGCATCCACAATGTCCTATGAACTCGAGGATCCTTCCTTCGATTTTTCTGCTTCATGACCCTTAGCTCATGACTTTCATCTTCATGGTCACTTGTGGTCACAAAATGGGTGCTGGAAAGGCTGAAAGGTAAAAGGACACAGGCCAGCTAAGTCAGCTTTCTTTTTAAAGAGGTTTTCCAGAATCCATCCCCGCAAAAGCTTTCTTTTATATCTCATTGGCCAAAACTTAGTCGTACAGTAATCTCTATTTGTAAGAGACTCTGAGATAAGCAGTTTTTCAGCTGGGCACACGGACACTCCCAACAAATTGAGTTCTATTAATAAAAAAGTCTCTGCCACAATAGCTGAGACTAGCACACCAAGCCCTTTATGGCCTGCCATCCCCAGATGCTACCTCCATTTCTCCAGGATCATCTCCTTCCACTTTTCCAAACAAATTCCATGCTACCACCAAACTGAACTTTGACTACTTCCCACAGTAAGCCGAACATCTCCTCGGGTAACACTCATCACTCGTAATTCCTTATTCTATGTCTGCCATTCTTGATAGACTGTAAATCCCATGGAAGTTCACTAACGGAGTTCCAGAACTACCACTGGCGTGACACATACTAGGCGCTCAATAAAGCTTTCCTTACTTATGAGTGGATGGATGGATGGATGGATGGACTGACAGGTGGACAATTGTTCCCTGTGCTCTCTCGTATGAGTGGATAGATGGATGGATGGGTGGATGGACTGACAGGTGGACAATTGTTCCCTGTGCTCTCTCATATGAGTGGATGAATGTATGGAAGGATGGATGGGTGGCTGTATGGACTGACAGGTGGACAAATGTTCCCTGTGCTCTCTCATATGAGTGGATAGATGGATGGATGGACTGAATGACAGGTGGACGAACGTTCCCTATGCTCTCTCATATCTCTGTTTTCACACATGCTGTTCCCTTCGCCTGGCATGCCCTTCTCCCATTGTCTACCCAGCTAATTCCTACTCATCTTTAAGATTCAGCTGAGATGTCCCTTCTTCCAGGAAGTTCTCCCTTACCACACATACCTGGGTTAGATGTCCTGCTTTTTGCTCCTGCAGCCCCTGTGCATTCCTCTACAAAGCCTTTACTCTGCTGGATTGTGGGTCTGGGTTTACTTGTCTTTAGGCTTTCAGCTCTTTGAGAGCAGACCTGACTTCAACTCTTATCCAGGGCTGATCCCACTGCCTGTCAGGGAGGAGGAGCTCAATGGATTTTTAAAGAAATTGGAATAGAAGTAAAAGTAATGAAGACTGCGTGTCCCTTGTTTCTAGAGAAAGATATGGCAGGTGGAAGACACTTTGGATGAACTGAATGAAGAGTTCTTCCAGCTCACTGCTCAAGCACTAGAGCTCCAGAAAGAAGAGAACAAGCCAGGCGTACTGCCCCCAGGCAAACACAGTACATTTGTGGTAAGCCCAGCTGACCGCCATCTCAGCCCCTGTGGTGTCCACAGACAGCTGGGTCTCACGGTGTGGGGCTCATGGAGTCCCAGCCCCTTCCACAGAAAGGGGTTGGGATCAGAACAACCAGCTCTGACCAGAAAGCCCACCAGCCAAAGTCCTGTTTTGCTTGTTAGGTTTGGCAAATGGGTCTAGAGACAGCGAAGCACACTCAGTTAGTAAATGAATGGCCTGGAAAGATTGAGGAAGGGCATGAAAAGGGAACAATAAAAATAGCTGTTCTAGATGCAGCCTAACTAGTAGTGCATGGTTCTGCAACAAGGAGTTTTCCATGAGATGCAGCATCCATCTATATTGTCCCCCATCCTAACTCAGGCTTCTGAAGGTGTAGACATAGGGAAGGTTGGAGGGGAAAAAGACAAGAGATAGAAATGATATTTCAGTTGTGTCTTCACTGAGCTCAGTAAAACTTTATTTACTAAAGCAGGCAACCAGTTCATGGGCCTTAGTTTTCCCCGTTTGGTTTTTTTAAAATACTGCATTAAAACACCGTTTCTCTAGGGGGCCAGCCCAGTGGTAAAGCGGTTCAATTCGCGCGTTCCACTTTGGCAGCCCAGGGTTCACAAGTTCGGATCCCAGGCACAGACCAACGCACCGTTTATCAAGCCATGCTGTGGCGGCATCCCATATAAAGTAGAGGAAGATGTGCACAGGTGTTAGCCCAGGGCCAATCTTCCTCAGCAAAAAGAGGAGGATTGGCTACAGATGTTAGCTCAGGGCTAGTCTTCCTCACCGAAAAAACCCCAAAACAAACAAAAAAACCCCACCATTTCTCTTGACCTGAGTTCTTGGCACCCCCTTGACTTTTGGGCTCCCTTATCTCACCCTCAAGCCCACCTTGCTGAATTGCTGAAAATGGACAATGCTCTGGGTGGTGGAGGGCAGGGTGGGCACCTCCTCTCACCAGCTTCCTGGAGCAGGCGTCTGTGCCAGGACATCTGTGTCACCAAGGATCTCTTCTTCATGACCTGGGGCGGGGGGGCGGGCACCTGCCACAGTGACCCTGGGAGTGGGGCCCAGAACGGCTGGTGGTGGGGAGAGCTGCAACGCTCCCTGAGTTCAGAGAGTTCCATGAGAATGTCGTGCGTGCCTTGGCCTGATGTTGGGAGGCCTGGAAAATCAGTTCTCCTTGGTCAACTGACCTTTCTTTTAAGACAGAATGACAATAAAGGCACCAGTGCTCTCAAAGGACTGCAGGAAGATTTATTTTGTGTGCGAACTGGGTATGGCAGGGCCATGTAACAGCTGCAAAATGCACAGATCCCTTCCCAGGGTGGCTGCAGGATCTGTGTCTCCTAAGGTATAAAGGGAGCCTGAACCCCCAAGTTTGGTCCTCCCTGTGAAACCCAGTGCAGAAGCCAGCCTCCCATTGTGTTCTCTTCCCAGCGTGTTTGTCATTCATTCCCTGGGCTTCATCCAGACTCCTTCCAAAGAGGTCACACTAAGCCGTGGGGTCGGTTCCTCTGTAAGCAGCCTCCCTCCCCTCAGACAGGCAGCAGTGATGCCAGGGCCACCGTGGGGGGACCAGGTGTAGGAACCTATCATCGGCTGCATTGAGGGGCTTGGATGATAGTGATTTGGTGATGAAAAAGTAACAGGAAAACTTCATGCTTAAAGAGAAATTATATAAATGTCCCTGGTAGAAGGAAGGAAAAAACAGGATGAGCTGAGGGGCTATAAAATGCAGCAAGATTTAATTATCCAATAATTGTTCCAAATTATTAAACGTGAGGACTGTGTAATGACGTAATTAGTTGTTGTTGTGCATTAATGTGGCAACATAAACTCAGGGGACACTATGTCTTTATTTGTCAATCGTGAGGTCAGTCCCTGGAGGTCACTTGTTGGCATCTGCCCAAGTGTTTGGATGGGTGTTGTTGCCTAGAGACTGCCAGAGCGACAACGGTCATGCTCAGGTCACATGGCGGGTTCAGAGCGGAGTGAGCTTAGAGTTCTCAGGGGTCGCATCTCCTCTTTCCACTTGTGTCCTTTTCAGGTGGTTCCCAGCATCTTGCCTTGTGTGCGGCAGGAAGACAGAGCTCACCCGGCAGAGGCAGGTGGCCCAGACGGAAAGAATACAGGAACCGGGGCCCTGAAGAGCGAACAGGCCCTGATGCTGGAGGTGAGGAGAGCCCACCTGGCTCAGAGGATCGAAGACCTGGAGTGGGAGCTGTCCCTGCTCCTCCAGGTGGCAGAGGGCAGCACGTGTGCGGGAGGGAGCCAGCCCCGCCAGGGGAGACACTGAGTCACACGGGATGCTGCAGTGGCCATCTGTAGCAGCGTCTTCTCCACAAAGAACGTGACCAGGTTAATCCGCTCACTCCGGGTAGGAAGGCGAGGGCGTCTGAGGGCCACCCAGGCCGGGACTGTGTGTTTGGTTTACGACACGCTCCTGTCTGGTGACAGCCAGGTTTCTTTCAGAGCCTGGACCTCGGCTCGTGCTGAATTTGTCTGTGATCCTTTGGGGTAAGGGAAAATAAAGTCACACAAGTTGATAATATCAGTGTGTGTTCCCAACACTGAGTCTGTCCCTCAACCCTCTCATCAGGGCACTGGCCACTGGGTGCTGTGGTCCCCCAAAACTGCACTTGGGGCACCTGGCTTCAGAGGTGAGATGTGCTTGGGGTGGGGACCGTGAGAACTCAGGTGCAGCCACAGTTCCACCTCCACCTTCCATCACTGTTGAGTCCTCATGGGAAGCCCAAGGGAGCCATGTTCACTTGCTGGTTCCAGGGACCTCTTGGAGGACAGAGAGGCAGGCAGTGCCCGGGGCTGGCCTCCCGTGCCACCCTGAGGGCCTACAGCACCACAGGAGCCTCTCTGCATCCCTGGGACAGCCCTCCACCCTCAGGGCCTGTGCTTGGGAAGGTCCTCCTCCCTCTGTCCTGTCACGCCAGCTGAAACTCTCTTGACGCTCTAAGACCTACCCCAGAGGCCGGTCGCTCCACAGAGCTCTTCCTAACCCCTCCCCTATCTCTCCTCCTGTGAATCCTCGTGCCATCTTGTCTAATTCCTACTGTAGTGGTTTGTGCCATGCTTTATCCTCCCTTCTAGACCATAAGTTCCTTAAAGGCAGAAGGTATGATGCACACACCCCACTCAGCACACTGCTTCCCACATACAGCGTATCACAACCCAGAAATGCTTCATGAATGTAACTGGCCACACAGATACACACTAACCCTGAGATCACACCATCACATCGGGGCCTGGGAAACTGCAGAAGAAAACAGCACAGAACTGAGCGCCAACCTGGTGGGCAAACTGGGACGGACAGAGAAAGGCACTCGGAGGCGAGGGAGATGGAGCTCTGGGGCTGGAGCTTGGGACGACTTCAAGGGGGGGCTAGGACTTGACCCAAGCCTTCCAGGGTGGGAAACATGGATGGTTAGAAAGAGGTCGGGAGAAGGGAGAGCATTTCAGGCTAGTTAGAGAGAGAAATGAGAGAGAAGAGCATGCAAGGTATTGGCTAAAAGAAATCAGGACAGAATCACTTTGGGAAGAGGAAACCTCAGGAGGAAGTAGGAGCAGAGTGTCCAGAAGCTTCAGGAATCCTCAGCTCCTGGGGCTTCCCTCCCTGTCCCCAGCTAGTGTTCCTTGGCCCACAGCCAGGCCAGTGCTGAGCTGCCAGGCCAGTGCACAGAACTGTGTCCAGCCTCTTCTCATGGCCAGCGTCGAGGCGAGGCACTCAGCTCTCACAGGGCCAGATCGAGCCACACCTGGACTCCAATATCTTGTCAACTTGATCGAATGTGCGCAGTCCCCTCTGTGGGGCTGTGCTGCAGGCAGAGAACCCAAGGGGTCCCAAGCAGATGTTAACATTGGGCCTGGAGGAGCAGGCCTTGGCCTGCCACTCCTTGGGTCTGTCAGCATGGCCACCCCCTGTCGTGCCTCAAACACTTCAGGAGGGAGCTCTCCGGGGCGACTCTCCCCTGCCAGGAGCTGCCACTGCCATAAGGGGTATGGATCTCCAAGATCTCTTTTACCTGTGAGATCCTACAATTCAGAGCTCCAGGCCACTGAGGGAGGGACAAGTGTCCACAGGGGCCAAAGTCCCCGATCAAGTCCTTGCTAGTGGGCGTGGGGTGAGAGGAGGGGCTCTGCTGACCCCCGTTGGTTTTTGTTTCTCTGGCTGGTACAACCTTCTCAGAAATGTTCATCACTGTTCTCTATGGAGATAAGTGACCCCTGTCCCTTTTAGTAGCAGCAAGTCCCTGGGCCAGAAGGAAGGTCACTCCCCACTCCAGGGGGAAGAAAAAAAGCACCAGTGAATGTCTCCCCACTGCCCCTGGGCCTCCAGGCAAGCTCTTTGCATACTCAAACTGCTTTCCAGTGGCCTCTGGGATTGACATTGCTGACCCCCTAGTGACCTAGAAATCCCGTTCCGGCCACCATCAACACCAAAACACAGCCCAAATGTGTGTCTTTCTGTCTGTACTTATGTCAGACACATGGTTCAGAGGGGACCAAGGCCCAGAAGTGAGCTGTGAGTGAGAGCCTGGGGGCCCTCAGTGGTCGTCTACCCACATGTCTGAAGGATCACCTGGAAAGAGCCAACTGGACTAGGAGGCCTGTCCACCCAGACCTAAGCCCCCACCACTTCTCACGGGTCCCAAATCAACCGTCAGAGCAGCCAGACATTTCACAAACTCAGAGAGCACTCTTCCCTCACAGAGGGGAGCCCAGAATGGGGAGCAGCTGGTCCAGGCTTTCCTGATGCTGGGGCTCCTATGCCCAGAGCGGAGTGACCCCCAAGGAGGTCAGAGCGGGAGGTGGGCTCGGTGCATCACAACCACGTGCAAGGGAACTGCCAGGGATCTTGTTCAAAGGCAGCTGCTGAGGGCCGGCCCGGTGGTGCAGCGGTTTAGTTCGCACTTTGCAGTTCGGGGTTCGCGGGTTTGGATCCCGGGCGCCCGCCGACGCACTGCTTGTCAGCCATGCCATGACGGCGTCCCGTATAAAGTGGAGGAAGATGGGCACGGATGTTAGCTCAGGGCCGGTCTTCCTCACCAAAAAACAACAACAACAAAGGCAGCTGCTGATTCCGGGGGCGAGAGTGTCCGCATTTCTAACAAGCCCCAGGAGAGACGCCCAGGCTGCTGGTCTGTGGGCCTCACCTTGAGTCCAAGGTCATGGGCCCTGGTCAGGAAAGTGGACGTTATTTTAAGTTCGTTAACCAGGAGAATATATATTCTGGGGGCGCACAGGGCTGGGAGGGCCAGGGGTCATGAATTCCATTTGTTCCTGAGTTTGAGCCGTTGCTAGACACCCAAATCCAGCATGTGACACCCAAATCCAAGCTGTGCATATGAACCTGGAGCTTGGGGGACATGGGAACTGGATACGGGAGAGCCCCCAGTGAGCCCTGCCACCCTCGAATCCACACAGCACCCAGCGGTGTGCAGAGCGCTCAGCCCGCAGCATCCACCCAAAATAGTTGTTCCCAATCCCCCTTGGTAAGCACTTTCTCAATGCCAAAGCCTGGGCTATGAGCTTTAAATCCATCATCCCGTCTAATCCTCACAGGAATCACATTGGTTAGGTGGCACCATTTCTGTTCTACAGATGAGGAAGCAGAGGGTGGAGAAACAGTGATCCACAGCCACTACGAAGTGGCAGGGTTCATATCCAGACCCAGATCTGTCTGACAAGACCCATGTTCTGCACTACCAGGTTACAGTGATGCCCAGCGACGGGTTCACTGGCAAATGTTCTGAAATCTGCAAGTGGTTCGTAATGAACAGCCCAGCACGTCCCCACAGAGTCCCAAATAAGGGGCATCGCCGCCTTGCTGGGGCCGGTGCGTCCCCACACATGCTCCTCAGAACGCTAGGGTCTGCCCCGGGCTGGTGTCAAAGGTTCTGCAAGGATTCAACTTCACTTTCTGAGTATAACTTCTTAACTGTTTCTAAAACTGAAAATTAAGAAAATACATTCAAAGATATAACAGCCGACGTACAAATCATCGGAAATCACCAAAGTTTTAACGTCACCTGCTAGGTTAGTGTGTTTTAATGTACACTCCAAAATAAATCTCCTACCCTCTCTGATTTTAAAACTTCCTGAAATTGCAAAGCAAGATGTTTTTAAACTTTTAAAATTTATGATAGTTGATCTGTATGAATCCAGATTTTTCTCAGTAATGTACCACCAAATAACACAGATAGGAGAGACGTTGGCAGCAAACACCACCCACAGCTCCCACTCAAATTGTTCTTGTTGACGACTTTATAATGAGTTAGTTCAATAAATTTAACCCTATGGGATAATTTATACACTAAAAGGTGGCCTTCTTTTCTATTTCATATACTGCCTCCCCGTGAGGTTTTGTCGGCAGTAAGTTTCCCCTGCTGACAGAGAGTCCCTGCGTGCCTGTGGGTCCTGTCCAAGCCCGGAGGCTCTGGGGCTGGGCTCCGCGCAGTGACCTGCCCTGCCCCTCCGGGTGAAGCCCTGGGCCTCGGCCACTTGTGTAAAGAAGGCCCCATCGTTTCCCTTCGTGGGCAGCATCTCTGGGGAAAACATCTCAGCGTTTCCGTGTTTGGAGGCACTCCCAGCCTGGTCCATCCCTACCACAGAAGAGGGACTGCCCCCAGCACTCGGAGGGCCTCGGGCCATTGCCCTGCCCCGTCCCACCCTGCATTCCTCCCTTCCCATGTTGTTGACGACAGTCACTCAGCACTGACGCGCCAGGGACAGCCCAGCTTCCCAGCCTGCCCCGTTCCTAAGCAAGCCTACAGCATCAGGAAGGTCAGAGAGCTGAGGCAGAGACATCCTCTCCACCACCTTCTTCATCACCTTGGGAAGAGGGGGTCGCCCACCCTTGCAGCCCCTGCATTCAGCTTTACCTGAGGGAGATGACCTGCTACAGAGAGAGACACCAAAGGCCTGTGCTGCCGCAGACACTTATGCTCCAACCCGGGCAATGGAGGAATGAACAAGGGGTGCCTTTCCCACACAGTCAGAGCCGGGACCAAAGGGAACTCCCCGCGGGGGCTGGGGACTACGGATCCCTCTCCCACAGGAGGAACTGCAGCCTGAGACAGCACGTGGCTCACTGCCTGCTCTGCCACCTCCTGGTCAAGCGGTTTAAGTAACTGAGCCAGGTACTTAAACTCTGCACCTCAGTTTCCCTGTCAGTAAAACTAGGTGATTAACAACGTGCGTGCTTGGCAGGGTTGCTGCTAGAAATAAAACTCTGTGCACTGAGCTTTCGACGTGTGGCTGACATTCTATAAACGGCAAACTTGTTGGTTTATCATTTTCATTTTGAGGAGGCACTGAGATGGTAGAAAGTGAGGGATCCTACCCCCAGTATGAGAGGTGGGGACTCACAGCCAGGGAGAGAGACAGGAGGAACTTGGGCACAACCATTCAGGTGGCACTCGAGGCCTATTTGTGGTCACCTTCTCCTCCCAGGGTTTGCAGCAAGGCCTGCGAGTATCCTCCCTTAGTGTTGTGTCTGGGGTCTGGGGAGGCCTCGCAGGACACAGGCCTGGCCGCAAAGCCCCAGCTCCACGCGCACGAGCTGCTCTGTGTTGGACTTGTTCCTCGACCTCTCCAAGCCTCGGTTTCCTCATCAGTAAAAGGATAGTAATATGTGAATCACTAGGTCACATCAGGATTAGATGAGATATTACAAGTTATTTTCTTAGTGCAGCATCCGGCTCGAGTAAACCTTCAGTAAGATGGAGCCCCTGTCGCCCGTTTCTGGTTCTTTTGATTGAGGTGGTAGCAGCACCCCCCTCGGTGTTGTTTTGAGGATTAAGTGAGTCACATACACAAATCTCTAGAAACGTAGCAAGGACTTCATGAGTGTTTGCTGCTGAAATATTACTTTATGATTGTTGTCATGTATTTCAGGCCAGAGCACAAGCTTCCTGTCCCTCTCTCTCTGAGTTCCTCTCTTCCTGTTCCTCGTCCCGTCCACGGCCCGCTTGAGACAGAAGCGCCCCCGCCCGAAGACTCTCCCTCGCCATTCCCACCCCACCCAAACCAACAGAAGCATTAGATGCTTCAGGAAATCAGGTCTTCCCGATTTCTTGTGTGGGGGGCATGGGGAGAGTGGGGGGGGGCGATGGAGTTGGGGTTCGGCGTGCTCTTCAATCGCGAGCTCTAAGCTTCTCTCTGGCCTCGCACAAGGGTCTTTCCTGTGGAAGGAAATACATATACAGCCCTTAGGGCTCAAGGACCTGTCCCTGCCTCACAGGATCTACCTCACAGGCTCGCGGCGAGGACTAGGTAGACGTACAAAGCTTTCAGACAGTACTTGGCACACAGAAAGTGCCGACAAACATTACCTAATAAGAACTGGTAGTAAGTCCGTGATAGGAATTCAATTGGCAAAGTATCTTTATTGACAGCCTGATTGTATACGGCATTCTACAAGACCCTGGGCCTGCCCTCCCCAGACCGTGAGGCTGACATGAATTAGAACTGGAACACTCAGCAGATTGTGGCAAATGTTATTTTTTAAAAGTACAGGAAAGGGTTGTGGAACACAGGGGAAGAGTCCAGGAGGAATCTGGAAAACCCTTGTGGACAAGTTGACACTGAAGGTGGCCTTGAAGCTGGGATTCTGCAGTCAGAGACGGCGGAAGGAGCCAGAATTTTCCAGGCACAGGGAATGGCATGAGCCAGGGCCTGGGGGCTGGGGAGGGAGCATGTTCGGGGGGTCATGATTTGGTGCAGGGCACCAGCCCTGAATAGAGGCAGTGGGACACACGGAGGAGTCCCGAGCAAGGCAGGACCTGCATCCAAGGACCTGGTCTGAGAATGGGTTTGGCTACTTCCTGGGAGACCTTTGGTGAGTTACTTAACATCTGACCTTCCACCTCCTCAGATGTGAAATGGGTGATACAACACTCCCACCTCACCCGGTTATTGCAAAGGCTGAGTGCTTAGCCGTGTTTAAGGAGCGCTGTGTAAACTGTAGAGCGTTATGCAAATATTAGTAGTCTCTTTTGTGGGCCCTCCCAGGAGTCTGAGGAAGACAAGCCCAATGGCCTCCATTACAACATCGGGAGGGAGGAGTGAATCTCCAGGGCTGACGCAGGCTGTGGGCATTTCCTGCTGCTGCTGCTGGGACCTCTCATTCACTGCCAACCCAAGCTCTGGGGCCGGCGCCTGAGGCAGAGCCGTGGGAGCACACCGTGTGCAATCTGAATTTCCAGGCGGGTTAGATGTCTCAGTATCAGTGCACACTTATGTGGAAGACAGCAAAACCCTGGAAGAAACTTGGAGCAAGTGCTTTGCAGACAAATAGATTTCAAATTTGGTTTCTCCTTGTTCTTGGAACATATTTATCAAAAACAAACAAACAAAAAGCTTCTAGCAAAAGATATTCACTTCACTCCAGAGAAGTGAAAGCCTTTCTTTTACAACTCTCCTGCATATTTGATTTGATTTGCACAGGTGGGGATTGGGACAGGGGAAGACTGACGCCCCAGAAGGTTAGTGGTTTCAATGAAGTCAATTACAGATTCAGCATTAACACTTGTGTCTATCAAATAAGTCTTTCTTTCCCAATCCCTTGGCCCCACTTGCAAGGGTTCCAGTATTGAAACATCAGTGATTTTTATAGAAAATCAGTTAAGTAAATAGAACAATAGAAAAAAGCATAGGATTTGAAGTCAGAAGACTTGAATTCAGAGCCTTGTTTCTTCCACTCACCGGCCTGTAATTTCAACCTCCTTAGAACCATGGGGATGACTGTACCCGTGGCACTGAGCTGTTGAAAGCTTAGTTGAGACAACCTGTGTGAACACACAGTAAATAAACACCTGGTCGCTGATGGACACCAAATCTATGTTAGTTTATTTTTTTAAAAAAGGCAGCTGTTTTTAATTTTAGATAAGTAACCAGCAAGTCAATATCAACTGTTCGGCACTCGGGGAACGAGAGGAGAAACAGCAGTCCCCAGGTCCAGCTGGGATGGATTCTGGCCCATCAGAAAAGACACTAACAAGGGAAAAGTACTCATCATTAGTGCCTCATTGTCTCAGTCAGGAAACTTCTGCCCTAAGCCTGCAGGTACTGGTCTCCACGGCCAAACGGCATTCCTGCACGAGTAGGACACTGCATACATTTATATTCAGCTTTCTGAAGTGAGGAAGCTGGCAAATGTGCAGCTAAATGCAAAATTGTAAAAGGCAGGCTTCAGACAACAGAACACTGAGCAGTGAGAAGCAGGAGCTGTCGCTGTCAGGATTTTTCTTTCTGCCTAAGGAGCATATGACCTAACAAAGGACACTGAAACAAGGAGGGGGCATGTGTTAAACTGCAAAACCACCGCTAGCAAGTGGACGTTCAAATCAGTGCAAGAGCTGTCGGGAGGCTTCATCCTGCAGGTGGAGATTGGGCCTTCAAGAACATCAAGTGGAGAGGCAGAGCAGGACAGTGGATAAACACCCCACAGATGGCAGGACTTGGAACAAAGGGGGACGTGGAGAGATAAGCTCGGACTGGGGAGTAGAGGCCATGTTACAAGGGGTCTAAAGCAAAAGGCAAAGGAGTACATCCTTGGTGCAGCACCAGAGAGTCCCCTTGAGTCCTTAGGCAAGGCAGTGACTGACGACAACTACATTTGGGGAAAATAGCACTAGGCCTGAACCAATATCCTTTAGGCTCCCAGCCTGGCTTGGGGGAGGGGAATGTATATTGATTTCCTTTCAGCCTGTACTTTCAGACTAAATTCTATATGAAAGACCCCTGTAGGGCAGATTTTCCATGCAAGAGTAGGGGAAAAGGGGTAGGGATGTGTGTGTGTGTTTTGGAGATGGGGAAGGATGGAAGGTAATGGTAAGAGGAGGGAAAGGTCCACAGGGAATGGTGAAGGGTAGGGAGGAAGGGAAGGCAGCATCCTCATCGCCTACTCTGTCGGGCCCCTGGGAGCACCATGCCACGCACACAGTAAGAGAGTGGCAGAGATAGCTAGAGACGGCCCCCAAAGAGACATGCTCTTCAGAATGAAGAGCTGTTGCTGGGAAGCATCTGCCCAGCCAGGAACTTCATCTCCCGGGCCCCTTGCAGCTAGCTGGAGCCATGCAGGTGAGTCTGGGCCCCCAAGAGTGTGTTACGGAACCAGGTTCATTTCTGCCCACCGCCCAGGAAGCCAAACACCGAGACAAGATTGCCCCAGAGAGAGGGTTTTAATCACAAGGCAGCCAAGCGAGGATATGGGAGAGAGTCTCAAATCCGCCTCCCAGGAAATAGGGACTCAGGGGTGTTCATGGGGAGGGGGCAAGGTGGTCTGAAGTGTGGAGACAGAGGACTGGAGGTGAGGAGAGGTGAGGTAATTGAGGATCTGCGCGAGCGCAGTCAGACTTCACGCCTCCTCATAGGACCGTGTTCACAGAATCGTGGAGTGAGCACGCCCCAAGGGTGGAGTTTTTAGCCTCTTGACATCAAGAGGTCGCTTATCAGACACACGTCTGCGTGAGCCCAGTGGATGGGTTGGTGGTCTCAACCGGCCTGAAGGGGACAAGGGGCTCTAATTCCTGAAAAAGAGCTCAAACACCCATCACCACGGTGCCCCAGCTCCAGGGTACGTTCTCTATAGGCACCTGGTGGGAGTCAGATAGCGTGTTGCCCAAGCAGCACAGTCAACAATGGGCAGGGGAACAACTAAAAGCTATAATCAGTCGTTGCAAGAAGGAAAACACTTGAGTTACCGGCTACTTAATCATCAATGGGTAACTGTTTGCCGGTTTCAAGTGGGCGACAGGACTGGCCCATGGTGTCCTCCTAAGGGATCTTCCGGCTCTCTCTTCCTCCTTCCCTCAGCTGGGTGTTGACACACACTTGAGGTCAGGAAGAGCTTCCTTTGACCCTGGACTTCACATGAGAAATCAACTTCAACTGTGCTAAGCCACAGAAACTTCGGGATTTATCAAAGACAGTAGCAAGGTTTTGATAAATCTGCTGAATTGATGTGAATTTGATGGAATTCTTTATGCCTAGGAATTATCTGTGTTCTTCGGTCTAGCTAGCCGGAGGGGCTAAAGCACCGATCCGCCTGAGAGCTCCTCGGCCTATTTCAATAGAAGGTGGACTTGGAAGGCTCCAGGGTCCCAACTACCACTGTGAGGACTGCCTGGGGGCGGGGTTGGCCTCCTCAAATAATTTCTTACAATTTTCTTAAAGTCTCTAAGACTTTTTACAAGACTTTTGTCAGAGAAATCCTGTAGGCAAGACTTTGAATTGCTAATTGCACTTTAAAGCACGTTCAGGCCGAGGGCAAAGTCCTCTTAGACACTCCTCTAGCCAGCATTCTTCTAGAGAGAATGTCATCCCCAGATTCTAACCCATTAGAAGTGATTATTGAGCAAGACACTCCCACACAGCAAAAAGGTTCCTGAGAGGTCGTAGAAACAAGCAGAAAAGATCTTTTTTATCCCTTCCAGAATAAGAATCAAGGTTTCACGGTCCTGGAGGTCCCCCAAATGGTCCAGATTAATGAGAAGTCAGAAAACCATCTCCAGCCCTTTATGGAGAAAAGCAACTATACTCATTCTTTTTAAGCCAACCTTCCTACCCAGCCTTCTACTCTACAGCTCTTCACCGAAAGCTCAACATAGCAGGGCATTCTTGCGGGGGGCCATCCAAAGTAAACTATTCTTGTCTGAGTTCTCTGGCAGGGAGGAGGCAGGAAGAAAGCATGCTAGACATAGAGAAGTAGAGAGACAACAAATCCTAGAAATGGTGAAGGGTTTATAAATACCAGGAATTAATCTAAAGGAAATTAGTAGCAGGCCTAATGAAAATCAGGAACTTTGGCTAACGGCACCCAGCATGACGCTGGTGCACAATCAGCTCTTCACAGACCCTAGCCCCTGCACCCCTTCTGCTTGCTCAGCTTCATGAGACTTTCAGGTGAGGGTCTGTGAGCTGAAGAGACGCAGGAGACGGTCCCACAGAAATCTGTTCTCCTAAGTCTTGGGTCAGGAGCCTCAGAAGAAGTGGGAAAATACCCTTGAGCTCATGTAATTAAACCTCCATTTTGTAGATGAAGAAACCAAGCCCCACTTAGAGAAGCGACTTCCCTGAGCTCATACAGTTTGTCAGAGAAAGAAGAACTCCTGGACCACACCTCCCGACTGGCCTTTCCAAGACGACGAGGAGCAGGACACAGTGAACCAGAAGCCACAGGAGACGATGGACGAATCTGTCTTTGGAGCCAAGTCCTCCTACAGGTGGACATCTCCTCTTCTGTGGGCAAATCCCTTAGTTTCCCTGGCCCTCAGCTTTCCCGCTGTAAAAGTGGGCATGTTGATACATATGGTGTGGAGAAGTTGGGAGGATGAGTGGGAACACAGAGCACCTGGCACGCTTTGGTGCACAGTGCCTGTGACGAGGAAGTGGAGGAAACACTGAAAAAGTGGTAGATAGATGCAGACATTGCAAAGCTGGGGAAACTGAGCAACAAATTGATGTTGCAAATTACTTATAGAGCGTCAAATCAATGTCCAAGTGAGTTTGTCCTGGCTTTGTGTGAAAGGGTTCTGTCTACTCCCCAGGTGAAACTCTAGAGCCACTTGAGAAGGAAGAATTCCTTTATCCCTCTTAATTCTCCTGTATTTTCCCCTCCTATTGAAATGGAAATATCAAGTTCAAGATTCTTATGCAAAATAGGAAGAGAATCAGGTCAGTCTTTCAAGGTCTCCACACCCTTCACCAGCTCCTCAGGCAGAAATAGAGCCCAGGCCTCTTTCATTTCGAGAGTGACTCAGCTCTCCTCCAGGCGTCTCCACCCACCGGGGGGCAGGCCTTGTGCAGGGCCTGCTCTGGGCACTGTGGAAACACAAGAAAAGATGGAGACAATGTCCCCATTCTCAGACACATACACACAGCAAAACACGAGCGCTCGGGCTCTGACTTCCTGTGGCCACCTATGGAGTCACTTCCTGCAGCCTTTGTCACTGTTTCCTACCCTGTGGTGTCTCATTTCTCCTTCCTCGTTTCATTCATTCCATTCGGTCCAGCGTTCACTGACCAGGTGCTGCGATGAGGGCTGGAGCTCATGAAGGAAGACATAGGCCCAGCCCGCAGAGGGATCGCCATCCTTGTGCTCGGACCCAGTCTTGGTGGAAAGCTGGTGGTCACCATGTGCCGCTCTGTATGGGCATTTCCACATTCATCCTGCACAATCACCCCATAAGCAAGGTGTTCACATCCCCATCTCACAGCAAAGGAAAATGAGTCTTGCAGAGGCTGTCACACGCCCATCGCCAGCAAGCAGCGGAGCCGGATTTGGACCCAAGGCTCTGAACCTGAAACCTGCGGCCTCCTCGTTCTCCCACACTCACTCACCTGGGATGACTCGGATGACAGATGAAAAGGAGAGTCAGGAAGTGGGACTCTAAAACTAGGCTCTGGCGGGCTTAGAAGTGGTTTTATCCCTGTTCTTAGTCTCCAGAGAGGTGAGGGGATAATAGCAAGGACACTCCCGTTTAGTGGCAGCAGTTACTCTGCCAGGCACCACATATTCTACGCACTTTACATCAGCATCTCATTTAATCCTTACTCGCATCAGGTAAGGCAGGTATTCTTGTCCCAGTTTTATATCTGGGAAGACTGAAGTTCAGAAAACAACCAGTCCACGGTCTCACAGCGAGATCAGTGCCAGAGCTGGGACCGAAACCCGGACGTCAAGGACGCCAGAGCTCACGCTTGGACCCGCTGCAGCACACGGCTCCCTTTGGGGGCGTCCTCTCACTTCCCAAAAGTGTGCTTACGTATTGGCATAGACCTGACTATATGGATACAGATATGCAGTATATACAGCATAGGATGAGGCAAAACACGATTTTAAAACACCAGCAGCTCGGCCTGTCACCACTGATTAGCAAAAACAACCATACTTACTGACACCTTATCAATTTTATTGCTAATGGTTTCTCTTTCTGGTAATATGGCTGATTTAAATTGCCTGAAATCCTTCGGAGTGCTAAAATAGAACAATGTTTTAATGCAAGGCTGATCTTTAAACAGAAGGAAGTGTGGGGCAGGGTGGGGAAGGATAATTCCCAGGTGCCATAAACTAGGAGGAAGCTGAAAACTGGCACATCAAATGCCTAAGCTGCTGGGGCCGCCCGGTGGCGCAGCGGTTTAGTCCGCGCTTGGCAGCCCGGGGTTCGCGAGTTCGGATCCCGGGCGCCCACAGACGCACTGCCTGTCGGCCATGCCGAGGCGGCGTCCCATATAAAGTGGAGGAAGACGGGCACGGATGTTAGCCCAGGGCCAGTCTTCCTCAGCAAAAAGGGGAGGATTGGCAACGGATGTTAGCTCAGGGCTGGTCTTCCCCACAAAGAAAAAAAAAAAAAAATGCCTAAGCTGATACCGTGGCTGCCCTGGGAGAAGGGTGGTCCCAATCCCCCCAGAGCGTGAACAGAAGACAAGACTTTTTGAATCCTCGCGAGGAGGGTCATTGGAACTGAGAACACAGCCTGAACGCAACAGTACTCAGTTTCAAAGCTCCTCAGGTAGAGGGGTGGGCGAGAAACAGCTCAGCCCCTGACACAGGCTGTTGAAAGGAAGTTTGTCTGCTGGAGGCACTGGAAGAAGTTTACCTGCCACTTGAGAACTCAAGGCCTCTCTTCAAGTGGAGGCAGAGCTTGAATTTACATCACCCTAGTATCCCCAAGCCACGATATTATCATAAAATTGGTTGCAAAACTGATCTGGAAGGACTTTCACAACGAAGCCCCAGAGATTCTCATGGAGGAAACAAGCCCCACGAAACACCAGCTTGTAATCAAAAATGACAAAACACATGCACGAGGAAACAGCCAATGGTGAGTGAAAGTCAACAAACAGAATGAACAGCAAAATTGGAGTCCTAAGTCCTATTTGAGATAATAGAATGGCAATATGAAAGAGAATGTAAAAGTATGTTGAACCATTTAAAAACATAACAAACCAAATTTCTAAAAAAAGAGCAAAATCCTATTTAAAAATAAAAGGATGGGGGGCAGATTTGAAAAAGTACCAAATAGAACTTTCAGAAATGAAAAACATATAGTACAGTGGTGTGCCGCACGGACCGCATATAAGACAGTGATCCTATAAGATTAGTACCAGGTAGCCTAGGTGTGTAGTGGGCTGTACCATCTAGGTTTGTGTAGGTACCCTCTATGATGTTCGCACAACGAAGAACTCATCTAATGACACGTTTCTCAGAACATATCCCCGTCATTAAGCGATGCAAAGCAATGTGTAAATGACTGTAAAGCAATGGGCAGGGGAGGAGAGGCTAGGGAAAAGTAGCCTGCTTTAATGAAGATAAATTGTACATTTCCACTGGCATTTACCAAATCTTTATTACTGCAAAAGTGGCTTTCCTCTTTGCCATACTTACTGTGTTCCTGATATGAATATTGATGGCCTTTATTCCTCCATGTCTGTAAGGAGAAACTGGAAACTGCTGCTGACACTTTCTGAGATGATTGCCCCGCCCTCACTCTGCACCCCCATCTCACATCGGAGAAAGTGTAGTTGTTTTCACTCAAGTTTTGTTATCATCAAAATTTGCCAGTGCAGTTTCTCACAGAAAGGGCATGTGGGCACAACTATTTGTCATCATTGCATCATTTCTCCTGTTTGGGTCATGAACACAGGGGCAATTCCCACATTCAAACTTATCTCCACGTTCCCTCCCCCCTAAGTTTTTTTTCACCTTTTTTTCCCCCAAAATGTTTGCCAATTTTAGAACAACTATTGGTTAGGAAGTGGTTTGCATTGAAAAGTAATACAGATTCATATTTCTGGAATAAACTATTTGAAAGTTATCTTACATTTACCTCCATATTATCTCATGGAAACAAAGATATAGACAACATTCTAGAGCTGGGAAGGATCTTGAACATGATTATTACACAATCACTCTACCGGTGTAAAATTTTTTATCCTCTTGGAAAGATTTCCTAGAATGGATCATCTATCTGTAATGGCTTTAATAGTCCTTTGGACATTTTCAAATATCAAATATGCCTCATTTCTTGACAGTGAAAATGTTGCACTTAAAATCAGGAGTTTAATAAAATGAATCAAAAAAACATTCTCCTTACTCAAGGCTTTGGCTTTATATTTTCTAATATTGACTTTTGCTCATTTAACAAAAGTAATAAGCATATATTTCAAAGCATATCTAGCTTTCATCCTACAGTAAAAAAAAACAAGACTATAAACATGTAATTGTCCCTGTCCCCAAAATGGCCTCCATTGAGTTCTTTAATCATGTTTAAATGACTGCACATAAACAGGTTTCCATTTATACCGTGAGGATTTCAGTAAGGGAAAGCATTTCTTTCTGAAATCAATTTACAAACCAATAAGATCACTTTCGTATATAAAGTAACTGCTACCATTTGACACACAGATCTTTTGAGTTGTACATATTACCAGTGATGCCTCTTTTGCATCATATATTAAAGTATGTTTAATAGAGTCCTCTGTTCTATAAAAGACACAGTAATGGCTACATTGACGAGTGCTCACTACCTACCAGACCCCGTGCTGAACATTCCTGGGAGATGAGTGTGTTGGCCCCATTCTATAGGTGAGGCGATAAAGGTTGTGAAACGGTCCCTGTGCAGATGGCTCTGAACCCCTGCTCAAAATCGCCTCTTCATAAAGCACGGCGATTAAAAAAACACAATGCAACTGAGTAAATTTTAAAGATTTTATCGGCTTTATTCAATGATTCACGAAGGGGGCAGCGTCCCATCTAGCAGACAGAAAGGAGCTCTGAGGACCTGTAGGAGATGAAAGGCTTTTCTAGGTAGAAGGGAGCAGGACAAGGAAGGAATACTAGCAAAGAGCAGATTGGTGTGGCAAGGTCACCTTCCTTTAGGGGATGGACGGCAGGGGTCTATCAGGCAGATGACCTCACTAGTGTTGACCAGGTGATTCCTAACTAACTGGTTTAAGATTCCATTTCTAGGAGAGGCAGAAACTGTGTTAAGCCTCGGTTTGGTGACACGTGGCTTAGCATAAGTGACTCCATTTTAAGCCTGTTGTCTTGTTTTTAACAACGGCAAATATTGTTCCAATTTCCGTATCTCGATCATTTAGAGCTAGACAGAACTTTTATACAGCAAAACACAAAGAATCTAGAAAAGTGCTTGAGACTCTTTCCCATTTCACCTCACCCGACCAGAGTATTTAGTTGAGATGAATATCGTATGCATAAGCTATCGCACCATTTCTGTCTAAGAAGCAGAGTTTCAGCCCACAGCCAAGTGACTCTCGGGCATTTCCCTCACACCCCTGAGTTCTGAATGAGTCTAGAGGACTGAACTGATGGGGGTGATGTGGAGGCTGGCAGAGCTGTCTGCATCAGAGCCTGCAGGAAGAAAATGCTGAAAATAGGAGATCGCTATTGCTTAAGTCAAGCCTAAGACAGGTGAGCAGGAAGCACTGCAGCTCCTATGGGGAAATCCACGGGTTCTACTCTGTCCCTCAACAAAGGATAATTACACAGTTATCAAGCTGATTTAAAGGCTTGGCAGCCCAGGACAGTATTTCCACACACTAACCTCCCCTGCAGCAAGCGTTGCACAGTGATCTGGGTCAACTCAGGTATCAGGGTACCAGGATAGGCTGAACCATAAAGGAGTTTTCTATTCTCTGGCCTTTCCTTGGGCTTGAAGCTATTTTTATAAAACTCAAGAGTAGAGCAATGCACAGAAAAGTGCTTTCTGCTATGTATTTAAGTGGGTGAGAACCGGAGAGGAAAAACGCGGTGGGTGAATCATTGTTCTTGAACATTATGCAAATGTTTCACCTCCCCAGCCCTGACGTGGGCGGAACAGGGAAGCAATGTGTGAGGATCCTCTAGAGGTGAGGTGCTGGCAGGGGCCTGACAGAGGGCAGGGGAGGAGGGACACCGGACGCGCCTCTGTGGTCCCTGCTTACCTGCGCACCGGATGGGCGGGTGTGTGCCCAGGAGCAGGTTCCGGGAGGCAGATCCCTGTGGGTTGTTTGTCCATATGGACTCTCCCTATGCCTAAACTAGCGAGTTCCTATAAAGCAGCTTTTACTAACTCTTAGGGTCACTACTTGGTAGTTTGGAACTAAATAGGTAGGCCGAGCAAGCTGTAGTCAGTCTCTTTGCAAACACACGCCTTTGACCACTAGAGGGCTGGGGAGGGGAGAGTGGAAGGCTGGGTCCCCCAGGGCTGTGGCTCAGGGACTCACTGCTGGCTTGGCACACTGGTCCCGCCTGTGGGGTTGTACAGTGCTCCCCTTCTGTACTGCTACATATGTTTCGTATCACCCTGGAGACGACCCCATGGTCACCCGGGGGGGCGGGGGGGGGGTGGCCCCACTCCAGCACCGCCTGCAACCGACAGAGAGGCTCTGCGTAGCCCCGGAAGTTCCTGGAGTGCCCGCCCCCACCCGAGGCTCTGCTTTCTCTCCATCTCTTCACAGCGCCTCCTGCCGCTCCTGCTGCTCCCGCGCTGCTGCGCCGCCCTCTCCTCTTCACACGCTGCGAGCCTGCTTCCTGAGAACCGCCTGCCTGCACCCGGCTGAGGAAGACCGTTCCTCCCGAGAAATCCACCCCACCTCTGACAGCCAGTCCTCTCAAAAGGATGTCTGTCTATGCCTTGGCCAGAAATATATTTACTCAGTGAAAAATAATTTTAGATAAAAGGGAGCTCTGCTTATCTTTGCAAGAGTATTTACTACCTTCTATTACCATAAATGCATTTTAATTGATGGAAAGGAAAGCAAGCCCAATCTGGTTTACCTAAATGATAACCAAGGTTGGAATTCAGTTTGACCTGGGCCTGGGGAAAGAAGCAGGCTCAGGTGACCCAGAAGTAATCTGGTTAGGCTCCATTCCCTTCAAAAACTCTCCAAGGACAAGGCTCTGACCCTCAGAGCAGGCAGGATTGTGGCCAGTCCCAGGCCCTTTGTCCAGGCGTAAGCACTGCTATCAGTTTGTGCATGTCCTTCCAGAACTAGGAAGTGTTCACATACCTCTGTGTGTTTACACAGATGTACATTCAGGAATATGGAATACTGCAGGTATGGGTGTGTGCGGGTTTCACATAAGTATTACTTATCCTTGATGTTTTTATTCAACAATGCCTTGGAGATCTTTCCACATGAGTACATGTAGGTCCAACTCAGTCTTTGTAACTGCTGAATGGTGTGACATAGACTGGCAGCATCAAAACATTTAACTATTCCCTGATTGATGGGCATCTAGATTGTTGACAATTTTCACTATTACACTGTAATAGCAATCTTTCAAGATAAAGTTTAGAGGTATTCAATGGCATTTGAGGTTCTCTAAGATGTGTCCTCCATCTGTCTCTGAAGTCTCACCTCCCAGTTACATACCCTTCCCCAAAGAGTACACTCTAGTCAAATTAGTCTAGACTCAAAACCTTTGTGCATATCAATCCTTCCACCCAAAAGGCCCACTTCTCTGCCCCCCATCTTTCTAAACCCACCCTATATCCCCACACTTCTGTGAAGACTTCCCTCTTCCCTGGTCTCCCAGACTATTATAATCTCTCTTTTTTCAAATACCTGTTATATTCTGTACCACTCATTCAATATTCATACACTCTCTTGTATTATATTTCATGAGATTAATAATCCTGATGTCTCCAATTAGAAGCTAAGTACTCGAAGTCAGAGAAATTCTCTTGCCTTTTAACTGAACTCCCTAGCTCTATTTTCTTTCCTCTCCAGGCATCCTTTCCACCAAATCCAAACAAATTTGTCCACATTATTCCTCTGCTCACAAATCAGTGATGATGATGATGTTGATGTCATCCTCAACGGCTCCCTCATAAGTGACATCACCTGTCTTCCTCAGATTAAGTAGTCACAACAAGGAGTGTCTTATAAGGTGATTCCTGATTTAGGTTTACAACCCTCTCCCCTCCTTTTCTGTTCCTCCACCCCCAACAGATTCCCCTCCCCATTGCCTGTGAGCCTGTATTTGTCAGAAGCTAGGCTATGAGGTAACAAATAAATCCCACAGTCTTAGTGGCACAACACAACAAAGGATTTTCTCACTCACATCACACTTGGTCATGGGTCCAAACGATCTCCTTGGCAGCTCCTTTTCCTTTAGCACCTCTGCCATCCTGAGGTCTTCACTTGTAGCCACCCAGATGAAAGAAAGAGTGTGTGTTGAAGACTCACACTTGCTCTTAACCATCTCTACCCAAAAGTGACCCACAACTCTTCTACTCATAGCCCAGTAGCCACTACTTGTCTCATGGCCCCAACATAACTGGAAAAGAGACTAGGAAATGTAGGGGCACACAAGAATATATTGTGATAAACTTGAGACTGTAAGAAAAGGAGGCAGCAAGATGCCATAAGAGGCAGAAAGAGCCATGAGAAATTGTTTGGGAGAGAGACTTCCAAAGTAAGCCTGAACTGGGGCCTCTGACCAAAAATATCCACTCCAATATTATCTGAGCATCTTGACTAGGTCACTCTGCCCAAAACTCTACCAATAATAGAGGCATGTGGCTTAATGAATTTTCTTCTTGAAATTCTGAGAAATCTAAGTGGTTGTGTTCTCCTTTGCTAAAATAATTCAGATAAGGTTTTCCTCACAATCACTAAATGAGGTCAGTGAGAGATGAGGCACTTTGTTGGGTGAAAGTGAAGAGGTGGCTTTGGAGCAGGGATTACTTTAGAAGTGGGCACGCTTGCGCGAGGTGCCAGCTACCATGAGAGGAGAGAGGAAAAGCACAAGATGGAGAGTAGCAGGAAGCCCCCATTCCACATCTCTCCTTCGGCCACCTCTGGAAGGGGGCACATCCTCCTTCCATTTCTCCTTCTATCATGTACTTCCTCTCTCCTACCTCATCCTCCTTCTCCTAAAGCACAGAGTTCAGGCTGACTTCATAGTTAGACATAAATTCCTTTGAGAAACATGGCAGTTAATAATTAGTTAGGTTAGCCTTATATTTTCAACTACTTTGTGGTTTATATTGGATACTATAACCTGGCCTGGGAATCCAAACAGCAATTTTAACTGTTTCCATAGAAAAAAATAATGTTCTAAGTTCCAAATACCTGGATTACATTTTAAAAAATGAGATGTACTGGGGCCGGCCCGGTGGCATAGTGGTTAAGTTCGTGTGATTTGCTGCAGCGGCCCAGGGTTCGCAGGTTTGGATCCTGGGCGCAGACCTACCCACTGCTCATCAAGCCATGCTGTGGTGGCATCCCACATATAAAGTAGAGGAAGACGGGCACAGATGTTAGCCCAGGGCCAGGCAAAAAGAGGAGGATTGGCAACAAATGTTAGCTCAGGGCTAATCTTCCTCACACACACAAAAATGAGATGTACTGCTTTTTTCTGATTATAAAAGTAATACATGTAATAATACACTATGAAAAATAGAGGAAAATATAAAGAAGCTCATTTAAATCATCCATAGCTTCACTTTAGAAACACAATCCGTTTTTTTAACTGGGGCAGCACACACTGCCAGCCACTAGCCAGAATTCATGTTTTCGCCTCCCTGGGTCCACAGCTGGAACTCATTTCCTCTACTGCTGTCAGCTGTGGCCATGTAACCCAACCCTAGCCAATGAACGTGAATGGAAGTTCCATGTGCCACTCCTGGGCCTGACCCGTAAAAAGCTCCCACACCCGCACTTCAATGCTCTCTTCCTTTTCAGCTGGCTAGTATGCAGATGGTCTCCAAGGTGACGTTGGAAGCCACACACTCGAGATAAAAGTACCCCTGTCTACCTTCATCCTGCAATAGCTTCCTGGAGGAGGGGCCCATGCCAATCTGCACACCCACCCAGCAGTGCTGAGTAAGAAAAAGTCATCTTCTCCTGTATTACAATCTTCAAACTGTTGGGTCTACCCCATCCTACAGTTAACCTAAACTATTAATATAGCTAAGGATTGCCTAGATTTCTCTAGTAACCTGCAAACTATCTACCACAGTACTAGCATATATACTGGGCCCTCCCCAAACATTTCTTGTTTGATTATTGATCAGTTGGTAGACTAAACACATATATTCTCAGTGAAATGATTTCTGTAGGATCCCTTCCTTTCTACAGCTGCAAAATTTTAAACACCAGAGTTGAGGCCTTGCTATCCAAGAGCTCCACTGCCAGCCTCTATGGGAAGCCTTGGTAGACTATGGAATTTCCCATTTCCTCATTTCCTCTGCTGAGAAACAAAGCCACAAATCTCTCAGAACACAGTGAGGTCTAACAAAGAAAGACTTTAATACTTATTTTACAAATCCAGAGTGTGCAGGGGAATGTCATATCATCACATCTAAATTCTAACTAGTATCTTCTGGCAAGAGTTTCAGTACAATAAGCATGCATTGACAGATCAAGCTAGAAACAATTTCCCTACCTAAAGCACATGTTGGTTTCAAGCATGTTGACAGGTGGCTTTTAGAACACACGCCATAAGTAAATGTCCCTCATGAATAAAGAAAAAGAACAAAGGAAAGTGAAATTAGGGGATTGAAAATGAAGAGCAAGAAAACATAAAAAAGAAAATGCTTAAACTGAAAAAAATAGAAACAAACAAATGTGTGTTAAAGAAAAATGAAAAGATGGGACCAAAAAAAAAAAAAAATGAAAAGAGGGGCCAGCCCAGTGGTGTAGCAGTTAAGTTCGCACGCTCCACTTTGGCGGCCCAAGGTTCACTGGTTCGGATCCCGGGCGCTGACATATGCACCGCTTGTCAGCCATGCTGTGGTGGCATCCCATATAAAGTAGAGGAAGATGGGCACGGATGTCAGCCCAGGTCCAATCTTCCTCAGCAAAAAGAGGAGAATTGGCAACAGACGTTAGTTCAGGGCTGGTCTTCCTCACAAAAAAAAAAAAAAGAAAGAAAGAAAAGAAAGCTAAAGATCCAGGTAAAAGCCCTGAGATTTTCCACCTTTCCTGTTGCCACTGGCTGGTGAGGCTGGATGGAGTTGGATTCAGATCAGCTGGCCTTTCTGTGGTTGGTGGATTTAATGGGCATCCCAAGACCTTTCACCCACTTTCTCCTTGATGAACATACCTCAGTGTGGAATTATGCTAACTATTCTGGAATTGCCTCTTCAAACCAGTTTAACAGCTTGCTTAAGCCAGAGTGATGCAGGGCTGAGATTTATGGAAACTGGAAGTGGTGCCAGGATCATCACTCCCGTGGTGTTACACTTTCTGTCACTGAACAGACATAAAGGGCATCTTTCAAGGGGACTTGTTGCCCATAATCCACCCCTCCACATTGTGAGTCAGACCCTGACAAAGGCCACTGTTGGACCAGGTGGGACCCCAATGACATGTCAATAAAAAAGGCATGAGCCAGAGGTCCTGAGCTGGTCTTAGCACTCACCAGTAAACATCATCTTCCTGAAACACTGGAAGGGCCTATGTCAGTATCTAAGTCAACAGTCACACCAGATGGGACTTTGGAAAAGGTCTAGAATCAAGCCTATCACCTGTACATCTCTAAAGACATTTGCTGTCTGCTGTAAAAGGAAACCCTGCCCTGCCACTATACGCGTCTGCATGGGCAGCGCTGTGGCATTCCCAAGTCTTGCCCTGACAAAAGCAAACATCAGGGCAGGCACTTATGGATAAGTCTTAGGCCTGCCAGGCCACCAAAAGTCTCTGAGAGGAAAGCTCCTGCACTCATTCTCACTCTTGTGCGTCTCGGTGCTGTTTGGAGTTGATATAGTGGGAAGCACCTTACATGATAAAAACTACGACCAGGACCAGCCTTCAACAAAACTATGAAGTAAGCAAGGTTTACCTTGCCCATTCTCACCACTTCTGTACCCCCACCACCCAACCTTCACCATTCCTGTCATGGCCTTCTCTTCAGCTGACTGACATCCCCTTAAAATGACCAGCTGGTGAATGCTGAGGGGTGTGTATGCTGTAACTGAGCCTCTTACAAATCTAAAAGCCTTCAAGATCCATAAGGAGGAAACTACCATGATGGGATTTCAGTCCCTTCATAGATATTGGAGAGGTACGGAGACCTGCTAGATCCTTCCCAAACCACACCACGTGGGTACTAATAACTCAGTAACTGTTTTAGATTATTCTGTCCGAGGACATGAGTCTCCAAAGCCTGACTCCAGAACATCTGACTAGTCTAGCTGTGGAAGTAATAACCATGCGGTAACCCCAAAAGTACAAACAGTTAACTCCTTCTCCTCTTTCAACCGACAAGAAGTCCATGTGTAACACAGCTGACTCTGAACGCTCCATATAAAGAGTTGCTCAGTGAAACCATAAAGTGATTGAACTCCAAGAAAATCCAAGTGGTTTTTATAAATACCTTCCACTTCCTCCTTCCCCTGGTTGGCCTGTTCCCAGAGTTACTCCATCACAGCAAAGAGAACAGATTTGTGCTGCCCCTTCACTTTCTGGTTGCTTTTACGTTCTGCGGGAGACTATCCTAGAAGGAACGGTAATAACCAAAGAGGAAAAGCAGGAGGAGAAACCAAGGGCTGGATGATAAATGTGTTGGGTAGTCAGCCTCGAGGACCAAGAATCCACCCACTAGGTAAAGGCTTTTAACAGAACACAAAGCATTTCCTCACTCACTATCTCAGATGACCCTCACAGCAACCCTATGAACCAGACAAGTGGGGTGCTATTCCATGAGGAAACGAGATTGACAGAAGAACACAGGTTTTCTAGTTTCTTATCCAGTGTTCTTTTCACTATATCCAACTACCCCTTGGGCAAACATATCTGACTCCAGACCACTATTTTCCCAGTTAAATGCTATAAAGATGCCTGTCGAGAGAGTGAGTCCTAGGCCCCCAACGTCTAGCTGGAAAAAGCCATTGACCCAGAGCCTGGGTGGAAAGAAGCCGCCATCCTACTTTTTCCTTCTCATTGCCTATTTTTTGGGAAAGGTGTGTCTCCATCAGCACAATTCCTGGGTGTCTGAGTCTCAGGTGATACAGGATGGGGTGCAGTATCAAAATAAGATGGTAGAAGTAAGTAACCAAAATAAGTATAAATAGATGAAATTCACCGATAAAAAATGGAAACTATCAGTTTGTGTTGTTTTTTAAACCCACCTATATATTACTTACAAGAGGCAAAGCTTAAAAGAAACTGACAAAGATTGAAAATAAATTGATGGAAAGAGATATACCAGATAAATACTAACCAAAAGAAAAGGTGTGCCACAATATTAATACCAGAAAAATATAATATAAGGCAAAAAAAGTTTTAATAAAGATAGAAGGACCCTACCTAATGATAAGAGGAAAAATCCATCAGGAAGATGTGACAACACGGCCAGTTACAGAGCCTCTAACCAGGACAGCAAAGAGGGGGAAATCACGTAAGTTACAAGAAGAAATTAACAAAGCCACAATTATAATGGGAGATTTTAAGACACTTCTAAATCAGAAACTGAAAGATCTAACAGATAAGAAATTAATAAAACGATAGAATGATTGAACAACACAGTTAATGAGCCTAATCTCATGGTTCCCAAACTCTACAGGGAGGCACCCCAGGTTGCTGAAAAGATTGTGAGGATGCTGTGGGAGATTTCAAGTTCCAAGGAAAACAGCTGGACTCAATATCTGGTCATGTTGTGTAAGCTACGAGCTGGAGAGAGCTCACAGTTTCAAAGTCAATTCACACTACATTTCTGTGGCTGCACTTCTTTGTGAAGCTGGGGTTTTGACAGTTGTCATAATAAAAAAGCAGTTACCCTGGGAAAATCAAGATGGCATGGGACATGAGGGTAGCAGCAGCGTCCACCTGCTTCCTCGGTCTGAGAAGTTGCGCAGTGCCCAACAGGCACACGTGTCCCATTCATGAACAATTGTGGTTATTTAAGAAGTTAAAAATTTTTTTCTTTCAATTATATGTATTATTTTTTCAAACAGCTGCAAGTTGTTAGAACACAAATACTGAGTCATTTGGATCTAACTACTTAAACAGAACCATTAGGCATTTCTTTTGGTCTAGGAGTGCTACAAAAAAATTACTGAAACACTAAGTGTGCTGTGAACAGAGAAAGTCTGGGAGTCACTGGCCTGATCTAACAAGATGTGTGGAAACCCCCAACATTGGGAGTATGCATTCTTTTCAAGCATACAAGAAACGTTTTAGGAAAACTGATTATGTATTAGATCACAAAAGAAGTCTCCACCTAGTTCAAAAAGTTGATACTCCACAAACCATGACGTCAGTTCATGATATCTTTAAATTAGAAATCAATAAGAACGAAGGTTTTAAAAAGCACGTGTATCTAGACATTGAAAATCACACTTCTAAATACCATTGGCTCAAAAGAAAAAAGCAATGAAAGTTTTGAAATATTTCTTACTTAACAAAAAGAACTGCATTTTTAAAACCTGTGGAAAACACCTAACACAGAATGTAGGAGGAATTTATACTTTATATGCATTTATGTAAAAACATGGAAGATTGAAAATAAACATGATACACTATGGAAAGGACAACAGAACAAATGCAAAGAAAGTGGTAGGAAGAAAATAATATAGATAAAAGTAAAAAGTAATGAAATAAAAAATACAAAACGATAGAGACAATCAACCAAACCAAAGCTGGCTCTTCACAGGACTATTAAAATAGACAAACTGCTTGCAAGATTGATGAGAAAAAAGAAAAACAAGTTACAAACAAGCAAATTTAGAATGAAAAGGATGACATGCTTACATACTCAGCAGAGTTTTAAAAATCACAAGAGAATACTACAAACAACTTTTATGCCAATAAATCTGGAAACTTTGATGAAATAGAAAAATTCCTAGTGAAGTATAACTTACCAAAATTGACCAAAAAATGAATAGAAAGAATAAAAGAAGAATAGAAAGAAATTGGTTCAGTATTCAAAAATATCTCATCTAAAAAAGATAATCGGAAACAGATGAATAAATGAGGAAAATAGACAATTCTCCCATGCAGATACACTCCAAATAATTTATGGAGGTACTCCACCCCCAGGACAATGAAGCGGAACTCCCCACTCCTTAAATGTGGGCTGTGCATAGTGATTTTCTTTCAAAGAAATGCATGGCCGGGGGTGAGGCGAGTCATCTTACAGTGGAGACATCTGACAAGCACCACCTCAGCCAGGTGATCAAGGTCAACATCATCAGGGATAAGTCACACTGAGAGTACGGACCTTTGATATGACGTGACGAGAAGGGCACTTCACCTTTATTTTCTGCACCCCCAAACCCATAACCCCAGTCTAATAATAAGAAAAACATCAACCCTGTGCACTACTGGTGAGAATGAATATTTCTGCAGTCACTGTGGAAAACAGTATGGAGGTTTCTCAAAAAATTAAAAACAGAACTACCATACGATCCAGCAATCCCACTTCTGGGTATATATCAGAAGAAAATGAAAACTAACTCGAAAAGAGATCTACACTCCCACGTGACAACATGGACGGACCTTAAGGGCATTATGCTAAGCGAAATAAGTCAGACAGAGAGAGACAAATACCACATGATCTCACTTATATGTGGAATCTAAAGAAAACCAAGCTCATAGACACAGAGAACAGATCGGTGGTTGTCAGAGTAGAGGGTGGAAGATGGGCAAAATGGGCGAAGGAGTCAAAGGTACAAACTTCCAGTTATAAAATAAATAAGTTCTGGGGATGTAATGTACAGCATGATGGCTATAGTTAATAATACTGTATTGTATATTTGAAAGTTGCTAAGAATGTAGATCTTAAAAGTTCTCATCACAAGAAAAAAAATTTGTAACTGTGTGGCGGTGAATGTTAACTATACTTGCTGTGGTGATCATTTCACAGTAAACACAAATACCGAATCATGACGCTGTACACCTGAAACTAATATAATGCTATATGTCAATTATATCTCAACTTTTCAAGTAAGTGAAAATTATAAAAAAGAAAAACACATCAGACAAATCCCTACTGAGAGACATTCTACAGTATACCTGATCCGTATGCCTCAAAATTGCCAAGGTCATCAAAAACAAGGAAGATCTGAGAAACTGTCTCAACCAAGAGGAGCCAAAGGAGACAACTAAGTGTAATGTCTCCTGGAAGAGATCTTGTAAGTAAAAGGACATTAGGGAAAAACTAAGGAAATTCAAATAAAGTCTGGACTTGAGTGAATAAGAGTGTATCAATGTTGGTTCATTAATTGTAACAAATGTACCACACTAAGGTAAGGCGTTAATAATAGGGCAAAGTGTATGCGTGGGGTGGAGGGATATGTGGGAACTCTCTGTACTGTATTATCTGCTCAGTTTCTCTGTAAATCTAAAACTATTCTAAAAAATAGTCTAGTAACAAAAAAGCCACATGATTACCTCATGTAGATACAGAAAAATAATTAAAATTCAATAATTGTTCATCATTTGTTAGTAGATTCTATTTATTGATTTATTATTGAATAAATAAATGAATTTTTTTAAGGCTTTTGGCAAATGTGGAATAGAAAGGAATTTCCTTGACCAGGGCATCTACTAAAAACATAAGCTTAATTGTGAAACGTTAGTAGTCCATTTAAGGTCAGGGGCAAGACGAGGGTGCCTACTTTCACCGATCTATTCGACATTAAACTGGAGGCTAACTCAGTGCAATAAGGAAAAGAAGCAAAAGATGTTCGGATTAGAAATAAGTGGAAAAAATTCATTATTTACAAATGATAAACATGAAATAAATGGAAGGGAATCCACAGAGCAACTGAGTCCCACTCCACAGCCTGCTTCTGACTGATGGCCACCAAGGAGTCTCTGAGGAGGGGCCGCAGAGGAAATGGGGGCCGTTGCTCAGGTGCTCCTCCACAGTTTGTATATCTCTCAAGCCATCTCCTGCTACTGTCCCTCCTGACAGGACATCTGTCTGCTTCTCTGCTGTGAGATGAGACGAGAACTCAGGAGATCGGTGCCACAGCTTCCCTGAAGCTGGTTAGCAAAGCGGGAGGCAAGTCAAACGTGATGCCTTACAGTACCAGGTGGGCGGCTGTGCAGCTGCGCCCCTCAGCCCTGCCTCCCCACACGCCCCCAATGCCTGGCATTTATAGTGGGGGCTCCCTGTCCCCACATCAAACCAACAGCAGTTTTGTCCCTGCAGGAGGACAGAGAACTCCAGACCCGAAGGTCTCTCCCCAAACAGCCTGAACTACGTAGGCCTCTGTACCACACAGACCAACACCGGGGAAAGCTGGGTGACTCCCACCAGCATTGACTTTCTACCACCTGGCAGATGGATTTCGAAATAGAAATTAAACTTAGTTTTAGAAAAATAAAGTTCTGTTTCTCACACACTCGAGTTGGTGACCTGAGTCTCGTTCCCACTACATGAGCATTATTGGTGCTCAGTAAAAATCCAGGGGTTGCGACCCCTTAACCTAAGTCACAGATGCCACAGCTTGGGTGATCTCCACAAGTGACATAACCTGTGCCCTCTTGAAGCTATCTTCCCCAGCCAGCTGTTCAGGTGAAGATTTCTGAGAGCAAGGATGGAAGGAGGGGGCATAGAGACTCTCATGTTTACTTTATTTATGTATTTATTTTTTTGTGAGGAAGACCAGCCCTGAGCTAACATCCGTCGCCAATCCTCCTCTTTTTGTTGAGGAAGACTGGCCCTGGGCTAACATCCGTGCCCATCTTCCTCCACTTTATGTGGGATGTCGCCACAGCATGGCTGACAAGCAGTGCGTCCGCGGGCGCCTGGGATCCGAACCCGCGAACCCCAGGCTGCCAAACCGCCAACTAAACCGCGTTGCCACCAGGTAGCCCCTCTCGTGTTTACTTTATACAGTGCTATATGACTTTCATAATTTAAAAAGTTTTTTAATTAAATAAAGAACTTCTTTGTGTCAATTATACCTCAATTTAAAAAAGAATAAAATGTTTATAATATACCTAGCACGTAGTAAGCACTCAATAAATGATAGTAATGAGAAGATCAGTGAGAAAATCAACGTAAAACAATGATTCTTGGGAGATAGCTGTCCACAAGCGATGAAATTATGTTCTTGTCAATGAGAATTTGCTCTTATTATTATTGTTTTTATTCTGCCCAATCTTTAAATAGGATGTTTTGACTCACTAGTCAAGCATTTAATTGAATGACTTAATGTAAATTCAAAAAATTTCTAAACAACTGAACATAGTACATAAATTCAAATAAAGTCTGATACTTAAATGATTATTTCCAAAGTTGCATGTGTCTATCTTACTTTATGGAAAAATTAATTTTTTTAAAGTGATCCCTAAAATTACTTTCTTACTAATTTCCCATTGTTTTGTATTACTAACGGCGGGACTAGGAGAAATAATATGCCAGTCTGAAAATTTTTTGCCTAAGGCCATTAAAATGCTAGTCATTGAAATCAAACAATTGAACACTAATGGATGATTCTCGTGGCCTCTTAACCGTCTGAATTTCCCACGCAGCAGCAACCTGAGCTTCTTTTGTCTGCTGTTGGCTACCCATTTTCCGTCCTGAAATACGGAATTCCTCATAATCCCCAACTTCGTACCCACTGCTTCACTCTGTGGCTTTGCCTTCCTTCGTTGCCCAGTGAGGCTGGACATTACTTTCATTCCCCACAGTCTAATGTTGGGGCCCAGGACAGGCGCCTCAAGATGTTTCACAATGGCATGTTGACTATTTGAGTTAAAGTTACTTAAAAAGCAAAAAGGGCTTTCTGACCCTCCTCTCTCTGGTCCCCCTGAAAGCAGGAAATAAATCTCCCATGTGAAAGGTGCTCTCCCTGCATCCTCATCACTAGAGCTAGGGGATTCAAGGCCAAGAAGCTTGTGTAAGCAAATGTTGCTCATTATGTAACCCAAACCTAAGTTTCTTTGTCCTGTCGTTGTGTACAAGATATATATACTGCCTGCTTTGTTCACTTCCTGAGCATCATCTTTATGATTCTCCTGTGTGCACGTAATTAAATTGGAGTTGACTCCTGTTAACCTGGTCTTGTGTTTATTTTACTGTTAGTTCAGCCACAAGAACACAAGAGGGGAAGAAGG
This sequence comes from Tapirus indicus, assembly GCA_031878705.1. Classification (NCBI taxonomy): domain Eukaryota; kingdom Metazoa; phylum Chordata; class Mammalia; order Perissodactyla; family Tapiridae; genus Tapirus; species Tapirus indicus. The sequence continues at coordinate 87,456,597 of CM062930.1, read as the reverse complement.
GGGATTTTCCCCACCCTGACAGTTTTGGGAGCCAGCCAGGAGACCCACCAGCTGGAAGACTGCTTTCTCCCTGAGGCCGCTGCAGCTCTGAGATCCTGGGACACCTGACACAGAAGCCGGCAGGAAGGTGAGCTGTCTTACCATGTCCGCCTCCCAGACCTCAGTCTGCAGAGCCCAATGGGGACAAAAGTGGTGAGAGTTTCTGTTTCTATCTCTAAATTTAGATTGGCAGGAGAAAATATTTGTGAAACTAGTTTCTCAGACTTTAGCAACTTTGGCATTTGGTAGACAAGTACTCTTGGTTTTGTTGGTCCTTTCCTCCCAGAGAAGGTCTTTGTGTTCCTTGGTGTCTCTTTGTTGGGTCACTTGTCATAAGGAGGAAGGACCATAGGGCAGAATAGCAGGTACAGGCCCTTGACAAGCCTGCGGTTCGAGCCAGCCTCACAGACTGGTGAGTTTTACAGTTCTCACCAGACTGGCCACGATGTAGACAAACTTTGCTGTGGGGCCCCCTGCAAAAACTGGATGAGGTTTTTCCTTCTGTCTTGTTCTAGGTCCTGAGAGCTTGGCTTTGTGACCAGTGAAAATGTTTCTTCTGGTCTCCACCACCTGGAAGGTGCATTTACCGGAGTACACCTGGCACCCAGTGGAAAGGCTGGAGTTCCAAAACACGCAGTCACAAGCAGCACTCTCTTTGTCCAGCTGGGCCAGCTCTCGGGAGTTTTGTCATAAAGGGTTCAGTCCATAAGGGCTCTTGTCATCTCAACCTTCATTGCTTGCTAGTGCTGGAAAAATCCCATTCCAGCAGCACCTGCCCGGTGTCACAAATTAGCAGGTCTGTGACTGGAGGCGTCCCATGCTCCCGTGGGAGACTGGAGACACCGTTTTCTCTACACCATCCTTACCACCGGTGCAAAGAAGGTCTTTCCTTTCTAGGCTATTTTTGGGAGTGCGCTTTTGGATTTTGTGAAGGCTGCTTCTTTTGCACTCTCTTTGGGGGATGCCTCTTGCATGCATTTGTTAAGCCCCAAAAGAGCTTATTGGTTTGAGTCGCTATTAAGATCTCACTCTTCAATGGCCAGACGATGGATCCTCTAAATCGAAAAAACTTCTAAATTGGAAAAAAAAAAGTTTTAGACAGCTCTCATATTGGTATAACAGCTAGTTATTAAAACTCCCTTAATAAGATGAAAAGACTGAAATTAGAACAAAAATCAAGTCCACTCCGATCCCTTCTTATTTGCCTTCAAACATTTGCAGGTATTATTTTTTTAAAAATCAGGACATCGGAAGTACAATTGTCTGGCACTTAAGAAGGAAAAGGAAAAAAATAGTGTAACAGCTAAACTTAGGGGCTCCCTAACAAGATGAAAGAACAAAAATTTACACTTAACACAAAAGTCCAATGTAAAACTCCCTTTTTATTTATTTTTTTTTGTGGGGAAGATCAGCCCTGAGCTAACATCCGTTGCTAATCCTCCTCTTTTTGCTGAGGAAGACTGGCCCTGGGCTAACATCTGTGCCCATCTTCCTCTACTTTATATGGGACGCCGCCACGGCGTGGCTGACAAGCAGTGCGTCCACGGGTGCCCGGGATCCGAACCGGCGAACCCCGGGCTGCCGGTGTGAACTAAACCGCTGCGCCACCGGGCTGGCCCCTAAAACCCCCTTTTTAAAATCTGGCTCCATCTGCCTGTTTTAGCTTCCTTTTCCTACAAGATTTAAAGACAGCATTCCAGCCTAATCTCTCAGAGTATACAGGTTACTCAAGTAAATGCTGAAAGCCAAAAAATGAGTTCAACAGTAGCACCTAGGACAGGCAGTGAAGCTCGCTTTGCTGGGCTCCATAATCAGGCTCTACCAACTTTGGCCTCCTATGCAATATCCTTTGCAGATTTATTCTAGAACCCCCTCCCAGGGAATTCACGTCCCCTGGACATCAGCTCTTTTACCTCTACTCAATGGCCATTTAAGTCAAGAAAAAAATTTTTTTCACATTGTCCCCTCCTTCCCAAATCCAGACCCTCCGGTTACCGACCCTTTCTCTCCCACAGATAGCTGTTGACCTTCTAACTTGCCTCGCTTCCTGTCCTAAGGGCTTGGCTTAACTTTCTGCCTGCCTGGGACATACAAGCAGGCTGTCAGTTCCTTCTTTTGCCTATCTTTGGGAATGACTCTGGATCTTGGGAAGGTAATAACCTTTGAGGATTCTCTTGGGTGCATAGAGTTGTTTAGTACTGCCAGAGATATTTACTGTTTGTCTCAGCTGAAAACTGACAAGATATTTAGAAGGATTTTTTTCAGTAGTTCTATGGTCAAAAGTTGTCCAAATTAAAAACTGATATTCAGACCCTGACAGGAATTTTTTTCTTTTTTTTTTTTTTTTTTTTGGTGAGGAAGACCAGCCCTGAGCTAACATCCGTAGCCAACCTTCCTCTACTTTTATATGGGACGCCGCCACAGCATGGCTGACAAGCAGTGTGTCGGCGGGCGCCCGGGATCCGAACCCATGAACCCTGGGCTGCCAAGTGCGAACTAAACCGCTGCGCCACTGGGCCGGCCCCCCTGATAGGAATTTTTTATAGGCCTTCTTCCCTAAGTTAAAATAAAACTATGCAGCCAGAGAAAAGAAGCAAATTAGGAACGATGTAATTGGACGGGGAAATCAACCTATGATGTCATTTACATTACAACCCAATATCTAAGAAATTAAGAACAACTGTCCTTATCTTACAAATCTTTGCAAAACTAGAAATGTGACTCTAAAGGCAGTTCAGATTCCACCCATTCCCTTTCACCAATCCCAAAATCTCTCCTATTTTCCTCAAAAGACTTGTAACCTCTCCTTATTTAGACCATTCCCAATTCCTAAGACTGAAGGAAAATTTTAAATCACAATTACCTTGAAACTTGTATGAAAAAAAAAAAACTCATTTTTTTCTCTCTGTCCCTTGAAGTTATAAATTTTACCATGTCTTTAAAATGTAAACACCCCAAAAGATAACAGCCCATAACTGCCTGAGACTAAACCTGGCTAAATCAATCAGTGAAGCCTAAGGTTAGAGAAAAAAATGTTTTGTTTTAAATACAGGCTGATAGACTCTTTTACCCCAAATCTAATTCCCGGCTTCCTTGTCTAAAGGAAATATATCTTAAAAGTCTTCCCCAGATATATTAACAACAGCAACAACAAAAGAACTTTTAAGTACGTAACCTTAACTTGTTCCATCTTGTAGTGACACAATTTATCTATAAATTAGGGAATTTTACATTGTACCTTATTCATGGCTGAAATTTTTAAAATAAAAGCTATAAGATCTCCGTTTATGTCTGTCTATGTGTATGTATGTTATAGATACAATATTTTTCTACCTCCAGATGGTATTAGCAAAATTCATTTCTATAGAGCTCTATTTAATTAACTTAAAGTAAGTGCTTACATAAATTATTTCTAAATATAATAAAAAACAATTCAAATGTTTTTCAAGTTAACATGATATAAAATAATCTTTGGTAAATAAATGCTTGCTTAAGTTTTTGGTTTAATTAAAATAGGCATGCCTTCAGAGTTATCAACATTGGATATAATGCAAACATGCAACTTTTATTCTACCTGGGTTATTAATCAAATAAGCTTATGTTATCTCTGTTATAAAATTTTTCAGCAATAGTAATAGTAACAATAGCTTAAAATGATGGTTAACTGCTTTAATGTCTTATAAAATTTTCATAAATAATCTAAGTATGATTGTTAGATTTTATAGATGTTAATAAAATAAAGATTTTTTTTAGGTACCATAATTGTTTTATGGCAAGTGCACTTAAAAATAATTTCCCCAAGTCTTTTTAATGACTTAAAACTTTAAAGTTTTACTAAGTAAGGTTAAATGATAAAAAGTTCATTAAATACCTATATCATCTCCAGATAAGATAAAATAATAAAATATTAATTATTGTATAGGGGTTTATCTACTTTTGGCTCCTTATTACAGAAAAACTAAAAGACAACTTTGGGTCTATTAATAAACATGTTTTGTGCTTTGTTAAAAAAATTACACTATGAAAAAACGTATGTTTCTAAAAATTATAAAACATGTTCATAAATTTGCCAATCTAAAGAATATGAATATAACATACAGTTCACAATTACTTCCTTCTTAGTTTTCACTAGAAATTAAAGTTTCTAAGGATTAAAAATTCTAATTAATATATATAATTAAAACTACTAAAATAAACAAGGGAAAAATCTGTCTACAAAAAAATTAGATGTATGTTTTTCACAAAAGCTGTAAAGACTAAAAATATTTTTTTTAAATAATTTTGTCTCAAAATAAAACCAATTATTTCTGGAAATAAAAGAGGAGTGAGAGAAGAGAATCTCACCTTGTGTGATCAAATTAGCAAAATTAAGTTATTTTAAGAATTTTTAAAATAAGCTTTAATATCAATAGTTTATTTATATAAAACTAGAACTTAATTTTCTTTTTGTCTCTTAAAATAGCAAAATTTTCTTTGAATACTAATCTGCTCCTGATAAGAGATTATAAAAGATTTTCCTTATTTTTTTGTTTTACCAGAACAACTTCCTGTGCCTTATGTTAAAAGTTGAGTCTTTTCTGTTAAAAGAGCTAAGATTTTACAACTATATAACCTTATTTGTCTTTAAAATCTTTTTGTCACTTTGGTTAAATAGATAATTAAATATTATTTCATAATGATCTGTCATTGTATTTAGACAAGTGTTTTAAGACCTCTTTGGTATTTTATAAACTTCCCAAAATCAAATTCTAAATGAAGTCTTTTTGACCTCTAGCTAACTTTGGGATTTTTTTAGAGGATCCCTGAAACATCTCAAAGGATTTGTTCTCTCTCCTTACAAAAAGAGGGATATTAAACTGATTAGACTTATTTGATATGTTAAATTACATGGAAAACATTAGCGAATAGGCAATAACATTGTCTTCTTAATGTTGTACCTATATAATTATATGTTAGAAGAATTCCAGAAATTATGTGAAATTTCTGGAAGTCTAATATGTCCTGGTATAAAATGTTGTCTGTCATCAAAAGTGAGGTTCATGCTAAATATCAGGAAAATGTTTTAGCCGACTTTCATGCAAAGGCAGCAATAACAGAATCTATAAGGGTTATGACACATGTGGATGAAGTCCATTCTGCTTCTGTCAAAGGAAAAAAAGTTGACCCCTCATTGCCAGACTTTTGGCATCCTGATGTCCTTGTAACATGGCAACAGTCTGCTCCTGAATCAGAGAAATTAAGATGGGTAAACAATGGCTGTAAATTTAACAAACAGTCAGGGCTATGGGAAACCCAAGATGGCTGCTTGGTTCTTCCCAGCTCCCTGGCAAACTCCACTTTTCAATTTTCACATTCCGTCACCCAACAGGAAAAACTAATTCTGTCCCCAGAGGCCACAGAACTCCTCTCTCTGGGTCGTCTGAGCACCTCCAGTTGGACTTCATTCAACTGCCACTTAGTATGTGTTGTCAATATGTTCTTGTTATTATATGTATGTTTTCTTGATGGTTAAAGCCTTCCTTCCCCACAAGATTGATATCCTCACAGTGGCAATTAAAACTATTAGAAAATGTGTTTCCCACTTGGGGTATACCTTCCACAATCTCCAGTGATCGATCACCCACTTCACTGAGTAAACCATACGAGGCTAAACAAAAACTTTACAAACTTCTTGGAATTATCACTGTTCCTCTCGCCCTCGATTATCAGACAAAGTTGACAGAACTAATAGAAAACTGGATTCAAGCAGAGCAAGGATTAATTACATGGAACTGAAAGAACTGATGATCATGATTATAATTTTTATGACTTTTTGTCTAAAATATTACTATTTTCTTAATCTTTCATTTTTCCAGATTTAAGGAAACCTTTTTTTCCTTTTCTTTTAATCTATCTATGACTTACAGCAATTTGGTAAGTTATACTTTTGTAAACAGAATTAAAACATTTATCTTTTTCTCTCTACCTGATCCCTCCAGAATTTGGAAACTCTTAGTAAATGAATATTATTTCATGGCAATATATTTATGTATATAAGTTCAATAAGAATCTGTTCTCCCTATAACAGGACACAATTGGAAACATTGGTTATATTACCAAAGCTTTGACTGGAATATGATATTTGAGGGAAACAGGCATAAACTCAGATATGACCAGACAGCTTTTGTGGAACAAAAATTAGACTTCACAGAATAAAGCCAGTTGAAAACATTGGCCTGAAGCATTGTTTACAGGGTTCCCAACAACCTTACCAGGTAAGTGAGGAAGATCACTTACCTGGCAGAAGTAAGGAACTTCAATATTTTGGGGAACCTCAAAAAAAAAGAGAAGAATTCACCCAAATCTGTAGGTATTACAGGCTTTGTCTGATAAGTCCTTGGCTTTCCACTTCAGGAGGCCTTTAAAGTTCAATCTGAGATTCCTTATAAAAAGTTCCAGCAAAATAGGTTTAAAAGAGCCTATATGATCAATTGCTATTCTTGCTATACTTATGTAAATAATTGGGCCCAATTTATTGAAACTAGAATTATTTTACAAGCCAGTTAGTCTTAGTTTGGCTCTCCTTGGTAAAAATAAGGGTTATTTTTGAGAAAAAAATTATGTTTCAGTAAAAACTATAATACACACTTGTAAATATTAAATTCTAGTGCTGTTAATTTTCCTTGAAGTTTGTTATTTACCTAAAAACTGGACTAGATCTTAATTCTTCTAATTTCCTCAAATATTTGGCTACAAATCTCCAAACTAATGCTTTCAATTTTTTTCCATCATTTACATTCAGTATCACTGAAAATTAAACCTGCCCTTTTCCTGATGCCCTGCAAACCAAAGCTGGACAACTTGATATAAACTGAAGAGAGATTCATGTCTGTCACTGTGTAAGCCACTCAGAAAGATACCTGAACACCCAATGACATCATCGGAGACATTTCGAACTACTAAAGATGCTTAGACGCTGACATTTAGAGATCTTTTTGACTGGCTGCCCCCTGGGCTCAGAAACTGGCTTATAATTTGCTCCAACCATTAACCTTTGTTTTTCTTTATTTCCATAGAAATTCTTCTTATTAAATACCTGATTGCTTGCACCATAGACCTAACTTTGGGAGCCCACCTGCATCATTGCCTCCTGAAATGAGACATAACTGTTTAACTGAACTAACCTATTTTCAAGACTAAAAGATTAATTCAATGAAATAATATAAAAATCTACCAGGTCAACTTTTAATATGTGAAACTTCCAGGGAAGTTCCAGAGGAGGGAACCATTGGGGCCCAAGACAGTCTGCCTCAAGATGTTTCACTATGGCATGTTGACTTTTTTGAGTTAAAATTACTTAAAAAGCAAAAAGGGCTTTCTGACACTCCTGTCTCTGTTGCCCCTGAAAGCAGGAAATAAATCTCCCACGTGAAAGTGCTCTCCTTGCATCCTCATCACTAGAGCTAAGGGATTCAGGGCCAAGAAGCCTGTGTAAGCAAATGTTGCTAATTACATACCCCAAAACTAAGTTTCTTTGTCCTGTCAATTCCTCACAAATTTCTTGTTGCCTTGTGGATAAGATATATATACTGCCTGCTTTGTTCACTATCTGAGCATCATCTTTATGATTTTCCTGTGTGCATGTAATTAAATTGGGTTTTTCTCCTGTTAATCTAGTATTGTGTCAATTTTACTATTAGTTCAGCCACAAGAACACAAGAAGGGAAGAAAGGGGATTTCCCTGCCCGGACCCTAACATATGGCACTTTAATTTTCAGGACAGAGAATACATAAAATGAACTATTTCCCTGCTTTATTGGCTTAGATTATTGTATGTTGTGTTTACTTAAAAAGAGGATTACTCATACTACATATAACATTCAAAAACATTGTACAAAAGTCCTTATTGAATTCATGCAGCTTTTCTTTTACAGCCAGATCATCATAACATGTATTTGTGAAATGTGAATGAAAGAACATTTCCTATGTCTACTCAGTGCTGTTCCTAATATCTGCCAGGCTTTAAAAAAAAAAAATGATATCCTGCATTAGGCACGCACAAGAATCAATGTTCCTCATTAGCAAATACTTCTTTGTCCATCAGTGATTGATGCTATGAAAGTGACAACTTAACAGCCATGGATTTTTCAGTCTGAATGTTTTAGTGAACACATCCAATAGATAGCTTAATTTACAGGATTATCCCACTAATTAGCCTGAGTTCCCAGAAGTTAAGAAAAGAATGGTACAGATTCAATCACTTCCACATACTTGTATGTTGTGGGAAATAGAGGGAAAATAGAGAGAAAGAGCCATGCTCATCATAAAACTAAATTTTCCTTTTTAAAGGGAGGATGCTAATGCTAATCACCAAGTTATAAAACTAATTAGACAATTTGAAATTATCTAAAGAGGTTCTCCAAGAAAAGGAACACTCCTTAACTTAAGCAGTTGCTCAGTTGTGTTTTACTTTAAAAGTTACATTGTGGGCTCTGTATATTGGCCTGCACAGGATTCCCTTATACTCCCGATAAAACAAAAGCAATGCGGCTTCTGCTGATGCTATAATCGGCAGTTCAAAAAAAAAAAAAAAGAAAAGAACTCCTATCCTTCCATCCTTCCTGGTTCCTTGTTTCCCAAATGAGGAGATTACTTGAGGAAACTGAATCTTTTGTGTAAATCACACATCTGGCCGTGAAGATGTAATTTTCCAACCAATATCAGAATCCATATTTACACAAACTTTATGAGAACACAGATGAAAATTCTATTTTAAGGAAACTACAAAGTTTAACTCTAAGCAAATATATTTGGGGATTGTTCTCTCCCTTCCTACACCTGGGAGTTTTGTCTAGTTTGGGAGGAGCTCCCTCTCTGACCTGGAAAGATGAATTCTGCACCTCACCACATACAAACTTATCTTTCCTGGAAGGAATTTTCCAAGGCTTTCTAATTTATGTCCCTGTTAGTGAGTTTTTGAGGTTTCTGAGGAAAGAATGTTGCATCTTGCCTGTGAGGAAGTGTCCTACACTCCTCCCTCCCCTCACCCTGTGTTTGCCGTCTTCGATCCACTCAAGGGCTGGGAGTGCGGGCACTGAAATTCCAGTGTGACTCTGAGATGGGAAGTGAGTTTATTCAGCTCTGATTGCCAGTTCACCTTGCAATCCCTTTTTGCCACCTCTTCTTGGGATACTGCCTGTCAGGTTTCCCAGGACCCCTCAGTGCAGCTGCCTGTGTCTACCTTCAGCCCACCAATACCAGCGCTCTGAAGGTGGGCAGCAGTGACATGGATTTGTCTCGTAGGAAGTTCTTAATAGCCTGTGCTATCCTTAGAATGTGGAGAAGCAAGAGGGCTGGGCAAATAGTTTCTAGTGTTTCAGAGGAAGGCCTCCTGCTCCCATCAGCTGTCATAAAACACTCCATGGAACTTTACAGAGATGGTTCCACAAACCCTCCCTTCCCTTTTGCCCAGAGCCAGGAAAATGAAGAAGCTACATAGCAGAAATAACTCCAGGTTGCAGGCCTGGATCTGTCTTTGCACTGTCACTCACTTGCTCTGTGATGTTATGAAAGCCACGTATCCCCCTGAATTTCCATTTGCCCATCTGTGAAGTCCTTGTAGCACTGTGTCCATCTGAGTTCGACCAGGGAAACAAAACCAGTAGGAGAGAGATAGCAAGAGATTGATCACAAAGAACTGGCTCACACAATTGCGGGGACTGCTAAGCCAAGTCCGAAAGCCAACAGGAAGGGGGGCTGGGACCCGGGGCCATGAGCTGCTGCAGGTGGAATTTCATCTTCTGGGGAGCCTCCTTTCTGCTTCTGCATGCCTTTCATCTTCCTGGAGTGGGCCCACCCAGATTATCCAGGACAATCTCCCCTGCCTAAAGTCAACTGATGATGAACTTCGTCACATCTTCAAAATACTTCCCAACAACATCTAGATGAGTGTTTGAGTGAATAACAAGGGAAAGCAGACACACCAAGCAGACACCTCAAACTGACCGTGACATGAATGTTTGTCCTTGCCAAGCCCCAGGCATGGGAAATGATGACCCTCACTTCACATACTCGGGAGGTTTTAAATTTGCTCCCTTTTAGAAACTTGAGCAGTTGTGTGAAAAAGAACCCAATGAGTATTAAATTCTAAACTACTAACCTCATTCAAATTCTCTCATATTTGCTAATGTACATACATGTAATTTCACATAATCGTAATTAGTGTACATATAGCTTATTTTCTGCTATTTTCACCTATATTTATTTCATTTAGGCATGGCCTTGTATTGATATTTTCTACATATTTGTCATTATTTCAATTAATTCATAGCATTCATTCATGTTAATATGTGATGGGGTTCAGGGCAGGCCGCCCCAAGATGCGCCACTCTGGAATGTGAATTATTTCGAGCTGAAAACAATGAAGGCTCAGAAGACTCAGGAAGAACATTTGGCCTTCCCCATAGTTGCCTACAAGAATTTAAGATAGAAGGCCTGTTCCAGGAAGGAGCTAATACCACAAGATAACTATAGTATAATGTAAAATAAGTGTGATAAGAAAGGCACCAACAAGCCCATCTTATCAAAATTCTGTCTTTCTGGCCACATCCTCTATAGGTGGCCCAGTAAACAGTTGTCTGACAAACATTTGCTTTTCCATCTCCATGTGAGTTGTCTTCCTCCCCTTTGAAGTCCCACACCACCCTCCCCAACATCCTCCTTTGTCTCTAGCTGAAGATGCTATTTAAGGTGACAACCTCGGCCAGAATGCTGAGTTACTCAGTGTCCCTGGGTCTGTCGCATGTATACGTTATTAAACTTTATTTTCTCTTGCTAATCTCCCTTTTTAATTATTTGACCAGCCATAAGAACCTTAAGGGAAAGGGTGGGAGGGGATTCTCTCTCTTCCTCTACAGTTTTGGTGTAGCTGGCAGGATCCCCTCTGGTTGGCAAGTTGCCTTCTCTGGCTGGAAGAACTGCTTTCTCCCTGGGACTACTGCAGATGAGGAGATCCTGGGTGGCCTGATGAAAGCCAGAAAAAGTTAAGATTTCTTACCAAGTCAGCCTCCCAGAATCTCTATCTGTGGGGTCTGGTGGAAGTAAGTGGTGAGAATTTTTTTCTCTTTCTAAATTTAGATTGGCAGGAGAAAATACTTGGGAAACTAGTTTCTTGTGATTTTAGTGACTCTGGTTAATTTGGTAGAGTAGTCTTGTCTTTATTGATCCTTTGCCTCCCAGAAAGAGTCACTGTTTTTTTCTTTGTCTCTGTCTTCTGTGTCGTATGTGGTAAGAAGGAAATACCATAGGGCAGAACACAGGCATAGGTCCCATGCGCCCGCGGTCCGGGGCGGCTCCACGGGCCAGTGAGTTTGCGGTCCCACCAGACCGGCGTCTGTTTAGACAAACTTTGCTGTGGGTTAAAGTGCATGTGAAGTGAACTCTGTGCTAAGGGCATCCTGGGAGCCAAAAAGGCCGCAAACTTGGCGGGCGTGGGTCGGGCGGTTAAGAGCCACTAGGGCACTCGCCACCTCAAGTCGTCTCCGTGAAAGGATCAGTTGGTCACGGAACAGGGCAGATGACACAGGGCCCCCGCCAACTTTAAGAGAATGTCCGTGCAACAACGAGGTACTCTGTAAAACCACACGCAATCCCCAACCCCGCGGCACCTCCCTCCTAGGTATTACTCTGGCTCCTTAACTATAGTTGGACTAATTAACCTCTTCCTTCTGATTTAACCTTATAAAATCAGTGATTTTCTAGGGCAGGTTTTCTGTTCCAGTAAAGTCCCCTCTGAAGGAGGTTTCTGGGGTCCTAGCACCTCTTGAATGCTAATGCATGGCAACTCTCCAAGGATGAGGAGAAGGCTATAAAACATGGTTTTAAATATAAATATAAATATATAAAACACAGTGGAATGTACTGTGCTGCCAACCCTGTTGCAGGACTAATATTCCACGGCACACATTTGGGGAACCACTGAGAACATAAATAGAATCCTCAAGAAATCACCTTTCTGTGGTTTCCCCTCCTCATGCATTAGTAATCATAGCTGAATAACCGATGCTGTGTGGCTGAGACCAAAGAGGCCAAGAAAACACAGGTGTTTAGGCAATTGTCTGGATCTCTCTGGTTCCCAAACCTCCAAACCTAGGTGATCCCGTGAGCTGCAGATGTTGTGTCTACACTGATCAAATCCACCAGAAAGTTGCTGAATGCCCTATTTCCTTTTATTTTATGGAAGCAGTTTACATGCTGCATTTGAAAACAGAGCTTATAACCCATATGAAACTTAGCAGAAGTACCCCGGCCTCTCCGAGTCCCCGGGAAGACAGAATCCACACCACTTCATTGCAGCCTCTCAGCTCAAAACCAGAGCCTCTATTCCTTGCTCCTCTCACCTGGAGCTGACTGTCCACTGTCTGCCTCCCCACTGCTGCCCAGACACCCCGAGGCTAGTAAAACACTCAGAACAAACCACAGGGATCTGATTCTAAAACAGTGTTTATGAAAATGGAGCAGTGGATGATAACATCAGTAGCTTTTTCATATAAACTCCATCCTAAAGGGCAGTCGATCACCCAGGTCTCCTTTACGTTGCAGAGGAATGACTGAACACTGCCTTTGACATTTGATTTCTTTTCTGTCTTCTAGAAGTTTTCCGTGTGATTTGCTGGGCTGATGAGCTTAAGCTTGTATTAGCTCAGGATTGGCCAGAGACACGGAACCAATAGGATGTTCAACAGAGAGAGATTTATTTTAAGGAATTAGCTCATGCAGTTGATGAGCGCTAACAAGTCCAACATCTGCAGAACAGGCGGGCAGGCTGGAGACCCAGGGAAGACATGGTGTTGCAACTTGAGTCCAAAAGCAGTCTGGAGGCAGAATTCTCTTCCTTGGGAGACCTCAGTCAGTTTTCAGTCCTTCAACTGATTGGATGAGGCCCACTCACATTATGGAAGGTAATCTATTTCACTCAAAGCCTACTGATTTATCTGTTAATCATATCTAAAAAAAACCTTCATAGCAACATCTAGACTGATGCTTAATGAAAAACTGGGCAGCACGGCTTACCCAAGTTGATGCATAAAATTAACCATCACAGAGCTTTAGTCAGAATTTTCTAGGAGCTGAAAGTTTGCATCAGAAGTAAGATGGAGTGATTGAACTGAGACCAGCTTTTTCGGTTCCTTGTGGCATGTCTTTCATTACTTGCTGAAGTGGAGCTGATCGAAGCTCCTGGAGGAGGATCTGGTTCCCAAGCAGTGTCAGCCCCAACCCCTTGGAAAGGTGGAGGCCCCAGGGCACAGCCCAGAGGCTGTCCCCTCAAGTCTAAACCCAACCCCAGCTAGTCTTCCCCAGCCATGTAGGGAGTGAAAGGAGAAGAAAGATGCTTCTGAGCCACCACATAAGTGCTCTAGGCCTCCAGAGGCGTTCCGCGAGAAGAGGCGGTTAGTATTAGAGATCCAAACAGCCTGTAACTGCCTGACTAGCAGGATTACCAGTCACTCGCTCACCATGGGAGAAACACCGTTGTCACTGCAGATGAACCATCTCTTACACCCTCTTTGTGATAGCATAAAGACCAAATAACTCAGCACAGAGGAGTGGAGGACAATTGACAACGCCTGGCATTTGCTGAACTGAACTGGAAAATCTCCTGAAGAGACCACAGACAACATGGACGTAAGCTCTGTTCTGTCAGCCCTCGTTCCCTTCGGCTAACTGAGAAGCCCAGCACCTACAGAGGTCCTCCTGCAGCCCTGGACTGCCAAGAAAGGTCAAGTCTCCCTCCTCCTCCTCCTCTGCTAACTAACTGCCCATCCAGCAGACACCAAGGTTTGTCACCACTTCCTGCAAGTTCCCGTTGAACCTCAGTCTTCCACGAGGCATTGCCACTGTCGATGCACAGAGCCTGCAGGTGCCAAAACCTCAGCCTTCACGGAGACCTGTGAAACAGACTTCTGAGCTTTTATTAGCAGTCCTCTCTGTTCCACCAGCCAGAGATGCATCCATGAGCTGGGCCATGAGACAACTCAGAATGAAAACACACTGCACTGTCCTTCCAGTGACTAAGGTTCTTGTACTGGGCCAACCTTTGCATACCTCACTCCTACCTCCCCGCAAGGAGGCACCTCACCCGACCTCCTCCCTTTTGGTCTGCCCTGCCAGTTAATCAGACATGCCCAGGCAGGTCCTAGTGTTGGACACAATTTAGGCTCAAGGTGGAAGCCCTATCATACTTGCCCTTGAGTAAAATCATACACACACAAGTTACATTTAAAAATAGAAAACTAATCTGAAATCTAGTTCCTTTGCGGTCATCACAATTCAATATGTTGTTTGCAGAATGATTCCACATCCCCGTTTATGAAAAGCTCCATACAAATGTCAATAATAACGACACGTAACCAGAAGCCAGCACACGGCTGGGGTGCTCGACTTGCAGCTGGTGAATGTGTAGTTCAAGTCCCCCTCGTCGTGTAACTGGCTCGTGCCGACTCGCCCACACCTCACATCCCCTTCTTTCTGTGAACGGAGTGGCCCTTTGTCAGGGGGTAGCTCTGAAGCATTTGCCCTTGTAGGGGAGGAAGACAATTCCTTTACCCTCTAGGTCCTTCTGGCTGGTCTAAGAATTAACTTGACGTGAGACAGAATAACAGGAGAAACTAAAACAAAGTTTATTAACATGTACACATGGGAGAAACCCAGGAAAACTAACTCTCCAGAATAGCCAAAGCCACCACCTTAAATACCACTTTCAGCTAAAGACAGAGGAGGATGTTGGGGGCAGTGGTTTGGGACTTCAAAGGGGAGGAAGGCAATTCACATGGAGACGGAAAAGCAAATGTTTGGTCCGCAGAACTTTGATAAGGATGGGCTTAGCAAGGATCCTCACAGTCTACCGACACCAAGAGTTATCTGTGGTGATGACTTGTCCTGCGGACAGGCCTTCTATCTTAAATGTTTTTAGGCAGTTAGGGGGGAGGTCAAAGTTTCTTTTGGAGTCTTTCATCCTTAACAAAAAAGACACATTTTGGGGTGGCCAATTCTGATCCCCCACTCCCCCTAGTCTGCAGATTTGAGCTACAAGAGCACAGCACCACTGCAACTAAATGCAGTAAAACTACCACATGAGTACTCATGAAGGCAGGGAAAAGTTTCCCAGATCATAAAGTGTTAGAGGCAGAAGGATCTTAAAGAGCATCTAGTCCAGGGCCCTTGACCTTGCTGCACATTAGAACCATCTGGGGGGGTGGTCCAACCTCACCACACACCAGACCACTGAAGTGACTGTCTGTGGTCCAGGCATCAGTATGCACAGGTGGAGGACAGTGATCTAGTCCAATGGGTCTCAAGCCCACTGGTTCATAAGAATCACCTGAGAAGCTTTATAAAAAGTTCCAGGACTTACCCCAGTCTTATTTGGGTGTGGGGTCCAGGGAATTTTTAAAACTCCCAGGAGATTCTGTGATCAGTCAGGTTTGGAAACGTTGATCTGCTCAGCACTGACACTGTCTGAGGCCACAGGAATATTAAATGTCTTGCCCCAGCAAATACGGTTAACAAACAAGAAAGCCAGGACTAGAATTCAGGTCTACAGATTCTCGATTCAGCATTATTTATGAAGAAATTATTAAGTCTCTCTCTCAAGCTGGAAAGAAATCTCTACTTTTATGTTTTAGGTTTTACAAAAAATTTAAACCATGTTTTTTTTTCTGTCTCATCAGGACCCACTCACATCTAGAAATAAACTCCAGCTGCAAAATGAGTTTTTGAGTAGCTTATAAGGAAGCCTTTCCCAGTTGCAAATCAATCACTAAAATAAAGGGTGATGAAGGGAGATTGTGGGATCTCCTTTTAAAACGACATTTTGAAAACTGAGGCGTGGAGCACCTACTGCGTGCACCATGGCCGCATCTTTGAGAGACCTAAAGAAAGTGTAAGACATGGCCTCAAAGAGCGCATGTCCTTGGTCCTGAAATGACACAATCAGGAGACTGTGGGCCACACCACGAACCCATCAGCCCTTCGGGGAAGGTGGAGCGTGAGGGGGGCTGTCACTCAAAGGATGCCTCACAAAGAAGCAGGTCCTGAAAGCCTGAACGTGATGTTTCTAAATCCCATGCAGCCCTGGGAGCAGGCAAAGATTCACAACTCGTTTTTTCTTACAACCTTGTAGTTTGTTGCTTCTTCGTGCTGATTATCATCAGAGTTTTTTGGTTTGTTTCTTCTCTTTTACAGGTGGGGTTTTTTTCTGGTTTGTTTGTTCGGGGTTTGTCTTTACCCACGTCGTCCACTGCTCAGTCAGAAATGAAGTATTTGGCACGCAACTGCAAAGTCTGCGGTGCTCTATAAATTCTTGGTGCCTGAGCGACCGCAGGTGGCCTGGAGATGATCATCAAGATATGTTGAGCCCCCGAGTCCTTGTAGAATGTGCTCCCCCTGCTGGTCACCTCTAAAACTGAAAACTGGCTTTAAGAAGACACGGAATTCCCACAGCTCTTCTCAGATCCACCAACGTGACCCCTGCAGTAAAGGACTGACCCCCAAGGCTAGATATCTAGAGGGAGCAGGGTTGCGAGAGTTAGCAAATAAAAATATCCAGTTAAATTTGCATTTCCGCTAAACAGTGAATAATTTTTTTTAGTATAAGTATGTCCCATGCAATATTTGAGACATACTAAAAAATTATTTGTTGTTTATCTGAAATGCAACTCTAACGGGAGTCCTGTGTTTTACCTGGCAACCCTAAGAGGGAGGAAAGAGAGACTAAGGAGAAAGGTCAGCGCAGAGTCTCAGAGGGCTCTGGGATGAATATGCTCAAATGTGGTAGTGGACGCTAGTGACAGTGGAGCCAGTAGACCGAGACGATAACCAGCCCCATCGAGACCCTTTAACTTCCTCTCCCTATGGCTGGAGACAGTTAGGCCCCGCTCCATTGCATCTGTCGATTAACTGAATGCAGCTTGTCCTGTGTTTCTGACTCCGGCTGTTTCCCAGGCGGTAATCATGCGGGTCGCATGTTAACTAACATGTATTGTGCTTCAGCAGCCAGTAGCTTTATGTTCTAAGGGGACACTTTGGCAACCACAATAAGATCGCGCCTGTAAATGTCCCAAGGGTGCTCTCCTGCCTTTCCCACGTCTCCCCCAGTGCCCAGATGCACTTTGGGAGCAGGTCTGACCCTTTGCCACCTCCCCTGCGTGACAGCAGATGAAGTTCAGAACCTCAACTACCCACTCACCTCTTAGGGGAACCTCCCGGGAGAATCTGCAGCCAAGCAGCTGCCAGTTTTCTCCCAGTTGTCCCTTGGAAGCAGTTTCTCATCTCCTCTACTTATTTTTATTTTCTCGGGTTTACATACAAAATGCCTGAAGTCTGTCACCATGGTTTGAACTCTTCACTGGGTTGTGGCACGATCCACTCTCGTGCACCTTTCTGGATCAGCAAGAGCTCAGTTGTGCTCTGGTGTGAACGAGACCAGGAATTTGGGCTGTGCTGCTTCTCTTTTTCCCTTATTTGCTTCTAGGGTGAATTGTTATGATTTTGAAGTGCTGATCCCAGGAGAGATATGTTCATAGAGTTAGACTAACTCACTTCACACTAACTCAAGACGTTGGGTTATCACAGACAATGATTTAAAGTACAGCAGAGGCAAAGAGGGAGACGACCAAGATAATGAAGTGATTGTCATCTGCGCCTGGCTAATACGGGACACTGACCCCGTAAGACAAGGTCATTCTTCTCATGCGCCCAAACACCGAACCTGGCATCTTACAAGGGATGGATCAGGCAAGAAAACTGGGGGAGATGAACACACCTCAATTAACATCACTGGGAAAAGGTCAAAGTCTACTTTTTTTATTAACTTAGATCATTGTAAAGAATGACAGCACCCCTTCGCTATTATTAGATTGAAGCTGATCTTTTCAGACGAGACGGACTGTGTCTCATATGATATTCTTTAATTCCATAGCTCCTCTCCCCCACACAGCTCTTAGAACAGCTCAGTCCACCCTGGAAACACAAGATAAAAAAATATATTTGGGGGGCAGGGAGAGGGGAGAGTCCTGTAAACTTCTCTAACTTAGATTAGGTGACTGTCATTTGCCCTTTCCCTGATTTCGTTTCAAAGACTCTCGATAGAACTGATAAATTATATCTGAATTAACAGTTGCTTAGAGACTAGACATGCTCAGGCGAGTGGGGTGCTAAAGGACACACAAGGAAAGCAGCACACTGCCTCGTCTCGTCTGCTGAGACAGGAAGCTAGAAGGGAAGGAGCTGGGTTCAAGTCTCACGTGGGACAGCTCCAAGACCAGCAACTTCAAGGAGTCAGAAGGGCTCTCGGGTTTTGCTGCAGAACCTCTCGTCTTTCCCGAAATGCCGTTTCCACTATGCTCCTCTCATCCCACCTTGACAGCCGGACCTCCTCTGCTCCCTGGGACAACCTGTTCTCTCCAGCTGCCAGGTCCCCGATCTCCCTGAACCGCCACCATTTCCCTTCCCACCCCCCATCTCCCCCTCAGCATGGGCCGCCCTCCTCCTCCCTACTTGTCCCAGGTTACCCATCCTTCAAAATCCACTTGCACCTGACCCCCTTCAAGAAGCACCCATCGTCCTGTTGCACAGAGCTCACTCCTTCCTCCACTCCTCTGGAACCCTGGCGGCCACCCACTGACCTAGTGCTGGACCACGTATGGCCTTCGACATGTCTATGTGGATATTCTAACCTGGGGTGATGTATTGTATCTCCTCAACCAGGTTGAAAGCTCTCTCAGAGGAAAGAACTAGTATGGTGCTACACACAGATCACAAACCTCCAATAAATATTTCACAAATAAGGAAATATTGGAGTGTCTGCTTTGGGCTCCCTAACTCTGAAGAATGTGGGAGCAGATGACCAAGAGAGTATCACCTCACTCAGAAGAGGCGAATTCCTACAAAGTTAACCAAGCATATTTGTATGAACAATATCCTTCACGCTGTACATGCTATATGTCATATATGTTACATATGTATATATATTATAACTTCCAGGATAAATGTGAAGATGATTCAAGGGGGGAAAATCTGTTTTCACCCTAAGATTAAAAACAAAAATTGAAAGGCTTCAGAATGCAGTCAGTTTTTTTCAATCACCTATTAAAAGGAAAATGGTAATTTTCTGAAAAAGGGTCTTATTACCCAAAATAAGTCACAGGGAATAAACGCTCTAGCAACCTGACATCTGGGGAGCTTTATCCACAGGGAAGAAGACATGCCCTGGGGCGTCCCGGCCACCTGAGCCCCCTGCAGGCCTTTACCCACTTCTGACAGCACCACTGTCCTCTGGGCGGGTCTCCAACAGCCACAGGCGGGACCAGAGCCGAGTCGTGCTCTCTCTGAAGGCGGGTTTCCTTCCTGCAGGATGTTCACACGTCGATCTCCGGTGCCACATACAGTAAAGGAAGAAAGGAGGAAACGGCAAAGAAGGGTGCCTGACTGGAGTTTTGTTTCTTCATTCTGACTCCAACTCCAGGCGGCTCTCATCGGTGGAGAAACGCTGCCTAGTCACAGCCTGGCACGATGAGTGGACACAGGTGTGGGGACGGCCCGTGAGCGTGGGAGAGGAATCTGGGAGAGGAAGAGGACAGTGGGCAGCAGTGACGGACCCGCCCGAGAGGCAGGAAGTGAACCTTCCTCTTCCCACTGTCGCCTGATCCCCTTCTCTGCGCTTTTGAGGCCTCGCACCCACACCTCGTGGGCCGGCTGTGGACGTGCCTGTGCCCGGGACGCTGCAGCAGGAGGGGACAGAGAGGAAGGGCACAGAGAGGAAGTGACACACTCAGCCGCTCCTTCTGCCTCTCTCCCACCTTTCACGGAGGCTGCAAAGGGACGGAGAAAAGTCTGAATAACTAATTCTGAGCAATACAAATCTTGCTATTACACCCCTCTTTCCTGTAAACTCTTAAAGCACTTAGAGCCTATACCATTTAGTGCTAAATTCTTTTCTGTCTTAGATCATTTACTATTGTTTATTCACTAATTTTGCCTCTCCAGCTCAAGTGTAACTTCCTCAAGGGCAGAGAATGACACAATTTTATTACTGTTTCTCCCCACCACCCCTTATGTCTGGCACAGTTTCAAATATATTAAGTATATTAATTGATTAAGATGAGCTAGGAATAGTTACATATATTATGACAGCCTATCCCAAATATGTACTGTTTGTCAATCAGAACAGCCCTAGAAAAGACTCCTGAGACGGAGAGGCCTCTTTTGAAAGACAGGAATACCCAGCCTCAAGCAGAAGCTTCTCCTAGAATATTCGGGCTGAGGAGGCGTCCAGGCGGCACCCTGGCCTTTACCGCCAACCCAAGAGAGGTCATTAGAATTGGGTGGAGGGGCTGGCGTAGCGGTTAAGTTCACGCCTTCCGCTTCGGGGCCCCGGGGTTTGCCGGCACCGATCCTGGGTGCGCACCTACTCACCGCTCATCAAGCCATGCTGAGGCAGCGTCCCACATAGGGGAGCTGCAACTCTACAACTGTGATATACAGCTACGTACTGGGGCTTTGGGGAGAAAAAAGAGGGGAAAAAAAAAAGAGGCAGATTGGCAACAGATGTTAGCGCAGGGCCAATCTTCCTCAAAAAAAAAAAAAGAAGAATTGGGTGGAGTTCAAGGTCATCACCCAGAACAGGATGGGCGACTGAACAGCGCGGGGGCTGAAAAGAGGTGAGTCTGTGTATCTGAGGGGAATCCAGGTCATAGTTCTACTAGGTGAGGACTAGCCAGGAGCCTGCCTCACAGGTCCCTGGAAGCCAGTCTCCTCAAGCAACAAGGGGATGTCTGGACTGTGGGGTCGGATGACCAGTGGGGTCGGATGCCGTCAGGTGTCCTGGAGTGTGACCTCTACCAAAGAGGACAAGTGGGGCTGCTCCCCCCACAGCCACCCTAACTCATTATTGCTTTGCTGTCACTGGTCATCCAACACCACAGTCCAGACATCCCCTTGTTCCCTGAGGAGAATGGCTTCCAGGGACCTGTGAGGCAGGCACCCAGAGAGACTGCCACAAGGGCCACAGCAACGGTGGCTGACGCTGGCACCTGGCAGAAGCCAGGAACTCTGCAGGACCAGAGGGTGCCAGAGAACCTGACAGTGTTCTCTTTTGTCCAGTTTGGTAGTAGCTAACATTTTTTTCCAAACTTGACACCAAGAATAAACAGCAATCTTCTCCAAGGGGAGTTGCTGCAATTTACTAATTTTTAAACCTGTGCCCTTCCCTCTTCATTAGCCCACTCCTCTCCCCACCCGCCACTCTCCTATCCCCCCAGTCAAGTCGACACGAACCAGGGTTTGCTCTTGAAGTCTGAACTAGACTTGAGTTCAGGGGCATCTCTCTAAGCACCCTGCTTCTCTATTCCACACCTGTCCAAAAAGGTAGAGCAGAGGCTAGAACAGGTCAAGGTGAGCGGCAGCCACTTGTGCCTGAAACACCCTTTCTCTTGGATTCTGAGCAAACAGCGGGAACATCAATTTCATACAAATTTTGTATCTCCTTACTTCTATCCTCAAATCTTTCCTTTGAAGAGCATTCTCCAAGGGAGAAGGAGAGAGGAAAGCACGACTCAGACCTCCCCAGAAGTCCACCGTTGCTTGAGTCTGAGCTAGAATTGAATGTCCCCTCCAACTCTAGACACCCGTGATGTGTATCTGTAAACCAGATGTCACGGGAGTCTTCCTGACCATTACCATTTAGTTAAGGAGGGGCTCCTTGGTGTCGCCCCTGCTCCACGGGGGCGCGGGGGACTGAATTCAAATCCTGCCCTTCTGGAAAGAAAAGGCGGGGAGGGGGAGGAAGGGAGGAGGCAAGAAACAGGGAGGGAGGGACGTGTGTGTAACATCTTCGGGGAGAGGGCGATCTCCATCCCAGCTGGCGGGATGGCGGGGCTGTTACCCGGCTTCGACCCTCCCACCGGGCGAACTCGTCCGAGTCCCGACTTCCCCGCCCCGCAGGTCTGCCCAGTGTCCTCCAGCTCTCCTCTCCTCCCTCTCCCGCCAAAACGTTTCGGAAACCCAATTCCTATCTGGATCCTGCAGACTAATTCAGCTCCTCCTCAGAGGCTCTCTCGGTCGTTCCCAAATTCACTCAGACCCACATTTGCCTGTCGAAATCCATTCTCCGGCAACAGAGTGGCCTTCTGGCGCAAGACACCTTGGAGAGCAGTTGCTGCTAGGAGCTGCAATTCCCTCTTCTGCGTACATACTTTTACGAATTCCTGTGTTGGTAAGCAAATTAAACTTTAACGAGAAAAGCGGGTGTGGGTTTTCGGAGAGCTCGGACCGGGGCGTGGCGGAGCCGCAGGCTGTGGGCGCCCCCCGCACGGACCCCGGCCCCGCGCAGGGACCCCGGCCCGCCCCTCCCCGCGGGTCCCCTCCCCGCCCCGGCCCCGCGCAGGGACCCCGGCCCGCCCCTCCCCGCGGGTCCCCTCCCCGCCCCGGCCCCGCGCAGGGACCCCCGCCCTCCCCGCCCCTCCCCGCGCAGGGACCCCCGCCCGCCCCTCCTCGCGGGTCCCCTCCCCGCCCCTCCCCGCGCAGGGACCCCTGACCTCCCCGCCCCTCCCCGCGCAGGGACCCCCGACCTCCCCGCCCCTCCCCGCGCAGGGACCCCCGACCTCCCCGCCCCTCCCCGCGGGTCCCCTCCCCGCCCCGGGCCCGCGCAGGGACCCCCGCCCGCCCCTCCTCGCGGGTCCCCTCCCCGCCCCTCCCCGCGGGTCCCCTCCCCGCCCCGGCCCCGCGCAGGGACCCCCGCCCGCCCCGCCCCTCCCCGCGCAGGGACCCCCGCCCGCCCCGCCCCTCCCCGCGCAGGGACCCCCGCCCGCCCCTCCCCGCGGGTCCCCTCCCCGCCCCGGCCCCGCGCAGGGACCCCCGCCCGCCCCGCCCCTCCCCGCGCAGGGACCCCCGCCCGCCCCTCCCCGCGGGTCCCCTCCCCGCCCCGGCCCCGCGCAGGGACCCCCGCCCGCCCCGCCCCTCCCCGCGCAGGGACCCCCGCCCGCCCCTCCCCGCGGGTCCCCTCCCCGCTCCGACCCCGCGCATGGACCCCCGCCCTCCCCGCCCCTCCCCGCGCAGGGACCCCCGCCTCCCCGCCCCTCCCCGCGCAGGGACCCCTGACCTCCCCGCCTCTCCCCGCGGGTCCCCTCCCCGCCCCTCCCCGCGCAGGGACCCCTGACCTCCCCGCCCCTCCCCGCGCAGGGACCCCCGCCCGCCCCTCCCCGCGGGTCCCCGCCCCGGCCGGCGCGGGCACGTGGGCGGGCGGCTGCATTTAAGGCGGCGCCACCTCCCCGGGGCAGCGGCTGCGCTCGGCCGCGGGAGGCGCGCAGGTTCGCGCCGTCGCCTCCTCCGCCGCCGGGACCCCGGATCCCGCCCGCCGCCGGCCGTCGCGACATGGCCCAGGTGCGTGCACCCCGCGCCCCACGGCCGGGCAGGAGGGCCGCCTGTCCCCCTCTCCGGCCCCGGCCGCCGAGCGCGCGTGCCGGAGCCGAGGGCCGGCTGGGCGGAGAGCCGAGTCCAGACGCGCGGGGAGGGCCCCGGGTTCGGAGCGCGCCGCCGGGCGGGGGTGCACGGACGCGCTGCGGTCTGTAAAGCCTCTTGCCCCGTCCGAGGTGCACGAGTTGAGTGGGCGCCCCCACCCAAGAGACGGGACACACGACCAGCGTGTCCTTAGGGGACAAGGTACTAGGGAGGCCCTGCGGCTCCTCGAGTTGGGGGAAACCACTTCCCCACCCCCAGGGAGGGGTCCACCCGAGGGGATGCCACAGGCCTGTCCCCACCCAGCCTTTCCTCCAGCTAGGAGGAGAGGACGGAGAGAAGAGTGAAGGCTGGGGAGCTGCGAGCTTCCCACAGCCCTGCGCCTTCCTCTCTCCGGAGGAGGGGATGAGAGGAGCGCCCGCGCTACCTCCCCTTAGCTTCGACCCACCGGGAGACACGCTCTGCACCGCTTCAGAAAACCCGCCTTGGGCTAATATTGCACCTCTGCTTCTCTTTCAGAAAACGCCAGAAATTTACTCTGTGGAGCTCAGTGGAACTGAAGACTTGGAGAAAACAGACAAGGGGGATGGCAAGGAGAAGTCCAGGGGCCTGAAGAACAAACGCTTGGAACTCAAAAAGAGTCACCAGAAAGAGGAGCTTAAGAAAGAAATTGATCTGGTCAGTTGATTTGGCCCTTAAGCCAATGGGTCCCAGTGAGTACTGCCCTCCCCCTGAGAGCTTGCCCCTGTAACCTACCTCTTACAAAGATAAATCAGTCTCAAAGACTGGAAAATCTCTGTGAGATTTGTTTCCTTGTTTAAAATGTAAAAAAATGACGTGATAATATCTGCCCAGGGGTCAGGCCTCCGCGGGATGCCTGCATTCTGGTTGTAGGCACTCCCAAGCAGACCTCGGAGGGAAGAGTCTGATTCCAGTCCCCACAGGCATGGCCCAGCCCTCTCCTTCCTGGCTGCTTCGTTGAGCTATAAGTAACCACTTGCGGGTTTTTTGCTGATAAGCTCAAACTATTTGAGCTGGAACAGCCCAGGAGGAAACCAAACCTCTCAGCCTTGCTAGATTTCTGGTATATACGGCCCATGAGAAAGAGTAATTCCAGTGGTAAGAATGTTGGGCTTGGATTCAGACGACCTCAGGCTCAACTGAAGTTCCACTTCTCCACTGATTGGTCTGTAACTGGGGGCAAACTACCGAGCTTCACTGAAGCTCCTTTTTCTTTACGTGAAATGGGAAATTGGGAAATAGGGGCCAGCCCCATGGCATAATGGTTAAGTTCACACTTTCCGCTTCTGCAGCCAGGGTTCAGGGGTTCCGATCCCGGGCGCAGACCTGCACACTGCTCCTCAGGCCGTGCTGTAGTGGCGTCCCACATACAAAATAGAGGAATGTGGCACAGATGTTAGCTCAGGCAGGGACAATCTTCCTCACCAAAAAAACAAAATAAAATGGGAACTAATTTATGTGGGTCTGTGAGGGGGGAAAAGTGAAATAAGAGGCAGATTTGTTTGTGATTAAAGTGCTTTATGGAAGTGCAATACTATTACTAGTAAAGAACTTTGGAGTTATTAAAGCTGGCCGCCCTGAAATGTGACAGATTGCATCTCAGGAGTGCCAGAGGGGAAACTTCCACACTGAGCTTGAGATTTTGCTAGATTGTCCCTGCAGTGACTGTTTGAGGTTTGTATGTTGATAGTGGTGTGAGCTCCCATAGGTAGAGAAACAATTGTTAAATACTCGGGAATTTGGCAAACTGACTGACATTGTGTAGTAGCTTGAAGTTTGGCTATGGTGAGAAATGCCACAGATCAGAGCTTTTTATGTTTTTTTCCTGGAAAGCTCGTTAAACATTAGCAGCATACCACTGGGCGTTTGTCCATGTATATTCTGATAGACATTTAAGAACACAGCCCTGGAAATGGACCGACCTGAGTTCCACTCACAGTCTGACTGAAGTTTAGTTTCCTATTTTGAAAAACACGAATTAAAAATGGTGCCTACCTCTAAGAGTTGTTGAGAGTGTTAAATGAGATAAAGCAGGAGAAAGACTTGGCACAGCGTTGGAGAACAGCTCCTCGTTCTTATTTCCTGTGCATCTCTAGCATTTAGGATTGAAGACATATCTAGTCTTCCTTGAAATTGCTACTTATAACATGAATGTCTATCCATTCTGTTATGTGCCTGTTTATTATGGTGAGATCTCCCTTCTTTGAGCATTTTGTGAAGATGTGTAATAGAGAAAAATAATTTCCATAGTATTAGCCAAAGTGTTCCCCTGCTTCCCTGCTGGGAGAGAACCATCTTTCCTTCTTTTTTTCCCAACCTTCTCACAAGAGTCTTACAATCTGTGACAGCACACTTGGATACTCTTGCATCCTGACCTCTCCAGCAAATTCCTGATGAGGAATGAAGTATCCCTGGCTTCTGAATAAACAACAGCTTGATAATGACCCAGGCCTGAGCTGCTGCGTGCTGCCCTGTGCTATTTCAGGGCTGGCCAGCAAGATGTGCCCCAGACCTTCCCCCACCCCCTTCCCCTTCTCCATGCTCTCATTCGCAAGGCCAGGGCTAAAGGGAGGAGGAAAGGGATTCTTCCTGACAGCACAGGCCCCTTCAAGTCTGAGGTCCATCCATGCAAACAATGGCTCTAATCATCAGTTGCTTGTGTCTGCCCAGAAGTGAGCATACTGTGCCCAGAACTGTCTCTCCGTCCCTTGAACCCCACGTTCAGTTGATGAACGGTGCAATGAATGAATGCGCAAAGCAGAATCTGGCTGAGGAGAGGGCAAAAATATTTTTTTGTTGGAAAGTCTGATCTCTCAATGCAACATGAAACTTTTTGCATATACTTAAGAGATGGTTCTGGTACCATCTCTTTAGTCAGTGTAAGTCTTTGTTTCAGACAATCAGAGTTCGCAGAATCCTGAGTGCTGGGTTTTCTGCTACAGGAAGAGGCTTCTTGCCCTTCGGCCCAGTGATTCTCAAAGGGAGAGGAGAGGAAGATTTTGTGCCCCAGGGGACATTTAGCAATGTCTGGTTATCACTTCTCAAGAGAGGGAGGTAGTTGGTGGCATCTGGTGGGTGGAAGCCCCCACAACAAAGAGTTATTGGCCCAAATGTCAGTAATGCCAAGCTTGAGAAACTCTGCTTTAGTCTAATGAATCTGTGGCAAATTAGCAAGGGTGGGCTATACTGGTGTTTCTTTGGCAGGTTTTTAATCTACAGGCCTTCTCTAACCAGTGAACTGAGTCTCAAGTACTTGAATAAGGACAGGCATGCTTCCCTCTCCCAGAGACCACCTACCCAGGGAGGGCTCATGGGTGAGAAGTTGTCAGAACATGTGCAGTGCTTTGGTTTTGCTCATCACCCTGAACTAATCCCAGAATTCAGGGCTGAGTTAAGGATCCAGACAGCTAGTGCCTGGACAACAGGTGTGCCAGGACTTGCACGTGTTGGAGATCAGATCGAGGTGAAATGCATTGCTTTGTTCGTAAAAACTAAAAAGACAGCTACCGTGTGGTAAATGGCAAGTTAAGTCTGAACTCTTCAGGGGTGGCCAGAAAGTCCCCGGCCAGTGAATCAGAAGGACAGGTCTCTCCTGCAGCGTGACTCTTCCTCACTGCAACCACCTGGTGCAAAGGTGTCTTTGTTTTTCTCCCACACTTCCTGACCCCCTCCCATCCTCAGTGCTACTCCCAGCGTTCATGGGCTGGTCGAAGTCTAGGGTTGGAGCCTTTTGGAAATAGCTAATTCACTCTCTTCTTCCTTTCATGGCCTTCAGGAAGACCACAAACTCAGCACTAAGGAATTGGAAAAGAAATATGGTACCAACATCGTTACGGTAAGTCACAGGGAACTAGTGACAGGGAGGAGAAGCCCTGTGACTGTACGGAGGAGAAGGCTGTGTGCTCGGCGTGTGAGAAAAGAATATGGCACCTTTAGGATGAGTGACTTTGAGAATGCCAGTGACCCACATGCCTGGCACGTGAGAGAGGGCTGACTAACCTCAGGAGCTGGCGTGTCTGAACCAAGGCCCTGGTCAAGCCCCTCTGCCGAGCTGTGCAGTTGGTCATAAACAATCCTCTTGACTGTGTGGAGGAAAGCTCTGGTATCCCCAGAAAGGTTTGGATGCTTCCTCATTGTCATGATCAGAAGTTGCTTTTACTCCCTGTGACCAGGAAGTGTGATAGTCTTATTGAAGAATGGGGAAAACCACTGTTAAAAAGCAAGGATCCAGGGGGCCAGCCCGGTGGCCTAGTGGTTAAGTTCGCATGCTCTGCTTCAGCGGCCTGGGGTTCGTGGGTTTGGATCCCAGGTACAGACCTACACGACTCATCAAGCCATGCTGTGGCGGCATCCCACATACAGAATAGAGGAAGATGGGCACAGATGTTAGCTTAGGGCCAATCTTCTTCAGTAAAAAGAGAAAGATTGGCAACAGATGTTAGCTCAGGGCCAGTCTTCCTCACCAAAAGAAAAAGCAAGGATGCAGAGTAACAGTCTGAGAACCTGGCTTGTCTGCCTCCTCTAAGAAGGGACAGTGCCTCCAGGGATCTCACAAATTCTCCCACCACAGAGATGCTGCTTCCTTCTGTGAATTCAAACTCAAATTTCAAGAGTTTGGTGTCTCGACATCACGAGATTTGGATACATCTGTTCAAGTCAACAAAAAGACTTGTTATGTGCAACGCATTGGACTAGCAGTAAGGGGGGCAGAGAGGAGCAGGGGGTCCCTGGTCTTGAGGAGGAGGCTGTTCAGCTGGAGAGGCAGATGTGGAAGAAAGTGTCAGCATTCACTCTGTTCTGCTTAGATGGCAAACGAGAGGTTTACCATTTATGCCGAGAGAATGATAAATTCTGACCAGAGGAGGCTCCCTGGGTGGTGCAGTGGTTGAATTGGGGCATAGGAGGATGATTCAGATTAAGTTGGCAGAGTGCAGGGGGACAGAAAGGACAGAGTGCATCTGGAGAGCCATCCGGGGTTCCTGGGACCAGCGTGCAGGGGAAGGAGGAGGTGAGGCAGAGAATGAGGCCGACGAGAGGTGATGGGGGTGAAACTGTGGAGCACTTTCGTATTCAACTCAGGGATAAGGACTGTATTAGTTGTATAAGGGGTATGATTTCTAAAC
Organism: Tapirus indicus; assembly: GCA_031878705.1. NCBI lineage: Eukaryota > Metazoa > Chordata > Mammalia > Perissodactyla > Tapiridae > Tapirus > Tapirus indicus. The sequence goes on along the minus strand of CM062930.1, from coordinate 87,427,924 downwards.
AGGAAAGCGATTTGACAAGATTAGATTTCAAAAGGCAATTCTGGTAGAATATAGATAGATATGGATATCTACAAATATATCTGTCTATATTTATTTTTTAAGTGGGAGATGGAGGGGTCTAGAAGAATGGGACAATAATCCAGGACTGTGAAATGAGGATCTGAAACAGGGCGGTAGCAGTAAGATGGGAAGGAGGGGGGCAGATTCAGGAGACATTTCAGGGAAATAACTGATGGGATTTTCCTTTGCCGGGGTTTTCAACGAATCCCTCATCCCACTTTCCAAGGTGGAGAAGCAGGAGGAGGAGGAGGTTGGTCCCATGGTGGACTGGGCCATGGCAGGCAGGGATGAGAGATTAGAGAAGGCAGTAGGGAGGAGAAGATATGAATTTAATTTGAATTAAATACTATTTGAAATGTCTCTGGGACATCCTGGTAGAAATGTTCAACAGTCATTGTGGAAGGTAAGTCTGGGGTTCTGGAAAAGGAATTGCAGATGGGGGGATGATGTCAAGTTGGTGACTCCAAATCCAGTTAGTCAGCAAATATTTGAGCTTCTACTACAGAAAAAGCAGTAGACCTTATAAAGGACACAACAGTGAACAAGAATAGTCCTTACCTTTAAGTTGTTTACAATATAATTAGAAAAGGTATGTCAAAGACTTTTCTCCATAAAAGACAGTTTGTGGGAAAAAAAACCCTATGAATGGTAGTACGGGATTTCTAGGCGGCTGGAGGGGCTCCGTGCACCTGTGGATGGCATGCTGACCAGGGATGTTTCTGGCAAGTGATTGCTCGTGTGGGCCTCAGAGGTTTGTAGGACTTATGGCTCTCAACATGAACAAGAACTTAGAACCTAGGGTGGATGTATAAAAAAGCACCAGAGTTAAGGATGAGAAATTAGTCCGAGTGCTATACAGAAGCTCCAGAATAGAGAATGTTTTCTGGATAGTTACTGCATCGCCCTTAACCCTGGTGACCAGCTTCTGGATTTCAAGTTCTTCTTAGCCAAGGTACTCCTATCTCTGGATAAATCTCTAGGGAGCTAAATGCCTTAGCAGAGCAGAGCATAGGGGCTCAGGAGCCGGGTCGCCTGGCTGAATGCTGCGCTACCATTTACTGGCCACGTATTTCAGATTCCACATCTGTAAAATGAGCAGAATAGTAGTACCTTTATCAGAGGGTTATTTTGAAGAATAAATGGATAAATAGATGACGAACACCGCCTGGTTTATAGTAAGTATTAAATGTTCTTTTAGAAGGTGGGGATAGGGGATAAGGCATCGCCCACTCTTCCCGGGCCCTCCCTGGTCACAGTATCTCCTACCCACAACCTGCAGAAGTGTGACATCCAACCCCTGAGGGAGGAGAGATGTCTAATTCCTGTTTGTTTTTGCTTGGCTTTCTCAGGGTCTCTCCAGCACCCAAGCCGCTGAGCTCCTGGCTCGGAACGGGCCCAACGCCCTCACCCCTCCCAAGGAAACACCGGAGATTATCAAGTTCCTCAAGCAGATGGTGGGGGGGTTCTCCATCCTTCTGTGGATAGGAGCCATCCTGTGCTGGGTCGCATATGGGATTCAGTACTTCAACGATAAGTCCTCATCTCTAGACAATGTGAGGCACGGGGGTCTCCTGCCTGGTTTTGTTAAATGAGTAACGGGAAAACAGAACCCTCAAGTAAGGTCTTTACGAGCAAAGCGCTGGGCTGGAATCAAGAGTCTACCACTGATCGATCACTGCACGGGTTTGGGAAAATCAGTAATTTTCCCAGCTGTAAAATAGAAATTATATCTGACTTTCCGATGTCTCAGAGGCAGTATGAGCGTGAATTTCAAAAAAAGAGAAACACTGTAAGTTCTAAGTGGAAAAAAAAAAAGTCTATATCCATGTGGAGTGTTTTTGGGCTCTCTCTCCTCAAAGCCAACTCGCTCCCTCTAACATGGAGAGCGTGTGTGCCTGCTGAGAACTGAGTACCGAAACCACAGAGCTGAGTCTGCCAATGTGACGCTAAGAGAAAGAGGCCAGATGCAGAGGGCCTCACGCTGTGTGACCCCATCGATAGGAAATGTCCAGATCAGGCACCTCCTGGAGACAGCAGATCACTGGTTGCAGGGCTGGGGGCGGGAGTGGGAAATGGCTGACAGTGGGCACGAGGGGTCTTATTAGGATGATGGAAATATTCTAAAATTGGAGTGTAGTGACTGCTGCACATTGTGTAAATTTATTAATCATTTCATTATATACATACAGTGGGTAAATTTTGTGCCTGTAAATGACACTGGGACACACCTGCCCTCTCCCTCACCTTCCCATGGCGAGCTCTAGCCCCAGGAGCTGGCTCACTTCTGGTGCTTGACTTCTCATTGGTGCCTCTCCTCCTCACTCAGGTGTACTTGGGCTCAGTGCTTGCCCTGGTCGTTATTTTGACGGGGGTCTTTGCTTACTACCAAGAGGCAAAAAGCACCAACATCATGGCCAGCTTCAGTAAGATGATCCCGCAGGTGAGTGGCAGCCATCCCTCTCTGGTCTCTGCGTGACTTCAGGTGAGGAAGCGTCAGATGAGGAGAGTGGGGGCCTTGGAGCAGAGGGTTCGTGCTCAAGCCCTGGCCCCATCCCTCACAGCCTGAGAAGTCTTGGGCAAGTGACCTAATCTCTCTGAATCCCAGCTTCCTCACAGGGTTTTGAGATGATCATTGAGGTACAATACAGGGAAATGCTTAGTCAGGAGTAAAGTAGGACAGAAGCAGTCACCGCCCAACATTTTCTCTTACTGCTGGTAAGCATTGGTGAACTGTTTGGACAAAAGTAATTCAGGTGGTTCTGAGGGTAACTGCAGAAGTTCGGGACTGTTCACCGGTAGCCAAGGAGATCAGCCTAGGATTCTGTATCTGTGACCATTGTTGCTTCCGTTTCTGAGGCTCCCTGCATGTTGCCCCCAAATGCTCTCAGCGTGGGAGGCCCACTGCTGCCTTCTTCCCTCAGGAATCCATTAGGTATCCTCTGGGGAGACCGTGCACCACAGCACAGCGGGAGGACCACACTGTCCCTGGCCCCCAGAGCTGCCAGCCGGAGGGGATTCTGGCTGGAATCTCTCGTGCTAAGAAGTGGGAGATCCGCCTCCCGCTCCATTCAGGTGTTCCTGACCTGAGCAAGATGATTAAAAACCCTTTGGCTCAACCTTCAGGACTCTTCCTAGGCATCCCAGCCAAGATCACTCATCCCTCATGACCTCCCTCTCTGCCAGGCCCAGGGCTGTTGCTTTGCTGTATCTGCCCACAGCAGATTTTCTGCTTCCGAGAATATCTCTACGAGCTCCTCCTCAAGAAGAAGTAGTTCTCACAGTCTTCAGGCCTCAAGTAAAAGTCTTTAGTTTCGTTTTTTGCTGTTCTGACAGCTGCGGATTCCACTGCCCCCGTTCCTGAGATTTGCTGAGGTATAGACAGAGGAGGATCTGCATCATTTCGGGATCTGAGGCATGTGTCGCATTTTTCTTTCCCAGCAAGCTCTTGTCATTCGAGATTCAGAGAAGAAGACAATCCCTGCGGAGCAGCTGGTGGTGGGGGACATAGTGGAGATTAAAGGAGGAGACAAGATCCCTGCAGACATCAGGTTGCTGTCTGCTCAGGGGTGTAAGGTAAGTGTCACGGGGCATGCCAGGGTGTGTAACTGGCTGGCGTTCTGTTGTCTTTCCAGGTCTCATTGTACCTGGGGCAGGCAACAAAGTGCCTAATCTTGAACTTTTTTCAAAACTTCTTCTAGGTTGATAACTCATCGCTCACGGGGGAGTCTGAGCCCCAGTCCCGCTCTTGTGAGTTTACCCATGACAATCCCCTGGAGACAAAGAACATCGGCTTCTATTCTACAACCTGTCTGGAAGGTAAGTCGGGCTGGCTCTCAGCACCTCACGTCCCACCCATATCACTTCTCCCTCCTCGGGCTTTATGTTTTTGTCTCTTTATCATCTCTTGCTACAAGGCTTCTCCAAGAGAAAACATGGAATTGAAGAGCCTGGAGAACTGATGTTTGGCCTTTGTAATGTCATGTGCTAAATGATCATGTAAGCCACCAAAGAGAGGACTGTAAGCAGGCCGCGGTCCTCTCCTAGCTGAGGACCCCTGGAATAAAATGTCTACTTCACCTGTAGGCACAGCGACCGGCTTGGTCATCAACACGGGTGACCGCACCATCATTGGTCAGATCGCCTCACTGGCTTCCAGAGTTGGACATGAGAAGACGCCCATTGCCATTGAGATCGAGCACTTTGTTCACATCGTGGCAGGCGTGGCCGTCTCCATCGGCATCCTGTTCTTCATCATCGCGGTGTCCATGAAGTATTATGTCCTGGACTCCATCATCTTCCTCATTGGCATCATCGTGGCCAATGTGCCTGAGGGTCTCCTGGCCACTGTCACTGTGAGTCCGTGCTGCTAGGTGGCCGGTACCCTGCCCCTGTAAATACACGCCATTCTACTATGCAAACTGCTAGTCTCCTCCGTCTTCGGAGCGACACTCCCTCCCCATCAGGGACAACCACGGAACGTTCTAAATAGGCTGTTTCTCAGAGGGACAGAAGGAATTGGGGTATTGTTAATATTTGAATGCACGGTCCTTGAAACTTTATGTTTTCATTTTCAGGAGATCTATCTGTAAATCACGTGTGTTACTTTGCACCTTAAGAGCTAGATAAAACAGACTTGAACCACCACTTAGAGATTTTCTAGAAGTCTGATGCCATCCCCACATTTCCACATTTTTTTTGTGAGGAAGACCAGCCCTGAGCTAACATCTGTTGCTAATCCTCCTCTTTTTGCTGAGGAAGACCGGCCCTGGGCTAACATCGCGCCCATCTTCCTCCACTTTATATGGGACGCCGCCACGGCAGGGCTGACGAGCAGTGCGTCGGCGGGCGCCCGGGATCCGAACCCGCGAACCCCGGGCTGCCAAGCGCGAACTAAACCGCTGGGCCACTGGGCTGGCCCCTCCACGTTTCTTAAAAAGAGAAAAAACTTCCTTGGCCGTTTCTACAACGGAGGAACTTAGGCGCATTGTTTACCTCACTTCTCTTGCCTCTCTCAGACACACACAAATTCTTCCCATTTTTTTCTGCAAAGCAATTCAGCCTTTTCCTGCCCATACCCCCAAATTAAGCTTTGGGTCTCCCTTTGTAAGGGCCCATCTAGTTCATCCTTAAACAACCCGTGCTTCTCTCCCCAGTCTCTGCTGTGGAGGCCCTGTGGGGTCGGGGAAGTGGGCCTTCATGTTTCCAGTTGTATGTCAGGGCAGCCTGCGTGATCATTGGCCTGGGCTGTCCTGAACAAAGAGGAAGACAAGTTGTTTTTGAACTCCAGTCCTCTTCTGACTCCAGCAGATAGTAATTTGAAGAAATCAGGGCCAAAAGAACCCTTTGAGATCCGGGGATCTAAAAGAGAGAGCTAAGAATCTTTAAAATGAAACACAGATGCCTCTTGATTTCCCAAAGCAAGGAGTGAGTCCTTTGGGACAAGCTTTTGGGCACGTAAACGTCAAAGTCCTTTTTACAGATTCATGCCTGTGGATGACAGGAGCTGGGCGGCCAAAGCTCCCTTTATCGTTGCGTGTGAGTGTTGGCCATGGCGCCCTTGCCTGGCTTTGCCACCTGTGGGTCCCTCAGGATCATTTTCTTCAAGGAGCAAAGGGACAAAAAGAGTGTCCCATATTTAATGAGAAAGGATTGTAGCATTAGGGCTTTACCGTGGTTTATTGGCTTCTGGGTCAGCTGTGCTGCGTCTGTAACGATACCTCTGTCCTGAAATTAGTCCAGCTCCAGCTGTTTCTACGTTATTGAACCTGAGTTCACCGTGATGGTTTTCCTCAAAGCGTCTGTCTCTTCTGTCTAGGTGACTCTGTCGCTGACAGCAAAACGGATGGCCAAGAAGAACTGCCTCGTGAAGAACCTGGAGGCCGTGGAGACCCTCGGCTCCACCTCCATCATTTGCTCCGACAAGACAGGGACTCTGACCCAGAACAGGATGACTGTGGCCCATCTGTGGTTCGATAATCAGATCTTCGTGGCTGACACAAGTGAAGACCATTCCAGTGAGTCTTCCGGAGCCTTCAGTCTGGCCCACAGCCGTGGACTCGAGCAGGGGGCTGAGCCGCACGTTGCCGCGGTGGTCTGCGGTCTCAGAGAGTTGTATGCGCGGTGTGGTTCTCAGATAGCAGGCCCGGCCCCCGCAGCCTTCCCTGTCCTTTCTGTTTTCCAGACCAAGTCTTTGATCAAAGCTCTGGAACCTGGGCCTCTCTATCAAAGATAATAACGTTGTGTAACCGAGCCGAGTTCAGACCTGGACAGGAGAGTGTCCCCATCATGAAGGTAAAGCTTATGCGTCACGGCCTTTCTCTCTTCTGATTCGGTGCTTGATTTAATCTCTCCAACTGAGTGAAGTTTGTACTAGTAAAAGCAAGTATGAGTCACAAGACCTACAGGAAATTTTCTTCACCATAACCAGCTCGGAGACATCACAGAGATGTCTGAAAGTTCTCAGAATGTTGATTTAGGTCTTTTGAAAACTCTGTCTCATGCCAGAAAATGAATGTGCCTTTAAGTTACTTTCCTAACTTCTTTACTAGCTAAGTAGATATAATCAAAGTTTCTTCATTACGTAAATGCCGTTCACTGAAGTTTAAAATATAATTGGATGGAAATAGGACTAGTCTTAGAACACAGTCCTCTTGGCAGCAGGTGGAGCTCTCAGGGGCTCTAAACTTCCCTTCCCTGCTCCTCCCCTCTCCCCACCCCTGCCCTGCCCTGCCCTGCCCTCCCCCTTCTTCTCCTTATTTTTTTCCCCTCAGAGAGTCACTGAATCTGTGTTCTCCTGACTTTTCTATTTGCCATCTGCTTCCTTCATTGACTCTTTCTCTTTCTTATATTTTTTGTTTGTTTGCTTTTCTTTCTCATTAAACAGCTCATCAAATTCTCAGAAAACTTGTCAGATTCTCTTTTTGTCCAATCACTTCTCCAGTGAGCTGTGTGTTTCCACTTGGAAGTTTTGCCATGTTAGACTCTTAACAAATTGTACTTGTCGCCTTCCACCTGTGCCTAGCCTGGCTCCAAATCAATATTTTGTCCCACGTTTTCTTTTTTTCTATGACATAACCATTTTACTTGTCATCCAGGTCAGAACTTTTGGAAATCATCTTTAAGTTTCTTCTTTCCTGATACCTAGTGATTCACCAAGTCATGTCATTCTTGCTTCAGAAATATCTATAATGTTACATTTCTATTGTCACTAATACCTTCCATCTAAATAATTGTACCAACCTCTTATTTGACCTCCATGATTCCAGCTTATCCTCCTCTCATCTTTCTTGCACGCCACTAGTTTTTCTTAATACTTCACTAGATGAACTACTTCACCTCACTTTGCTCAAAAACTTTCCGTGCTTCTCTATTTTCTGCTCCTCAGGGCTCAGCCTGCCTTTCTGGGCCCTCTGTACCTCACCGTCTCTCCGCATCTTCCTGCACTTCTGGCACCCACTTCTCGCCTGCCTTCGTGGCGTTCTGGTTTCTGCTCCTCTGTCTGGTTAACCCACTCATCTTGTGCTGTTTCCAGGAAGCAGCCCAGCTCTCCTAGAGCTCTGACGAGTCTGAACTTCCTTAATGCCAGTAGGTTGCACCATTCTGGGTTGAACACTTTTGCCATGGTCTTGAATTATCAGTCATTGTGGTGTAATCGTTTATCTCTCTGTAATTAGTTGGTGAGCTTAGTCAGGTTACATGTTGGTTCATTGAAAATAATCACAAAAGGACCAGATTATATGCTGCAAATATTTATTTATATCTTTTGATTCTCAGAAAGTTGTGGTTGGAGATGCCTCAGAAACTGCTCTTTTGAAATTCTCAGAGGTCATTTTGGGTGATGTAATGGAAGTTAGAAAAAGAAACCGCAAAGTAGCTGAAATTCCTTTTAACTCGACCAACAAATTTCAGGTGAGTCTTTCCTCACAACCAAATCTTTATTATCACTAGAATGGCATTTCTACCTGTAAGTATCCTTTGGTTAGTATGTATTTTGAATAATACTTGACTTCAGAAATAGTCCTCAGGGTTGCAGGGCCTGGGTATCTGGTAAACCCAGAACAGGTTTCCCTTGCTGGCCGCGTTCGTTTGTCTGAAATAGGTAGAGAAAAAAAGAAGGTGAAGATCTTGTCCAGACCTGGCTGCTCCTGTGAATGATCTGTCTATACTATGTATACACACATCCATACACACGTACCACCCCCACCCCCACTGGGTTAACTTTTGCACAACTGAGGGGCAACAGCCACATCCCAAAGGAGAAGTGAAAGGTGGGGAGAATTAACATTTACTGTAGCCTTAGTCTGTCAGACACTTGACACACATTATCTCACTGAATGCTTACAATAAACCTATGACTAATTAATCCCAATTTATAGGTGAGGAAACAGGCCTGAGAAAGTGTTGATGTGACCAGAGTCCCACAGGTATCTAAGTGGCATAACCAATTTTCATACATCTGTTTGACTCCTGAGTCCATGCCTTTTCTACCACAACACAGAGGCAGAACAGTTTAGTTCAGGCCACGTGAGTAAGTCTTGCCCTTCGCGAAGACCAGCGCGAAGCCTCTGAGATGACCAGCCACGTTGTTTCCAATTCTGCAGTTGATGGGGATCTCCTTTCTGCCCGTTGGCTTAGGAGGAAAACGGCCGTCCTTGCCTAGTTGTCTCCCCTCGTTCCAGGCGTGGCCAGCAATCAACTGTCTCCATCGTCCTCGTGTTAGGACAAGTGACCGTTTATTGCCCGAGGTGCTGCCACAGGTGGGATTTCCCACGACTCCAAAGCTGAGGGGGCATCGTGACATGACGGTTGCATAGCAGTAAAGTCTATAAATAGGATAACCGTGTTTGTGTAAGAGTTTCTGGTGATTACTCACACATTTTGTTTGGATGGAATTTAGGATTGGAAAAGAGCTGTTTGTGTTGCAAACATCTTTGTGGATAATGAGCCAAAAAGAATCACAGTTAGCCAAATAGACAACAACAAAAATGTATGATGTAAAATATGAAAGCCAGGAAATCAGATCTCTTGTTCAAAACATAAGTGAAAATAGGATAAGTAACAATCCTAAAATAACAATAGTAATAATAGCTATTACTGGGTTATTTCCACATGTATTTGATTACTCGGTTCTCACGACATGCGTGCTCTTAAGGACTAGGCTGGATGATCTTTCCAATCAGGAACAGGACTCAGAATCCTCCTGGGGCTCCGCCGACTCTGGTAAAGACTTTCCTCGTCACGTGAGAAATGAGAAAACCAGGTTCTGTGAGGCCTCGTGTACAAAATGTTGAGGGAGAAAGTGGGCTACCCCGAGTTGGGACTAGAAAGGAGAGAGGGTCCTGTGGGGTTCCTGCAGAAGGGTCACAGCACCTCTTTGGATGCCGATCCTGCCATGTTAAATCAACACATGAGCAACTCTCATCCCTCAGCAAGGAGCTTCAGAGGTCACGACCTTGCAAGGCCTTGGGTATCATCCGACCGAAGCAAACAAAGTGGAAAGTCTGTGTCTTGCTGATCTTAGAATAGCAGTTCCCCAAACTGAGACTGGTCCATGAAAATATTTTCACTAGTTTATGACAAATTGGAAAATTAGGGCAATCATTTATAAAGTTTTATGTAAAGATGAATGTATTTGGTTTAAACGATTATCCTTTAAATCCTGTATGATTAGGGCAGGGACTTTGGAGCCTGCTAGCCTGAACTGAAATCCCAGCTCAGCCACCTATCAGTGTGTGATCTTGCACACAAGTCATTTACCGCCCCCCCCCCCCCCGCACCTCGTGACCTGCCTTGTGAAAGGCGATAGGTAGTAACAGTATCCACGGCCTTAGGGTAGTTTTGAGACTTAAATGAGTCAATGTGTGAAGCACTTAGAACAATACACGTGACAGAAGTGTCTATTATTTCTACTTTTTAAATGTTAAGATGCCCTATCTTTGAGAAAATGGTAGTGATAATAGGTGGGAGGTTTTCGGTTTGGTTTTGCTTTTGGTTGGTTGGTTTTCTAATGTGTCTTCTTTGGGGGGGAAAAAACAACTTGGGCCGCCCGGTGGGGTAGCAGTTAATCCCCGTGCTCCACTTTGCCGCTTTGGATCCTGGGCGCGTGCTGAGGCGGCATCCCACACAGAGCAACTAGAAGGATGCACAACTATGACATACAACTATCTACTGGGGCTTTGGGGAGAAAAAAGGGAAAAAGGAGGAAGATTGGCAACAGATGTTAGCACAGGGCCAATCTTCCTCCAAAAAAAGAACTAGTACGGAAGTCTATTTGCAAACTTGTTTATAGAAAAAAAACAAAACAAAACTGGCAACCCTGTGTTTGCCTTCTACTTTTTTTTTTTTTTTTTTTGTACTCATCTCTGATACCCAAAAGTCTAAGAACTACTGGTTTAGAATCAACTGATAGACCCAAAATGGTAGAATTTTTCTTTGTTACTTACTCATTCTCTCCCAGACAGTCTGCTTCCTGAAATCCCTTTCAGGGGCTTAGAAGAGTCCCTGGTGTATAATGGCTACATAAGACTCAGCCATCATATTATTGTCTATAAACTTTTTCACCTTTTTCTCAATTATCTCTTAGGATGAATCTAGAAGTAGAATTACTAGGTCAAAGGGTATTGATACTTAACCTTTCTCCTGAAAGCCTATCCGTGAGCGTGCCCATGTCCTTACACCCCTGCCATTTTCTTTCACTTCCAGGCAGTAACACTGGATGGATAAGGACGTGAAGTGGCACAGGAACTCCTGCTGCCCTTGTGCCTGCCTGAGCTCGGAATAGCTTGGGTCTGAAAGGCCGCTGCTCACAATAGGGAGGTAGAGGCAGGAGGTGAGACAGGCGGGTCACAGCCCTCCGACCCCCACGGCCACCCCAGGAGATCTTGTTTAAGGCAGAAGATGTCACGGGCTGACAGCCACATCTGGCCTCCCTAAAGCAGCCAGTTTCTGTTGGCAAGACGAGCTCTACTTAGTTGGCATTCGACCTCAGGGTGCCCCTCTGGGCTGGGACTGAGTCTGGATCTCTGCGTGTTACTTGGCCACAAAATAGAAAGGATGGAACATTCCTGTAGGGAACACGCCTCTTCCATTTTAAGGATAAGTAGCCCAATGGGAGAAAGGGACGTTTTTAATCTTCTTGTCGTGTTGCTAATTAAAAGATCTGTACAGTTCAGGCCCTGAGTAGTAAAGATGGTATCATGATTCAATGGCATGCAGTGTTTAACTCACCCAACTCCTTCCCTCCAGCTCTCCATCCACGAGACGGATGACCCCAATGACAAGCGCTTCCTCATGGTGATGAAAGGGGCCCCTGAGAGGGTCTTAGAGAAGTGCAGCACCATCATGGTCAGTGGCCAGGAGCAGCCTCTGGACGACAGCGTGGCCAAGGCCTTCCACACAGCGTACATGGAGCTGGGAGGCCTGGGGGAGCGTGTGCTGGGTGAGCTCTGGGGGGCAGAACCCCTGTCGGTCGCCCGTTGGGCGTGAGGCTGTATGCCGGGTCAGGGCACAAACTGAGACAGGCTTATGGTCTAGCAGAGTAGCTATGGTGTCCACGTGAATCACAGGAAGAATATGGTTAATAGCATGGTAGACTTGTAAGAGAAAACTGTATGATGGCATCGAGGAGGTTGGGTCAGTTCCAGATAAGGAAAATTGGGGGAGACTTTATGGAAAGAGTTACATTTTAAACTGGGCCTCGAATGACAATGTTTGAAGGGACGGCGGGGGGGGAAAGCATTCACGGGAGAAGGAACGACACAGGCCAGAGCACAGCGGTGGAAGTGGATGGGGTGTGTGCACGCCCTGGTGGTGAGCCCCGTCTGTGTCGAGTGTTGCAGGGCAGATGAGATGACACGGTCATGGGAAGTGGGCCTGGAAAGATAGATTGGAGGTCATGACGTGGAGTGTCTTCTCGGGGTGAGTCGCTGGGGGTTCACTCTGCTGTCAGTGGGGAGTCACTGAAGGCTTTGCAGCGCGTGAACTTGTTTTTTAAAGGATCGTTCTTGGCAGCAGCAGGGAGAGGTTCTCCATGGGTCTCAGGAGGAGGTGACTGCCCTCACGCAGGTTACAGAGGGCGGGAATTTGATCCAAGGCAATCGGAACGTGAGGAGGGGTCAGATACAAGAGACTGCAAGGAGGCAGAATTGGTAAAACTTAGCAACTAATTAGGGGAGAAAAGTAAGTTTAAAAAATTTTGAAGTTTCCCACTTAGCGATTAGGGAAAAAATACTGCCAGTAACAGAGACAGGGGATGTTAGATGTGGAAGAACTACAGAAATACAACCACTGTGGTGGGAGCTTACTTGTGGTAATTTCGTGGTATCCCAGGATGTGTTCTATGGTGAGCATCACGGGTTGATGTGCCTCTGAACCACAGAAAAATGAATTCAAGGCGACAGATGTTCATGGCTGATGATAGGCTCATTAAACATCGTGAAAGTTCTTGCCAGAAGAGAGGGAATCTGTGGAATGTGTGTTTCTAAAGAAAATTTGAGTTTGTAAAGCAAATAACATGTACAAAGGAGATGATGATCTTTAAGCGTGCCTTAAAACTCCCCCGGCACCGGGTCATCTTTTCAATGCAGGGCTGCCGCCCGTCTGACTAGAGTCCCTCTAGCAGCCCCATGTTTGATTCTCAAAGTCTGTGCCGTACTGCAACGTGGAAGGCAGCGGGCCATGCTGAGAATGAGTTTGATGTAAAAGCTGATGAGAAAGTGACACAATCTGGGACGTCCCACCAGATGCTGGAGTCCCTTCTCCCTCACCCTGTGAGAGGCAGATGGCTTCTGAGTAACCAGCGGTTCTACTCCATTCCTAACGGCCTCCCTCTCACCCTTACCTGGGTTAAAAACTAAGCTTTGTACCACTCCCCTGACACCCCAGATTCTGGCCTCGGTTTGTGCAGTGGCACGTGCTGTTTTCTCTGCCTAAAATGGCCTTTCTACCCCTAATGTCCCTTCTTTCCCTGGGAAGTGTTTGACTCCTCTCTCAAGAGTCAGCTCCCATGTGACCTCCTTGGTGATGTCTTTCCTGATTCCCCAGGTGGCTGAAGCATCTCTCGGCCCTGTAACACTCACCATGCTTTATCACGCTTTGTCTCTATGTCTCTGTCCCCACACTAAACTGGGACATCTTCAGAAGTAAAGGCTGTCCACTCTTGGTCTTTATATCCCTAGAGCGTAACAGAGAACTAATGGGCACACAGTAAATTATTTTTGGATGAAATATGTCTTTCCTAATAACAAAATGCATTATAGAATTGAAAGAATTAGACTATTCTGGTATGCTCTGAAGTACTGGTAAAATAGTAAAGGACCAAGGGTGTATGAAAGTGTTCCTCCTTTTCTTTTGTCATTTCTTATCCTAGTTTCATTGACTCCCAAATTCATGCCCATTCCAGGTTTCTGTCATCTCTACCTGCCAGCAGATGAGTTTCCAGAAACCTATTCATTTGATGTAGACACCATGAACTTTCCCACTTCCAACCTTTGTTTTGTGGGGCTCTTGTCCATGATCGATCCCCCTCGGTCCACTGTGCCTGACGCGGTCACCAAATGCCGGAGTGCGGGGATCAAGGTGGGAGTTACTTTCGTGACTTAAGGTGTCCTCCATTTATGTTGTATCCCTTTCTAATAACATTTGTCCTAGGAGATAGTCAGCATTTAGGTCTCTTTAAGTAACTATCATAATTCCCTTTTCTTTAATCTCTACTTTTACCATACTAAGATTCCAGAACCTGTCCAATAAAAGGAAAATGACTGTGTCTATGTGGAATAAATCATAATAGCAACTGCAGTGAGAAGAAAGCTCTCTCTCTGTGCCATGAAGTGGCCATATCTTGCCCTAGACTATGATAGACGATAAAAGGTTTTATTACTTAATCTCAAGGTTCAGCTTTGTCGTCCTTTGCCTTCATGATATTGAAACCAAAATATTAGTTCCATTGCCAGCTTAACATCAAGTCTGCTGAAGCACCGTGAGGCTGTCCCAAGTAGACATCTGCCAGCCCTTTCACAAATAAGTAACATCGAAGGGAAAACACTTCCTCTAATGTCAGAGGAGGAAATGTAGGAAGCTTAGGAGCAAGGATAGAGTCAGTGGATGAGTGTGTCCTTCACAGACAGTTCTGTCTTTGATGTAAAGATCAAGAACTGCCCATCAGGGCAAACCACGCTAGTCACTAGCCACGTTCTGTAGGTCATGGTGGAGTGGGCAACACTGAACCGTCCCTACTCCAGCCAGCTGAGTTCCTCATTGTCCACGTGCCTTTCTTGTTGGTTGTGTTCTAGGTTATCATGGTTACAGGCGACCATCCAATCACAGCCAAAGCCATTGCCAAGAGTGTAGGTATCATTTCAGCCAACAGTGAGACAGTGGAAGACATTGCAAAGCGTCTCAACATCCCTGTGGAGCAAGTGAACAAACGGTGAGCACAGAACCGACGTAGCAGAAACTCACGTTCTTATCCGTGGGGCCCTGTTGACTCTAAAGAGCTGTGCTGTTTGGGACAAATACCCTTTTTGCCAGAGACTCTCTCAGGGTAATACTAGGCTGGTTTCCTCTGTAATTAAGATATCCATTCATTCACTCCAAATTTTATCGAGCACCTGAGATGGGCCAGGCCCTGTATTAATACCACTGTGCTGAAATTGGTGTTGTATTCCTTGTATGAAATTGCAAAACCCAGTGAAGTAGAACTGAAAACTTAAGTGCCCAATTTAGAGAGAACAACCGAAATAAAGAATTTATATGAAATTACTTGCCATTGATCCAGTTGTCTAATCAGGAATACGAAGAACCTTTGGGTTCTGTGCGATCCCCTAGTGCGCATATTAAGTATTTATTCATTTGCTTCATAATGTGTAGCTGTGTAAGCAGATGCTTCTTTTCTTTTCTATTTGGTAGTAAGTAGAATGGAAGCTTCCTGAGGAAAGATTTGGTTTTTCCTGTGTCTCCTAATTCTTTTAATTATGTCCATCCTTTAGTCCATTCATCTACCCATCCATTCATGTATTAATTTTTTCAAGAATTAATTGTTCAGTGCCAACTATACACCAGGCACCATGCTAGACACTGGAACTAGACAGATCTTCCTTGACTTACGATGGGGTTACGTCCCGATGACCCATCGTAAGTTGAAAATATCATTTCAATTTCAATCATTTCAATATTTTCAGTAAGCTGAAAATGTGTTTAATACCCCTACCCTACCAAACATCAGAGCTTAGCCTAGCCTACCTAAACGTGCTCAGAACACGTCCATTAGCCTACAGTTGGGCAAAATCATCTAACACAAAGCCTATTTTATGATAAAGTGTTGAATATCTCCTATAATTTATTGAATACTGTACTGAAAGTACATCAGAATGGTTGTCTGGGAACAGAATGGTTGTAAGTATGTGGATTGTTTACCCTCGTGATCACAGGGCTGACTGGGAACTGCGGCTGCTGCTGCCCAGCATCACGAGAGAGTGTCCTACCGCATAGCGCTAG
Source organism: Tapirus indicus (assembly GCA_031878705.1). Classification (NCBI taxonomy): domain Eukaryota; kingdom Metazoa; phylum Chordata; class Mammalia; order Perissodactyla; family Tapiridae; genus Tapirus; species Tapirus indicus. The sequence continues at coordinate 87,412,372 of CM062930.1, read as the reverse complement.
CCCCGGAAGGGATCAAAATTCAAAATTCCAATTAAAGTTTCTACTGAATGCGTATCACTTTCATAGCATCGTAAAGTTGAAAAATTGTTCCGAACATTTGTAGTAGCAAACAGACCAGACACTCTCCCCGCCCTAGGGGAGCTTTCCATCTAGCCAGAGGGACAGAGAAATAAAAACTAACTGTGATGTGATGTGATAAGTACAATGAAGGAGACACACAGGGGATGAAGGAGCTGGCAGTGGGGGGAGAGTTACTTGGACTGTTGATGATTTAAATGATCAAAGACTCCAAAGTCTCAGTTAGAAAATAAATGTCATTGGTTTTATTACCCATGTGGAGAAAAAAGGGAAAGACCAATGAACCCTTTCTAGTTTACCTAAGTATCTGTGCCTTTTAGGAGTACAGAGCTGTCGAGTAATACATTATTTCCGGGGCAACAAGTTACCAGTTAAGACAACCAGAGTTACAGCCTCTGGGCACAATAGCAATATCTGTAGTCTGAGAGTATTCCAACACTTCTGTGTGTGAATCACATTCATCTATGAAAACAGGTTTGGAGCTTTTATTTGTATTGTTTTAAAAAATAACAGGATTCTGCATTTTCATACAAGTCACCACACCGAGCAGGAGAGTGGGGTGGATACTTTTGTGAATGTTTTCAGTTCTCCACTTTAGCAAAGGCAGCAGGACCCACACAGGCCTTAGGGCAGTGGAGGGGTGGAGGGCAGAGACCCGAGAGTCCAGTGGGCAGGAGGGAAGAGCCAAAGGGGAGGTGAGGCTCAGTGACACGGGCTGCACCAGCCTTGCAGGCCAGTGAGGGATTCGGGGAGGGTCTGCCCGCAGACAGTGGACAACCTCTGAAGAGTTTTAGCAGGGGCCAATGCGGTCAGATCTGCATAATCAGTAGTTCTAGAACCTTACTGTTAGAGTCAGCAGACAATAGTTTTCCCCAAAGAAGACCTCAATAGATTTTTCTCCCTACGTAGCTCATTGCGTAGGAGACACCCTGTAAATCTGAAATAAACAACAGCAAAAAGAATCGTTGCCCATGTGTTTCGGCATAAGCTAAATCCTAGGACCCAAAACATAATAAACAGGCAGTTTTTTACCCTCCTTTTACTTGTTTAGTAAAACATTGCCCCAGGAAGTACCACTTCTCACCCATTTCTGTAAGGAAAAGGCTAGTTGGCTTGCTCCTATTGTTGTTTGATACCAGGAAATGGCCTTATTTTTAGCCTGTTTACTCTTGAAATGGAGACCAAAGTGTCACCAGTACCCATAACCCTGTCATCCCACTGGAGTATTAGCTGTCAGGGACATTGGGTACCAGGTAAAGCCAAAGAGGCTTCAGCCCACTTCCTGCCCAGAGCAGTGTTTCCACCTAAGATCCGACCTTTGGCCTCACCTGGTTCCTTCTGGCCCTTCTAGGGACGCTAAAGCCGCGGTGGTGACCGGCATGGAGCTGAAGGACATGAGCCCGGAACAGCTGGACGAGCTCTTAACCAACTACTCAGAGATCGTCTTTGCCCGGACATCCCCCCAGCAAAAGCTGATCATCGTGGAGGGCTGTCAAAGGCAGGTGGGTGGACAGCAGCGCCCGGGGAAAATTCCACGTCTGTCACTGTCCTGCGGGGAAATGCCAGGCTGAGATCTGGATCCCAGGTCGGGGCTGTGGTGCCTTGTAAACCTCTCAAGAGACAGTTCTTTGCCCGTCCTCGTCACTCTACATTTCTGCCTTCTCGGGAGGCTGACCCTCTACCCTCCTTTGAGACCCTCCCACACACAGCACCGTGCTCCCAGAAAGACTTTCTGACAGTATAGAAAGATTTAGAAACGTAAGCTATAGAACAAGAAGTGTAAAGACACGAGATATAAAATGTGCACTTTCACCTGCCGCACACACTGGTTTAATCACTCGAGCACATCTTGTTTGCAGCTCATTGTTCTTGCTTCTGGGATTTCTCGTTTTTGTCTTTTCCCCAAAACCCAGAATGGACCTTTCGTTTCCGCTCCAGTCGTCCTCACAGCCTCAGGACGAAAGGGGGACTGTGTTGTTCGTGCCAACTTGTGACCTGTCCACTCCCTTTCTCTGTGCCCCGTAGGATGCAGTTGTCGCTGTGACGGGCGATGGCGTTAACGACTCTCCAGCTCTAAAGAAGGCAGACATTGGGATTGCCATGGGGATAGCAGGTTCTGATGCAGCCAAAAATGCAGCCGACATGGTCTTGCTGGATGACAACTTCGCATCCATCGTCACAGGCGTGGAGGAGGGTGAGCGAGGTCTCGTGGTCTTACCAAGGGCTGGGGTCCCCTGGGCGACCCACAGCAAGTCCTATAAGGAGAAATATCTTTGCCTAGGTCGCCTGATCTTTGACAACCTGAAGAAGACTATCGCTTACACCCTGACCAAGAACATTGCTGAGCTGTGTCCCTTTCTGATCTACGTCATTGCTGGGCTTCCCCTGCCCATTGGCACCATTACTATCTTGTTCATTGACCTGGGCACAGACATAGTAAGTAGCACTAAAGGGGGCAAGGTCTGTTAACTGCTCTTGGTGAACTTCAGAGTCCACCTTCAAGGACAAGGAGATGGACTCAATCAGTGCTTCTCAGACTTGGATGGGATGGAGCCTGAAGTACTGCATTTCTCACAAGCTCTTAAGGGATGCCGATTCTGCTGGCCCATGGGCCACTCTTCAGAGGACAGAGAGATCTGTCACATGTTTGGAAGTTAAAACCACTTCACTCCATTTAAGAGCTTTCCAAAACCTGAGTTCTTCATCCTCCAAAAAAAATATGCCATTGGTCAGTTTTAGCTCACATCCTCCCTTTGCTTTTGAGAAGATGGAGCCATCACCAAAATAGTCCCTGTGCCACTGGGGGCCCAGTGGCCAAAGTGATCACCCACAGCTGCCCCTAGTTAAGTAAAAGCATCTGTCATCTGGAAGCCCCTCACCTCCACACAGTAAGAAGTAGCAGTGACCAACACTTCATGAAACCTCACAGTGACCTACAATAGCGTCACCTAAACCATTTAAGAAAGCTTCATGACAGTTATTCACGTGGCTATGGCTCACACAGCAAAGGGGAAAATGGCAACAGGGGGCAAGCTGAGCTCACAGTGGGGAGGACGGCCCTGCAAATTGCCGCCTCCCCCACTCTTGTTTTCTATGGTACCCAGGTAACCTCCACATGGCAGGGAGATTGGAGACGTCTTTGCCTTAGAGGGGAACTGAGGTCCCCAGAGTTTACAGTCAGACCACTTTCCAGGCCCTTTATATGTGCTCCATTTTCTCCACTTCACTGGTTCTTCCAATGTGGCTCAGGCATCACCTGGGAACTTGTTGGAAATGCAGATGCTCTGGCCCAGCCCAGACCTCGTGAATCAGAAAGTCTGGAGGTGGGGCCCAGCCATCTTTTAACAGGCCCTCCAGGTGGGAGGACCTGTGAGAGAACCACTGTGATCCGGTGGCATGCCAGAGGAGGAGATAGTGGTAGGAGAAATCTGCCTCAGAGGGGAAAATGGTTCATAACCAGCATTGTTTAGAACTGCCAACACATCAGAAAGCAGGTTGATTTTTAAAGCTGACTATTCTTAAATTCCTTACACACAGTGCATGCCATTGCCTGCACCCTGGGTAGACAGTTCCATAACCCCACCACTACCCGCCAGCAGTCCCACCCCTACTCCTCAGGCCCTTGCTGTGCATCCCTACTGCTGTCACCATTCTGTGGAGCGTAGTGTCTTGGTGTGTGTTCACGGGCTCTCTCCCCCTAGATCCCCTCCATTGCCTTGGCTTACGAGAAAGCTGAAAGTGACATTATGAACAGGAAGCCTCGCCACAAGAAGAAGGACAGACTGGTGAACAGGCCACTTGCCATCTACTCTTACCTGCACATTGGTACGATGAGGGCGTTTCTCGCAAGTCACACAAGGGACCACCTGGAGAATTCATTCCAGTCATAGTCAGAAACTGTTTGTCCTTGTGGGGTGGGGTTGGGATGGGGGGAGGAACCAGAGGAGAATGAGGGCAGGGCCGTTCTGAAGTCCTTCTAGCACCTCTCCCTTTTCTCTTTTGTTTTAGGCCTCATGCAAGCCCTGGGCGCTTTTGTTGTGTATTTTGTGGTGTACGCGCAGGAGGGCTTTAGACCCAGCGCTCTCATTAACCTCCGGGTGGAGTGGGAGAAGGACTACGTGAATGACTTGGAAGACAGCTATGGACAAGAATGGGTAAGGCAGGGGCTCGTGCCATCCATGTCCTCCTGTTCTCCCCTCCCGTCCCTGCCTTGCCCGGACTGGCACAGAACTCTCATTTCCCCGACAACCTTAGTGAAGCAGAGAGGGTGTGACTTTTCTCAGTTAATAGGGCCTGTGGGCCACTGGGTTACATTGGTTTGGCCTTTGCCACGATTCAGCCTTGTCCCTCACACTAGATGCCTGGACCTCAGTGTTTTACATTAGCTTTGCAGTTGATATGGAGGAGTAACCTGTCCAGCAGTGCCCACAGTTGGGCCAAATCAGTTAAGGTAGCATCTTTTCCTACTCACCTCGTTAAAGAAAAAGAGTGTTTCTTTCCAAACACAAGGAGGTGATCCTCTCTCAGTCTTGGTGAGGTGGGGGAAGAGAGTAAAGCTCTGCAGAACTGCATGGAGATCTCCCTGAAGTTTTCCCTCCCCGGTCTCACGGCCTCCTCTTTCTCCACCCGTGAACAGACGAGGTACCAGAGGAAGTACTTAGAATGGACGGGCTACACGGCTTTCTTCGTTGGCATCATGATCCAGCAAATAGCAGACCTGATCATCAGGAAGACCCGGAGGAATTCCATCTTCCAGCAGGGCCTCTTCAGGTACTGGCCGCGTCCGACCGCGTGGTTCACCCGGGCCTGCGATGCTGCGATGATGAGAGCCGTGCCCGTAACACGAGGCGTTGACCCCGCCGGGCGTGTGGTCCTGGGGCCATGGGAATTCAGAATCTGTTTGCTTTTGCGTGTCTTGTAGAAACAAAGTCATCTGGGTGGGGATCGCCTCGCAGATTATCATCGCGCTACTCCTCTCCTATGGCCTTGGAAGTGTCTCAGCCCTGAGTTTCACTATGCTCCGGTGAGTTCCTCTTCATCAGTGGGGAGGAAGGAGCTGGCCCCATTCTGAGCTGTCGCAGCCTAAAGAAACATTAGGATTCCAGGGGGTTCTTTCCCCTCAGGTCTTTCAAAAGAGGTAAAACGGAATTGGTTATAGAGTCAGAGGCTTTGACCTGTTAGTTTTCCCCAAAGAGGAAATGGGTTTTCCGTACCTCACCATCTCATCTGTACCCTCATCCAGCGGGTCACTTCAAAGGCAGGTGTTGCTTCTAGCCATCACGGTCCAGGTTAAATAAGAAGCTTTCCAGTTTTATGTTGTACATGAGTACATGTTGCCATATACTCTCACCTGCACATTGGTACGATGAGGGCGTTTCTCGCAAGTCACACAAGGGACCACCCGGAGAATTCATTCCAGACCCAGTATTTGTTGTTCTCTCCAGTAAGGCGGGGAAAATGAACAAGAAGCCCTCTGCCTATCGGCAGGGGCGAGGCCTTCTCTTTGGATGCATTAGGACTCACCTTCCTGCCTTCTGCTTCCAGGGCTCAGTATTGGTTTGTGGCTGTGCCACATGCCATCCTGATTTGGGTGTATGATGAAGTGCGAAAACTTTTCATCAGACTCTACCCTGGAAGTAAGTAGTACTGTGATTTTTGAGACTCTGTTCATCTACTTCAACAGACTCTTCATTTCTTATTTACTTTTTTCTACCTCTGCAGGTTGGTGGGATAAGAACATGTATTATTAAGACCACCTTACTTCCCAAGCCTCCCAGCCGCACACCGGGGTCCTTCGTCTTCTGGCCACTAGCTGGGAGACTTCTGCAGGAGGGACATCGTCAGAATGCGTACAAGAAAAGGCAGAGAGCTATCTGAAAGATGCTCACTGATGTTTTGTATTTAAAGGAGAGACTCAACTTTTTATATATGATTTTCATGTCTATATCCATCTCCTTATTTAAAAATATGTGAATTTCAAGGTAATGGTGTAGGGAAGAATGACGTGTTTATATGTATATAAAACTCACTCATATTAAATAGTCTTGGGTAATCCAGACCTCTAGTGGGCTCTCCCTTCTCCTTAAGCTCCAGATTGGAGTGTTCAGACCTCCATTCCACACCCTTTAAAGGTCCCATGACCTCCCTAAGATTTCTGTCAATTCCAGGAGAGCTTATATTTTCACAGTGACCATGCTCCAAAAAGACTAATTCAGCTGAAGGTTTGCAAGAGATGGAAGTGATGGCAGGTTTACCTCACAGCAATATGGACAGCATCAGTTTTACCCGAGACGTCCTCCTCACGGTCTTCAGCCACCTGGCTTCGCGCCCCCTCATCCCACCTCTCGCCAGTCCTGGGTGCCCGCCTTCCCACGTTGCCCTCCACCTGGACCACCAGCCCCCCCAAAACTGAGCTCTAAGTCCATTTTGCACATCCCAGCTCCAAATGCTCTCCCGGCCCAAAGGGGTTTTCGTTTGCCAGGATTCAGCCTCAGCAGAGAACCGTTGTGGTTTAAAACAGTAATATTTATTTCTTGTAAAACAGTTGCAAAGCACTCTCTGGTACTAATTTTATGTCAGTCATGTTTCGTGATTTATCTTAGGTTTATTCATGTGTGACACGTACATCCATGTTGACAGTCCCAGAGAGGCCTCGTTTTTGAGTAAAAGATGTTTTATAAAACCAGGTCTAATTGTGGCGTTCTAATTAATTAGAGCTTTTCCTAGAATGCAGAGCATAGGACACAGAAAAATGAGATGTAGTTTCTTTTTTTTTTTCCTTTTTTGCTACTTCTGGTGATTTTACTTTTCTGTGGAAGGCTGAGAATGTAGGGCTTCCATCTGAACTCTTCCTCGCCAGCACCCCCACTCTGTACCCTGAGTCTCTGGTGTGCCCACATTTTTATGTCAGGATTTCTATGGGAGGACGTATCTTTCAGCAGCAGCACAGTAGGGAAAGTAGTTTTCATAGCCTTTCCATCAACTTGACACTCAGCACAAGAACTGATTTGCCAGAACCTGAAAATTACATTTGGTTAAACTTTTTCCATTCAGTGACCTTTCCCCATCACCTCTCCTCCATTATTTCTTTGTCTAAAGGACAATGTCTAAGGACATGGTGCTGCTGGTGGCTCTAGATTGGTATAGCTGCAGCAGGAAAAGGGAGACTTAGACCCACGGTTCTCTACCGTTTTCTCAGAGGTCACATTTAGAAGCATGAAAGAAGTCAGGAGGCCGTGACTGTAACTACGTAAATAGATTATAATGCACAATGTGTTTGTTTAAGTTAAAATAATGTTGTTGTCCTCGAGGTGTTTAATCTCTGTATTCAGCCACAATTATCACTGGACTAATCTCCATTCTATCAGTAGTTCCAGTGACTGGAAACCCTTTCCAGGCAGCGTCACCATGGCCCTCTCGTTCCAGTCTTGACAAAACAGCTAATGCTTTCTAAACTTCAGCCAAAAATAACTTGTCCTCACTCTTTTTTCCTGCCAGGCTGTCCAAGTGCCGCTGGCTATGACCATCCTGTCAGAGCCAGCCAGCGAAGGTTGTTAATAGAGCACAAAGCTGTGGGAAGGTTAACTCGGGGTGGATTAACTTTGAAAGGAGTTAAATGTGAAATAGAAGTCTCTTCACAGCAGGAACCCTGTCTGGAATAACTTTCATATTGTACATACCTACTTTTGCAAAAAGTTGACACTCAGATATTTGTAAAATGAACAAATAACTAATTTAAGGAATCCCAGAATAAGACAGGTATATCAAATAGCTTTATTTCAGTTGCAGACAGAAAAAGACAATAAAATCCCATATCAGAGGGTTTCTTTCCAGAGGGATTATTAGTCTAACCCATTAAGGCCTAGATATTTTTTAGAAAAAATAACAGTTAATTTAAATCTAATTGGTGTGGCGGAATAAGTCAGAGATAGAAAGATGAGGCTGGATTTACAGAGTCTGTTTTTTTAAACTGTTTTATTCTGATTATAAAATTATAGCCCATTTTAGAAAATTTGGAATATCCAAGAGTCAAGAAATTAAAATCACCCTAATCTCAGTACCTACTAATAAACCTAAATGATAGAGTAGGTATTTCTTTGGGGGTTTTCTACACAGATACTCATTTTTAGGCAAGATCAAAATATCCAGTTTTCTATTCTGCTTTTTTATTTCACATTGAAGACCTGATTATAGCGACTGTGCAGTGCTCCATGCTGAATGCTCTGACCGTGTCCCCACTGTCGGATGGTTCATTTAGGTCCTACTATTCATCTTTTTTTTTTAAAAGGCTGAATCTTGTCGTTAAATCTTGTACTCCATCTCTGATTATTTTATAGTAGATTCCTCAAAGTGGAATTAAGGGGTTAAGAGCACTTTTAAGGCTCTTGATACACATTGCCAAATTTATTTTCAGATAAGCTATATTAATTTACATTCCCGCCAGCAATAATAAAGCGAATTTTTATCTTGCCTGTCATTAGCATATGAGAGATCTGTCAACTATAAGTTCAGAGTGCCTGCTCTGCAGTCTGAGAATACAGCAGGGAACAAGACAGACTCACGAGCTGGTAAGGACAGAACGGGGCTTAGACAGTCAGTTACAGGATAGGGAGGTGTGGTGAGCCTACTGTAAATGTGGGTGTTGGGAAAGTCCTTCCTGAGGAGGTGAGTGAAAAGGAACAGCTGCTGTCAAGAACAGAGAGGAGAGAATTCCAGGAAGAGGAGACTGTGCAAAAGCTCTGAGAGGACAGAGCAAGGTGTGGCAGGAGCACAAACAGCAACAGGAAGACTGGTTCATCGGGCAGTTGGAGAAATAGGCAAGAATCTTATCACATACGGTCTCATGGCCCATGTGAAGGAGGTTGGATTTCATTACAAATACAATGTCAAGCTATTGAAGATGATAATAAAGGTAGTGACTTGCTCCAGTTTATGTGGTAAGTTCACTTTAGGTTCTGTGCTGGAGGATGGAAAGAGAGCCAGGCAAGAATACACGCAAGGAGGTGAGGTAGGAGGCAAGGAAAGCCATGACTTAGACTAGGCAAGGGGTGACAGTATGAGACCAATGTGTGGAGCGCTGGGTCTTGTGAGTGTGTATGTGTGTGGACCTTTAACTGGATAAACAGACTTCTATGGAGGAATTGTGTAAGGGAGGTTACCAGTAGATGGTCCAAATCAGGCCCCCAGAAAGACCACCAATCTCCCTGAGTGACTACATTATTATCAAGATGGGGGAAGGAAGATATTGAGGCAAGGATCTTCTCTTAGGAGACTTCTGAAATAGAACAAGATACATGTCTAAGTGCACATGTGCTCATTGCTTCTGCCTCTCCGTTGACAAAGATTAAAGGGTCTCCACGTGCGTTCATTCTGCCAGCATCATGCCATAGTGGAGTTTTGTGTCTCAGGACAGTGACAGCTGATATTTATTACATACCTGTCCTGGGCACTGTGATAACTTCCTAAAGCAGTATCTCATTAACACTGACAACAGCCCCAGCAGTTAGCATCAACCTTATTACAAATGCAAGACTCAGAGAATGCAGGAAATGCAAGAAACCCAGACTTAGACGTAAGTGACTTGCGCAGCACTGTCCATTTCTTTGGCTCCACTAAGCGGCTCAACTTGGGAATCTGTAAAGTGGTGTGGGGAGAATTTGTGCTTCGACGGGAAACCGCATGCCCTCTACAGCACTCCCTTCGGGCGTGCTCGACAGCACTGAGGTTCTGGAGGATTGAGAGCAATTCAAGACATGCCTTGTCGAGAGTTACGCAAATGAATTCTGTCTCATGACGTGATGGGCAGGCCTTCCTCTGGAAAAGCCAGTTTTGCTCCCTTTGCACAATCATCTGACATTCCTCGACTCCAGATAAATGTGTGCTTTGCTCCTTTGTACCAATTCTAACAACTGCCTAGTTCTCCATCTAAATAATGAGCTAAGTAAAATCTTCAACGCTTGTTCATTTCGTATGTGTATGAGAGTCAGGATTTTATCTTTTCTTTGAAAATTATCCTTTCACAACGAGAAGAGGAAGAAAACCACCACTCACTCCTTCCGGGGCAACCTTAGCCGTGGCACAGTCAGGCGTCTGCCAGTTCCAGCTGCCCATGCGTGAAACTGCGCCACCAACTTCAGTGCCGCTGAGCTGCGCAGCCAGCCGTCCGTGCAGGCCCCCGGGACTGGCTTCCAGTTTTCACTTGGGCTTCATCGATGCTGTTTTTGCCGCTTCTGACCAGATCTCTCAGCAGGCTCTTTGCTCCCCTGACCCCATTCCTAGTTCCTCACCCTCCCCTCTGACATACTAGGACCCAACTCGGGATTTTATCTTCTTGGTTCAGAGGTTCTAAGACAGAGTTTAATGGAAATTTAAGACAAAAGCCTGATTCATTCTAAAGGGATAGAAGCTCCCCTCTGCAGAGTCGTCGTGAAGATAAATTGAGATATTGTGAAGCAAAGCATTTTGTAAGCCTGAAAATATTACAATTTATTGGGGGATTTTTTACATTTTATATTTACAACATGGGATTTCTTCCTTTTGTATTCATTTCTCAACAAACTGAGCACCTGCTAGGCACATGGCACCGGACTAAACGATGTGAGAAACAGTAAGGCTGACGACTAAGATTGTGGTGCCAGCCTCAGAGGGGCAAATGGTGCAGCAGGAGAGACAAGACGTGTTTGCAAAGAAGCTGTGGATCAAGGACAGGGTTCGACGCAGGCAGCAGAGGCACAGAGTGCGGTGGGGGTTGAGGACACCACCCCCGGCAGGCCCGGCTCAGCCCTTCGGAGGTGGGATTTCAGTGGCAGTGATGAGGGACAGCATGGCAGTACAGGGCAAGGAATGGGCGGGGTCCAGAGATGTGTCCCAGGGGGTCACAGTGTGTGCAAGGCAGGTTTCAAGCTACCTGGGTGAAGTAACTGCAGGGCGGAGACACGTACTTCAGCTCTCAGAACTCCCCGTGAGCATGGGTCCAGGGTTCCCCCTGGTCATCCCTGGGGGCTGCAGTATCTGTGACCAAACCCCTAAGAGACAGAAATAAGATTGCTCGTGGAAGTAAAACTACCCAACACATCCAGGGCCAGAGCAGAGATGGCAGAGTCACCTTGAATAAGGAGACTGTGATACTAAAGAGGTGTGAGTCAGGAAGCGGCCATCCACAACAGAGACAAAGAAAAGGGACAGGGAGACCCAGTTGACGTGTCCACCCAAGCCCTGTCAAGGGGAGGGGGCCTGGTTCCACTGAACCAGTGGCATCCTCCTCAGGTCTAGTCCTAATGTGGGGATAGGCAAGACTGGTCCACATCAAGTCACATCTGCTTCCTCTAATCCACACTCGTCTATTTGACCTTCTGACTTCTGACACAACCAGGGGAAGAAGGCCTGGCAGGAGAATATGAAGACCTCATGCCCTTGGCAGTTATTTCATAATGTAAGTTAATAAATTGGCATCTGGTTTACACACTTGAGCCTCTATTACTCCAGTCATGGTGGAATCAGCCTCTATGAAGCTGCTAAGTCCCCAGAGAAGACTGAAGGGCCGTTGCCCCTGACAGATCTGTGATCATTCGCTTTAATGTCTAGGTTGGGAAAGCGTGGGCCGGTCCTAGGGGAGAGTGGGAGGTAAGTCAGGTTGTGGGTAAACGGCGGAGCCCTTGAGTGACTGGCTAAGGACTCAGGACGTCCTTCAGCAGACAATGAACGAAGAAAAAGGCCAACATGTTAGGGGTTTGTGTGGATTAAACAAGCTTATCATGTAGCGTGTCCAGCAGTGTTCGCAGCACCCACTAGTAGCTCAGAAGGTGTTAGCCATCCTCGTTAGAACTTCACAGGTGCTCACACTGGACTGTAAGGCTCTACGCAGTGTGCCTCTGACCCCCCATGCTGTGACCTGTCTGGATAGGCCTCCATCTGGCTCCTTCAGGATGTCGAGTGGTTGGCCAGCTCAGGGCCTTTGCTGGCCGCTCACTGGAAATGCCTTCTCCCAAACGTTCCCAGGCTTCTTTCCCTCTCACACTTCCCAGATCTGCCTGATTACTACAAACACCCCAGCATTCACCTTCCCTTTCCATCCTTCAATTTTCTCCTTAGCAATCTGACATGTTTTACATGCTGATCTGCTTTACTGCCTATCTCCCCACTGACAAGCCCTGGAATGTAAGCTCCAGGAGGGTAAGAACTTTGGTCTCATTGGCTCACTGCTAAAGCCTGGAAGAGTGCCTGGAGCACAGTACGTGCTCCATAAATATCTGATGAATCCATGACTGGAGGAGCATGGAACAGATCGTCCACACGGGAGAAAGTTAAGGAAAGAGTCTTAGAAACAGAAACATGGAAAGACCTACATTCAGAAGGTAGGAGGAAAGGGGGGCAGACTGACCGATTATTCACAGTGGAAAAGCGTCCCGGGCTTTGGAATCAGATAGAGCTAGTTTGAATACCCTTTGCCATTTATTATGTTACTATGCTATTCTCTGAGTTTCATCTGTCATTTCTAGAATAGAGATAATAATACCCACCTCCTGGGGCAGTTGAGGGAGTTAACCATGAAGCACATCACCTACTAGGCACCCAGTATCCTCAGTTGCTGCTCCTTTTGTCACTGTATGTCACCAGATGTAGATCTATCTTTTCATTAATACTCATATACACATATAATTTTAATAAATGGGGTCACATTATACTATGCATATTATACTTTTTGTTGAAGTCACATTGGTTTATAACCTTATATAAATTTCAGGTGTACATCATTATATTTTGACTTCTGTATGGACTACATTGTGCTCACCACCAAAAGTCCAGTTTCTATCCATCATCATACAATGTCCCCCTTTACCCCTTTCACCCTCCCCCACCCCCTCCTCTGGTAACTGCCAATCTGTTCTCTGTATGTATGTGTTTGTTTATCTTCCAATATGAGTGAAATCGTACGGTATTTGGCTTTCTCCATCTGACTTATTTCACTTGGCATAATACCCTTGAGGTCCATCCATGTTGTGACAAATGGCAAGATTTCATCTTTTTTATGGATGAGTAGTATTCCATTGTGTATATATACCACATCTTTATCTATTCCTCCTTTGATGGGCACTTAGGTTGCTTCCAAGTCTTAGCTGCTGTGAATATTGCTGCAGTGAACATAGAAGTGCATATATCTTTTCAAATTAGTGTTTTCATGTTCTTTGGATAAATACCCAGACGTGGAATAGCTAGATCATAAGGTATTTCTATTTTCAATTTTCTGGAGAATCTCCATACTGTTTTCCATAGTGGCTGCACCAGTTTACATCCCCACCAGCAGTGATGAGGGTTTCCTTTTCTCCACATCCTCTCCAACACTTGTTATTTCTTGTCTTTTTAACAACAGCCCTTCTGACAGGTATGAGGTGATATCTCATTGTGGTTTTGATTTGCATTTCCCTAATAATGAGTGATGTTGAACATCTTTTCATGTGCCTGTTACCCATCTGTATAGCTTCTTTGGAAAAATGTCTGTTCATATCCTCTGCGCATTTTTTGATCAGGTTGTTTGTTTTGTTGTTGTTGAGTTCATATTATACCTTTTATATGCAATCTTTTCTCTTTTCTGTTTACTTCTCCCTGCCCTTCATCCCAGGTAACCCATATTAACAAACTGGTGTGCACTCTTCCTCACTTTTCTCCATGCACATATAATCATGAAGAAATAAAACTTCCAAAGGTAGTAATAATGCAGCATTAACTTGAAAGCACTCAGAACAGAGTAAAATTTTGCAAGTATGTAGAAAGTAGCAAATGCAGGCAATGCCCTAACTCCTGCATGCACCTAACTTTGGCCTTGGAGAAAACCCTACTCTAGGCCAGCCCAGGGGTGGCAGCCTGAACAGGGTTTCCTTCAAGAGGATAGAGAGCAGGTTTATTCAACTACTCAACTAGTACGGACAGTGTCCTTTAGTTCTTTCATATTCCTCATGGAGCTTAGGCTCCAATAATAGGCTCCCAATACCCATCAAAAAAGTGAACAAATCAGAAAGTATGCCAAGCCCAGGCTGGGGGCGTGTTCGCCCCTGATCCATAGACCAGTAAGTAGTCATTAATGGCAATTATAATTTGTAATTTAAGCACACAGAGAAATAATCTCTCTCCTCTTTGTCTCAAACTTCATTTAAAAAGAAGTCTCCCTCACCCCCTTACATCAATGGATAGATCATCCAGACAAAATAGTCAATAAGGAAATAATGGACTTAAAAGAAAAACTAGACGTGATGGACTTAATAGATATAAACAGAGCACTCCACTCCAAAACAGCAGAGTACACATTCTTCTCAAGTGTGCATGGAACATTCTCAAGGATAGATCATATATTAGGAAACAAGTAAACTTCTACAAATGTAAGAAGATTGAAATCATTGCAAGCATCTTTTCTGATCATAATGCTGTGAAACTAGAAATCAACTGCAAGGAAAAGACTGGGAAAGGGACAAAGATGTGGAGACTAAACAACATGCTACTGAACAACCAACGGATCATTGATGAAATTAAAGGAGAAATCAAAAGCTATCTGGAAACAAATGAAAAGGAAAATACACCATACCAACTCATATGGGATGCATCAAAAGCGGTCCTGAGAGGGAAATTCATAGCAATACAAGCCCACCTTAACAAACAAGAAAAATCCCAAATAAATAACCTTAAATTCCAGCTAACAGGGGCCGGCCCAGTGGCGCAGCAGTTTAGTTCGTGCTTGGCAGCCCAGGGTTCGTGGGTTCAGATCCTGGGAACCTGCCGACGCACTGCTTGTCAGCCATGCTGTGGCGGCGTCCCATATAAAGTAGAGGAAGATGGGCACGGATGTTAGCCCAGGGCCAGTCTTCCTTGGCAAAAAGAGGAGGACTGGCAACAGATGTTAGCTCAGGGCTGGTCTTCCTCACAAAAAAAAAAAAAAAAAATTCCAGCTAACAGAATTATAAAAAGAAGAACAGACAAAGCCCCGAATCAGCAGAAGGAGGGAAATAATAAAAATCAGAGAGAAATAAATGAAATTGAAGCAAAAAAAAAAAAAACAGTAGAAAGGATCAATGAAACAAAGAGCTGGTTCTTTGAGAAGATAAATAAAATTGACAAACCCTTAGCCAGACTCACTAAGAAGAAAAGGGAGAAGACTCAGATAAATAAAATTAAAAATGAAAGAGGAGAAATTACAACAGATACCACAGAAATACAAGGGATTATTAGGGAATACTATGAAAAACTTTATGCCAACAAATTGGACAACCTAGAGGAAATGGACAAATTCTTGGACACATACAACCTCCCAAAACTGAATCAAGAAGAAAGAGAGAATCTTAATAGACCAATCACAAGTAAAGAGATTGAAACAGTAATCAAAAACCACCCAAAAAATAAAAGCCCAGGACCAGATGGCTTCCCTGGAGAATTTTACCAAATATTCAAAGAAGATTTAATACCTATCCTTCTCAAACTTTTCCAAAAAATAGAGGAAGATGGAATACTTCCTAACACATTCTATGAGGCCAACATCATCCTGATACCAAAGCCAGACAAGGACAATACAAAGAAGGAAAACTACAGGCCAACATCACTGATGAACATAGATGCAAAAATCCTCAACAAAATATTGGCAAACCGAATACTGCAATACATCAAAAAGATCATACACCCTGATCAAGTGGGATTTATACCAGGGACACAGGGATGGTTCCACATCTGCAAATCAATCAACGTGATACACCACATTAACAAAATGAAGAATAAAAACCACATGATCATCTCAATCGAGGCAGAGAAGGCATTCGACGAGATCCAACATCCATCTATGACAAAAACTCTCAACAAAATGGGTATAGAAGGAAAGTACCTCAACATAATAAGGGCCATATATGACAAGCCTACAGCTAACATCCTACCCAATGGGGAAAAACTGAAAGCCATTCCTTTGAGGACAGGAACAAGACAAGGGTGCCCACTCTCGCCGCTCCTATTCAACATAGTACTGGAAGTTTTGGCCAGAGCAATTAGGCAAGAAAAAGGAATAAAAGGACTCCAAATAGGCAACAAAGGAGTGAAACTCTCACTATTTGCAGACAACATGATCTTATACATAGAAAACCCCCAAAAATCCACCAGAAAACTACTAGAAATAATCACAACTACAGCAAAGTGGCAGGGTATAAAATCAACTTACAAAAATCAATTGCATTTCTATACACTAATGATGAACTAACAGAAAGAGAACTCAAAAAGACAATCCCATTTAAAACTGCAACAAAAAGAATAAAATACCTGGGAATAAATTTAACCAAGAAGGTGAAAGACCTATACAATGAAAACTATAAGACACTATTGAAAGAAATCGAGGAAGACATAAAGAAATGGAAAAATATTCCATGCACATGGATTGGAAGAATAAACATAGTTAAAATGTTCATACTACCTAAAGCAATCTACAGATTCAATGCAATCCCAATCAGAATCCCAATGTCATTCTTCACGGAAATAGAACAAAAACTACTGAAATTCGTATGGGGCAACAAAAGACCCCGAATAGCTCAAGAAATCCTGAAAAAAAAGAACAAAGCTGGAGGCATCACAATCCCTGATTTCAAAATATACTATAGAGCTATAGGAATCAAAACAGCACGGTACTGGTACAAAAATAGACACACAGATCAACGGAATAGAACTGAAAGCCCAGAAATAAAACCACACACCTATGGACAGCTAATCTTTGACAAAGGAGCGAAGAACATACAATGGAGAAAGGGAAGTGTGTTCAATACATGGTGCTGGGAAAATTGGACAGCCACATGCAAAAGAATGAAAGTAGACCATCTTCTATCGCCACACACAAAAATCAACTCAAAATGCATTAAGGACCTAAAAGTGAGACCTGAAACTATAAAACTCCTAGAAGAAAATATAGGCAGTACACTAATTGACACTGGTCATAAAGGGATACTTTCAGATTCCATGTCTACTAGGACAAAGGAAACAAAAGAAAAAATAAACAAGTGGGACTTCATCAGACTACAGAGCTTCTACAAGGCAAATGAAGCCAGGATCAAAATGAATAGACAACACACCAGCTGGGAGAAAATATTCACAAATCGTTTATCCAACAAGGGATTAATCTCCATAATATATAAAAAACTCACACAACTGAGCAACAAAAAAACAAACAACCCGATCAAAAAATGGGCACAGGATATGAACAGACATTTTTCCAAGGAAGAGATACAGATGGCCAATAGACACATGAAAAGACGTTCAACATCACTAATCATCAGGGAAATGCAAATCAAAACTATGCTAAGATATCACCTTATACCCATTAGAATGGCGATAATCACCAAGACAAACAACAACAAATGTTGGAGAGGTTGTGGAGAAACGGGGACCCTCATTCACTGCTGGTGGGAATGCAAACTGGTGCAGCCTCTATGGAAAACAGTATGGAGGTTCCTCAAAAAATTAAAAATAGAAATACCTTATGATCCAGCAGTCCCACTCTTGGGCATCTACCCAACGGACATGAAATCAACCATCACAAGAGGCTTATGCACCCCTATGTTCATTGCAGCATTATTCACTATAGCCAAGAAGTGGAAGCAACCCAAGTGTCCCTCGACTGATGATTGGTTAAAGAAGATGTGGTATATATATACAATGGAATACTAGTCAGCCGTAAGAAAAGACACAATTGTCCCATTTGCAACAACATGGGTGGACCTGGAGGGTATTATGTTAAGTGAAATAAGCCAGAGAGAGAAGGACAGACACTGCATGATTTCACTCATATGTGGAATAAAAACGAACACACGGACAGAGAGAACTGGTTGGTGGTTACCAAGGGGAAGGGGGGTAGGGGGCAGGCACAAGGGGTGGAGGGATGCATCCACATTGTGACGGACAAAAAATAATGTACAGCTAAAACTCCACAACGTTATAAACTGTTAAGACATCAATAAAAATGAAAATAAAAATAAAAAAAGTAGTCTCCCTTAGAAGGATATAGACTCCAATATTTTATTTCCAGGCAAGACCCTTTTTCCCCCCTTCAAAGAAAGTACTCATAATGTGTTCTTTCATTTATTATTTAATGAAGGTCTCAATTGAACATGTAAAGAAAGTGGAAAAACTCTAAATTGCCATGGATGTTTGGCATTTTTCTCACTCTAGTAAAATCTATTTCTTTCCCCAAGTGAAATGGTTTCAGAGATTCCAGTAAAAGGGGGAGGAGGACAGTGAGGGTGGCAGTCTGGAATCAGTCTTCACAAAATACATTTGTATTTTAATGATTTGAGTATAATCTTCTTAGGTTTTCTCCCTATTTCAACTGGCTCCCTATGTTAAAAGCGAGCTCCCTTGCATTTTATTATGCTTATAACTTCTGTAAATGGGCATTCTCATGTTTTATCTTGTTTTACCAATGGATCTACAAAGTGGTAAATGTCACAGAATCTAGCGTCTCTTGTTTAGGTTTGTTTGTTGTGTATTATTTTTACTTTTCCAGTTTTCTAAAAAGAGGAAAATAGCCAAGAATAAAAGAAAAAATCAGTGATTTGGAAAAAAAAAAAAAAAGGAGTCTCCCTTACTGCTTCTGCTTCCCCCATCCTAAATTTCTTAAGCTCTGCCGTTTTTCTCCACTGAGACTGCTCTCACCAGGTCTGGTGGTCCCTTCTCAGTCCTCATCGCACTCAGCCTCTTGTAGCATTTCATATCATATTCTAGAAATTCCTCTCTCTTTTATTTCCCTGGCTCGGTGCCCTCCCTGAGTGGGATAGGAGAGGCCCATGTTAATGTGTCATTGCTGATCATCTGTGACATGTCATTGGGAGTCAGAATAGCATAAGGAAAGGCAACTTGTACTAGTGCTAACAGATATGGGCCCTGGAGTCGGACGACTTGGGCATGGTCAAAGCCCACCAACCAAAGACCACCAGGAACGTACCTGCAGTCCAACAAAACTAGGTTTAGTTAACTTGCTTCTTCAAGGGAAAGAGCAGACCGAGAAAACTGTGCGGCTCTCAGTAAGATGGAACTTGAAGGGGGTTATTATACCATTGGCTTGTGCTGGGAGATTCTAGGGGAGCAAGAGCCAGTTTTGAATTGGGCGCCTTCAGGAAATAATAGCAAATTGGTGGTCGGGCATGTTGGTAACTTTTATCTAGGAAGCAGGAGGATTAAAGAAGGCTAAAGCTGTCGTGGGTAAAGAAGCTCATGTTAGCTGGAAGAGAGGGGTATTACGTTATTTCTAGTTGAGAGTATCCTCGTCTCTTTCTAGGTTCAGACGTGTACAGAGCAGTCGTATTTCCATCCCATTCCACCCTGGTCACAGACTGGACATGTCCGAGTCCTGTTTAGAGTCTATTAAAATTGTTCCTGCTCCGTTGGGAACATTATGGCCTGGCTGTCAGCTGCCAGGGCAGGTTCTTTCCTTACTCAGTTGGAATTGATTGCTCTCCATTTATTAGCTGTGAGGGCTTGTGCAAATAACGTTCTCTCTCTGTGCTTTAGTTTCCTCATCTGTAAAATGGTGATAATAATATTATCTCACCCAATAGGATTGTTGTGAAGACTGGAAGACTGAATGCACAACATCATTCTCATTATGACAACTTCCCGTTAGCTTAGAGATGACTTTTCCCAAGGAAAATGCTTCCAAGCAGGCGTGATCACTTGTGTGAGCATGCACACACACACACGACTTGGAGGCAGTATTTTTCCACTTCTGCTCTCTCAAGAAGCTGCTAAAAAGGCAGTGTTGGTTTAGATCTGTGAAACAAGAAAGTCCTTCAACAGCCCGAACAAGAGAGTTATCTTATAGACAAAGTACAACCCTGAAGCAAGGGAAAGAGTGCTGGGAGGCCTTTCTGGACCCTGAAATCCTCCAACAATCTTTGTAGAGTGCCAGTTTCCCAAATTAAATATGATCTGAGGGGCCAGCCTGGTGGCATAGTGGTTAAGTTCGCATGCTCCACTTCGGCGGCCCGGGTTCACAGGTTCAGATCCCAGGCGTGGACCGTTGCACCACTTATCAAGCCGTGCTGTGGCGGCCTCCCACATATAAAGTAGAGGAAGATGGGCACAGATGTTAGCTCAGGGCTAATCTTCCTCACCAAAATAAATAAATTTAAAAATTAAAGTTAAAAAAAATATGATCTGAGTCTGATAGGAACAATAAGCACTAATGCAAATCACTATAAACTGTTAGTCAACTAAAAATGTCCTAGAATCTTCTCTATTAGCAGGGTAACCATATAATTTATCACTCAAACTAGAATGCTTTTGAAAATTAAATGAGATACTATTAATAATTGTGCTGAGATGATGCATAACCCAGTATGTCTTGGGCTAACCACGATGCATGCCCACCCTGTGCATTAGGTGGTGTGACCTGGCAGAAAGCACAAGTATGGGGCCCAGGATTCCTATCCAAACATATTCATTGACCACTCATTTAACGACTCTGTACTGCAGTTTCCTCACACGTAAGACCGTGAGAATAACCTCTCTTCATCTCAGAGGGACAACCTGAGGAGAAAAGAGGCATTAGCATTCGTTTAAGCCATACCTCATCAAGTGTGGGATAACAAGTTTCTAATGTTATAAAACACTTTCTGTAGGGCTTCTGAGAATCTGGCTTCTTAATAAATTCCTGAAAAAAGGATTTATGCTCAGAACCAGCAACCTTTGCCCTCCTCAGCTGCTGGGGTCTAATAAGTACAGAGTTGTGGGGTTTTGTCAGGGGAATGGCGTCTCCTCTAACCACTACCTGTTTAAACAGCTTCCGTGAGGGCCAGTGCAGAAAGCTGCTCAGATCTTCAGATACTAAAACCAAATGCTCAGACAATCTCCAGAATTGTTAGATCCTCAATATGTGCCTTGTTTGTTTCCAAAAAGCAGTAATATTTTACCACCTAAAAGTGAAAGATTTGGGTCTTGCCCTTATGATTAATCTAGATTCTCCAGAAGGCAGAGCCATTCTACTTATCTATTAATTCAGCTGGCTCTTTCATTGGCTGTTTCACAGACTGCATTACTACAGACAGGGTGTTGTAGCCACGCCATGTCAACAGAATGGACTCCACCCAAACTTTGGTTCAGATATCAAGATTATTGATGCCATCCATATACCAAGAGGATGTGTAAAGGTTTATTACTCACATAATGAGACTTTCTGGGGAGAGCAGGGTGACTCCCAAGCAAGTCCAAAAATGGCTTGCAGAGCAGAGAAAGGACACTGGCTTGGGGTTTTATTGTGGTAGGGGTGGCGATGAATTGAGGGTTCCAGAAGGGAGAATATCCAGGCTTTCCTATTACCTTCCCCAGACGTGGAGCAGAAGGAAAAGGGACAGATGATGCTTAAAAGCTGTCAGCAGTCAAACATCAAAAAGAAGGAGTCTGACTCCTTATTACAGGGGGCATGTCTGAGTCGAGTCATCTCGATGGGACAAGGAGGACAAACAACAGTGACACATCTGGTAAAGGACTGTTATCCCAACTGTACAAAGAACTCTTAAAACTCAACAGAAAGAAAATCACCCAATTAAAAAATGATCCAAAGACCTTAACAGACACTTTACCAAAGAAGACATACAGATGGCAAATAAGCACATGAAAAGATGCTCCACGTTATATGTCGTCAGGGAAACGCAAATTAAAACAATAATGCAATACCACTACACACCTATCTGAATGGCCCAAATCTGGAACACTGACACCACCAAATGCTGGTCCTCATCTCATTCATTGCTGGTGGGAATGCAAAATGGTACAGCCACTTTGGAAGACAGTTTGGCAGTTTCTCAAAAACTAAACATATTCTTACCATATAATCCAGCAATCGCAGTCCTTGGTATTGACCCGAAGGAGTTGAAAACTAATGTCCACACAAAAACCTGCACACAGATATTTATAGCAGCTTTATTTATAATTGCCAAAACTTGGAAGCAACCAAGATGTCCTTTAGTAGGTGAATGCATAAATAAACTGTGGTCCATCCAGACAAAGGAACATTATTCAGCACTAAAAAGAAATGCACCATCAAGCCATGAAAAGACATGGAGGAAACTTCAATGCACGTTGCTAAGTGAAAGGAGCCAGTCTGAAAAGGCTACAGACTGTATGAGATTCCAGCTATATGACATTCTGTACATGGAGACAGTAAAAAGATCAGCGGTTGCCAGGGGTTGGGGTGGAAAGATGAACAGGTGGACCACAGAGGATTTTTCACGGCAGTGAAACTACTCTATGATATTATAATAACGGATACATGTCATGATACATTTTCCAAACCCATTGAATGTACAACACCAAGAGTGAACCCTAAGGTAAACTACGGACTTTGAGTGGTTATGATGTATCAATGTAAGTTCATTCTTGGTAAAAAAAAAAAAAAAATGTACCATTCTGGTGAGTGATGTTGATAATGGAGGAGGCTATGCATGTGTGGGAGCAGGTGGTATATGGGAAATCTTTCTACCTTTCTCTCAATTTTATTGTAAACCTAAACTGCTCTCAAAAAAGGAAAGAAAGAAAAAAACAACATTGCAGGCCACATAGTTCTGGAAGCCCTACACTGTACTGAGAACTGTGCTAGGCACTGACTATAGGGTCTTATTTAGTGCTTATTATTTGCCAGATACTGTTTTAAGCACTTGTACATATGTTAACTCATTTAATCCTCACAATACCCTTGAGAGGTAGGTATTATTATTATCATCCCATTTCATAGATGGAAAAATGGAGGCAGAGAGAGGCTAAGTACATTGCCCAGGAATCAGATCCAATCAGTCGGACTCCAAAGTCTATGCTCTTAGCCACTATGTGATGCTGTCCCTCATAAATGAGGGATCAGTCAACACCTATGAAATCCAAAGATATTTATTTCAGTCTCTTCTACTTGAAGAGAGCACACTCTCCAAGAATACTTTGCATGGTGATATTTATGTATTATCATAAAAAATATCAAAAGTATTTGAATGGTCTTACACAAATTTTTATTTATTTTTTGTGTGTGTGTGAGAAAGACCAGCCCTGAGCTAACATCCGTTGCCAATCCTCCTCTTTTATTACTGAGGAAGATTGGCCCTGGGCTAACATCCGTGCCCATCTTCCTCTACTTTATATGGGACGCCGCCACAGCATGGCTGACAAGCAGTGTGTCTGTCTGCACCCAGGATCCGAACCTGCGAACCCCCGGCCACCGAAGCAGAGCACGCGAACTTAACCTCTATGCCACCAGGCTGGCCCCTTACAGAACTTTTTAAATTCCTAAAAGTTTAAACTAAATTCTACTTAGTTTTACAGCATCAGTGGGAATTAAATGGGGGAAATAGGTTTCCTCCTACACTTCCATTTTGTAGGAGGGAGAGCCAAGGCTCTGGGAAGGTAGGTCTGGACTACAAAGCACTGCAACCAGACTGCTCCAGGGCCCCTCCTGCTTCACCTGGACTAATCTCTGGAAGGTAATTTCAGGTTCAACCGAAGAGCAGAGCTGCTGAACTGTGAACTGATGGAGAGTTCATTTTCCATGTGACTGCTAGTGCAGTCTGGCCACAGGATTTTAGGAAACAAAGTCTAATGAGAAGGCTGCTGCAGTTTCCATCGCACCATTCATCTTTATGGCCCGTGATGCCCTGGCCGCAGCCCCAGAGTCTTTCCACTCATTAACATCTCCAGGAGCATGGGAGGTCAAATGTCACTTAACAACAGCATTAATACCTCACAGTGGACTGTTTACAAAGCCCATTCACACTTGACCCTCGTAATGAACCTGAGAAATGATCTGGGTATTTTACAGATGAGGAGAATGAATCTCGAAGAGATTGATTTGCCTGAAGTCACACAGTCAGTGCAGCATTGTGTTTCTCTGCCTCCTGGTATGGAGTATTTTTCATGACCCCAGCAAACTCCTCATTCAAAATTCTTTAAAGATGGAGAGACTAAAACAGAAATTCAGAGCAAATGGGAGTCAATGAGCTTCCATCTTTGTTCAAGTGCCCACTGGATCCCTCTGTGTGTCAGGAGCTATGGGAGTCTGACATGCATTATCTCAGTGAACCGTGTGAATAGCTCTACGAGGAAAGGACTATTATCATGCCCATTTTGTAGATGAGGAGAAAGAGGCTAAGAAAGGTAACATAACTTGCTCCAGGGTTACATAATTAATAAGTGTCCATAGAGCAAAGTTTGTATAACCTAAGCCTTCCTCCCACACTGCCCTTCCTCTGTGATATATGGGTCCATTTCCTTCTTCATCTGCTTGGTAAGCAATATCCCGGATAGGAGAGTCCCAGGCTATGAGGATAATATCTCCTTATTCTGGAACAACAACAACAACTGAAACTCTCCTACCCATTGCTACCAATGGCTCCCCACAACATAAGAGAAAGCAGTTGGATCATGTCATCCCCTGCTTAATAAAATCAAAAGTTTTAGCATAGCTTCCAGTGCCCTACATGGTCTGCCTTTGCCCACCGCTCCAGCTTCACTTAGTACCACTATCTTCCTCACCCACCACCAACAGGAAGAGTATCAACAGCACGCTGTGGGGGATAAACTGGTGGCCATCTTTAGGAAAATGCAATCTGCCTTAAAAAGCACTAATCCATGTGACACAATTAAAGATCAATAAAAAAGAGAACATAATTGAATGCAAAAATGCATGGTGCAGACAATGACAGAGATCTGAAAAGAGTGCTTGGTGCTGGTGGGAACCCACCACCCAGCCCTGGTGGGGAAGGTTTGAGGGAGGAACTGGGGATTTAAGAGCACATTTATGTATAAACACAATGGTGAAATGTGACATTTAATATACAGTCTTCACTAAAATGAGATAGGCCAGTGAATATGGGAATGAGTGTATTGGTTTCCAGAAAACTCCTGTCAATTCAGATGTACATTTTATTTGCCTTTAAGATGAAAGGTGAGGGGGTGGGAGGAGATAAGAAGAGAACCTCCAAGAGGGAGAGGAAGGCTGAGAATTAAATTTCTCTGGTGAAAAAAGGATGGTAAGCATGATCATGTTTTGACTCAGGCTGCACCAACCCCTCAGCCACATTTTCCTGTAATTCTCAGACCCTCCTTTACCACAGTGAGCTTAAACACTCCATCTATTTCTTCATCTTCTCCCTGAAGCTATCATCAAAATTGAAGCCACCTCTGTTAGAAGCATAACTAGGGTTTGTGACCCACATTAACAGAGTGGCATTTAAAACAAAAACTGGGGCCAGCTCCAGTGGCCTAGTGGTTAAGTTCGGCATGTTCCACTTCAGCGGCCAAGGTTTGGTTCCCGGGTGCAGACCTATACCATTCGCCTGTCAATGGCCATGCTGTGGTGGAGGCTCACATACAAAAAGAGTAAGATTGCGGGGAAAAACTGAAAGCCATTCCTCTGAGAACAAGAACAGGACAAGGGTGCCCACCCTTGCCACTCTTTCAACATAGTACTGGAGGTTTTGGCCAGAGCAATTAGGCAAGAAAAAGGAATAAAAGGACTCCAAATAGGCAATGAAGAAGTGAAACTCTCACTATTTGCAGATGACATGATTTTATATATAGAAAACCCTAAAGAATCCATCAGAAAACTGTTAGAAATAATCAACAACTACAGCAAAGTTGCTGGGTACAAAATCAACTTACAAAAATCAGTTGCATTTCTATGTGCTAATAACAAACTAAGAGAAAGAGAACTCAGAAAGATAATCTGATTGACAATCACAACAAAAAGAATAAAATATCTAGGAATAAATTTTAACCAAGAAGGTAAAAGACCTATACAATGAAAACGATAAGACTCATTGAAAGAAATAGATGATGACATAAAGAAATGGAAAAATATCCCATGGACATGGATTGGAAGAATAAACATAGTTAACACGTCCATAATACCTAAAGCAATCTACAGATTCAATGCAATCCCAATTAGAATCCCAATGACATTCTTCATGGAAATAGAACAAAGAATACTGAAATTCATACAGGGCAACAAATGACCCTGAATAGCTAGAACAATTCTGAAAAAAAAAGAACAAAGCTGGAGGCATCACAATCCCTGATTTCAAAATATACTATAGAGCTATAGTAATCAAAACAGCATGGTACTGGTACAAAAACAGACACACAGATTCATGGAACAGAACTGAAAGCCCAGAAATAAAACCACACACCTACGGACAGCTA
Source organism: Tapirus indicus (assembly GCA_031878705.1). Classification (NCBI taxonomy): domain Eukaryota; kingdom Metazoa; phylum Chordata; class Mammalia; order Perissodactyla; family Tapiridae; genus Tapirus; species Tapirus indicus. The sequence continues at coordinate 87,386,107 of CM062930.1, read as the reverse complement.
ATCTTCGACAAGGGAGCTAAGAACATTCAATGGAGAAAGGAAAGTCTCTTCAATAAATGGTGCTGGGAAAACTGGACAGCCACATGCAAAAGAATGAAAGTAGACCATCTTCTATCGCCACACACACAAATCAACTCAAAATGGATTAAGGGCCTCAAAGTGAGACCTGAAACTACAAAACTCCTGGAAGAAAATATAGGCAGTACACTAATGGACATTGGTCATAAAGGGATCCTTTCAGATTCCATATCTAGTCGGACATGGGAAACAAAAGAAAAAATGAACAAGTGGGACTTCATCAGATTAAAGAGCTTCTACAAGGCAAATGAAGCCAGGATCAAAATGAATAGACAACCCATCATCTGGGAGAAAATATTTGCAAACCATATATCCGACAAGAGGTTAATCTCCATAATATATAAAGAACTCACACAACTGAACAACAAAAAAACAAACAACTTGATCAAAAAATGGGCAGAGGATATGAACAGACATTTTTCCAAGGAAGATATACAGATGGTCGACAGACACATGAAAAGATGTTCAACATCACTAATCATCAGGGAAATGCAAATCGAAACTACACTAAAATATCACCTTACACCCATTAGGATGGCTAAAATCACCAAGATGAAAAACAGCAAATATTGGAGAGGTTGCGGAGAAACAGGAACCTTAATACACTGCTGGTGGGAATGCAAACTGGTGCAGCCTCTATGGAAAACAGTATGGAGATTCCTCAAAAAATTAAAAATAGAAATACCTTATGATCCAGCTATTCCACTACTGGGTATCTATCCAATGAACCTGAAATCAACAATCCAAAGAGGCTTATGCATCCCTATGTTCACTGCAGCATTATTCACTATAGCCAAGAAGTGGAAGCAACCCAAGTGACCCTCGACTGATGATTGGATAAAGAAGATGTGGTCTATATATACAATAGAATACTACTCAGCCATAAAAAAGACAAAACTGTCCCATTTGCAACAACATGGATGGACCTGGAGGGTATTATGTTAGCGGAATAAGCCAGAGAGAGAAAGACAAACACTGCATCATATGTGGAAGATAAACTAAGACAAGGACAGAGAGAACAGTTTGGTGGTTACCAAGGGCAAGAGGGCGGAGGGGTTGGCACAAGGGGTGACGGGATGCCTTTATATGGTGATTGACAAACAATAATGTACAACTGAAATTTCACAATGTTATAAACTATTAAGACATCAACTAAAAAAAAGAAGAATATTGCCAACAGATGTTAGGTCAGGGTGACTCTTCCTCAGAGAAAAAACAAAAACAGAAAACTGGCAGCCATAAAATACCACAAAGAGACAATAAGAGACCAGAGAAGTAACTCTGCTCTTCAAGCTTGCATGGAACGTTTTCATTCTTTTACAATATCGGAGAAGAGGGCTGAAGAGCCTTTTGCCCATGAGAAATGGGCAGGTCAGAGTCTGGAAAGGTCAAGAGCAGAGGGCTGCAGGTGTGCACCTACCCACGGTTCCGGCCAGATGTCTCATGAAAGGCTCCTGAGAAAAGGCCCGCAGGGCAAGAATGCCTTACAGCTAACAACATAGCATGCACAAGCAGTGACTGTTAGAGTCTGAAACAACAGGTTGTATTTTTCTACTAAAAGTCAACCCCAAACACACTTCCCTTCATCTGCCTCACCACAGTGTGACAGCAGCCTGTGCTTGGACTGACTCTGCTCCTCAGAGATTTCCTCATCATAGTAACTTGACTCAATGCAAACAAAGAAAATCACTGAAAACGTGGGTATCGTTCCTCCCTCGGGGTCTACAGCTTTATGTTTCCAAAAGAAGAAAACCTGATATAGATAGCAGTGAATGTACATCTTGGAATGGAAGGAACTAGAGAAATGTATGTGAACCACTGAGGAGTTGGAAGAAATCTCAAGTATGTAAGGTAATCTGTCTCAGTGTGGGACTCAGGCCAATTACGTCCAGCACCAGGATGGCTGTTAAAGGGCACGTGCCTGGGCTTCACCCTGACCTCCTGAATCAGAACCTCTATGGCTTGGGCCTCTGGATTCCCATAATCTCTCCAAGGGATTTTTAAGGACATCAAAGTCTGGGAACCATGAGTTAACATCTGCTGGCTAAGTTCAGGCTAGAGGCATATTGAGCTCTGCGACCTAGTGCCCACACCCAACTTAGTCCGGAAGGCAGTCACTTGCCCTGACTGTGACAAAAGCACAGGGAGAATTCCCCCAGTTAACGAATGGAGTACTGGGGAGAGCACGGGAGGCACAGTGGTGGATGCTAACACCCCACAGCCCTATAGGGAGGCCCACGGGGGTACAGCTCCTTAGGCCCTGTAGGTTACTTCCCCACCTTTTAGGACCCCAGAGCTCTCCTGAGACCTATTTCTCAAGAAAGGTCATTGCAGCTCCCATCCTGTCCCCTAACTCTTCATAGCAGAAAGATTGAAGTTTGCTGATCCCTACAAAGGCCTGTAAATCTTGCCTGGAGTAGCATCTTTCCATTAATCCAAAATTTCATGTCCATGCAGTCCATCTCTTTTATAATTTCCAAAGTAGAGTTTTCTGGAAGTGGACATGGAAATTGGTGTAGTAAAGTGCTGGAGCACAGTCCAGAAATCAGACCACCGGGACCCTAGCTCTACCTAAGAAAGTCAGAGCCTTGGCTTCCCCATCCCAAATAAGGAGGTGTGAGTCAGTGATTTCTAAAGATCTTTCTTGCTCCACTGCCCCATAATTTCTAAGAAAAAAGCCAGTCACTTCCTGAAAGATTTGGGTATTCTGCCTCCTCCGGAATATATATGGAAGACAGCTTATACCGTTTCACTGCACACCTCTGCTGGTAGTGATTCAGGACAGAAAGGTCAGAGGCAAAGTGGCAGAGGACCTGAAAACTACCTCCAAACAGGAAGGAAGGAATCAAACTGTAATGTTGTTCGTTATGGGCCTGGCGCCATCTGGCTCATTCTGAGACTATGTCATGCTGGTCGTTGCTATGTTGGTGTGTTCTCCCTACTGCCATCTTGTGTACTGACACCCTGTGAGCATTTACCACTACATTTCTACTGAGCATACACTGCGTATAAGACTCTGTGAAGTATAATAAATTATTTTAATGACAACCTGATACTTTTAGCGAGTCTAGAAGAAAAATGTAAACCCAAGGTTTTATTGAAACAAAAGCAGAATAAACTTATAATATACTTGATCCTTTAAAAAAATGATAATAAAATGCCATCTATCTCTATATGTATGTTCTGAGATGGCACTATAACAATGGTGTATATGTGGAGATACATATGAAAAGGGTACATCAAGGTTCATGACCCTGCCCATCCAAATTGCTGGGCTCTCATGTTTCCATTGGACCCACTTCCTTCCACTCCTATGCAAATACCAACAACAACAAAGCTGAATTATAAAGTAGAAAGGAAGGTAAGAATGTTTATGGAAGACGATGGACAAAATGAATGTTTAGCTTGGGGAAATATTTTTTAAACAATACACAAAAATTGCAAATCTTAATGAAAATAGTATAGTAAAATAAAACACCTTTGTGCAATAAGAGATATCATAAACAAAGTGAAAATATAAGTCACAGCCTGGAAAAGGATATTTGCAAAGGAATCTAGAATAAATAAAGAATTGCTACAAATCAATAAGAGACAAACAACCCAAAAGAAAAAAAAGAATATGAAAGCCTAAATGACCAATAAACATGAAAAGATGCCAGGCTCATTAGTCTTTAGAGAAATGTAAATTAAAGCCATAAGGAGATATCACAGTACAGCCACTGAATTAGCAAAAAATAAAACAGCTGCTAATTCAAGCACTTGCATAAAAGATTCATACACTGCTGGTGGGAGTGAACAGGCAGGCTAAAAGGCAAAGAAACTTGTCTATCTTGTATACCTTTGGATGGGGAAAATATCTCCCCAGGTAATCTACAATACACACCTGCCTTCAGGTGGGCTTGGGAGTTGAAATTTGCTATTGGAGTAGTCTAGGAAAACACAAGCCAAGAAATTAAATTAAAGTGGTCCTAGACTCACAATGCCTCAAGCACCTAGGAGAAGCAAAAACAAAAGCTGGAGAAATGTATCCTTAATCCAGGCCTCACAGGATTCCCACAGATAAACACTTCCAAACGTGAGTTTATAATCCAAAATTACAAAACACACAAGGAAACAACTCACCATGAATGAGAATCAGTAAAAATAATAAATTGCAGAATTAGACCCCTCAAGAATGTAAGCGAGGGTCCGCCCGGTGGCGCAGCGGTTTAGTTTGTGCTTGGCAGCCCGGGGTTCGCAGGTTCGGATCCCGGGCGCCTGCCGATGCACTGCTTGTCAGCCATGCCATGGCGGCGTCCCATATAAAGTAGAGGAAGATGGGCACGGATGTTAGCCCAGGGCCAGTCTTCCTCAGCAAAAAGGGGAGGATTGGCAACAGATGTTAGCTCAGGGATGGTCTTCCCCACAGGAAAAAAGAAAAAAAAAAAGAATGTCAGCAAAAGGAATTTTGGGATATATAACAAAATAAGTATGTTTAAGATATTAAAGTAATAAAAAGATGGAATCAAAAACATGAGAAAGGAACACAATACTATCCCAAAAGATCAGACAAATTTGGAAATTGAAAAAAAAAAGGAACATTTAGAACTGGATAAAATAGTCATTGAAATTTTAAAGCTCAATGGTCATCTTAAATAGCAGATTAGATCTAGCTGAAGAGAGAATTGATTAACTGGGATATATATCTGAAAAAACTACCCAGAATGCAGTACAAAGAGATAAAAAATGGAAAATATGAAAGAGAGGTTAAGAGAAATAAGGATAAAATGAGAAGGTCCTATTTACTGATAGGAGTTCCAGAAGGAAAAAACAAGGAAGAGGTAATATTCAAAGAGATAGATGGCTGAGAATTTTCCAGACCAGTAAGACAAGAATGAATTCCCCAGATCAAGGAATTGTAATCAACCTCGAGCAGAGTAAATAAATATCTACACCTTGATAATATAATGAATATATACAATGCCAAAGGAAAACAACAACTTACCTATAAAGAAGGACAACTAGATTTATAGCAAACTTCTCAATAGCAATAATAGAAGTCAGAAATCAGTATAATGTTATCTCCAAAGTCTGAGAAAAAATAATTGTCAACTCAGAATTTCATGTTACTAAACAATCATACAAGAATGAAGATGAGATAAAAATACATTTTCATCCAAATGAAAACTGAGAGCATTTACCACTAAGATACTCTCACTAAAGACATTTCTTCAGGGTGTCCTTGAAGAAGAAAAATTATCCTAGAAGGAAGGTACGAGACACAAGGAAGAATAGTTAAAGAATTGGCCAACATGTGAATAAATGGCCAGACACAATAAAACTAGATTATTTCTTAAGCTGGTTGGAGGGTACATAGGCATTCATAATTTTATTCTTTATTCCTTTTTGTGGGGCTAAAATATTTTATAATAATTTTTTTGATAGTTCAAGAAAGAGAGTATCTGATTGGAAAGAGCTTGACCTACTCACAGAACTGAAAAAGGCCAGTGTTTCTGGAATATAGTGGGGAGAAGTGATGCAGAATGAAGCTCAAGGGGTAAACAGAGGCCAAATCACAGAGGACTCAAAGGCCATTTTAAGGATTTGTCAGTCAATGAGAAGTCATTAGAGGATTCCAAACAAGAGATTTAAACAATCTAAATTAAATGTTCAGAAGATAATTCTGGCTGCTCTGTTTGAGAGGTCCTGATAAGTACTAAGAACTAACGTATGAGGTCTAAACAGGTATCATGGTATTTCTCACTGACCCAATTTATCCGAGATTTATTTATTCAACTTCTGGGATTACCGAAGGCATAATTCTCTCCATCACTCCTGGTGATAATCAGAAATGACTCCTCTGTACTGCAATACATTACATTTATTTTATGACCCAAGAAGAACCCCTATGCAATGAGATGGTACTTATCAAATTACAGTACAGATATCCTAGTGGAAGAGGAGACTGTTGCTACCTGCTACAGCATTGAGTGCAGGAAATGTTGAAGGTTCTGAGAAGTAGGTGGTTCTAAAACTGACTCATGAAGGATAAGAATACGAATCGATGAAGAGGAAGGAGTGGGCATTCCAGATGAGGGGAACAGGGAATACCACTCACAAAACTGTAGAAGAATCAGCATGTTACATGAGAATATTGGCTCTGAATTCCATTATGGATTAGTAGTAGAAAGTATTGGATGGGTAGCATGGGGATAGGTTAAGGAGGGCAAAAAGTATAAAGATTTTTGAGCAGGGGTGAGCTTTTGAACAGAATACCTCTTTGTATTTCAAAAAAAATGTAGAGAGAAAGTGAGGAATATATGCAGGCTTTTATTCTCAGCAGCTGAAGGCACCCTGCCATCTCCAGGTGCTTCCTCCACAAGACACCTGCCACACTGCTACCAGATTACTTCACCCCTTGTTTACACAATTTCTTCATCAGTCTACTGCTTAAATGTAAAGTCCAAACTCCTTAGCCCAACATTCAAGACTCTCCAAAATTCGACCCCGACATACCTCTCCAAAAGGCTCATTTAAAGAAATGAATACTCTGGCCAAAGGATCTATGTAAATTCCAAAAAGGCCACAGCATCTCCCACCTACTTTCCCTTTCTCCCTGGAATGCCTCATTTCCTCTGTTAACTCCTATAAGTCCTACCCAGGTTTTAAGGTCTAGTGCAAACCCTACATCGTCTAGGAAGGCTTTTCATACCCTGTAGGCCACATTGATATCATCTCTTCAGAACAGAGTAATTCTGTCTCTGACTCCCCTCCCGCACTTAACACAAGCTACCTTAGCAGAAGTTACCGTTTTAAGCAGATGGCTACATACCTCTCAAGCAGGAACCTGTTAGTTTATACATTTTTAGCATCTCAACCGTTCCCAACACGGTGACTTGTATAACATTAGGCTCAACAACTGTTAGTAATAATGACCACCTCTTAGTCTGAAATTGTTAACTGAACCTCCCCCCACTGGTAGCTACTGATTGGCTTCTCCATAAAGCTTCTATGCGTCAAGCGCTCAAATCCCTGGCACACAGGTTTAGGGCTTCTGGCCCTGATACATACTAGGGAAGGAGATTACTTCAGTATAAAGGATTATTTGCTTCCTGTGAAGGCAACAACAATGTAAGTAATAATACACGAAGTCTGAATTTGAATGCACTAAGAGTGCGCAAGATGGTGACGGTTTGGGTACAGATTTGAAAAGTAAACGGTTCTTCACGACCACGTGGCCTCAGCTCTTAGAACTGCGCGTCCAGGGTAAAACCGAAAACAGCCTCCCAGCGCCGCCAGGGCCCCGGCAGGGGCAAACTGAGGGGGCGGGCTTGGACTTCTTTGCCCACTGATGATTGGCTATCTGGAGCCTCCTGGCTCCGATGATTGGTCGCTGCCGCGAGGGATGCCGGGACTGGCACGCGGTCCCTGTCCTGGGAGCCAAAGGGAGGCAACAATGGCGGCAGAAGCTTCGACGGCTGGGCTCGCCGTGTCTTCCGGTCGGCAGCTGGGGAGGCGGAGTCGGCCCTGGGGTGCTCCCGAGGTTCAGTGCACTCGGTGTGGAAGGAGGGTGTCCAGAGTTTCGGGTGAGGAGCCGGAGGGTCAGCCCGCGGGCCCGTCGCGGACTCGGCGTCCCGGGGCGGGCGGCCGGGCGTGGAAGCCGGGAGCGAGGTGGTGGGCTGGGAGCCGAGTGAGCTGGGGCGGGGGCCGGCCGGCCGGTCACTCGAGGCGCGTGTGGAGACCTGTCCAGGCCGCCCTCGGGCGGGGTCGGGGCGCACTCCTCCTCTCTCCGCCTCGCCTGCCCGGCCCGGTTCGCGCGCCTCCCCGGGCTCACGGGTCCACGTTGTTTGTGGTCAAGAAGTAACGAAATTCGATTTTCTCGTGCGGTTTTGTTGTAGGAGAAACGAGTGGACCGCTGTGAAATGCTTCTGAATTAAAAAACAGATGGCGGTGGGGGGGGCGGGGGGCGGTGAGGGCTTGATGTGGCCTAAAGCGTTGCTTGGAAAACGATACGTTACTTTGTTCATCTTGTGTTTTTCTGTCTTTATATGCACTCCTGTTGATCTGCTAGTTTAGAATCTACTCAAGTGAAAACAGGTTCAAGTTATTTTCTCGTAACGTAAAACGCGGTAGAGTGCTGTGTCTCTGACGGAGATGAGTGGTTGAATTTCAACTCCTGAGACTGCTGAGGTTTTAGTACCTCGTGTAAATGTTTAATGTTTGTACTTTCAACGTGCAAGTCATTCCATCCGTTTTCGCAGTCCCTCCAAGATGGACTCGGTTTAGGAGACTTGAACCATGTAGAGAAAGTTGGTTAGTTGTGTTTTCTGGTGGAGAGCCAAGTTTCTCCTATCCTGTGTTTTGATCTCTGCTGTTACATAGAAAATCTCCATTGTTTGAATGGAATAATATTACAAAATAAAGTTTTAGAATATGACATTTTAAAATCACTGATTCTTCCATACATTTGTATCACAATGCTTAGAAATACTCATTTGGGAAGATGGCAGTTATGCATATAGGATTGTGAAAGTGCTTTGTAAACTATAATGCAACACAAGTTATTTTGACTTGTACAATATCAGAAATTTTATAAATAAACAATTTTGATTTCTTTGGTAACATTGTCTCTGGAATTTAAATAGAGCTTTAAAATTTAGCTTGGTTGTAAGCAAGTTTCAGATATTTTAGTTGGCTTAAAAACTAAAGGTTCTTTTAATCAAAAGACTGCAATTATAAGTCAGCAAGAACACTAGAATTTTTTTGCTAGTAAAAAGATGACTGATTTTATCTAGTTTCTTATTCCCTTTCTTTTTTTACTTGAAAAGAGTCTTTTAAAATGACAACCTTTTGATGTTAGGTAGCTAAAACAGTTATAATAAGCTTCAGATTCCACTTAGGGTATTAAGAGCTTGATGTTAGGTTTTCAGTCAAGATTATGGTCGTTCCCTTCATAAATGCTAGGTTTGTGAAAATGTCTTTTGTGTGTGTGTGAGGAAGACTAGCCCTGAGCTAACATCCGTTGCCAATCCTCCTCTTTTTGCTGAGGAAGATTGGCCCTGGGCTAACATCTGTGCCCATCTTCCTCTACCTTATATAGGAGGCTGCCACAGCATGGCTTGACAAGCGGTGCATTGGTCTGCGCCTGGGTTCTGAGCCTGTGAATCCCGGGCCGCCACAGTGTAGCATGTGAACTTAACTGCTCTGCCACCAGGCCAACATGAAAATGATCTTTATGTGGGTCATGTGTGTGTGACAGTAGCAGCATCTGGCTTCTGTCTTTGCTGCTGTCTTAGATGGTTGTAAAAGAGGGGTCATGCCAGTGTCTTATATCGGCCCTCCCTGTTGCATTCACAGGATGGCAAATAAAAATTAGTAGAGAGCAGTATGATTAACTAGAAAGAACACTGAATTTGGAAACAGAACTAGATTGGAGTCTGGATTATACCATTTACCTAGACCACCAAAATGTTTTTCCATCTCTAGGTTGAATATAATATTCCCAGCTTACATAGTCATGATATTTACAAAGATCAAGTGAAGTATGACAGAGCACTTTGTATGATTATAATGTATAGCACGTTCAAAGTATTATAGGTACTAAATAACTGTAAGTGAATGCAAACAGTACATAGCTCTGCCTGGCTTTTTTTTTTTTCTGACTTTTCTCCCTCCTTCTGACTTGTATAGTTTCCCCTGAATTTTGTTTAATAAGTCATCCATTTCTGACTAAAGTAGATATCTTTTCCTATACAAGAGAATCCTGTTTAATTTTCCCTTCTGATTAATACTGCACATTCAGTGTTAACAAACTGTGAGAAGTTTAATTCACAATAGAATTTCATCAATAGGTCACCACCATGAACTTCAATGTGGACATGATTTTTGTGAACTGTGCTTGTTAATAACTGAAGAATACAGCACAATTGTATGCCCTGATTGTGAGGTGAGTTCTGTCTTTCATATTGAATGCATTACAACTTAATGTTAGAGAAATAAAATATACTTTCAGTTAGAAACTAAAAACTTGCATTTTTGCTCTGAATCTTTAAGCAAAGAAGCCTAACAGAAGATAAAGCTTTTCCCATCCATTTTGTAATTGTTTAAAGTGATCAAGAAGACAAGGTTAAGGTCATACGCTAATCAGCCTATGTATTTTGACTCCTTGGAGACTTCTGTGGAAAATCGCCTCTTTTTATTTTTATTTTAACAAAGTGTGTTTTTTTCAAACCCCTACCTCCTTTTTCCATGCCAGTGCCATGCAGGCAAGTTTGTACTCCTGCCCCTCAGCCTTTGTGTGTTGTCAAACTTACATTTGTCGAGATGCGGTAGTATAAAAAGAGAAGCAAAATTGTGGCCTAAAATTAGTGTTAACTTCAGAAGCATTAGAAATAGTACAATTGCACTGAAATCTATGGACCCATAATAATGAGAACAAATTAAGGACTTAAAGTAAAATTTACTGAACATCCTTTGCATTTACTATGAATACAAATGTAGCTCAGTTTATATAGTATGTTCCTGGAAAGTTGTCTTAATCTCTAAATTCTTAATGTTCCACTTGAGAGATCAGATGATGAGGATTTGTATCCATTGTTTTCTGTGGCAGTGTGGCAAAGAATTAATATGGAGGCAGAAGACCTGGAATGCAGTCCTAGTTCTGTCACCCTAAGCCTGAGTTTCCTCATTTGTAAGATGGAAATAATACCTGCTTTTCTTTTCTCACAGGATTGTAAAAGTCAAATCTGAATTATGTAAAAGTTTTCTACAAGCTTTAAGATCATTAAGATAATTGTTATAGTTGTCTCTTGATTATTTAGGTGTGGATTAACTGGTTTACAGGTTAAAAACGAAAGTTTTAATTGTGCCAGAAACATTTACGTATTAGAAGATGTCTGTTTTGGAATTACAAACTTTACAAATTATGGCCTTTAATTTGGAAATTCCTATCTCCTATCCTTTTTTGACAGTGGGTTCCTCAGGTGTAGCTGGCTACATAGTTAAGACAAAGAGGAGCCTAGCTCCCCTGGTTGTAATGGAAGATCCCTGACAAATTGAGTCTTGGGGTTTGTAAAGAATAACTGAAAGGGAAAGGGAAAGGACAGGCACACTGGAACTGTCTCTGCTCATATCTACCCAGTTCTAATTTTCAAAAAACAGACAGTAAGTTTACTAGAACAGTAAACCTTTTTGGGCAAATGATTTCATGTTCAATGGCCTTAAATCGTTATACTTGTATTCTTTTTAGTATTTTGGATAACATCTATACAAGTGTTGATACTGTGTTTACAAATACTGGTTTTGATTTTAGGGTTGTGACAAATCTATTTTGTATCATTTTGACTAGTTCTGACTCTTACTTTGGGAGATATGTGATGTGCCTCATTCTTCCCTCTTTTCCCCCTTTCCCCCTGTGCCATTAGCCTAGGTAATTGACAAAGGACTGTTTTCAGATTCTTCAGGTGCACAAAAGCCAGTCACTATTTAAAGGAGTCCTTCAAGAAACCTTGAAATTGTTACCCCTCTTTTCTTTGAAGTTTAAATTTTTGCTGATATCTAATATTTATTTGGAATAAGGGAGAATGGAAGACTCTAATCTAAATTGGTGAAAAGTCTGAATTTGTAGACTATTTCAGGATTGTAGTTTATTACTTTTAAATGATGTATGTTCTCTAAAAAGTACAGTCATCCTCTGATATCCACAGGGGATTGGTTCCAGGACCCCTGTGAATACCAAAATCCACAGATGCTCAAGTCCCTTATATAAAACAGTGTAGTATTTGTATATAACTTACACGTCTTCCCATATACTTTAAATCATCTCTAGATTACTTATAATACCTAATACAATGTAAATAGTTGTTATATTGTTTAGGGAATAATGATGAGAAAAAAAAAGTCTGTTCATGTTCAGTACATGCAGAACCCGTGGATGTGGATGGCTAACTGTGTGTACTCTAAAAAGTAAGATTTAAATACCTATATCCACATAAGACATAACTTATCTTTAACTTTTTTTGTGTGTGTGTGTGAGGAAGACTCTAAAAAGTAAGATTTAAATACCTATATCCACATAAGACTTATAATTTATCTTTAACTTTTTGTGTGTGTGTGTGTGAGGAAGACTGGCCCTGGGCTAACATCTGTGCCCATCTTCCTCTACTTTATATGGGATACTGCCACAGCATGGCTGACAAGCAGTGCGTCCGCGGGTGCCCGGGATCCGAACTCGTGAACCTCGGGTTGCCAAGCGCAAGCTAAACCACTGCACCACCAGGCCAGCCCCAATTTATCTTTAACTTTGAAGGCCTAGATAATGCTGTTTATTTTAAACTTAAGCCAAAAATGATTCCATTCAGGATTAATGGATACACTTTTGTTCTTATTTGAGTTTGAGTGAATATGGATTTATCTACCAGTCTGTATCTTTCATAGTAGTATAGTTTTTTATATCATCCCTTCTTTGCTTTTGGTTGATATTAATGATTGGCTAAAAGTAAACACTCTATAATTCTGCACAGCAAGATGGTAGATTTTCTTCAAGGTTAGGATCATACTTAGGTATCATTCCAGAAATTTGATCCTTGGGACCTGAGTCCAAAAATATATTGGGACATGAAGGAAAGAATAAGTTATCCAATCAGTAGGTAATTAATATATATTAAAATCCCATGTGGATTGGAAATGTTAATAACATACAAACTGAAAATGTAAACTGGAAGAAAATATAAATAATTGTATAATCTTGGATAGGGAAGCCTTGTTAAACATATCACTGAAGTCGGAAACCATAGAAGAAATGCTGGTTAAATTTGACCACATTTTTTCATTTAACTTAAGTAATGATAATAAGTAACAAAAACAAACAAGCAAAAACACTGCCATAAATAAAACTTAAATGACAAGCTATGGGGGGTATCTTTATTTATATATATCACAAGTTAAGCATCTACACAATTGTAACTGAAATCTTTTAAATCAGTTGTATTTAATGTTTTCTTAAATTTTCTGGAAGAAATGATCTATATCAAATGTATTGATAATAACGTTAACCTCTTACTATGAAATGCCAAGCTAAAGAGGGATGAATGAAGAGGCATAGAAATTAAGGTGTTAGCCCCCAATTTTGGGGGAGGGATTCTTAAAAATAACATTTGGTTCAGTGTGATTTGTTCAAAATAACACTTTTTCCCTAATTATCGAATAATTGGGAACATGGCTATCTTTGGTACATCATACTTAAAACCTTGGCAGAACATCCTCTTCCCCACCAAAGAGGAAGATTATATTAAGATTATATTAAATGGAAGATTATAACAGTAGTCTGCTTTATTTCTCTTGGGAACATTAACCTATTCTCATGAGAGTCTCCTACATTACTTTTAATGGCTGCATTAGAAACCATTGTACATAAGTGCTGTAATTCTTAACTAATCTGTTTATGATAAACATTTAGATGGTTTTCAGAATTTTTTGCTATCTCTTTGGACAATTCCTCAAACCTCCCACCAAAAAAAATCTATCATCAAGTTTTGTTAATTTCTAGCTCCAAAACAAATCCATGTTTGCATTTGTCATTTTTGTTTTAATATTTAGCAATTTGATGGGCAAAAAATGGGTATCTCCTTGTTTTAAATGGCAATTCCCTGATTAGTAGTGAAATTGAGCAACTTTTCACATGTTGACTTCTCAGCTCCTCTTCTGGGAGGATTTTTTTAACAGATGGCTTTAGATCCTTTCCATATTTTCTTTTTGAATTGTCTTTTTCCTAACTTGTAAGAATACTTCATGTGAAGTATAATAATCCTATAATATAATAGGGATATTAACAACTTGTTCTGTGTATTTTAACTTTTTTCTCCCAATCTTTCACTTTTAATTTTATTACGTTTAGCCATTCAGAAATGTTTCCTCCTTTAGTCATTTTTTCCCCCCTCCTTCACTGCTGCTTTTTTAATTTTTTGGGTGAGGAAGTTTGGCCCTGAGCTAACATCTTTTGCCAACCTTCCTCTTTTTGCTTGAGGAAGATTGTCCCTGAGCTAACGTCTGTACCAGTCTTCCTCCGTTTTGTATGCGGGACACTGCCATAGCATGGCCTGATGAGCGGTGTGTAGTTCCGCACCTGGCCTCCGAAGCAGCCACTATGCCGCCCGGCTGGCCCTGCTTCACGGCTTCTAGGTTCTCTTTGATTAGGCGTATCTTCCCATCTCAGAGTGATATGTACGCATATTTTTCAATACTTATATCATGTTTTTTAAAGGTATATATTTAATCCTTTTACAACATGTTTCATATGATGTATGATGGGTGTATAACTTTAGTTTTCAGAATGATTAGCTGATATCCCACACCATTGATTGACTAATCCTTCCTCTATTTAATTGAAATGCCACTTGTATTCTGTATTACCTCCCCATGTGTATGTGGATCTGTTTCAGGGTTCTGTTCTTCTCATTTGTTGTGCCAGTACCCTAGTGTTTTAATTACAGTAGCTTTATTATCTGGTAGGACAAATCTCTACTGAATGGTATGTTAAAATTTTTGTAATTCTTGCACAATATATTTTCCATATGAACTTTAGAATTGTATTAATTTTATATTAGATGTATTTAAGGATATTAGATCTTTTCCTCCAGGAACCTAACATGATTCTCCATTTATTCACTTCTTGTTTTATGACCCCCAATAAATTTTTTTAGTTTTCTTTTCTTAGAGCTTATATTTTTCTTGTTAAATTATTCCTAAGTATTCTGAGTTTTGAACATACCTTAAGATACCATTATAAAAATTTTACAGTAAAATTTTAAAGTATTATTGCAAGTATTTCCTGTAGAATGGAGTGTTTTCATTAATGTTCTATTTATTAATAGTTGCCAAATTACTTATTTCTTCAAAAATTAAAATAGGGTAAAAATATTATAAGTACAATTTTTTCTTTGATTTAAAGAGGATTTAAGGATCTTTAAGGTTATTATTGACTTTATCTATGAATGGCACACTAGTTGTTTGAATTCTGGATAAACAGAATTTATTGAGTAGCTTTGTTTTTTTGTTTTTAATCCTTTGTCCTAAGGTTGCTGCAACTATAAATACAAGACAAGGATACTATCCAATAGATGGATGTATTAAAGAAGATTCTTATATGGAAAAACTGCAGCCTAAAAAGTATGTTCTATGTGCACTCATTTTAATATTTAGAGTTCGATATATTTCTGAAAGAGTAATTATAGAATTATTGATAAAATGTCATTCTTAGATCGGTGTTTCTAACTTATTGTTTAAAGAGTGCTTTTTAAGTTTATAATTTGTCTTAGCTGTTAATGAAATGGAGAATTCAACTCCTAAAGAAGCATTAGTTTGTCATTATTTGAAGTGAAAAAAAAAAATGCAAGATTACCGCATCAAAACAGGAAAAGCTAAGAGTATGATACTAGCAAAAGCTGTTGATGCTGGATGAGAGGAAGATGTCGAGAAAAAAATAAGAACTTATTTCTCTGTTGATTCTTAAGAGGAGCACGAGTACAACACAGTGGAGGACTTTGGGAAGAGGTGGTTTGAAAGGTGATTTATAAAAGGAAAAGTCATAACTTTGGGATTCTTTTATTCATTTTTCTGTAAGAAAAGTCTTACACATGTATGTATTAATAAATACTCTTTTTTGAATTAGTAATGTGGACATTTGTGTGTGTGTGTGTGTGTGTGAGAGGAAGTTTAGCCCTGAGCTAACATCTGTTGCCAGTCTTCCTCTTTTTGCTGAGGAAGATTGGCCCTGGGCTAACATCCATGCCCATCTTCCTCTACTTTATATGGGATGCCACCACAGCATGGCTTGAGAAGTGGTGCATCGGTCTGCGCCTGGGTTCTGAGCCTGCGAACCCTGGCCCACTGACCCGGAGTGTGCAAACTTAATCACTGCGCCACTGGGCTGGCCCCAGAGGTTTTTTAAAACATATCCTAGCTAGAGACAAGCACTTACTTGGTTTTTTTATTGCATTTATTTATTTATGTATGTATACTTCTGCTGGTCCATAAGCTTCTTTAAGGGCGTGGACCATATTTTATTGCTTTCTACATCCCTGGTGTGGGACGCAGTAAACATGTAATAATTGTTAGATGAAGAACCATGATATCTTGCCATTTGCTATGGTTTTCTGAAATCATTTCTCGATCCTAAGTAAGTTTACATTTAGGGTTGACTGTAGGATGGATTGTGGTGAAAAAATGGTAAAGTTTGACTTTGCAACTTATTGAGAAATAAAGAACTTTCTTATTAATTCGCTAGGACCCTAATCAGATGGTCATTATATTTTTGTATAACTTTTAACTTCTTAAAGCATATAAATATGATAGTAAATTATGTGGGAAATAAAAGAAATATAGGATACCCTCAAAAAACAATCTCATTTGGCACTTTTCAATTTTGTTAATGGCACCAAGCATCTACAAATCATCTCAGTTCCTCATATCTCATTCGTTTTACCTCCTGCAGATTCTAACTTCCACAATATCTCCCATAGTCATAATTTATCTACTACCCTATTTAATTCTCTTATTCTCGCTTGCCTGCCTCCTTAGCACTTACAGATTCTTTCCTGGTCTATGGTTCTTCATTGCCTATCTAAATAAAATTTGAAATTCCTTAGACTAGCATTCATTGCGTTTCACATAACTACTGCAGCTTTTCTGTCCAGACTTAAATGGGTGCTTACAAACTAAAAGAATAGTTATACAGTCATGCACCACATAACAATGTTTCAGTCAATGACAGATCGCATAAGATTCGTATCATAGAGCCTCGGTGTGTAGTAGGCTATACCATCTAGGTTTGTGTAAGTATGTTTTGTGATGTTCACAGAATGAAGAAATCGCCTAAAGACACACTTCTCAGAATGTATCCCCGTTATTAAGCGATGTGCGACTGTAGTTATTTCTTTGGGTGGTAAAATCATTTAGCTAAAGTCTGGCAACCAAGTATTAACAGAACCAGAAGTAGAACTCAGTCTTACTGAATGCCAGTACTTCTCCCAGCTCCTGTATTTGTATTCACCAGTCACTTCTTCCATAAGCTCTGTATGGAGCGATTAGAATAAATCTTCAGGAATCTTCCTGGCTCCATGTGAGTCAGTGGCCATAACAAATTTGAGCACCTACAGGAGTATAGCAGGTGACTTACTGGGTGAAGTAGAGTGAGTTTAAACAGTGAGTGGTAAGGATTGTGGCAAACGAAAGAAGGTGCAACCTCTCCAAAGGAGGTAGCCTCTACTCAGCTCCAGCCAATTATTGCTATGAGTTAAGGCCAACCCAGCGTTGCCAGATTGTCCTTTTTTTTTTTCATAGAAATCTGGACTTCTATGTGAAATTTTCTGACTTTTTAAACATCATGCAAGTCAAATCTGATTGTACTCTTGTCTAGATATGTGTAATATCTAGTATGGTTGCAAAGTGAAATTTCACTTTCAGAAGTAGGTGAATCCATTTTGAGTACCTAAATTTTTTCCAAATTACAATTTCTTAAATTAAATTCTCTATGTCAAGTATACTTATATTAGAAACTCCTGTTCCCTAATTTCAGTAGAGTTTGGTTTAAAATAGTTGTGTGTCTTTAAATAGAAGTATCCCTGGTTACATGATGTATTTGCTTCCTGATTTATTTTTAAAATTTTAACAGAAATTAAATAATGGACTCCTCAGGGCTAATACACTTGCATATGTTTTCAAGAACATGAATATTCACTTTTCAAAGTAATTGAATGTTTAAAAATTATTTAGACTATTATTTCTCTCTGTAAGAGTGATGTATCATAGTTTCCTCCATAAACTGTTATAGGCTTGTGATTAACTTATTCTTCAAACACTGTTTACTGTGTGCTAGCCAATATGGGGACATAAAGATAAAAACAGGCAAAAACTCTAGCAGCTATAGATGAGAAATGCAACTAACTTTTCTTTCTTTGTGAATTAACTTACCTAGTAAATTCATACCTTTTTGTAAATTATCCAGGCCTATAAGTACATTTTTTTTAATATCTGGCATTTGTGTGTATAAGTACTTACTTTAATTGAGCTTAAGACAGTTCAGTGTTTATCAACATCTCTACCAAACATGTCAGGTAAAGAGAGGCGATAAGGAAATTAAAGCACGATTTATACTGTAAGCTATTATTTCTAGGAATTTGTTAAGAAGTTGAATTCTTGATTAAAATTAAGTTTTATATGAAAGCATATTTAGTCCTGGTTTCCCTCTCTTTGCTTATCATAATTGAGAACTTACTGTGCATGTTCTTATAAGTCGTCATATGAATTATGTTTCATAGAGGGTAAAAATCAGAATAGAAGGTTAAAACCATTATATAAATTTTGGTATTTAAAATAATGTACTTGACATTTTTCAGGATAAAGAATTGTTCTCAGGACTTTAAAAAGACTGCTGATCAGCTAACTATTGGTTTAGCACATTCAACCACCGCACACAGGACTGTTTTGAACCCATCAACTGTAATGGCGGTATGAAAAATGTTATGCATGAAGATGAAGCCAAACATTTTTACTTTGTCTCGGGTAGCTTAACTTTCCTCTCCTCTCAAGGTTCCTATAATTATAGATTCTTTTGGAAGCTTAAAGGTAACAGCACTCCTTATTAAAATCTCTTGTTTTATTCTAAACTCTGCTTGAACAATTCTCTTTTCTTCCCAAGGCAGCCGATTCTACCTTTGACCAACTTACTTACCTGTATGCAGCTTCTTCCCTTTGAACCTAGTTATTGAATCCAGATTCTGTGAAACTTGTATAAAGTACAAGTCTCTGAGTGTGTTTTTCCAATTATTTTAATGGCAACCAAAAGGCCTAAAGCACTGTTGATGATGCTGTTGTTGTTGGAAGATTGAACTTTACCTGTTATTACACCTGATAACTTTAAATAATGTATTGTTTTAATTTAAGATTAGAAATAGAGCAAACTCCAAAATGCTATTGAATGATGTATTAAGTCTTTTTGTTAAGGAGATCATTAGTGGGCTGGGGGAGGAGCTATCTTAATCTTTTACTTCAAGTTTCAATCTTAACATGGGCAAATTATAACCTTTTTTCTTAAAAACTGTTGCTTTTTGCATGTATACATTTACTGCTGTGATAAATTTTTCAAGATAATTTTAAATTTCAAAATGGTTACAGGACATAAATCTGTTTTTTCAAAAAGATATCTTAAAAAAGAAATCTAGAATCCTATCACCAAAACTCTAAAATGTTAATGGTTTTTAATCTCTGGGTAAGAAGGATTAAAAGTGTAATTTTTGTTGCTTGTTTTCAGATTTCTGTAGTGGGTCTGTGTTGCTTTTGTAACCAGAATGGTAGCTTGATGTTTTTGCAACTACTATCACATATCTCAGCATCTATTTTTATGTCTTATATTTGTATGTGATCCCCTTTCCCCTTCTTAGGAGACTAAAACTGCAGAAGAAATTGATGAAGCATTGAAGATAGCAGGCTACAATTTTGAACAATTAAGTATTGCTGTAAAAGTAAGCATTTTGAATAATTAAATTCTATCATGAATTAAGGCATGTTCTCTTTAAATGTTATTTGGATGTAATATTCCTGAAGTTAGAGCTTGACACTAAATTATTAAGTATGATAATCAATGATAGAGAAACATACAAAACAATGGAAAACTCCCATGGACTGCTAGGATTAGCCTCATAGCTTGTAGCGTTGCTGTGCTAGCAGCCTACTGAAATTGGAGCTCTGTTACAGAACCATGATTTCTGCTTGCTGTGAGCTGAATTTTGTCTCAGAAGCATTTAAATCATCTATCTAACATTGCTTGTTATTTGGCTGTATACCCTTACACAAAGAGTTTGATGCTCTTTTCTTCCTTACCCCATCACCCAAGAGAGAGACTCACTGATTTGGTGACAAAGAACAAGCTCCTTAGCGCCCAGAAACAGCAAATTTTCAATGAAGGCATTCAAAAGGTTATAGCTGACATGGGAGTTAAGACTTCAACATATGAATTTGGGATGGGGGAGGACAAAATTCAACCCATAACAGTCTGCTCTTTGGCCCCCCAAGGTTCATGTCCTTCTCACATGCAAAATACATTCACCCCCATCCCAACATCCTGCAAATTCTTAATCTATTCCAGCATCAACTCTAAGTTCAAAATCTCATCTAAATATCTTTTAAATCAGGTATGGGTGAGATTCAGGGTATGATTCATTCTGGGGCAAAATTCTTCTCCAGTAAACATGTGAAACTAGATAATAAATTATCTGCTTCTAAAATACAATAGTTGGACAGACATAGAAATTGATATTTCCGTTCCAAAAGGGAGAAATTGTAAGGAAAAAAGGGGTCACAGATCTCAAGCAACAAAGTTGATAATAACCTTAAAGATCCTTAAATAGGATTCTATTTAAATCAAAGAAAAAATTGTACTTATCTTTTTTGTTTAAAAATGCAAAGAGGTATGTAGAATAGTTAACATTTTAATTCAAGTATGCTTTTTAAAATTATATTTTAAGTTTTTTTAATTTAAGAAATTGGCTATCCCAAAGACTATCACCTGTCCAAAAGGACTCAGCTAGAGAGAAATTCTGCTCTCAAAAATGACTCGTCTCCTGTTATCGTAAAAAGTGATACGAAAGATGTTTAGAAAACTTAATGGATTTTTCTAGACCTTTTAACCAATTTATCAGTACAAAGTGTCAACAAAGATGTGATCTTGTAAAGTTGAACCTTGTGGCTTATTCCATTTTTATCTAATTTCCTTTTGTGTTGTTATTTTGAAAAGTCCAAAGAGTACCTTTTACTTACAAAATTATGTTGAACAGTAAAATTTCTACAAAATAAAAATACCACATTAAGCCTTTGTACTATGTTCTTTCCCAGATGCTCGAACATATACACAATCAAGCTAAAGAAGAGACAGTCAGTCTTACAAAAGTTCTAGAGAAAAAATTTGATCAGCTTTTTACTTCTCTTGATTCCAGGTAATAACTTAAAAATATAGACTTGATGAAACTAAAGCTTTTAGCGTTAACTTGTCATTTTATTCCTTTGTATAGATTGAAATAATGAGTAACTTTTAAGCAAGTTTAGAAGGTAATGGGTGGTCCCTACAGGCTGATATTTACAACTTTAAAATGAAGAACAATATGTTTATTTTTTTATTTTAGCTATTTGCCTTTGGTCCCAAAGCTACCTGTAAAAATAAATAGGCTTCTTTCTTAAAGCAGTTAGCACAGAAAAATATTTTCGAATTCTGAATCCTTGTTGTATAATTTGGGAAAATGCAAACATACTTTTTCTTATACATAGTTTCATCATTTTTTCCTGTGTTTATTTGCATCAAAGGAAATAATACTCTAATACTTTTTAATACTCATTTCTAAACAAATATCAGACAGTTATATATCCATTTTTAAAAAAAACTCTGGTATATATGATCTTTAATAATCTTGACTCACATTTTGCATTTCAAGAAATAGGCTTATAAAAGTTGTGACATGCTTAAAGTAATATATTTAGTAATGATACTTGTCTATTTGACTCAGTTTTTTTTTAAATCTCATTAGGTTGCCTAGAACATAGGCTCGGTACACTATGAATGAATTGGTTGATATTCTTTATGCTTCCCTGTTGATGCTATCTCACATTTGGTCTTCAATTATAACATTTAAGTGATAGGTCATGTGCCTGCATTTTTTTTTTACATTTTTTATAATAGTAAATATACAAAACAAAGTTAACCTTTTTAACCATTTTTAATTGTACAGTTTAGTACTAAATAAATTTTACGTTTAACTTTTTGAGGAACCACCAAACTCTCTTCTACTGTGGCTGCACATGTTACTTTCCCACTGTTAGTGCACAAGGGTTCCAATTTCTCCATATCCTACCAACAGTTATTTTCTGGTTCTTTTTGATAATCACCATCCTAATGGTTATGAAGCAGTATTGTGATTTGGGTTTGCATTTTCCTAATGACTGGTCATTTGGCTATCTTTTCATGTGCTTATTTATTGACCATTTGTGTATCTTCATTGAGGAAATGTCTATTCAAGTCCTTTGTCCATTTTTTAATTGGATTATTTATTTTGTTGTTGGACTGTAGGAGTTCTTTATATATTATGGATATTAATCCTTTATCAGATATATCACCTTTAGATATTTTCTCCCAGTCTGTGGGTTGCCTTTTCACTCTCTTGATTGCGTTCTTTGATGCACAAAAGTTGTTAATTTTATAAAGTCCAGTTTATCTATTTTTTCTTTTGTTGCCTGTGCTTTGGTGTTATATCCAAGAAATCATTGTCAAATCTAATGTCATGAAGCTTTTCCCCTATGTTTTCTTCTAAGAGTTTTATAGTTTAGCTCTTACATTTAGGTCTTTGATTTATTTTGTGTTAGTTTTTGTATATGGTCTAAGGGAAAGGTCCAGCTTCATTCTTACCCATTTGGATATCCAGTTTTTGCAGCACCATTTGTTGAAAAGACAATCTTTTCTCCATTGAATGTCTTGGTATGGTTGTCAAAATTTAATTGAACATATATGTGACGGTTTATTTCTGGGCTGTCTGTTTTACTCCATTGGTCTATCTATGTCAGTAGCACACTGTTTTGATTACTGTAGTTTTGTAGCAAGTTTTGAAATCAGGATGTGTGAGCCTTCCAACTTTGTTCTTCTTTTTCAAGATTGTTCTGGCAGTTTGGGGTCCCTTGAGATTCTATATGACTTTTAGGATGGGTTTTTCTATTCTGCATGAAATGTCATTGGGATTTTGAAAGAGATTTCTTTGAATTGTATGTTGCTTTAGATAGTAGTGACATCTTAACAATATTAAGTCTTCCAGTCCTTGAACATGGAACGTCTTTCCTTTTATTTTGTCTTTTTAAATTTCTTTCAGCAGTGTTGTGTACTGTACAACAAGTATACAAGTCTGTTGCCTCCTGCTTAAGTTATTCCTAAGTATATTCTTTTTGATTCTATTGTAAAAGGAATTATTTTCTTAATTTCTTTTTCAGACTGTTCATTATTAGTATATAGAAATGCATCTGATTTTTTTGTGTTGACTTTGTATCCTACGTCTTTACTGAATTCATTAGCTCTACTAGTATTTTCATGGCGTCTTTAGGATTTTCTACCTATAAGATCATATTCTGCAAAAAGAGATCATTTTACTTCTTTTCCAATTTGGATGCCTTTGATATCTTTTTCTTGCCTAATTACTCTGGCTAGAACTTAGAGTAATATGTTAAATAGCAGTGGCACAAGCACACATCCTTATCTTATTCCTTATCTGATCTTAGAAGAAAAACTGTCAGTCCTTCACCATCTGATGTAATGTTAGCCATATATGTGGGTTTTTTGTATATAGCCTTTATTATGTTGATGTAGTTTCCCTCAATTCCTAGTTTGAGTGTTTTTATCATGAAAGGGTGATGAAATAGTTAAATCCTTTTTCTGTATCAATTGAGACGGTCATGTAGGGGTTTTTACTTCTTGCTGTTAATGTGGTGTATAACATTAATCAATTTTCATATGTTGAACCATCTTTGCATTCCAGGAATAAATCCTACCTGGTCGTGATGTATTATCCTTTTAATATCCTGCTGAGTTCGATTTACTAGTGTTTTGTTGAGGATTTTGCATCAGTACTCATGAGAGATACTGGTCTGTAGTTTTCTTGCAGTGTTTTCATATGGTTTTGGTATCAGGGTAATGCTGGCCTTATAGAATGAGTGAAGAAGTATTTCTGACTCTTCAGTTTTTTTGGAAGAGTTTGAGAAGGGTTGGTGTTAATTCTTCATTAAATGTTTGGCAGAATTCACCAGTGAAGTCATCTGGTCGAGGACTTTTCTTTTTTGGGAGGTTTTTAATTACTGATTCAATCTCCCTACTTGTTGTTATTGGTCTGTTCAGATTTTCTATTTCTTCATGATTCAGTCTTGGTAGGTGGAGTGTTTCTAGGAATTTGTCCATTTCATCTAGGTTATCAAATTTCTTGGCATACCATTGTTTATGGTACTCTCTTCTAATCCTTTTCATTTCTGTAAAATTGGTCATCGTATGCCTACTTTCTGATTTTAGTAAGTTGATTCTTCTCCCTTTTCTTTGTCAGTGGCTAAAGAGTTGTCAATTTTGATCTTTTCAAAGAACCAACTTCTGGTTTCATTGGTTTTTCTCTATTTTTTTTCCTATTCTCTATTTTCTTATCTCTACTCTAGTCCTATTATACCTTCCTTGTGCTAGCTTTGGGTTTAGTTTATTCTTTTTCTAGTTCCTAAGGTGTAAAGGTGTTGGTTTGCCATCTCTTTTTTCATGTGTTTACAGCTATATATTTCTCTTTTAGTTCTGCTTTCACTGTATCTCATAAATTTTGATATTTTGTGTTTTGTTTTCATTTATCTCAAGATACTTTCCTTGTAATTTTTTTTGACCCCTTTGTGTTTGGGAATATGTTATTTAATTTTTACATATTTGTGAATTTTCCAGTTTCCTTCTGTTATTGATTCCTAGTTTTGTTCCATTGTCATCAGAAAAGATACTTTGTATACTTTCAGTCTTTTCAAATTTAGTATGACTTGTTTTTTGACCTAACGTGATCTAACCTGGAGAATGCTCCATGTGTGCATGAGGAAAATGTGTATTCTCTGTTTTTGGGTGGAGTATTCTCTGTACATCTCTTAGGTCCAATTGGTCTGTAACGTTGTTTAAGTAATCTATTTCCTTACTGATATTCTGTATGGTTTTCCTATCCTTTACTGGAAGTAGGATATTAAAGTCTCCACCTATTACAGTCATGTGTTACTTAACAATGGAGTACATTCTGAGAAATGTGTCATTGGGCAATTTCGTCATTGTGTGAATATCATAGAGTGTACTTACACAAACCTAGATGGTATAGCCTACTACACACCTGGGCCGTATGGCACTAATTTTGTGGGACCATTGTTGTAAATGTGATGCATCATTGACTGAAATGTTATGTGACGTATGACTGTATTGTAGAGTTCTCTCTTTCTCCCTTTAATTCTGTCAATGTTTGCTTCATGTATTTTGGAGGTCTTATATTTGTTGCATATATGTGTTACATTTGTTACATCTTCTTGGTGAATTGACCCTTTTATCAATATATAATGAATGTCCTTTTTGTCTCTTGTGACAGTTTTTGACTTAAAGCCTGATATTTTGTCTGATATTATAGCCACCTTAGATCTCTTTTGGTTACTGTTTGCATGGAATATGTCTTCCCATCCTTTCACTTTCAACTTATGTATGTCTTTAGATCTAAAATGAGTCTCTTGTAGACCCAACTATTGTATATGCTCTCATACTTTAAAATCTATTCTTTCACTCTTTGACCTTTGATTTGAAAGTTTAATCCATTTACATTTAAAGTTATTACTGATAAAGAAGGACTTTTGCCATGTTGTTGTTTTCAGTATGTCTAATAGATTTTTGTTGTTCATTTCTTCTGTTACTACCTTCCTACCTGTTTGCTTGATTTGTTTGTAGTGACACGTTTTGATTGCCTTCTCATTTTTTTTTGCATATTCTATAGTTAGTTTCTTTGTGGTTACCATGAGGATTGCATATAACATCCTAAAGTTATAACAGTCTACTTTGAATTGATGCCACCTTAACTGAATTGCATACAAAAACTCTATTCCTTTACATCTCTACCTCTTTATGTTGTGTTGTCACAATTGCATCTTTATACATTACCATTAACATAGATTTATAGTCATTTTATGTATTTGTCCTTTAAATACTGTAGGAAATAAAAAAGTGGAGTTATAAACCAAAATTACAATAACACTAGGTTTTATATTTGTCCATTTATTTACCTTTACCAGAAATGTTTATCTTTGTATAACTTTGAGTTATTGTCTAGCCTTCTTTCATTTTAACCTGAAGGGTTCTCTTTAGCATTTCTTGTAGGATAGATATATTGGTAATGAACTCCATCAACTTTTGTTTATCTGGGAATGTTTTAATTTCTCCCTCATTTTTTGAATGCCAGTTTTGCAGGGTATAGAATTCCATTGGCAGTTTTTTTTTGTTTCAGCACTTTAAATACACTTTAAAACACTCATCCTACTGCCTTCTGGCCTCCAAAGCTTCTGCTGAGAAATCAGCTGATAATCTTACTGAGGATCCCTTGTATGTAATAAATTGCATTTCTCTTGCTGCTTTCAAGATTCTCTATTTGTCTTTCAACAGATTGATTATATTGTGTCTCAATGTGGGGGTCTCTGAGTTTATTCTACTTAGATTTCTTTGATTTTTAAATTCGTGTATTTTATCTAATTTTGGAAGCTTTTAGCAATTGTTTTTAAAATAATCTCTGTACACTTTTCTTTCTCTCTTCTACTTTTGGGGTTCCCATAATGCATATGTTGGTCCCCTTGAGGGTGTCCCTCAAGTCTCTTAGGCTCTGTTCACTTCTCTACGTTATTTCATCTTCTCCTCAGACTCAATGTATTATGCCAGTTGTCCTATCTTCAGGTTTGCTGATTCCTTTTTATTCCTGTTCAAATCTGTAGTGGCACCCCTCTAGTAAATTTTTCATTTTGTTCACCATACTTTTGAGCTCCAGAATTTCTGTTTAGCTCCTTTTTATATTTTCTATCTCCTTGTTAGTATTCTCATTTTGGTCCTTCATCATTTCCCTGGTTTCCTCTAGTTCTTTGTCCAGGTTTTCTTGAGCGTTTTAAGCATATTTAAGACAGTTGTTTTAAAGTCTTTGTATAGTAAGCTTGATGCCTCTGCTTCAGGGATGGTTTCTGCCACTGTATTTTCTTCCTTTGAATGGGCCATGTTTTCCCATGTCTTTGTATGCCTTGTGGTGTATTGTTGAAAATTGGGCATTTGAGGTTCTTTGAAAAGATAAACAAAATTGACAAAGCTTTATTTAGCTAGACTCATCGTGAAAAAAGGAGAAGGCTCAAATATATAAAATGAGAAATGAAAAGAGACATTACAACTGATACCACAGAAACACAAAGAATTGTAAGAGACTACTATGAACAATTATAGCCAACAAGTTGGACAACCTTGAAGAAATGCATAAATTTCTAGAGACATACAACCTTCTAAGACTTAATCATGAAGAAACAGAACATCTGAAAAGACCAATTACTAATCAGGAGATTGAATCAGTAATCAAAGTCCAGAACCAGATGGCTTCACTGGTGAATTGTACCAAACATTCAAAGAAAAATTAATGCCAATTCTTCTCCAACTCTGAAAAGTAGAGGAGAAGGGAACACTTGCAAACTCATGTTATGAGGGCAGCATTACCCTGACATCAAAACCAAACTAGGACATCACAAGAAAAAAAAATGGCAGGCCAGTCTTGCTGATGAACATACATACAAAAATACTCAACAAACTATTAGCAAACCAAATTCAACAACATGTTAAAAGGGTTATACACCATGATCAAGTGGGATTTATTACAGGGATGCAAAGATAGTACAACATCGACAAATCAGTGTGATACACCACATTACAAAATTAAGGATAAAAACCATATGATCACCTCAATTAACACAGAAAAAGCATTTGACAAAATTCAACATCCATTTATGATAAAAACTCTCAACAAAGTGGGTATAGAGGGAACAGACCTCAACATAATAAAGGCCATATATGACAATCCTGCAGCTAACATCATACTCAATGGTAAAAAGCTGGAAGCTTTTCTTCTAAGATCAGGAACAAGTAAGGGATACCCACTCTTGCCACTTTTATTCAACATAGTATTGGAAGTCCTAGCCAGAGCAGTTAGGCAAGAAAAGGAAATAAAAGGCATCCAGACTGGAAAGAAAGAAGTAAAACGGTCACTATTTGCAGATGACGTGATATTATATATAGGAGACTCTAAGGACTTCACCAAAAACTGTTAGAACTAGTAAACAAATTGAGTAAAGTTGAAGGATACAAAGTCCATATACAGAAATTTGTTGAATTTCTATACAGTAATAACTATATCAGAAAGAAAAATTAAGAAAACAGTCTTATTTACAGTTGCATCAAAGAGAATAAATACCTAGTATTAAATTAAACAAGGTGGCAAAAGGCCTGTACAGTGAAAACTATAAGACAATGATGAAGGAAAGTGAAGAAGACACAAATAAATGGAAAGATAGTCCATGCTCATGAATTGGAAGAATTAATCTTGTTAATATGTCCATACTGCCCAAAGCAATCTACAGATTCATGCAATCCCTACCAGACTTCCAATGGCATTTTTCAAAGAACTAGAACAAACAATTCTAAAATTTGTATGAAACCACAGAAGACCCCAGATAGCCAAAGAAATCTTGAGAAAAAGCTGGAGGCGTTCTGCTCCCTGTTTTCAAACTATTTTACAAAGGTATTGTAATCAAAATAGTATGGTATTGGCATAAAAACAGACACACAGATCAATGGAACAGAATAGAGAACCCAGAAATAAACCCACACCTATATGGGCAGTTAATTTAGGATGAAGGAGCCAAGAATACACAATAGGGAAAGGACAGTCTCTTCAATAAATGGTATTGGGAAAACTGGACCACTATCCTACACCATACACAAAATTAACTCGAAATGAATTAAAGGCTTGAAGCAAAGACTTGAAACCATAAAACTCCTAGAAGAAAGCATAAGTGGTAAGCTCTTTGACATCGGTCTTGGCAATGAATTTTTTGGATCTGATTCCAAAAGCAAAGGCAACTAAAGCAAAAATAAACAAGTGGGACTACATCAAACTAAAGAACTTCTGCACAGCAAAGGAAAGTCAAAAAAATGAAAAGGCCAATGTAATGAATGGGAGAAAATATTTGCAAATTATGTATTCGATAAGAGGTTAATATCCAAAATATATAAAGAACTCAATAGCAAAAGAACAAATAATCCAGCTAATAAATGGGCAAAGGACCTGAATAGACATTTTTCCAAAGAAGATACTCAGATGGCCAACAGATATATGAAAAGATGTTCAACATCACTAATCATCAGGGAAATGCAAATCAAAACCACAGTGAATGGCCTCACACCTCACGCGCATTAGAATGGATGAAAGATTTAAAATAGAACTACCATGTGATCCAGCAATTTCACTTCTGGGTATTTATCTGAAGAAAACGATAACATTGAATTGAAAAGATATATGCACCCCCATGTTCATTGCAGCAATATTTGCAATAGCCAAGATATGGCAACAACCTATGTGTCCCTCGATGGATGAATGGATTAAGAAAATGTGGTGTATATAAGAAAATGTGGTGTGTGTATATATATATATATGTGTGTGTTTATGTATGTATGATGGAATGTTATTCAGCCATAAAAATAATGAAAGCTTGTGATTTGCAAAAACATGGATGGACCTTGAGGGCATTATGCTAAATGAAATAAGTCAGAAAGAGAAAGATAAATACCATATGATCTCACTTATATGTGGAATCTTAAAAATAAACCTGCATAGACACCAAGAACACATTGGTGGTTGCCAGAGGCAGGGAGTGGGAGGTGGACGAATTTGGTGAAGGGGGTCAAAAGGTACAAATTTCCAGTTATAAATAAGTCACAGGGATGTAATGTACAGCATGATGACTGTAGTTAATAATACTCTATTGTCTATTTTAAAGTTACTAAGAAAGTAGATCTTAAAATGTGTTGATGGATGTTAACTAGACTTATTGTAATGAACATTTTGCACTATATACAAATATCAAGTCATTGTACACTTGAAACTAACATAATGTTATATGTCAATTATACCTCAATAAAAAAATAAAAATTAAATTAAAAAAAAAGAAAATTGGGCATTTGAAAAAACAGCCACCTCTCCCAGGCTTTGCAGACTGGCTGTTTGCCATGGGCAGCCCTTCACTGAGTAGCTGAGCATTCTCTGAGCCTTGGGATCAGCCTCAAGTGAAAGCTTTAGTATTCTCAGGTCTTTTCTGAGCATGTGTCTTGGGTGGGTCTAAGTGTGGCTTTTTTTTTTTCATCGAGGTCACATTGGTTTATAACATTGTGTAAATTTCAGGTGTACGTCATTATATTTTGTCTTCTTTATAGACTACTTTGTGTTCACCACCAAAAGTCTAGTTTCCGTTTGTCACCGTACAAATGTCCTCTTTTAATGCCTTTACCCTCCCTCCACCCTCCTTCCCCTCTGGTAACCACCAATCTGTTCTCTGTATCTATGTGCTTACTTGTTTGTTTGTTTATATTCCACGTATGAGTGAAATCACAATATTTGTCTTTCTCCATCTGACTTATTTCACTTAGCTTAATACCCTCAAGGTCCATCCATGTTGTCACAAATGGCAAGATTTTCTCTTTTTTTATGGCTGAATGATATTCCATTGTGTATATATACCACATCTTCTTCATCCATTCATCCATTAGTGGGTACTTTGTTTCCAAGTCTTGGATATTTATTATAAATAATGCTGCAATGAACATAAGGGTGAGTATATCTTTTAGAATTAGTGTTTTCATGTTCTTTGGCTAAATCCCAGAAGTAGAATAGCTGGATCATATGGTGTTTCTATTTTTAATTTTTTGAGGAACGTCCATACTGTTTTCCATAGTAGCTGGACCAATTTACATTCCCAGCAGCCGTGTATGAGGGTTCATCCTCTCCAACACTTGTTATTTTTTTGTCTTTTTTGTGTATGTGTGACGTAGACTAGCCCTGAGCTAACCTGCATTGCCAATCCTCCTCTTTTTTGCTGAGGAAGCTTGGCCCTGGGCTAACATCCATGCCCATCTTCTACTTTACATGGGATGCCACCACAGCATGGCATCAGTCTGTGCCTGGGATCCGAAGCTGCAAACCCTGGGCTGCCAAAGCGGAGCGTGCAAACTTAACTGCTACACCACCAGGCTGGCCCCCATTTTTTTGTCTTTTTAATAATAGCCATTCTGATGGGTATGAGGTGATATCTCATTGTGGTTTTGATTTGTATTTCCCTAATAATTAGTGATGTTGAACATCTTTTCGTGTGCCTGTTGGCCATCTGTATATCTTCTTTGGAAAAATGTCTGTTCAGATCCTCTGCCCATTTTTTAATTGGGTTATTTTGTTGTTGTTGAATTGTATGAATTATTCATGTGTTTTGGATATTAACCCCTTATCAGATATATGATTTGCAAACATCTTCTCCCAATCAGTAGGTGGTTTCTTCATTTTGTTGATGGTTTCCTTTGCTATGCAGAAGCTTTTTAGTTTGATGTGGTCCCATTTGTTTATTTTTTCTTTTGTTTTCCTTGCCTGAGAAGACATCCAAAAAAATATTGTTAAGATCACTGCCAAAGAGTATATGTTTTCTTCTAGCAGTTTTGTGGTTTCAGGTCTTATGTTCGAGTCTTGAATCCATTTTGAGTTAGTTTTTGTGTCTAGTCTAAAATAGTCATCTACTTTCATTCTTTTGCATGTAGCTGTTCAGATTTCCCAACATCATTCATTGAAGAGACTTTCCTTTCTCCATTGTATGTTCTTGGCTTCTTTGTCGAAAATTAGCTGTCCCTAGATGTGTGGGCTTATTTCTGGGCTCTCAGTTCTGTTCCATTGATCTGTGTGTCTGTTTTTCTGCCAGTACCATGCTCCTTTGATTACTGTAGCTTTGTAGAATACTTTTGAAATCAGAGAGTGTGATACCTCCAGCTTTGTTCTTTTTCGTTTGTTTGTTTTGGTGAGGAGGATTGGCCCTGAGCTAACACGTGTTGCCAGTCTTCCTCCTTTTGCTTGAGGAAGAGTGGCCCTGAGCTAACATCTCTGCCTGACTTCCTCTTTTTCATATGTGGGTTGCCGCCACAGCATGTCTGATGAGTGGTGTAGGTCTGCACTCAGGATCTGAACCTGGGCCGCCAAAGCAAAGTGTGCTGAACTTAACCACTATGCCAGTGGGCCAGCCCCACCAGCTTTGTTCTTTTTTTTTCTCAGGATTGCTTTGGCTATTCGGGGTCTTTTGTCATTCTGTATAAGTTTTAGGATTCTTTGTTCTGTTTCTGTGAAAAATCTTGTTGTGGTTTTGATAGGAATTGCATTGAATCTGTAGATAGCTTTAGGTAGTATGGCCATTTTTTTAAACTGTGTTAATTCTTCTATGAGCACGGATTTTCTTTCCATTTCTTTGTGTCTTTGATTTCTTTCAGCAATATCTTATAGTTTTCAGTGTACAGGTCTTTCACCTATTTGGTTAAATTTATTCCTAGGTATTTTATTCTTTTTGTTGTGATTGTAAATGGGATTTTATTTTTGTTTCTCTTTCTGCTAGTTTATTGTTTGTGTATGGAAACAACTAATTTTTGTATATTGATTTTGTACCCTACAACTTTACGGTATTTGCTAATTATTTCTAATAGTTTTTTGGTGATTCTTTAGGGTTTTCTATATATAAAATCATGTTATCCTCAAATAGTGACAGTTTTACTCCTTCCTTTCCAATTTGGATACCTTGTATTTCTTTTTCTTGCCTAATTGCTCTGTCTAGGACTTCCAGTACTATGTTGAATAAAAGTGGTGAGAGTGGGCTTTCTTTTCTTGTTTCTGTTCTTAGAGGGATGGCTTTCAGATTTTCAATGTTGAGTATGATGTTAGCTGTGGCTTTGTCATATATGGCCTTTATTATGTTGAGGTATTTCCTTCTGTACCCATTTTATTGAGAATTTTTATCCTAAATGGATGCTGAATCTTGTTGAATGCTTTCTCTGCATCTCTTGAGATGATCATATGATTTTTATTCATGTTGTTAATGTGGTGTATCTCACTGATTGATTTGTGGATATTGAACCATCCTTGCATCCTTGGAATGAATTTCACTTGATCGTGCTGTATGATCCTTTAAATATATTGTTGTATTCCATTTGTTAAATATTCTGTTGTGGATTTTTGCATCTATATTCATCAGCAATGTTGGCCTGTAAATGTTGGCCTTTTCTTATTTTGTGTTGTCTTTGTCTGGTTTTGATATCAGGGTAATGTTTGCCTTGTAAAATGGGTTAGGAAGTGTCCCCTCCTCTTCAGTTTTTTGAAAGAGTGTGAAAAGGATAGATGTTACATCTTCCTTGAATGTTTGGTAGAATTCACCAGAGAAGCTGTCTTGTCTTGGGCTTTTTGTCAGGGGAGGTTTTTGATTACTGTGTTCGATCTCCTTACTGGTGATTGATGTATTCAGGTTATCTATTTCTTCCTGATTGAGTTTTGGAAAGTTGTATGATTCTAAGAATTTATCCATTTCTTCTAGGTTGTCCAATTTGTTGGTGTATAGCTTTTCATAGTATTTTCTTTTAATCCTATGTATTTTTGTGGTATTTGTTGTAATTTCTCCTCTTTTGTTTCTGATTTTATTTATTTGAACCTTCTCTTTCTTTCTCCATGAATCTAGCTAAAGGTCTATCAGTTTTGTTTATCTTTTCAAAGAGCCAGATGTTAGTTTCATTGATCTTTTCTGCTGTCTTTTTAGTCCCTATTTCATTTGTTTCCTTTCTGATTTTTATTATTTCCTTCCTTCTCCTGACTTTGGGCCTTATTTGTTCTTCTTTTTGTAGTTCCTTTAGGTATAATGTTAGATTATTTATTTGAGATTTTTCTTATTTCTTGAGGTAGGCTTGTGTTACTATAAATTTCCCTCTTATTGTGCATCCCATAGATTTTGGTATGTAGTGTTTTCATTTTCATTTGTCTCCAGGTATTTTTTGATTTCTCCTTTGATTTCTTAGTTGATCCAATAGTTCTTCAGTCGTATATTGTTTAGTCTCCACATATTTGTGACTTTCCCAGATTTCTCCTTGTAGTGATTTCTAGTTTCATACTATTGTGGTTGGAAAAGATGCTTGATATTTCAGTCTTCTTAAATTTATTGATACTTGATTTATTTCACAACATATGGTCTCTCCTTGAGAATATTTCATGTACACTTGAGGAGAATGTGTATTCTGCTGCTTTGGATGGAATAGTCTGTATATATCTATTAAATTCACCTGGTCTTAAGTTTCATTTAAGGCTGCTTTCCTTGTTGAATTTCTGTCTGGATGACCTATCCATTGATGTAAGTGAAGTGTTCAGGTCCCCTACTGTTATTGTGTTGCTGCCAGTTTTTTCATTTAGGTCTGTTAATAATTGCTTTATGGACTTTGGTGCTCCTATTTTAGGTGCATGTATGTTAATAAATGTTACATCTTCTTGATGGATTGTCCCCTTTATCATTATAATGTCCATCTTTGTCTTTTGTTATCTTTTTTGGCTTGAAGTCGGTTTTGTCTGATGTAAGTATTGACTACACCCACTTTCTTTTGGTTGCCATTTGCTTGGAGTATCATTTTCCATCCCTTCATTTTGAGCCTATATTTGTCTTTAGAGCTGAGATGGGTCTTCTGGAGGCAGCGTATTGTTGGGTCTTATTTTTTAATCCACCCAGCCACTCTGTCTTTTGATTGGTGGATTCAATCCATTTACATTTAAGGTAATTATTGATATGTGAGGACTTAATACTGCCATTTTATCTTTTGTTTTCTGGTGTTCTGTATTTCCATTGTTTCTTCCCCTTGTGTTCCTGTCTGCCATTTCAGTTTAGTGATTTTCTGCAATGTATTTCTCATTTTCCTCTTTTTTTTTTGTGTTTCATGACTCTGCTCTGAATTTTTTTGTATGGTTATCATAAGGCTTGTATAAAGGCTCTCATAGATAAGATAGTTTCTGCTGACAGCTTCTTATCTCCATTAGCCTATGCAGGTTCCATCCTTTTCCTCTTCCCCTTCTATTTTTTTGTTGACCCAAATTACCCCTTTTTGTATTGTGAGTTCATTACCAAATTGAAGTGGTTATAGTTATTTTTAATTCCTCCTTTTCCTTTAACCTTTGTTATTGTTAAGTGTTTATTAACCTATTCTGATACAGAGTTGCAATTTTCTGATTCTGTCTATCACCTTGATCAAAGTTTTATATACCTTTGCCTTTTCATTTCAGGTAGGAGAGCTCCTTTCAACATTTCTTGTAAGGCAGGTCTTAGAAGTGGCAATAAACTCTCTCAGCTTTTGTTTGGGAAAGTCTGTTTCTCCTTCATATGTGAAAGATAACTTTGCTGGGTAGAGTATTCTTGGCTGACAGTTTTTAATCATTCAGTATTTTGAATATATCATTCCATTATCTCCTGACCTGTAGAGTTTCTGTTGAGAAATCTGCTTATAGCCTAATGGGGGGTTCCCTTGTAGGTTATTGGGTTTTTCCCCCCTGGCTGCCTTTAATATTCTTTTTTTGTCATTGACTGTTGACAGTTTTATTATCATGTGTCTAGGAGAAGGTCTTTTTGCAGTGAGATAATTGGGTGTTCTGTTAGCTTCATGAATTTGTATATGTAGTTCCTTCTCTAGGTTTGAGAGAGGCTCACCTATTATTTATTTAAATAAGCTCACTGTTCCCTTTTCTCTCTCTTCTCCTTCTGGGCTACCCAGTTATCCTTATGTTGCCCTTTCTAATGGAATCAGATAATACTTGTAGAATTTCTGCATTTTTAAAAAATCTTCATTATCTCTTCTCTACTACCTGCATCATTTCTAGGTTTCTGTCTTCTAGTTGGCTAATTCTCTCTTCCTTATGGTCTGCCCTGTTTCCAGTGCTTTCTAATGCATCCTTCATCTCATTTATTGAGTGCTTCAGCTCCAGAATTTCTGTTTGGTTCTTTTTTAGAGTTTTGATCTCTTTGGTAAAGTAGTCCTTCTGTTCATTGATTTTATTGCTAAGCTCACTGAACTGCCTTTCTGAATTTTTTTTTTTTTGTAGTTCACTGAGTTTCTTCATGACAGCTATTTTGAATTCTTTATCAGATCACAATCTTCCATGACATTATGTTTGATTTCTGGAGAATTGTTATTTTTTGTGTGTGATGCTCTATCACTGTGGCTTTTTGTGGGGCTTACTGAGTTAGTTTGCCAGCATATTTGTCATAGCAAATACTTTTCTTATTTAGGTATAGCTTTGTTTGTTTTGATACAAACTTTTTAACTGGTTGAAGGTTAGAGGCCTTTCTTTTGTTTTTTAGTAGGTGGTGCTATAGTGCTAATTTTTGGTTTCTGTTACCTGAGTTGCCTCTGGCTATATTTAAGGAATCTGCACATTTCACTTTTCTGCTGCATCTGTTCAGGGTGTTGACAGTACTCTCGTCATTGCTGCCTGTGCTTCTGGGGGTCACTGATGCCTTGTTGTTGCCAGTATTGCCCTGGTTGCTGGCTTTGCCACTAGTGGTACAGGGATGACTGATGCCTCTGTTGCATCTGTGATCACCTGGGTCGGAAGCTCTGCTGCTGTGGCAGGGGGTGGGGGAGGGTGGGGAGGAAGCACCATCTCTACTGTTAACTGTCACAGGCTGTTAGGATGTCACAGGCGCCACTGCAGTTGGGATGTCAAGAGTCCTGTGTGCACCTCTGCTGCTGCTACCAGGCTCTGAACTGTGGCTGGGGGCCCAATTATGGGGCTCTGTGTTTTCTGCTTCTCTGCTCCCTGTGGCCACAGGTGCCACCACAGCTGGCTGGCCGGAGTTGCACACGTGCCTCCACTGCTTTGAGTTTGGTTTTTTTGATTCCATTGTATACATGGCTGCTTTTAATTATCCTAATTTCCCAAATAATCTCACCCTAGCTTCTCCTCCAAGCCTCAGATTGTTGTGTGTCTTTACCTGTGATCTTTTGCCCAAGTATCTGCAACTCTTAGTCTTCCT
Source organism: Tapirus indicus (assembly GCA_031878705.1). NCBI lineage: Eukaryota > Metazoa > Chordata > Mammalia > Perissodactyla > Tapiridae > Tapirus > Tapirus indicus. The sequence goes on along the minus strand of CM062930.1, from coordinate 87,349,336 downwards.
GCAGCCTTCCCAAGCAGTGCCTGCTGCTTCTCACTCACCTGAGCTCCATGTTAGGTGAAGTAGATTAGTTCTTCAGGCAGCACCTCCCAACAAAGTAGAACATTGAAAATAAAGTTTTCTGTGCTCCCTTTGGTTGGAGAGAAGGAATTGAGAACTGTGCTACTGCCTTCAGACCAAGACTGCACCATGCCGAGGAGAGGTCTGGGCAAGGACAAGTGAAAACATCCTGAAATTTCCCACTGTTGTGAATGTGGCTTTTTCTTGATTGGGCATTTGCTTGGTTGCTGTGCACCTTTGTCTATTTTCCAGAGTTCCTATAAGATTGTTTTAACCAATTTTTGGTTATTATTTGACATCTCCATTGGGTAACAAGGGCTTAGAGTTTCCTACTCTACCATTTTGCTGATATCACTCCATGGCATGAGTTTTTAGAAACTGTACTATAACTTAACAACATGAGCATTTTCTCCCCTAAAGAAATGACCTCAGAAATTATATATACAATTACTAAAAGGGTTTTGGAATACCTCTTCACTTTCAGAGCCTGTGTTCACATTCTTGCTATTCTTCGGTGTGGCAAACTCTCCTTTTTTGAGGCCAGATTTGATTTTGAGGGAATAATGAAAAGTTATTTGTTTGATGAATAAAATAAGTAAGTTAGACACTACAATTTTGAGTACAAAATATTTTAATTGCCGTAATTAGGTAATTCCACCATAGGCACAGAAAACATTTTGAGTAATAAGGTACAAATAATGAAGGGAAGCTATATAGGCTTCCTAAGTGATTACTTTGAAGATTCTAGTTAATTGACACCTAAGTTCTGGTTTGGTGAAGTCTGTTTTTTTTCTTTTTTGTGTGTGTGAGGAAGACTAGCCCTGAGCTAACATCCGTTGCCAATCCTCCTTTTTCCTGAGGAAGATTGGCCCTGGGCTAACATCCGTGCCCGTCTTCCTCCACTTTATATGGGACACTACCACAGCACGGCTTGACAAGTGGTGTGTCGGTCCACGCCCAGAATCCGAACCTGCGAACCCCCGGGCCACCAAGGCGGAGCGCACGAACTTAACCACTATGCCACCAGGCCTGCTCCTTGGTGAAGTCTATTTTAAAATTCCATTTTAGGGGCCACCCGGTGGCGCAGCGGTTTAGTTTGTGCTTGGCAGCCTAGGGTTCGCGGGTTCGGATCCCGGACGCCCGCCGACGCACTGCTTGTCAGCCACGCCGTGGCGGTGTCCCATATAAAGTAGAGGAAGATGGGCACAGATGTTAGCCCAGGGCCGGTCTTCCTCAGCAAAAAAAGAGGAGGATTGGCGATGGATGTTAGCTCAGGGCTGGTCTTCCTCACAAATAAATAAATAAATAAAATAAAATTCCATTTTATATTCAAGTAATACGTGTCTATTGATGGAAATTTTAAAATGTGCAGGTAGATCCTGCAGATGAGAAAAGAGTACAGACATGTCTTTGTAGTGGCTCGCGTGACTGCAGGAATGCCAAGGTCTCTTTAGGTAGAATCATTTAGGATCTGTCTTACTTCTGTAAGTCTGTAGCAGCTGTATCTGTGACATGATAACTATATTCTACAAAATTTATTTTTTCTCTAGTTATATATGTATAGCTTTCAACTGTAATACATTTCAGTTCAGTTGAATACCTCATTTAACCATGTTATGTTTCCTAGTTCATAAACTAGTGAAATTACCCTTTCAGTACTGTTCAGTTACTATAAATTCACTTTCATATAAATATTTATGAAATACTGCAAAATAACTTTGGTATCTTAATGAAGGAAAAAGAACCTCTGTGAAGAAGTAGTAAGAAATAGAGATGATTATTTATCAAATGTAATAACGGCTAAAAGCTACATTGAAGAGAAAAAAAATGATTTGGATGCAGCTATGAAGATAGCAAGAGAGTTAAAATCAGCACCTTCTCTAAGGACATATTGTGACCTGAATCAGGTAATTTTAATAGTTCATAATGTGAGTTATTTCTGTGGTAGCTTATTTTGCATACTCTGGAATGATATTTAAGATATAACAAGAAGAATTTGTTTTTCAGATTATCCTAACTTGTATTGGCATCAATTTAGAATTCTTAGGTATTTGAATTCTAAGACAAACATTAATAAATTTGTTTAGCTTTTTATTATTTATCACTTAGGGAAATGGTGCAGTAAGGTCTTTATAACACGTGATCTAAGAGCAAGTAGGATGACACTTGAGACAAAAGTTGTTGCTTCTAGGGCACTTGAATAAAAAATGACAAATAAGAGTAGCAAATTAAATGAGACTCTCTTTTCTTTTCATAAACAATTTAGGTATTAGTGTCAACTCTTGATTTAAAGAGTTCTCAAGATCCCATTCAGGTTTTTCTCTTGCCCCACCCCCCACCCCACATGTGAGGTCAGGAGACTGTTTCAGCTGTGTCCTGTCATCTAACCATGTGCCTAGAGTGCAGGGTTGGGCAAAAATGGAAACATGTTTCTTATGAGATATTTTGGCAGGACAGGGTTAACCATTGGTCCTCTTTGCTAATGTCTACCTTGCTCCCTTAGATCCTTTGAATACTCAGGGCCTCATTTCCCATAGATAATCAGATGTTTGGACTGAACTGAGATGTAAAAATAGAAGTCATTGGTTTACCTGCCTCCAAAGTCTCTAACTTTAAATGAAAGGAGAAGAGTTTGCCACCATCTTACTCCCTCCAACTGTAATTCAAAAGACAATAATATTCGTTTCCTGTGTATTACATGTGAGGCATTAGAAGATGAAAAAAAGTAGTAAGATTTGGAAGTTAGCTTCATTAGGAAGTTGGGGCAAAAAGAGAAAGAAACATATGAGGATAGCATTGCAGGTGCAAAATGAATCTGATCAGAATTTTCTCTGATCATGTAGCTATATCCTGTTTATTAACTAATGTCTGTTGTTATCTGTTAATACATATCTCGTAAAGATTTTAAATTCCTTTAGGGGAAAAATCATAAACACTTACTTGCATCCCTTCCTTTGTGTGCCTAAAAGTCAAACCTGAACACATGAATTAGTTAAATACCTAAAGAGTATAGTTTTCCTTCTAAAATCTTACTCTGTTTCAACAGTATTTATAACAAAAGAAAATTCACATGAGTGCCACTTCTCTTTTGATTCTAGATTATCCGGACTTTGAAGTTAACATTTGAGAGTGAATTGTCACAAGTTAGCTCTCTAAAACTAAGGAACTCTCTGAGGTAAATAAGTTATAATTGAGGAGAATGTAACAATTAAATATAAGAATGTGTTAGAGCCTAGACTTACTGAAATAGCAACAATTATAAATTGAAAATTTGGGTCACAAATGTTTCCCAAGTTAGCAACCAAATGAAAATGAGTGTAATTTATGATAAATTAGAAAGTTACTTAAATGTTCTGTATTTTAGAGTTCTTAATGTTTGCAGCTGATTTTTATTTAGAGGAAGTAATAAACTTGTATTAGAACATTTACTTACATGCTAAGTGTTTTATCTTAGGTTGAATATGAATTGCAATGAGATCATCTGCATGTTCAACAATATAGGAAAGATTGAATTTGAGGACTCAACAAAGTAAGTATTTATAAAAATGGGAACATGCCATTAGTGTCTGACTTGGCCTTGGAGACAGAAAAATTGATGTTTAGTATGATTCATAAGCTGAAAAATAACATAAAGGGCAAAATAGTTCCTATAAGTTAAATTCTGTGTAAAATATTTAAGAACTAAAAGACCTAGAAGGGTCAGTATTCAGTGATACAGGTGTCAAAGTTATCTTTGAGATTCATTCATTCAGCCAACATTGACCACTGATTTTGTGCAAGGCACTGACACCCTAGATATTGAGATATATGCAGAGAAGTTACAATAAGTAGAGGATGACACATGTAAACAATAAAGAACATAATTGCTATGATAGTAATAGGTGTAGAATTTAGTGGAGATGCCAAGGAAGGGCATAGTCAGTTCTTCTGGAGGTAGCAGGGGACTTAGAAAGAGGAGATATTTTCCCTCATCTGTGAAAAATGAGTAGCAATTGGAAAGGAGGACAAAAGGAAGGTAGGCATCTTAGCAGAAAGAAATGTATGGGCAGTGAGATAACATACTACATTCTGGGAACTGCATATATAATTCCATATGGCAGAGGATACATAGAGGCTACCTTCTAAAGGCTTTGTATGCTATGGAGTCATGTTTGAAATTTATTTCTAGTCCTGTGCTGTCCAATATGGTAGCCATTCATCATATGTGGCCATTTAAATTTAAGTGTAAATTAATTAAAACTAAATAAAATGAAAAATTCAGTTCCTCAGGTGCACTAACCACATTTCAAGTGCTTAGTAACCACTTGTGGCTGCCATATTGCACAGTGCAGCACATTTTCATCATCACAGACAATTCCATTGGACAGCACAGCTATAGACAATAGAAAACCACTAAAAGATTTTCAGCTTAAAAGTAAAAATAATTAGGTTAAAATTTTAAAAGATAAATCTGGTGACCATTTAGAGGATTATTTGGAAGAGTATGAGGCTGCAGGCTGAAGGCTCAGTTAGGCTGTTGTATCAATAGTCTCAGCAAATGATGAGAAACCAAATGTAGGTAGTAACACTGGAGAGGAATAGATCATGATAAATGCTAAATAGGAAAAATTGATGAAACTTAGTGATTGAGAGTGAGCAATGAGGAAAAGGGAAGTGTCATCAATGATTTACAGGTCTGGCTTTGGTGATTAAGTTGATGGATTGTGGTATTATTCACCGAGATTGGAAATGCAGGAAGGAAAGAACATGGGAGGGGAACATAAGGGACATTGTTGAGTTACTGTTTGCCAGATAGCCGGGGAGAAATGTCCAGAGGGCAATTGGCTATATGTGCTGAAATTTAAGAAGAGGTCTTGGACTTGATTCTGGTTTTAGGAGTAGTCAGAGTATATGATTTAGAAACCCCCCAAAAGAGAATAAGTTCATTTACTTGTAGGTGGTGTGTCTCCAGGGGAAATTGTCCCCCAAGAAGCATCACAGTCATTACCTTAGGGAACTAATCAGAGTCCGGCCCAGTTTTATAAGATTGGCAACAGGCATGAGCAGATCCACTCTAAGTCAGGTAAACTCATAAGCCGAGTTCACAAAACTATTGTATAGTCAGAATGCCAGTTTATTAACTTAAGGGGCAAATGTAATTGCCACAGGGACTAGAATACTTATATTAGCATTCTTTTCCAATATCCAGACAGACACGAGGAGCCAAATTATTGGAAGTTGCTTTGTTTGTGGTCTTGTTTGGAATAAAGGGAATAAGATTAATCAAATAGCTTAACAGCAGAAGGCCTAGACAGCCTGCTATGTTCCTTGCCACCACAGGGAAGACCTTGCCAGAGGACTGGAGTACCAGTCCTTTGGCTCAAGTCATCTTCCCCCATATGTGGAGCCCTGCCCCATATTTGCCACTGTGACTTTACTTTTTGTGCTTCTGTGGATAATCATCATCCTTTCTTATCAGTACATTCTTCTAGGTAGTTTCATAAGTTGAATATGGTTATCAAGTAGTTTTAAGACCAAAAGCTATTCTGTCTCTTTAAGCGTCTGTATTGATCTTGTCTTGAATTTATATTTAACTCAGAGTAGTCTTTTAAATTTTTTCCTAGTTTTTAGGGAAAATTTCCCTGTAACCTGCCTCTCCTGATTATGGGTGGTAATTAAACAATGGGTTTGCCCAGTGAGAGCAAGTATTGAAGTAGGTCAAGGACAGTACCCTGGGAAAATATTAAATATTAAGACAGGGAAAGGGTAACCTGCAAATAAAACTGAGATGGAGCAGGCCGAGACTGAAAGACAAACAGGAGAGAGTGGTCAAAGGAGAGGTTTTTGAGACTGGAGTTAGTTGATGGTGTTAAATGTCTCACTAAGGTCAGATAAGAGTTATTATAAAAGGAAATGTTTAAATTGCAAAGTTGTGTACGTATATGTATCCTCAGAAAGCATTTGGATCTTTATTCAACGTGTATTAGTTTTACTTGAGTTAGGAAGAGACAGATATGATGTGTCATTACTGAATTCAGTTGGCTTTGTTGGTTCTCATTTCTAAAATGACTTCTTAAATGATCTGTGAAGAAGCTAAATCCATCATGAGTAAAATACAAGCTTTTTGAGGCTTAATCTCTTTGATAAGTTGCTATACTTGTAGATTTGATAGCCTAAATCTGTGTGGATATGTGAAGAAGACACAAAAATGTGGAGTAAAAATGAATAAATAATCACTTGTAGGTTAGTGACTATTGAATAATCACACCCAGAGGATTCGGACTAATGGTGATTTTTAGACTAGTTGAGGTTTCTAGTGATTTGCTCAGGACTGTACCCTTCACTGTTTCCTGCACTTTATTTTTAAGCCAGTGAGTTAAAGGAGGGAATAATCTTAACATACTTTATTTTTATTTATTTATTTATTTATTTTTGTGGGGAAGACCAGCCCTGAGCTAACATCTGTTGCCAATCCTCCCCTTTTTGCTGAGGAAGACTGGCCCTGGGCTAACATCCGTGCCCATCTTCCTCCACTTTTTTTTTTTTTTTTTTTTTTTATGGGACGCCACCACGGCATGGCTGACAGGCAGTGCGTCAGCGGGCGCTCGGGATCTGAACTCGCAAACCCCGGGCTGCCAAGCGCAAACTAAACCACTGCGCCACCGGGCGGCCCCTAATCTTAACATACTTTAAAATCAAACACCTAAGCCAAATCAAAATGACTTCTTTTGAAAACCTATATCCTCTGTCCTTTTAGGATCAGATCATTGGGACATGATTGTATCAAGTTCTTTCTTCAGTTTCTCATTGATTATACTTTTTAAAACCCTTGGGCTTCCTTGGGGCTGGGACTGAGCAAAAGTTTCTTTTTGGGTAACGGAAATGTTCTAAAATTAGGTTGCAGTGATGGTTGCACCACTCTGTAAATTTAGTAAAAATTATTGAATTTTTATGGTGTGTAAATTATATGTCAATAAAGCTGTTTAAAAATTACCCCTGGGGCACCTATACAACTTGAACCCTTTGTATGTATCACAGTGTTAACTGTCATGTGGAAAGGAAATAGTTTGAAAGTGGATATAAAAAATTTATGAAATGGTTTAAAGTAGACATATGCCTCTATATTTTTAAACAGATGTGATCCCCAAGAAAATGAAACTGGACAGAATGTTCAAAAGAAATATGAAAAGGAATTTTATTGTTGTGATACATACCCATCACTAGAAAAGAAAAAGGTTGACACGTCTGTCCTAACTAATGAAGCCCTACCAACTCCTTTGCAACGGAAAACTGACAATGTGCGTTTAGAAGCAAAAAACGCTCAGCCACAGAAAGAGGTTGTTGCAACAACATCCTCTAAAACCATTGCTGCTCTCCCTCTGATGGGATCTAGCCCCGATGTGATAATTGAAGAAATTATTGAAGAAAACCCGGAAAGTGAGTGAAAAACAAAAGCAAGGAAACAATATATCATGTCTGTCATTAGACACAAAATCAGTACCTTTTTGTCCCCATACTTTACAGAAGCACGTTGCTGTTATCTTACACCTCATTATGAGTTAAGACCTGTTGATTCCATGCCCCCACTTTCACATTTTCCAAAGTTAGAATAATTTTTATTTACATTTATTTATTTATTTTTTGCTGAGGAAGATTGGCCCTGAGCTAACATCTCTGCCATCTTCCTCTGTTTTGTGTATGGGATGCCTGCCACAGCATGGCTTGAGGAGCAGTGTGTGGGTCCATGCCCCGGATCCAGACCTGCAAACCCCGGGCCACTGAAGCAGAGTGCGCAAACAACCACTATGCTGCCAGGCCAGCTCCATAATTTTTAGTTATTTAATTTGTTTGTTTATTTATTTTGTGAGAAAGATTAGCCCTGAGCCAACATCCATTGCCAATCCTCCTCTTTTTGCTGGGGAAGAGTGGCCATTGGCTAACATCCATGCCTGTCTTCCTCTAGTTTATATGGGACGCTGCCACAGGATGGCTTGACAAGTGGTGCATTGGTCCGTGCCTGGGATCCAAACCTGTGAACCCCAGGCTGCTGAAGTGGAGCATGTGAACTTAACTGCTACGCCACCAGGCCGGCCCCCATAATTTTTATTTTTAATGCAATAATATAGCTAAACTCTGAGATGTAAACTTAATATTTGGTTTAAGTAGAGTATTTGACTTTTTAGTGTTCCACATAAAAACCTTGTATGAAAGATGGAAATATAAATAAATGAGAGATTTGTAGAAGCAGTCTGATGACTTTGTCCTTAAATTTAAGAACAGCTTCTCTTAAATCTTTGTTCTGACATATAATCTGTTATAAAATGAACTGTCATGAGTATCATAGCATCTATTTTGTAACATTTAAATGTATTGTAACTGTTTGATTAGGTTTCCAATATTGGTCTCCCCATTAATGTGAGCGTGAGACACTACTGTGTCTGCACTGTCAGTCTTCTTCAGGACTGTTATCAAGATCCACTTTGGTTTCTCCTCCCCTCCCTCCCATCTGTTTCGTTGGTTGACTGTCCAGAATGACATTTTGAATACAAAAAAAGGACACGCTGTTTCCTCTTGTTTCCACTGTATTATTATCACTGATATCTCACTGAGTTAAGAAACCTGTCATGACTTTACCTACTAATACAAGGGGTCTTGCCGTTCCAGTATTTTGCCAATTCAAATACAGGTTTTTAAATAACGGTGTGCCATTGTAAACTTAATAAAATTAGTACAATTGCCTTTATTTCCTATTTTGATGGCTTGCATCACAGATTTTCTTGTGGAGACACCTAGATATCCAAAAAAGCTTCTTCAGACAAAATCGTCTGTTCCTTTTGGATCAAAAGCAGGTACTTTAACAGCTCTGAACTTGATATAGTAGAATTTGCTGTGTGTATAGTAACTTTTGTGTAGTGTGAAGCAGTGAGTGAAATAAATTTTACTGATAACTAGAACTTATTCCTTTTTAACGTTAAAAGTTTTGACTGTTATTAGCAAAAATATTTCTGAAATTTATAACACTTCTCTCAGCTGTCTCCCCAGTTGTACATACTTATCTTTTTACCCTATCCTCAATATGGGTATTATTCTTTGTGATCTATTTTGGATAGTTAATATGATCCATTTGTTCAACTTTGATCGTCTGTCTCTGCTTGGATATCTCCAATTTATCAGTCTAGTGATTATTTTGGGTTTGGACTCTTGTGGGATCTAAGTGTTCTAGAGTTGCAATGCCATGACACACTTCTTTTAGAGAATATTGCGTTCAGTTTTTGTGAATTCTTTCCTAACTTATGGTTTATTATGTGGTTTAAATATTCTTATCCAGGTTCTCCAGAGCTAGTTTTTGTAAGCCATGTAATACATCCTTGCCACTTCTACATTCGGAAGTATTCACAAATAAAAGATGCAACAGTACTGGAAAAGGAAGTGAATCAATTTTGCAGTAAGAGTTTACACCTTGATCCTTCAGACATGTTGGAGCTAGGTAATGAAATATTACTCCAAGTTAAAATATTAAGTTTATTTAAATATTGTGATATTTGGCCAAACCATATAGACTTTTGATAATACACATTTGTATACCAAGCGTAAAAGTTTTGGAATTATTTAACATACGTTAAATTTTATTTAGGTAACTTAGCTAGATATTAAAATTGGTCGTTGAGTGAGATATACACAAAAACTCCATTATGGAGTAAGGTGAGTTATTTTTTAAATTACAAAACCCATGACAGGTTATGTAGTTTGCCCCCTAGTCTCCAGGGAGAAGTGTTCCTCTAAGTTGGTTCCTCATAGTGTGATACAGTCCTTGCTGTCCACACGTGAATGTTGAGGATGTCGTTGAACACTTAAGTGAGATGCAGGAGGACAGTGGCATCCATTTACTAGGGCCACATGAAGGGTAGCTGGTAAACTTAATCAGTCCATCTTAATTCTAAGGGTATGTGTAATTTGCCATAATTTAGGCTTTCATTACAAATATTTTCCTTATAACACTGTTGACTAAATTTGATTATACTGTGTAATAAGATGAAGCTATGATTTGTTTGATTTATAGAGCATTCTTCTAGTTCTGTTAATAGCAGTCAATGCCCATATATGACTAATACCCAAAAGTATTGTCTGTTTAGCCTTATGAAGTAGTTCTTTAAACGTGGGATTAACTCTCCGCTCAGCTATGTAGCTTATCAAAATATCAGAAGACTGGGAACATCATGTACTTCTGAAAATGTATAATAATTTTAAAAGTTAAAAATAATGTTTAAATTATGAGCATCTGAGAGGAGGGAAATATAATGTTAAACTAAATTTTATGACTGCAAATAATTCTCCAAAATTTAATACCCAGAGAGTTCAGTTTAAAATCAGAAAATATTCTGAGAAAGCCCAAAAGTCATCCTTTGTTTTAAGTTGTCAAGGATAATTATTATTTCCAGGTAAATATACATGGTTTAAATACTCATTAATATTTTGAGAAATTAGTGATAAGGGAAGAAATGTGATGTGATGCTTTCGGCGAGTATCCTCTTGTTCCCTTTGCCTACCTGGTTCTTCACTACAAAGAATGACAGATGGCTTCAAAGGGCTTTTATCTTATCTGTTGCAAAAAAGAATGGTTTAGTAGCATATAGTTGAAAACTAAGAATATTGGTTATGTGATACATCAGTACAAGAGGAGGGTTGATGACGATCTGAAAGCCAAACAAGTGTTTTGATAGAACTTTAAATTAAAAGGCTGTCCTGATATACCTCTCGGCCACCCTGTTTTTATTAGCATATACAGAGGGGTTTATACAGTATCCCTCTGTATATAATCAGTGATCAAATCTTACCAAATTCATCTCTGATGCATAGCTTGGTTTTTAAGAGGGTGGGCCGTAAGACTACCTGAATTCTCCTCCTGCCTCTTCTAAGTAGCCGTGTGGCCCAGGCTAGGTTTTCATCCTCTCTCTGCCTAGCACCTATGTGATGGAAGCACCATCTCCATAAGGTTGTTATGGGGAGTCGGTGAATTCAAACACAAAAATCTGAGGACATTGCCAAGCTCGTAGTAACATTCAAATTCAGACCTGTTTCTTTCTGGGTCTTTTTCCTAGTTATTAGTTTGTAACTCGTCTGACCTCTCATAAGATCCTCCTCTGCAGCTAGGTTCGTCTCCCCTCTCTGAACTCCACTGCGTATTAATTTCTTAATTTTGGCGTTTCACGCTCTGCCTTTCATTGTTTCTTTACTCTCACTGCCCTTACCAAGAGAAGGTAAATATTTCTTCTTTTATGCTACCAAAGTATTTTATAAATTTCAATATATGTGTATCTGTACATATATGTGTGTACATGCACAAGGATAGGAGGTCTTTATTGTTGTAAGTACGGTGTGTTATAGTCATTTATTTGCTTGTCTCTTTTCCTTTTTTGATGGCAGGGTGGTCTCATTCATCTTTGTTATAGTTTGTAAAACACAGATCCTCAACAAGTAACTTAGTATTCTTTGTTCTAACCTTCCCAGTTAGCTCATAAGTGTCTGTCTGACAGAAACTATAGTGGTGTACTGTCTTTATCCTTCTCGCAGCACTTGACACGGTACTATAGCATCAGTGAGTAAATGAAGTAAGACTTCTTAGCATGGAACTAATGTACATGTTTGTAAATTAGAGCTTATTAGGCATTTTTCTCCGTAAATATTGGTAATAATTTGTCTCCCTCATTTAGGTGCGAGAATATTTGTCAACAGTATTGAAAATGGAATGTGGTGTCGAGGAACTATCACTGAATTAATTCCAATAGAAAGTGAAAATATTAGAAAACTCTGTAGTCCAACCAAGTTCTCAGTCCGTGAAGTTGCACTCATACAAATATTCATGGTAGATTTTGGAAATTCTGAAGTTCTAATTGTTGCAGGGTATGATTTTTTATAATTATTATGTGTTCTTGGCCTGCTTAGAAACATTTGTGATTGGGGGGAATACTAAAGAATAAAGGAAATTGAGACGGAATAGAGAGGAATAATTTATCACTCTTCACTTCCAAGGCATATACTTTCTATTTTGCTCTATAGTTTGTCTTACTAATTACTAAATTAGTAAAGTATTATCATTTATCAGTATTACTAGACGGGGAGCTTGGACAAGGATGTTTTTGATATATCCAAACTTAAGTACTCTTCTATGTTACTTCAAAGCAGGGAAAGATACACAAAAATAGTTCTTTTAAATAAAGTGTTACAGTTAGCTGCAGGGTGATTGAGTAAAATTTTTAATCAGATTTCTATAATTTTATTAATGTATGTTAAAGTGGCAAGCGTCTCACTCATTCTAGGTATTCAAAATATTTCCCTCAGTCTTCTAGGAAGATAAAACAAACTGAAAATGTTTCTGTAGTAAGGATCAGTGTTAACTATAGCATGGTCACTTTATTTAATGGTCATAGCTTTATGAATAAATAGATTTCTGTTTGGGGTGTCATTATGCCTTTAATTTTAAACTGAATAGGTATATGAAAGACAATTCAGATAAAGGCAATTGAGATTTAATTTTATAGGTAGAAACTGTGCTTATAAAAGCTACATTAAATCTATATAGTAGGATAGTATGAATTAGAATATAACTTTCTAGAATATTTAACTTGAGAATATTTTTAGAAATTCATACTTCTTTTTTTGGTAAGGAAGATTAGCCCTGAGCTAACATCCATTGCCAATCCTCCTCTTTTTGGTGAGGAAGATTGGCCCTAGGCTAACATCCGTGCCCATCTTCCTCTACTTTATATGTGGGATGCCTGCCACAGCACGGCTTGATAAGCGGTGCGTAAGTCCGCACCTGGGATCCGAATCTACGAACCCTGGGCCGCTGAAGCAGAGCACGTAAACTCAACCACTATGCCACCGGGCCAACCCCTAGAAATTCATATTTTTCGCAGGGGGAAGCAAGTTCAGATTTGAAGCATTATTTTCAATAAATATTACTTGAATTCTTCCTAGAGTTGGTGATACCCATGTGAGAGCAGAACACATTGCTGAGCAGCGTACAGTAGTAAATGACTTATGTCTGGTTCTGAGGAAGTCTGAACCATGTATTGAAGGGCTGCTGAAAGACAGCCAGCCATTAGCACAGCCATGCTCATTGAAAGACATTGTTCCACAGAATTCAGTAAGTGAGAGTTAAATTATTTCTTCTTGGGGGCTAAATATTCCAATTTTAGCTACGTGTTGTTGCAGATCAGATTGCTGAGTTTAGATCCAAGGCACCAGTTCTCTTTGTAAATACATTTTGCATAATAAACTATTGGTGCCAATAAAAAAGGATATGAACTTCAGTTTGCACAATTGGAAACATTCATAATGGGAAATTAAGTTGAATAAGCATATATGCACATAATGATGGGTGAAATGTCCAAGTAAACCACTGAATTTTGGAGTCAAATAAATATGGAAAGAAAAATACATTTAAAATATGGTGTGGTGTGTGTTTCTGTACATTTCTTCACTGTTTCCATGGCACTTTGTTCATTACTTATTGCTCATATTGCATTCTGCTTTGCATTATTTATGAATATCTATTCCCCAGCAAGTTTGAAAACTCCTAGGAGATGGGAGTTGTGTGTAAGAATGTATGTTAAGGTTAAGCAGTTATATTATCATAAAGTCTATGGAAGCAGGATTCTGTCTTTGCTTATCATTGTATTCCCAGCACTTAGCAGAGCACCTAGCACATAGTAGGCATTCAGCAAATATTTGAAAGAATGAATAAATGAATAAAAAAGTGAAAGGAAGCACATAAAAATATTAGCACTGGTATTTTCCTCAAAATGGCAAAGTTTTATTTTTAATTTTGTCTTTTATACTTATTTGCATTTTCTATTCTGAAGTTTTGCTTTTATAATCATAAAATCTTTATAAAGATTTTTTATTTGTTTTTAAGGAATGTATAGTTTTGACCCTTGAAATTTACTATAGGTATGGTTACTTAAAGGTTCAAAGATCAATTTAAAAAATTGTTTTTCAATGGGTATTTTTCTTTAAGCATATACCTCATATTATTACTAGTAATGGAAACTATGTTAACTGATGATGTTTATAAATATCTTGATTGTATTACATGACTTCCATTATACTTTCAGAATTACCCTTGAATTTTCATCAAGTGGAAAATTCATATGTAATACTTATTTTATTTTAAAATCTTTATTTATAATCTTCATATTAATATTCAGAAGTGAAACTAAATCCTAAAGTGCAACAGCTTATGGACACCTTGAGACTGTGTTTATAAAATCAAAGTATGATCCATCCATTGTGCATATGTAAAGACTGTCTTTGAGTTGGTGGTCCCCACTGCTTCTAATATCTGTGGTTAGTTCAGTGCCTTTGCTCAAATTTGCAGACTTTGGTTGGTGTAAAGCTAAATCCAGAGCATTGTACCATTAGAGCTAATTATAATTGCTAAGTACATTGGAATTTTACTTTTTCCACAGAGTGAAGGCTGGGGAGAAGAAGCTAAAGTCGAATTTTTGAAAATGGTAAATCACAAGGCTGTTTTAATGAAAGTTTTTAGGGAAGAAGATGGCGTGCTTATTGTGGATCTGCAGAAACCACCAGCAAATAGAATCAGCAGTGATATGCCTGTGTCTCTTAGAGATGCCTTAGTTTTTATGGAACTGGCAAGGTTGGTAAACTTGCTAAAACGTAAATATTTTTTGAAATTGTAGCTATAAATTAGGGATAGCAGATTTTACTTTTAAAAACTATGGGCTCTAAAGTGAACCTCAATACACTCCCAGAGGTTAAAAATTCTGCTGTCGAAGAGTTTTCTAAGTACAGTTTTCTGTGAAAACTGCATTCAGATCATCTGATCTAAGGACATAGAGAAGTTAAGGTAGCCCCAAAGAGAAACTGTTTATAGATACTAAACGTTTTTTACATTCTTGATAACTTCATAAGCAGCTCCACTAGGATTTCAGGAATTACAGTTGAACAATTCCTGACTTAAATTTTCTAACCTTTGGGATAAGTTCATGATCACCACTGTATTTTTCATGTATGAATCTAGAATAGATCCTTAAAGTTTCTTTCCTCGCTCATCTCTGATGAACAAGTAAGATGACTAAGGAACCATAGAGAGAGTGGAAGATACTGATGTTCTGTTTTGAGTGATTGCATGACTCTAGAAATGACCCAAGTAGGTTCCATTCTGAAAAAATACAAGTAGAGTCTTGGAGCCGGAAGGAGCCAGAGACCCCTCCACCGGCCTTGCTGAGTGCTACCACAGACCGTGGTTATCAATTCAATCAAAAGAGTGGAAACTTTGAATCTGAGTAGAACATACAGGTCCAGCTCGAAAATGTCCTAACACTGATTTGAACGTTATTGAGTTTTGAGACTTGACATCTTATTTAACCTGGTTTGATAATTGGAGACGATACCAAGAAATGTTATAAGTTAGAAGAGAGAAATTGGAACAGGAATACTGTTGGTAGATAAATGTATGCACAAATCCTTTCTTTAGATCAAGTCAGTGGGAGAAGAGAGACTTGAAGAAAATGGCTCTTGCTCATGCTTTTAATTATGCTTTTAATTAGATTTAGGTCACAATCACCAAGAAGTCACTCTGAAAAAAATATGACTTTAAACTATCATCCACCTATTTTGCCTAAAGAAATGACAGATGTTCCCGTTATGGTTTGTCATATAAATAGTCCTACTGATTTCTATCTTCATTTGGTAAGTATATAGTGTTCCTTGGAGACAAAATATTTTTTCAAATTTTAAGTAGAAATGTATAATGGAAATGACTGGCCAGTATGAATCTTAGAGCCAACAAACCACTATCAATCTTGTATAAATTTGTTTCTTAATAGCTGCAACTTTTTTTCCCCAGTTATTTTATTGACGTCATAATGGTTTATAACATTGTGTCATTTCAGGTATACATTATTCTGTATCAGTTTCTGTATAGACTGCATTGTGCTCACCACCAATAGTCTAATTTTTATCTGTCACCATATATATGCACCCTTTTACCCCTTTCACCCACCTCCAACCCCCTTCCCCACTGGTAGCCATTAATCTGTTCTCTTCATGTGTTTATCTTCCACATATGAGTGAAATCATGTGGTGTTTGTGTTTCTCTGTCTGGCTTATTTCTCTTAACATAATACCCTCAGGGTTTATCCATGTTGTTGCAAATGGGACGAATTTGTCTTTTTTATGGCTGAGTAGTATTCCATTGTATATGTATACCACACCTTCTTGATCCATTCGTCAGTTGATGGGCACTTGGTTGCTTCCACTTCTTGGCTATTGTGAATAATGCTGCAGTGAACACAAGGGTGCATAAGTCTCTTTGAATTGTTGCTTTCAAGTTCTTTGAGTAAATACTCAAGTAGTGGGATAGCTGGATCATATGGTATTTCTATTTTTAATTTTTTGAGAAATCTCCTTACTGTCTTCCATAGTGGCTGCAATTTAAACAAGAAATTCTCTTGATTCATAGTAATTTAAGCAACTCTTCATCATTCAAGTTAGTGAAATATGGAGGGAAAAGACGGCGAAGGATACTTAACATAGAAGTGTTTCTTGCGACTTTGTGAAATCTAAAAACTAGGAAAGCACATAGAGCTGACAAATCAAAATAAAAATCTGTTTCTGATTATGTATATCTGAGAATTTACTGATTATTACTAGGTAACTTTCTGAATTTGAACATCAAAATGGATTTAGATTGAAGACATTTCGTATTAAATTTTGGATGTGTGACTGATGGGTTTGTTTAGATAGCTACTAACAATAAGAATTCATCCTTGTTGATCTCTTTGCTTCAGTGCTTTATATGAATTAACTCATTCTAAGGGCCGTAATGCTTCGTGTGAATCAACTCCTTAATCTTCACAGCATTCCTATGAGAAAGATACTGTTATCTTCATTGAGATGTGGAGACTCTAACCAAAGGGATGAAGCAACTTGCTTGAGGCTACACAGCTACAAAAAGGTAGAGCCAGGATTGAACTGGGCAGTGCAACTCATTCAGAGCCTGTCGTCTGAAGCACTGCACCACTGTGTACTGGCTCCCCAGAGGAGTTGTGGAAGTCTGCTGATTTGTCACTGAGTTAGGGCTTGCATGAGTTTCTTCTGTTGAATTTTTTTTTTTGCAGTGTCTTACTTAAATTGAGGTAAAACATATATGATATAAAATATACCATTTTAGCCATTAAGTGTACAGTTCAGTGCCATTAAGTACATTCACAGTGTTGTGCAACCATCACAACTATCCGTCTCCAGAACTTTTTCATCATCCCAAAGTTCTGTACCTATTAAACAATAACTCCCTCTTTTCCTTCCCCCAGCCTCTGATCATCTCTGTTCTACTGTCTTTGTCAGTGAATTTGCCTATTCTAGGTACCTCCTAAGTGGAAACACGATATTTTTCCTTTTGTGTCTGCCTTATTTCAATTAGCATTATGTTTACATGTTGTAGCATGTATCAGAATTTCCTTCCTTTTCATGGCTGAATAATACTTCATGGTATGTGTATACCACATTTTGTTTATCCATTCATCTGTTGATGGATGCTTGGATTGTTTCAGCCTTTCTGCTGTTGTGAATAATGCTTCTGTGAACATGGGTGTACAAGTATCTGCTTGGGTCTCTGCTTTCAATTCTTTGGGTGTATACCTAGGGGTGGAATTGCTGGATTTTATTATAATTCTGGTTAACTTTTTGAAGAACTGCCAAACTGTTTTCCACGGGAGCTGCACCATTTTACATTCACATTAGCAGTGCATAAGAGTTCTAATTTCTCCACATCCTCACCAATACTTATTTTCCTTTTTTTAAATAATAGACATTGTAAGGGTATGAAGTAGTATCTCATGTGGATTTGATTTGTATTTCCCTAATGGCTAGTATTGTTGAGTACATCTTTTCGTGTGCTTATTTACTGGCCATTTGTATATTGTCTCTGGAGAAATATCTATTCCAGTCCTATGCCCGTTTTTGAATGGGATTGTTTATTTGTTATTGTTGGGTTGTAGGAGATTTTTATACATTATGGATATTAATCCTTTATCAGATGTATCATTTTCAGATGTTTTCTCCCATTCTGTGGGTTGCCTTTTCACCCTTCTTGATAGTATTCTTTGATCCACAAAAGTTGTTAATTTGATAAGGTCCAATTTATCTTTTTCTTTCTTTTGTTGCCTATGTTTTTGGCGTCATATCCAAGAAATCATTGTCAAATCTAATGTCATGAAGCTTTCCCCCTATGTTTTCTTCTAAGAGTTTTATAGTTTAGCCCTTACATTTAAATCTTTGATTCATTTTGAGTTAATTCTTGTGTGTGGTGTAAGGGAAAGGTCCAACTTCATTCTTCCCCATTTGGATATCCAGTTTTCCCAGCACTGTTTGTTGAAAAGATGTTTTCTCCATTGAATGGTCTTGGCATGCTTGTCAAAATTTAGTTGAACATATAGGTGAAGGTTTATTTCTGGGCTCTCTGTTTTATTCCCTTTATGCCAGTAGCACACTTTTTTTTTTTTTTTTGTGGGGAAGACCAGCCCTGAGCTAACATCCGTTGCTAATCCTCCCCTTTTTTTTGCTGAGGAAGACTGGCCCTGGGCTAACATCTGTGCCCATCTTCCTCTACTTTATATGGGACGCCGCCACGGCATGGCTGACAGGCAGTGTGTCGGCGGGCACCCGGGATCCGAACCTGCGAATCCCGGGCTGCCAAGCGCGAACTGTTTTGATGGCCATAACTTTGTAGCAAATTTTGCTACACAAATCAGGATGTGTGAGCCTTCCAACTTTATTCTTTTTCAAGATTATTTTGGCAATATGGGGTCCCTTGAGATTCTATATGACTTTTAGGATAGGTTTTTCTATTCTGTGTGAAATGTCATTGGGATTTTGATAGGGATAGCTTTGAATTATACATTGCTTTGGGTAGTATGACATCTTAACAGTATTAAGTCTTCCAGTCCATAAATGTGGGATATCTTTTCATTTATTTTGTCTTCTTTAATTTCTTTCAGCAGTGTTGTGTAGTGTACAAGTGTGCAAGTCTGTTGCTTCTGTGGTTAAATTTATTCTTAAGTATGTTGTTCTTTTTGATTCTATTGTAAAAGGAATTGTTTTTTTGATTTCTTCTCCAGATTGCTCATTACTGCTGTGTAGAAATAAATGATTTTTATGTCTTGAGTTTATATCCTGCAACTTTGCTGAATTTATTAGTCTAACAAGTTTGTGTGTGTGTATGTAATCTTTAGGATTTTCTACATAAAAAGTCATGTCATCTGCAAATGGAGATCATTTTACTTCTTCTTTCCCAAGTGGAATGCCTTTTGTTTCTTTTGGGGGGAGGGAGGTAGACTAGCTCTGAGCTAACATCCATTGCCAATCCTCTTTTTTGGCCCTGGGCTAACAGCCCTGCCCACCTTCCTCTGCTTTATGTGGTACACCGCCACAGCATGGCTTGACAAGCGGTGCATCTGTCCACACCCAGGATCTGAACCTGCGAAACCCCAGGCTGCCAAAGCAGAGCACGTGAACTTAACCACTACGCCACTGGGTCGGCCCCCTAGTTTGAGTGTTTTTTATCATGAAAGGGTGTTCAGTTTTGTCAAATACTTTTTCCACATCATTCGAGATGATCATAGCTTTTGTTTTTCCTTCACTCTGTTAATGTGGTGTACTGCATTAATTTTTTTTCTACTTTGAACCATTATTGCATTACAGGAATAAATCCCCCCTAGATCATGATATATAATCCTTTTAATATGCTGCTGAATTTGGTTTATTAGTGTTATGTTGAAGATTTTTGCGTCAGTGTTCATAAGGGATATTGGTCTGTAGTTTTCTTGTGGTGTCTTCGTATGGCTTTCATATCAGATAATGTTGGCCTCTTAGAATGAGTTAGGATGAGTTTTCTCCCTCTTCAATGTTTTGGAAGAGATCAAGAAGAAATGGTGTTAGTTCTTTAAATGTTGGGTAGAATTCATCAGTGAAGTCTTCTGATCCAAGGTTTTTCTTTTGGGGGATGTTTTGATTACTGATTCAGTCTCCTTACTAGGTGTCAGTCTGCTCCAATTTTCTATTTCTTCATGATTTAGTCTTGGTAGGTTTGTGTTTCTAGTCATAGTAGACTCTTAGAATTGTTTTTATTTCTTAAAATTGGAAATAATGTGTCTACCTTCTTTCTGATTTTAGTAGTTTGAGTCTTTTTTTTCGTAGTCAGTCTACAAAGGTTTGTCAATTTTGTTGATTTTTTTCAAAAATGAACTTTTGGTTTTGCTGATTTTCTCTATTGTTTCTCTATTCTGTTTATATCAGTGCTCTAATCTTCATTTTCTTCCTTCTGCTAGTTTTGGGTTTAATTTGCTTTTATTCCTATTTTCTTAAGGTGTATAGTTAGGTTGTTTATGATCTTTCCTTTTTTTTGTTTTACTGAATGCATTTACAACTATAAAGTTCCCTCTTAGCACTACTTTTGCTGTATTTCCTACGTTTGTTATGTCATGTTTTCATTTTCATTTGTGTCAAGATATTTTCTTATTTCTCTTGTGATTTCTTCTTTGACTCTTTGGTTGTTGGAGTATTTTTTTATTTTCCACATATTCGTGAATTTCCCAGGTTTTTAATTTCTAGTTTCATTCCATTGTGTTTGAGAAAGATACTTTGTATGATTTCAGTCTTTTAAAATTTATTAAGACTTGTTTTGTGGCCTAACATACAATTTATCCTGAGACTGTTCCATGTGCACTTGAGAAAAAAATGAGTATTCCGCTGTTTTCTGGAGTGTTCTGTATGTGTCTGTTAGGTCTAACTGGTTTATAGTGTTCAAGTATCTATTTTCTTCTTGATATTCTTTGTAGTTTCATCTATTATTGAAAGTGGAGCATTGAATTCTCCTACTTTTATTGTAGAACTGTCTTTCTCTCTTCAATTCTGTCAATGTTTGTATCATATTTTGGGGCTCTGATGTTTGGTGCATATGTATTTATAATTGTTATATCTTATTGGTGAATTGACCCTTGTATCAGTATATAATGTCATTCCTTGTCTCTTGTAATATCTGACTTAAAGTCTGTTTTGTTTGATAATAGCATAGCCATCTCAGCTCTCTTTTGGTTACTTTTTGCATAGAATACCTTTTCCATCCTTTCACTTTCAACCTATGTATGTCTTTAGATCTAAAGTGAGTATCTTGTAGATAGCAAATAGTTGGGTCTTTTTATTTAGTCTATTCTGCTAATCTTCACCTTTTCGTTGGAGAATTTAATCCATTTAAAGTAATTACTGATAGCGAAGTAGGAAAGGCTTCTGCCATTTTGCTATTTGTTTTCTGTATGTCTTATAGCTTTTTTGTGTCTCATTTCCTCTATTTCTGCTCTCTTTGATGTTTAGTTGATTTTTTGTAATGTCATGTTTTTTTCAACTTTTTAAACAGTTGTCATAAAAAACATGAAATTTGCCATTTTAACCATTTTTAAATGTACAGTTCAGTAGTGTTAACTGTAGTCACATTGTTGTGCAATGGATCTCTAGAATTTTTTCATCTTGCAAAACTGAAACTCTAAACCCCTTGAACAACAACTCTCCATTTCCCCCTACCCACAACCACTGACAACCATAATTCTACTTTTTCTTTGAATTTGATTATTTATATAAGTGGATATAGAGTATTTGGTTTTTTGTGACTGGCTTATTTCACTTAGTGTAATGCCCTCAAGGTTCATCCATGTTGTAGCATGTGACAGGATTTCCTTCTTTAAGGCTAATATTCCATTGTATGTATCTACCACATTTTATTAATCCATTCATTCACTGATGAACATCTGGTTTGCTTCCACCTCTTGGCTGTTGTGAATAATGCTGCAGTGAACATGGGTGTGCAAATACTATAGTGTCATGTTTTGATTCCCTTCTTATTTCCTTTTGTATATATCGATAGTTTTTTTTATCATTACCATAGGGATTACATATAATATCCTAAAATTATAACAGTCTAATATGAATTGATATCAGCTTAACTTTAATTGCGCAAAACCCTACTCCTGTGCAGCTCCATTCCCCTTTTATATCATCAGTCTCACAAACTAATCTTTATACATTGTATGCTCAGTAACATAGATTTATAATTATTATTGTGCATTTGTCTTTTAAATCTTGTAGAAAGTAAAAGTGGAGCTACAAATCAAAATTAAAATAATACTGGCTTTCGTATTTGTCCATGTATTTACCTTAACCACAGATCTTGATATCTTCATCTGACTCAGGGTTATACTCTAGCATCCCTTCATTTCCACTTGAAGGACTCCCTTTAGCATTTCTTATAGGGCAGGTCTAGTGGTAGTGAACTCCCTCACCTCTTGTTTATCTGTGAATGGCTTGATTTCTCCCTCATTTTTGAATGACAGTTTTGCTGGATCTATAATTTTTAATTTTTTAATAAAGACACCCATCATATTTAATTAGGTCCCACCTAAGACCTTATTTAACTTGATAAGCCATAAAATCCTATCTCCAAATAAGATCACATTCTGAGGTACTGGGATGTTAGAATTCTAACATATTTTTTGAGGAGGACACAATTTAACCCATAATAGTCCACCCTGTGCTCTATCAAAAATTAGTTTCCTTCCCACATGCAAAATACCTCACTCCATCCCAACATTCCAAAAAAGTCTTAATCATTACAGCATCTACTCTATGTCCAAAATCTCATACAAATACCATTAACTCAGAGTCCCAAATCTCATCATCTAAATCAGGTATAGGTAAGAATTGAGTATCACTCAAGCTAGGGTAAAATTCCTCTCCATCTGTGAATCTGTGAGACCAGATGAATCCAAAACTTAGCAGGACAAATTCTATTTGATTCTTATGACTTGAGAATAATCCTCATTAGCTGGATGGTCTGTCCTCCAGTCCCACTGGGCTGGTGGCCATCCCCCCTCAGCCCTAGCAGCAGCCTCACCCGTTGGAACTGAGGAGTTGTCCTCACCCTCTGGAAGCCCTCCTCCTGGAACAGAGGAGGAGACAGCCCTGCCTCTCAGGCCTCTGCCCTCTGGGCCAGTGGTGACAGTGGCAGATAAGCCAGCCTCTGAACCACTGAGATGATTGATTGGATCCACAAATCACATACCCGTAATCTCTTGAGTAAACAGTATCCAGCCACACCCTTGCTGTTCCCTCCAGAGCATGCTTTCTCATTTTTTGCAATATGGATAGGCTGAGGATTTTCTAAATCTTCAAGTTCTGACTCCTTAATGGTTAACAATTCCTCCTTCAATTTATCTCTGTCCTCTCACATTTTATTGTAAGCATCGAGGAGAAACTAGGCTGCACCCTCAACACTGTTTAGAGATCTCTTCACCTAAGTATTCAAGTTCACCTTTCCATCCAACAGAACACAACTCAGCTAAGTTCTTTACCACTTTATACCAAGGATTGCCTTTCCTCCAGTTTCCAATAACATGTTCCTCATTTCTGAGATCTCACTAGAAGCACCTTTAACATTCATATTTCTACCAACAGTCTTTTTAAGGCAATCTGGACATTTTAATTCAAGTATCTCATAACTCTTTCTCCTCTACCCATTACCCAATTCCAAATCCACTGCCACATTTTAGGTATTTGTTAAAGCAACACTTTGCTTTCCAGTGTCAAAATCTGTATTCATTTCCTAGGGCTGCCATAACAAAGTTCCATGAATTAAGTGGCTTAAGCAACATAAATTTATTGTCTCACAGTTCCGGAGTCTAGAAGTGTGAGATCAGGTTGTCAGTAGAGTTGGTTCCTTCCAAGGGGTGTGAGCGAGAATCTGTTTCATGCTTCTAGCTTCTGGTGGTCAGCTGGAAATTTTTGGTGCTCCATGGCTTCTGCTTCACCCGTCTCTGCCTTCATCTTTCCCTGCATTCTCTTGTGTGTTTGTCTCTGTGCCCAAATTTACCCCTTTAATAAAGACACCGATCATATTGGATTAAGGCCTGCCGTAATGACCTCATTTTAGCTTGATTATCTCTAAAGATGTCTCCAAATAAGGTCACATTCTGAGGTGCTGGGGGTTATGACTCCATAGCTTTTTGGGGGAGACACAATTCAACCCATAACATTGAGCTGCTTGGATTTGTAGAAACATGTCTTTGATCAAATTTGGGAAATTCTTGGCCATTATTTCTTCAAATAATCTCTTTCCTCTCTTCTTTTTCTGGGACTCCCATAATGTGTATACTGCTGTGTTTAGTGGCGTCCTATAAGTCCCTTAGTCCCTGTTCACTTCAGTCTTTTTTTCTTTCTGTTCTTCACTCAATGATTTCAATTGTCATGTCTTCAGGTTCACTGATTCTTTCTTATACCTGCTCAAATCTGTTGTTGAACCCCTCTAGTCTGTTTTTCATTTCAGTTATTGTACTTTGCAGTTCCAGAATTCTGTTTGATTCCTTTTTATAATTTCTGTCTCTTTGTTGATATTTTCATTTTGGTCCTTTGTTGTTTTCCTAGTTTCCTCTAGTTCTTTGTTTATATTTTCCTTTAGTTCTTTGAGCATATTAAGACAGTTGTGCTAAAGTCTTTATCTAGTAAGTCCACCATCTGGGCTTCCTCAGGAGTGGTTTCTATTTGTTTTGTTCTTTGAATGAGCCATGTTTTCCTGTTTCTTTGTATGCCTTCTGATTTTTTGATGAAAATTGGGTATTGACTATTATAATGTAACTCTGAAATTAGATTCCCCCCTCAAGGGTTTGCTGGATTTTTTTAATTGTCGAAGACTGTAGTAGTTGATTTTGAGACTTTTCCAAACTAGTTTGTATTTATTTATTTATTTTTGGTGTGGAAGATTAGCCCTGAGCTAACATCTGTTGCTAATCCTCCTCTTTTTGCTGAGGAAGATTGGGCCTGGGCTAACATCCATCCCCATCTTCCTCTACTTCATATGGGATGCTGTCACAGCATGTCTTGACAAGCGGTGCATTGGTCCACACCTGGGATCTGAACCTGTGAACCCTGGGCCGCTGAAGCAAAGCACACGAACTTAACCGCCACGCCACTTGGGCCAGCCCCTCCAGACTATTTTTGCAAAAACTATTTCTTATGTGTGATCACTGAAGTCTCTTCTCCTCGAGCTTGTGTTCAGCAAATGTTTTGACAGAGATTTCTTTGAATGCTAAGAGCTTGATTGGGTGTTTGCTTGGTTGCTGCAAACCTTTGTTTGTTTTTCCAGAGCTCTGACAATGTTGGTTCGGATGGTTGGTTCTCATTTTTTCAACATTTCTGCGGGGGGATCAAGAGCTTGGAGCTTGCTGGTCTGCTCTTTTGCTGATGTCATTCCTTTGTTGAATTTTTCAGTGTTCACTTTGGATAACATGTTAATGGAAGAATATGAGTAATACCTACTTAAAATAGAAAGTTTGTAGTTGTTAAAGTAACTTAAATGAAATAACCAGAAGAAAGAGATTCAGAAAATTTTAACTTGCATTGTTATATTCACAAAAAAAACCTTCATTTTTTTGCCAATTGAGACGGACTTTAAAATATTTTTTAGTCTTAAGAATGTGTTTGGAGAAATAAACATTTATCCTTGGTTTTAAGACCTATGTTTTAGGTACTATAGGAACTTTAGGAACTGTTTTAAAGTAAATTTAATAGAGAAAGATCTGTTTTATTCAATAGTGGTCATTAAACAAACCCTACTGAAATTATTGATTTAAAGAAGATTTATCAATTCACTTTAAAACCATTAGATAGATGGTTGATAGGAAACTGGATATTCATATAATGCCACAATAGCCCTACATGAATTAGTTGGTAGCCACAAGGGGAAAAACATAACTATACAATGGAGCAATCAGAATCATCACTCCAATCCATAGGTGAATCTTAGCATGTTAAGTGTGAATCAGTAATATTATGTCTTCTCATGTCTTTCAACCTGAGTATACTATGATATATTCTAGCCAAAAAGGTTTGGCTTGAAACCATCAAACCTGTAGATAAAACTTTCAGCTTTTGGGAAATTCAGGGGATAGACCCTACTCATTGAATGAACAAGCTAAATAACAGCATGAGGACATAACCACATAAATCCAGAAGATAGGGCATTCTGCAGAATAATAGCAAACTCTTTTCAACAAGATATCATCATTAAAAAAAAGGAACACCCGGTGGCGCAGCAGTTTAGTTCGCGCTTGGCAGCCCGGGGTTCACCGGTTCGGATCCTGGGCGCCTGCCGGTGCTCTGCTTGTCAGCCATGCCGTGGCAGCGTCCCATATAAAGTAGAGGAAGATGGGCACAGATGTTAGCCCAGGGCCAGTCTTCCTCAGCGAAAAAGAGGAAGATTAGCAACGTATGCTAGCTCAGGGCTGGTCTTCCTCACACACACACACACAAGGAACACTACACTAGATTATAAAAGACTTATTAAGATAACCAGATACAATGTGTAGTCTTGGATTGGATACTGATTTTGGTCAGGGAAATATAAATATGGTCTAGAAGTACTAGTAGGAACATTTAACTGAAATAGAAAGAGTGAGAATTGATAGAAAAATTCAGGTTATCAAATTATACTTATGGTGTGGTCTCATTTTTGGTAAAAGCAAAAGTATGGAAAGTGTGTGTATAGAAAAAAATCTAGAAGGATATACACTTAAGATATCTGGAGGAGTATTTAAAAAAATTTTTTTTTAATTTTGTATTTTTAAAATTTTGCTACATCTATATATGCTAATTTTATATACTGCTTCTGTAATAAAATATTTTAAAATATATATTACATAACAATTGCTTTCTGTCTAATTCAGATACTCACATTTCATAATTTTATGAGCAGTGCCTATAATACATACAACATTTAAATTTTAAGTTTCTATGAAACTACAGTGCTTTAACCCGTTTATTTCTTAGATAGAGAGCCTGGATTTTTTATTTCTGTTAAAGACAATCGAGGAATTCTATAAAAGTGAAGATGGGGAAAATCTGGAAATCCTCTGTCCGGTTCAAGATCAAGCCTGTGTAGCTAAATTTGAAGATGGAGTTTGGTATCGAGCAAAAGTCATTGGTAGGAAATTGCACACTATTTCTACAGGGAAATATAATGCTTAAAATCTGATACCATTTGAGTTGGTACAAATTAAATCACGAAAGTGATGTTATTTTGATCTTACTACTTTGCTCTGTCATCTGTCTTTAGAAAGCTAGGGTTGGGAGATGAATCTCTAGCTCCTTAGATTTTGTTTGATTTGACTAGGTCTTAACCCTTTTTTTGTTTTGTTTTGTTTTCTAACGTCTGCCTTATTTAAAAAGCTAAATAATGCTTAACGACTTACATGCCACTCTTCTCCTAAAAGGCAACTGCTTTTAATTTTCAGCGGTTTTTTTTTTTATTTACCTGTGTTATTTCTTCTAAATAATATGTAATACTTCGTTAATTCTTAGATATTTTCTATTTTTATTATGTTAGATAACAATTTTAGATCTTTTATAGCTCTTTTGTCCCCTCCTATCCCCCTCATAGTTGTATCTCAGTTTTTAGGTAAATCCATATTCCATGTAAATATTTTCACTGCTAAGTCATAAAGTATACTTTGTTTAATTCTGAGTTAATAATTGCATCAAGTTTTCACTTTATTTTCTTTTAATTTATGGCTACATTTCTTAATAGTTTAAAACAATTTTCCACATGGTTAGACTTTTCAGGTAATGTTAGTTGGATTTTTTTTTTTCTTAACAGTGAAAACATCCTTCTGCTCCAATTAGACTGCTTGTCCTCTAGGCTTACTACATTTTTGTTATTCTGGGAGTTTATTTCACTTGACAATATATTGCATTGTTCTCCTGTATTGGATTTCTTGTTTTCGGGATCCCATATTTACCTCTTCGGTTTACTCCCTTATTTTGGTGGAATGTCTTCTGATTGAGGTGGATCAGAAAGAATAAATGGGAGGTAAATTTTGAGATCTTCCGTGTCTCCTGACTTTGCTCTCATACATGATTGATAATTTGGGTTAAAATGTTCTTTAAATTCCATCCCATATCCATTTGTTTGTTTTATTTAAAACTGCACATCCCTCAGAGACTTGAGGAATGCTAAGAATCTAATGGCGTTGATACAGTTGAGAATATCCTTCTAGCATGAGGATTCAAGTGGAAGTAGGGAGAGGTTCTTCACCTTCTTACCTTACACTTAAGCAACACGTCTTCTCAGTTAACCACAGATATCCACTACCTTAGGGCCTAAGTTGTTTGAAATGTCTTCTTGAGTACCAGTGTTGTTCCACCTGCTTCCACTTCTCCCAGGGAGCAGAGAATGCTTGTGCTCTTTCCCATACTGAAATTATACTGTATTAGTCTTGAAGTTTGGAAATGATAGCAACAAGTTTAGTAGCGTACATACGTACTCTGGGAGAGGCTAAATCAACCATATATTTTGAGTATTTATTAGAAGGTCAGCTTGTGATAGGTCTTTATTCAAACTTTCATGTGTTTGAACCTTCCAGAGGTTTCTTTGGTATCCTTTAAAATATAGAGAAGAGATTGACATAGAGGTCTGTCTCAGCTTGTTTTTCACAATATTCCCCCCAAATAAAATTTTTTAAAAATATTACAGTTAAATATCAGTATATGAGTGAATCTTTAGTTTGATTATTAAATCTTTTTGTCTTCTGTGATCATCTGTGTTGACTAACAGTAAACATTTATTAAGTGCTTACTTTGTGCCTGGTGCTTTGCAAAGTATTTTAAATAGGTGAATCCTCAAAAAAAAAAAAAACTCTTCGGAGATTTGATTCTATTGGTATACCCATTTTACAGATGAAATAATGAGGCTTAGAGAGAAAAAGTAACTTGCTCAGGTTAATATCTTAGAGATATTAATTAGCTTGCTTAGGATCACATGGCATTTAAGTGACTGAGCTGGGGGCCTAACCCAGTCAGTCTAACTCAAAGTATAATTCTTAACTTTTAGGCCATAACTTCTAGCATTTTATAGCTATTTATTTTGTTATCCTGATTTTGATTGTCCTTTGGATATCTTAAAATTGTTCATTCGTCATTCACCAGGTCTGAATAACAATGCATTATGGTTGATGTTTTTTGTGTGTGTGTGAGGAAGATCAGCCCTGAGGTAACATCTGTTGCCAATCCTTCTCTTTTTGCTGAGGAAGATTGGCTCTGGGCTAACATGCATGCCCATCTTCCTCCACTTTATGTGGTAGGCCTCCCACAGCATGGCTTGATAAGCAGTGTGTAGGTCTGTGCCTGGGATCAGAACCTGTGAACCCCGGGCCACCAAAGTGGAGCTCGCGAACCCGAGCACTGCGCCACCAGGCCTGCCCTATGGTTGATTTTTTGAAGTTCACACAGTAGAAATATTTTTTACACTTCAAAAAATATTGTTTGTATGTTGAACATAAAAGTATTCTAATCCAGTTGACTATAGATAAATCTGAATTTTGCTAGATAATTCTCTCTTCTTTCCAAGTTTTTGATTTCTAATTTCATAATTTTCGAAGGATTGCCTGGACATCGTGAAGTTGAAGTTAAATATGTGGACTTTGGCAATACTGCCAAAATAACACTTAAAGAAATGCGTAAAATAAAGGATGAGTTTCTGAATCCCCCAGAGAAGGTAACCTACTTACTGTGAATCATAGAGATGGAATATTAGCACAAATATGAAAGTTTTTCGAAGTCATTTTTACCGTAAAAATGTTCTCTTAACTATCATTTTTGTCTGTAAATAATTTTTGATACATGGACTATAGGAAACAGTTGCTATAATTAGTATTTAAGAAATAATATGTACATCTTAGCAAATAAGCATCAATTATAAACATGTACACGTATATATATTTGTGTCTTAAGTACTTACTAGTCTGCATCTTTTAATATGTTACTTTGAAATACCTACATAATGTGGTTAAGAGTATGACATATTTTGTGAAAAAAGCTCATCACAGAAGTACTTTTACTGTGATCCCATTTATGTTTAAACATATATAACATGTGTGCAAGAGAAAGAAGTCTGGAAGAATAAGTAAAAAACTTGTCTTTCTCTTGGAATCATGCTCCTCAAGATAAGCAAGGTTAAAGGGGGCTTATTTTCTAATTCATATACTCCTATGGTATTTGAATTATTATTAAGCAATATTTTTCATTTTAAAAATGGGTGAAATGGGAAAAACTTGAAAATATTAATGAGCAAAATGAGGGTAATCACTCAGAATTTATTCTGTATTTTTCATATATACACTTGTAAGATGCAGTGTTTTTGTTTCTTTTTTTTTTTTTCAGTGAGGAAGATTTGCTCTGAGCTAACATCTGTTGCCAATCTTCCTCTTTTTTTTCACTTGAGGAAGATTAGCCCTGAGCTAACATTTGTGCCAGTCTTCCTCTATTTTGTATGTGGGTCGCCGCCACAGCATGACTTGATGAGTGATGTAGGTCCGTGCCTGGGATCTGAACCCACGAGCCCGGGCTGCCGAAATGGAGCGTGCTAGACTTAACCGCTATGCCACAGGGCCAGCCCCTAAGATGCAGTGTTTTTAACAGTTATGGGATTAGACTATATATAGTCTACTTTTCTCATTTAACAATGTGTCATAAGTATCTGTAATTCTTTTAATGGGTGTTTGTTATTCTGGTATCTAAATGTGCAATAATTCATTCAACCGAATACTCTGTTGATTTCAAATATTTGCACTTATAAAGTACTGTTATAGACACCTTTGCACGTTTGTTTATTTTCTAAATATGTAAATTCAAACAAAGTTTAGTTTTGTGCACACTTACATAAAACTTGAATTCTAAAATAACTAGAAATTGTTTACTTTCTTAATGGTGCCATTTTGTTTGACACAGGCAATTAAATGTAAGCTGGCCTATATTGAACCATGTAGAAGGACAATGCAGTGGTCCAAAAGAGCTAAAGAAAAGTTTGAAGAAAAGACTCAAGATAAATTTATGACATGTTCAGTCATCAGTAAGCTATTTCCATTTTTATTGGTTACTATGTCATAAGTAATTTAAAAAAAGAATAACATTATAATATAACATTTGCCAGATCTTATAATAAATCTAATGCATTATCAGTAAGAATAGTGAGAGAGAACAGTTACTGAGAATTAGGTACAATGGAATAGTGTATCTGGAGGCCCTGGAGTCTAAAATCAGCACACGAGACAAAAATCACCATTAAAGATCAAGTCACCCTCCAAATGGCCCGTTGAAAGCCCTAAAATCAGGAATTAGTTTCTCTTATATCTGTTTGCATTTTTACTAGGGCACTATCCGTGATTTTGGAGTGACGGATGCTAAGGTTTAATTTTCAGGAAAGTGAGGGGAGGTGGGATATAACTGGTAAGTAGTTATTGATTGTTTGAATTCAACTGTAGAAACAGTTTAGGTCCAAGACCGACCACTGGCCCACAATTTTGTAACCCAAAGGTTCTAAAAATCAGAAGTTTAATGGCTGAACTGATCTGAATTGACATGAGGAGATATATATATAGTCTTTATCTCCTTTACAGTGAATATTCATATATTCCACTTCAGGATGGTAATGTTTGTTTGTGGGCTGCTGCCTCAGAATCTGCTTGGGGGTATTACAAAATATGCAGGGTATGTTTTGTATAGCTTTTCTTAATTTGAAGAATTCTAAAACACATCTGGCCCCAAGAGATTTGGGTAGGGAGATTGGGGATCTGTTATTTATCTGGGGTTTTGATCTGTTCCAGAGCAATGACCAGCATTGTCTGTGTTGGTCTTAATGAGTACTAGTGCAGGATACACAAGACCATGTTTCCTTAGGGTTGATTTATGGGACTTTCAACGGTAATTTTTACTATGTCCATTTTTTCACTTTTATCACACTACCATTAAAGGAACCCAACCATTGTAAGATTATTAGTCTGTTTTACAATGAGAAAACTGAAGCTTGGAGATCAGCTGTTCCAGGTCACACAATCTAGAAATGATGGCATATCTGTGATAATTTATTCACTTTGATAGAAGAAATTGTTCTGAAGCAATAGTTCCATTGAAGAGGAATATGATTACAGAAATTGATTCCTTAGTCTATAGAGTTTTAAAATCTGGCTTCTCTGATATGAATTAAGGGCCTCTTAGACCTTGAGTAACCTCCACTGATTTTGAGCTGACTTGAACCTAGATAATTCTGCTTCCCAACTTCCCTTCTGGTATTTTATTCTGTTAGTTTTTAGCTCCTCCCTTGAATGTTCCCTCCTGTGGACAACCCATCAAAACCTGATTCTCTGGGTTTCTTTCTTAACTCCCCCTTTTCTTTCTCAATTGTTATTCCAATACTATCCAAACACTAGTTGTACCATAGTCATTAATGTAGATAATTTGATTAAAGGTGCCAGAAGGCCCTGCTCGACCTCAAATATCTTTCCCCATTAACCTGCCCAATGATGAGATTGAGAGTTCAAGATATTTATAATGAAGTAGACTACCGCAGATGAGAATGGGAGCCTTATAAAGCAAGGGGCATCTACATTTTAACTAGGAGCAGCACAGGGAAGACGGTGAAGGGACAGAACACAAGGAAAGCTGGCCCTGTTGGAGTAAAGAACTTGATACGTGGGAAGTATGAGATCAGAGAACTAAAGGGAACACGTGAGACGGAAAGTAAGGAGATCAGTCTGTTGAGGATCAGCATTGCTCAGCCTTTTGTTTCTAGATAATATGTCTGGTCCACTGAAAAGTAGTCAGGGAATTATTTTTAAGCTCTTGAAAAAAGCTCTCTAATATGTATTCTTATGACTAGATAATATAAGATGTTACTGCTGGTAATGATTTATCTTTTTATTTGGAATCATCACTCTGACTAGCAGCTACCAGCTACCATTGTATAGAAGGTGTAGGCATAAACTGATCTCAGTGCGTAGAAGCGTGTGTTTCCTAAAGAAAGTTCTCTGTCATTTTGTTCAGATACTTATTGAACAGGTTCTCTGTTCTGTACTAAATGTATCATTATGTACCATAATAAGTAGATAGGCACATGAGATGTAAACTTTACCCTCAGCTAACTCTCAGTTTAAGAAATAGATATAATAAACAAATAACCAATTTTTTTTCTAAAAGAAATTAAAAGTTAGATGATTTGTCCTAGAAACAGAGGGATGGGGGAGACATTCCAGTTAATTATGGGTTCTAGTTGAAACTCTAGTTGAGTTTTTGTTATTTTAAACTTTGTGCCATTCTTATAAAAGCTATAAACCTTTGCAAATAATCACTGGCCTGAATTAACTTTCATTCATTTCTTTTGTCCTCTGGAACTTGGTTGAATCCAATAAAACAGTTTAAAAACACAACAGAACACTTCTTCAGTGAATATATAGCAATTTATATTTTTCTGAATCTAAAAACTTTAAACTGCTTTCGGTTCATTATAGAATACACAGTAACCTGAAATGGAAATTTTATTAATTTGTATATGCTACGGATAATATTGGCAATTCTTTTATGTCTCCAAAGTGCTATTTTTATGCTGAGATAGAGGCTTTGGCATTATTTAGCTAGAAACCTCATGTATGCAAAATGAAAGAAATTAAATTTCCAGTTTTTTTAATTGCTTCATTTAATATATTTTGCGACATATTTCTTTACCCAAACTAGTCTTAATGGTTTTATAGAAATTCTGGAAGATAATGTGCTCATAGTTGAGCTTTTCGATTCTCTTGGTGCTCCTGGAATGACTCCTACTAGTATTAATGACCTGCTAGTCAAGGAGGGCCTAGCATCTTATGAAGTGGGGTAAGTAGACCTGCAGACTTTTATTTTTCGTTCATATGTAATGCTTTGTTCACAAAAAGGGAAACTGGCATATCATTTCCCATTGGATATTTGCTTAAGCCATAGACTTGGGAGTTTTTCCCTGTTCGTGGGTCAGGAAAAATAGAGGGAAAAGTAATTGGAGTCATTAGTCTAATGGGGAGTAGAGTGGCTTTTCCCTCCATCCCGAAGGGACCCTGAAACCACGAAAATTGCTACTAGAGACTGATGGCACTTCTAAGAAAAGGAGATTGACATCCTATTTCTAGGTGGAACATGTGCTTAGGCAGCCTCTTGTACCTATTTGAGAAGACAATTAGGAAGAGAAATGGCAGAATAGAGAGTAAGCATAGTGGTAGAGTAGCCTGCATTCCCGTTTTGAGAAATGTGAATTTTTCCTACTTTGAAAGAGAGCCAGGCTTGAGCCATTGTGCTAATACCCAGGACAAGCCATTGGTTGGGGCGACCCCAGAAGCCGAAGGGCAGAGTGGTGATGAGGAGGGCTGGGAGGATTTGGAGTCAAGACAAAGCACTTCTTCCAAGATAGGCGCTTGTGCAGTGGGGTGGCCCCTGAGAGGTCTTCTGAAGAACTCCCATCCGTAGCCTCCAGAAAGCCACTATTTGATAACATGCACACATAATGCCTGTCAGGTAAGCCAGAGAAGCAGTGACACCCAGCAGAGGCCTGCAGTCACAGGCTTAGCATGTGGTCTTGCTTCTTCCCACCCTAACACTGGAGGAGCTAGTAGCAGAAGAGAGAGGGCCTGTCCTTTTCCCACTATAGGTGTTAAGTGAAGGAGGAAAAGAGATTGAGAGGAAATGCGTAAATATATTAGACTGAGTTTTCTTTTTGTTTAAAGTTAGGGTTATTGAGATATAAACTCACCCTTTTTAGGTGCACAGTTATGAGTTTTGATAAACATATATGGTCATACAGCCATCATCACAGTCAAGATGTAAAATATTTCCATCACCCCAAAAAGGTTCCCTGTGCGCCTTTGTAGTCAGTCCCCTTCCTCTACACCCAACCCTTGGCAACTACTGATCTAATTTCTGTCTTCATAATTTTGACTTTTCCACAACTTCATATAAATGGAGTCATATATTTCCTTTTGTGTCTGGCTTTTTTTCATTTAGCATAATGATTTTGAGATTCATCCATGTCGTTGCATGTATCAGTAGTTTTTCTGTTTATTGCTCTGCTCACTAGTATTCCCCTATATGAATGTACCCCAATATTATACGTTCACCAATTGATGGACATTTGGGTTATTTCCAGTTTGGGGAGATTTCATGAATAAAGCTGCTGTAAATATTTGCGTACAGGTCTTATGTAGACGTATGTATGTATTTCTCTTGAGTAAATACCTAGGGGTGAGATTGCTGCTTGTTAAGTGTATTTTTAACTTTATAAGAAACTGCCAAATGTTTTCTAAATTGGCTCTACCATTTCGCATTCCCACCAGCAGTATATGAGAGTTCTGTTATTCTGCATCCCTGCCAGCACTTGATTTTATCATTTTGTGTTTATATTAGCCCTTCTAATAGGAATGTAGTGGTATTTCATAGTGCTTTTAATTTTAATTTCCTTAATGACGTTAAGGATCTTTTCATGTGCTCATTTGCCACCTGTATCTCTTCTTTCATGAAGTATCTTTTCAAATGTTTGCCTGTTTTAAAAAGTGTGTTGCTTATTGTTATTTGAAATGTGAGAGTACTTTATATATTCTAGATACAAGTCCTTCATTAGGTATGTGCTTTGCAAATATTTTATTCCAATCTGTGGCTTCTTAACAGTGTCTTTCAAAGAGCAGAAGTTTCTGCTTTTGAAGTCCAATTTGACAAGTTTTCCCTTATAATTCAGGCACTTTGTGTCGTAACTAAGACATCTTTGCCTAACCCCAGGTCATAAAGATTTTCTCCTATGCGTTATTCTAAAGTTTTATAGTTTTAGGTTTCATATTTAGGTCTGTCATCCTTTTTATTTTGTTAAATAGACTTTATTTTTTGGAGCAGTTTTAGGTTCACAACATTGAGCAGAAAGCACAGAGAGTTTCTATATACTCCCTGCCCCTGCACAGGCACACACCCTCTTCCACTGTCAACTACCAGAGTGGCACATTTCTTAACATCAGTGAAACTACACTGACACATCATAATCATCCAAAGTCCAGTTTACATTAGTGTACATTCTGTGTGTTTTGACAAATGTATTATGACATGAATCTACCATTATAGTCTCATACAGAGTATTTTCACTGCCCTAAAAATTCTCTGTGCTCTTCCTGTTCGTCTCTCCCTCCTTTCTAACCCCTGGCAACCACTGATGTGTTTACTCTCTCCATAGTTTTGCCTTTTCCACAGTCTCGTAAAGTTGGAATCATAAAGTATTTAGCCTTCTCAGATTGGCTTCTTTCACTTAGTAATGTGCATTTAAGTTTCCCCCACTTCTTTTCATGGCTTGATAGTTCATTTCTTTTTAGCCCTGAATAATATTCCTTTGTCTGGATGTACTACAGTCTGTTCATCCTTTCACCTGCTGAAGGACATCTTGGTTGCTGACAAGTTTGGCAGTTATGAATGTAGCTGCTATAAACATCCATGTGCAAGTTTTTGTGTGGACATAAGTTTTCAACTTCTTTGGGTAAATACCAAGGGGTGCAACTGCTGGATCATATAATGGAACATATAATAAGAATATGTTTCATTTTGTAAGAAACTGCTAAACTATCTTCCAAAGTGGCCATTCCATTTTGGATTTCCAGCAGCAGTGAATGAGAGTTCCTGTTGGTCCGCATCCTCCCAGCATTTGGTGTTGTCAGTGTTCCAGATTCTGGTCGTTCTCACAGGTGTGTAGTCAGATCTCATTGCTGTTTTAATTTGCGTTTCCCTGATGACGTATGATGTGGAGCATCTTCTCATGTGCTTATTTGCCACCTGTATGTCTTCTTTGGTGAGGTGTCTGTTAAAGTTTTTGGCCCACGTTTAAATTGGGTTATTTGTTTTCTTATTGTTGAATTTTAAGAGTTCTTTGTATATTTTGGATAACAGTATATCTTTTGCAATACTTTCTCCGAGTGTGTGGCTTATCTTCTCATCTTCTTGATAGTGTATTTCATAGAGCAGAAGTTTTTAATTTCAATGAACTCCAGCTCATCAGTTCTTTCTTTCATGGATCAAGGAATAAAGCTGATTTTAAACTTTAAAATTTCCCTTTGTTTTAAACAGCCTTGGGGAATAAGGCATTTATTAGATTAATATTCCAAAAACTCATTAAGAATATCAAGACAGCAAAAGAAAAAAGCAAGCTCCTGTCACCTCACCTTGATACGTCACTGTTATTGGGGAGCACCAAAGCTAAAACAAAACTCTTCCACAGTAAGCAAAATAGAATCTGGGAAGAAGAGCTTTGTGACAGTGGGGTAACTTTCTGGAAGAGTAGCATTCAGTGGAATAAACGGGAGTTACTAGCTTTTAAATCAAATTTCCCTGCCCTTATCACCATTTTTATAGATATTCCCCTTACTTATAAACTCAAATATTAAATGAGAATTTTTTAGGTACAAAATGATGAATGTAGTGGGCAATATTGAAGTCATATAAGATACACACAACTGTGCTCTCAGCAAAAAAAAATATACAGATATGTGAGGCAATAAATAGCTAGATGAGGGGAATCCTTTCACAGTGTATACATATATCAAATCACCACAATGTACACTTCAAATATCTTACAATTTTATTTGTCAGTTATACCTCAGTAAAGCTGAAATTTTTAAAAAGTTGGCTATCTGGTGGTAAAGTATGGTTAACACATAATAGAAGATAATATTTATATGTCAAACTGTGAGCATGCCTTGAGTTTTCTGTCAATATTAATAACTTTACATGGATATATAACCCATATAATCCAATTAGTTCTATTGTAGCCAAAATTTGAGGACAGTTCTTGGCCGTAGAACCTTGTATTTTTTTGAGTTATGCCATCAGTCAGTCTGGGTCACTAATGTTAGGAGTGATAATGTTGATTGACTTCAGGAGCCTTCCATTGCTACAAGAAAATGTTTTAATTAAAAACATTAAATATTTTCTTACCTCCCATTTAACCAAAGTTTTTTTAAAAAAAAATCAAGGTCGTATAGTTTTTTTGTGTGTGTGAGGGAGACCAGCCCTGAGCTAACATCCATTGCCAATCCTCCTCTTTTTGCCGTGGAAGACTGGCCCTGGGCTAACATCCGTGCCCATCTTCCTCTACTTTATATGGGATGCTGCCACAGCATGGCTTGATAAGTGGTGCATTGGTCCGCGCCTGGGATCCGAACCTGCAAACCCCGGGCCGCCAGAAGTGGAGGGCACGAACTTAACCACTATGCCACCAGGCCAGCCCCAAGGTCATATAGTTTTAAATAAATTTGTTTTTTTCCACTTAACATTAATTTTATAAGGCATCAAATTAGGGCATAGAATCAGTGATGGAAGTTTAGTTTTTTTAACCAAAAAATATTGTATACATGTGTATGTACTATTTCTCTGGAAAGATTCATAAAATCCAGTAATTGTGTTTACCTCTAGGTATCTTTTGTACCTTTTAAATTTTGGACCATGTGCTTGTATTACCTTCTCAAAAATGAATAACATTTATTTTGTGTATGTATGAGGAAGACCAGCCCTGAGCTAACATCCGTTGCCAGTCCTCCTCTTTTTGCCGAGGAAGACTGGCCCTGGGCTAACATCCGTGCCCATCTTCCTCTACTTTATGTGGGATGTCGCCACAGCATGGCTGACAAGCAGTGCGTCAGCTGGCGCCCAGGATCCAAACCCGCAAACCCCAGGCTGCCTAAGTGCGAACTAAACCGCTCCACCACCGGGCTGGCCCCGAATAACGTTTATTTTTTAAAAGTCTATTAGTGTACCACTTTACGTCACTAGGATGACTATAAACAAAAAAGTGGAAAATAACATGTTGGTGAGAATGTGGAGAAATTTGACCCTGTACATTGCTGGTGGAAATATAAATGGTACAGCTACTGTGGAAAACAGTTTGGCAGTTCCTCAGAAGCTTAAACATGGAATTACCATATGACCAGAAATTCCTTTCCTGGGTAGAAAAGGAATTGAAACAGATATTCAGACAAATACGTGTATGTGTATATTCATAACAGGCAAAACTGGAACCAGCCCGAATGTCCATCAATGGTTCAATAGATAAACAAGTTGTGGTGTATATACATACAATGAAATATTGTTCAGCCTTAAGGAATTAAATTTTGATATATGCTATAATATCGATGAACCTTGAAAACTTATGCGAAGTGAAATAAGCCAGGCATCAAAGATGGCATATTGTATGATTCCATTTATGTGAAATAACCAGAATAGTTAAATCCACAGAGACAGAACACAGATTAGTAGTTAACAGGGGCTGGGGGCGGGGGGGGGGGGCAATGGGGAGCAATTGCTTAAGGGCGCTTTATTTTGGAGTGATAGAAATATTTGGAACTAGGTAGAGGTAATGATTGTACAACATGGTGAGTGTACCAAATACAACTGGATTGTTCACTTTAAAATAGTTTTATGTTATGTGGATTTCACCTCAATAATTTTTTTAAATATTGTAAGTCTGTTTGCTATGGATTCAACTCAACCCCTGTCACAATTCTGGCAGAGCTTTTCGCAGAAATTGACTAGGAGATCCTAAACTTATATGGAAATGTAAGACACCTAGAATAGCCAAAACAATTTTGAAAACAAAGAAGAAAGTTGGAGGACTATCACTTCCCTATTTCAGAACTTAATATAAAGCTACAGTTACTATGACAGTGTGGTACTAACATAAAGATAGACATATAGATCAAAAAATAGAATTGACTTTTTTAACAAAGGTGCCAGAGCAGTTCATTGGGAAAAGGTAGGTCTATTTAACAAACGATGCTGGGGCAATTGGATATCCACAGGCAAAAAAGATGAACTGGCCCTTATCTCACACCATTGACAAAAGTTAACTCAAAATGGATTATACTCTTAAAATTAAGAGCTAAACCTAAACCTGTATAGAGGACAAAAGGAGGAAATCTTTGGGACTATGAGTTGGGCAAAGATTTCTTACATATGACACCAAAAGCACAATTCATAAAAGAAATAATGGTCCTCATCAAAATTCAGAACTTGTGCACTTTGAAAGACACTATTAAGGTACATGAAAGACAAAAAACAGACTGGGAGAAAATATTTGCAAAACATATTCCACAAAAGACTTGTATCTGGAATTCATAGAACTCTTACAACTCAATAATCCAACCAAAAAAATGGGTAAAAGATATGAACAGACATTTATCAGAGAAGATATGCAGTTGGCTAATAAATACATGAAAAGATGCTCAACATTCTTAATTATTAGAGAATGAAAATTAAAACCACAGTAAGATACCATTTGTCACCCACTCGAATAGCTGTTGTAAGACAACATGTATGTATGACAATTACAGATGTTGGTGAGGGTATGGAGTAACCCTCATTACTGGTGGGCATGTAAAATGGTGCAACCTGTTTGGAAAACAGTTCGCAAATTTCTCAGAAAGTTAAATATAAAACTACCATACAACCCAGCAATTTCCCTCCTAGGTATTCACCCAGGAGAAATGAAAACATATGTCCATACACAGACTTGCAAGCAAGTGTTCATAGCAGCATTATCCATAATAGCCAAAAACTGGAAACAATGTAAATATCCAGCGACTGGTGAAAAGATAGAAAAAAATACACTATATTCATATGATGAGATACTATTCAGCCATAAAAAGGAAAAAACTACTGACACATCTACATCATAGATAAACCTCAAAAATTCTTTGCTGGGTAAAAGAAGCCAGACACGAGAGATTTTGTATTGCATAATTCTATCTGTAGCATATGTCCAGAAAAGGCAAGTTTATAGATATAAAAGGTGGGTTAGTGGTTGCCTGGGGCAGGGACAAGAATGAGGATTAACTGTAAATAGACATGAGGAGGTTACTGGGGAGGTGGGTCAGTTGGTATTTTAAACTGTGTTTTTAAAATAGAAAGTTTGGCTTTTAGAATTTTTTCTTTTTTGTACTTAATGTGGGTGATAGTTAAGAACTTTTTTTTTAAAAAAAAAGGCTGAAGTCGCTATTAATATCAAAACTGGGAAGCAGTGAATCATAGCTGAAACTTGTTCATCTCTAGATCTAAGCAAAGACAAACAAATTTTTTGCAAACTACTCTTTTTGCTAATGAGTTTTGTTATTTTTCAGATATACTCCCAAAGATAATTCCAAAAAGCATATTGAAGTGTGGGATCCTTCTCCAGAAGAAATTATTTCAAATGAAGTAAACAACTTAAATCCTGTGTCTGCAAAATCTCTACATAATGAGAATCTCCAGTCACTTTATAATAAGGAACTCCCTGTGCATATCTGTAATGTAATATCTCCTGAGAAGATTTATGTTCAGTGGTTATTAACAGAAAACTTACTTAATAGGTATAACATACAAGGAAAACATATGTTGCATATGGTTTTATTCTTTTTTCTATATTTTGTTTCAAAGATCTAGAAGTCATAATTGTAGAGTTTTAAAAGTAGCAAAATTATTTCAGCTAGATAGTCACTAAAACACTAGTTAAAAGTACACAAATAGTATCTTTAATGGTTATTTTCACTGTATTAGAATTTATTCATTCCACAGATACCTACTGAGCACCTATTATTTGGCAGCCCGTATTCTAGGTGTTGGGGATACAGTGGTAAAAACATGGATAAGTCTTTGCTGTGAGGGAGTTTGAATTCTAGTAGAGAGAGACAAATGAAATATGTATTGTAGCAGATGATGATAAAGACAATAGAGAAAAATAAAGCAGTTGGGGAGGAAGACAATTTTAGGAAGATCAAGGAAGTCTTAACAGAGACAGTGACATTTGAAATGGATCCTGAAGGAGAAGAGAGGGAGTAAGCCATGCGGATATCCAGTGGAGGGTCATCTCAGGCAGAGGGAAGAGCTAGTTCGAAGATTCTGCAGTGGAAATATGCTTGGGTATTCAAGGAAGAACAAGATAGCCAATCTGGCTGGAGTAGAATGAGTAAGAAAGGAAAATAGAAGACATGTGGTCAGAGAATTGTATGTTATAAGAAAAGGTTTAGAAAGTTAAAATTTTTTTTCTTTACGTAGTTTAGAAGAAGAGATGGTAGCTGCTTATGAAAACTCAAAATGGGAACCTATTAAATGGGAAAAAGATATGCACTGTGCTGTTAACATTCCAGATAAAAATCAGTGGCGAAGAGGCCAGATCATCAGAATGGTTACAGACACATTGGTAGAGGTAAATGCAGTGAAAAATATAATCGTGAAAGTGAATGCATTTTGTATGTTTCTCCTGGAGTTATCTAGTCCAATTTTTATTGTGCTTTTCAGTTTGCAAAAAAATGTTTTGAAGTGTTGTCTTTCCATAGACTTAAAGTTATTGTTTTCATAGGTCTCGCTGTATGACGTGGGTGTTGAACTAGTAGTGAATATTAAATGTTTAAGAGAACTTCAAGAAAACCTAAAGACAATGGGAAGATTATCTTTGGAATGCTCTCTTGTTGATATAAGGTAGTTTTTAGCTGAGTGAATTTTCTTATTGAATATGATTTTAAATATTTTTCTTTTAGGGTGGGTTTTAATTTTAATTTTGCTAACATTCTGAAATTTTCATAAAATCCAGTTAATTTTAAGATTTTA
The DNA here is from genome assembly GCA_031878705.1 of Tapirus indicus. NCBI lineage: Eukaryota > Metazoa > Chordata > Mammalia > Perissodactyla > Tapiridae > Tapirus > Tapirus indicus. Next base: position 87,306,781 of record CM062930.1, on the reverse strand, counting down.
AGAAGAAGGAAAGATAACTTTGGAGCACATAAATTTTAGTGATATTAAGGAAATAGGTGAGTATGACAGGTATCTAGATAGAATTCAAACTGTTAAATATAAAACTTGAGGAACAAAGGAAGACAGAAATAAAACGTATTTCATAAGCTTAGAATTGCACGGAAAGCTAGAAATGTGTAAATAAACAAAAAGAGTGACTTATGATTCTGGGAAAACAGCATGGCATAGTTTTTGCATCTACTGGAATCCTACCATAAACACGAAACAACTTAGATGGCAAAACCAAAGATTGCACAGTCACCATCTACAACAAAAGTAGGCAACAATGTTTCCCTCTGTGGGCCCCCCAAATACAAACAGGTATGGCACACCATGAACCTGGACCCTTATGGTAGCAGCGTTTGTGTGGGAGGTTGCAGAGGGAAAGCTCACTTGCGATGCTAACAACTCTGAGAATAGGAATTGGCAATAGTATTTCACTGGAGTATGCAGACCAATTTGAAAAGAGCAACCAAAACTGAGAAAGGAGTAATGCAGGATGCTATTCATAGTTGAATGCAGGAGATCTGTAATGTGCCCAAGTTTCATGGTTCTGGATCCTTCTTAGCCGTATAACCTCTTGAAAGTAAACTGAAACTCTCTTTCATGACCCCATACTGAGGAGAAACTGCTGGGAATAGAACCTAATTTATGCAAGACAATGGGGCAAAGGAAAGAAAAGATACAGATAAAATGTAGGGGAGAGGAGCAAGATATCCAAGTATGAGGCCATATTTTCTGTCACTTTGGGAAAATAGCACAAGAAACAGGTCCAGAGCTATGAAGCTAGAAAAGCAATTGTAATCCACCTCTTCCTCCTAAAAGCACAGGAAATTTTATTTCACTTAAAACATGAGCAAAAGAAAAGACTACAGTAGAATTCCGTACAAATTATTATGAGAAAAAAGAATAAGGAGCCAAGTAATATCCTTAGAGGCAATGGAAATCCATCAAAAAGACATGCTTACAAAACAAGAAAACTGTTATCTCCTATTTCAAATGAACTTAAAAATTTGGAAAGTGATAGACTCTATGAAGAACAACATAAAACAGAATGAGAAAAACTTAGAAATAGGATTGAATACAGAAAAAGGAAGATTTGAAAAGACAGATAATAACACTCAGGAAAGAATTAGAAATAGAAGAAAATCATATTAGAAATGTAGACTAAACTAGAAAAAAAAACCCAAAAGCAAGTACACAATAGATAATGCCTTATGAGAAAGACAAGATAGGAGGACAAATTTTTTAAATTAGAAAAAAATTAAAATCCAAAGGTTCAAAAGAAACACAGACAAAAAGACCCAATATACAGGTAATAAGAATCTCAAAGAAGAAAACTAAAAGAAATAGGACAAAACAAATACTAAAAACCCAATTCAAGAAAGTGTTCCTAAACTAGAAGACTATTCAAAACTATGTATTGGAAGGGCACACTGCATGTCTTGGGAAATCAATTCAAGAATGCCAACACTGAGAAATTATCTAGTAAAATTATTGACTTAGGAGAAAATCGCACTGTTGTCACCAGTACTTCATGCCAGAAGGTAATGGAGTAACGTTTTAAAAATACTCAAAATGGCAAGCTATGAGTTTCATATCCAGCCAAACTGACCTTCAGGTATAAAGACCAAAGACAAACTGATGTGACCACTCAGGGAATGTTGTTTCTCGGAACCATTCCTGAGAAATCTGTAAGAGAACAAGCTTTAGATTAACCAACAAGGCATGAAAGATTTGACATAAGGACTGATGGTGAGCATTACATTTATTTTACCTAAGAGCTAAGATTAAATGATCATTATTAGGAAAACAGTATAGTATGCAAAGTAGATATGGCACAATTTCAAAAAATGGGGGGAGAAAGGAGAGTATATATGAAGAGTTGAATAAGTTGACTGTTTGTCTTATTGGTATTAACTAGGAGTAAGTAATTCAAATAAGACGTTGGGGAGAAGAGGTTGCTAACAATATTGATTTAACACTGGAACTTTGTTAATATTTTATGTGAACAAATCAGTAAAAATGGTAAGAAAAGGAAATTTACTGTATATAGTGGTGGCATAGCCTCTCAGAGAGGAACTTCAAATGACTTTAAAACACAATAAGTTGATTGTATATCCTTACCAGAATATATCCTAAGGACAAAAAAATAACTGCCTCCACCAGATCATTAGCTGTTTTCATTAATCTCGAAGTTGGTTGTAGTATTACTGAACCTACTGTGTGTGTATTGTGGGATAAGTCAAAATAGTAATTATGTACATACTAAGAACTGGTGTGGTTGATAGATGATAAAGATGTGAGATTAAGGTTAATTTACCTTGTACTCTTGCTTTTGAGTTAGAATTATCAGTAGAAACTCATGAGGTATTTTAATTATTTAAAAAATGCATATTTTTTAGCTTTGTACCATGAAGGACCCAGTAGCAATGAGATATGCTGATGCACAAATTGTGGTCTCCAAATACTGTTTCTCACTAAAAGAAACTAGTGCTCTTTGGGAAAATGTCTCATTCCAGGTCTTGGGCAGGAAATGTACAGTATGAACCTAGAATATCTTGTCATAACAAAAAAAGCAAGAAAGCTATAAAAAATTATTGGAATCATGACAAAAGGACTCAGTGCTCAACCTGAATAAACTTACACTGACCAAAGATGGGACATCTTAAGCATCAGTAGGATGATAATTGTAATGTATTAAAGCATTTGATATGTTTAAAACCCTCAGTTCATAAAGAGATTTTAAAAAACCCTCATTGGTCACTTTTAGAGGATTCTGGGGAGTCACCTCATTCTGAAGACTGGTGAATAAGGAAAATGAGCATTTATCTTGGTTTTCCTGTACAATCTGTATTTCAGGATAATCAAGTAGTTGATAAGGAAAAGTTGTTCTTTATGAGTATTCCAACTAACAAAGGGCCCATAAATTTGCCATTTTTAAGTGTACAGTTCAGTGGCATTAAGTAATTCATATTGTTGTGCAACCTTTACCAAGATCCATCTCCAGAACTTTTTCATCTTTTCCTGGGTGGAAGATACAATTTTATGGATACAGACCATAGATTTTTTTTTTAATGTTGTAAATACTTTCAGATGTTCAAAAGTTAACATTTATAAAATGTATATCCACAGTAAATCGTAGGAAAATCTTAATGTTAACTGATTTTTATTTGTATACCATCGTAATAAAAAACCATAACAAATTCTAGGAGTCACCTATAATTTAAGCTTCTTAGCTCATAAGAACACTGGGCTTAGTAAATAGTATGGCGTATTTACTAAATCCTATTTGGTCAAACCACACACACAGTTGATTTCATTAGTTCACCCATGTGAATCATTTAACATGAAAAGATTGGCCAGATTGGTTATTTACTGTGTTGATGGGTCTGCACCAATGAAACTCCAGATCTAGAAACTCCAGTCTAGAGAGCCCTCAGAGCCTGCATTATGTTACTTGTAATCTCTTTAGTGGTACTAGTTCTTTATTCTTTGGGGTGGATTTGGTGGTTAGAAACATCTAGAGTCACTCAGTTTCAACTCTGCAGACTAAAATAGATGATGAAGTTGGATACTCTGCTTTTCATTGATCTGTCAATAAATATTTATGGAGCACTTTTTACCATGAATATTAAAAAGTAAATCTTCTGTAAATTATTGAGACTAATATTCATGCGTAGCAATTCATATTGGATTTAAATTCCAGAAAAAGACTTCGCAAAATGTTTGAGCAATAGAGTCATCACTGCAAAGGGACTGTTCTTTTTTTATTTCTGTTAAATATTTTTGGAGTGCCCTCTGTGTGCCAGGCACTATCCTAGGCATTAGGGATATGATGATGGACATAACACATAATGCACACATACACATAACACTTATATTCTTATCCCTGCTCTCTCAGTCTCTAGTCTAGTTAGCATATATGAAATGTCTCCAGTAGCTAAAAAATACTTAAAACATATGTACATTTTTAAGGTTCTCAATGTAGCTGCAGAACACATATACATAAATAAGTTAGCATGTAGTATGGGCCAAAGGTAGAATACGGGGATGAACAAAAGGCTATGAAAATGGGGAAGAAAATTCGGGAAATAACACAAAGCCATCTTTAAATTGATTTCTCACTACTTATGAAGTTGGTTTAAATATATATGTATGTGGTGGTTCTTTTATATTTCTATATCCTATACTATTTGTTATAAAACAAGTTGTCATCATTTTTTGTTTTAGACCAACTGGTGGGAGTGACAAGTGGACAGCGACAGCTTGTGACTGCCTTTCATTGTACCTGACTGGAGCTGTAGCAACTATAATCTTACAGGTGTGTAGTGGAGTAAACAGTTACAATAGATATGTACTGATTATTTCACTGATGTTTTCTACAATTCCATTTATTTTCTTGTTGAGAAAATAGCAGCAAACTATTTGGATTTTTTTTTTCTTGGAACCTTTTATGGTCTTATTTCAAGTTATGCTGCCCATTTGATAATAGATGTACCATAAATGATTGTATGAATAAATCAAAACATTTCTAAAGTAATATTCTTGAGTTGATAATTTGCATGTTAAAGAACAACGTATGGGGGCCAACCTCATGGCATAGTGGTTAAGTCCGGCGTGCTCTGCTTCGGCGGCCTGGGTTCGCGAGTTCAGATCCTGGTGAAGATCTACACCACTCGTCAACCACTTGTCAGAGGCAGCGACCCACATAGAAAATATAGGAAGATTGGCACAGATGTTAGCTCAGGGCTGATCTTCCTCACCAAAAAAAAAAATTTATGTATGCTAGAGTACATTTCTGAAGCCTTTCAATGTTCTTTACAAACTGGAAATCACATTAATTGTATGTCATAAAAAGTGTGTATGAGTATGGATTTGAGAAGAGGATATATGTAGGATATACCTTTTCAGAACACTTAAAATATTCTTTGCCTTTTTTTTCTGATTTGATACCTTTTATTAATGATTGGAATTTTCTTACGTAAGTAATTTTTCACATTACTTTCTTCTATGTGTACTTTCTTCATTTTTATAATTACACATGAAGCAGAATATATGTTTTGTAGTTCTTTCTTTTGCTTTTTGCAGGAAAAAAGGTACACCCGGAAAAATATATTTTGATTTTATAATTTGCAAAGAGTTTAGGATGATAGAGAAACTTGTAACTGATGATGTATTCCCTCCCTCCCCCATTTTGGGATAAAAAATAAAAGTTTTCAGTCTGCCCCCCTCCCTTTGGTTAGTTTCACCTTCACAGTGAGGTCTTCCTGATACATCTCACAAAACAAGCATCTGTCCCCATTGACTCTTTGCCATTATATTTTCTCTCTGATATGTTCAGATATCAAAATTACTTGGTTGGGAAATTTTTTTTTTCTTGGAGAAACATGGAGGAAATGCCTGTGAAAAATATATTGTCTATAAGAAGATTTCATTTTTGTGTCTCATATTTACTCTGCTCTTAAATCACTGCAGGAAAACAACACAACATGGCCATTACCTGTGAAAATTTTCTGCAGAGATGAAAAAGGAGAGCGTGTTGATGTTTCTAAATATTTGATTAAAAAGGGTTTGGCTTTGAAAGAAAGGAGGTATAGTTGTTTTTTTTAACATCAGTTTGTGCTGGAGGCTTCTTCTTTGCCTGTGTAAATCTTCATATCTATGTGCTTTCAAACCTGAATCGCATCTTGTTTACTATTAAAAATGATTTATGAACCAACCCTGAGAGCCAGCTCGGAAATAAATTCACTCCAGATTACTAATTTCTTTATGCAAGCCCGTCAGCTCTTATATATATAAACCCCTACCGACGTGTTTGCTTTTGTACTTCACCCTGTGCTTTGGCATTTACACTCTAAACCAAAGGAAAAGAAAATTACTTAATGGGACTAGATCTGAGCCCTTTGGCCTCAGTTGCTTAGACAGAGATATTTAAGCTTTATCTTGGAAATTCCGCTAGGTATATACAAAAATATGTTTATGTGAAACAGAAATAGGTAGCAAAAAAAAGTAGTTGAACAATATTTACATGTAAAGATCCTTTTAGGTGCTAAGTTTGGGGTTTAAGTACCTTTGGTCCAAGGGGGAGAAAGATCGGGATATTGCTATAGCCCTAGCTTCCTCTTTTTATCTTTTTTTTCCTTAGAGGTAGAGGTATGTTGGAATTGCAGATATGTTCCAAGTAGCCATTTTGTAACGTAGATGGCCAGATCTCTGTTTTTATCTTAAGTTACAATATCTTACCTTATTTCAACCAGGACCCCAGTCCTGATGAAATGGAAGGATAATGAGAAATCAAAGGTAAAATGGGACATGAGGTAGTTAGCTAGGTATGGTAGGTGCTGGCTTAATTGCTTGGGCATTGGTCAGCTAGGCTCTGCATCTTTAGTCCTACGTGTGTCTATTTTTGGGTTCACTGGCTGTAGGCTAAAGTAATTCCTTGATAAATGTTAAAGTAAAAAATGCTAGGCAAGTTAATATTACTGACAATATCTGCCACTAATTGTGTTGTTCTTTACTGCTTTTACGGAACTAAGACTGCGAGCTATCTCAAGCCTGGGGATGATGAGGGAACGATATTAGTTGAGGAATTATGTAGCTATTTTATCAATACTTATTTCCTTTTAAAAGAAAATACAGGAAAGTAGAAGGAACAAAAATCTATAGTTCTGCTAAAATAAACAATGTTAATATTTCCTTCTAAGAATTTTTTTTGTATGCATACTTTTTTTTAACTGGAAGGGAATAACAGGAACTAAAAAAATTGAGTGAATGTAGTTTATGTTGCCACTAACACTTACTATCTGAATAATACCATATTGTTTTCCTAGGTATTCATGTTATCTTTGTATTATTTTATGAGTGTTGGAAACTTGCCGCATGTATATGTTTTATCTGTAGACTAAGTTAGAATCAACTTGAAGGTCTTGTATTTCCCAATAACATCTGATTAATTGTATAATACTTGGGATATACTTAATAGAAGATTTTAAAAGAGAGTAGTATGCAAATATGAGTTAGTAATTTAAAGCATTTAAGTAAAATTATGTTGCTTTTTTTCTCAAGCTCATTCATAATTTAAAATAATTTTCATTTTAACTTAAATGTATGCTTATTTTCATGTAACAAAGTAGACTAGTATATTCTAGACTAGAGCAAATATTTTCTTTAAATTTCGAGTATATTTGAAGGATTCTTTTTATATTGTTTTCCCCAGAATTTTTTATTTGCTCACGTTTATAAATAAATTATTTTTCGAATATTACAGAATTACTACATTAGATAACAGCCATTCATTCTTCAGGAAATCTCTGGAAATCCCCCTGAGACAAGGAGATTCAGTGGATACTAAGTGTGTTAAAATTAACTTTGATGCTGACAAAAGAGCTGCTGATGTTATCAGTGAACACAAGGTGTCTGAATTTAAGGAGAAAATTCTAGAACCAAGAACCACTGGATGCTATAAGCCACCAGCTATTCCTAACCTGAAAGTATTTGAGGCAGTAGTCAGCTGTATTGGTGATGATGGAACTATGTTTGTAATACCTAAGTTATCGGGTAAGACCTTTTACATTATGTAGGATTAGTCAGTAAAGGTGGCTAGCAGCTTCAGGTCTCTAGTAAGATTGACATGGATTGAAATACCTCGGGCAAGTAGATAACCTCCTGGAACCTCATTTTCACTGGGTTTGGTGAGGGTTCAATGAAATAACACACACACAGTGCTTTTCACAGTCCCTCGCATGTAAAAACCATTTACGGAGACATTGGGAAGAGAGAGACATTGGACCAAAGATAAGCATGGGCATGGTTCCAGGTTTTTACGACCTGGCACGTATACAAGTTTGGAGGCTTTCTAAGAAAAAAGAATACGAAAGTTTATACTCATTTAGAATGAGAAAAGAAATCACGACAAACAGCTGGAGATTCAGGGCCCTCTGAGAGTATTCGGGTCCTTCTCGAGATCTCTTTAGGCTTATGTACAAATGCTTCCTTTCGACAACCTGAGTGTGTCCAGAATACTCTGTAACCCACAGCAGCTCTAGCACTCTCAGGGCTTAAGCTCTGTCATCTTCCTAGTGAGTCCACCTGTGGAGAACGGTATGGTGGCTGTGAATTTGTTGAAATTTTTGTCTCTTTTGTTGATCTCCTAAATACTGTTTTTTAATTTGGAAAACAGAATAAATGCTTACATGCTGTTAGTCAGTAGTATGTTTTGAAACATATAGAAGCTGCTGACTGAATTAGATTTTATTTATTTATTTATTTATTTTGGTGAGGAAGATTGGCCCTGAGCTAACACCTGTTGCCAATCTTCCTCTTTTTGCTTGGGGAAGAGTGGCCCTAAGCTAACATCTATGCCAATCTTCCTCTATTTTGTATGTGGGTCGCTGCCATAGCATGGCTTGATGAATCATGTAGGTCCACCCCCAGGATCCAAACCCACAAACCTGGGCCACCAAAGCGGACGGAGCACGTGAACTTAACCACTACACCGCTGGGTCAGCCCCTGAATTAGATTTTTATTAAAGCTCTATTATGTGGGGACTGATTTTTAATTTCTTATAATATCCAAGTGATGAGATTAGTAAAGGTTGGTGATGCTTTATTTGAAAATGGTAGGGAATTTTTCCTAAATGTTTTTTATTTTTAATAATTTCTTCAGAATTTGAACTAATAAAAATGATGAATGAAATTCAGAGTAATTTAAAATGCCTTGGTCTTTTGGAGCCTTATTTCTGGAGAAAAGGAGAAGCCTGTGCAGTAAGAGGATCAGACACTCTGTGGTACCGGGGCCAGGTCCTGGAAGTCGTTGGCGGCACCATCAGGGTGAGTCTGGTGTTCCTTGGTGACTATTGTAGGGCTGCATGGTGTGACGTTAAGTGGTCTTTTGACTCTAAATACATGAACGTTTGATTAAAACGTCTTTTAAGGAGTTCAGTCCTGTAGGAAGGCCAGATGCGTTACACGTTTGTTTGAAAAAAGAATTATTCTTTTTATTTTCAAATGTATTTATTAACCTGAATAACCGCCCAGATAGGGATTGGCCACTGGTACTTTAGTGGTACCACTTAACTTGTGTTTGGCAGCCCTGTTTATATACATGATGTTAAGTAAAACAACTTGTTTCCCAGGAAATTTGTTTACAAATTAGCAAATTTGTTTATGGCCCAGCTCATTTACCCTTTTAGGCTAAGGGCTAATTAACCTTTCCAAAATACTCTCTCAGTACTTGAGTTTCATGCAAAATCTTCAGAAAGAGCTGCATGCTTTGAAAAAAAATGTGTATATAAAAATACTACAGATACCTCCATTTACAGTGTATTTACTAAGGAAAGCAATGAAATCATAAGACATTGAGCACTTGAAAATTTTAGCGTTAGGATGGCAGGAAAAATGAAGGAGAAAGTCTTTTGTTCCTGGTTGCACAGGGATGTATTATCTATTTGATGATGATACCTAACAATTACATAGCACTTCAGGTTTTTATGTTTTTTTCACATATGTGTTCCTATTTTATAATTTGTTTCCAACTATCATAGATGTAGCTATTATTCCCATTTTACTAAAAAGAAAATTGAAATTTAGGTTCAGTGATATGCCCGAGGTCACCCTGTCAGTGGCTGGTGATGCTGGAATTCATATCCAAGCATTTGATGCCTAAATTTCTGATCTCTTGGCCTTTTCTGCTGGACTACAAGCTTTAAATGGGTTTAATAGAAGTAAAATGGTTTCAAATTTGGGGTGAATATTTAAGCATATCGCTACTTACAGATTCATGTGTTTATTTGCAAATAAGTCCATTTTCACATTCATTTGAATTGTTCAGATAACCCTTTTTTTTAATACAAAAGTAAAGTGAAATTCAGTTTTCATTGTTATTATGATTCATGAACTTTACATATGTGGAATCCAAATATATAAGATGGTGGTGAACTTTATTTTTTCTCTTGCTAATGTTTCTGTTTTTAAACTTTATTTAAAAGTATTTTGATATTTATTATTCACTTTTAACTTGTTCCTGTGGTCATTTTACATTTCAAGTGTAAATTACACAATACATTTTTCATTCCTTAACTGGATATCTTTCCAAGTTTATCCTATGATCCACATTAAGAAATAAACATTACATGAAACAATACTCACCCTAGCTATCTTTAGTGTACTCATATTTTTTATTCAATTCTATTTTATTTTTTTTAAATGCTGATTGCCAGGCCAGCCCAATCAAACAGTGATATGTTAATTTCATAAGTTGGGGCAAAAACAATAACTTATTGACATTCCTTATTCATACTATAGTTTAGAAATTGTTGAGGACCTCTTGTTTCTGGTTCCACATGTAAGGAGCTTAGAAGTCACCACCTCATCCTAACAATAAGTAAAAAAGCCTGACAGACTGAAAAAGTCAACAAGTTCTCTTGGATCCATAAGAGAGGGAGTACACCAGGCAAACCACTGCCCCAGAGGTTAGAGAGGCAGGTGCATATAGGGAGCCACAGCTGTGGGAGCAGGACTCATGCCTGGAATATAATGGAGGAGTTTCTGGAGGCTCAGTGTGGACAACTCTGAGAGTTAGAACTCCGGGGGACCCAGTCTTAGGAAGGCCCCCCACAGTTCTGTGAGATTCACCTCTAGGAGCTCTACCTGGTTCTCACAGTAAATATCAGAGATGCTTCTAGCAGGGGAGAGGTAAAGGAACTATTTGGAAACAAGCCGGAGCATTCTGTTTTCCTTAACAAGGCCTGCCCCCAGGAGAAACTCATTAACCAGGGCTTAAACAGCTGGGGTATCATCGGAGCCTGACTGACCTGGGGGAAAGGAAATACCCAACTCCTGCCCACTCTGTTCATCCTCTCCCACCTCGGGCGGGAGAACACAAAACAGAAACACTTGTGGAGTTCACAGTCCAGAGGCATCGACTCAAAGACTGAGACCTAATCATAGGACTATAGGACACTTCCCCTCTCCCCACACCTCACCACCACATTACCAAAGGCCTATTTGTAGTAGTTCCTTTTACACAGTACATCATCTGACTATCAAGAAAAAATTCCAAACAAAACAGTATGGTATTGGCATAAAAACAGAAACACAGGTCAATAGAACAGAACAGAGAGCCCAGAAATAAGCCCATGCATATATGGTCAGTTAATTTAGGACAAAGGAGCCAAGAATATACAATGGGGATAGGACAGTCTCTTCAATTAATGATGTTGGGAAAACTGGACAGCCACATGCAAAAGAATGAAACTGGACCACTATCTTACACCATACACAAAAATTAGCTCAAACTTGATTAAAAACTTGAATGTAAGACCTGAAACCATAAACTCCTAGCAGAAAACATAGGTGGTAAGCTCCTTGACGTAGGTCTTGGCAATAAGCAAAGGCGACAAAAGCAAAAATAAACAAGTGGAACTACATCAAACTAAAAAGCTTCTACACAGCAAAGGAAACATCAACAAAATGAAAAGGCAGCCTACTGAATGGGGGAAGTTGTTTGCAAATCATATATCTGATAAGGGGTTAATATCCAAAATATATAAAGAATTCATACAACTCAGTAGCAAAAAAAAAAAAATGCAATTAAAAGATGGATGGAGGAACTGAATAGACATTTTACAAAGAAGACATATGATGACCAACAGGTATGTGAAAAGGTGCTCAACATCACTAAACTTTAGGGAAATTCAAATCAAAACCGCAATGAGATATCATCTCACAACTGTTATAATGGTTATTATCAAAAAGACAAGAAATAACAAGTGTTAGCCAGGATGTGGAGAAAAGGGAACCCATGTGCACTGTTGGTGGGAGTGGAGATTGGTACAGCCACTAGGGAAAACAATGTGGAGGTTCTTCAAAAAATTGAGAATATAACTAACACATGATCCAGCAATTACACTTCTTGGGTATTTATCTAAAGAAAATGAAAACACTAACTTGAAAAGATATATGCACCTCCATGTTCATTGGAGCATTATTTATGGTAGCCAAGATATGGAAGCCACTTAAGTGTACATCAATGGATGAATGGATAAAGAAAATGTGTGTGTGTGTGTGTGTGTGTGTGTGTAATGGAATATTATTCAGACATAAACAAGAATGAAATCTTGCCATTTGTGACAACATGGATAGACCTTGAGGGCATTAGGCTAAGTGAAATAAGTCAGAGAAAGACAAATACATTATGATCTTACCTGTATATGGAGTCTAAAAAACAGTAACAATAACAGCAAAAACTGAGCCTCCTGGATACAGAGAACAGATTGGTTGTTGCTCGAGGCAGGAGAGTAGGGGGTGGATGAAATGGGTGAAGGGGGTTAAAAAGTACAAACTTGCAGCTATAAAATAAATAAGTCCTGGGGATGTATCGTACAGCATAGTGACTATAGTTAATAATACTGTATTGTATATTTGAAAGTTGCTAAGAGAGTAAATACTAAGTTTTCATCACAAGAAAAAAGAATTTTGTAATGTGTAAGGTGATGGATGTTAACTAGACTTATTGTTGTGATCATTTTGCAGTATATACAAATATCAAATCATGTTGTACACCTGAAACTAATATGTTATATGTCAATTATATCTAAATTTCAAAGTTAAATTTAAAAAATATTGCAAGGCATATAAAAGGCAAAAAAACAATTTGAAGAGACAGAGCAAGCATCAGAACCAGACATGGCAGGGATGTTGGAATTATCAGAACAGGAATTTAAAACGACTATGATTAATTTGCTAAGGGCTCGAATGGGTAAAGTAGACAGCATGCAAGAACAGATGAGCAATGTAAGCAGAGAGAGAGAAATACTAAGAAAGAACCAAAAAGAAATGTAGGGATCAAAAACACTAACAGAAGTGAAGAATGCCTTTGACAGGCTTATTAGTAAATTGGACACAGCTGAGGAAAGAATCTCTGAGCTAGAGGATATATCAAAATAAACCTCTAAAACTGAAAAGTAAGGAGAACAAAAACTGAAAAACAGAGAACCAAATACCCAAGGACTCTGGGACAACTACAAAAGATATAACATATGGATAATGGGAATACCAGAAGGAGAAGAAAGAAAAGATCAGAAGAAATATTTGAATCAATTATGACAAGAATTGCCCCAAATTAACGTCAGACACCAAACCACAGATCCAGGAACTCCAAGAACACTAAATAGGATAAATGCAAAAAAATAGAAAGCAAAAACAAACTACATCTAGGCATATCATTTCAAATGACAAAAAGTCAAAGAAAAATCCTGAAAGAAGCCAGAGGGGGTAAAAACCTCACCTGTAGAGGAATAAAGAGAAAAATTATGTCCACCTTCTCCTCAGAAACCATGCAAGCAAAAAGAGAGTGGTTGGATATATTTAAAATCCTGTGGGGGAAAAAACTTACCAGCCTGGAAATCTGTACCCCATGAAATTATCCTTTAAAACTGAAGGAGAAATAAAGACTTTCTCAGAGAAACAAAAACGGAGAGAATTTGTTGCCAGTAGACCTGCCTTAAAAGAAATTCTTTAGAGAAAAGGAAGATGATGTAGGTCAGAAACTCAGATCTATTTAAAGAAGAGAATTGAAGAAGGAATAAGTGAAGATAAAACTTATTTTTCTTATTCTTAATTGATCTAACATAATAGTTTATTCAAAGTAATAATAACAATGTATTCAATTACATATGCTTATGTGTATATTATATATATATGATTATGTATGCTTATATATATAAGTGAAATGAATGACAGTGATACAAGGGATGGAAAGGAATTAGGATTATTTTGTTATTATAAGGTTCTCATACTACCTGTAAAGTCATACAGTGTTATTTGAAAGTGGACTTGGATTAGTTGTAAATGTATATTGCAAATTGTGGGGCAACCACTAAAAAAGGTTTTAAAAAAACTATAACTGATATGCTAAAAAGAGAAAATGAAATCATATAAAATGCTTAATTAAAACCACAAGAGGCAGAAAACAGTGGAAAGCAAAAATAAGAACAAAGAACAAGAGCAACAAATAGAAAACAGAAACAAATATGTTAGATATTAATCCAACTATATCAGTAATCACTTTGAAGGTCAGTGCTGTAAATGTACCAATTAAAAGACAGATATTGTCAGGGTGGATCAAAAAACACCACCTGACTGTATGTTGTCTATGAGAAACCCATTTTAAATATAAGACACACGTAGGTTAAAAGTAAATAGACATAGAGTGACATCAGCAACATGGCAGAGTGAGCTGTTCCCTTTATCTCTCACCCTTTGAACTGCAACTAAATGGACATTGACCAATGGAGGATACCCACACAGCACAACAGGATGCCTGAGAGACCCATGCAGCTTTACATCTGAAGGTGGATGGACCGGCGCCCTGGGAAGTGGTGGAGATAGGTGAGCACTCCCCTACCCTTCCCCAGCAGCCCTGTGCATGCACCTGAATGCTTTCCTGGTGAGTGCGAGCACCCATCGCACTGGCATGGCCCTGAAAGTGAGAACGTGCCTCAGTGTGACTGTGGGAAGGGGTGACGGCAGCCCTGGGCCCATGCACAAATGGTTTCCTGGCCAGCGAGAGAGCCCACCCTGCTGCTGCAGTCCCAATGAGTGGCCCAGGCTCGAACCCCATGAAGAAGCCCTGGCGACCAAGCACAGCAGCCGGCATGGCCATTAGAAAAGGCAGCAGCAGATACACTCAAACGCTTCCCCGGTTAGTGCGAGCACCCATAGTAGTGCTGTGGCAATGTGCCTCAGCATGGCGGCAGCCCTGAGCCCACGTGTGAACACTTTCCTGGCCAGTGGGAGCACCCACCATACCCACACAACTTCCAGCAGACGGCATGGGATCAGAAACACAGCTCCTGCTTCCCCGCAGTGGTAGCAGGTGGAATCCGTGACCTGATACTACCACAAATGTGCCGGCAAAGGATTAGTTCATCTAACACCATGAGAACTACAGCAAAAATTCAGAGCAAAAGGAAAATGACAAGTCTCAAGAAACCAACCCTTAAGTCACAAAATTTACCGTCTAAATGATGGAATTCAAAATAGCTGTCATAAACTCAGCAAGTTACAAGAAAACTCAAAAAGACAGTTCAGTGAGCTCAGGAATAAAATTAATGAGGAGGAGGAATACTTCACCAAAGAGATTGAAACTATTAAAAAAAAAAACAAGCAGTAATTCTGGATATGAAGAACATGATTAATGAGATAAAAAATAATCCAGAATCCTTAAAAAAAAATAGAGCTGATGTTATGGAGGAAAGAGTGAGTTAGAGGATGGAAATATAGAAATGCTTCAGGTGGAGGAGGAGAGAGAACTATGATTTTTAAAAAATGAATTCTTTGAGAAATATCTGACCAAGTTAGGATATGCAACATAAGGATTATAGGTATTCCAGGGGGAGAAAGGAGCAGAGAGCTTGTTCAAAGAAATAATAGTTGAGAACCCGAGGAAGGAATCAGACTTACAAATATATGAAGCCAATAGAACTCCTAATTACGTCAGTGCTAAAAAACCTTCTCCAAGGCATATAATAGTAAAACTGGCAAAAGACAACAACAAAGGAAAAATGTTAAGGGCAGCAAGGCAGGAGATAATAACCTACAGAGGAACTTCTGTGACACTTTCAGTGGATTTCTCAGCAGAAACCTTACAGGCTAGGAGAGAGTGGAATGATATATTCAAAATACTGAAAGAAACTTTCAGCCAAGAATACTCTATCCAGCAAAACTATCCTTCAGATATAATGGAGAAATAAAAGCTTTCCCAGATAAACAAAAGTTTAGGGAGTTCATCACCACTAGACCCCCCTACAAGAAATGATTAAGGATGTCCTCATACCTGAAACAAAAAGGCAAAAGTTTACAAAGCTTTGAGCAAGGAGATAAATGGACAAAGTCAGAAAGCTTTAGCTGTCTTTCAGAACAGGGTAGCAAATACTTAATCATAACCTAAAAGGAAGGAATGCATCAAAAGTAACTATAATAACTTCAGCTTAGTTGCAAACTTACAACACAAAACAGAATAGTTTGTGACAACAATAACTCAGAGGGGAAGAAGAAAGGGATGGAACCTGCTTAGGCTAATGGAGATAACAGGCTTACAGAAAATGGACTATCTCATCTACAAGATCTTGTATATAACCCTCACAGTAACCACTAAACAAAACCAGAGCAGAGTTACAATTTGTAAAAAAAGAGAAAACCTCCACTGAAAACCATCAAACTGAAATGGTAGTCAGAAATACAAAGGAAGAGAAACAATGGAAATATAGAACAACCAGAAAACAAGAGATAAAAGGGTGGTATTAAGCCCTCATATATTAATAATCTCTCTAAATGTAAGTGGATTGAATTCTCCAATCAAAAGACACAGAGTAGCTGTGTGGGTTAGAAAACAAGACCCAACAATATGCTGCCCCCGTGAAACACATCTCAGCTATCAAGACAAACATAGGCTCAGAGTAAAGGGATGGAAGATGATACTCCAAGCAAATGGCAAAGGAAAGAAAGCAGGTGTTGCCATACTTATATCAGACAAAGCAGTCTTCAAGGTAAAAAAGACAATGAGAGACAAGGAGAGGCAGTACATAATGATAAAAGGGACTTCCCCCCAAGAGGACGTAACACTTAGAAATATATATATATATACACCTAACACAGGAACACCAAAGTATATAAAGCAACTATTAACAGGCCAAAAGGGAGAAATTAACAGCAGCACAATAATAGTAGGGGACCTCAACACCCCACTTACATCAATGGATGGATCATCCAGATAGAAAGTCAACAAGGAAATAGTGGATTTAAGTGAAACACTTGATCAGATGGACTTAATAAATACATATAAAGCGTTCCATCCAAAAACAGCAGAATACACATCCTTCTCAAGTGCACATGGAACATTCTTAAAGATAGAGCATGTATCGGTAAACGAGGGAAGCCTCAGTAAGTTTAAGAAGATTGAAATCATATGAAGCATCTTTTCCAACCACAATGCTATGAAACTAGAAATCAACTACAAGAAAAAAGCTGGGAAACTGACATATATGTGGAGACCAAACAACATGCAACTGAACAGTCATTGGATCAATGAAGAAATCAAAGGACAAATTAAAAAATACCTGGAGACAAATGAAAATGAAAACACAAGATACCAACTCTTGTGGGATACAGCAAAAGCAGTTATAAGAGGGAAATTCATAGCAGTGTAGGCCCACCTCAACAACAAGAAAAATATCAAATACATTATCTTAAACTATACCTAACAATAAGAGAAAAAGAAGAACAAAGCCCAAAGTCAGCAGAAGGAGGGAAATAATAAAAATTAGAGCAGAAATAAATGAAATAGAAGCTAAAAGAATGATAGAAAAGATCAATGAAACCAGAGCTGGTTCTTCATGAAGGTAAACAAAACTGACAAACCCTTAGCCAGACTCACTAAGACAAAAAGAGAGAAGTCTGAAATAAAATTAGAAATAGGAGAAATTACAATGGATGCCACAGAAATACAAAGGATTATAAAAGAATACTATGAAAAACTATACACCCACAAATTGGAAAACCTAGAAAAAAAAATGGGTAAATTCTTAGACTCATACAACCTCCCAAAACTGAATTAAGAAGAAATAGAGAATCTGAATAGACCAATCACAGGGAAAGAGATTGAAACAGTAATCAAAAAACCTCCCCAAAAACAAAAGTCCAGGACCAGGTGGCTTCTCTGGAGAATTCTACCAAATATTCAAAGAAGATTTAATACCTATCCTTCTCAAACTGTTCCAAAAAATTGAAGAATATGGAACACTTCCTAATTCATTCTAAGAGGCTGACATCACCCTGATACCAAAACCAGGCAAGGACAACACAAAGAAGGAAAATTACAGGCCAATGTTGCTAATGAACATAGATGCAGAAATCCTCAACAAAACATTGGCAAACCGAATACAGCAATACATTAAAAGGATCATACACCATGATCAAGTGGGATTTATACCAGGGACACAGGGATGGTTCAACATCCGCAAATCAATCACTGTGATAGACCATATTAACAAAACGAGGAATAAAAACCACATGATCATCTAAATAGACACAGAGAAAGCATTTGACAAGATCCAACATCCATTTATGATAAAAACTCTCAATCAAATGGGCATAAAAGGAAAGTACCTCAACCTGATAAAAGGCCATATATGACAAACCCACAGCCAGTATCATACTTAACAGTGAAAACTTAAAAGCCATCTCTCTGAGAACAGGAACAAGACGAGGGTGCCCACTCTTGCCACTCCTACTCAACATAGTAACTGGAAGTTTTGGGCAGGGCATTTAGGCAAGAAAAAGAAATAAAAGGAATCCAGATTGGAAACAAAGAAATGAAGCTCTCATTGTTTGCGGATGACGTGATTCTGTATATAGAAAACCCTAAAGAATCCATCAGAAAACTATTAGAAATAATCAACAACTACAGCAAAGTTGCAGGGTACAAAATCAACTTACAAAAATCAGTTGCATTTCTATATGCTAATAACGTACTAGCAGAAAGAGAAGTCAAGAATATAATCCCATTTATATTCGCAACAAAAAGAATAAAATATTTAGGAATAAATGTAACCAAGGAGGTGAAAGACCTGTACACTGAAAACTATAAGACACTGCTGAAAGAAACTGAAGAAGATATAAAGAAATGGAAAGATATTCCATGCTCATGGATTGGAAGAATAAACCATGTTACCTAGAGCAATCTACAGATTCAGTGCAATCCCAATCAGAATCCCAATGACACTCTTCACGGAAATAGGACAAAGAATCCTAAAATTTATATGGAACAACAAAAGACCTTGAATAGCCAAAGCAACCCTGAGAAAAAAGAACAAAGCTGGAGGCATCACAACCCTTAACTTCAAAATATACTACAAAGCCATAGTAATCAAAACAGCGTGGTGCTGGCACAAAAACAGGCGCACAGATCAGTGGAACAGAGTTGAAAGCCCAGAAATAAACCACACATCTGTGTTCAGTTACTCTTCGACAGAAGAGCCAAGAACATACAATGGAGCAAAGAAAGTCTCTTCAATAAATGATGTTGGGAAAACTGGACAGCCACATGCAAAAGAATTAAAGTAGACTATTATCTTGCACCTTACACAAAAATTAACTCAAAATGGACTGAAGACTTGAAGGTAAGACCTGAAACCATAAAACTCTCAGAAGAAAATATAGGCAGTGTGCTCTTTGTCATCAGTCTTAGCATCTTTTTGAATACCATGTCTACTCAGGCAAGGGAAACAAAAGAGAAAATTAACAAATGGGACTACATCAAACTGAAATGCTTCTACAAGGCAAAGGAAACCATAAACAAAACAAAAAGACAATCCACCAACTGGGAGAAAATATTTGCAAATCATATATCCGGCAAGGGGTTAATTTCCAAAATATATAAAGAACTCATACAACTCAACAACAAAGAAGCAAACAACCTGATCAAAAAATGGGCAGAAGATATGAACAGACATTTCTCCAAAGAAGGTATACAGATGGCTGACAGGCACATGAAAAGATGTTCAACATCAGTAGTTATCAGGGAAATGCAAATCAAAACTACAATGAGATATCACCTGTCAGAATACACCTGTCTAAATGGCTATCGTTACCAAGACAACAAATAACAAATGTTGGAGAGGATGTGAAGAAAAGGGAACCCTCGTACACTGCTGTATGGGGAATGCAAACTTGTGCAGCCACTGTGGAAAACAGTATGGAGATTTCTCAAAAACTTAAAAATAGAAATACTGTACAATCTAGCTATCCCACTACTGGGTATTTGTCCAAAGAACATGAAATAAACAATCCAAAGAGATTTATGCACCCCTGTGTTCATTGCAGCAGCATTCACAATAGCCAAAATGTGGAAGCAACCCAAGTGCCCATCGACTGATGAATGGATAAAGAAGATGTGGTATATATACACAATGGAATACTATTTAGTCATAGAAAAGACAAAATCGTCCCATTTACAACAACATGGATGGACCTGGACTGCATGAAATAAGCCAGACAGCAAAAGACAAACACCTTATGATTTCGTTCATATGTGGAAGATAAACAAACGCATTGATAAAGAGAACAGATTAGTAGTTACCAGAGGGGAAGGGAGTTGGAGGTTGGGGATAAAGAGGCACATATATATGTGATGATGGATAAAAATTAGACTACTGGTAGTACAATGCAGTCTAGGTAGAAATTGATAATGTACATCCCAAATTACACAATGTTATAAACCTTTATGATTTCAATAAAATAATTGAAAAAAAAAAAGTAAATGGATAGAGAAAAATATTCCATGCTAACACTGATCAAAAGAAAGCAGGAGTAGCTATAACAATTTCAGACAGAGCAGACCTCAAAGCAAGAAAAGTTATCAAGGAAAAAGAAGAGCATTACATAATGATAAAGGGGTCAGTTTCCCAAGAAGACATAACAGTTCTTAATGGGTATGCACTTAAAAACAGAGAATCAAACTACATGAGTCAAAAGCTAATAGAATAACAAGGAGAAGTAGTTGCATCCACTGTCATAGTTGGAGACTTCAACAACCCTCTATCAGAAATGGACAGATCAAACAGGCAGAAAATCAGCAAGGACATAGTTGAGCTCAACACCACCATCAATCAACTAGATACAATTGGTATCTATGGACTACTTGATCCAACAACAGCAGAATACAGACATTTCTCAAGTCCACATGGAACACTCACCAAGATAAACTACATTTTGAGCCTTAAAACACACCTTAAATTTAAAAGAATAGTAATCAAACAGGGTCTGCTTTCAGACCATGATAGAATTAAACTAGAAATCAGTGACAGAAAGATAACTGGGAAATCCCAAAATACATGGAGATTTAGCAACAGATGTCTAAACACGTGGGTCAAGGAAGAAATCTCAAGTGAAATTGTAAAATGTTTTGAACTAAGTGAAAATGAAAACACAACTTATCAAAATTTATTAGATGTGGCTAAAGCAGTGCTTAGAGGGAAATTTATAGCATTGAATGCATATGTTAGAAAAGAAGAAAGATCTAAAATCAATTATTTAGATAACTAGGAAAAGAAAAATTAAATCCAAAATAAGCAGAAGAAAAGAAATAATAAGAATTAGAGCAGAAATCAATGAAATTGAAAACAGGAAATCAAGAACAAAAAAATCAATGAGAATTAAAAGCTGGTTCATTGAAAAGATAAAAGATAAAATTGATAAGTCTCTAGCCTGGCTAATTAAGAAAAAAGAGGACACAAGTTAACTAATATCAGAAATGAAAGAAGGCATATCACTACGGATCTTTTGCACATTAGAAGATAGTAAAGGAATACTGTAAACCACTCTTTGCCCACAAATTTGATAACCTAGATGAAATGGGCAATTCCTTAAAGGCCACAATCTGCCAAAACTCACATAAGAAGAAATGGGCAATCTGAGGAAGCCTATATCTCTTAAAGGAATTGAATCAGGGGCTGGCCTGGTGGCGCAGCGGTTTAGTTCGCACTTGGCAGCCCAGAGTTCACGGGTTCGGATCCCGGGCACCTGCCGATGCACTGCTTGTCAGCCACGCTGTGGCGGCGTCCCATATAAAGTGGAGGAAGATGGGCACGGATGTTAGCCCAGGGCCAGTCTTCCTCAGCAAAAAGAGGAGGATTGGCAACGGATGTTAGCTCAGGGCTGGTCTTCCTCAAAAAAAAAAAAAGGGGGAAATTGAATCAATAATTGATAACCTTCCAAAACAGAATCCACCAAGCCGAGATGGTTCATTGGTGAATTCTATTATAGGAAGATGTTTTACCAGTTCTCTACAATCTCTTTCAGAAGATAGAAGCAGAGGGAATACTTTCTGATTCTAAGACGCCAGCATCACCCTAATACCAAAACCAGACAAAGACATTACAAGAGAAGAAAATTACAGACAAGTATCCCTCAGAAACATAGATGCAAAAATCCTCAGCAAAATATTAGCAAATCGAATCCAACGGTGTATAAAAAGAGTTATACACCATGACCAAATGGGATGCCAGGTATACAAGGCTGATTTAACATTTGAAAATCAGTTAGTGTAATTCATCACATCAGCAGAGTTAAGGAAGGAAAATCACATGATCACATCAGTAGATGCAGAAAAAGCAGTTGAGAAGATCCAACACCCATTCATGTTAAAAACTCTCAGTAAACTAGGAATAAAGGGGAATTTCCTCAACTTGGTAATTATCTATTTAAAAAACCCTACAGCTGACGTCGTCTGTAAAGGCGAGAAACTCAAAGCTTTCCAACTAAGGTCAGGAGCAAGTCAAGGCTGTCTCTTCTCAGCACTCCTTTTCAGTCATACTGGAAGTACTAGCTGATGCAATGAGACAAGAAGAGGAAATAAAAAATTGTTTACAGATGACACGTTTATCTATGTAAAAAATGCAAAAGAATCAACAAAAAAACTTCTGGAACTAATAAGCAATTATAGCAAGAATGCAGGATACAAGGTTAATATGCAAAAGTCAATCCCTTTCCCATATACTAGCAATGAATAAGTGGAATTTGAAATTAAAAATACAAAACCATTTACATTAGCAGCCCCCAAAATGAAATACTTAGGTATAAATATGACAAAATATGTACAAGGTCTATATGAAGAAAACTATAAAACTCGGATGAATGAAATTAAAGAACAAAATAAATGGAGAGACATTCCGTGTTTATGGATAGGAAGACTCAATATTGTCAAGACCTCAGTTCTTCCCAACTTGATCTATAGATTCAGTGCAATCCCAATCAAAATCCCAGCAAGTTATTTTGTGGATATCAACAAAAACTGATTCTAAAGTTTACATGGAGAGGCAAAATACCCAGAATAGCCAACTAATATTGAATGAGAAAAACAAAGTCAGAGGACTGCCACTCTCTGACTTCAAGACTTGCTATAACTGTAGACATCAAGAGATGTCTTGCAAAACAAAAGACAAAAATATCAATGGAACAGAACAGGAGCCCAGAAATAGACCCACGTAATATAGTCAACTGATCTTTGACAAAGGAGCAAAGGTAATACAAGTGAGCCAAGATAGTCTTTCAACAAGTGGACATCCACAGGCAAAAAAAATGAATCTAGACACAGACTTTACACCCTTCACAAAAATTAACTCAAAATGGATCACAGACCTAAATGTAAAACACATAACTATAAAACTCTAGAAGATAGCATAGAAAACCTAGATGACCTTGGGTATGGCAATGACTTTTTAGATACAGCACCAAAGAAATGACCCATGAAAGAAATGAGTTAAGCTGGACTTCATTAAAATTAGAACTTCTCCTCTGCAAAAGACAATGTCAAGAGAATGAGAAGGCAAGCCACACAATGGGAGGAAATATATGCAAGAGACACATCTGATAAAGGAATATTATCCAAAATATACAAAGAACTCTTAAAACTCAACAATAAGAAAACAATCCAAGTAAAAAATGGGCCAAAGACCTTAACAGACACCTCATCAGAGAAGACATACAGATGGCAAATAAGTATATGGAAAGATACTCCACATCATATGTCATCAGGGAAATGCAAATTAAAACAACTCTGAGATCTCACTACACACCTATTAGAATAGAATGGTCAAAATCTAGAACACTGACAACACCAAATGCTGACGAGGATGTGGAGGAACAGGAACTCTCATTCACTGCTGGTGGGAATGCAAAATGGTACAGCCACTTTGGAAGACAGTTTGGTAGTTTCTTAACAAAACTAAACATACTCCCACCATGTGATCCAGCAATTGCACTCCTTGGTATTTACCCAGAGGAGTTGAAAATTTGTCCACACAAAAACCTGCACACGAATGTATAAGCAGCTTTATTCATGATTGCCAAACTTGTTAGCAACCAAGATGTCCTTCCATAGGTGAAAGGATAAACTGTGGTACATCTGGACAATGAAATCTTCAAGGCTATAAAGAAACGAGCTATCAAGCCATGAAAAGACATGGAGGAACCTTAAATGCATGTTCCTTAGTGAAAGAAGCCAATCTGAAAAGGCTACACATACTGTATGATTCCAACTATATGACATTGTGGAAAAGGCAAAACTATGGAGACAGTAAAAAGATTCGTAGTTTCCAGAGATTGGGGGGGAGGGAGGGATGAATAAGCAGAGCACAGAGTATTTTTAGGGCAGTGAAAACATTCTGTATGATACTATGAAGGTAGATGCATGTCTTTATACATTTGTCATGCCCATAGGATGTACACCACCGAGAGTGAACCTTAATGTAAACTATGGACTTTGGATGATTATGATGTATTGCTGTAATTTCGTTGATGATGACAAATTACCACTCTGGTGCAGGATGTTGATAGTGGGGAAGGTTGGCGGGGGGTGGGGGGAGATAGGGGATGTGAGGGAAATCTCTGTACTTTCCTTAGTTTTGCTGTGAACCTAAAACTGCTCCAAAAAAAATAAAGTCTTTTTAAAAAGTTATTTTACAAAGAAGTTTGAGGAACACTGGATGATATAAAAACAAGTTTCTTTCTTACAGGACTTCTCAGAGCCTTTATTATGCAATGTGCTTCTCCAAGAAGGAAACATTGCATGCAGTTTCCCAAACTGTGAAACTGTCTAAGGACTACTGAGAATTTAATGCTCCTTTATTAAACATAAATCAGTGCTTTGAAAATACTTGGAGAAACAAAACAAGCTTAAAAAATCATCCTCAGAAAAAGTGGATTATTCTCAAGGAATTTGTAAATCTAGTAAGACCTCGTTTTAAAAAAAAAGGCTTTGGTTTATGTGTAAGAAAACCTTTTGACAATGAGGTTTGATACACTATGGATGAGGGAATAAAACGTTGCTATTTTTGGAGATTTTTCAAATCCAGATTTAGTTATCTTTCTAGGATGTCTTTTTTTTTTCTTACTGGGGAGTCCCTCTGTCCTCTAGTTTTTAGTAGTGAATTTTAATTATAAATTTACTTGTCCTGTTTCAGGTACAATATTTAGATCACGGATTCACTGAGAAGATTCCACAGTGTCATCTCTACCCTATTTTGCTGTATCCCGATACACCCCAGTTTTGTATTCCTTGTCAGCTCTATAATACCATACCTGTGAGTAATCGGTAATTTGTAGCATGATTAATTTTAAATATTGTTTTGATATTAACAATAATTTGTTAGAAATTAGAGTGTAAAATGAAATCCCTTTCAGTTGCAACAAAGTTTAATAATAAGACAGCTAAAGGGCCTTTATGAAGAAAACTACAAAATTATACTGAAGGATATAAAAACATCTGAGTAAATGAAGAGACATAATATCATCATAGATGGGAAAGTGTAAAATTGTAAAAATTTAGTTATTCCTTCATCAAATAAAATTTCAACAGATTTGAAGCTGGAAATCATATAAGGAGTGGTATATTAGTTATCTTGCTGCAGAACAAGTTAAGCTGAAACTTAGTGTTCTAAATCAACAGTGAACTTGTTTATTTCCTACCATTTCTGTGGCTCAGGGATTGGGAGCAGCTTAGCTTGGTGGTTTTGGCTCGGGGCCCCTTGCGATACTGCAGTCGAGGTGTCCCCAGAAGTGCGGCCATCCAAGGACTGACTGGGACAGAGGCTCCACTCCCAAGGGCTCCTTCACGTGGTGTTGGCGGGACACGGACGCTCCTCAGTGGCTCTGGGCGGGAGGCCCCCATTCTTTGCCATGTGACCCCATAACACGTAAAATACAACACTCTCTGCCCTTAATACATGCATCTTGTAGGTGGTATGCAAGCACCACATTGGCATATTGGTCTCTTTTTTTTTGTTTTTTTTTTTTCAGGTGCAAAGGGTTTTATTGCTCCCAGCCAGACTCTCAGTATTTGCACCAGTTCCCTAAGTCCCCATTCCACAGGGTTTTTTAAGTTTTATGATGCTTTGTTTTTAATGTGGGTTTACATTTTTAAAGCATAGAATGCTTGAAGAGAGTACTGTGGGAGAAGCTTGGACAAATTATTAGTTTCTTAAGATCATTTTAATCACATACCTCTGATATTCTCTGAAAACTGCTTGTGTATTTTGTACTACTCTCTAGTGTTATGTTTATGGCTACTTTTGTGTATCCTCTTTTTTTCCTACTCTATCTTATTTTGTGAAAGTGTGAAAGAATCTGAGTTTATCAATCCCAAATAGGTTGGGAATGTCTGGCAACCAGATGCAATAGAACTGCTTCAGGAACTGCTTTCAAAGAGAGAGGTGGAAATTCACATAATGGTAATTTGTATTTAAAGCATATATCATTGATTTAAATTATTTGCCATAAAGTGTTATAGGTAACATAAATTGAGGGATATTGTTTATGATGAGCAGTGTTCCTATGTGAATGTAAATTACTCATTAACATAAAAAAGTTACCACTTTGGTTCGTTCCTAGGCTTATTTTATTTATTTAAAAGAAAATTTTTTTTTAAGATTTTAATGTTTATTTATTTTGTGTGTGTGTGTGTGAGGAAGACTAGCCCCTGAGCTAACGTCTGTTGCCAATCCTCCTCTTTTTGCTGAGGAAGACTGGCCCTGGGCTAACATCCGTGCCCATCTTCCTCCACTTTACATGGGACGCCGCCATGGCGTGGCTGACGAGCAGTGCATCGGCGGGCACCTGGGATCCAAACCTGCAAACCCCGGGCTGCCAACCGCGGACTAAACCGCTGTGCCACCCGGCGGCCCCTAGGCTTATTTTCAGTAAGCCTAATTTTGAGCAAGTTCTTGAGAACTTTCATAAAATTGAAGTCAGTAATTTAGAAGATCTTTATTAACAACTTATTTGATACTGGGAGCATTATCAAAGAATTAGAGATATCTATAAATACATTGGGTAGTTTTCAGGATGGTCCAGGGTATGTGGCACTATGTCAGATGCAGGTCATCCCTGTCCTCAAAGACCTGCTTTCTCTAAATGAACAGCCAGGCACGAGACATGAGCCTCAAACTCGACACCACATGGTGACGTGCTGAGAGCCAAGTGCCTGGTAACAAGAGGAAGTGTAATTGGAATTCAGAGATGGTGAGAATTGAGGTAGCCCTTAAAGAAAAGATGGTCAGGTTCTCCTGACCAGGGAGATGGAATGCACAAGTAGGCATGGAGGGACAGAAATGAGCGTGGCACGTTTTCAGGAGATGGTGTAGCTGTTTGGCTAGAATCATAGAGGTTTTGTGAGGAGAGTAGTGGTGAAAAGGATTTAAGAGAGGTGGAGGTCAATCAGTGGGGCCCCATTGGAGGTTTCTGAGCAGTGATGTAATAAGATTAATCTGCAGCTATGTTGGAGGATTTGAATGGAAAGATATAAAAACTGTAAGGAAAGTATTTCTCTATGAAAGGTGTGATGATATGATAGGGTGATAAAGACCTGAAAAGAGCCACAGACCCACCTAAGAAAGTAGAGACGCTTTATTGCCGCTTACGTTAGTACCGAGAGCCCCTCTCTGGTTACTGCTGTCCTCTGTGAAGGTCACGGAGGTAACGTAGACATTGAAATTCTCTACTTTATCAAGGTAGCTTTCTTTGCTGCTTAGCTTAACATAGGATAACAATTTGCAGTACCTAGTTTTCTGCCCAATTTTCCAGAAACCATGCATGTGCATGCCCTGCAGCCCTACTGCCACGGCAGACCTTCCCCACGCTTGCTTCTCTCACCTCTGCTACTAATAGCAAATGCTGACTCAGTGCCTCGAATGTGCTGGGCTCTGTGTGAGACTGGAGGTGCAGCACTGAACTGAATAGTCAGAAATTCCTTCCTCCGTGGAGCTTCCATTTTGGTGGTGGGAAACAAAAGACACAACATATAAGATAATGATAAAGCCTAGGAAGAAAAATAAAGCAGGAAAGGCTGATAGGGATGGGGGTGGGGCAGGGGAGGAGAATCATTGTAAATATAGTGGTCAGGGAAGACATCACTGCAAAGATAAGATTTGAGTAAAGACTTTAAAATGGTGAGAGGACAAGCCACGCAGATATTAGGAGCACAGTGCAAGAGCTCCAAGGCAGGGGCATGTCCGGAGTGTTGAGGGAATGGCCAAGAAGCCGCTGTGGCTGGAGCAGGAGCAGCAGGACAGAAGAGTCGGAGATGGGGAGGAGACTCGTGAGAGCTGATGTAGGTGGCAGTTCGAGGGTTTGAGCACAGGACTGACATGATCTGACCTTACAGTCTAATATTTTTGCTGTGCTCTGAGAAAAACTGGATAGCAGAAAAAGACGGAAGCGGGGAGATCTGCTGAAAGGCAGTCGCGGTAATTCAGTAGAGACGTGAGTTGGGACTAAGGTGGTAGCAAGTGGAAGTGATGAGAAATGATCAGCTTATCAGTTATGTACATGTTCAGTACCTAATAATTGTAAATGGACTTCAGAATTTTAAAGCCGTTATCATGACTCCTTCCAGACTGTTTGTTTCTTCTGATACCTGCCATTTTGGGATTTTTAACTAAACTTCATTTCTTTACCCCTGTACATACCGTGTCTTTCTCCTTTTACTTAGTATAAATTACTAGTATCATCTAAAGATGATGTATGGTAAATTATATATAGTGAATTATTTTCTAGTAAATAACTAGGAAACTCGCTACCTGGTTATGTATGGTGGATATATAAATATATTTTACATAAACCCGAGTAGTAGAATTACTGCTTCATAACCTGCCAAAATTCCAGGAAGAAAATTTTATGAAATGAGTCATTAGTCAAATTGGTGTAATACCATGATTGTCAGAAATATAATTTCATTTTTGCTAACTATGAAATTTTAATCTTGAAACAACTTTAATTTAAATAGGAATTACCTGAAAATCCATGGGGGAAATTACCTATTCATCTCTATTTTGATGGAATGTCACTTTCTTATTTTATGGCACACCATAAACATTGTACTTTTGAACATTCTGAGGAGATACTGAAGGAGGTAAGTGAACTATTTTTCTATAAAAATCTAAACTTAAACAAATTCTGGTTAAAATGTCATATTTTGTTTTACTTCTCAGCCTTCAATATGGCTCTACATGTCTGATACGTTAAAAGAGTCTAAAGAATTTGTAAATTCTTTATTGAGAAAGCAATACACTATATCATGATTTATAAATGTCCTAAAAAAGACTTTAATTGCATTAAATGCATTAATGTAGTTAATTGCTTTAACAGTTAATGTTTCTGTACCTTCAGACCTAGTGAGAACCCCATTTGTTATCCAATGTTTGAATATAGAGATGTAAATTATAAAATCTTAATAGAATTCACTGCAGAGAAGGCCTCTCTCCCCAGATAAAATGTTTTTTCCTTTTATTTGATGGTATGACATTTTCCGCATTTTGCCTTCTTACAGGAAACTCAGAGCCAGATTTTAAGCTTAGCTTCAATAAACAGTCCATTCTAGTTACCTGGTGCTTCTGTTTTTTTTTTTCTCATAGTAGACTTTTTTTTTTTTAATAAATTTTTCTTTTTATTGATGTCTTTGTTTATAACACTGTGGGGTTTTAGTTGTACATTTTTGTTTGTCCGTCACCTTGTGGATGTAACCCTTCACCCCTTGTGCCCCCCCACCCCCCTGTGCTTCTGTTTTTAATGTTTCAAAAAACATAATTAGCCTGTTATAGATATGGTTTCACATTGCAAGCTGCCAAAAATACTTTACAGACATAGGGTATTCATCCTAAATAATAACATTAACATTTTATATGGCAAGATATTTTTATTTCTAGACTTACAGTTCACTTGTTAGGTTTTTGAGTATTCATGTTAGTGATAGTACACAACCAAACATCGAGTGTTCAGTTTAGTATAGAAAACTACCCTCTTCTCTCAGAGAGAAACTGATATTACACACTGCCACCTTTTTCTTTTGAGCAGTGGGGTGTGATGTGTGTGTGCGCACGCACATACATGCATGCTTGACCCGTGTTTGTGTAAAGGTGTCCCATCTATTAAACAGTTTTATGAAGATTACTTAGTCTCTCTCTTCCAGTTGTTCTCTTCAGTGTGAACATTTACAAGGAAAGGTGAGAGCTGTCATTCTTATAATCAACTAGTTACATTTGACACGTGTTCAGCATAATTTTTAGGATTCTTATTGTTGCGTTATTAAGATAACTCAGAACATTAGGTTTTCCGATAGTTAACCTGAAATAACTAAATGAATGTCAACAGGGACACGCACTCAGTTTTTGTGGGGATGAAATACGAAAGTGCCTTAAAACAGTATTATATAAAGATGGTTTTATTCATTAATAATACTATATTATTTCAGAAACCAACAGATTACAATAAAAAGTATGAGGAGGAAAGATGGGAAATAAGGTTTGAGGTAAGTTTCAATCCAAATATTTTGGAAACTTTGGACACTTCATCAATACAAATGATCTGATACAGGTCAGGAAGTAAGCATTTTCTTTTATAACAGCTTTTTTGAGATATAATTTACATACCATAAAATTCAACTTTCTAAAGTGTACAATTCAGGAGTTTTAGTATATTCACAGAATTATGCAATCATCACAACTATCCAATTCCATAACATTTCATCACCCCAAAAAGAAACCCCATACCGACAGCAGTCACTTCACATTTTCCTCTTCCCCAGTTTGCTGGAAACCACTAACCTTCTGTCTCTATGGATTTGCCTATTCTGGACATTTCATATAAATGGAATCATACAATACTGTACATAGCCCCTTGTGACTGGTTTCTTTCACTCAGCATAATGTTTTCAAGGTTCATTCATGTATTCTTTTTATTGCTGAATAATATTCCATTGTATGGATATACCACATTTTGTTTATCCATTCACCTGTTGATGGACACCTGGGTTGTTTCCACCTTTCTGCGATTGTGAATAAATATACAAGTTTTTATGTGGATATCTGTTTTCACTTGTCTTGGATATGGACCTAGGAGTGAAATTAAGTCATATGGTGACTCTCTTTACCATTTTAAGGAACTATGAGACTGTTTTCCAAAGAGGCTGCACCATTTTACTTTCATACGAGGATTGTACAAGGGTTCCATTTTTTCCATATCTTCACCAACACTTGTTATCTGACTTTTTTCCTCGCCATCCTAGGATAGGTGTGAAGTGGTATCTCATTGTGGTTTTGATTTGCATTTCCCTGATGACTGATGATGGTGAGTATCTTTTCATGTGCTCTTTGGCCATTTGTGTATTTTCTTTGGAGAAATCTCTGTTCATATCCTCTGCCCAGGATTTGACACCAAAAGCAAAGGCAACAAAAACAAAACTAAACAAGTAGAACTACATCAAACGGAGAAGTTTTTGTATAGCAAGGGAAACCATCAACAAAATGAAAAGGCAACCTACTGAATGGAAGAAAATATTTGCGAGGATGTGGAGAAAAGGGAACCCTTGTGCACTGTTGGTGGGAAAGTAAATTGGTGCAGCCACTATGGAAAACGGTATGGAGGTTCCTCAAAAAATTTCAAATAGAACTACCATGTGATCCAGCAATTTCACTTTTGGGTATTATTCGAGAAAAACAAAATCACTATCAAAAAGATATCTGCACCCCCATGTTCATTGCAGCATTATTTACATAGTCAAGACATGGAAACAACCTGTGTGCTCATTGATGGATTAATGGGTAAAGAAGTAGTATGTATATACAATGGAATATTATTCAGCCATGAAAAAGGAAATCATGCCATTTGTGACAATATGGGTGGACTTT
The DNA here is from genome assembly GCA_031878705.1 of Tapirus indicus. Lineage (NCBI taxonomy): Eukaryota > Metazoa > Chordata > Mammalia > Perissodactyla > Tapiridae > Tapirus > Tapirus indicus. The sequence goes on along the minus strand of CM062930.1, from coordinate 87,275,003 downwards.
AAAGGCATTATGCTAAGTGAAATCAGAGAAAGACAAATACTGTATGATCTCACTTACATGTGGAATCTTAAAAAGCTAAATTCATAGATACAGAGAATAGACTGGTGGTTGCCAGAGGTGGAGGGAGGAAATGAATAAAGGTGGTCAAAAGGAACAAACGTGTCCAGTTACAAGATAAGTCCTGGGGATATAATGTACAATATGGTGACTATAGTTAACACTGCTGTATTGTATATTTGAAAGTTGCTAAGAGAGTAAATCTTTAATATTCTCATCAGAAAAGGAAAAAAATTTCTAACTGTGAGATGATTGATGTTAACTAAACTTACTGTGGTAATCATTTCACAGTGTATACATATATCAAATCATGTTGTACACCTTGGACCAATACAGTGTTATATGTCAATTGTATCTCAATAAAACTGGAGAAAAATAGAAAATAAAATTAAAAAGACAAGAAAATTCTCTGCCCATTTTTAGTTGGGTTGTGTTTTTATTGTTGAATTGTACAACTTCTTTCTGTATACAAGTCCCTCATCAGATATCTGATTTGCAAATGTTTTCCCCCATTCTGTGGGTTGTCTTTTCACTTTCTTGACAGTGTCCTTTGAAGTACCAAAGTTTTTTAATTTTGAAGTCCAATTTATCTGTTTTTTCTTTTGTCACTTGTGCTTTTTTGGTGCAGGAAGTAAGGTTTTTAATAAGTAAAAGTTTTAGCATTTATAAGTAGAATTTCAATCTGTGCTTATAAAAATAACACACTTGTTGTAGAGTGCTTTGCAGCAAATCAGTAAAATTCAACAGTGGGTGTTACTTTTTGCTGAACTCTACTGAGTGGTTCAGAAATGTTTTGTTTTGTTTTGCCACCAGTTTGGAAATGTTAAATGGTAATAAATTAATCTACAGATTTGAATGTGGTGATTTTACTTCTTATGCTAATTACCACATTCAAGAATTTTTTAACTTTCAAATTTTTTAAAACTTTCTAAAAGAAGAACCACCCTCGTTTTTATGTATATTTGCTTTTGGCAACTGCTAACTACCACGATCCTCTTGGGAATCACGTAACTTTTTATTCCTTATACTTTTATAGAGCACACTTTTTTGATGATTTTTAACTTACTTAAGTCTTCTTTTGGCATTTCATATATTATTTTAGTTTTTATTATAAAATAAGTACTTATTCTAAAAATAAATGAAATACTACAGAAACGTGAAAAGGAAAAAAGTGCCGCATTCTACACCTCAAAACACCCCAGTCCCACTAAGCAGTGGCAATTACTGTTAACTATTTGTTAACCATTCTACCAGAATTTTATGTGTATGTGTAAATATGTATACATAAATAAACATTCATGTGGGGTTTTTTACACAAAATTTTTTTTTAATTTAGGAGGACAAAAGAATTCTGAAGATCTTTTGTTTACTCTGCACATTTTGGTCCTACTACAAAATCATTTCGTGGTATTCAGTGTCTAAGAGAGCTTGCTTTCTGCTAATTGAAAGTAAATTGGCACTGTTATGAATTTTGATAATATAGTGGATTTCTGTAATAGTCATTCTGAAATCTGAATTTATTTGTGGTGTTTTAGGAATTGCTTTTGTCTGAAACAGAGACTCCTCTTTTACCACCATATTTGTCTTCATCTCTGCCTCCCACAGAAGAACTTTATGCAGTTCAAGTTAAGCACATTGTCTCACCTAATGAAGTATGTAATTTAAGTGATTAGTTGGTTAAAAACATAACAAGCAATCTTGGTCTTAAACTCTAGGTTTGACTCTTCACGTTTCCATCTTCCTGATTTTAAATAATTGAAAATTGATCTCCTCTAGTCTGCCCACCCTGTAGTTTCCTCCTCAGACATTTGTTTATGCTTAATAAGCGAGTGTTTCTTAAGCACTTGCTGGTTTTCCCAGTGTTGTGTTGCTTTAGTTATGTTTATATAAATTATTTAGGTTTTTAAGCTGGAACTCTTTCCACCTATGAAATCTTAAACATATCATTCCCCCATCCTCTTCCTGCACTGAACTCTAGACGGTCTTCACCCCGCTCTGTGTTTTCCACACCGTTTATCACCTTCTAACAAGCTCGGCTGCTTTCTTATCGATGTTTGTCTGCTTCTCCCAGCTAGGATGGAACTCCCTGAAGACGGGGATTTGAGTCAGGTTTGGTCTCTGGTGTGTCCCCAGAACCCAGAATACTGCATGATATCTAGTAGGCACTCAATAAATATTGAATGACTGAGTACACTAAAGGAAATGCAATTCCATGTCCTTGGCTAACAAGAAAGAAATGACAAGTAGCACAGGCTGTTCCTTCAGCCATTTTACACAGTAAGTCATTCTTTCACAGGCAAGGGAAGAGTTTGCTCTACAATTTCATCAGAGAGCAGACCAACTATTGTTGGTTTTTATAGTGATTTTTTTGTATGAGTTATTTATTACTGCGTAACAAATTAACCCAAATTTAGCAGCTTAAAACAACGCACCTGAGAGTCAGGAATCAGGAGCTGGTTAAGTCCTGGTTCAGGATCCACTTCCAGAAAGACTCGCACGGATGTCAGCTGAGGGCTGTTCCTTGCCCTGCAGGCCTCTCTGCTGGCCTAACAGGCTGCACACTGCCCGGAGAGGGCAATCGTAGACAGAGCACCACCAAGACAGAGGCCACTGGCTTTTATAATCTGAGCTCAGCAGTCACATACTGTCACTTCTGTTGTGTTCTTTCGGTCACAAAGATCTACTCTGGTATTGTTACTCGGCCCACCGACTTCTGCATTCTTTGGCCACAGAACAAAACTTGTGCTATTGAACACTCGGCTTTGGTCTCGTTTCAAAATTGCAACATCAAACAGAGAAGAACCCCAAGAGGGAGGTCAAGAGACCCTTCCTCCGGTCTCCCCCGGTTGGGGAGAGTCCAGTTGGTACCAGTATGATGTGGGAGAGGAACTCCACAAGGGATCATTGGGGCCTTCGTTGGAGACTTGTCTACTGCAGTGATTTTGTCTATATAAATGAATACTAAAAATGACAGAATTTGAAAGTTTTTTTTTCCTTCCCTTCCCCCTACTTAGGTGTATATTTGCCTTGATTCTGTAGAAAATTGTAATCTGTGTAACCAGCATAGTGACACAGATGACAATGGAGTCAGCTGGGAATCTGAGTCTCAGAGCCTTGATGAAGCATTGCAGAGCTTTAATAAGAATGTGGAGACATTTCCTCCCCTGACGGATTTTAGAACAGGTATACTAAATTTTCTGAGTAAAATGGGATTCTTAATAAAACCGTTGTTTTGTTTTAATGGGCTGATGAGAGGGAATTGTGACATTCACTGACATTTTTATTACGTCACTTTCTGTGCATGACCTCTCTGAGGCCTCACCACGCTCTGTTGATGACCTTTTCCGTTTTCTTTAAGTGAACTAAGAGAAGGTAAGTAACTGCATTGGGGCACTTTATTTTCCAAAACTCAGGCTGTATTGGAAAATTGCATAAAGATGACGTTTCTAAGCTTGAGGTTTTGCCACTAGCTCAAATTGTGAGAGCTGTCATTCAGGTCTAAATGGCAGTAATTTTAATTAAAAGCCATCTGAGCTGATAATTTTGGAGGGGGTGCAGGGAGGTCAGGTTGTGTCCTGTCCTGTCAGGATAGGTCAAATCCTGCTATCTCTTTTTCTTTCTAATCCACTCTTACCCATCTTTATTAAATATATGTGACTCTCCTATGAGGAAAATGCATCTGGTTACTGGTGTTGACAATAGGTGAATACCAAGAGTGGTTCTATATATTTTTATCAGTATGTTATATGCAGAGATGTATTTATTCTTGGTATTTTGTACATATCAGAGGATGTCTTAGTAAAGGAAAACATCAGCTTGATGTCTTACTTGATTTTATTCAATGAGATTCAGTTACATGGCCCATGTAATTAGGTTGGCTGATAAACAGCACTCTCTGTCCCCTCTCCCTGGAATGTTCTTCCCCCAGACTGTATAGCAGTTTAGTCTTCTGCTCAACTTTCCCCAGATTGCGGGTCTTCCCTGCCCTCCCTGTACAAAATAGCAGTGTCTCCCCTGCCCCATTACCCTCCCTCCTTCCTACTCTCCATTTTTAAACAGCACTGAACAGGACTCTGTACTTCTGTGTCACCAGCTGTTATAAGGGCACCTTGCACAGGTAGGTGCTCATAAATTATTTTTTGAGTGAGTGAAAGAATAAACTCATTTTTTTCTTTTTGTAAACTCAGATTTATAGTCTGAAGGAAACAATTCCTTCCTCATTGCATCCTTGCTTCAAGGAAAGTCACACAAACAATCTATGCATAATGTGATAATCCATGATAATCCATGGAGCTATACTTACATTATTTGTGCATTTTTCTGTAGGTATTTTATCCTTCAATAAAAGTTTTTATAAGTATGCATATGTACAAGTTGATTCATAGGCAAGTGCCTGTTAAATATGTACATTTGAATAAGGAATTTATATTGAAGGAGTTGTTTTGTGGGTCAAAATATCATGACAACTAGGTGGGATTTTTTTTAAGTTCTATTTTGAGATGAAACCTCAGCCATGTTTTTAAGGCTGGAAATGGTAAGAGTCAGAAGGGATTCAGTCAGTTGTTCACTATGCAGACAGCTCTATTAGATGAGATTCTTTACTGTTCTATTGATAATCTTCTCTGTATACTCAAGAAATTGTTTACCACTCTTCAATAAAAATCACTTGAGGGCCGGCCCGGTGGCGTAGTGGTTGAATTCGTATGCTCCGCTTTGGCAGCCCGGGGTTTGCAGGTTCGGATCCCAGGTGCACACTGACGCACTGCTTGTCAAGCCATGCTGTGGCAGTGTCCCATATAAAGTAGAGGAAGATGGGCACGATGTTAGCCCAGGGCCAGTCTTCCTCAGCAAAAAGAGGAGGATTGGTGACAGATGTTAGCTCAGGGCCAGTCTTCTTTACACACACACACACACACACACACACACACACAAAATCATTTGAAATAAAATATCTTTGTACATTAGAGTCATGTAGTATTTAAATGCTTGCCCACAACTACACCTTTCTTTGTGGAAATTATGTGTAAGAGAATATGATAACATAAACAAGGGAGGGTGGTGGAAGTAGAGCAAGATGGGAACCTGAGGTATAGTCCATCCACTCTGAACCCTGAAAGTGTATGAAGAGAATGGAGTACATACTGTACTAATTTTTCTATAATTTTACTCAATCCTAGCATTCATTAGCAGACTTTACTGAGCAATTGCTTGTAGCATGTTAGGAATACAAACTGCAGTTCTGCACATAAGAACTAGTTGGCTAGCAGAGAAGGAATGTGTAAACCCAGTGCAGCATGAAAATGAGAGCTCATATTAAAGGTGCGTGCATAATGCCCGAGGATCACAGAGAAAGCAGTGATTAGGAGTAGTCAGGGCTTTATAAAGGTCATGTTGGAGCTGATCTTTGAAAGAAGAGTAGATGTTTATCATAAAAGAAGGGCATAGGGGAACATTCTAGATATGGGGAACAGCCTCGAGCTAAAGTCCTTCTATTGAGGTAACACCCGGAGGATGTGTGGCCGGAGTTGGTTGGGAGTAGGTTGTGAAGAACTCTGTAAATTGCAGTGCTAATAAGGACTTGATATTGCAGACAGTTAAGATGCCATTGAAGAATTTTAAACAAGGGAGCAATGTAATTGAATTTTTTTTAACTTTAATTCTGGTGGTTTTACAGAGACTGGATTGGCGGAGGACAAAATTGAAAGCAGGAATAGCAGAAACCATTTATTATCCCTTGCAGAAGATGGTGGCCCAAATGAAAAGCGATTTAGGGAATGTAAGAAGTGGGGGCAATGGCAGGATGATGTAAGCCATGGGGCGGAGAGGAGCCAGGAGCTCTGAGAACAGAAGTGGCTTGCTTAAAAGCTCAAGTCTTAGGAATTAGGAAAAACAAGATTTATAAAGTATAAACAGAAAAAAGAACACAAGCCAACATATGGCTAACTATTGAGTGTTTAATTCTGAATAACGGCTCTACAGTGATTACGTTTTCTTTGTACTTTACTGTATTAAAAAAAAAAAAACATTTTTAAGAAAATAAAAGGCAGTGTGACTTTTCCCTTTCTCTGTCTTTACAGAAATGCCTTGCCTTGCAGAGTATGACGACGGCTTGTGGTACAGAGCAAAGATCGTTTCCATTAAAGAGTTTAACCCTCTCGCTGTCCTGGTACAATTTGTTGATTATGGATCAACTGAAAAGCTGACAATAAACAGGTTAAAAAAAAAGTCAACTTAGTTGAATTAGGATTCTTAGTTTTCTTTTTATGGGAAGATTTTTGCCTCTTCTTTTAAAAGAAAAAAGCTATTTTAAAGCTGTTTATATAGGAATTTTTTTAATCTAAAAGTTTTTTTATTTAGGTAAAATATACATAACGTAAAATTTACTATTTTAGCCATTTTTAAGTATACAGTTAATTGGCATTAAGTACATGCACAGTGTTGTGCAACCATTACCTCTGTCCATTTTCAGGACTTTTTCATAACCCCAAACAGAAACTCTGTACCCAATAACGGGGTTTATCTTCATTTCAGGGTTTATCCAATTGTAGCATGTATCAGAATTTCATTATTTTTGTTGGTAAATAATATTCCATTGTATGTATATACCGCATTTTCTTTTACCATTCACCCGTTGATGGATACTTGAGTTGATTCCACTTTTTGGCTATTGTGAATAATGCTGCTATGTACAAATACTTCTTCAAGACCCTGCTTTCAGTTCTTTTGGGTATAAACTCATAAGTCAAACTGCTGGATCATATGCTTATTCTATTAAATTGTTTTCCATAGCAGCTGTACCATTTTACATTTACCGTTTTACCCAGCAAGTGCCCAAGGGTTCCAGTTTCTCTCTATATCCTAACACTTGTTATTTTGGGGGGCTTTTTTGATAGTAGCCGTCCAATGGGTATGAGGTGATATCTCACTGTGGCTTTGATACGTATTTCCCTAATGTTTAGCGATATTGAGCATCTTTTCATGTGCTTGTCCATTTATATATCCCCTTTGGAGAAATGTCTATTTTTTAATGTATATTTTATCTTATTCTGTAGGTTGCCTTTTCACTCTGTTGTGTCCTTTGCATAATTTTTAATTTTGATGTAGTCCAATTGATTTTTTTCTTTTGTTGCCTGTGCTTTTCATGTCATGTCCAAGAAATCATTGCCAAATCTTATGTCATAAACTTTCCCCCTATGTTTTACAGTTTTAGCTATTGGAGAATTTTGTGACATTCTGAACATTTTAATTTAAATTAATTTTAATTTTGTGACAGATTGCGTCAAATTCCTCTTCAGCTTATGCAGTATCCAGCGCAAGCCATGAAAGTCCTCTTGGCAGGGTTTAAACCTCCCTTACGAGAGTCAGGAAAGACGAGAATCCCATATTGTCCCAAATGGAGCATGGAAGCATTGTGGGCAATGATAGATTGTCTTCAAGGAAAACGACTTTATGCTTCTTCCATGGTAAATATCCATCTTAGTTAGCCAAAATCCTTTTGAAGCTATTTTTAGGGTCCCTATTAACTTTCTAAAGTGCTTTCTATCTATGCAACTCTAAATGCAAAAAATACTTTAAAGCATATAAAGCTGTAAATACTATAGGATTAATTTTAAGGCTTGTTTAAAATGATGTCTTAGTTTACATTTAACAAACTTTTTATTAGGCGTACAATGATATAAAATATCATTGATGTAATGACTAAGATAAAAATAATCAAGATGAGTATCCTGTAATCAAAGAACCTGTAAGTCAACAAGGGGAACATATGTAAACCACTAATATGAAGTAGAATAAGTACTATAAAAGAGGGATAGGTAACTTTGGGGGGCATGCAAGAAGCAGGAATAATTATTCCCACCTAAAGAGATGGGGATATGGTGTGTGAGCTCCTCCTTAGGCACTCAGGTACTGACTGAATAAGTGAATAAGCAGGACAAGGAAGTGACATTTGAGCTGTATCCTAAAAGATGAATAGGAAAGCCCAGAATGGGAATTCTGGTCAAAGTCATAGAAAGGCTTGAATTGTACTAATATCATAATTGTACTAATTTTGAATTAATACAGTAGAACCTGTATCAAAAGGTTCAAGTAGGAAACTCGAGATCATGTTTGGTATAAATGTGCTTTCTTTAGAGGCTCGGCATGCCACAAAGCCGGGGGTAGCCCACAGACAGAATCTGACCTGCACCCATGTTTTTTAGTGCACATTGCTTTAAAATTGGAAAATTTTACTTAAAAAAGTCTGTATTTCTGACTTCTAATGAAGTATTATAAAATTTAGGAATCCTAGATCCCCCTTTTGAAATGAGTCAGCTGGAGTGGTGTAGCAACGACTTCCTCTTCAGTTGCCCCTAGTCCTCACCACTGTTATTTCAGCCCAAACTGCCCTGATTGGGGGAACCAATTTTGGGATTCCTGATGTATTGGCTATGACAAGAATGAACTCCTAATGGTACAATGCTGTGACTAGAAAGTGCTTTTTGAAAACCTCTCTACATTTCATGCTTCTATGTGTACAGAGTGGTATAAATAGCTTATGCAGGGTTTCTGTGAAGAAACCACTGAAAATACAGGGCGAGTAAGTATTCTTATACATATTAGTCACCTCTATGATTAACATTCAAAATTTGGTCAGTATGCATAAAGGTATAAGCTTGATGTGTAGAATGTATATGAATTTTAATAGGGATGGTAGTGTTAAAGCCCATTGGTTCACTCTAGGAAAACTTGGGGGAGGAGTTACATTTTAAATAAAGTAGAAGAATGGAAAGATTGGGATTTAGCAGAAAAGCATCACAAATAACTTTTGAAAGTAGAGTATAAATTATAAACTCAGAGAATGCCTCTTTCCCTCCTGCCAGATGTCAGAGGTTCAAGGCAGCAAAGACGACATTGTGTTTTCTTGACAACTGCAGGTTTTCCCCACAATCTGAAAGTAGAGCATTCCTATGAAACCTTTCATAAGCTGAAATGGCGTAACGTGAAGAAGCAATTACCACTAATTTATATGGGAAAAATAGTTGAGTGTTCCCAGACCCAAAAAATAACCTACCAAAATAAATCGAGATAGAGCACAGATGCTCAGAGAGACAGTTCCAAGCCTGACGCTGAGATGCTGAGTGTAGTTCCCGGGGAGGGCGCTTGGTGGTGCCACTCTTGCTGCTTGGGGTGCAGCTGCCTCAAGAATGGCTCGCTGCAAAACAAACGCTGAACGCTATTTTCACTTTTTACTTTTTTTCATAAAAGTGAAAATCCTCTTTGGATTTCTTTTGGTTAGCGAAAACAGGTACTAATGTAGGTCTTTTGTAAAAGTGAAGTGCTGTACGACCTTTCAGATGGCAGGGGAAACCTGTATGTCTTAATTCTAGGCTCAGGTGCCAGAACAAATAGTGACATTGTATGAAGATGAACAGTATCCAGTTCATATGTCGTTAGTAGAAATGGGGCTCGCAGACCAAGATGAGTGATGTAAGTATCATGATTCCTTGTTCACCCTTGTCATCAGCATTGGCATGTGACTCATGGAGCAGAGTTGAATGCTAACTGCCCATAAAAGCACCTTTGGACTTACCTTGATTTCTCAAAGGAATGACAACTAAGCTCAACAAGACAAGACTCTCTCCTAGATTTCTCCTTCATAGGCCCTTCTCACCTGTTGAATACCGGTATCACAGAGGTTCCATATCTGTCAGAATGCTTGGAACGGCTCTCATGACTCAGTTCAGAGTACCAGAGAGCTATGGGGGTGAGGAGAGGAGCAGAAGGAAGTGGGCACTGTAAAGAGGTGAAGCACATGACCATATGATACGCATACAGCAGTACTGAACAATGTCCTAATAACAAAGTTATAAAGTATTTGGGTAACCAGCTAACTCTTTATCCATGCATGTAAATGTAACAAGTGATTCAGTAACTAGACTTGAACATTAGCAATTAAGCAAAAGTTTAAAATAACACAAATTTTGTTTTTCAGGTATACATACAGAGCATCTACAGCAGCCCAGAAGAAAGTTTTCTGTTATATGTAGACCATTTCAGGCTTTTCTTTTGACCTGTTCTGCAGTAATGCTGGCCTTTTTTTCCCGCCTTTTGTTACATGTTGAACTGTTAGGAATTGTTTGAAAAAACAGTTAATAAATATTTGCTTTCAAATATTTTGTTTTATTATAATTTTGAAATGAAATATTTTAGGCACATGAAAAAGAAACCATTTTAGTTCATTTTATAACTAATGTATATTTCAGCTTAAGAAATAAGACATTGTCAGTACAGTTGTAGGCCCCTGTAATACCCTTCCACAACCATTCTTTTCCCTATGGAGGTGACGACTATTGTGAATTTGGTGTTTTTCATTCTTATATGTCTTTATAATTTTACTGTATATGGGTGCATCCATAAACAAGATATAGTATTGCCCTGTATATTTTTAAATGTGCGCAGTATCACACAATTACTTTTTTTTTCTGTTTTATTTCCACTGTTTATCCATATTGGTATACATAGTTCTGTTTTATTCACTTTGACTGTTATCTCCACCTGTGCACATAAGTTATTCTGTTACTAGATATTTAGATTATCCGTTTTTTCTCCATTACAAATATTCTTCTGTGGGACCCCTTGTGTACATGTGAGGGGTTTTCTAGTATATATACTTTGTAGTGGAATTGACTAGGTCATGGGGTAATTGCTTTCCAAAAAGTGGTTTTACCAGTTTACTGCCCCATCAGTAGTCTGAGTTCCTTGCTAACACATGGTGTGGCCAGACCATTAGGTGCCAGTATATTAGTATAAAAAGGTATCTCATTATTTTAATATGTATTCACTGGTTTAGCAGTTAGTCACTTGTTTATTGCTTGCTCATATCCTTTGTCTATTTTTCTACTGAGTTGTTTGTAATTCTCACTGATTTGTAGGAATTCCTTATATATTCTGGATATTAATCCTTTGTCAGGTAATTGTATCTTTTCCTAGTCTGTGGGTTATCTTTTCTCATTTTTGTGGTATCTTTTCCCTCATTTATCAACTTTTTAATTAAGGTTTCTGCTTTATGTGTCTCATTTAAAAATCCTTCTCTATTCTGAGGTAATATAACTGCTTATTTTCTTTGAAAAGTTTTAAACTTTTTTCATATTCAGTTCTTAAATCACCAGGAATTAATACATCTAGCTTTTTTTTTTAACTGTCATTGCCAACTCTGTTGTCATACTGCACTGAGTGACTGGACCAACCTGTAATTATTATATAAATTTACATGTAGGTGACTTGCCCTTCCTTCAGGGACATCTTGCTTCTGTCGTATAAGCTATAACATCAAGGTATCTGTGGTCAATCAGTATACACCGGCTAGTGATTTTCCACACCCCCTCCATTCTCAAGTGTCTTGTTTCGACCAGTTATATATCGTTATCCTCGTTATAACTGCTTTCTCCTCACTATGAGATCATTTGTTCTCATAGAATGAACTCATCTACCTGTTTTACTGTTTGACCTATCTGTATTCATTTATTAACTTCCCAGTCTACTACTACAATTAAAGAACCTCTGTAGTAGATAATATGCTTTAATTTCAGTACTAACTGAACACAGTAATGTTTTGACTGGAGACAAGTCTCTTACTCCTTGAGTAAACTTTCTGTGTAAGTCTGTTCTATGGCTGATGTGCCCATGGAAAATCCACAGTATTGCATTTCTTGTACTTCTTAGTTCTTAGAACCATCTCCAACCAATAAAAGTGCCCACTTATTATTTTAGTCTATCCAGTTTATAGCAAAGTAATAATGCTTTCCTTAGTCATGCATTTAACTGTAGAAAGGATAGGTGAATTAAAAATGAAAGCTGTCTTTGTGCATGTCAAAGATTATAAAAAGAAGCTGTAGAGTTTTATTTTATAATCCAAACATAATCTACTTATTTATACATACAGTTTATATAAATTAAACCACAGAATCCACAAGAAATGTACATTTTTTAACAAGGAAATCAAGTTAGTGTTATTTCATGATTAGTCACACACAAGGATCACTATAATTTTGTATCCATCAGAACATTTCCGTCCTTGTCTTTAACTCTGATTCGACCAGATATGTATTTTGTTTCTTGATGACCATTTGTATATACGGTTTTAACAGTGCCGTCCGGATATTCCCGTCTCTTAAACTGGGCAGTATGTAGTTCTCTTTGGCCATTATTAAACTCTATGATTTTGTTGCCATCTCTGTAAATTTAAAATAGAATTTTATATCTTTAAAAATATGAAATATACAACAGGAAAACAAATTTTAAAGTAGCCTTTTGATTCTGGCAGTTATTTCTTCTCCCAGCACACCCTTGGTGCTTTTCCCAGCACGAGACGTTCTTTGCAAATTCTTCCCAGTGTTTCTACTGCAGGCTGATAGTTCCAGGTATCAGATAAACTTTTCATGGGCACATGTAAGTGCTAATTTTAATAAATTTGTTTTGACCACAAAATGTATAGGCTGCTTTTTTTTAACTTTACTTGAGTTCTGCCTCTTAAAAACACTGGGCGTTGTATTAAAATATGGCTTTCAGTTTGGACGCTTATTCTTTTCACTAAAAGCCATCTGAGTGCCTGCTCCTCACCAGGTTAGAGAAGAGAACTATCGTCCTGGGAAGGGGCACGATCAGACTTAAGTCTTGTTCTGAAGCAATGGAACAACGAAGCAGAATAAGGAAAACAGTTAATACCAAGTTGACTGCAATGTGGGACATTCAAACTAAATCCTTAAATATAGGTATAATGTACCATTAGAAACACAAAGCTAGGGCTAAAGGTTGGGAATCACCATTTCTCATGAGAGTTCTTTTTTCTATTTTTGGTTCTCAAATTTTATATGAATGTAATGGTTTTGTGCCACATACATGTGTTAAGACTTAAAAGCCATTATCAAAGTGCAGCCCCTGGCCCAGGGGTGTCAGCATCACCAGAGAATTCATTACAAATGCAGATTACTGGGATGGGGCCCAGCAATCTGCATTTGAACAATCCTTCCAGGTGATTTTAATGTACACTAAAGTTTGAGCACCACTGCTGTAAGTGACAAATGCCAAAATAATCCTTAATGAATTGCATATTTATTTAAAAGTTGCTAAGAGAGTAAATCTTAAAACTCATCACACACAAAAAATTTTCTAACTGTGGTGACAGTTAACTAGACTTACTGTGGTGATCTTTTCACAATATATACAAATATCAAATCATTATGTTGTACACCTGAAATAAGTCAATTATACATCAAAAAAATAATAATCATGAATGAACTAATATAATATCTGGGATTTGCTTGAGTGTAGATGAAAAAAGACTGGCCATGAGTTAATACTTGAAACTGGATGGATGGGTACATGGAGTTTTTCCTATTATTTTCTCTACTTTTTATGATAGAAAATTTCAGAGTTGAAAAAAATTGAAAAGTTTCTAAAATCATTCAAAGTATAGTGTACACATAAGATTTTCCTCAAATTTTAGAACGAATTGCTATTTCTTTAGTTGAGCACCAGACAGTTTCAGGCCATATTAAGGGAAAAACAAACACTATAAGGACCATAAGAAGTTCCTACGTTACTTGAATTCATGTTTTTACCTTTTTTTTTTTTTTTGACCAAGTATATATCACAGAATTCAAGTTAGTTACATGTATCTATGATGTATTAGTTGTATACAAGTTAATGGGCATTTAATTGTCATACTCTAGGAGAGGAGTCTGAAAATAGGACACTGGATTTGACAAACCTTCACCATGGTTTTAATTAAAACGGTGATTATAACATGCTTTTTATTGTGGATTGAAGAAGTCACTTAAGTCTCTAACTTCAAGAAATGTAACACTTTGGGGCTGGCCCGGTGGCATAGTGGTTAAGTTCACGCGCTCCAGGCTGGCGTTCACAGGTTTGGATCCCAGGCACGAACCAACGCACCGCTTGTCAAGCCATGCTGTGGCGGCATCCCATGTAAAGTAGAGGAAGATGGGCACGGATGTTAGCCCAGGGCCAGTCTTCCTCAGCAAAAAGAGGATTGGCAACAAACGGATGTTAGGTCAGGGCTAATCTTCCTTGCACACACAAAAATGTGACACTTAGAAGAATAAAGAGGTTGCTGATTTAAAAAGAACTGGGTCAGGGAGGCTGGAGGAGTCAAGTGCTTATCAGGCTGGGACAGGGAGATCCAGAAAATCAAACTAGAAGCAAGAGAAGAGAGTCTTATTTAAATGCGACTGCCACTGTTGGGTTACTTTAAAAATTGACAGGGCAGCTTTCCTTCTTTGTGTCTCATTCACTGTTTCAAATTTCACCAAATTACTTCTAAACAAATACTTGCCATTCTCCTTTCCTGAAGCGCTGTACACACTCCCTTTAAGTCTCCAGATCCACATATCTCAAACTAGTCTAAACTCACCTGCTCTAAAAGTGTCTTTCTTCGCCCACTTCTGAACTCACTGAAATTTTGAATGACTTATACAAACGTTTTAAGATTGTAAAAATTCAATTCGTAATAAAAGTTGAACCATGAAAATGGAAAAATCTAGAAACAAATTTAACAGGCATCATACCGTTGTACTCTGACAATTGTACCATCTGGGAAAATGCTTTCTTCTTGTCCATCAGCAAATAAGTTTTTGATAGTCTGGTCAGGAAACGTGATTTCTTTTCTTCCATCTGGGAAATGTTTTTCTGTTTAAAAAAGGTTACTATAAATGTTTCATTTTTAAAGGAAGAGAAGAATTTAATAAGGAGAAGGCAGAGCAAGTTTTTACCTATCTGTCCACTTGAGAAATGTAAGACTTCTAGTCCTTCTGGATAAGTAGTATGAGTGGTCTGGGCAGCTGCATAGTAGTAGATCTGTAAAGACACAAAGTCAGTATGACTTTTCTTCAGAGAAGTTTAAGCCATGAAGAAAAGCACCCCCATGGAAACTTACCACTCTCTCGTCTGGCATGATCTGCTTCACATCACCATTAAAGAAAGTGACGGTGACAGTCTTCCCATCTGCACTGACTTCTTTTCGAGTTCCATTTGGAAACAATATAACATGGCACCCATTCTTATAAACCTTTTCTATCTACAAAAAAGAAAAACAAGATTATCAATATGTAAGATTTCCTCCTGAAATCTTTCCATGTGACAAAAATATCCCTAATTCTCTTCCTAATTGCCTACTTTGAAATTTTTCATAATAAAAAGTAGAACATTCTCTCAAAAGGAGAGAAAGTTAATAAACTCATAACAATCAACTTTAAGTATCAACACATCACTCTTCTTATGTCACCTATTCCCCCCAGACAAACTCTTTCTTTGGTGATTTTTTTAAAGCAAATTGTAGACATCACCTGTAAACACATCAGTAGATATCGCTAATGGAAGGATTTTTAACATAACCCAATCAACATCACCCCTAACAAACTGTAATTCCTTCATCATATCATAACCATCCATACTGTTCTCCCTAAATTCACAAAAAAGGCTTTTTACAGTTTATTTGAATCAGGATCAAAACAAGGTCCTCACGCGACACTGGGTTGATGTGTCTCTTAAATCACAGTTTTAACAGTCCCGTCCTTTCCTCCTCTTCAATGCCAATTACTTGTTGAAGAAACTGGGTCACTGAACATGTAAAATTTCTCACATTCTGGATTTGATTGCTTTCCCACTATGGTATCATTTCACATGTTCTCATATCCCCTATATTTCCTTAAAAAAACTAGTTGTTAAATCTAGAAGCTTGATTAGATTCCAGTTGAATTATTCTCATAAGAATACTTTCCAGGCGCTGCTGTGAGCGTCTTACTGGCAGCACCTTGAAGCACAGTACACAGCTGTCCCCCGACCTCAGGCCTGACTGGTCACGTCGGATCTGCCACGAGGCCCCATCCACCTTTCATCTGCGGTTTCAGGAGTCAGTGGTGACTGCTGCCTAGATCCTGTACTGCATCAGAGGTTGCAAACGTGATTCTCAAATTTTCTCATTCCTTTCCTATTAGCTGGAATTCTTCTGAAAAATGAAACCTTGCCGCATCAACCATTTGTTACCCTGAAGTAGAGTTCTTACGGGAAAAGTCTACCTACTTCCTTTGTTGTCCTTTGTCCTTCCCTCATTCCTCAACACCAGCAGTAAACTTTGGCCTTATACTTTCAACTAAAATGGATCAGGTGAGGCTATTTGGAAAAGTAAATTTTCTAAAATAAACCTGAGGAAAAGTTCCCTCATCACCTCCCTGATAACAAACCCTGTTCGTGTCCTTCCTTTTTCATTCCTCCTTGTAGCTAGAACACCCAGCCAGGCAGCTTTCACACTCCCAACCTTTCTGATGCTCAAGAATAAAATTGTGCAGGCTGGAGATGGAAAGAAAGACACCTGACCCAAGATATATTTAAGAAAGGCTGCAGGAAGGGTAAGGCCTAGAACTGAGGCTTTTAAAAAGTATTTAAAAAGCATTTTTAAAAGTAAAGGACGACAGGGGGGTGGGGGGGGGGCACAAGGGGTGAAGGGTTACATCCACAAGGTGACGGACAAACAAAAATGTACAACTAAAACCCCACAGTGTTATAAACTAAGACATCAATAAAAAAATTTAAAAAAAAAAAAGTAAAGGACGACAAAGGCTTTTTAGCTTTGTTAGGAGGAAGAACAAAGAGTTTAAACCAAGGGACTGTATTAGCTGCATCACTAAGGTAGGAATGGCAACTAAATGCATGCTGTCTAGTGAGCATCTTTAGAGGAATCCAAAGGTTTAAGCCAAGGTCATGCCCCAGTGCACTGCAAGTTCTCAAGCCCCATCAACACTCTTAAAGATCAATCATTTTAGAATCTAAGTGTTTCAACTCTATTTTAACCCATGTTTATTTTTTATAGTATTCATTATTTTTAAAAAAATTTTTAACCTTTCCATCAGGATGACTGATTTCTCTCTGAATTTCTTCTTTTTCCTCTTTTTCGTCCTCTCCTTTACATTCAGGATCTGGGAAGTCCACCGGTTCCGGGGGCTCCAAGGGTGAGGCAGTCTGTAAGAACAAGAGGCTCTCACCTGTCCTAAAGGACACGTAGTAACATTTCAAGCAGCTAACACTTACACTTATTTCCAAAAGCCAGATTCTACTATTACAGGATTCTATGACTAGTGTTTGACTTTCTACAGAAAACATTCACAATGTTAAGCAAAAAGCCTCCTTTGTAAATGGTTTAGAAACTTTAAGTCAGTTAACTAATCAATTGCGAGTCTGAGTGATCTGTTTGAATATATAAAAATATAAAGAGTTACCTGTTCCTTATCCGAACCGCCTAAATCACGAGGAGGCACATACTTGGATCTTCGAGATACATTGCCTGTTAGAATATAATTGTCAGAGTTAGTTTTAATATTTAGTTGAAAGTTTTAAATTTACCTAATATCATGGTCAAACATTTCCCTAGTTCATATCCTTTTGTGAACTGTTGTCCTTCACCCATTAATTAAGGAAGTCTTAATATTTTCCTTTATTAATTTGTAGGAGTTCTTCATTATAGAAGTTCAAAGATTTATTCAGGTATTTAAGTCCTGGGTGACCAAGAAAGGCAAAGACAGTACCTGTTCTCTGACAGTTACGATGTGGAATACGAGACAGGTGCTCAATTAACCTAACAGATGGACCCAAAGGCATTTTGGAGACAATCACAAGGGCTTTAGTTAGAGGCTAAGTGTGGGGTAGAGATAATAGAAGCATCCAAGAATACACAGAGACTTTGGCTTGAAAAATAACTGAGGATTTAATTACAATCTAGACCTAATGGCTAGATCTAAACTTTTTAGATCATGACCAACACTCCAATAATATGCTGCATTAGTAACACATACATTACAAAATAAGCACACACACACACACATACCATCACCACCAACAACAAATTGAAGTGAATTTTTAAAAATATATTGAAGTTCTAATATTTTCTTCCTATATGCCAGTGGGCCATATTATAAACACTCCCAAATTTGAAGGGTTTCAAGCAAGTGCCAGGATCTGACTCATATGTTAAAAACTAGATGGATGCTGGACGCTACAGGGAGACTAGACTAGAGAAGAAGAAAAAAGGCAGAGTCCAGTCAGGAGGCTGTAGCATATGGGTATCCACGGAGACAGAAGTTTTGGCAGGTGACGGTAGACAAGGTTCTGGCGATAAAAGGAGTGCTCTCTTTTGGATATGATAAATGAAGAACAACTTCCTCCACCTCACAGATGCAAAGTAAACCATGTACTACCATTTGAGCTCTGCATTACCTCATTTCTTTTTTTTTTCAGAATTTTTTCTGTATGAGTGAGGAAGACTGGCCCTGAGCTAACATCCATGCCCATCCTCCTCAGTTTTGCATGTGGGACACCGCCACAGCATGGCTTGATAAGCGGTGCATCCGCACCTGGAATCCGAACATGTGAACCCCGGGCCGCTGAAGCAGAGCACGCCAACTTGACCACTATGCCACCAGGCTGGCCCTTCATTTCTAAATCTTGTAACCACCATCCATAGAAGACTAATACTCCATTTTATAGGTGAGGAAATCAAGGCTGAGATGTTCAATAACTTGCCACGGTTGTCAACTAATAAAAGGCAGAACCAGGATTCAAACCCATTATGCTTAATTCTCTCAAGTTGTTCGTGAACGTTAACTTGAAGCCTCTAAGCACATGCTCACCGGGAGGAACGAGGAGAGTGAACAGGAGCATAGAGCTCTGACCCCTAGGGGGTGTTCACCATTGTGAGTACTGTACATACATACCTTATGAAGTTACATATAACATAAAAGTTGGGGAAGAGTAAACTAATAAACAGTGCTGGAATGGCTATAGATATATAAAATACAGGAGGATACGTTCATGACCTCAAGATAGGGACAGACTTAAGAGGGACTACCCATAAAGGAAAAAAAAACAAATCCAACCACATGAAAGTATGAATTTGGGGAATTTTTAAGGTGATGTCAGCATCATAGTGGCATAAGTCATTTCTCTTTTCTCTCACCTTTTTAAACAACTAATCAGACATCCATAACCAAACAAAAGTGCCTCAGCACCTTAACCAAGGGATCTGGGAGGATTCTTGCCCACCTGTGCATGTAAAAATAAACAAGGCCTCAGTAAGGGCTGTGGATCCAAGGGAGTTGGCGAACCTGCCCCACCCCACTCACTGCGACTGGAGTAAACACCTGGAGAGTGCAAAGCTGAGCAGATACCCACAGTGAAGAGAGTTTGAAGAAGTCCAGCCTGCCTCAGGCGAGATGCCAGGACACCATCAGAGCAGGACAGAGACAAGTTTGTACAAAGAGGAGAGGGAGGAACTTGCCAGAGCTGTCCCCCAACCCAGGGCGACACTGCCTATCAACTGCTTAGTGGTGGCAGTGATGACCTCTTCCAAGGAGGAGGTGGGAAGCAAAAGCAGTGAATGACTGACTGCTTGGCTATCCCAGTTATATGGGTTGTGGCTGGAGAAACCTCTTTCTCTCCAAGAGCACCCAGATGTCTGAGGAGGGACCTCTATGACTAGAGGGAGGGAGGAGAAAGGGACGGAAGCAGATAAGAATATCAAACGGCACTGAAGGAATGTGGTTCCTGCTGTCTGCCTCAGGACTTCAGCAAGAAGTCCACCCACAAGCCTCTGGGAGTACCCCACTTGAGGATCTCCCAAACAGGCCCACAGGGACCCTCAAAGCCCCAAGTGCTTTGCCCTACACCACCCCAACCCTGCTACTGGTTCCCTGTGCACACTCACGAATGCATCCACAATAATTAGCTGCGGGAGACAGGGAGTGTGTTCAGAAAACAGGCCACAGTTGGTGGGCAAGGGAGAAACCACAAACGAGCTTTAGCACCACCTTCTGGAATACAAAAGAAAGGTTTTTAACAGCCAGCCTGGTGAACTGTAAGAACCAAAGAAGTCATAAAAGCTTAGTTAAGGAGGTATCTGCTACTTCAAATATGAAAATAGAAGCACTCAACTACAAACAGTACAAAAAAAAAAAATCAAAGACATACGTTATCGCAAAAAGAAAACGATAATTCGCCAAGCAACTGAACTCAAAGGCATGGAATACTGTGATCTATAAAGAATTCAAAATTGCTATTATGAAGAAATTCAACAAGCTATAAGAAAATTCAGACAATTCCATGAAATCACAAATAAAATTAGTGAACAGAAGTTCTTTACTCAAGAGACTGAAATTATAAAAAAGAACCAAACAAAAATTCTGGAGCAGAAGAATTCAATGAATGAGATGAAGAATGCAACAGAGAGCAACTACAGCAGGGCAGACCAGACAGAAGAAAGAATAGTGACTTAGAGAGTAGAATACAGAAATACTACAGTTAGAAGAGAAGGAACTAAGATTTTAAAAGAGTGAAGAAAGCCACCAAGAGCTGTTGGATCCCATTAGAAAGGAAATATTTGAATAATTGGTGTCCCAGAAGGAGAAGAGAGGAGAAAGGGGCAGAGTTTATTTAAAGAAATAAAAGCTTAGAATTTCCCAATCCTGGAGAAGGACTTAGACATACATGTCCACAAAGCTAATAGAACACCCTATTACCTCAATGCAAAAAGACCTTCTCCAAGATACATTACAATGAAACCATCAAAAATCAATGATAAAGAAAAAACCATAAAGGCAGCCACAGAAAAAAAGAAGTAAGCTAAATGGAACCCCCTTAGGCTATCAGCGGATATCTCAGCAGAAACTCTACAGGCCAAGAGGGAGTGGAATGATATATTTAAAGTATTGAAAGATTAAAATTGCCAGCCAAGCATACTTTATCTGGCAAAGTTATCCTTCAGATATGAAGGAGAAATAAAGGCTTTCCCAGACAGACAAAAGCTGAGGGAGTTCATCACTACTAGACCTGCCTTACCAAAAATGCTGAAAGGAGTTCTTCAAGCTGAAAAAGACACTAATTAGCAACATGATAACATACAAAAGTGTACACACACTGGTAAAAGTGAAAATTGTTAGTGAGAAATAGAAAACTCCAATTCTATAACAAGATAGTACATTAACTATAGTATAAACGTTAAAGGAAAAGAGTATGAAAAATAACTAAAGCTACGATAATTTGTTAATGAATACACAGCATAAAAGAGATAAATTGTGATATCAGAAACATAAAAGGGGAGGAGTAAAAGGGTGAAGCCTTTATATAGGTAAACGAAGATAAGTTGCTCTCAGCA
Source organism: Tapirus indicus (assembly GCA_031878705.1). Lineage (NCBI taxonomy): Eukaryota > Metazoa > Chordata > Mammalia > Perissodactyla > Tapiridae > Tapirus > Tapirus indicus. Next base: position 87,253,747 of record CM062930.1, on the reverse strand, counting down.
TAAAATGGACTATTTTATCTATGAGACATATTTAAAGCTCATGGTAACCATAAGCAAAAATCTAGAGCAGACCCATGAAACATAACAAATGGGTACGCAGAGCATACCACCATGAAAAACCACCAATTTAGAAAGATAGGCAGAAACAAAGAAAAAGGAACAATGGAAATACAAAACACCAGAAAGCAATCAATAAGATGGCAGTAGGAAGCCCTCATATATCAATTATCAACTAATGTAAATGGATTGAATTCACCATTCAAAAGCAGAGTGGCTAGATGGGTAAAAAAAACAAGATCCAAGGGGCTGGCCTGGTGGTGTAGTGGTTAAGTTCACACGCTCTGCTTCAGTGGCCCAGGGTTCGCAGGTTGAGATCCCGGGTGAGGACCTATACACTGCTCATCAAGCGACACTGAGGCAGCATCCCACATACAAAATAGAGGAAGACCAACACAGATGTTAGCTCAGGGACAATCTTCCTCAAGCAAGAAAAAAGAGGAAGATTGGCAACAGATGTTAGCTCAAGGCCAATCTTCCTGCCCCCCAAAAGTAAAATAAACTAAAAACAAGACCCAACTATATGCTGCCTTAGAGACTCATTTCACCTCTCAATACACACATAGACTCAAAGTGAAGGGATGGAAGAAGATATTCCATGTATGTGGAAACCAAAAATAAGCAGGGGTAGCCATGCTTACATCAGACAAAATAGACTTCAAGCCAAAAATAGTAACAAGGGACAAGGAAGATCATTATATAATGATCAAAGGGGTCAATACATCAAGAAGATATAACAATGGTAAATACATGTGAACCCAAATCAGAGCACCTAAATATATTAAGCAAATACTACCAAATGTGAAGGGAGAAAAAGACCACAATACAGTAATAGTAGGGGACTTCAACACCCTACGTTCAGCAATGGATAAATCATCCAGACAGAAAATCAACAAGGAAACATTGGAATGGAACCATACTTTAGACCAAATGGAATTAAGAGACATTCCATCCAACAGCAGCAGAATACACATTCTTCTCAAGTGCACATGGAACATTCTCCAGGAAAGATCATATGACAGGACAGAAAACAAGTCTTAGGAAATTTAAGATGACTGAAATCATACCAACTATCTTTTCTGACCACAATGGTATGAAATTAGTAATCAACAACAAGAGAAAAGCTGGAAAATCTACAAATATGTGGAAAGTAAACAACACTCTTTTAAACCAATGAGTCAAGGAAAAATCAAAAGGGAAATTAAAAAATGTCTTGAAACAAATGAAAATGAAAACACAATATACCAAAACCTATGGGATGCTGAAAAAGCAGTTAAGAGGAAAGTTTGTAACAATAAATGCACATATTAAGAAATTAAAACAGGTGACATCAGCATCATGGTGGAGTGAGCTCTTCCCTTAGTCTCTCCCCACTAAGATACAATGAGAAGGACATTCATAAATCAACAGAGGACATACACACAACACAAAAGACATCTGAGAGACCCACACAGCCATACGTCTGAAGATGGAAGTGCTGGACCCCCCAAGAGAGGAAGTGGAAGGAGGTAAGGAGATCTCTTCTTTCTCTCTGGCAACATCCCAGGGCACCACACAGCACACAGCTCTGAGAAAAGAGGAGGGAGGGGCAACTCTCTGCGGGAACACCTTTGGTCTCCAAGTTTTCTCACAGCCCATGGGAAAGGCCGATACAAAGGAGGCTAAGCTATTATGGGGGTGTCTTCATCAAGCCAGCACCCCAGGAGAGCAGAGAGCAAGGGCGGAGCGAGAATGCCCTCAGGATCATGTAGGCAAAAGAAAACACCGCTCCTCCCACCTACAGCTCCAACTCAGCCGGTTGGCCAGAGTGCCCACACATACGTTAGAAAAGCAGCAGCTACAGATGCCAGGGACTGCGGTGGGCTCAGAATACACAGCTCCTGACCACCCCCACCACAATGTCAGCAGGTGGAATCTGAGATCAAACACTATCACTATGCGAAGGCACAAATCCACACGATCTAATAGTATGAAAAAATATATTAATACTCCAGACCAGAAGGAAAATGAAAAGCAAACAGAAATCACTCATGAATGAACAGAAATTTACAATCTAAATGACAGAGAATTCAAAATAGCTATCATAAAAAAACTCAACAAGTTACAAGAAAATACAGATATACAGTTCAATGAAATCAGGAACAAAATTAATGAACAGAGGGAATTCTTCACAAAAGAGATTGAAACTATAAAGAAAAACCAATCAGAAATGTTGGAGATAAAAAACACAATGGATGAGATAAGGAAGTCTGAACTCCCTGAATAAAAGAGCTGATATTATGGAGGACAGAATTAGCAGTCTGGAGGACAGAAATACAGAAATGCTTCAGATGGAGGAGGAGAGAGAATTAAGACTAAAAAGAAGTGAAGAAATTCTCTGAGAAATATGCAACTCAATTAGGAAATGCAACATAAGGATTACAGGTATTCCAGAGTGAGAAGACAGGGAAAAAGGAGCAGAAAGCTTGTTCAAAGAAATAATAACTGAGAACTTCCCAAACCTGGGGAAGGAGCTGGAAATACACGTTAAAAAAGTGAACAGAACTCCTAATTACATCAAAGTAAGGAGACGTTCTCCAAGGCATACAGTAGTAAAACTGGCCAAAGTCTATGACAAAGAGAGTGACGTCAGCATCATGGCAGAGTGAGATTCCCTCTTTGAATCTCTGCCCCCTAAGACACAACGAAAACATCATTCACATACCAACAAAGGTCAATCAAACACTACAAAGGACTTCTAAGAAACCCCTGCTGCCATACATCGGACAGTGGAGGCACGGGAAGCCCCAAAGGACATGAGGAGAGGTAAGGAGTTTTACTCCCCCTCCCCAATCGATCGGCAAAGACAGACAGCGCGGCTCACAGAGGGGGGAGGGGCGGCCCTCTGCGGGGAAAACTATCGCTCTCCAGGTGCTCTCACAGACTGTTGAGAGATCCCCACCGGGAAGCGACAACGGACTATTTCGGGGGTGTGGCAAATGCCCCAAGAGAGCCAGAAAGGAAACCCCTGGGTAGAGCGGGAGTAGGGAGAACCTCTCCCCCCACACTCCCTGCACTTCAGCATAAGCCCTGTGGGGACTGCAGCGGGCTCAGAGCACACTGCTTGCGATCTCCATCCAGCAGCAGCAGGTGGAAACAGCAGGACCAACTTCAAGATGAAAAGAAAAGGTAATGCCGTGAGATCTATGTAACGGCTTATTATGTCTACAGACCAAAAAGAAAATGACAAACACCCAGAAACCAACCCTGAAGGCACAGAATTTGATAACCTGAACGACAGAGAATTCAAAATAGCCATCATAAACAAACTCAACGAAATACAAGAGAACACACAGAAACAAATCAACGAATTCAGGGATTTCGTCACAAAAGAGATTGAAACCATAAAGAAAAACCAATCAGAATTATTGGAGATGAAAAACAAAATGAACGAGATAGTGGAAAAAACGAAGTCTTTAAAGAGCAGAACTGACAATATGGAGGAAAGAATTAGCATTATCGAGGCTAGCCATGCAGAAACGCTCCAGATAGAGGAGGAGAGAGAGCTAAGACTAAAAAGAAATGAAGAAATTCTTCGAGAAATCTCAGACTCAATGAGGAAAAGCAACATAAGGATAATAGGTATTCCAGGAGAAGAAAGAGAAAAAGGAGCAGAGTTTGTTCACAGAAATAATAGCTGAGAATTTCCCAAACCTAGGAAATGAGATAGAAATAACAGTGAATGAAATCAATAGATCACCTAAATATATAAACAGGAATAAACAATCGTCACGCCACATAGTAGCTAAGTTGACAAGACTCAGTGACAAGGAAACAATATTAAGGGGAGCTAAACAAAAAAAACAAAATAACATACAAAGGAAACCCCAACAGGCTCTCAGCTGATTTCTCGACAGAAACCCTACAGGCTAGGAGAGACTGGAATGATATATTCATAATCATGAAAGACAAAAACCTTCAGCCCAGAATACTTTATCCAGCAAAAATACCCTTCAAATATGAAGGAGAAATAATAACTCTCCCTGATAAACAAAAGCAAAGAGAGTTCGTCACCACAAGACCCCCACTACAAGAAATGCTCAAGAAGGCCCTCAGGCCTGAAAAAAAACAAAAGGGAAAGGGGATACAAAGATTTCAGCAAGGTGAAAAGCAAGGAGACTAAACCAGAACAAACTACAGTTGGATAACATCAAAAATTAATTCAAGCTCATCATTGTAAACACACACTCACAACACAAGATGGAATAAGTTGTGACAACAAATAAGGGGGGCAAGAGGCAAGGGATTGAATCGACTCAGCCTAAGAAAACAGGAAGCATCTGAAAATGTACTATCTTATCCAGGAGATGTTTTATATAAACCTCACAGTATAACCAGAAGAGAACCACACATGACAAATAAAGAGAAAGCAGAGAATCAGCATGCAGAAATACCAAACTGAATTTGCAGTCCGAAACACATGCGACAAGAAATGAAGGAAATGCAAAAGAACCAGATAATGAACAATAAAATAGCAACATTAAACCCTCATATATCAATAATCACTTCAAATGTAAACCGATTGAATTCTCCAATCAAAAGACACAGAGTGGTGGGATGGATTCAAAACCAAGATTCAACAATTTGCTGCCTCCAGGAAACACATCTCAGCTCTAAAGACAAACAGACTCAAAATAAAAGGATGGAAAACAATACTCCAAGCTAATGGCAAACAAAAGAAGGCTGGAGTTGCCATACTTATATCAGACAAAGTAGACTTCAAGATAAAAGAGGTAACGAGAGACAAAGAAGGGCAATATATAATGATAAAAGGGACACTTCACCAAGAAGACATAATTATAAATATCTATGCGCCCAACACAGGAGCACCAAAGTACATAAAACTCCTAAAAAACCTAAATGGAGATATTAACAATAACACAATAATAGTAGGGGATCTTAATACCCCCCTTACATCAATAGATAGATCATCCAGACAAAAAGTCAATAAGGAAATAATGGACTTAAACGAAAAACCAGATGTGATGGACTTAATAGATATATACAGAGCACTCCACCCAAAACAGCAGAGTACACATTCTTCTCAAGTATGCACGGAACAATCTCAAGGATAGACGATATACTAGGAAACAAGGCAAACCTCTATAAATTTAAGAAGATTGAAATCACTACAGGGATCTTTTCTGATCATAATGCTGCGAAACTAGAAATCAACTGCAAGGAAAAAACTGGGAAAGGGACAAAGATGTGGAGACTAAACAACATGCTACTGAACAACCAATGGGTTGTTGATGAAATTAAAGGAGAAATCAAAAGCTATCTGGAGACAAATGAAAAGGAAAATACACCATACCAACTCATATGGGACGAAGCAAAAGCGGTCCTGATAGGAAAATTCATAGCAATACAAGCCCACCTTAACAAATAAGAAAAATCCCAAATAAATAACCTGAAACGGCACCTAACAGAATTAGAAAAAGAACAGACAAAGCCCCGAATCAGCAGAAGGAGGGAAATGATAAAAATCAGAGCAGAAATAAATGAAATTGAAACAAAAAAAGAGTAGAAAGGATCAATGAAACAAAGAGCTGGTTCTTCGAGAAGATAAATAAAATCGACAAACCCTTAGCCAGACTCAGAAAAAAAGGGAGAAGACTCAAATAAAGTTAGAAATGAAAGAGGAGAAATTACAACAGGTACCACAGAAATACAAGGAATTATTAGGGAATACTATGAAAAACTTTACGCCAACAAATTGGACAACCTAAAGGAAATGGACAAATTCTTGGACTCGTACAACCTCCGAAAACTGAATCAAGAAGAAATAGAGAATCTGAACAGACCAATCACAAGTGAAGAGATTGAAACAGTAATCAAAAACCTCCCAAAAAATAAAAGCCCAGGACCAGATGGCTTCCATGGAGAATTTTACCAAACATTCAAAGAAGATTTAATACCTATCCTTCTCAAACATTTCCAAAAAATAGAGGAAGATGGAATACTTCCTAACACATTCTATGAGGCCAACATCTCCTGATACCAAAGCCAGAAAAGGACAATACAAAGAAGGAAAACTACAGGCCAATATCACTGATGAACATAGACGCAAAAATCCTCAACAAAATCTTGGCAAACCGAATACAGCAATACATCAAAAAGATCATACACCATGATCAAGTGGGATTTATACCAGGGACACAGGGATGGTTCAACATCCGCAAATCAATCAACGTGATACACCACATTAACAAAATGAAGAATAAAAACCACATGATCATCTCAATCGATGCAGAGAAGGCATTCGACAAGATCCAACATCCATTTATGATAAAAACTCTCAACAAAATGGGTATAGAAGGAAAGTACCTCAACATAATAAGGGCCATATGTGACAAACCTACAGCTAACATCCTACTCAATGGGGAAAAACTGAAAGCCATTCCTTTGAGGACAGGAACAAGACAAGGGTGCCCACTCTTGCCGCTCTTATTCAACATAGTACTGGAAGTTCTGGCCAGAGCAATTAGGCAAGAAAAAGGAATAAAAGGACTCCAAACAGGCAATGAAGAAGTGAAACTCTCACTATTTGCAGATGACATGATCTTATATATAGAAACCCCAAAAAATCCATTGGAAAACTACTAGAAATAATCAACTACAGCAAAGTGGCAGGGTATAAAGTCAACTTACAGAAATCAGTTGGATTTCTATACACTGATGAACTAACAGAGAGAGAACTCAAAAAGACAATCCCATTTACAATTGCAACAAAAAGAATAAAATACCTGGGAATAAATTTAACCAAGGAGGTCAAAGACCTATATAATGAAAACTTGTAAGACACTATTGAAAGAAATCGAGGAAGACATAAAGAAATGGAAAAATATTCCATGCACATGGATTGGAAGAATAAACATAGTTAAAATGTCCATACTACCTAAAGCAATCTACAGATTCAATGCAATCCCAATCAGAATCCCAATGTCATTCTTCATGGAAATAGAACAAAAAATACTGAAATTCCTATGGGGCAACAAAAGATCCCAAATAGCTCATGCAATCCTGAAAAAAAAGAACAAAGCTGAAGGCATCACAATCCCTGATTTCAAAATATACTATAGAGCTATAGTAATCAAAACAGCATGGTACTGGTACAAAAATAGACACACAGATCAATGGAACACAATTGAAAGCCCAGAAATAAAACCACACACCTATGGACAGCTAATCTTCAAAAAGGAGTGAAGAGTATACAATGGAGAAAGGGAAGTCTGTTCAATAAATGGTGCTGGGAAAATTGGACAGCAACATGCAAAAGAATGAAAGTAGACCATCTCCTATAGCCATATACAAAAATCAATTCAAAATGGATTAAGGACCTGAAAGTATAAAACTCCTGGAAGAAAATATAGACAGTACACTAATGCAGATTGGACATAAAGGGATCCTTTCAGATTCCATGTCTACTTGGACAAGGGAAACAAAAGAAAAGATAAACAAGTGGGACCTCATCAGACTACAGAGCTTCTACAAGGCAAATGAAACCAGGATCAAAATGAATAGACAACCCACCAGCTGGGAGAAAATATTCACAAATCATTTATTCAACAAGGGATTAATCTCTGTAATATATAAAGAACTCATACAACTGAGCAACAAAAAAACAAACAACCCGATCAAAAAATGGGCAGAGGATATGAACAGACATTTTTCCAAGGAAGAGATACAGATGGCCAATAGACACATGAAAAGACGTTCAACATCATTAATCATCAGGGAAATGCAAATCAAAACTACACTAAGATATCACCTGACACCCGTTGGAATGGCTATAATCACCAAGACGAAAAACATCAAATGCTGCAGAGGTTGTGGAGAAATGGGAACCCTCATTCACTGGTGGTGGGAATGCAAACTGGTGCAGCCTCTATGGAAAACAGTATGGAGAGTCCTCAAAAAATTAAAAATAGAAATACCTTATGATCCAATAATCCCACTCTTGGGTATCTACCCAATGGACATGAAATCAACCTTCACAAGAGGCTTATGCAGCCCTATGTTCATTGCAGCATTATTCACTATAGCCAAGAAGTGGAAGCAACCCAAGTGTCCCTCGACTGATGATTGGTTAAAGACGATGTGGTATATACATACAATGGAATACTACTCAGCCATAAGAAAAGGCAGAATTGTCCCATTTGCAACAACATGGATGGACCTAGAGGGTATTATGTTAAGTGAAATAAGCCAGAGAGAGAAGGACAGACACTGCATTTCACTCGTGTGGAATATAAATGAACACACGGACAGAGAGAACTGGTTGGTTGTTACCAAGGGGAGGCAGGGTAGGGGATGGGCACAGGGGTGAAGGGATGCATCCACATGGTGACGGACAAATAATAATGTACAACTAAAACCCCACAATGTTATAAACTATTAAGACATCAATAAAAAAAATTAAAATAAATAAAATATAAAAAAAAATGAAAAGGCAACCTAAGAATGAGAGAAAATTTTTGCAAACCATATTATCAGATGAGTTAATATCCAAATTACATAAAGAACTCATACAACTCAATAACATAAAAACAAACAAACCAATTAAAAAATGGGCAGAGGAACTACACAGACAGTTTTCCAAAGAAGATATCCAAACAGCCAACAGGTACATTAAAAAAAGCTCAACATCACTAATCATCAGGGAAATACAAATCAAAACCACAATGAGATATCACCTCACACCTGTTAGAATGGCTATCATCAAGAAGACAAGAGAGGGCCAGCCCAGTGGCATAGAGGTTAAGTTCGGTGCACTCTGCTTTGGTGGCCCAGGTTCACGGGTTTGGATCTCAGGCATGGACATGCACCATTCATCGAGCCATGCTATGGTGGCGACCCATATACAAAACGGGGGAAGATTGGCACAGATGTTAGCTCAGGGCCAATCTTCCTCAAGCAAATAGAAGAGGATTGGCAACGGTTGTTAGCTCATGGCCAATCTTCCTCACCAAAAAAAAAAAAGACAAGAGATACCAAGTACTGGCCAGGATGTGGAGGAAAGAGAACCCTTGTACACTGTTACACTTTTGGTGGGAATGTAAACTGGTTCAACCACTATGGAAAAAATATGGAAATCCCTCATAAAATTAAAAATAGATCTACCATATGATCCAGCAATTCCACTTCTAGGTATATATGCAAAGGAAATGAAAACAGGATATTGAAGAGATATATGCACTCCCATGTTTACTCCAGAATTATTCACAATAGCCAAGATATGGAAACAACCTAAGTGCCCATCAACGAATGAATGGATAAAGAAAACGTGGTGTGTGTATATATATACACAATGGAATATTATTCAGCCACAAGACAAAAAGACATCCTGCCATTTGCAACAACATGGATGGACCTTGAGGATATTACGCGAAGTGAGGTAAGTCAGACAGAGAAAGACAAACACTGCATGATATCACTTATATGTGAAATTTTAAAAAAGCCAAATTCATAAAAACAGAGAGTAAAATGGTGGTTATCAAGGGCTAGGGGATAGGGAGATAGGAGAGATGCTGTGTAAGGGTACAAACGTACAACAAGTAGTAAATAAGTCCTAGAAATCTAATGCATAGTATATTGAATATGGACAACAATACTGTATTATAATCATCAAACTTACTAAGAGACTAGATCTTAATTACTCCACCCACTAAAAAGAAATAATAATTAGGTGACATGATAGAGGTGCTAATTATCACTACACTGGCAATCATATTATAATATATAAATGCATCAAATCAACATGCTGTACATCTTAAATTTACACAATGTTATATGTCAAATATATTTCAATTAAAAAAAGATAAAGAATTCTGGTTGGGTAAAAAGACAAGCCGCAGACTGGGAGAAGGTATTTGCAATACATGTAACTGTTAAAGGATTATGAAGGGGGGACCCTCCCACAAATCAATAAAGAAAAGGACTACTCCACAGAATAATGAATAAAATACCTGAACAACTTCTTCTCAAAAGAGGGAATCTAAATAGCTAATAAATATAGGCAAAGATGTTCAACATATTTAATAATCAGGGTGACGCAAATTAAAACTATAATGAGATACTGTTACACTCCTACCAGACTTGGAAAAATTTAATTCTGACAATACCAAGTATTAACCAGGTGTGGAGCAAAGCAAGTACTTACACTGCTAGTGAGACAGCAAAATCACTTCGGAAAATATTTTGGCAAAATCTATTAGTGTTAATAATATTCCTGCCAATTACACAGTAATTCCAGCCTAGAGAAATGAATGTGTGTACCAGAAATGTATAACAATGTTCATAGCATCATTGTTTAACATCCCAAAACTTAAAAAAAAATTAACTATCAATAGAAGAATAGCAAATTGTGATGTATGCATAAATGGAATACTACCTTGCAGTGAAAATTAGTGAACTACAACTGCAGATCAATATGATTAAATCTCTAAAATAATGTATAATGAAAGAAGACAACAGAATACATACAGTATGACTCTATTCAGAAAACTCAAAAACAAGTAAAACATTTTTTAGGGCTGCACCTATGACAGTAGAAACTACAAGGAAAAGCAATGTAATATGACCATAGAGGGGGCAGTTCTAGGGGCTGCTCATTTATTTTCTTTATCTAGGTGGTAGTTATCCAAGTATTTCCTTTATAATTATCAAATTGCATATGTTATATCCACTTTTCTAAATTTAATTCACAACAATAATTTCTAAAAATTCCAGGTAGATTAAAGACTCAGTTGTAAAAACAAAAGTCCATAGGAGAAAACAGTATATTAGTGACCTGAAGATTGAGGATTTCTTAAAGTCATGAAAAGGAAAAAACACAGAAAAGATTGATAAATTCAATACTAAAAGGAAAAAACGTATATAAAAAAGAAATCAAAAAGTTAAACACAGATTGGGAGAAAATATTGGCAGTGCTCGTAACTGACGATGGATTAGTATGCAGAATAATTAACTTCAATAAGGAGAAACACCCACACACACTCAAGAGTTTTAACTGAAATGAATTGAAATTTAACTGAAAAGAAATGAACAGGCAAGTCACAAAAAGGAAACCCAAATGCCCACTCAATATACGCAAAGCTGTTCACATCACCTTACCAGTAATCAGAGAAATGCATTTTAAAATTATACTAACCCACTGTTTCACACCCATCTGATTGGCCAAACTTTTACAGTCTGACCAGATCAACTGTTGGCAAGCACAAAGAACATATTCCGTGGATGGTAAAAACCTGGTAAAACCGCTTTGCAGAGCAAAGGGAAAACCTCCTAAAGTTGCACATCCTACTCTTGACATATACATCCTTAGAGAGACTCATAAGATCAAGACATGCTCTGCAGCCCTGTTCATTCTTGTGACAAACTGGGAAGAAACCTGAATACCCTCAATGCTTAACTGTGGCAAATACACAAAGAATCTGTATAGCTATTAAAATCAATAAACAGTTTATATGTATTAATGAAGGTAAGTCTTAAAATATTGAGAGAAAGAAGCAAATTGCAGAGGGATACATAGAGTTTGAAATAATACTATACTGATTTATGGACACAGGTATGAAAAGAATGAAAAACAAGAATGGGAATGCTGTCGGGGAAAATTAACTTGGGGAGTAGGATACAGAGGGGCTTCAATTATATTTACAATGTTTTATTTCTTAAATTGGGTGGAAATTCTCTATTCTTTAAATTCCTGAAATATTTTATTAAAAGATCATGCAACTTCTTACCTTGTGTTGGTAAATAACTTTTCTTGTATTTTTCTACCTGGGTTCCTGAAGAAATCTGACTCTTTTGAAATCGGACTGATGAATTCTATGAGACAATTTTGAATATAAAATTAGTCTACATATTAGCACAATGAATGAAACTAACAGAACTCAGCTTGCAATGAGAACCTTCTAAGTTTGTTCATTCGTGTTGTTTTCATTTATCACTATAAGCCAGAGTGAACAAGCTATTATCTAGGAATGAACTACACACAAACACACACCACCTTTGGAAATACATTCATTCAAGTGACGGCATAAAAAACAATGTTAAACAAAACAGTTTTCTGTGCTTGTGACCAGTTTAGCCAGAGGAGAGGGCAGGAACTCATGGTCAACACTAACAAAACCCCCTAATCTCAACCTGTGGACACGTCCCTCACCATCTTGCTCCAACACTCTAACCGAGCCCTAGCTCCCGCTGAGAAGATTGTTCACCACTGTCTGCTTCCAGGGATGGAAGTTTCTCCCCTTCAGAGATCACACCCCTAGGTTTAGAGGTAGGGCAGATGTCCTCCTTGCTCCCCACCACTTCCAGCCAAACCTTTCTCTCCTCCCTAACCACCTCACCCCAGCTCGGAGCCTCACGTCCACGGACTCATCCACCATGTACCCTCCTTGCCAGGAGATGACACAGCAATGCCTTCACTTCCATTTCTTGACCTACTGTCCCTCCAATTTGTACTCTATCCTACCTCCAACATGCACTCTAACAGGCAAATTCTGGAACTAGTCATTATCAATACCTGCAATTATCAATAACTTCAAAAATCTCAATTTCAAAGCATTCAAATCCAGAATGTGGGGCATTCTACAAAATTATTAGCCTGGTCTATTCAAAAAGCCAACGCCATTTAATAAAATGCTAAAGTATTAAGAGGTGAGATGCCATGATTTCTGCAATTATATTCAAATGGTTCAGCAAAATACATATACAAAAATATGGCAAAATGTTAACTGTGGTTGAATCTAGGTGAGTATTCAGGTGTTCACACTACTCTTTCAAATTTCTCTATTTGGGGAAACTTCATAACAAAATGTTTGGGGAAAAGGGGAGAATTCCACTTTCTGACTACCATATCCTACCCTTCCAGCTCATTCCTCTAATACTCTGACTCCAACAATGCTTAGAGCCTATAGGGTCCTACAATTCATTGATCCATATGAGTTTTCTATGTCCCTCCAAACCTTGGAGCCCATGCCCTTCTTAGGCAGCTTAATTTCACGGTTCATTAGTCACTCTTATTGCATAGACTGTCTATTTCCATGCCCCTCTCTTACTTTGTGGTCACTTGGATGATCACACCTCCTCTAAAATATAACTCTTTACCACCCTACACCCAAAAAGCTGAACAAGAAAAAATGTCAACAATTCTCACTTGAAATATATGGTCTCTAACCTACATGGGCCCTCAATGCACTCCAGGAATCAGACTACACTTCCCCAGTCCCTTTGTTTTCCACTCTCTTAGACAACTATTTCACACTTTCTCCCATCTCCTCAACCCTCCTACAACTCCTTCTCCATCCTCACTCTCAGCTGATGACTGCGCTTCCCACTTCACTGAGAAAGTTAAAGCCTTGGGAGGGAACTTCCTACCAAATGGCACCACATCTCTAGCCCAGAGTCCATACATTAAACCTTCTGTTATTAGGCATGAACTATTCATGCTCCTGGCCAAGGCCAGCCCCTTCATTGATTCCCTAAATCCCATCTTCTTTCATTCATGAACACTGCTTCAACAACTCTCTCACTTTCTCCTGCATCAACATTTTTCTCTCTACTACATCAATTCTACCAATACACAAACACTTGTTAATTTCCCCATCTTAAAAAAAAAAAACAAAACCTTCTCCTACAGCCACTACCCCATCTCCTTACATTTACTGCAAAACTTCTCCACAAAGCTCTTATACTCTGCCTGAAACCTCCCATTCTCTTATCCAGACAGGCTTTTATCTCAAACACATCTCTACTTGGTAAAACCCATGACCAATTTCCAGTCCTCATCTTACTTAGCAGCATCTTTGACACCACTGGCCACTCTCTCCTCCTTGAGGTACTTTCTTTACTTGGCTCTCAGGACACCACACTGGCCTCCTTTATTTCATACTTGCTGGTTGTTCATCCTTCTCATCCTTCTTTTCACAATCTGGATCGGTACTTGGATCTCTTCACTATCCACTTTCAGCCTGGGTGATCTCTCCCAGTCCAAAGCTTCACCACACATTCTAGGTGTGGTATTCTAGCTCCAACCCGACCCTCTCCTGATATATGTATAAATGCCCAGTTAACATCTCCACCTGATGTCTAATAGGCATTTCAAAATTATCTTATCTAAACCTGAGCTCCTAATATCCACGCCCCTGAGAAATATGTGCTCTCTTCTTGTGGTTCCTCATAATAAATGGAAATTCTATTAGGCCAGAAAAAGTACACTGAACTTGGAAGCCATTCTTGACTACTTTCTTGCTGTCACACCCCATATCCATCAATAAATCCCGTCCACCCCTCAACTCTCCACTCCACTGCCCCAGTCTAAGCCACTATCGTCTCTGGCCTGAATTACTGCAACAACCCCCATACTCCCCACCTCAGTCTATTCTTCAGTCCACAGCAGAGTGAGCTTACTAAAATAAAGGATTAGCCCCCCTCCCTCAGTCAAAGCCCTCCAAGGGCTCCCCATGTCACTCAGAGGAAAAAAGCCAAGTGCTTACAGAAATCTATTAAGCCCTAATGAAATATGTACCCACTATCCTCCATCACCTCCATGATATCATCCCCTACTATTCTCCTTACTCTGCTCCAGCCACACCAGGCTCAGGCCTTGCTCACTGTCAGGCCCACCAGGCAGAAAGCCTCCAGGCCTTGGGCCTCCTCTGCTTGCTCTGCTCCTGACGCAGGCGTAGCCTGGCCTACTCGTGCCTCTCCTCAGGCCATGATTCAAATGTCACTTTCTCAGTAAGGCCTTCCCGGGCCATCCTATCTAAAACTCAACATCCCTAACCCCAACAGTTACCTCTACTTCCTTATTTTTTCTCCTTACTTCTTGCCACTATGCCACATACCATATATTTTACTTATATATCTTATTTATAGTCTTTCTCCTGCCACGAGAATATAAGTTCCAAGAGGGCAAGGAATTCTGTCTGTTGTGTTCACTGCAGTATCCCCAGTACCTAAAGGCAGTGTCTGGCACACCACAGTTGTGAATATAGATGAATGAAAGACCAATTACTTGATTCAAAAGGATCACGTGCATGTGACTCTCTGCAAAAACTTCACTTGGCCTGTTTTAACTGAGATTATCTGCCTATTGTGGCATAATTCCTTCATAAGAATTATAAAAATGAATTTGAAAACTACCTGTATAGCAATGCTCAAAGCATTTTTTTATTATGGTAAAATATATATACCATAAAATTCACCATCTTAACCATTTTTAAGTGTACAGGTTGGTGAATTAAATACATTAACATTGTTGTGCTACCATCACCAACATCCATCTCCAGGACTCTTTTCACCTTGCAAAACTCAAACTCTACACCCGTTAAAAAACAACTGATTCTCCCCTCCCCCAGCCCTGACAACCACGCTTCTACTTTCTGTCTCTGTGTATTTAACTGCTCAAATATTTAACATCTTCCCCTGCTTTGACAAAACCAGCTGGCTTCAAACCCACCATGGACCCATCTTTTTTCGCAGCAGTCACACACTGCCCTGTCTTGGTGCTGCTCTCAGTAGCTTCTGCTTTCTTCCAGGCATCTAGTCGGAATCTTTCCATCACTTTTATTTCTTCCCGGAGGTCTGTGTTCTCTTTGACCAATACTTCTATCTGGCTTCTAAGACGGCCATGTGTACTTGACCATTTTGCCTCCTTTCTTTTCAAATCTTCCTGTAAATCTGCTATCTGCTGTTTCAAAGCCTTTGGGAAGAAAAGCATTACTAGAATTACAACAATGCAAAGAAGAGACACATCAGTGAAACAGAATAGCTAGACTAGCACAGACAGCAGAAAAGGACAGACTTAGTTAATTACATTTCAATAACATTTGTGTTTTTCAGGAAGGGAATAGGGGTTCAGGCTACCTCATACCATTAACAAAATTAATTCCAGAAGTCAGGAGAAACAGGAGTTCACTGCAATAACACTGCCATGAGGTAATAAAGGTCTAAATTCAGATAATAACTGAAATAGAAAGAGATAAATGGGGGATACCTGGTGAAGAAAACATTAATAAGAATTCATGACTAATTGAAGGAAGAGCTAAGGTAAAAGGAAGAATAAAAGATACAAAGTCAAAACTACCAGCCCCCAAAACTGATTCTTTTTGGAATTCATAAGAAGAAACAGGTTTTAAGAAAGTTGTTTTAGATGCACTACATGACTTAAATGAAGAAACTCCTGAAAACGTCTAGAAGCAATTTGCAACTGTACACAGAGAAATCAAGATTGACGTCAGAACTAGGGAGAGATTAGTCACTGACACAGCTTATGCAGAGCAAGTTATGAAGAGTGGCTGAGAGCTGAGGAAATGAGTATAGACAGAAGCAAGAAAGCATTCTCCACTGCCTGAGAACCCGCTCAGATAGGAGACTGAAGGCCTGAAGAACACTAACCACCTCATGAATACACATGTAAAACCTGACATCCATCCTTTCTCATGTAAGCCTTACAACAGCCAACACAGTAGCCTACGTGACAGAGGAAGAAACTAGGGCTCAAAGGACTCTTCCTTGGGGTGTTACATCACACAGAGCATGGACTCTGGATCTGGGTGAGATCAAGGCTCGAATCCCCATCCTGTGCCTTGAAAGCTCTTGAAACAAGGTCGTTAACCTCCCTAAACATCAGCCTCCCTATTTATAAAATTGTGGAGTATAACCAATAAATGAGCAATTTCTAACTGGTAAGCATTTTTACCATGTGGAAAAATAGACTTATTAATACTAAAATGAAAACATAAATCTAAATAGGTTAAGAATTCCAAGGCAAATAAGCCAGGAAGAGAAAGACAAATATTGTATGGTATCACTTATATGTGAAATCCTAGAGTGAAAAAAACGATTTCACAAAAACAAAATAGAATGGTGGCTGCCAGGGGCTGGAGGGAGAGGGAAATGGAGTGATGTAGGTCAAAGGATACAAACTTCCAGTTATAAGAATAAGTTCTGCAGAGCTAGCATACAGCATGGTGACTATACTTGATGATACAGTACTGTATACTTGAAAGTTGCTAAGAGGAGATCTTAAGCACTCTTACCACAAACACAAAAAACAGTTAACTATGTAAGGTGATGGTTAATTACCTTAATCTTGATAATCACACCACAATGTATAAGTATATCAAATCATCACACTGTACACTTTAAGTATATACAATTATACCAATGTTACTGCAATTAAAAAAGAAAATACGTAAAAATGTAAGAGCATAAAAAAATAAAAATTAAAAATACAACATAATTTTTATATTGATTGCATGCTGAAATGATAGTATTTTGGATAAACTGGGTTAAATAAAATGCATTATTAAAATTAAAATAATAATATATATATACAACTATATTTTTCAATTATTCTTCAATGAAGTTAAAAAAAGAATTCAACAGTAATTAATATTTATAAAATATCTATCAGTGATGGACAAATAATAATGTACAACTAAAACCCCACAATGTTATAAACTATTAAGACATCAATAAAAATGAAAAAAAAAATCTATCAACGATCAGGTACTGTTATAGGTCCTTGAAATATAAAAAACAAAGATTGCAGGGAGAGTTATTTTGGAAAGTGACAGGGGGCTATGGAAGAAAAAACGGGGTAGGCAGGAGGAATCAGTGTTGCTGGGGAGGGAGGCATGTGCAGGGAAGGTGAGCTGCAGTATTAAATATGGTGGGTCTCACTGAACAAAGACCTGAAGGAGTGGAGAACGAGCCACATCGCTGTCCAGGGGAACAGCATTCGCAGAAGCACCAGCAAACACACCAGGGAGGGTGCCTGGCACAGTCACAGAACAGCAAGGAGGCCAGCGACTGGAGCAGAATGAACAAGGGGAGTAGGAGATTACATGAAAAAGGTGAAAGAGCACCAGATCTTATAGGAATTTGAGGCCGTCGTGAGGACCGGGGCTCTTATTATAAGAAAAAAGCGGAGCCATGGAAGGGCCAGAAGCAGAGAGGGGACGTAACCTGGCTTCCGAATGGAAGGATCACTGGCCACTGCATGGCAAAGAAACCACAGGGACAAGGGTGGGAGCAGAGGCCAAGCGGCCAGCTAGTCCATTAACTCCGAGACGGCAACTCAAATCTGGGTAGGTTTTCTGACAGAACAGCACCGAGTATAAGAAAAAGAGAAGAGAATGATTCTAAGGTTTCTGGCCCGAGCACAGGGAAGGTCAGGGTGGCCGTCACCTGAGATGGGAGATGGCTGAGGGAGGGAAGATCAGGAGTTGACTGGGAGACACGCTGAGGTGAAATGTCTAGTAGCTACTCAGATATACCAGACCAGTACAGAGAACAGTCTAGGCCGGGATTTAAGTTTGGGAATCTTCAGCATATAAATCACAATTTAAGCCATGAAACTAGATGAGGTCATCAAGGGAGGATAGACTCTCCTCCCTGTTGGATGAACTCCACCATTAAGTTAAAGAGGAGAAAAAAGCAAAAGAGAATAAGATGAGTCAAGCAGCCTGGTGAGGGGAAAGCCCCAAGCATCAGGCATCCTGAGAGTCAGACGAGTGAAGCCTGTGATCAGAAGTCGTGTGCTGCTGATGGACAAGTCACACAAGGACAGAACTGGCCACAGGGTCTACCATCCGGGAGGGGCTGGTGACCTCAACAGGGGCAGTTTCAGAGCAGCGGTATGGACCGAAGCCTAACTGCAGCGTGTGTAGAGAGAACAAGAGGCAGCACTTGGATACAGTGATACAGACAATGCCTTCAAGGAGTTTTGCTGCAAAGGAACAAAGAAATAGGGTTGTGGCTGACACAGGGCATGAAGAGATTTTAAGAAGTAACAGGAAGTGTGTACACTGATGGAAAGATTCAGTAGAGAACAGAAGATGGATGGTGAGGAGAGAGGGGGAAGAAATGCTGGAGCAGGGGTGTACGTGTGAAGGGGTGAGACCTCGTGTGTAGACAGGGCTTTACCTATAAGCATGGACAGTGCATCTAAGCACAAGAGGGAGGCAGAGTACATGGGCTCAGATGCCACAGGCGGCACAAGGGTAGGGTCAGTGGGAAGTTCTCAGCCAAGTAGAAAGCAGGGTCTTTACAGGATAGTGAGGTCACAGAGAGGGAGGTTTGAGAAGGGGGAAAATATGAAATGGTCCTCTAGGAGAGTGGGAGAGGAGGCAGGACGGAAACACTGCAGGCCCACTTGTGGTTCCTGCTCACAACTTGAGAGTGAGCCTGTTCCCCGTGAAATTTTTCTTCCAGCTAAATTAAGTGTTATGGGCACAGAGGTGGAGTAGGCAGGAAACGCAGAGTTGTAGTTTTGCCAAACAAAATCTGACTTGAGAAAGGGGAGTAAAGAATATATTTAAAGTAATGATTATAGTGATTGACTCTGGGGTTTAAGAACATAAGGGTCAGGTGAGTAGGATCAATGGATTTGAAAGTCCAAATGGGAATGAAAGATTATTGGGGTCGGAGTAATAGAGAGAGTGACAAATATTCATGTGCTTGGTCACAAAAGGCTAGCAAATAGGGTTTAAAACAACAGCTAGAGTTTGCGAGTATTAATAACTGGGGGAACAGAGGTTGTCCAGTCTTAAAGCTATGGGAAACACAATCAAAGATAGGCTTATTGAAGCAGGTTTTCACTAAAAGACCAATACGTCAGACAAATAAGCAGAAAGAGAAAGGTTACTGTCAGACAGAGAAAATACAACATACACATGTAGAGATGGGAAAAAAAGTCTGAGGAAGCGGTCCATCCATGGGAACAGCACAAGACTTGCAAGGGAGGAAGTAACATCACTATGAAGGGTCCTGTATGGCATGTGAAGGAGTTTGCGTCTTATCCCAAGAGGAAGCCAACTGAAGGGTTTTGAACAGGAGAAGAACGTTAGGTTTCACTCCAAAAGATAACTCTGACAGCAAAGGGAGGACAGAAGTGGAAAGGAAAGAGCGAGAGACAGAAAGGAAGCTAAGAGACAAATGAAAAACAGAGACACAGGTCAGACACAGAAGGAGTTAGGGGGAAGAAAAAGGGTCAGGATAGAAAAGATATGCAAGAGATAAAGTCAAGAGAACTTACTGTCTGAGGGGATTGGAAAGTGGAAGAGGTCCAGATTTCTATCCCAAGGGAAAGGGTAAAAAGTCAGAAGGAAAGGCAAAGTTAGTAGGTACAGGATAAGTTATGTTTGAAACTCTCAAATAGAGCTAGCCACCTCACTGACAGAGCCTCACAATCCTGGGCCCTCAAATATTGGCTGAATGAAGAAACAGATACATAGGTCTGTAGTTCTGAAAGATCTGACTGAACATCATGTGTAAGTTGTTAATGAAACCTCACTCTAAGAAAATCAGAATAAAGTTACATGATTAAGATAGAATAATCCATGTAAACTCATGACTTGAGAGAGACATTTGCCCTTCCCCAGCTCTGCCACTAGGACAGGAACCAATTGCAAGGAGAGCACAGAGGTCTGCTGCCAATCCTCAGGTGATCCCTAATGGGAGAATGAAAGGAACAGAGCTCCTTGGAGGAAGGCTAATTCAGATCTGGGGTAGGTGTAAGGGGTTAAAAAAAAGCAAACACCAGGTGGTCTGAAATAACCAGTTGTTACAGAAAGTAGGGATACTTTCAAAAATTCAAGGGCAATGGCAATGCTAAAGGACAAGGAAGCTGATGTACTTGAAGGGGCGCCCACTGGTCAAGTTGGACCACTTGATTATCCAAAAGGAAATTTTGTAATTAATTAGAGTAACTTGAGTTTGTGAAAGGCTGTAAGTCAATAATGATGAATGTAAATTCCAGGAGGACAGAAATGTCTTATTCATCAACAATTCCCCAGTGCTTAAAATAGTATCTAGTTATAAACAGTTCTCAATAAATTTGCTGAATGAATTCTCAAAAGAAGAGAGTCAATATTTTTAAAAACAACTATAATATAAAGGAAGGTTAACTATACCATCTCTTTAATCTTTTAATGATTTAATAAGTAGAAGAGTCTCAACAAATAAAGGGGTGTTTTCTATTAAGTATATATCTGCTTTTAAAGTTTGTGTTTCCAGGGGCCAGCCTGGTGGCCTAGTGGTTATTGGTGTGCTCCACTTTGGCGGCCTGGGTTCAGTTCCCAGGTATGGACCTACACCACTCATTAGCCATGCTGTGGTGGCAGCCCACATACAAAATAGAGAAGACTGGCCACAGATGTTAGCTCAGGGCCAATCTTGCTCAGCAAAAAAATAATAATAATAAAAGTATGTGTTTCCACAGTAGAAGCACAAAGAAGGGTAAATACAAGAAACTATGAATAAGCCAAAGAGTGTAAAAAAAGAAGGAACTGTAGGAGCTGGCCCAGTGGCATAGCAGTTAAGTTCGCACTCCACTTTGGCAGCCCGGGGTTCACAGGTTCAGATCCCGGGCGCAGATCGACACACCGCTTGTCAAGCCATGTTGTGGCAGTGTCCCATATATAGTAAGATGGGTACGGATGTTAGCTCAGGACTAATCTTCCTCACCAAAAAAATTAAAAATAAATAAATAAATAAAAAAGAAGGAACTGTACCCAAAACAGAAAAGAAATAATGGATACCCCTGGTCAGCCAAGTTACCAAGTATAAAAAGGGTCCAATACTTAAATCAACACTAACAAAGTAGAAGGAAGCTTCAAGAATGAGTTATAAAAGACTTGGTCTACCATCCTAAACAGGAAAGCTAACTCACCAACCCAACTCCTTATCTCCAGGAGATGAGGCCTCTAGATCAATACTGTCCAGAACCCAGGAGATGAGGCCTCTAGATGAACACTTTCCAGAACTTTCTGCAACAATGGATATGTCCCAGACCTCCACTGTCCAATGTGATAGCCACCAGCCGCACACGGCCATTGAGCAACTTGAAACATGGCTACTGTGACGGAGAAACTGGATTTTCAGTTTTATTTAATTTCAATTAACTTCGATTTAAATAGCCACAGGTGGCTAATGGCTAGTAGACTGGACAGAACAGGCTTAGAGAATAAGAGGATACAATATTTGAGGGAAAGGCATCAGGTTGCAAGAAAGTAAAATCTATATATTATTCACATGAAGTAAAGTAGAACTCTATCAAGAAAGCTCATCTGCTCTGGTTTGAATCACATTGGAAGAAATAATCAGGTCTTGGGCTATGAGAAAGAGGGAAAGGTGGGGGGAATCAATCTTATAATCTTAGGTCGTCTGAGAAGGATTTTTTTTTTTCCCTTTTGGGTCTCATAAAACTTTCTTAACATATTAAGGTATCAAAATAACTATTGCTTTACTCCTAGGAGATTCAGAAACAAGAAAAATGAAATGACAAATCCACTGTGCAGATATTTTAGAATAGCCTACGGTTTTAATTTAGTGAAAAGTTTTCTGACAGCTGAATTTGATTTTAACTACTGCATTATAGATCATTTAATCTATAATCTTAATCTGTATTATAGATTACTTACAAGAAATTCAATGAAGTTTAGCATCAATTTTAATCTCTTTACCTTTCAGGCAAAGAGTAAAAAACACTCTAATAATTAGCAGAATAAAAAATTGGCATGACATTTATGGAGGGATAATCTGACAATATCTACCAATGTTTATACCCTTTAACCTAGAAATTTCACTTCCAAGAATTTTTCCTACAGATGTACGTTAAGCTATATACATGAGTATGTACTTTTCCTACTTGAATGTGTAAGCTACATGGGGGCAAGGATGAATTTGTTTTGTTTACTACTGTATTCCCAGAACACGCCTACTATATAGTAGGTACTCAATAACCATGTGTTGAATGACTAAGTAGAAGAACGATTTTGAGAGGTGATGTATGTACAAAGTTATTTAGGACAGCACTTCTTATATACACAGAAAAAGAAAAGAAATAACATAAATGCTTAGTTAAGTAAATTACGGCACATCCATATAATGCAATTCTATTCAATGGTAAAATAAAGAATGATGACGCTCTTTATGTTAAGATATAGAATGATTTCAATATACTACCATTAAGTTTTTTTTTAAATTAGGAACATATACACGTATTGGCTTAGAATTTCTCTGGAAAGATACAAGAGATTGGTAACACTGGTTGTCTCAAAAGGGGTGAATTAGGGGCCAGGGCAAGGGTGACAGGGAGAGGTAGCACTGCACATCCTTTTTTGGGAATGGGAATATATTACCTTTTTAAATAAAATTTTTAATAGATTGTTAAAGTCTAACATATTAGATTTAATAAACTGAGCATTAACCAGAACATAATGGCATAATGTTTCTCCCCAAAAAGATAAATGGAATTAAAGATCCTAATCAACATGACATGTGATAACTTAAGCTATAGGCGTGCAGATGAGAACTGTTCAAGGATGGTGTATACTACATGAGAAAGGAAGAAAGCCAAGGATGGAATTCAAAAACATTGGTATTTAAAATATGATGTATGGAAAAAAATTAAATACAGAAGTGGAAGATGAGTTTGCATTTTATGCTATAAGCAACAGACAGTCATTTAAAATTTTTCTTTTGGTAAACTGAAGTTTTACTTTTGATGAAGTCCAATATATCCATTTTTTCTTTTATATTTAGTTCTGTGTGTCTTCTCTTGGAAATCTTTGCATGCGCCAATATCACGAATATATTCACCTACTTTTTTTCTAGAAGGTTTATAGTTTTAGCTAGAAATGCATTAGTTCTTTTTAACTACTACATTCCTCTAATATCCATTTCTAACTTTGAAATAAATAGGACTGATAATTTGGCCTATTTTTTTAAGTTTATAAGTTTTAGAATTAAACACTTAGTATGTGGGCCTTAAATTATTATAAATGAACAGAACTAACAGTATGTGGTGTGCAGCGGGTCAAACAGATTAACACAACATTACACTGGTGAATTTCCAACTTCTGGCTTGTTAATTCATCCATGTCATTATTGTAGTCTTTTTTTTTTTTTGGAAGCCTTTAGTAAGAAAAGAAGTGATACGTTTTACTCTTTAAAAGACAGACTACAAAAGATGTTCCTGATGCAGTGTCTCAGACTGATTATTTGTTGAGTTAATGGATGATTAATAAATTGATACTCAATTTCTCTTTGACACATCAAATAACTGAGATTCTTACAAAATTGTCATCTTTACTAACTTATATGAGTGTAATGTAAAGAACTGGCAAACCTGTACTTCTTCACGTTCCTTTTTATCTGGAAAACTTCTGGCAACTGTAGTATACTTTTCAAAAACTTTGCGTTCTTTTTGTAGCTTCCTCATTTCCTCCTTTTTAAACTCTTCTATTCGAGCTAATTCTTTCGCTTTCTGTTGTTCAAAGTCTGCCATTTCTTTCCTAAAATGACAAAACCATGTTATCATCTAAGCGACCATCTCAATATAGTAATCCACATGGGGTGCCAAAATGGAACATGGTGACAGCCTGTAATTGAAGAGCTGCTAGTTTTGGCAAATCCATCTTCAATCCACAGTACTATAATAACAGTCAATTAACTCAATAAAGCATTCCTCCAACAAGCAGTCATTGAGCACCTACTATGAATCAAGCACTACACTAGGTACTAGAGAAACCACAGTCAAAATAATAAACATCTATACTCCAATGAAGCTTCTTACATTCTAATGGAAGAGACAAATGATGATAAACAAGATAAATAAGTAAAATATATGGGACAATAGAAGTGTTAAAGAAAAAAATAAAGCAAGAAATGAGTTCGGAAATAGGGTAGAAGACTGAAATTATGGATGGGGTCATCTTGCTGAGATAATATCTGAAGTAAAACCTGAAGGAAGTGAGAGAACAGCCATGAGGACGTCTGAACAAAACAGGTCAGGCAGAAGCAACACCACATGCAAACTCTTGAGGCAGAAATACTCCTGACGTGTTCAAAGAATAGGCAGGAGGCAGTGTGGCTAAAAGAGAGTGGGCAAGAGACAGAACAGCAGGATAAAATGTCAAAATAAACCACAAAAAAAAACCCAGAGGCCCAGATTAATTAGAGTCTTATACACACCACTGTAAGGACTTTGCTATTTAGCTTAAGAGAATGTCAAGTGGAGGAACTGTCATAACCCAGGTTCATTCTGGATGCTGTGTTAAGAGCACAGGGAGAGTGACATCAGCAAGATGGTGGAACAGGAGGTCCATGGCTCACATCCTCCCACGCAAACAACAATCTGACAGCCATTCATGGAAAAAAGTGCTTTTGTTGGAGCTGTAGAATTCAGGTAGGAGGCTGAAAAATGCCAGTGAAGCCTAAGATCAAGGACAGCCACTTTGAGAAGACAGGCCTCTACCCCAGTGGCAGGCTTACTAAATGTCGGCCAGGCTGTAGATCAAAAACAGCCTGGTCCCCCTGTGGACTCAGCTCCAGCCCCATCTGCCAAAGGACCGTGGAGAAGCCATGCCCATCTGTGCCCCTGGTAACAGGCTCACAGACCTCAGTCCCAACTATGGATCCTGAAACAGCCCTGTTACCCAGCTCCAACCCTAATCTACTGTAGTACTGGAGGTAATCCTGCCCACTCAGGGAACCAGTAGGATACCCAGGGGCCCAACAGGATGCTCAGGAACCTGGCAGGAGTCACACCAATCGTGACCCCTGGTAACAGACTCATTGCCTGCAGACTCAACAGTGGGCCCAAAAGCAGCCCCATGACTTAGCTCCAGTCCTGCCTGACTGTGGTCCCAGAAGCAGTCCTGTCCAACTGGGGATCCAGCAGCAACCACACTTGCCTGTGCCCCTGGTAACAGTCCTGCCAACTATGGACCCCATTTTGGATGCAGAAGCAGCCATGTGATCTGGCTACAACCCCACTAGATCTGTGATCCTGGAGGCAGACTCATCAGTCCAGGGATCTAGCAGGAGAAGGTCTTTACCTACAACACCAATCTGTAAAGACAGAAAGAGGTGTTTGCTCTTTCAAATGCAAAGACCTCAACACAGGCTACAGAGATCGCAAAGAATCAGGCAAACGTGACACCACCAAAGGAAACTAATAAAGCTCCAGTAACCAATTCCAAAGAAAGGGAGAAATACAAATTGCCTGACAAAGAATTCAAAATAATTGTTTTAAGGAAGCTCAGCAAGCTAAAAGAGAAAACAGATAAACAACAGGAAAACAATACATGAAACAAAATGAGACATTCAACAAAGAGATGGACATCATAAAAAAAGAACCAAACAGGACGTGAGCATCATGGCAGAGTGAGATTCCCTCTTTGAATCTCTGCCCCCTACGACACAACGAAAACATCATTCACATTCCAACAGAGCTCAATCAAACACTACGAAGGACTTCTGAGAAACCCCTGCTGCCATACATCGGACCGTGGAGGCGCGGGAAGCACAGGAGGACGGGAGAAGAGGTAGGAGATTGTACTCCCCCTCCCCAATCAATCGGCAAAGACAGCGCGGTTCGCAGACAGAGGGGGGAGGGGCGGCACACAGCAGGGAAAACTATCGCCATCCAGGTGCTCTCACAGACTGTCGCGAGATCCCCACTGGGAAGCGACGACGGACTGTTTAGGGGGTGTAGCAAACACCCTAAGAGAGCCAGAAAGGAAACCCCAGGGTCAAGCAGGAGAAAGAGAGGACCCCTCCCCACACACACCCGGCGTTTCAGCATAATCCCTCCGGGGGCTGCAGCTGCCTCAGAGCAAACCGCTCGCGATCTCCATCTAGTGGCAGCAGGGGGAAACTGCAGGACCAAATTATCATGAGGGGTAAAAATAAGGATGTCCCCGTCGGATCCTTGCGACAATTTGCCAGGGTTACAGACCAAAAGGAAAATGACAAACACCCAGAAACCAACCCTGAAGGCACAGAATTTGATAACCTGAATGACAGAGAATTCAAAATAGCTATCATAAACAAACTCAACGAAATACAAGAGAACACACAGAAACAAATCAACGAATTCAGGGATTATGTCACAAAAGAGATTGAAACCCTAAAGAAAAACCAATCAGAATTATTGGAGATGAAAAACACAATGAACGAGATAGTGGAAAAAATGGAGTCTTTAAAGAGCAGAACTGACAATATGGAGGAACGAATTAGCACTATTGAGGATAGCCATGCAGAAATGCTCCTGATAGAGGAGGAGAGAGAGCTAAGACTAAAAAGAAATGAAGAAATTCTTTGAGAAATCTCAGACTCAATGAGGAAAAGCAACATAAGGATAATAGGTATTCCAGAAGGAGAAGAAAGAGAAAAAGGAGCAGAGAGTTTGTTCAAAGAAATAATAGCTGAGAACTTCCCCAACCTAGGGAACGAGAGGGAAATAACAGTGAACGAAATCAATAGATCACCTAAATATATAAACAGGAATAAAAAATCATCTCGCCACATAGTAGCAAAATTGAAGAATACCCGTGACAAGGAAACAATATTGAAGGCAGCTAAACAAAAAAACAAAATAACATACAAAGGAAACCCCATCAGGCTCTCAGCTAATTTCTCGACAGAAACTCTACAGGCTAGGAGAGACTGGAATGATATGTTCAAAATCATGAAAGACAAAAACCTTCAGCCAAGAATACTTTATCGAGCAAAAATATCCTTCAAATACGATGGAGAAACAATAACTCTCCCTGATAAACAAAAGCTAAGAGAGTTCGTCACCACAAGACCCCCACTAGAAGAAATGCTCAAGAAGGCCCTTAGGCCTGAAAAAAAACAAATGAGAAAGGGGATACAAAGATTTCAACCAGGAGAAAAGCAAGGAGACTAAACCAGAACAAAATACAGTTGGATAACATCAAAAATTAATTCAAGCTCATCACTGGAAACACACATGACACAATCTGGAATAAAGAGATAACAAATAAGGAGGAGAAGAGGTAAGGGATTGAATCGACCCAGCCTCAGGAAAAAGGAGGCATCTGAAAATGTACTTTCTTATCCAGGAGATCGCTTATATAAACCGCACGGTAACCACTAAACAAACAACCAGAAGAGAACCACACATGATAAATAAAGAGAAAACCAAGAGAATGAGCATTCAGAAATACCAAATTGAATTTGCAGTCCGAAACACAAGGGACAAGAAACAAAGGAAATGCAAAAGAACCAGAAGATGAACAATAAAATAGCAACATTAAACCCTCATATATCAATAATCACTCTAAATGTAAATGGATTGAATTCTCCAATCAAAAGACACAGAGTGGCAGGATGGATTAAAAACCAAGATCCAACAATCTGCTGCCTCCAGGAAACACATCTCAGCTCTAAAGACAAACACAGACTCAAAATAAAAGGATGGAAAACAATACTCCAAGCTAATGGCAAACAAAAGAAAGCAGGGGTAGCCATACTTATATCAGACAAAGTAGACTTCAAGATAAAAAAGGTAATGAGAGACAAAGAAGGGCAATATATAATGATAAAAGGGATACTTCACCAAGAAGACATAACACTTATAAATATCTAGGCACCCAACACAGGAGCACCAAAGTACATAAAACAACTGCTAAAAAACCTTAAAGAAGATATTAACAATAACACAGTAATAGTAGGGGATCTTAATACCCCCCTTACATCAATAGATAGATCATCCAGACAAAAAGTCAATAAGGAAATAATGGACTTAAACGAGAAACTAGACGCAATGGATTTAATAGATATATACAGAGCACTCCACCCAAAAAAAGCAGAGTACACATTCTTCTCAAGTGCACATGGAACATTCTCAAGGATAGACCATATATTAGGAGACAAGGCAAACCTCTATAAATTTAAGAAGATTGAAATCATTACAAGCATCTTCTCTGATCATAATGCTGTGAAACTAGAAATCAACTGCAAGGAAAAAACTAGGAAAGGGACAAAGATGTGGAGACTAAACAACATGCTACTGAACAACCAATGGGTCGTTGATGAAATTAAAGGAGAAATCAAAAGCTATCTGGAGACAAATGAAAAGGAAAATACACCATACCAACTCATATGGGATGCAGCAAAAGCAGTCCTGAGAGGGAAATTCATAGCAATACAAGCTCACCTTAACAAACAAGACAAATCCCAAATAAATAACCTTAAATTGCACCTAACAGAGTTGGAAAAAGAAGAACAGACAAAGCCCCGAATCAGCAGAAGGAGGGAAATAATAAAAATCAGAGCAGAAATAAATGAAATTGAAACCAAAAAAACAGTAGAAAGGATCAATGAAACAAAGAGCCGGTTCTTTGAGAAAATAAATAAAGTTGACAAACCCTTAGCCAGACTCACTAAGAAAAAAAGGGAGAAGACTCAAATAAATAAAATTAGAAATGAAAGAGGAGAAATTACAACAGACACCACAGAAATACAAGGGATTATTAGGGAATACTATGAAAAACTTTACACCAACAAATTGGACAACCTAGAGGAAATGGACAAATTCTCGAACG
The DNA here is from genome assembly GCA_031878705.1 of Tapirus indicus. Taxonomy (NCBI): domain Eukaryota; kingdom Metazoa; phylum Chordata; class Mammalia; order Perissodactyla; family Tapiridae; genus Tapirus; species Tapirus indicus. The sequence continues at coordinate 87,224,279 of CM062930.1, read as the reverse complement.
CGTACAACCTCCCAAAACTGAATCAAGAAGAAATAGAGAATCTGAACAGACCAATCACAAGTAAAGAGATTGAAACAGTCATCAAAAACCTCCCAAAAAATAAAAGCCCAGGACCAGATGGCTTCCATGGAGAATTTTATCAAACATTCAAAGAAGATTTAGCACCTATCCTTCTCAAACTATTCCAAAAAATAGAGGAAGACGGAATACTTCCCAACACATTCTATGAGGCCAACATCATGCTGATACCAAAGCCAGACAAGGACAATACAAAGAAGGAAAACTACAGGCCAATATCGCTGATGAACATAGACACAAAAATCCTCAACAAAATACTGGCAAACCGAATACAGCAATACATCAAAAAGATCATACACCACGATCAAGTGGGATTTATACCAGGGACACAGGGATGGTTCCACATCCGCAAATCAATCAACGTGATACACCACATTAACAAAATGAATAAAAACCACATGATCATCTCAATCGATGCAGAGAAGGCATTCGACAAGATCCAGCATCCATTTATGATAAAAACTCTCAACAAAATGGGTATAGAAGGAAAGTACCTCAACATAATAAGGGCCATATATGACAAACCTACAGCAAACATCCTACTCAACGGGGAAAAACTGAAAGCCATTCCTTTGAGGACAGGAACAAGACAAGGGTGCCCACTCTCACCACTCTTATTCAACATAGTACTGGAAGTTCTGGCCAGAGCAATTAGGCAAGAAAAAGGAATAAAAGGACTCCAAATAGGCAATGAAGAAGTGAAACTCTATTTGCAGACGACATGATCCTATACATAGAAAACCCAAAAAATTCCATCGGAAAACTACTAGAAACAATCAACAACTACAGTAAAGTGGCAGGGTATAAAATCAACTTACAAAAATCAATTGCATTTCTATACACTAACGATGAAACAACAGAAAGAGAACTCAAAAAGACAATCCCATTTACAACTGCAACAAAGAGAATAAAATATCTGGGAATAAATTTAACCAAGGAGGTCAAAGACCTATACAATGAAAACTTTAAGACACTATTGAAAGAAATCGAGGAGGACATAAAGAAATGGGAAAATATTCCATGCACATGGATTGGAAGAATAAATATAATTAAAATGTCCATTCTACCCAAAGCAATCTACAGATTCAATGCAATCCCAATCAGAATCCCAATGTCATTCTTCACGGTAATAGAACAAAAACTAATGAAATTCGTATGGGGCAACAAAAGACCCCGAATAGCTAAAGCAATTCTGAAAAAAAAGAACAAAGCTGGAGGCATCACAATCCCTGATTTCAAAATTTACTATAAAGCTACAGTAATCAAAACAGCATAGTACTGGTACAAGAATAGACACACAGATCAATGGAACAGAATTGAAAGCCCAGAAATAAAACCACACACCTATGGACAGCTAATCTTCGACAAAGGAGCAAAGAACATACAATGGAGAGAGGGAAGTCTCTTCAATAAATGGCGCTGGGAAAATTGGACAGCAACATGCAAAAGAATGAAAGTAGACCATCTCCTATCGCCATATACAAAAATCAATTCAAAATGGATCAAAGACCTGAAAGTGAGACCTGAAACTATAAAACTCCTTGAAGAATATATAGGCAGTACACTAATTGAGATTGGACATAAAGGGATCCTTTCAGATTCCATGTCTACTTGGACAAGGGAAACAAAAGAAAAAATAAACAAGTGGGACCTCATCAGACTACAGAGCTTCTACAAGGCAAATGAAGCCAGGATCAAAATGAATAAACAACCCACCAGCTGGGAGAAAATAGTTGCAAATCGTTTGTCCGACAAGGGATTAATCTCAGTAATATATAAAGATCTCATACAACTGAGCAACAAAAAAACAAACAACCCGATCAAAAAATCGGCAGAGGATATGAACAGACATTTTTCCAAGGAAGATATACAGATGGCCAATAGACACATGAAAAGATGTTCAACATCACTAATCATCAGGGAAATGCAAATCAAAACGACACTGAGATATCACCTTACACTGGTTAGAATGGCTATAATCACAAAGACAAATAACAACAAATGCTGGAGAGGTTGTGGAGAAACGGGGACCCTCATTCACTGCTGGTGGGAATGCAAACTGGTGCAGCCTCTATGGAAAACAGTATGGAGAGTCCTCAAAAAATTAAAAATAGAAATACCGTATGATCCAGCAATACCACTCTTGGGCATCTACCCAATGGACGTGAAATCAACCATCACAAGAGGCGTATGCACCCCTATGTTCATTGCAGCATTATTCACTATAGCCAAGAAGTGGAAGCAACCCAAGTGTACTGATGATTGGTTAAAGAAGATGTGGTATATACATACAATGGAATACTACTCAGCCATAAGAAAAGACACAATTGTCCCATTTGCAACAACATGGAAGGACCTAGAGGGTATTATGTTAAGTGAAATAAGCCAAAGAGAAAAGGACAGACACTGCATGAACTCACTCATATATGGAATATAAGTGAACACACGGACAGAGAGAACTGATTGGTGGTTACCAAGGGGAAGGGGGGTGGGGGGGCACAAGGGGTGAAGGGTTACATCCACAAGGTGACGGACAAACAAAAATGTCCAACTAAAACCCCACAGTGTTATAAACGAAGACATCAATAAAAAAAAAAATGGAGGGGAAAAAAAAAAAAAATGAACCAAACAGGGGGCCAGCAAGGTGGCATAATGGTTAAGTTTGTGTGCTCCACTTCGGCGGCCTGGGGTTCGTGGGTTCGGATCCTGGGCACAGACCTATGCACCACTTATCAAGCCATGCTATGGCAGCATCTCATGTATAAAGTAGAGGAAGATGGGCACACATGTTAACTCAGGGCCAATCTTCCCCACAAAAAAAGAGGAGGATTAGCAGCAGATGTTACCTCAGGGCTGATCTTCCTCACAGAAAAAAAAAAAGAACCAAACAGAAATTCTGGAACTGAAGAATACAGTAAATAAAGTGAAAAAATGCAATAGAAAACTTTAACAGCAGACTCAATCATGCAGAAGACAGAATCGGTGAACTCTAAGACAGGTAATTTGAAGTTATCCAGTCAGAGGAGAAAAGATAAAAAAAGAATAAAAAAGAGCGACGAAAGCCTATGGGATTTATGGGATACTGTCAAACGAACCAATATACGCATTATGGGAGTCTCATGAGGAAAAACCCACACAAAATTTGACAAACCCTTAGACAGACTAAGAAAAAAAGAAGACTCAAATAAAATCATAAATGAAAGAGGAGACATTACAACAGATGCATCAGAAACAAAAAAGATATTATGAACAATTATACTCCAAAATATTTGATAACCTAGAAGAAATGGATAAATTCCTAGAAACATACAACCTACCAAAACTGAATCTAGAAGAAATAGAAAGCCTGAACAGACCAATAATAAATAAGGAGATTGAATCAGTAATCAAAAACCTCTCAACAAAGAAAAGTCCAGGACCAGATGTCTTCACAAGTAAATTCTACCAAACTCTCAAAGAAGAATCAATACCAATTCTTCTTAAACTCTTCCAAATAAGGAAGAAGGAACACTTCCAAACTCACCTTATGAGGCCAGTATCACTTTGATACCAAAGCCAGACAAAGACACCATGAGAAAGGAAAACTATAGGCCAATATCTCTGACGAATATAGACGTAAAAATCCTCAACAAAACACTAGCAAACCAAATTCAACAGCACATTAAAATGATTATACACCATGACCAAGCAGGATTCATCCCTGGGATTCAAGGTTATTTCAACACACGCAAATCAATTAATGTGAGGTAACCTGGTGTACCCACTGTGAAAAACTATGGCAGTTCCTCAAAAACTTAAGTATAGAATTACCATCTGATCTAGCAATTCTACCCCTGGGCATATATCCAAAAGAATTAAAAGTAGAGACTTGAGCAGATATTTGTACCAATGTTAACAGCAGCATTATTCACAATAATCAAAAGGTAGAAACAACAAAAATGTCCAGCTGCAAGCCAGGGAGTGCAAAGGATTGTTAGCAACCACTAGAAGATAGGAGAGAAAGCACAGCTCTGTGGACGCCTTGACTTCAGATTTCTAACCTCCAGAACCATGAAGAAATAAATCCCCACTGTTTTAAGCCACTCATTTTGTGTGTACTTTGGTACTTACACTTACAGCAGCTCTAGGAAATTAATACACTGGCCAAGGTAGCAATTGAATTCATGGCTCCACAATGCTTTTCAAATTTCAATTTATGATCTCATCACTAAGAGAATTCTCCTTTTAACACATCTTTAATCACAATGGGTCATTTTATTTAATTAAAAAATTCTTATGTGGTATAGATTTCAATTCCTTTTCATTTATACTGTTGGATTGATAAAAATTGTTTCAAATATTTAAGATATAACCTTAAGGATATAACAATCACTGTATATTTTTTCCCAACTTATAGATGGAAACCTACCTGAGTTTTTCCAAGGCACTTTCTCGTTTAATGCGAAGTTTAGCTAAAGATGTGTTCTCAGCTTTAAATTTTTCTATTTCCATTTCCAATTCAATAACCTTCTCTCTCAAAACTTGAGATCGAGCACTGTCACCTATAAAATAGGCCATAAATATTAAACTTCACAAAATACTGAACTTCAAAACTTCAGCAGCAAAAACACTAGCTAGCTCTATTAACACTAAGAGCCAAAAATATGGTAAACACCAATACAATTAAAATGCAATGCTTCCAATAACAAAAAGAAAAAAAAAATCATATTGGCCTAACTTTCCACATGAAACCATCTAAACTGATTTTTATTTATTTATTTTTTGTGTGAGGAACACCAGCCCTGAGCTAACATCCATTACCAATCCTTCTCTTTTTTGCTAAGGAAGACTGGCCCTGGGCTAACATCTGTGCCCATCTTCCTCTACTTTATATGGGACGCCTCCATGGCATGGCTGACAAGCAGCGCGTCAGCCAGCGCCTGGGATCCAAACACGCGAACCCCGGGCTGCCAAAGCACAACCTAAACCGCTGTGCCACCGGGCCGGCCCCTGAAACCATCTAAGTTTTAAAAAGAGTTAAAATTGGGGGCTGCCTGGTGGTGTAGTGGTTAAGTTCGCACATTCCGCTTCAGTGGCCCAGGGTTCGCAGGTTCAAATCCCAGGCGCAGACCTACACACTGCTCATCAAGCCATGTGTGGTGGCATCCCATATACAAAATACAGGAACATGGGCACAGATGTTAGCTCAGAGCCAGTCTTCCTCAGCAAAAAGAGGAGGACTGGCAACAGATGTTAGCTCAGAGCCAAGCTTCCTCACACACACACACACAAAATCAAATTATTCTACCTCAAAAGAGTATCCAATCTGATAATGAATTAACATTATATATAAAAAGAAATCATTTAATAAATCAATTTTTTTAAAAAACCAATACATAAATTTAGCTTAAGGGGGCCAGCATGTGGTTAAGTTTGGGCTCCACTTCAGCAGCCCAGGTTGGGTTCCCATGCACGGACCTACACCACTCGTGGGCAGCCATGCCGTGGCAGCGTCCCACATACAAAATAGAGGAGGACTGGCACAGACGTTAGCTCAGGGCGAATCTTCCTCAGCAAAAAAAGAAGAAGAAAAAAGAAAAAAAGCTTAAGAACATGAATAAGTAATTCACAAGAGATCTAAAACACTAATCAACACCAATATCAAAGTTTACCCCCCACTAATCAAAAAAATACAAATTAAGACTTTTTTCCATATCAAATTTGCTATTTAAAAGAGTGAAATACTTCTGTCCTTCAACTATCCTTTTGGAAAATAAATCTGATTTACATCACAAGACTAAAATACCCATATCTATCCTTTGACCCTGTTATTCTACTTCTAAAAATCTGGTTTAACACACCTATAAAATTATACAAACAGTTTTGCACAAAAATATGCATTACAGTGTTATTTCTAATAGTGAAAAATAATTTAAGTGCTAACATTAAGGAAATTACTGAATAAAATTATGCTACATTCATATAATGCTCTGCAACCATTTTTAAAGTACAAAGAGTTTAATGATATGGCCAATGCATATTATACACCTGGTCAAAAAGGATGAGTCAAGTTATAATATATGTTTCTATCATATTAAAAATACACAGGAAAAATGACTGGAAGGAAATATCCCAAAATGGTATTACAGTTACCTTTGGGTAGTTTAGTTATAAATATTTTTGCTTCTATACTTTACAGGCTTCCAAAATTTCTGCAAAAAGTACTACTTTTAAAATCAGAATATTTTTCTAAAATAGCTTAAGTTATAATTTATATTTTAAAGCATGCATGCTTTGCTAGGCATTCAGTTTACAACATAACGGAAAAGAGTTTTTCAACATAAGTTTAAAAAGTCTATCACATTAACTGAATACTATACAGCCATTAAATGGAAGGAGGCAGATGTGTATGTGTGTTAAAACAATCTTCAAAATTTATTATAAGCAAGCTGCAGAATGGTATATAAAAAGTGTGTTTTCATTTGTGTAGAAAGGAGGAGACTATATACACACTCACACATATGCTTACATATGCATGGAACCTTTTCTGAATACACAAATGAAATGGGAATACTGGTGCCTCTAGGGAAGGGGACTAAGAGCCCAGGTCTGGGGAGGAAAGGAAACATCAGTTTTACTGTATTTCTTCTTGGTCATATTCAGCAAGTTACTGCATGAGGTAGCAAAAAAATTAAGTAAAAAAAATGGTCATTAAAAAAAGTGTGCACACACAAAGGTTCACCCCACAGTAACACAAATCATAAATTGGATACTCCTTGGGTGTAAAAGAAACTTAAATGTTATCTCACTTTATAATAATTAATTTTAAAGCCGTTGAAATAGACACAGGCTTAAAATTTGAAAAATCTGAAATCACAATTCATCTAAATCTCTTATACTAGTGACTACCACATTATTTAGACCCATAAAACAAATCAAATTTTAACAAATCACCTACTAATTAGACTTCTACTGAGCAACTAGAAAGGTTAAGATTTTAACCATTATGACAACATACTGATAAAATAAATGTCAAATTTATAACATTCTGATACATATTTTATAATGCTCTGACTTACCAGGTGGTTGGTCTTGACTTATGTTTAACTTGGGTTCATTTTCCAAGTGTGAATCTGATTTTGGTTTCGGTTTCAAGGAAGGGAAGAATTTCATTATCAGATCCGATGTAGGAGGAGGACTTGTGCCTCTACTGGAAATGCTCAAGTCTTCTCCCTTCTTGACTGGGGCAACCTTCCTTTTTATTGTTTTGTCCAAGACACATATTTCACTCTTATCAGGGTTGGTTATCTGGGGAGTCTCGTAAATGGCTTCATTCCCAAGAATAACATCATGTTTAAATGAACTCTCTTCAAGGTCTGTCCAAGTTCTTTCATCATCAAAGTCAATTTTACTCATGCTTATAGATGAGGGTCTTCTTGAGGACTTGGAAACTTTATTTTTCAAGCTTTCCACTATGATAGACTCATCACTACTATAATCTTTATCAGACAAATCTAAATCAGCATCTCTCCTTTTATCTTCTTCTTGAGTCCCAGTGTCCCTAAAAGGTCCCTTACCATCACAGACTTGTGGACTCTCCTCTCTGCTGCTGAAACCCCTTTCTTTATCCTCTGTTGATGGTTTTATGGTAACATCAAGTTGTTCCTCAGAGTTAGTGCTACTGTCACTGTTCATAACACCTTCATCATCACTTGCATTCCACCTAGTTTGACTTTCAGAAGTGCTCATTTGTAACGCTTTCCTACTGACCTTCCATGACTGTTCCCTCAATCCATCAAGTGAGGACACTGAATCAAGTTGTTTGGGTGCAACTTCACATTCACCCTTATTTTCACATTCAGGATGGTCTGGATCCTCATTTTGGTTACACTGACTCATGGGATCTGATGTCGTCTTCTCCTGCTGCGCAGCTTTGACGGGGGTAGAAGACAGACGGTGACCTTTACAGATCTGTTGGTCCCTCTCTAAGATTTTCAGAACAAATGAGGAATTACTGGAAAATGATATTTCATCAGCAGCTTGTTCTAAAAACAAAAATTCATCTAATTCCAAGTTCTCCTTTTCCTTTTCTCGTTCCCAGTTCTCTAACTTTTTCTGAAGAGAAATGTCTAGAGAAGATTCTGGCTCTTTCAAGGTCTCACTTATCAGACTCTTAGAAGCCACACAGCTGACTGGCCCTGTTGGAAAGGGGGGTTTGTCTTTACCTTGAGTTTTATTCCAGACTTTGCAACCAATATCACAAGGTTTTGTAGACTCAGGTACATTTTCTTTATTATTAGATTCTACTTTTTTTCCTAATTTAATCTGGTCTCTAAATTGCCCATCACATTTCTTCCCTGCTGGTATTTTCCATCCTGATGGAGACAGACTTTTCCTATTATTATTCTTAAGCACTTTTGGCTTTTGACTGAGTGTGAAAGAACCACTTTTGGTTCTAGATTTATTGTTCTTTTTAACAGGAGGGTTCTCTGTACATAGTTCTTTATTTATAAGAGCCGTTTTCTGCTGGAATTGCTGTCTGTCTATTTTAAACACAGGTTGGTCCTCTGAAACACTCTGATTAGTCACTAGTTTACTTTCTCTCCCTTTCTGAAACTTAGATTTAGCATTAGTAAATCTAGCTAAACCTTCTCCTCGTTTTAAGAACGGTTGTTTTGGTTTTGCTTTGATTAGCAATGATCCTTCTGTTTCCTAAAATAAAAAAAAATTTGAATTATTTCTAGTATATCCAAGTAATCTCAAAGTTATTTTTAAAGCAAATTAAAAATAAATCTCTAAAGCCTTAGGCAATTTAATCAAAATAGTGGAAATGCTAACCCTTAGCTGTTTTTGTTTCAGTTCTTGTTCTTCCAACCGAATTTGTTCTTCTAAGTAGTCTTCAAATGTCTGTTTCTTTTCTCTAATAGCAGCTTTAATAGGCCTAATCATAAAAATAAAGTCATTTAATATGCAAATCATGATGTGGTGAATACTTTCCACTTAGTGTGCCTGATACAGACACCCCTGACTACACTGAGAACTAACCTTTCCCAAAGTCACAGACCCCGACTGAGAATCTACCAAAGGCTACAATCCTGCTCCATCTCCCAAAATACAGATGTATACAACACTCTACACGTGATTTGGACAAACCCTTCTGAAGTCCATCTAGTGCCCTTAGATTAATTTGTGAAGTAACATATTCATTATATAACTTCAAAATATATTTCAGAAGTAGTTCATTAAATACACATTGTTCAGTTAAGAAAGATCCTCAACAATGTTAAGGGGCTGGCCTAGTGGCTTAGTGGTTAGGTTCGCACATTTCGTTTCACAGTCTGGGGTTCGCCAGTTAGGATCCTGGGCATGGACCTACTCACCGCTCATCAAGCCATGCTGAGGTGGCGTCCCACATAGGAGAACTAGAAGGACCTACAACTAGGATATACAACTACGTACTGGGGCTTTGGGGAGAAAAAGAAAAAGAGGAAGATCGGCAACAGAAGTTAGCTGAGGGCCAATCTTCCTCAAAAAAAAAAAGAAAAAGAAAGATCCTTAACAATGTAAATAGAGCAACAATCAAAGTTGTTGGTCCATCCACAATGTATATTAAAATACTTGAAATATTTAAGAAAATCATAAACAATCTCAATACTGATATTTTATCTTTGTCATAAAATTTTTAATTCTGTAACCAGACTTCTGCAATTATAATTTATAAGTAACACCAAATGTGAGAGTCCAATATTTAATCTGTTTTTCTCTTTTCCAAAATAGGATTTACCTAACTATTTGAGAGAAGATTAATTTTATCCAGATATTTCTTGGAGGTGAAAAAAACTTGGCTCAATTCTTCTAATACAACATCAAAGCTACTTTAACTGATGTATCTCCCCAATCTCTTTCTGTTTCTGATAGTATGTGCTAAGTTGTATCTTCATCCTTACACTGAAAAGCATATTCAAGCAAAAACAAGAAAACTATGGATCTTTCAAATAAAGAAAGTGCTCAATAATAATGGCTGGCTATTATATTAAACTGTCACATTTCTTATTCCTTTCAACGTGGATGATACCTTTCTTCAATATTAACCACTTCTGAAGAATCACCAATTTTTTTTACGTTTGTATCATTCATCTCCTGAATCTGTTCCGTCATTTTCTCCCAACATGATAAAATACCTTCTCCTAGGATAAAAATTAGGAACAAAATCAAAAAAAGCAGATTAACATCTTAAAACTTGAGAATTTTACAAGTTACTATGCTAAAAAAATATTTAGCTAAAAGTAATGTATGCCAATGATTTTAGAACTCACAAGGATTTCTTTAATATGATAAAGAAAAACTACAAAACCCTAATGAAGACACGACATTCTTCAAAAGGTTAATGTTATCCAAAAAAAGTATAGGCTTTTCCAAATTAAAAAAGACTAGAGAGTTACAACTGAATGTAATACATGAACTTGACTGGATCCTGGTTTTTAAAAAAACATCTTTAAAAGACATTTTGGGGATAATAGGGGGAATTCTAAAATGGATTTGAATATTAAAAATTATCGTTAATGTCCCTAGGTATAATAATAGTATTGTGGTTATATAGAAGAACGTCCTAATTTTTACTTGATGTGTGCTGAAATACGTAAAATGATGTAACATAATGTCTGCATATTACTCACAATGAAATAACTTAGCAAATTATATATACATGTAGATATAGGTATAGATATAGATATAGATACACACATACAAATATATATATAGACAAAGTAAATATGGCAGAATATTAACTGTTGAATTTAGGTTGTGGGTATACTGGTAATCACTGCAGTGGTCTTTCAACTCTTCTGGATGTCTGAAATTTTCCAAAATAAAAGATTAGGGGAGTCTAACGTTTAAAAAATAGGAAAAAGACATTTGACCTTTCCATACCAAGGAATTACTATAAAATAAGATATTATGCACAAAGGTGCCCAATTCTAAATAGTAAACATAGACACCTTTTGTCATATTATTTTCTATAACTTACTCAAAAGACTATATTCACAAAAACACCATTAAAATTGAAAATTAAATTAAAATTTAAAATACTAGAAACAACTCAGTCTTATCACAAAGAACATTAAACACTGATATATTATTGATGACTAGCATAATGATGACAACCATTAAAATTATGGTTATGAAGACTATGGAACATACCATAATCATTTTCCATGTTGAGTGGGAAAAGAATACAATTTATTAAGCAATATCCTATGATACGCGAAAAGGGAGGGGTGGGGGCGCGCACAGAAACAGAACTTAAAAAAAAAAAGACCAGAAGAAAATATACCAGAAACACCACAAGAGCTCCATGAAGTCAGACATCAGACACTGAGGGCCAGTTCTCTGGCAGGAACAGACTGAGTGCTGGGAATACAGAGGTACAGTGAAGACAAACCAAGTCTCTGGGTTGGGGAGATTTCTTTTATGAGTAATAACTCCCATCACCAATCTATTTCTCACATTTCACGTCTTCTATCAAGTGCCCAACCACCACCACACACATTTTAAGTCAATCTCAAACTATTTCTAAGCTTTCAAAGAAAAATGGTACACACAGAACTCATTGCCTCCCTTTTTGAAGACCCCATACTACCATGCAAGGTTTAAAGTCAGCATGAATACTGCAATTGTTCTTAGAAAGTCACAAATTCTATGTCCGGTTCTACACCCAAACCAGGCTCAGTGGCTATGCAGCATGTAGGACCTCACAATTATAGCAGAAGGGGACAGGAAAAAAAAGCAGAAAAAACTCTTCTTGTCTTAGGACAACTTGGTAACACTGTTAGTTATAAGTAACTCACCGATAGGATGGTTTTGGTTTTCTTCCTTCAAATCATTTTTTTCCACAAGTGCTTCTTCATATTGTGCTTCATAAAACAAACTGGGAGAAGCACCACTTTTTGAAGTTAAGACAAAATCTTGATGAGTAGTTCTACAGAAGTTGTTTTGTTCATTGGCTAAAATGTTGGAAGTGCGCATTTTTTCTTGGGTTTGATTCTGGTAGATACATGAGGATAAGAAGGGTGTGGTTTTCTCTACAGTGGTTGAATTTCCTGGAGATCTGTACTTCTGGCTCTGATCATCAGGAAGTAGAGTCAAACCTTGCAATTAAGAAAATCAACAAAGCTGATGACCTTCTTTAACATTTTCTCTTCTGCCTGTTAGTGACCACTACCACAAAGTTTTCTCCGAAGTGATACAAGTATTTTTTTCTTACTTATTAGGAAACTGTGTTTAACAAAATCATGAAATTTTAAAATTCCAAAGTGCCCTTTGCCTAATTTTAATTAAAAGTATATTTATACTACGATTCATGTGCAAACATCGTGTACATGGCAGAGCTGCAGCACAGCCTAATTCTGGAAGGCACCATTCACGCTCCATCTATGAAGAGCACTGCTGGAGTTGTCAACTCTGCAGACCCATGACAAACAGATGCAAATAACAATGCAAATGGTTACAAATGATCTTAATTGTTCCCTAGTGATCAATAACTGCTCTGTGTCACAACCCATAAAAGTATCTTCCCTTTAGATTACCGTTAACATTTTGGTATCCTCAGGAGGTGGAATTATGGGTGACTTTTCTGCTTTGTACTTTTTTGTAGTTTCTAAATTTCTTGTATTACTTTTTGTCTGTTTAGTTTCTTAAGTCTCTGCTTTCAAAACAAATAAACAGAGAGAAGATTCCCCTTCTATATATCCCTAAGATACAATTCTTGGAGAGTAGATGGCAATACTAGCCATCTTGCCTGCTGCACCAGCCCCTCGAAATCCTGCTACTGTCCCTCTGTTCTCCCAGATTGTCTCAACTAAATTTAAAAGTAAAGACACAATGGGAAGTGTTTCATAAAAGAGCCGGGCCACATCCTCTCATACCCATCTACCTTACCCCCAGCCCACAAATAAAACTGAAATCAGGTAGGTCCTAATTGAATATTAGGTTCAACCTCCCTTCCTTTATAACAATCCTCCTCATTTAAATATTTTTGACTAATGGTCATCCCACTTCAGCCGACAGACGTCTTTGATAAAAGAGCAATATCTCAAAGTAGTAGTTCTCAGAGTGTGGTCTGCAAACCCCTGGAGGTCTCTAAGACCCTCTCGGGGCATCCACCAGTCAAATCTATTTTCATGAAATATTAAGACAGTATTTGCCTTTTCCACTGCGCTGAATATGCACTGACGGTGCAAAAGCAAGATGGAAGGTCCTGATGCCTTCACTCAAAAGCAGGACAGCAGGACAGCAACAACCGGCTGTGCCAGCGGTCACTGTTTACCATCGCCATGCACTTACAGTTAAAAAGGGTCACTTAAGAATGTCCTAGATAGAGGAGAAAAAGTATGAATTCTTTTATTAAACCTCAACCCTCGAGTACATGTCTTCTGAACATTCTATAGGACAAAATGAGAAGTACGCATAAAGCGCTTCTGCTGTAAACCAAGACATGGCTGTGTAATTTTTTGAGCTGTAAGCTCGACCAGCTACTTCTTTCAAGGACATCACTTTTACCTGAAAGAATAAACGACAAATTATGATGATTTAAACCCTGGTACTTGGCAGACATTTTCTCAAAAATGAAACAAGTGAGCCAGTCACTTCAAGGAAAATAACTGACAGTAATTGTTGCTAATGATAGTTTGAACTTGCAAGTAAAAATTCTATTTTAGAAATATGTCCACCACAAGCTTGACAGCTTTATGACACTTTAAGACTTTTATGATGAGATCCAGAGTGACACTAATGGATATAATTTTTTGATATTATATAATGAAATATGTCAATATTTTAAAGACCTATGTAACTCAGTAAACCACTATTTTCCAAATAACCAATGCACAATTTTACCAAATCATGCACGATGAAAGATCCATTCAAAATGCCAAGATATTCCAATATATTTTAATGTAATAGAGTACAAATAATTCATTAATATGATTTCATATTCTACACTGAGCATAATCGCTAAGAAATGACCACTTGTTGAGTTTGAGTGCAACATCAAAGAAATAACTGCAATTATTAGAAAAGGCTATTAAAATACTCCTCTCTCCTTTTTCCAATTACATATCCATGTGAGGCTGGATTTTTTTTCGCGTACTTCAACCAAAACAACATAACTCAAGAGACTGAATGCAGAAGTAGATACGAGAATCAGCTGAGTTCTTTTAATGCAGATGTTAGATTTTCAAAAACATAAAACAATCCCATTCTTCTAATTTTTTAGAAAAGATTTTTCATCAAAAAATGTGATAACATGTAACTGGTTATTATTGTAAATGAATTAGTTTTTCAATTTCTCAGTTTTAATTTCTAATACAGTAAATGTCAATAACTATAGTCCCCCATATGATAAAAGCTCTTTGGGGTCCTCCATAATTTAAGAGTGTTAAGGGGTCATGAGACTAAAAAGTGTGCAACCACTGCCCTAAAGCAACATAACTAAACGGGGCTAGTTCTTTTATTAATAACTTTGAAATGTGCTTCCCTATTGCTCTACCATAGTGCTATTTCTACCTTAAAACATATCGCAGGCTGGGGCCGGCATGGTCACGTAGTGGTTAAGTTTGCACACTCCGCTTTGACCGCCCGGGGTTCACCGGTTTGGATCCTGGGTGTGGACCGACACACCACTTGTCAAGCCATCTGTAGTGGCGTCCCATATAAAGTAGAGGAAGATGGGCACAGATGTTAGCCCAGGGCCAGTCTTCCTCAGCAAAAAGGAGGATTGGCAACGATGCTGGCTCAGGGCTAATCTTCCTCACATAAAAAAAACAAAGTATCACAGGCCGTTATTTAGGTGATCTTGATTATTCTTTTTATGTATTCCATAAAGGAACCCTGAACCATTCAACTATTTCAAGATGCACACCACGTTCTCTATACCGTCTAAGATGAACATCCAAATTCTCTACACCATGCTTCGTTTGCACCATGCACTTATCATCACCACCACCACTACCACCACTCTCCAGTCCCACCCAGCTACATTTTGCACACTCATTTGCCAATGTCTTTTCTCCCTTGTATTCTCAATGCCCAGTACAACCGCTTAACAGAAAAGGCACTTTCCTGAATCAAAAAAGTGTGTCCCCTAAAAGGTAGCAACAAAAAGCAGACACATTGCTCCAGCTCACTGTCTTCAAGCTATGGGACATAACCCATTAGTAATTTTATCATTAGGTGCAACAGGTAGGTAATGACTGGCATGTTTTTTAATGACATAGAATAGAATAAACAAAATAGAAAATCTCCTTGCTACATGCCAGGCACAACAATAAGGACTGATTTAGGAAACTTCTTTGAAATGAAGAGTCATGATTTAAAATGTTTTTGTTACTATGCAGTATGGTCAAAAAACTTTCAAAAGCACTGTTCCAGATCACATTTCAACAGGTCTTTTGCCCCTGATAAGCACATCATGCTTTCTATTAATTGATCCAACATGCAGCAAAAGAATTCTGTCACCTACTACCACAGAAAATATTTCTGGTTTGCTTCTTTAGCTGAACAGAATGGCTTTTACACATATTTACCTTTACGACCCAGAGCAGTTTTTCATTCATCAGGCAGAGGTTGTAAACCGGTAGCCCTCGGCCAAATTTGGCTCTAGATCTTCTCTTCTGCTAGGTCTCTTTAAAATTTTATTTTATAAACAGACGTGAATGCCTTTAAGCGGGGCACAAATGCTCCAGAATGGCACAGCTCCCACTTGCCCCAACTACACTACACTACTACCATTTCAGTTATTCGGCTGGCCCCTAAACAAACTGGAGTTTGCAACATATGATAAACAAATGGTAGAAATAACCTGTCAAACAACTAAAGGCAAGAAATATATGTAACTCTATCATTGTATTAACTGAAGACCCTACGTAAGCAAAAAATACCTGGGAGTGCATGTTGCCCAGACACCACTGTAAGCAGCCTCTCTTGTTCTTCCACGAGTCTTTGTAGCTGCTCTAACTGTTGCCTCTTCAGTTGTTCCTGCTTCTTCTGTTGTACTTCTTTCAGCTTTTTAAACATAAAATAACTTTATTAAACTAACTTTACATTTCTTTATGGACCTTTGCTCCTTACATTTATCTTAATCCCTGTGATCTCCCTTCTCATGTCTTCCCCAATAAAGAGTTTCAAAGAGGGATCCCTAAGTAACTAAATCTACCACTAAAACTCTAAAATCCAATTTTTTATGAGGAAAATCATATCGACGATCTCAACTAAGAAACAGAAAAAGTCATATGAATCCTTTGATTCTTAAAATAGGATAGGTATCAGTACATTTATGATCAACTTTTTCCCCTTAATATTTGATCAACTAGTTCTACTTTAGTTTTTACCAAATAAGGCAGAAACTTAAAGATATTGTTATCTTAAGTTTTATATTCATGACTTACATATTAAAAATGTTTTAATGTTTCATATTAGACAAAAGGCAAAATTTGGTATTTTGAGGATTTCACAGTAAAGGGGAAGAAAAAGAGAACCTGAAACAGGTTACTTTTCATCATAAATAGAAATCTGCAATAACACAAAGACATATTTAGGCCAAATTCTGTTTTACCTGTTCAAGCTTTTTGAAAAGCGGGTCTTTGTAAGCCACTTCTTTGAATTCACTTGCAAGATCCGAGATAAAGTCATTTTTGTTATCTTCCCATTGTCCAGGAGCATCCTGACTTGCCACTGTTGGTAGTCCCTCTTTAGTTAAAGGAAAGACTGTATGTGCTTCAAATTTATCTGGTGGTAGTTTATAAGGGCTGTTATACTCCAACTTTTGTTCTTCACGAAGTGAATCTTCTTCACGTATAAGGCTGAAACTATTTGAAAAATGTGTGGCTTTAACAGGAAAGTTGGTAGAAATGTTCACATTTGCTCGATTCTCTTCATCTGCTTCCAAAATAGGAAATCCACGATTTAATATGACCCCAGCCCGAGAAGGATTGGTCATCCACTGAGTTAAGAAGTTCTGCCCACTATTTAACTCTGAAGAGGTTGGCATCAGGAACATTTTAGTTCAATGACGCTATTGTATTTAAATAATGTAAAAGCTAGAAGAGCTAATAATTTGCAACACCTGTAGAAAGAAAACAGCCAACAAACAGTATTAGTTAAAGCTATTCTGGGCCGGTCCAGTGGCATAGTGGTTAAGTTCCCATGCTCCGCTTTGGCGGCCCCAGGTTCATCGGTTTGGATCCCAGGCATGGACGTACACACCGCTCATCAAGCCATGCTGTGGCAGCATGCCACATACAAAATAGAGGAAGACTGGCACAGATGTTAGCTCAAGGACCATCTCCCTCAAGCAAAAAGAGGAAAATTGGCAACAGATATTAGCTCAGGGCCAATCTTCTTCACCAAAAAAAAAAAAAAAAAGCTATTTTATCCAAACCTCAACCCAGCACAAAAATGTACTGAATATTTTACATGCAAAAGACTTTAACTAGCAAAGCAATTGGGCATTAAGCTACATGATTTTTAAAAGTCTTAAAAATATCCAAATTGAGTGGATCAAAAATCTAAATTCCTTTCTGATCTAATCATTCAATTGCTGATGACTTTACACAAGTGCTAGATCAGCTGACCTAAAATGATGGGAGCAAAAGCACCTTCTACACTATTGATTATCAAAAGAAAAAAAGCCACTATCAATATCAAATATTACTGACGTTAAGCACTTTCATGCTTCTGGCCCTAGTTCAGCATTGCTTCTTTGCCCAACTGGGGAGCCTGTGTTCTCCCTAGTTCCAGAACAAAAGTCACCACCACCCCTTGGCTTTAACTGACACTGTTTCCTGCTGCCCCTTCCTCCCTCATCTTCGTTCTAACCTTTCGCCCACCAGGCAGTCCCTCATCTCTATTCCCAGAGGTCTCTGACATCACTATTTCGGCATTCATCTCACTATTAGTGGTATTTTGCTCTTGTGTTCATAATCTACCCAGCTGTGAGTTCCCTGAAGATATCTGTACATTCACCATTGCCTAAGACCATTAATTCCTGGCAGATAGGAGAAACTTGATAAATACTTGATAAAATTAAGTTAAAATTAAATCTGAACTAAGGTTATATTACTGAAAATAAATTCAGTATTATAAAGTATTATTTGTGTCCATTCAATGTTCAACAATAAAAATTACATTGGCTCACACCATAGGACAGCTACTCTGCATGAATCATACTCTAAAATAACCAAATTCCTAGTATAACTCTGTCACAGTGCTATAGATAAATTTAAAGGAGACATCACAGACATTCCTCCTTTGTATGTCTGATTTTACTCAACTAACATTTATTGAGTTCTTAGTTGTGCCAAATACTGTTTTAGGCACTGGGTATATAACAGCAGTTAATAACTCAGAGTCTAGTGGGGAAAATTCACACACACAAGTAAATTATACAATACGTTAAATAGTATTAAGTGCTAAGGAGAGAAATAAAAGCCATGTGGGGAAATGAGATTGCCAGTTTAAACAGGATGGACAGGGAGGCTTCATTTAAAGAACAAAATTAAGGACCTGGTGGTGGAGAAGGAGTAAGTGGTGCAGCTACTAAGGGCAGAGCAAGACCCAGCCACCCAGACTTCAAAACCTTCATCTGCAGGATGACCCCCCACAATGCCCCATTCCTCCAGAAACCCACCAATTTTCACGGTCCCATCACCACTATCTACTTTGAATTCTCCAGGATTAATCTCTTCATGTGATTAAACCTATTTACATCAGTGACCATAAGAAGGCCCCGGTTCCCAAGCCACCTTTTATCTCTTATACTCTAGTCTCCATGCACATGCCTTATTCTGTCTCCACCTCCCAAGCATCCCCAATGCCAAAACACTCTCCATCACCAGCAAAATCTCCTATTATACTTAATCTCTTCTCTCACCGTCCTGAGAACACTTCTCCCTATTGAGCTCATACCCTTGCACTACTGGCCCTGAAAGTAGAATATCTGTTTTCCTTATTGTTCTTTTTTGCATCCAGACTATTCTCCCTTCCTCCACCACAAAAAGCACCCAATTTTGAAACTCATATGATCAGACTATATAACCTACACCTCCTCCTTTATTGTCTACCAAACCTCCAGAGGTCAGTGGGATCTTCCCCTTCATTCCTTAAAATTGTCTGGCAGAGCAAGTAGACGAGTTGCCATTAACTGAAACGCAGAAAACTAGGGATGAAACAGGTTTGGGGGAGTGAGAGATCAAAAGCTGAATTTAGGACATTTTAAGATGTCTATCAGACATCCCAGCAGAGACATCAGATAGGCAGCTAGACACACAAGAATAGAATTCATGGATGAGGCCAAGGCTGTGAAGCATAAATGTGGAAATTGTTAGCATATAGATGGTATTTAAAGCCTTGACACCAGATGAGATCACTAAAGGATTGAGGTCAGACAAAAAAGAGAAGGTGTAAAAAGTGTAGTGTCCTTGAAGCCAAATCAAGAAAGTGTTTTAAGGAAGAAAGGGTTGTGTTAAATGCTGTTAATAGATGAAGGGTGAGGAGGACTGACCTTGGAATTTAGCAAAGCAAAGGTCATGATACTTTCAATGAGAGTAGCTTCGGGGGGGGGGGGGTCACAAAAGCTTAACTGAAGGAGACACATGAAAGAATAAGAAATTGGAGACAGCTAATTCTTTCTAGGAGTTTTGTTATAGAGGGAAGGAAATAAGTAGAACCATAGCTGCAGAGGAAAGCAGGGTGAAGAGGGATTCTTTTTTTTTTTAAGACAGGAGAAATGGGGGCTGGCCCCATACCCTAGCAGTTGAGTTTGTGTGCTCTGCTTTGGCGGCCCAGCTTTGTGGGTTTGGATCCTGGATGTGGACCTACACCATTCATGAGCCATGCTGTAGCAGCAACCAATATACAAAATAGAGGAAGAGTGGCACAAATGTTAGCTCAGGGCGAATCTTCCTCAGCAAAAAAAAGAGAGAGAGAGAGAAATAAAGGCATGTTTGTAGGTCGATGAGGATGGAGATAGGAGAGAACTGCTATAGCCATGTCTTTGAGAGGAGATACGAGAGATCTAGTACCTAAGTGGAATGACATCACACTATTTTTCAGACAAAATTCTGACTTTAACAGTATGATGCAGCAAAATACATATAACCAAAGTAAAATGAAAAATGGCAATTTGGAAGCAAACAAATGTGTATTTAGCTTCATACCTAGTATCTAAAAAACATAAACACACAACAGATATAAACAGAAATACAGATGCCCAAACATTAAAAAATGCTCATCCTCATTCAACTGAATAGAAATTAAAACAGTAACGACATACCATTTTTCACATATTGGGTTGGCAAAGACTAAAAATTGGTAACACCCAGTGTGGAAGAGGAACTCTTTCATAAAATGTTATTTGGAAATGTAAACCGGTACAATCTTTTGGAGGGCAATTTGACAATATCTATCCAAACTGTAAATGCACAAAAACTTTGACTCAGCAATTTCACATCTAGGCATTTTGTGCTATGTTGGCACAAGTTCACAACATTTGTAATAAACTGAAATTAATTTAAATGTCTAATAACTGGGGGCCAGCTAATTATGGGATTCATATCATGCAACTGTTAAAGAGAGTAAGTAAGCTGATTAAGTACTGATATGGAAGTACTGAATATATCCAAGATATGCTGTTAATTGACAAGGGCAAAGTGCAGAGCAGTGTATAACAGATGAGAAAGAAAGACCAAAAAATATATAATTACATAGACTTGTGCTGTCCGATATGGTGGTAGCTACTAGTCACATAAGGCTATTGAGTACCTGAAATGTGGCTATTGTGACTGAAGAACTGAAAGACAGATGGTGTCATTTTATTACGTCAAAAATCTGGATTTAACCGAATTTTAAAACAAGAGACTGCTGTTTCCCTTGTTGCTTCATTCCACTGTATGACACACATTGAAAATACTTGGGCTCCGTTTTCTGAAGCAGAATTCTGGAATAGTGTCACAGATACAGTTGTTAAAATTGTTCAGTATGTACGTGCAAATACTATGAATGACCAGTTTGTGGAACTGCTGAAAGAAATAGAAGGCAGTAAACTTAATGATATTGTTTTTCGCCAATGTGCTCTGGTTGAGTTGTGCAAGAGTTTTACAAAGGCTTACAAAGTATTTATTGTACTGTGAACTCCAACTAAAGATTTTCTAGGAACAAAAGGAATGCTTGCAAACTATTCAATAGCCAAAGACAAAAACAGCAGTGTGATTTGTTTTCTCACTGATTTCACACTTGGACAACCACAGCTATTCAGGCATTTAAAGAAAACTGCTCCTACAGGCAACAACATGAATGAGTAATGTTGAGTCAAAGTCTGACACAAATACATACTGTATGTTTCCATTTAATATGAAGTTCAAGAATAGGCAAAATAAATCGATAGGTACAGAAGTCAGAATCGTGATTACCTAGGAAGCTGGGGGTGGTAACAAAGACTGGGAAGGGGCTTCTGCCTTCAGGGATGACAGGAAGTGTTCCTCATCTGGGTAGTGATCACACTGGTGTATACATTTGGGCTGTACACTTAAGATTAGGGCACTTTATTGGATATTCCTGAATCATTTTTAAAAATCTGTTCTGGGGAGCTGGCCCCGTGGCCTAGTGGTTAAGTTCGGCACCTTCCACTTCAGCAGCCTGGGTTCGTAGGTTTGGATCCTGGATGCAGACCTACACCACCGTGAGCTACGCTGTGGTGGCAACCCACATATAAAACAGAGGAAGACTGGCACAGACGTTACCTCAGGGTGAATCTTTCTCAGCAAAAAAAAGAAAAAGAAATCTGTTCTAAGCAAACTAATTCTATTTTTGAGTTGGAAGCCTATCTAAAAAGGTAACTTTTCATCAAAATCAACCAAGTAACCTTGGTTAAATGTCAATGACCTTGGCATGAACCTTTTGAAACCCAAATTCAGAAAGGAGACAAGCTACAAGATCATTTTGTAACATGAGAAACTAGAAAAGTTCCCTACTAGACTGACAAGTCCAAGTACCCGCTGTGATGCAGCACTCAGACATCTGCATCTTTCCCCCACTTAAAAAAAAAAACCTCTATTCCCTCATTTCAATTTTCTGACTATAATCCTAAAAGTATATTTACTTTCACATGAAGTGTAAAAACACTCTTTCACCTGAATCTCCTACTTATAATTGATACTAAGGCCTTGGTAAAAGGAGCATATATAGCAAAACGCCTAGAAAAGATTAGTATATGCACTCAGATTATCCAAACATCAAAATCTGTTTGGAACAAATTCACAGGCTTGAAGCCTCCAAAGAGTGCTACGTAAACATTCTTTAAAGCAGTTTGAGGAGGCAAAGAAAAAGATAAATTCTTTGCATCGTGAGAGGAAAATGTGGACACAGTTAATCCAAAGCCACGCTCGGGCCGTGAAAAGCAGCTAGTTGGTCGGGAGGTGACTGACCAGTCCCCCAAATGCCCCGCCTGAAAGCCACGGGCGAACCCGCAGCCGGCTTACAGGACAAGCGCTTGCCGCGAGCGGGGAGCGGCCGCGGAGGACCGGCAGCACCCCGCCGGGCACACGGCGCCCCCGCGCCCTCAGCAGCCGCTCAAGAACGGCCCAAACCGCAGGCGCGGAGACCGCGAGGGGCAGGCTCCCCGCGACGCCGCGCCGACCGCGACCGACGCCGAGCTGGCCGCCGCCCCACAGCGCCCGCGCCCGCGCTGGACCCTCCGCGCACCGCCCGCCCTCTTGGGTGCGGGCAGCCAACACACCAGCTCCTCCGCTCCTTTCGCCCACGAGTTACCGCTCCGCAGTCCGCCGGCCTCCCAATCCACTCTGACCGGAGCCGGAGTCGCCGCCACAATTACGAATGAGCCGCCACAATGTTCGCCGCCGGCCGGAGGCCCGCCCCCGGCCCGGCCCCGCCCCGCCCCCGACCGAGGGCTCCTGGGAAGTGTAGTTCCCAGCGGCCCCCTCTGCGCTTGCGCGCGCTGCCGCCGGGCCCACGCAAACTACCGCTCCCAGCGACGACCTAGCGCCGACGCTCCCTGCGCTCGCCGCAGGGCGCCTTCCGCCTGGGCCGCGGGCGGGCGGCGCGGCGGGAGGGAAAACCGCTCCCAGGGTGCACTTCCGGGATGGCCGCTCCGTCTTCCTTCCCCCCGGAAGACGAAGGGGAGCGCGTGCGCGAGCAGTGGGCGTCCGCGTCCCCGGGACCGCGGGGAGCCGGACCGGCTAGAACCCCGGGGCCGCGCTCCTGGAGAGGGTGGGGCGGCGGCTCTTTCTTCCGGTCGGTCTGTTTGGCGTTTACTTGTCGTCTTTGCTTTGGCTTTGGCTGGGTTTGACTTAGCAAAGGGGAGAAAAGGGCAGTCTCCGGCACAGTTTCATAGGGCAACGGTAACCATGCGGGAACTCACTGCAAGAATAGTCGTCGCTCCCCTTTTCTTGTAAGCTAAGGCGTGGTTTGGCAGTGTGTGTCCGTTAGATGTTAAAATTGTTTATTTTGAACACTGGAAGTGCAAAATTCAAAGACTGTTTTCTAATTGCCGCCGCAGAGTGCTGCGTAGATGCAGACTCGGCGCTGCAGGGTACCGTGGTGTACACAGCGGCTTCGTTTTGTCTGAGTAACTGAGCCAAGTCTAGCTTTTTAAGAAGTCAAATGAAGTGCCACTTACAACCGGTATAATAGCTGAGACAAACTGTCTCTGGTTAAAGATAATTAAAAACACTTTCCCAGAAATCCGCCCTCCCCCCCAAATCGTTTTACTATCTTCTTCAAAAGTAGTCCTTCTTCCCTAAATTAGGTTTTGGTTTTGCCTCTTTTTTTTTTTTTTTAATTTTAATTATGGATGAGGAAACCAAAGCCCAAGACTTTGAAGATCACACAACTATCTCAGATGCCTTACAAGGACCCAAATGCTCATCTTCATTTATTGTAGTCCTTTGGCTTGAAAGCATGCCCAAAAGTCTAATAATTTTTCCTAAAATGTGTATCTTTTAAGAGAGTCACAATATTCTCTCCTTTTTGTGCCTATATTTTATTCCTATATGTTTATGCTAAGGTATTATGTAGCACCACACTGTTTGTTGGTTGAAAAATGGATCTTTTACCACACTCAAGTTTTAATTGGACGTTAAATTAAGCTTCTAATATATGTGTTCACCTGTAGCCCAGGTAATTCTCAAAACAGTCCACTAAGCTTGAAGAGTCCTCAAAATCCATTACAAAGCAGAAAGGGTAGAGGGGAGGAGCTTGCGACTTCTACTCTGCCTGACAATGGAAGATTTAACCTCATCAGTTGCTCCTATCCTTGTTGCATCTTCAAATATTGCTGTAGAGAAAAGTTAGACTAAGAGCTCCCTTCCAGAGGTTTTAACCACAAATTATGCATTCTGATACAATCCTTTATGCCATCATAGGAGGCAGGAGGGCACTATAATGTAATGGTTAAGAGACTATGCTTTGGAGTCAGGCAGGCCTGGGATCAAATGCTACCTTGACAACTTACAAAGAGCTTTGTACTCTTCAGCACTCAGACTCTCAGAAACTCGGTCTTCTCATCTGCAAAATAAGGATGACAATAATACCTACCTCATTGGTTTGTCAAGAAGATTAAATTAGAGGAGAAATATGTAGAAAGAAGAAATATATATATAGAAACTTAGCAAACACCTACCATGTAGTAAAAATTTAATGAGCAGGAGGTGCTTTCATTATTTCTTAACCACTTTAATGAGGTATGATTGACATACAAAAAGCTATACATATAATGTATATAACTTGATAAGTTTGAAGATAAGTATTCACCTATGAAACTGTCACCACAATCTGTACCATAAACACGTATATAAAAGTGCTTCCATCTTTATCATGACTTCAACTGTTGATGAACTCACTTTGTCTACCAAAGCCCAGCTCTATAGGTCATGTCAAATGGTTTTGCAAGATACAAAATAATACTATGTTATTCTCAAGTTATTTGATAATATCATTTTTTTTTTCTTTTTTCTGGGGAAGACCAGCCCTGAGCTAACATCCATTGCTAATCTTCCTCTTTTTGCTGAGGAAGAGTGGCCCTGGGCTAGCATCCTGCCCATCTTCCTCTACTTTATATGGGAGGCCGCCACAGCGTGGCTGACAGGCAATGTGTCGTCAGGCGCCCGAGATCCGAACCGGCGAACCCCGGGCTGCCAGGCGCGACCTAAACCACTGCGCCACCGGGCCGGCCCCTTGATAATATCATTTTAACATAGTTGATCTGTATATGAAAGATATTCAGAGTTGAGAACTTTTCATTGCAGTGACTGCTCTGTCAAGAGAGGACAGAATTGCAGGCCCGGCTGAGGGGTGAGCCCCATGCCCATGTCTTACAGGCTAGAAGGAGTGACTAGCAGGTCAGGGAGGCACACTGAGAGATGCAGGTACCCAGCCTGGAGGCAAAGGCAAGAAAACCCACTGCCTGCTTCACCTGTGGGGAAGAGAGGGGGTTCCTCACCAAGGCCCCAAACCTCAGGCTTCTAGAATTTTACCTCAGTAAAGAAATTTCTAACAACACTGTTGGATGCTGAAAGACATCTTTTAAAAAATCCTGTCATTTTAATATAGATAGAACTATTGCTGGTGCATTGGACTTGCTGCAAAAGATCAAGGAAACCTGTGAGTCTAAATAATGAAGGAATTATCACATCCACTACATTCTAGAATGCCAGAATTGTTCTAGAATAATGTTGAATAGAATAATAATGGAGAATTCTAGCCTGAATCTTTGTTATCACAGCAGAGCAATACCATGATACTTGTCATACTTATGTTTTTACTTTGTTTTGAAAATAACAGTAATTGAGAATTTGATGTAATTGTCTGATGGTTTTTGAAGCATTCTATGGGTTTTTATTGCACATTTTTAAAGCAGCACATTTACTTTCCACAAATATGAAAATTACCAGTGATTTGTGTATCCTAAAAATATGTTAACTACAAGGGGCAGAGCTGTCCAAAACTACAAGGGGCAGAGTGTCCACTGCCCATTTCTTAAAATATTGTTCCTATGTGTTAGGCACATTCCTTTTTTTTTTACTGTGAGGAAGACCAGCCCTGAGCTAACATCCGCCGCCAATCCTCCCCTTTTTGCTGAGGAAGACTGGCCCTGGGCTAACATCCGTGCCCGTCTTCCTCTACTTTATATGGGACTCCGCCACGGCGTGGCATGGCTGACGAGCAGTGCATCGGCAGGCGCCGGGGATCTGAACCTGCGAACCCAGGGCTGCAAAGTGTGGACTAAACCACTGCGCCACTGGGCGGCCCCCGGCACATTCTTCTTTGAATGTTTGGCAGAATTCACCAGTGAAGCCATCTGATCCTGGGCTTTTCTTTGTTGGGTGGTTTTTGATTACTAATCCAATCAATATCTTGTTAAATATCTATTCAGATTTTCTATTTCTCCCTGAGTAAGTGATGGTAGTTTGTGTGTTTTTAGGAATTTCTCTATTTCATCTAGGTTATCTAATTTGTTGATGTACACTTGTTCATAGATTCTCTTATAATCCTTCTTGTTTCTGTAAGGTCAGTAATAATGTCCCCACTTTCATTTCTGATATTAGTAACTTGAGTCTTCCTTCTTTTTCCTTTGTGAGTCTAGCTAAAATTTTGTTGATCTTTTCAAAAATGAACTTTTTTTGGAGGCGGGGGGGGGAAGATTGGTCTTGAGCTAACACCTGTTGCCAATCTTCTTTTTGCTGAGGAAGATTTGCTCTGAGTTAACATCTGTGCCCATCTTCCTCTATTTTGTATGTGGGACGCCACAGCATGGCTCCATGAGTGGTGTGTCGGTCCACACCCAGGATTGAAACCTGTGAACCCTGGGCCACCGAAGCAGAGCGCCCAAACTTAACCAGAATGCCACCAAGCCAGCCCCCAAAGTGAAATTTTTATTTCATTGATTCTATTTTTGTATTCTCCATTTCATAAATCTCTGCTCTAATCATTATTATTTCCTTCCTTCTGCTGGCTTTGGGTTTAGTTTGCTCTTCTTTTTCTAGTTCTTTAAGGTGTAAAGTTAAGTTGTTGATTTGAGATCTTTTTTAATGTAGGCAATAAATTTCCCTCTGAACCCTTTCACTGCATCCCATAAGTTTTGGTATGTTGTGTTTTTGTTTTCCTCTCAAAGTATTTTCTAATTACCCTTGTGATTTCTTCTTTGACCCATTGGTTGTTTAAGTGTGTTTTGTTTAATTTCCACATATTTGCTATTTTTCTGGGTTTTCTCCTGTTACTGAGTTTTAGCTTCATTCCATTTAAGTCAGAGAAGGTACTTCGTGTGATTTCAGTTATTTTAAATTTACTGAAAGTTGCTTTGTGACCTAACATATGCTCTATCCTGGAGTATGTTCCATGTATATTTAAAAGAATACGGGGCCGCCCAGTGGCGCAGCGGTTTAGTCCGCACTTGGCAGCACGGGGTTCGCAGGTTCGGATCCCGGGTGCCCACCGGTGCACTGCTTGTCAGCCATGCCGTGGCGGCGTCCCATATAAAGTAGAGGAAGATGGGTATGGATGTTAGCCCAGGGCCAGTCTTCCTCGGCAAAAAGAGGAAGATTGGCGACGGATGTTATCTCAGGGCTGGTCTTCCTCCCCAAAAAAAAAAAAAAAAAAAGAATATGTATTCTGGTGTTGTGTGAAGTGTTCTGTATATGTCTTTTAGGTCTCATTGGTTTATAGTGTCTATTTCCTTAAAAATCTTCTCTCTAGTTCTATCAAATATTGAAAGTTAGGTATTGAAGTCTCCAACTATTATTGTAGAACTGTCTATTTCTCCCTTCAAGTTTTGCTTCATACATTTTGGGGCTCTGTTGTTAGATGGGTATATATTTATAATTGTTCTATCTTCTTGATGTATTGACTCATTTACTAATATATAATGTCCTTCTTTGTCCCTTGTAACAATCTTTGACTTAAAATGTATTTTGTCTCGTATTAGTGTAGGCTTTTCTGCTGTCTTTTGGTTACTGTTTGCATGGAATGTCTTGTTTCCATCCTTTCACTTTCAGCCTATTTGTTTTTTGGATCTAAAGTGAATTTCTTATGGACAATATATAGATAGGTCATGTTTTTTTAACTCCATAAAAATTTTTTAAATTCTCTGCCTTTTGTTTGGAAAGTTTAAGTAATTACTGCCAATGACAGCCTTCTGCCACTGTGGTATTTTTTTTTCTAAATGTCTTATATCTTTTTTGTTCTCCAGTTTCTCTGTAACTGTCTTCTTTTGTGTTTAATTGATTTGTTGGTATATACCATTCTGATTCCCTTCCCATTTCTGTAAATTTTTAAATTTATTTTCTTTGTGGTTACCTTTGGGATTACAATTAGCTTCTTAAACTTATGACAACCTGATGTGAATTAATAACAACTTAGATTCAATAGTATACAAAAACAAGCTCCTACATATCTCCATCTCTTCCCCTTTATATATTATTGTCACAAATTACATCATTATACATTGTGTGCCCATTAACATAGCTTTATAATTATTGTTTTATGTGTTTGTCTATTAAATCATACAGGAAAAAAGAGGAGTTACAAACCAAAAATACCATACTGTAGGTTTTTATATTTACCTATATAGTCCCCTTCATCAGTGTTCTTTATTTCTTCATTTGGCTTCAATTTACTGTCTAGTGTTCTTCGTTTCAGCGTAAAGGACTCCCTTTAGCATTTCCAACAGAGCAGACCTACTAGCAGTGAACACCTTCAGCTTTTATTTATCTGGAACTGTCTTAATTTCTCTTTCAGGGTTTTTTGGATGATAGTTTTGATGGGTATAGAATTCTTGGTTGCCAGTTTTTTTCTTTCAGTTCTTTAAATATATTCCACTGCCTTCTGGCCTCCAGGGTTCCTGCTGAGAAGTTGGCTACTGATCCTTTTGATGATCCCTTGTATGGGACGGTTTGTTCCTCTCTTGGTGCTTTCAAGATTCTCTTTGTCTTTCAGCAATTTGATTAGAATGTGTCTTGGTGTGGATCTCTTTGAGTTTTCCTACCTGGAGTTCATAGAGCTTTTTAGATGTGTTGCTTCCTATCTTTTATCAAATTTGGGGAGTATTGACCATTATTTCTTCAAATACTCTTTCTGCTCCTTTCTCTCTTTCATTTCTTTCTGGGACTCCCATTATGCATATGTTGGTATCACTGATCATGACTTACTGGTCCCTTAGGTTCTGTGCATTTTTCTTCATTCTTTTTTCCTTCTGTTCCTCAGACTTGATAATTTCAATTGCCCTAACTTCAAGTTTGCTCATTCTTTCTTTTCTGCCTCCTCAAATCTGCTATTGAGCACCTCTAGTGAATTTTTCATTTCAGTTATATACTTTTAAGCTCCAAAATTTCTGTTTGGTTCTTTTTTATAATTTCTGTCTCTTTATTGATATTCTCTATTTGTTGAGACATTGTTTTCCTGGTTTCCTTTAGTTCTTTGTCCAAATTTTCCTTTAGCTCTTTCAGCATATTTAAGATAGTTTATTTAACACATTTGTCTAATAAGTCCTATGTTTGTGCTTCCTCAGGGACAGTTTCTGTTAATTTCTTTTTTCCTTTGAATGGGCCATATTTTCATGTTCTTTTACATGCCTCATAACTTTTTGTTGAAAACTGGACATTATGAGTATTGTAATGTGGCAACTCTGGAAATTGGATTCTCTCTCCTCCCCAGGATTTCCTGTTGTTGCTTGCTGTGAGTTGTAGTTGTTTGTTTAGTGACTTTTAAAAACTATTTTTGTAAAGATTGTATTCTTTGTCATGTGTGACCTCTGAAGTCTGTGTTCCTTTAGCTTAGTGCTCAGCTAGTGGTTTGAGATTTTCTTAAATGCCTGTGGTTTAAAAAAAAAAAGGGAAGGAAAAGAAAGCGAGAGAAGAGAACACTCTCCAGGTCTTGCAGATTGGCTCTGTATTGGGGCACTCCTGTGTTTAGCTGGGCCATTTATAACTCTGCCTTCATCTCCACTTCCTGCCTGAGCCCAGCCAGAGGTGAAATCTCACTGTGTTCTCAGGTCTTTTCTGAGTGTGGGTCCTGCCCTGGGCATATGTGCAGCTTTCTAGATGCTCTAGTATACATAGGAGCTTTTCAAAGCCCTTAATCCTCCCAAAAATCTTAACTCCTGGTTTTACCTCTCCTGCTTTTTCTCCTAGACCTTCAGCCTGTCTCTTGTTTGCCTCAGGCAACAGCATCTTGTTCATCTGCCTTTCAGTGTTTTTGAGGTACACCCTCTAAGTAGCTGTTTTTCTCCCCTGAAAGGGTCTGAGTTAGGGAAAACAAAGGCAAGCCCCTTGCATCAGTCCTTCAGGGAGCCCCCAGATATATCTGGACAAGACAGACGTTCTTTAGGACAAAGAACTGTGCTCCCTCCAGAACCGGGTTATTCACACCCATCAAGAGGGCTGCCAAGGGAAGTGGAGCTAGAGTAGGTTAAAACACCATAAAGATCTCCTACCTTGTTTCAGTGGCCTTTCTCCTGGTTACACATTTGCTTGTCTGCTGTTAACCTTTGATTGTCCTCTAGGTTCTGATAAGGTGGTTTCCGACAGTTTTTGCCAGGTTTTAATAAACGTCTTTGAAGGATGGACCCTGGAGCTCCCTTCTGTATCATTTTTGCTGATGTAACCTAACACTTAAAGTTGATTCTTATACAACCCTGTAAGGTAGGTAGTAATGATGAAATGGGGGCCCCAGTAAAGTACCTCCTCCACAATCCCCTGGGTAACAAACAGTAGAATCAGGATTCAAATGCATACCCTTTCTGCATCTTTTCTATTCTCATTTTATTCAGCATCTGGGGAATTTTTATTCTTTCCCACTACTTTACTCTCTACTCAATGTTTCCAGCCCCCCACCTCTCTGGAATGGCAGACATGTATTTCTAACGTGGAACACTACCATGAATTTCAAACTCAGGAAGTCCTAAACTAAATTCATTATCGTAGTCTGTTTCCCCAAAACCCTCCAGAAATCTGTTTCTTTCCGGCTCCCGGGAATTACCCTCATTTCTCAGTTAAATGGCAGCACCATCCACCCACTTTTACCAAACCCCAATATTGGAGGTACCCTCATTGGGCAAATCCCGCATGAAGGATGAAACTGAAAAACTCCTGAACGGTCGGGCTGATCCCAGAAGAGAAACCGGCCCGAGCCCGCCGCCCAGTTCCCCGCGCAGCCCCGCGACCGTCCCGGTAGGAGCACTCGGTCGGCGGGGCGCGGGGCGCAGCCTTGGCAGGCAGCCGAGGGCAGGGTTCAGGAAGCGCCCTCACGGGCTCGGCTCCTCCCAGCCGCGCCGAGGTCAGCGCCCGGAGCCCGGGCGGGATCCGGAAGCGCGGGGAGCGGGGAGCGCAGGAGCCGGAGCGCCCGGAGCCCGGAGCCGGGAGCGGGGAGCGGCAGCAGCGCCCGGAGCCCGGAGCGGGCCAGATCCTCGGGCAGGTGCGTGCTCGCCGCTGGTGAGCGGGCGGCCCCCGCCGCGGGAGCGGGTAGCGGGGCCGGGAGCTGGCCGCACCGACTTCCTGCAGGGGAAGCGGGCTCTGTCCGCCCGCCTCGCGGGCCGCGGCTGCGTAGCGGTCCTCGCGGCGGCCTCGGGCGTTGGGGCGACGGGCCCCGGGGCGGGGGTGGGGGGCGGCCGGCGCTCGGGCCCGGAGCAGATGGCAGAACTCAGTGTTTCTTGTCTCCAAGGTGCCAGACGGCCTTCGTTCTGAAAGTTAGGTTTCAAAGGAAACTTTTGCAGAAAGTGCAGTGTTTGGGTGTACTATCGGGGAGTAAATCTGACTTCGTGAGTAGTTAGGAACGCCGCGGTAGAGACACTTCATGTGCGCGTTGAAGTACAACATGGAAAACGTGGGAATCAGTTCCGTATCCCTGCGGGGAATGCCGAAGGACTCCTCTAGGGGACTCAGTCGGTACGCCTCAGCGTCTAGAAAAACAGGGCTCTGCTGAATGTGCAGCCTTTCGGTTCTGGACTGCAAAATGACAATAAACATATAAAAATATCTACAATGTGGTATTATGATAAAGGAGAAACTCGCTCCGAATGTGTGCATGTTACAGTCCTTCATCGCATTTGACCTGATCGTTTCTTCAGTTAGCACTGGCTGGGTCCCGTCTGTGTGCTTAGACTGTAAGGCACCATGGGAGTTGGAGCGGTACCGAAGGAGGTGGCTTTGCTTCCTGGGGGTTAATAGTCCCATTCGGGCGGTGCGGTGTTGACGCCATCTGAATCCAAATATGCGAATAGTGTCACAGGGCTTTTCTATAACCCTAGCCTTTAACTGATGCGTGAAAGAATTTTTCGTAAGCATTTGTTGAATGCCTCCTGTGTAGCCAGAGTGGTCTAGATTCTAGAGGTAATCGGGGCACAGCGGGCCACATAGGGTCGGCCCTCCTGGAGAACATGATCCCGTCAAGAGTGGCGCACAGCCATGGTTGTGGAGAGCTGTGTGATCGACCCTTCCGGCTGTGGCTGTTGGGAGGGCCGGAGCGGGGCGGCCAATCGGAGCGAGGAGAGTTCCCGAAGACTCCTGGGCGGAGACCGCGGCTCCGGAGAGAAGACCCGGCTCCGTGGGCCGCGCGCCTCGCGCTCTCGGCGGCGCCGGCGCCTCCTGGGTCGCGTGGCCCGGCGTTTGTGAGGGACGCCGCGTTCCCCGGGCTGGGGCTGTGTGCTGCTGTCTGTGTGCCTAGAGCAGGGCCTGTGGGTGGAGGACCCCCACGCGACAAGCTCCGCTGGAGACAGCACGGAATGCTGGCGGTCGCCCGCGGAAGCTCGGAAAGGAGGGGCGGGCGCGCGCCTGTGAGGAAGCCGCCGACTCGGAGAGGAGGAGCGGGCGCGCGCCTGTGAGGAGCCGCCGACTCGGAGAGGAGGGGCGGGCGCGCGCCTGTGAGGAGCCGCCGACTCGGAGGGGCGGGCGCGCACCTGTGAGGAGCCGCCGGCTCGGAGAGGGGCGGGCGCGCGCCTGTGAGGAGCCGCCGGCTCGGAGAGGAGGAGCGGGCGCGCGCCTGTGAGGAAGCCGCCGGCTCGGAGGGGGGTGCGGGCGCGCGCCTGTGAGGAAGCCGCCGGCTCGGAGAGGGGCGGGCGCGCGCCTGTGAGGAAGCCGCCGACTCGGAGAGGAGCGGGCGCGCGCCTGTGAGGAGCCGCCGCCTCCGAGAGGAGCGGGCGCGCGCCTGTGAGGAAGCCGCCGGCTCGGAGAGGGGCGGGCGCGCGCCTGTGAGGAAGCCGCCGGCTCGGAGAGGAGGGGCGGGCGCGCGCCTGTGAGGAAGCCGCCGACTCGGAGAGGGGCGGGCGCGCGCCTGTGAGGAAGCCGCCGGCTCGGAGAGGGGCGGGCGCGCGCCTGTGAGGAAGCCGCCGGCTCGGAGAGGGGCGGGCGCGCGCCTGTGAGGAAGCCGCCGGCTCGGAGAGGCGCGGCGCTCAGAGGCCGGAGCAGTGGAGCCGTCTGCGGGAAGACGGGAGCCGCGGCCGGGCGGACTTCTCAAGGCTTGGAGTGCCGGTTTCTCCACCTCCGCCGTGACCTCGGCCGCCGAGGACCGTCCAGAGATCGATGTTCAACAGGTTTATACTCTGCTCTCTCAACAACGTGAATGTACTTAGTGCCGCCGAGCTGTACATGTAAAAATGGCTAAAAGGGTAAATTTTATGTTAGGTAACATTTCACCACACACACACACACAAAAACGCTAGAAAATATCTATAGTGTTTGATCCAGTAATTCCACTTCTGACCTTCTGTTCTAAGGAAACAGTGACAGAGATTTGGCCAAAAATGTATGTACAAATATTTTCCTCAAAGTGTACTTATGATAATGAACAATTTTAAATAACCAAATATCCGAGGACTTAAGGGAAGACATAAATAACACAAAGCTTATGTAGCCACCGCAGATATTTCAAAGAATATTTAGTAACATGGGAACATTCTCAGTAAAAGTTAGATAAGAGAAACTGGCTATAAAATAAGCAATATTAACAAGTAACAAATTTTTATTAAAATAACTTATAAAGGGGCCGCC
The DNA here is from genome assembly GCA_031878705.1 of Tapirus indicus. NCBI lineage: Eukaryota > Metazoa > Chordata > Mammalia > Perissodactyla > Tapiridae > Tapirus > Tapirus indicus. Next base: position 87,190,179 of record CM062930.1, on the reverse strand, counting down.
CGGTGGCGCAGCGGTTTAATCCGCGCTTGGCAGCCCGGGGTTCGCGAGTTCGGATCCCGGGCGCCCGCCGACGCACTGCGTGTCAGCCATGCCGTGGCGGCGTCCCATATAAAGTGGAGGAAGATGGGCACAGATGTTAGCCCAGGGCCGGTCTTCCTCAGCAAAAAGGGGAAGATTGGCAACAGATGTTAGCTCAGGGCTGGTCTTCCCCACAAAAACAAACAAACAAACAAACAAAAAAAAACAAAAAAATAACATAAAATATAAATGATACAGGAAAAAATAATACCAGAAAGAAATATCAAAATATCAACAGCGAGGTTATTTCTAGATGGAGTGATTATAGGTGCTTTTTTTTAAAAACATCTTTATTGAGGTATAATTTACATATCATCAAATCCATTTATTTCAATTGTATGATTTAAAGATTTATTTAAATGAATTCACCAAGTTGTGCACCATCTCGAGAATCTAGTTTAGAATATTTCCATCACTGTGGGTGTTCTTTATTTTTCTTCATAGTGGCTAACTTTGGGGAAGAAGTTATTTTTGGAAAGACAAATACATAGTAATTTCCTAATATATTAGGAAATTTAAGCAAAACTGAAAAGTAATATAATTTAACAAGAGTGAAAATCAAAACAAGATGTTAACATGGCCCCTAGGTTTTGAGATTATTCTGCTGTTGTTATACAGTTCTGTATTTTCCAAATTTTCTAAGGTGAGAATGAATGACTTTTCTATTAGAAAACATTTTTTAAAGACCAGGCCAAAGGACTTAAGAACTCACCAGGACAGATCTGAAGAAGTGGATCTGAGTGGCCATGCCCACTTCAGCCTGCCCTGTGGAGCATAGAGACTATCCTGAAAATTGTTAAAGATTCATTAGAGAGTTTTAGTGTTTGTTGTTTTTTTTTTAACTGTCAGAGATTAAGAGCAAGATAGATTAACCTAAATAGTGTAGTCTAGTATCTTTCACAGTATCCATCATCATCTCTCCCATCTACAAACGATAATTATGAATCAATTTGAACGTAAAAATCAACACGTGACGTTACTAAATATTAATGCTATGGAAAGGCAGAATTAAATCCAGGGACTTCAGTTTAACCAGACCTCATAAGACAAAAAAAAAGTGGACCTCTTATTTGTTCACTTGTTGGACAGATAATAATAGGTCCTGGATGGGATATACAAATGTGGGGTGGGGTTAGCAGGGAAAGGTCCCAGGGAGAAGGAACAGTGTGTGTGAAGGCCCTGAGGACCAAGCTTGGGGTTTCTGCCAACCTGAAGAAAAAGCCAGTGTGGCCAGGGCAGAGTGAGAGAGAGGTGCAGGGTGAGGTGGGGAGAGAGGCCAGGCCTTGAAATAAGAAATTTGAATTTCATTTGAAATTAATTTTCAAAAAAAAGGTTACTCAGGCTACAGTGTAGAGAAGACATACATTAGAGGCAGAGAGGAGGGGAAGTGGGGAGACGAGTTAGGAATCTCCTCGTGGGGGCTTGGGCATGGTGGCAGTGGAGATGGAGAAAGTGGGTAGGTTCCAGCTCTATTTAGGGGTAGTGGAGACAAGAGGTGCTGATGGCAGAAGAGGTAAGTGGGGGGAAATCAAGGATAGCACCCAGGGGCTTGAGCAGCCAGTTGGGCACAGCAGCCACTTGCCAAGAAGGGTTCAGGGGGAGGCCTAGATCGGGAACTTGGCACATCTGAGGTGCCCATGTTGGGGAGGCAGTGGGCATTTTGTCCTAAATTGGGGGTTTTCTGCATATAGATGGCATTTAGGGCCTCAAGGAATGGGCACCATTGCTCAGGCAAAGGGCCTCTAGAGTGAGGACTCCAGCCTGGGAGAACTGGACATTCAAGGGCAGGTGGAGCAGAGGGAGGAGTGCGGAACCCTAATCGTGTTCTGGGGAGGCCGGGCCCAGTGGGCGCGCTTGGAGACTGGCCTGCGGGGACCTGCTGGCTGACTTTCCCAAGACAGATGTCAGACCCAGGGACCGCTTTTTGTGAGACACCAGCTTACTTTGGGGAACCTGCTGGAGACGACTTCAGCATTAAAAAATTGACAAATAGCTACCATGAATTAAACCCAGTATCTCACCATTTATTAGTTTATTGTTAAATACATATAAAATTTCTTTCAATTCAAAATATGCTTGTGTTTCTTAGAATTAATTCTTTCCTATATGTGGGAATGTATGACACAGTAAAAGAAATTAAATTAACTTCAAGTGTGTTTGTGTATATATGTATATGTGTGTGTATATATATATATATATATCTTTCATTTAAACATAAGTTGTATATTTTTATTACTAATTATTCAGTTTTTCTCCAGAATCACTTAACAGAAACCCACATAACTAAGTCTCTTTGAATTTATAGAAGAATTATATTTAAAAATCCATGGTTTCATATCACATAATGTTAATTTAGAAATAAATGCTTCTGTATTCTTAAACCACACACTTGATCTGTAACTGAAATCTGTCGTGTTTTCATTAAGATATATATTATGAGCCTATGCAAAAGGATTTTTGGGTGTCATAATATCAGCCTTGAAGGATAGGAATGATTCTAAAACCAACATGTATGTTGCAAGCTCGGATAATGTTAAATTTTTGTGATTACAGTTGTGTACCACATAACCACATTTGGGTCTTGAATGGGTTACATATATGACAGTGGTTCTGTAAGATTATAATGGAGGTGAAAAATTCCTGCCTCCTCATGTTGTTGTAGCACAACGCATTACCTACAGGTGTGTGGTGAGGCTGTGTAAACAAACCTGCGCTGCCAGTCGCATAAAAGAATAGCACACACAAGTACAGTACATAATACTTGATAATTAGAGTAAATGACTATTAACTGGCTTGTGTATTTACTATACTATGCTTTTTATCATTATTTTAGAGTATACGCATTCTACTTATAAAAAAAAGTTTACTGTAAAACAGTGTGCCGTGTTACGTTGGCAGCGGCCTCGTACATCTTGTGTTTACTGCATCTCTTAATTGCATCATTTCTCTTGCCCTTGATTTAACCTTGTGTTGCTTTGTTCATCACTGCCCCTAAGGGTACAAAATTCACTGCTAATGTTGCCAGTAAGAGGCCATGTCGAGTGAATGACCTGGAAATGAAATTAAAAGTGTTTAAGGACTATGAGGGTGGAAAATCAGTGATGGTTATTGCTCGCCAGTCAGGCATGTCCCATTCCACCATAGCTACGATTTTGAAGAAGAAGAACTAAGTGACAGAAGCTGTTAAGGGATCTGCTTCACTGAAGGCAACGAGACTAACAAAACTCAAGGAGGGCCTATATCAGACATGGAGAAACTTCTAATGACCTGGATTGAAGACCAGACACAGAAGCATATCCCTCTCAGCACCATAACACATGATCAGAACCAAAGCGAAAAGTTTGTTTGCAATGTTGAAAGAAAAGGCTGGGTGTTGAATTTACTGCTAGCTCTGAGTGATTTAAAGGATTCAAGAATCATTATTCATTATATAATGTGAAAGCAAGTGACGAGTCTGTGAGTGCTGATGTGAAGGCAGCTGAAGAATTTTTGGAAACTGTAGATAAACTGATTGTGCAGGAAAATTACTTGCCAGAGCAAATATTCAGTATGGATGAAACCCCCCTATTCTGGAAATGGATACCTGAGAGGACTTTCATCCATAAGGAGGCCCAGTCAATGCCAGGTTTCAAGGCTTTTAAGGGCAGGATAAGCAGCCTTGCTTGGGGACAATGTTGCAGGCTACAAATTGAAACCCTCTATGATCTGGCACATTGAGAACCCCAGGGCCTTCAAGCATATCAATAAGCACACACAAGTGTGCTACAAGAGCAGTAAGAAGTCATGGATGACCAGCTCCTCTTCCAGGATGCCCTCCTGAATTGCTATGCCAGCGAAATGGAGAAGCACTAGTCGGAGACTAACATACTTTTCAAGATTTTACTTATTGTGGGTAATGCTCCCAGACATCCTACTTTTATTGATGATCTTCGTCCCAATATCAAACCAGTGTTTCTTCCTCCAAACACCACCTTTTTGATCCAACCAATGGATCAAATAATTAGAGCAGCTTTTAAGGCCTACTACCTGAGGACCTTTGCCCAGGCTATTGCTGCACCTGAGGAAGACGCTGAGAAGACACTGATGCAATTCTGGAAGGATTACAACATCTGTGACTGCATCAAGAACCTTGCTTGGGCTTGGGATGATGTCACCAAGGAGAGTATGATTGGCATCTGGAAGTAGACACTGAAGAGGTTTGTCCATGATTTTGTAGGATTTGCCTCAACAAGGCTGTGGTTGAGACAGCAAAAAACTTTAACCTGCATGTGGATGAAGAGGACAGTGAGGAGCTCCTAGAGGTGGTTCCTGAGGAATTGACTGATGAGGAGTTGTTGGACCTGGAACAGGAACTCAGAGCTGAAGAAGAGACAAGAGAAAAGAAAACTGCAGGAGAACAAAAAGAAGAACCCCCAGGAAAATTCACAGTGAAGGATTTAGCAGAAGCTTTTGCAGACCTCAACAAGCTCCTTAAAAGGTTTGAAAACGTGGACCCCAACACCAAAAGGTTTTCATTGATAGAGAAGAATGTTCATGGTGCATTATCTGCTTACAAGCAATTCTATGATGAAAAAAAGAAACAAATCAGGCAAGCCACCATGGACATATTTCTGACAAGAGTGACACCTCCTCAAAAGAACCTCAGGCAGGTCCTTCAGGAGGTATTCCAGAAGAAGGCATTGTTATCATAGGCAATAACAGCTCCATGCGTGTTATTGCCCCTGAAGACCTTCCAGTGGGACAAGATATAGAGGTGGAAGACAGTGATGTTGATGATCCTGACCCTGTGTAGGCCTTGGCTGCTGTGTGTGCTTGTGTCTTAGTTTTTAACAAAAAGTTCAAAAAGTAAAAAACATAAATTTTTTTTTAAATAGGAAAAAGCTTATAGAATAAGGATATAAAGAAAATTGTTGTACAGCTATACCATATGTGTTTTAAGCTCTGTTATTACAAGAGTCAAAAAGTTTAAAAGTTCATAAAGTAAAAAAGTTACAGTAAGCCAAGGTTAATTTATTATTGAAAAAAGATAAGTATTTTTAAAATAAATTTAGTGTAGCCTAAGTGTCCAGTGTTCATAAAGTCTACAGTAATGTATGGTAATGTCCTAGGCCTTCACATTCACTCACCACTCACTCACTGACTCACCCAGAGCAACTTCCAGTCCTGCAAGCTCCAGTCATGATAGATGTCCTATACAGGTGTCCCATTTTTTATCTTTTATACTGTGTTTTTACTGTACCTTTTCTTTTTTTAAATTTTTTTGCTGGGAAAGAGTCACCCTGAGCTGACATCTGTTGCCAATTTTCCTCTCTCTCTTTTTTTTTTTCCTCCCCGAAGCCCCAGTACCTAGTTGTATATTCTAGTTGTGAGTTCTTCTAGTTCTTCTGTGTGAGCTGCCGCCACAGCATAGCAACTGACAGATCAGTAATGTGGTTCTGCACTCAGGAACCAAACCCAAGCCGCCAAAGTGGAGCATGCCAAACTTTAACCACTAGGCCATTAGGGCTGGCTCTAGTGTACCTTATCTATGTTTAGATACACAAGTACCATTGTGTTACAGTTGCCTACAGTATTCAGTATAGTAACATGCTCTACAGGTTTGTAGCATAGGGAGATGGGCTATACCATACTACCTAGGTTGTAGAAGGCTATGCCATCTAAGTTTGTGTAAGTACACTCTATGGTGTTCGCAGGACGAAATTGCCTAACGGCACATTTCTCTGAATGTATCCCCGTCGTCAAGCGACACATGACTGTATCACATAATTGCAATATCTTTTTTAAAATAACGTCCTACTTTCCCACAGTTTACATGTAAAACAATTCTGAATTCACTGTCAATTATATTCACTGAAAAGAAAATCCTTAATAACTGTGACTTGAAACTGTTTTTTCCTCCAGGATGACTGTGGGAATCTTTGCAGATTGTACCTTCTGTTTGAAGATCAAGCACTTACCTCGTCAACAGAAGAAAAAGCTACAAACTGACATTAAGGAAAATGGTGGAAAATTTTCCTTTTTATTAAATCCTCAGGTATTTGCAAATTTCATAAGAACTGTATGATAAACATTGTGTGTTAAGGAAGCAGGGGTCATGGTTAGAAGAGTAAGCAGAGAAAATTGGCAGCAGCAGGAGAAAGTTAGTGAAGGCAGGAGAAACTGGGCCACGGCCACCAGAGAAGTTGGGCTGGAGAGAGGCAGAAGAGGGAAGACCACCCAGTCCCATCTTCTCCCTGTTCCCATGAGTGGTAGGGCAATCCCACATGCCTGTGAATCTGATATTATTAGAGCACAACTGAAGACATAAGTAGAAATAATTTTGGACCAGCCAAATCTGTTCTTGAAGGAGAAAAGTTACAGGGCAGCACTTGCTGAAAGCACTCTATGTAGTCATTCACCAGTGTGTCAACACTGGAGTGACACCCATACATGTGGCTCATAGGGGACAGAAAGAAAAACATGCAGTCTAAACTGATCTTTGTGGTACAGCCTGTACTGTTGTTTTGTTTATTTAAAGTCCGAAAGAAGTTACCTTCCCTCTCTTGAAATGAACTGTAGGCCTGACAGTTTAGATATAGAATTTCACAGCTGGATGAAATCCTGAAAATGGTTAAGACTAACCTCCTTTTTTTTAACCACCTCTTCATGAGAAGTAAAAACTGAAGTCCAAAGTCACTGGATTCCACGGCTGCAAATGCAGGGCCTTCCCCATGTCCATTGCTTTTCCCTTTATTGGTCAGTTGGTGGGGCTGACTCAGCCTGCCTCTTCCTGGACGATAGCCTTGGGGCTTGCTGAAGGGGAGCCTGGTTTGTTCTGTGAAGCATGTTCAACTCCAGCTGGATGCTGGGTCCTTCTCTGGCATTTAGTAGTTTGCCTGTGAATATCAGAAATGGAATGTCCCTGTTTACCTCCAGTTTAGGCAGAATTGTATATACTTCCCTTATACAGCCTGTCTCACCATTTCTGCGGATAGATGAATAATTCATGCCTGTTAGAGCTTCTCAGTGTATCTTCCAGGTAGAGAATGCCAACATGGTCTCTCGTTTTTAAGAAACTCTCACATCCTGTGAGTGCAGCCTTTTTGGAAGTTATTTTGCCAATATATATAAACATTTGAAATGTGCATACCAGCTATTGCAACGAAGGAGACAGCTCAATATGAAGTGATGAGGAATGATTTGCAAGATAAATTGTTAAGTGGAAAAGCAAGTACAGACCAGTGTGTTTAGTATAAGAAGGGCTGTGCACTTGCATGTGTGTTGTCTGTGCACAGAAGAGCCGTGGGAGGACACCTGAGCAACAAGTTACAACAGGTGCCTCCGGGGGAGGGGCTGGGAACAGTGGTTCACTTATCATTATTTTACTTCTAGATTTTCTGCAATGCGCATATACTGTTTATTCAAAATAAATTAATAAAATTACAAATTAAAATAAATAATGAATACCCTTTGAAACTCTCATTCCACTCCTAAGGAAATAATTTAACAAGTGTATGAAGATGTGTACATGAAGGTGTTTGGCATAGTGTTGTTTAGTGAAAATTTGGAAACAACCTCTAAGGTTGGTTAATCAATTATAGTACATCCATACCCATACTCTTTAAAAACTGTTGGTTTTTTAAAATTTTTCTGTAACTAGAAATTATATTATTTATAAGAGTTTTAGAAATCTGAGAAAAATTATTACAAATTACCTTCAAACAAGACTTTTTGTGTATGTGTGTGAGGAAGACTGGCTCTAACATCCATTACCAATCCTCTTTTCTTTTGCTGAGAAAGATTGGCCCTGAGCTAACATCTGTGCCCATCTTCCTCTATTTTGTGTATGGGATGCCGCCACAACCTGACCTGACAAGTGGTGTGTAAGTCTGTGCCTGGGATCCAAACCTGTGAACTCTGGGCCACTGAAGCAGAGTGCACGAACTTAACTGCTATGCCACCTGGCCAGCCCCAGACAAGACTTTTTAGGAGTGAAAATTACAGATACAAATAATTTAATTTTTGTTTTTACTAATGTGTGTTGAATTGATTCTTTTTTTCTTAGTGCACACACATAATCTTAGACAGTGCTGATGTTCTGAACCAGTATCAACTGAACTCTATCCAAAAGAACCATATCCATATTGCAAACCCAGATTTTATATGGGAATCTGTCAAAGAAAGGAGACTCTTGGATGTAAAGAATTATGATCCTAATAAGTCAGTGGACATCCCAGCACCTCCTTGTCAAAAGGCAATCAGTCCTGGTAAGTATTTCATATCAAGCACTTAATGTATTAGGTGCTATAGTAAACATTTTGGTTTGTCAAAGATATTATAGGCAAAGGAGTGTCTAGAAATACTATGAAAATAATTAGGTTTCTTATTATCTCAGATAATGGGCAGCAAAATAGTGAAGGACAAAAGACTGCTTTAGCAATCGAAACAGATTTCTCAATATCCAGTCTAGTGTGGTCAGATTCAAAATGACTACAAAAACACCGATAATCTCAGAAAACTTGATGTGTAATTTTAACTGGGAGGAGGAAGAACCTTTCATGTTAAAAAATCATCACCACAACTTAATGACTGGAAATTTTATGACTAGCTTTTTGCTAAAGAAGTTTTTTCCAAAAGACGATCTCTCCAAAAGAAACGTATCTCCTTTATAAACCCAGATTTTATTTTGGAATCTGGCCAAGAAGAAAGCCTTTAGACATAGAGAAATGTACTCCTCATGAGTCACATCAAAAGTCGAGCAGTTCTGATAAATGTTAATTTACAGTAAGCTCATGACATGTTAGATATCATATTGTATGGTATCAATTGTATTATTTATAAGAATTTTAGAAATCTAAATGTTTGGCGTGGTGCAGCCTCTTTAGACAAATGGTTGTTCAGAAATGCTGTCATCAGACTTTCTTGCTGTCTCAGAAAATGGTAGCTAAAACAAAATAGGCAGGATGGTAAACTCCTTTTACATTGAAAACATTTTTCAACATCCAGGATAATATAGTCAGAGCCAGAATTACTACAAAGTCACTGATGACCTTTGAAATCTTGATAGCATAATTAAGATTGGAAAAAAATCTTTGCATTAAAAGAGTTATTCCTATATATCATAATGCTAGTGTTACAATTCCTCTATAAGAAAAATATGAAGCAAAAATTGTTCGGCCTCACGTAGGAACCCTTGAATTTCCCTCTTGTAAACTAGAACATCCCCGTTTCCTTTGTTTGTGACATTGTGGCTCTCAGGACCACCCTGAACCTGTAGTGTGTTCGAGATGCATTTCATGACTGTGCTCACCACGGATTACATTAGAATTCTCCTCACGTCTCTATTAAATAGAATTATGATAATATGTTCTCACTATCTTCTAATCTGCCTTCCTCTTTTCCCACTTTATTGTCCTTAGATTATCAATAACTATAGCTAATTTAAGGACACCTAAAAAAATAGAATAGTATGGCAAATATGACCCATATTCAAGAATCTTAAGAATTCCAGCATTGTTAACTAATTTTAATAAAGCTTTGAGTAGTAAACAAATGTTTTGTTTGTTTTAATTTTAGAAGTGAAAACAGATGATCTATCCCTGGACAACTCCACAGAGAAGGAGAACGTTGTGGAGTTCACTGAGTAATCTACTTCTGATCATTGGAACTCGACCGAGTTTGCAAAATGTTTTCTAAACCTCAAGCACAGTATTATAATGCTATTAGTACATCAGTGTTTTCTGTAGTATTTTCATTTATCTAGCTTATCTAATTCTTTATTAAGTTTTTATTTAAAACCTTTTACTTCAACTAGCATAGTGATAATTATTTTTATCTTCTCAGTATTATGTGAGATTGTACCTAATTGTTAGATTGATTTTAAAAAAGAGAAACCACTGGAGATGAGACTTGGGTGGTCCGCTCACTCTGTTCCTTACTGGACAGCCTTTACAGCAAAGACAGTTCATTACTCCTACTTAATGTTTTTTTTTCTTTTTTGTTTTTGTGTGTGTGTGTGTGTGTGTGTGTGAGGAAGACCAGCCCTGAGCTAACATCCATCGCCAATCCTCTTTTTGCTGAGGAAGACTGGCACTGGGCTAACATCCATGCCCATCTTCCTCTACTTTATATGGGACGCCGCCAAGGCGTGGCTGACAGTCAGGGTGTCGGCAGGCGCGTAGGATCCGAACCTGCGAACCCCGGGCTGCCAAGCGCGGACTAAACTGCTGCGCCACCGCCGGCCCCTTACTTGATGTTTTAAAAAATGGAAATAATAACTTTCCACAAATGGAGTGTGTGAGTCTGAAGTTCTGTATGGGTTTTTAAAGTGTACCCAAAACTGCAGTATTACTTAGGCCTCACAGTTGGTCTTATTATATTTGCTAATGGTAGTGTTAAAAGAGAGAACAAATATCAAAATTAAAAGTGCAGATTATCAGAAGTCTGACATCTTTATTTTAAAGGGGGGTTGACTAGTCCAGAGAGAGGTGAGCCTGTCAGAATCCAGAGTGAAGGCAGACACCTGTCTCTAGGAGGGGCTGTGCTTTCTCCTTGCGCTGGCCTCTTAACCTCTGCATCTGCTTCACGCCACCCCGCCATCCAGTGCAGACACTCCCAGTATCGGGCATCAGAGCTCTGCAGTTACATAGAGAGGAATCCAGCTCATTCCACGAGACCTGTTAACTATTTTTAGACTGTCTAAGGAGGCATTCGGGACTTGAAATATATTTTGTATGGAATTAGGAGAGCTACAAGAAAAATTTTATGAAAATCCTATTTAGTCTAAAAGTCCAGTTTAACGTTAAAATTTTAATTATACGAATTTCAGGTTTTCTACAGAGAATGTTGAAATTCTTCATTTTCCTCAAGATTTTGAAGTGGCGAAATATAACACCTTGGAAAAAGTAAGAGTCTGATTTCTATTTGGAAAAAAACTGTTTGAATGTCTTCTGATTATTTTTCCTGTTTGATAATTTTCTCATTGTTTTGAAAAGTTATACATATCCTGCATAAGTATTCCTTAATATCTGAGTTCACTTTTAATAGTCAAGAAAATTTTTACATTTAAAATTTACTGTTTAATTTTTTTAGTGTTTTTATTATAAAAGTAAAGCATGTTCATAGCAAAAATGTAAACAATACAAAATATTAATATGGCATTAAAAATAAAGATCCTACTCCCTGTCATTAACAGTTTCTTGTATTTTAAGAGTAGATTTGACACGAAGTGTTTATACCATGTTGAATTTCCATTACTTTTTTTAAAAAGAAAAACAAAAACCTTCTTCTCCAACATCACACAAATGCAAATTAACACTGCTCTATATGTATTTTTTAATAAAATGTAACTTGAAAATAACATTCTCTCTGTGGTAAAGAAAATATGGAAAGTGGTACAGTTTAATCATATACAGATATATCTATAGTAAAAATACAGGATGGAATTATACCAAAATATTAATAGTGATTATATATCTGTATTATGATTTCAGGTGATTTTTATTTTTTCTTTATATTTTCTGTATTTTCTAAATTATATCTCTAGATGAACATGTATTAGTTTTATTATCAACTTATTTTTTTAATTTAATTGAGGTCATAATAGTTTATAACATTGTGAGATTTCAATTGTACATTATTATTTGTCAGTCACCATATATATGTTCCCCTTTACCCCTTATGCCCCCCCCAATCCCCTTCCCCTCTGGTAACCACTAATCTGTTCTCTTTGTCCATGTATTTGCTTATCTTCCACATATGAGTGAAATCATAAGGTGTTTGTCTTTTGCTGTCTGGCTTATTTTGTGTAACATAATACCCTCCAGGTCCATCCATGTGGTTGTAAATGGGACGATTTTGTCTTTTTTATGACTGAGTAGTATTCCATAGTGTATATATACACATCTTCTTTATCCATTCATCAGTCGATGGGCACTTGGGTTGCTTCCACATCTTGGCTATTGTGAATAATGCTGCAGTGAACATAGAGGTGCATAAGTCTCTTTGAATTGTTGATTTCAAGTTCTTTGGATAAATACCCAATAGTGGGATAGCTGGATCGTATGGTATTTCTATTTTTAATTTTTTGAGGAATCTCCGTACTGTTATCCATAGTGGCTCCACCAGTTTGCATTCCCACCAGTAGTGTGTGAGAGTTCCCTTTTCTCCACATCCTCTCCAACATTTGTTATTTTTGTCTTGTTAATTACAGCCATTCTGAGGGGTGTGGGTGATATCTCATTGTAGTTTTGATTTGCATTTCCCTGATGATTAGTGATGTTGAATATCTTTTCATGTGCCTGTTGGCCATCCGTGTATCTTCTTTGGAAAAATGTCTGTTCATATCCTTTGCCCATTTTTTGATTGGGTTGTTTGGTTTTTTGTTGTTGAGTTGTATGAGTTCTTTATATGTTTTGGAGATTAACCTCTTGTTGGATATATGATTTGCAAATATTTTCTTTCAGTTGGTGGGTTGTCTTTTCATTTTGTTCATGGTTTCCTTTGCCTTGCAGAAGCTTTTTAGTCTGATGTAGTCCTGTTTGTTTATTTTTTGTTTCCCTTGCCTGAGTAGACATGGTATTCGAAAAGATCCTTCTAAGACCAATGTAAAAGAGTGTGCTGCCTATATTTTCTTCTAGGAGTTTTATGGTTTCAGGTCTTACCTTCAAGTGTTTAATCCATTTTGAGTTAATTTTTGTGTATGGTGAAAGATGATGGTCTACTTTCATTCTCTTGCATGTGGCTGTCAAGTTTTCCCAACACCATTTATTAAAGAGACTTTCCTTTCTCCATTGTATGTTCTTAGCTCCTTTGTCAAAGATTGGCTGTCTGTAGATGTGTGGTTTTCTTTCTGGGCTTTTGGTTCTGTTCCATTGATCTGTGTGTCTGTTTTTATATCAGTACCATGCTGTTTGATTATTATAGCTTTATAGTATATTTTGAAGTCAGAGATTGTGATGCCTCCAGCTTTGTTCTTTTTTCTCAAGATTGCTTTAGCTATTCGGGGTCTTTTGTTGCCCCATCTGAATTTTAGGGTTCTTTGTTCTATTTCCATGAAGAATGTCCTTGGGATTCTGATTGGGATTGCATTGAATCTGTAGATTGCTTTAGGTAGTATGGACATTTTAACTATATTTATTCTTCCAATCCATGTGAATGGAATATCTTTCCATTTCTTTATGTCATCATTGATTTCTTTCAATAATGTATTATAGTTTTCAGTGTATAGGTCTTTCACCTCCTTGGTTAAATTTATTTCTAGGTATTTTATTCTTTTTGTTGCAATTGTAAATGGAATTGTATTCTTGAGTTCTCTTTCTGTTAGTTCATTATTAGAGTACAGAAATGCAACCAATTTTTGTAAGTTGTATAATCAACGTTTTTAAGTGGCATGTGTAGTTTGTTATTTAATGACTGCAGCTTATGAAAGAGCAACCTCTTTTCCAGACTGGGACGGAGGGAGCTAAGGAATTGGCCGTGGTAGAGCTGCAGTGCTCCCAGGACCCCGGGGATCGTGCTTTTCTCATATCCGCACGCTTCCTCCTGGCTGATGGCATAGAGGTAATGATCTTTATATTGATTCCTATGTGTTTACCCTTGTTCATAACTAGTTTCTTTAAAATTGGTCAGTGAACCAGCCAATCTGTTAACCTTTTTCTTTTTATCTGGTAAATAGTTTTGAAAAGTGGAAATGTGTTCTCTCTTGGAACGCCGCACCTAAGGAAAGAGCCTGTGGGGGAACAGCGCCCCCTCCCCAGAGCAGCACAGGGTTCTCCCTAGAGGAGAGTACTCACTGGGGTGCAGGGCGTTCAGGGTTCCTACCCCTGGTCTGAATCACTTGTGGAATATTTTCCCAATGTATACACCTCTAAAAGCGATCCATTCACACACTTCATTAAGTACCTACCTACTGTGTATCAAGCAATCTACTAGAGACTGGGACTTTACACCACCCCCCCCTCAGAAATCACCGCCTGGGAGGAAACAACACATTCATGATTATAATGCACTGTGACAGAACTGGTACTGAAATGTATATGAAGTGTTCAGGGCTCGGTTATGGCAAGAAAGGCTTTGCAGAGGCCGTGACCTTTGTGTGAAGTCAGTATCAAGTCAAGGGCATGGTTCCAACCTGAAACAATTATGAAACAAAAATAATTCAGAACTAATGCCTAAAGTTCAAGTAAAATGCTGCAACACCCATCAGGGTGTCTTCTGTCTAGACCTTCAGACCTCCGGGCAGGAAACACAGCAGCCTGCAGGGCGCACAGGTGCTGCTCAGGGGGAGTGGTCCTCACAGCAGTGCGCTCAGGCTCTGGACACTCCTCGTGTGCCCCCACTCCAGGTGTCAGCTCTGGGACAAAGAAGGAGACTTGCATCAGGTGGGTGCAGGATCCACCCAACTTAGAAGCCTGTACTTCTTGTAACATGGGTCTAGGTTCGAGATGCCCTTCAGGAAAGTGCCGGTCATTTGAGTCACTCCTCCCAGGGAAGCCCAAGACTCAGGTTACCCACCTCCTATTTATGGGTCATTCATTGAACACCCAGTCCCAATGCAATTTAGTAATGCGAGATCACTATTACCTAAGCAAGTTTGCCTAGTATTACAGCTGACACTCTGCTCTTATCAGCTTTCCATGGGAACAGATATAGAGTTAATGCAAGGTCAGATGTGTCCAAGAAGGAGAAAGGGTTTTGTTACCTTTTACCCAAAAATGTGTACTCTGTTTTGTGGAGGATTTAGTTGTGTGGGTAAAAAGTAAGTAAAAATCAAATTGAAAACCATGATAGAAAATGTCACCATTGGTTTTTTTTGTGTGTGTGTGAGGAAGACCAGCCCTGAGCTAACATCCCTCGCCAATCTTCCTCTTTTTGCCGAGAAAGACTGGCCCTGGGCTAACATCCGTGCCCATCTTCCTCCACTTTTTTTTATATGGGACGCCGCCACGGTGTGGCTGATGAGCAGTGCATCGGCGGGCGCCCGGGATCCGAACCTACAAACCCCGGGCTGCCAAGCGCGGACTAAACCGCTGCGCCACTGGGCAGCCCCACCATTGTTTTTCTTCGTTGGAAAAGAAAACTATAACACTGCACAGGTCATCCTGTCCCTTCCTGGTTACTGTGCGAGAGCCCTTCCTGAGAGCCTTCCTCCCTCACAAGCCTGAGTCTCAGAACTCGGGTAGAGGCCCCTTGGGTGAGTCTGTTCACCTCGATAGAGGTAATCCTCACCTAACCAGCGGTGAAAGAGCCACTCTGCAGAAGAGGCTTGTCTGGCTTGCCCTTCTCCTTTGTTAAACCATTTTGATGGAAATCTTCCAAAATTATGTTAAACTCTGCCTTCTCAAATGGGTAATTTGAACATGATGTACTTCTTTTTTTCCGAGTTTCGGAGGCATCCTGTAGCCACAAGTCGGGGTTGGGGGGTGGGGGCAGTTTGGTAGTGACCTGAGTAGTCCGGCTGTCCCTGGGGCTGCACACCCCAGAACCAGGGGCTTGGCCGAGACCCATAAGGACACCATGGCCCCCAGCTGGGGCAAGTCCTCCCATATTCTCTGAGGTCGGTGTTGGGATAACTGCTCACTACAGCGGCAGGGATTTCCGGGAAGAGCAGAAAATACCACATCCGTGGGCAGGTTGGAATGAGGGAGACCATTTGTGCCTGTCCAGAGGAGTCCCCGCTGCCCGCCTTTAGCGTTGTTTGTGTGACCTAAGAGCTTCCTGCCTTTCTCCTTGCTTGTAGCTATCATTTCGTTTTGACTGTGCGCCTGTCTCGAACAATACTCGTTTCTGAGGTATTTTTCTTTTCTTCCCCTCTCCCAGTTTATTTTTCTCATTTCTAAAAAGCTAGAAAGCCAGACTTCAAAGCTAATTAGAATAGTATGAAAAGTGAGAGCAGGGAGTCTCTGAATGAATGTTTGAGTGACTCTCCAGTGAATCAAATATATTTTTTCTGCCTGTTGTGCCTGCTCAGGCTTTTCCGCCCTTACTTTCAGGTTTTAGGCTGTTTTGTGAAGAACTGAAGATTTAAATAATTCTTGGAAAAACTAGTTTCTAAACTTCTTCGTGGCAGGGATCTAATGACTTATTTGTGTTCCTGTCCTCGTGGTCCATAGTAGGTGTTCAATACAGATTGATGTGTTGGTAAGTTATTGTATCCTCATATCCTAACACTTTGCTCCATATGTAATTCACAGACCAGAAGACAGTTATCTGTAAAAAAAACCTCTGCAGAGGCAAGTGAATACTATGAAAATTTCATTGAAGAGCTAAAGAAACAAGGATTTCTACTAAGAGAACATTTTACACCCGAAGCAACCCAGTTAGCATCTGAAAAATTGCAAGCAGTAAGATTGTTTATACATGTTATTTTGTGTTGTTGATTGAATACTTTTAATAGAAATGTTTTCTTTATGACAAAAAAACTGGCGGGAGGGAAGAGTAGGAGTTAAGAAAAGGAAAGGCAAACCCACAGAAAAGCATGGAAACTGAGTGGGCAGTGAGTTCCAGGAGGAGCCACAAAACTTATTGCTTATTTCAGCAACTAACCCTCACAGCTTTCAAAAGATTCCATTATAACCTAGGCCAGGAGTCGGGAATCCTTGACCCTTAATGCCACTTGACCTTTACTGCCTCTGGCAGGCCTAAAGTTACAGGGTGAAGAAAAAGGCAAAAGGAAAAATAAAATGGGAATAAAAGAGAGAAGAGTATGGGGAGGAGATAGAGGGAAAGATGAGCCGAACGAGGAGGCCCGCAGTGTCCACAGTGGCTTGGCTGTGGGCAACTCTCCTAGGCTGTGATTCATTATTTCTTCTCATGCCTCTGTTCATCTCAGTTTTAAATAAACCCACTCATGAAAACTTTTTCTTGGTGTTTTTTTGTGGTTGCAGTTGCTTTTGGAGGAGGTAATAAATTCAAGCACTCTGAGCCAAGAGGTGAGCCATTTGGTGGAGATGATTTGGGCAGAAGCTCTCGGCCACCTGGAGCACACGCTCCTCCAGCCCGTGAACAGGATTAGTCTTAATGATGTAAGTCAAGTGTGTTCTTGAAGTAGAACCTCTGACATGACAAACCTGCTTTCTGGCATATTAGCTTAAATAATACCACCCATGTTTGAGTGTGAGTCCACTTGTTCTTGGATGCATTCCTGACTGTTCTTTCTTCTTACCCTGGACAAAGGCAATATCAAGAGCACGGAGGGGATCGTAAGCTTCCAAGGAAGCGAGACCTTCCTCTGTGTAAGATGTCAGGCACAGTTGCTGATCAAAGCTCAGCTGCTTGGTGCCAGCTCAGTGGGAGGCCTGCTCCTCTAGGTCAAGGTTTGTAGCAGGCCTGGGGACATGGGTGCTCTTGGTCCTCAGTTAGATGCTCAGACCCTAATCTACTTCGTAGTGACTGCTGCAGCGTCTGTACCTTCTGACAGTCTAAAGGAAAGGCAAGCATGCTTCCAGCCCTCCAGAAAATGCTCTTCTGAGTTACATATAATCGAAAGAGCAAATGAAAGAAAATATTCCCAATGGTACAACTTGCACAACTGCATTGTCATATTAATATGGTACAGACAGTTTTCCTCTATGGAATTGAACTTTATTTCGGGGAGAAAAAGGTTTCCGGTGGTAAAATCCAAAAAGTATTTGTGTAATTAGAAGCAAGTTCTGGAGGGTTTTGTGCCTACTTTGCTTCTGACATCTTTCTAAATTTCTTATGTGAAGGGCAAGTCTCCCACAGTTGCGTTAGTATTCCTCTCTCTGTGGATATAGATGCAGATACACAGATACAGACATTCAAGACTCTGGCTCTTTCCTGTAGTTAAGCCGGGTGGTTTGGGGAAGCTCCTCACGGCATCATTGTCACTGAGATACAGCTTCAGTGATCATCGCATTTCTTTTATGGCAGGTTTCCAGTAGAAAACTAATAGTTGTGGTGTAGCTAACAACTATTTTAGATATTTTTATATATGCTCCTTTACTTTCTCTATGATTATTGAGATTTAATTTAATTTTTTTAAAGCAAAGAAGTGATTTTTAAAAATTTTTTTCTTTTTTTTTTAAAGCAAAATTGGCCCCGAGCTAACATCTGTTGCCAATCTTCCTCCTTTTTTCCTTTTTTCTCCCCAAAGCCCTGGTAGATAATTCTATGTCATAGTTGTTCATCCTTCTAGTTGCTCTATGTGGGACGCCACCTCAGCATGGCTTGATGAGCGGTGCATAGGTCCGCACCCAGGATCCGAACCAGCGAGCCCCAGGCCGCCAAAGCAGAGAGTGTGAATTTAACCACTATGCCACTGGGCCGGCCCTAAGATTTATTTTTATTAAGCATATATCATCTTCTATTTACAGGTAAGCAAGGCAGAAGGAATTCTCCTTCTCGTCAAGGCAGCACTGAAAAATGGAGAAACAGAGGAACAGTTGCAAAAGATGATGACTGAGTTCTACAGATTAGTACCTCACAAGGGTGCAACAGCCGAACAAGTTAACCTGAGACTGTTGGCCAAGAAAGAGGACCTCTGCCAGGTGAATCTCTGAAGTGTAGAATTCAGTTTAAAATATGTTGGGGGGGCTCTTTTCAAATCTGATGAATAAGGTAACACTGAATCACAAAAGTGTCTAGAGTTTGCTCAAAAAGAAGTTATTGAACCATTTCAGAATGCTTTGAGTCCTTATGGAAGTTATCTGAACCATATTCCCAAACATGAATGCGTTGGAATAGTAGTACAAATGCAAATGGGTTTAGAATTGCTACACTGTAAAATAATTTTCCCCGTCAGGAGATGATTAAGGATTCTTTCTGCAGAAGAAGCAGAAAGCTGCAGCTGACTGAACCGTGAGGACACTTACCACCCTGTAAAACAGGAAGTCCAGGTGCAGGGCGGCTGCTGGCCCAGTGTGCTCAGAGGCAGCATTTCCATCAAGGTCCCAGCTGTTTCCATCTCTGTGCTTCCCGTAAAGTGACAGCTTCCTTCTCTGCCTGGCTCCCCTTACCATCAGCTTACAGCTGTAGTAGTTCATAGCATCCCATCTGGAATATTTCTTTTGTGTCTCTTAGAGGAAGCCCCTGGCAGACTTATATTTCTTTGGTCAGAATTGAGTCATGTGTGCATTCCAAAGCCAGCTGCTGGCAGGGAGAATGGAATTACTGTGACTGCTCGGAAAGGGACCGTCTCCCTCGAGCTGTGGGGGAAGGAGTAGGGCTCAGTTAGCAAAGAATAGGTCAGAAAGGCAGCCAAAGTGACCACCTCGCCTTGGACAAGACCAGTGTCACTCTCTGGCTCTGAGTAACCTCATCTGTACATAAAGGGATTAAGACAAGATCAGAGAGCCGTGACCTAGACTTCTGAGGACTTTGCAGATGTGAAAATTTTCACATTTGGGGGAAATTATAGCTTTCAACAGATTCCCAGAGGAGTCTGTATTCCAAAATAAGTGAAGAATCAATAAATGTGATGACCCAGTAAATGAGATAATAAAGGACCCTTCCAAATTTAAAATTCCTAATTATTTAAAATGATTTGCCTAATACCCAGCATAAATAACCTCAGTCGTAGGTCTTGCTACTGAGAGGGTATGTATGGTGCCCACCCGAATACTTTTTAAATTTTATATTTTTGATAGGTAATGCATCTGCATGATTCAGAAGTCACAAGTATATTAAAAAGGAAGACTCAGAACACTCTCTACATTGATTCATCAGTTGATGGGCACTTGGGTTGCTTCCACATCTTGCCTATTTTGAATAATGCTGCAATGAACATAGGGGTGCATAAATATCTTTGAATTGTTGATTTCAAGTTCTTTGGATAAACACCCAGTAGTGGGATAGCTGAATCATATGTATTTCTTTTTTAATTTTTTGAGAAATCGCCATACTGTTTTCCATAGTGGCTGCACCAGTTTGCATTCCCACCAGCAGTGTATGAGGGTTCCCTTTTCTCCACATCCTCTCCAACATTTGTTATTTTTTGTGTTAGTAATTATAGCCATTCTGACAGGTGTAAGGTAATATCTCATTGTAGTTTTGATTTGGATTTCTCTGATAATTAGTGATGTTGAACTTCTTTTCAAGTGCCTGTTGGCCATCTGTATATCTTCTTTGGAAAAATTGTTGTTCATATCCTCTGCCCATTTTTTTTTTTTGTTTTTTTGGTGAGGATGATTAGCCCTGAGCTAACATCCGTTGCCAATCCTCCTCTTTTTCCTGAGGAAGATTGGCCCTGGGCTAACATCTGTGCCCATCTTCCTCTACTTTATATGGGACGCTGCCACAGCATGGCTTGACAAGCAGTGTGTTGGACCGTGCCTGGGATCCGAATCTGCAAACCCCAGGCCGCCAAAGCAGAGCTTGTGAACTTAACTGCTATGCTACTGGGCTGGCCCCTCCTCTGCTCATTTTTTGATCAGGTTGTTTTTTTGTTGTTGAGTTGTATGAGTTCTTTATATATTTTGGAGATTAACCCCTTGTCAGATATATGATTTGCAAATATTTTCTCCCAGTTGGTGGGTTGTCTTTTCATTTTCTTCCTGGTTTCCTTTGCCTTATAGAAGCTTTTTAGTCTGATATAGTCCCATTTGTTTATTTTTTCTTTTGTTTCCATTGCCTGAGTAGACATGGTATTCGAAAAGATCCTTCTAAGACCAATGTCAAAGAGTGTACTGCCTATATTTTCTTCTAGGAGTTTTATGGTTTCAGATCTTACCTTCAAGTGTTTAATCCATTTTGAGTTAATGTTTGTGTATGGCGAAAGATAATGGTCTACTTTCATTCTCTTGCATGTGGCTGTCCAGTTTTCCCAACACTATTTATTAAAGAGACTTTCCTTTCTCCATTGTATGTTCTTGGCTCCTTTGTTGAAGATTAGCTGTCTGTAGATGTGTGGTTTTATTTCTGGGCTTTTAGTTCTATTCCACTGATCTACATGTCTATTTTTGTACTACTACCATGCTATGTTTTTTTCTTTTTAATTTTTATTGATGTCTTAATAGTTTATAACATTGTGGGGTTTTAGTTGTACATTATTATTTGTCCGTCACCATGTGGATGCATCCCTTCACCCTTGTGCCCACCCCCATTCCCCTTCTGCCTGCTAACCACCACCAAGTTCTCTCTGTCCGTGTGTTAGTTTATATTCCACATATGAGTGAAATCGTGTGGTGTTTATCCATCTCTCTCTGGCTTATTTCACTTAACATAGTACCCTGTGGGTCATCCATGTTGTTGCAAATGGGACAATTCTGTCTTTTTTATGGCTGAGTAGTATTCCATTGTATATATATACCACGTCTTCTTTATCCAATCATCAGTTGAGGGGCACTTGGGTTGCTTCCACTTCTTGGCTATAGTGAATAATGCTGCAATGAATACAGAGGTGCATAAGCCTCTTGGGATGGTTGATTTCATGTCCATTGGGTAGATACCCAATAGTGGCATTGCTGGATCATAAGGTATTTCTATTTTTAACTTTTTGAAGAATCTCCATACTGTTTTCCATAGTGGCTGCACCAGTTTGTATTCCCACCAGCAGTGAATGAGGGTCCCCGTTTCTCCAAAACCTCTCCAACATTTGTTGTTTTTTGTCTTGGTGATTATAGTCATTCTAGCAGGTGTGAGGTGATAGCATAGTTTTGATTTGCATTTCCCTGATGATTAGTGATGTTGAACATCTTTTCGTGTGTCTGTTGGCCATCTGTATATCTTCGTTGGAAAAATGTCTGTTCATATCTTCTGCCCATTTTTTGATTGAGTTGTTTGGTTTTTTTGTTGTTCAGTTGTGTGAGTTCTTTATATATTATGGAGATTAATCCCTTGTCAGATATACAATTTGCGAATATATTCCCCCAGCTGGTGGATTGTCAATTCATTTCGATCCTGGTTTCATTTGCCTTGTAGAAGCTCTGTAGTCTGATCTTGTTTATTTTTTCTTTGGTTTCCCTTGTCTGAGTAGACATGGAATCTGAAAGGATCCCTTTATGACCAATGTCAGTTAGTGCACTGCCTATATTTTCTTCCAGGAGTTTTATAGTTTCAGGTCTCACTTTCAGGTCCTTAATCCATTTTGAGTTGATTTTTGTGTATGGCAATAGAAGATGGTCTACTTTCATTCTTTTGCATGTTGCTGTCCAATTTTCCCAGCACCATTTATTGAAGAGACTTCCTTTTCTCCATTGTATGTTCGTCACTCCTTTGTCAAAGATTAGCTGTCCATAGGTGTGTGGTTTTATTTCTGGGCTTTCAATTCTGTTCCATTGATCTGTGTGTCTATTTTTGTACCAGTACCATGCTGTTTTGATTCCTATAGCTCTATAGTATATTTTGAAATCAGGGATTGTGATGCCTCCAGCTTTGTTCTTTTTTTTTCAGGATTGCTTGAGCTATTTGGGGTCTTTTGTTTCCCCATACAAATTTCAGGGGTTTTTTTTTTTTTTTTTTGTGAGGAAGACCAGCCCTGAGCTAACATCCATAGCTAATCCTCCTCTTTTTTGCTGAGGAATACTGGCCCTGGGCTAACATCTGTGCCCATCTTCCTCTACTTTATATGGGACGCCGCCATGGCATGGCTGACAACAGTGCGTCGGCAGGCGCCCAGGATCCGAACCGGCGAACCTTGGGCTGCCAAGCGCGGACTAAACCACTGCACCACTGGGCCAGCCCCAATTTCAGTATTTTTTGTTCTATTTCCGTGACAAATGTCATTGGGGTTCAGATTGGGTTTGCATTGAATCTGTAGATTGCTTTAGGTAGTATGGACATTTTAACTATGTTTATTCTTCCAACCCATCTGCATGGCATATTTTTCCATTTCTTTATGTTTTCATCAGTTTCTTTCAATAGCGTCTTACAGTTTTCATTGTATAGGTCTTTCACCTCCTTGGTTAAATTTATTCCTAGATATTTTATTCTTTTTGTTGCAGTTTTAAGTGGGATTGTCTTTTTGAGTTCCTTTTTTGTTCATCATTCAATTGATTTTTGTAAGTTGATTTTATACCCTGCTACTTTGCTGTATTTGTTCATTATTATCAGTAGTTTTTCAATGGATTTTTTGGGGGTTTTCTATATATAAGATCATGTCATCTGCAAACAATGAGAGTTTCACTTCTTCGTTGCCTATATGGAGTCCTTTTATTCCTTTTTCTTGCCTAATTGCTCTGGCCAAAACCTCCAGTACTGTGTTGAATAAGAGTGGTGAGAGTGGGCACCCTTGTCTTGTTCCTGTCCTCAAAGGAATAGCTTTCAGTTTTTCCCCATTGAGTATGATGTTGGCTGTGGGTTTCTCATATATATGGACTTTATTGTGTTGAGGTACTTCCCTTCTATACCCATTTTGTTGAGAGTTTTTATCATAAATGGATTATGGATCTTGTTGAATGCCTTCTCTGCATCGATTGAGATGATCATGTGGTTTTTATTCTTCTTTTTGTTAATGTGGTGTATCACGTTGATTGATTTGCGGATGTTGAACCATCCCCGTGTCCCTGGGATAAATCCCACTTGATCGTGGTGTATGATCTTTTTGCTGTATTGCTGTATTCGGTTTGCCAATATTTTGTTGAGGATTTTTGCGTCTATGTTCATCAGTGATATTGGCCTGTAGTTTTCCTTCTTTGTATTGTCCTTGTCTGGCTTTGGTATCAGGATGATGTTGGCCTCCTAGAATGTGTTAGGAAGTATTCTATCTTCCTGTATTTTCTGGAAAAGTTTGAGAAGGATAGGGGTTAAGTCTTCTATGAATGTTTGGTAAAATTCTCCAGAGAAGCCATGTGGTCCTGGACTTTTATTTTTTGGGAGATTTTTATTATTCTTTCAATCTCTTTACTTGTGATTGGCCTATTCAGGTTCTCTATTTCTTCTTGATTCAGTTTTGGGAGGTTGTAGGAGTCTAGAATTTATCCATTTCTTCTAGATTGTCCAATTTGTTGGCATATACTTTTTCATAGTATTCTCTTATAATCCTTTGTATTTCTGTGGTATCTGTTGTAATTTCTCCTCTTTCATTTCTAATTTTATATATTTGAGCCTTCTCTCTTTTATTCTTAGTGAGTCTAGCTAAAAGTTAGTCAATTTTGTTTATCTTCTTAGAGAACCAGCTCTTAGTTTCATTGATCCTTTCTACTATTCTTTTGGTTTCAGTTTCATTTATTTCTGCTCTAATTTTTGTTATTTCCCTCCTTCTGCTGAATTTGGGCTTTGTTTGTTGTTCTTTTTCTAGTTCTGTTAGATGTATTTTAAGGTTGCTTATCTGGGATTTTTCTTGTTTGTCAAGGTGGGCCTGTATTGCTATGAGTTTCCCTCTCAGGACCACTTTTGCTGCATCCCATGTGAGTTGGTGTGGTGTATTTTTATTTTTTTATTTATTTGTTTTTTTATTTTTATTTTTTGTGAGGAAGACCAGCCCTGAGCTAACATCCGTTGCTAATCTTCCTCTTTTATGCCGAGGAAGACTGGCCCTGGGCTAACATCCGTGCCCATCTTCCTCTACTTTTTATATGGGACGCCGCCACAGCATGGGTGACAAGCAGTGCGTCGGCAGGCGCCCGGGATGCAAACCGGCGAACCCCAGGCTGCCAAGTGCGAACTAAACTGCTGGCCCCTGTATTTTTATTTTTGTTTGTCTCCTGATATTTTTTGATTTCTCCTTTAATTTCATCAAAGATCCATTGGTTGTTCAGTAGTATGTTTGTTTAGTCTCCACATATTTGTCACTTTTCCAGTTTTTTCCTTGTAGTTGATTTCTAGTTTCATACCATTATGGTCGGGAAAGATGCTTGTTATAATTTCTGTCTTCTTAAATTTATAGAGGCTTGCCTTGTTTCCCAACATATGGTCTATCCTTAAGAATGTTCCATGTGTGCTTGAGAAGAATGTGTAATCTGCTGTTTTTGGGTGGATTGCTCTGTATATATCTATTAAGTCCATCTCATCTAGTTTTTCATTTAATTCCACTATTTCCTTATTGACTTTTTGTCTGGATGATCTATCCATTGATGTAAGTGGGGTGTTAAGATCCCCTACTGCTATTGTTAATATCTCCTTTTATGTTTGTTAATAGTTGCTTTATGTACTTTGGTGCTCCTGTGTTGGGTCCATATATATTTTTAAGTGATGTGTCTTCCTGGTGAAGTGTCTCTTTTATCATGATATACTGCCCCTCTTTGTCTCTCATTCCCCTTTTTATCTTGAAGTCTACTTTGTCTATTATAAGTATGGCTACCTCTGCTTTTTGTTGTTTGCCATTAGCTTGGAGTATTGTTTTCCATCCTTTCACTCTGACCCTGTGTTTGTCTTTAGAGCTGAGATGTGTTTCCTGGAGGCAGCATATTGTTGGGTCTTGTTTTTTAATCCATCCTGTCACTCTGTGTCTTTTGATTGGAGAATTCAATCCATTTACATTTAGAGTGATTACTGATATATGAGGACTTAGTGTCACTACTTTATCGCTCATTTTCCAGATCTTTTGCATTTGCTTTGTTTCTTCTCCTGTGTGTTTTGGACTACCAATTCAGTTTGGTAGTTCTGTATGATGGTCTTCTTAGTTTTCTCTTTATTTATCAAACGTGTCTCTGTTCTGAATATTTGTTTAGTGGTTACCATGAGGTTTGTATAAAAATTCTCAAGATGAGATAGTCCATCTTCTGATGGCCCCTTATTACCTTTGACTAAGTCTATTCTGTCCCTTTCCTCTTCCCCTTCTAAGTTATTATTGTCATAACTTATTCCATCTTCTGTTGTGATTTTGTGTTTAAAGTGATGAGGTTATATTTATTTTTGGTGTTTTCCTTCTCTTGATCTTTGATGTTATAATTAAATGTTTGCTAACCTATTCTGATAGAGAGCCGCAGTTTATCTGATTTTGTCTATCTGTTTTCTCCTTGCTCAAAGCTTTGTATCCTCTTCCTCTTTTTTTTTTTTTTCAGGCATGAGGGCCTTCTTGAGCATTTCTTCTAGTGGGGGCCTTGTGGCAATGAACTCCCTTAGCTTTTATTTATCTGAGATAGTTGTTATTTCTCCATCATATCTAAAGGATGTTTTTACTGGATAGAGTATTCTTGGTTTATCTTTCAGAATTTTGAATATATCATTCCACTCTTTCCTAGCCTGTAAACTTTCTGATGAGAAATCTGCTGACAGCCTGATTGGAATTCCTTTGTACATTATCTTTTTTCTCTTGCTACCCTGAATATTTTTTCTTTGTCATTAACTTTTGCCAGCTTTACTACTTCGTGCCTTGGGGATGGCCTTTTTTTGATATATTTAGGAGATCTATTGACTTCATTCACTTGTACTTCCAGCTCCTTCCCCACGTTTGGGAAGTTCTCAGCTATTATTTCTTTGAACAAGCTCTCTGCTCCTTTTTCCCTCTGGAATACCTATAATCCTTATATTTCATTTCTTAATTGAGTCAGATATTTCTCAGAGAATTTCTTCATTTCTTTTTAGTCTTACCTCTCTCTCCTCCTCAATCTGGAGCCTTTCTACCTTCTTATTCTCAATAATACTAATTCTTTCCTCCATATTGTCAGCTCTGTTCTTTCAAGATTCCAGATTTTTCTTTATCTCCTCCATTGTGTTTTTCATCTCCAACATTTCTGTTTGATTTTTCTTTACAGTTTCAATCTCTTTCATGAAGAAGCTCCTAATTTCATTGAATTGTCTATCCGTATTTTCTTGTAATTCATTGAGCTTTTTTATGATAACTATTTTGAATTCTCTGTCATTTAGGTTATAAATTTCTGTGCCTTCAGGGTTAATTTCTGGATGCTTGTCATTTTCCTTCTGGCCTGGATATTTAATATATTTTTGCATTTTGCTTGAGGTGTGGTTTTGTTTTTCCTCATCCTGAAGACATCTGGTTGCAGCTTCCACTTGCTGCCACTAGGTGGGGGTCAGGAGCTGTGTATTCTGAGCCCACTGAGATCTGTGGGTGTTCTAGCTAGGCTGAAGTGTGGCTGAGCTGGGGTGCTGCCTGCTGCTGAGCTGTGGGGCCGAGCATGGCTGAGCTGGGATGCTGAGGGACCGGGGTGGGGCGGAGGGGGCACTTACTGTCACCTTCCTGGTCCCAGGGGCTTCTTGTTCCTTGCTCGCTGTCTGCTCTCCTGGGGTGTTAGTTTGATGATGACACCCCTGGAACTGTTCCGTTCCTTCCACGTGGGGGTTCCCCACAGGCTGTGAGGGAACTTGGAGAGCAAAGTTTTACCCATGGAGGGTTGCCCCTCCCCCACATTTCTGCGAGCGGCGCAGTCTCAGTCTCAGGGTCGCTGTCATTGGGGAAGGAAGAGAGCTTTCCTTACCTCCTTCCACTTCCTTTGGGGTTTCCAGCACCACTGTATCAGATGTTAGGCTGGGTGGGTCTTTCAGAATCTTATGTGTAGTGTGAAAGACCTCTGTTGATATATGAATGACCTTTTTGTTGTATCTTAGAGGGGGAGAGTTTAGCGGAAAAGTTTACTCCACCATCATGCTGATGTCGCTTCGTGCTGTTTTGATCACTATAGCTTTGTAGTATGTTTTGAAGTCAGGGATTATGATGCCTCCAGCTTTGTTCTTTTTTCTCAGGATTTCTTTAGCTATTCAGGGTCTTTTGTGCCCCATCTGAATTTTAGGATTCTATTTCCATGAAGAATGTCATTGGGATTCTGACTGAGATTGCATTGAATCTGTAGATTGCTTTAGGTAGTATGGACATTTTAACTATATTTAGTCTTTCAATCCATGAGCAGGAATATCTTTCCATTTCTTTATATCTTCTTCGGTTTCTTTCAATAATGTCTTATAGTTTTCATTGTATGGGTCTTTCACTTCCCTCGTTAAATTTATTCCTAGATATTTTATTCTTTTTGTTGTGATTGTAAATGGGATTGTCTTCTTGAGTTCTCTTTCTGCTAGTTCATTATTAGTGTGTAGAAATGCAACTGATTTTTGTAAGTTGATTTTGTACCTTGGACCTTGAGGGTATTATGTTAAGCAAAATAAGCCAGACAGAGAAAGACACACACCATATAATTTACTTGTATGTGGAGATAAACAAACACATGGATAAAGAGAACAGATTAATGGTTACCAGAGGGGAAGGGGGGGTGGTGGGCGAAAGGAGTAAAGGGGCACATGTATAAGGTAATGGATAAAAATTAGACTCTTCGTGGTGAGCACAATGCAGTCTATACAGAAACTGATACATAATAATGTGCACCTGAAATTACACAATGTTATAAGCCAATATGACCTCAATATCAATAAAATAATTGAAAAAAAAGAACACCCTCTGGTCGACCCTGGTCCCTCCACCCCATTCCAACTTCTCCACCCATAGATATCATTTTTACTAGTTTCTTGTTTGTCTTTTCAGTTTCTTTATGCAAATAAATATGAATATGAACATAGCATACTACTTTTTGTGTAAAACTAGAGGGGAGGAATAATATTTAGTAATAACAACAATATTTATTCCTCCCCTCTATTTTTATATAAAAAGTGGTATACTGTCTGCTGTTCTCACTTAATGTGTTTTTGCATAGAGATCATCCTCATTCTAGTATTCCACTGTGGGGATGTGCACACTGGGTGAGTATCCCCTGTTGCCAGACATTTGGATTGTTTCGGACTTTGCTGTTACAAACAATGCTGCGATGAATAACCTTGAATATTTATCTTTTCATACGTGTACAGAAGTATCTCTGAAATACAGTCCCAGCAGTAGAAGTGCTGGCTTAAAGGGTAAATGCACCTGTAATTGTGATGGGTTTTGTCTGATTGCCTCATAAGGGCTGTCCTCTTTTGCCCTCCCAGTATCAGTGGATGAGTTTCTATTTCCTATAGTCTTACCAACCGTGTACTTGTCAAACTTAGACTCTACCAATCTTATGAATGAGAAATGGGCTCTCAGTGTAGTGAGTCTGAGTACCTTTCCAAATGTTTAAGGGATATTTATGTTTCTTTTTCTGTGAACTGTCTGTTCATGTCCTTTGCTTCTTTCTCTTTTGGGTCTTGACAGTTTTCTTCATGGTTTTTAGGACCTCTGTATACGTGAGGGAGCTTAGTCTGTGATATGAGTTGGAAATATTTTCTGCAGTTTATTTGCTGTTTTTACTTTGCTTATGGTGAATTTGTTGGTAGTGATTAACTTGTTCTGTTTTACCATACAGAAACTTTTTACTTTTATAAAGAAACATGCATCGGTCTTTTATTTTATGGCTGGTGGATTTGAATTATAGTTAGAAAGCCCCTCCCCACACTAAGGTCATAAAGACTCATAGCAGCAGCATGGCTAGTGCTCCCCTTCAATATCTCTTTAGTCTCAAAGATATTAAAAGCAATACGTCCCTATAGTAAACATAATTCAGATTATCCAGGAGCTGTTCCGTTCTCCAAGCTCCATGACCTACAAGTACACTAAATACACTTGCATTCCCTCTAAGGGAGGGCGGCTGTTCTTGTTCATCTTTGTGTCTTTCAAATCTAATACAATGCCTGGCATACCGAACACACTTAATGAATTTCTGTTAAGCAGAAGTGGACGTGAAGTCTGATGATCTGATTCCTGTTTGGTCACTGTCCTCTCCTCGCTATGGGATCTTCAGCAATTAATGTAACTTCTCAGAGCCTCACTTTTCTCATGTATACAGTGAGGATAATAAGATCTAATGAGACCAGTGTTGCAGTGCAGATTAGAGGAATAACGTACTGAAAACACTTCATTAATAAGGATGTGCTCTCCTAGTGTAACTGTATCATTATCGTGTATTGTGCTGTCACCAAGGCAGCTGCATTCACTTTGATATGCCATTCACACCACAGGCAGGTATTGGTACCTTTGGAGAAAAAAACTTATTTTTCCAATCTTTTTTCAGAAAGTGTAAAGTGATATAAATATTTTGATACATGGTGATTCTAATGTCTGTGTATCGTTTCCATCCACAGCTAATAAGAGACATGGTTAATGTCTGTGAAACAAATCTGTCCAAACCTAACCCACCATCTCTTGCCAAGTACCGAGCTTTGAGATGCAAAATTGAGCATGTTGAACAGAACACTGAAGAATTTGTCAGGGTTAGAAAAGAGATACTGGAGAATAATTGCAGGTAAGCATAAAGGAAATACGTCAGGATCTGTTATTGTGTACTACGATTTCAGATTCTGATAAAGAGCTCATCTCACAATTACCTGGATAATTTACTCCTCAGGAACAAGATAACCATGTTGTGATGACCAGTTCCTTTCTTCTGTGTTTACAGTAGGGCATGGGGCAGTGTCCTGTGCTGGAAAGCACTCCCTACTATTCCACTCTAATTGCAAGGTTACCTAATCTTGCTGAGAATTAAATTTTAAAATTTTAAGTCAAAGGGTATTTGAGCTTCTATTTTGAAGAGTATTACATAGGAAAATCCACTTAAATTAAGATTTTAAAATGCAGGAATATGTGTGTGGCAGCTTCTAAAATGGCCACTCTATGGCATGAAGCACTCAGATGGAAACCTGGAAAACATGTCAAGAGATATAGCACCCTGAAACGTCAATTACGTGTTTCCTCATTGACTGTGCATAGTCCTGTTTCTGAGGCAACAGCAGTAACAACAAACAGATGGATCAGCTCCTCAGACAAGGCCGTATTGGGTGTTAGTAACTCTGTAGAATCACCTTGGCTAAGAGTCTAGACCCAGCTTCAAGGTTCAGAAACTAATTTTATTGATTATTTTCAAGGGGCTGACTTTCATTGGTTTGGTCCTTCATTCCACTGCAGCACTTCTCTGCCTGAAGTCTTTCTCGAATCTCATTATAACAGGCCAGGTTAACATTCACCAGCCTTGCACACTCCTTAGAGCCAATGGTAGTGAATTGCAGCTCCTTGCACCAGGTTGCAGGGGCCAATTGTTAAATTTTTAGGAATTTTCTCAACTGTTAAACCATTAGTAACTTGAAATCGGCTATGATGGGAGGATTTACACTGTGGAAATCAGCAAATGCTACAAATCAGGATTGTGTGTGGGTTTTGTTGTTGTTTTGAAAGTTAGTTTTTAGCACCCCGCTAGAACCAGACCCAGCCATACCTTCCTTCTAGACTAATTCAGACCCATCTAAAATTAGTTTCTGCCTGCCTTTGTCAGCCATTGTCAAATTCCATTCCCAGTACCACTTCACACCCACTGAGAAGATTATATTTTTTTAAAAAAAGAAAAACTAGATGTGTTGATGACAATGTGGAGAAATTGGAACCCTCATACATTGCTTGTGGAAAGATAAAATAGTGCAGCTGCTATTTGGTGATTCTTCAACAAATTAAACACAGAATTATCATATGCCCCAGCAATTCCACTCCTAGTTATATACCCAAAAGAACTGAAAACAAGTACTCACACAGATACGTGTACCTGAACCTTCATAGCAGTGCTGTTCACAACAGCCAAAAGGTGGAAATAACCACATGTCCGTCAATGGATGAATGGGTTAACACAAACATGGTGTGTACACATAATGGAATATTGTTGAACCGTAAAGAGGAATGAAGCACGGACACACGCTGCAACATGAGGGAACCTCGAAAACATGGTGCTGAGTGAGAGAAGCCAGACACGAAAGACCACATGTTATGTGATTCCATTGATATGAAGTATCTAGAATTGGTAAATTAGATCCGCGGACACAGAAGGCAGATTGCCTGGTGCCGGGGAGGGAGGAATGAGACTGACTGCTAATGGGTGTGCGTGTTCTCTTGGGGTGACGAAATGTTTTGGAACTAGAGAGAGATGGTAGTTGCACAACATTTTGAATGTGCTGAATACCACTGAACTGTACACTTGAAAATAGTTAATTTTATGTTACGTGAACTTTACCTCAATTAAAAAAAATCCATTTCTGTAGATCTTTTCCAGATTTTGCTTTTATGTATAATCAAATTATTTTGATTTGACTTTGACCCTCCGCTAGGTATTTGCTAGGATCTAGTACTAATTAAGAGACTAGGAATGATGAAGGTGGAATCAGGAGGGGAGTAACTGGCTTTCTCCAGAGAGTCAAAGGGAAGGAAAAGCTACATCTTCAAGCCCTGGGGAGCGGGGTGCTGTTCAGTCATCTAATGTGACTCAGGCAAGCCCTTGGAGATCTCACCCCTCACCCAAGTATTAAAGTATTCATACAACTAAAGTGGGCATCTCCCTAGAGAGAGAGTCTGCTGCTGTAAAAAATTAGATTTTCTCCATTTCATTTCACTAATAATGAATTTTTCATATTAACTTTTTTCTAGTTATAAAATTCATATTCTTTGCTAAAAGTTTAGAAAATACGTGAAAACATAAAGAAAATTAAAGATCACCAAAAATCTCACCATCCAGAGATAAACCAGCGAAAATATAACCACAGTTAACATTTTGGTGTAGAACATATCCCAAATTGAATTATTCACTCTTCTCTGCACCCAGTGGTATGCTGGTAAGCCAGCTCTCGGAAATCAAAGTCTTGATTTGCAATATTCGCTGATTTCTGTGGTGTAAATACTCCCCCCATAGTTCATTTCAAGCTACCAACGTGACACCACTGAGCATGGAGTTGGGAAGACGCACTCAGTAGGCTCTCGTAACTCCTCTGCACCTCACACTGCCCCTCAGCAGGACCAGTCTTTTCCCGTGCTTCCCAGCTCAGCCACCCACCCGGAGCCACTGTTGACTCTCCCTCCCTCATCCCCACATCACCGTGTTCTGTCAGTTCTGCCTCCAAAATATCTTTAATCCACTGACTTCTTTCTTACCCTGCTGCCATCTGTAGTCCGGACCACTGTTCTCGTCTCCACTGCCGCAGGAACATCCTTCTTGACCTTCTTTCTACTCCTGCCCCATTCAATTTATTTGCCCATAACAACCAGCTAGATCTTAAAATGTATACTGTATCATGCCATATCCCAATAAATGTCACCTCCAAGAGGCCTTTTTTGACCACCATCTCTCTGATCCTGGTTGGTTTCCTTAATAGCGCTTAAAATCAGGTATTTGTTAACTTCTTGATTTTTGTCTCTCTCCTTAGAATGTAAGCTCATGAAGCCAAGACCATGTTATCCTGGTACAATACTCAGCACAGAGCATATTTGTTGAATGAATGCATGAATAAATGAATGAACCCACCGAATCTGTATTTTCCAAATATTATATATTTCACCAAGTTTGGGATCATACTATACATAAAGTTTTGTAACCTACTTTTAAAATTTATATTTCACTATCAAGTTTTACTTCATATCCTTATTTATTTTTTAAGTGATTTTTTTAATGACTGTGTAGTATTTTCAAGATGTTGTGTTGTGATTCATTGAATCATTTCCCTATTAATGGACATTTGGCTGTTTTGTGTTTGTTGCTGCTAATAATGATTTTTTGTTTTGCTTTAAATTATGTAACCTCAAGGTTTTTCTTCTAATTCTTACAGTAAAGGCCCAGTGAACATCTTGCAGATATTTAGAGTTGGCAAAGTGAATGAAACTGCAGAGTTTCTGAGTCACCTTGGCAATGTGAAACCCTTGTTGCATGGATCGCCTGTACGCAGCTTTGTAGGAATCCTGTCCCGGTAAGAGTGCACCATCTTTACTTTCCAAGTTTTCCAGCCTCACAAATGGACTGTTTGACCTTTTCTTCTGTACTACATGGGCCTCTTCAGTTAAAATCAGCCAGCTTACTGCCTTCCAGAGAAAACTGAACACTTTAAATTATAATTAAATATATGTATTTATTATTATATGTATTTTAAAGTGTAGTGCATGGATATGAATTGCTTCTTGAAGAAAGGTGATTCTTTATTTCACGACTCTTCCATGTGTATCTAATCTAGAGACAGTCCAACACTTAAAAGTCTAGAAATTAGAGTGCCTCTCTATTCAAAATTTAACTGTAACTGTCTGTCTGCTTTGAATAACCACTCAATGTTAGGGCTGAAACTGAAGTTGCAGAGAGCAGGAAAATATGATGGAATCTGGATCCTTAATTAAATACCAAGGAAGAAACTTAAAAAGAAGCATATAAGATCCATCTGGAAAAAACTTTAAACTGCTACTGAAGGACCCAAAAGACACTTGCACTAATCAGAAGGATGCCAGTTTTCCTTGAATTAACCTATAAATTTAATGCTATCACAATAAAAGTAGTAAAAAGATTTTTTAAAGAAATAAAAAGCTGATTCTACAGCACTTTTTTTTTTTTTTTGGTGAGGAAGATTAGCCCTAAGCTAACATCTGTGCCCATCTTGCTCTATTTTGTGTATGGGACACTGCCACAGCATGGCTTGATGAGCGGTGAGCAGGTCCACGCCCGGGATCCAAACCCACAAACCCAGGGCCTCCAAAGCAGAGCACGTGAACTTAACCACTGTGCCACCAGGCTGGCCCAACACATATTTTTTAAAATTTGACATTACCAGGGTAATTCTGAAAAAGAAGAAGAAGGTAATGAGGGAGAATTAACCAGTTAGACATTAAAAACATATTATAAAGCTATATTAATTAAATAGTAGGTAGTGCATAAATAGATGGATGAACAGAATAAAGGGCCACAAGTAAGCACAGAAACAGGCAATTTAGTATATGATAAAAGTAGTTTTTATCTCTGTGGAAGAAAGATAATTTCTCAATGCTGTATATTGGGATAAATAGATAACTACTTAGAAAAAATGTAAAGTTGGACCTTTACCTGATTCCTCACACTTAAATAAGCTCTACATGGAGCAAAGATTTAAAAATAAACTGTAGGGGCCGCCCGGTGGCGCAGTGGTTTAGTCCGCGCTTGGCAGCCCGGGGTTCGCAGGTTTATATGCCCGGCGGCGTCCCATATAAAGTAGAGGAAAGACGGGCACAGATATTAGCCCAGGGCCAGTCTTCCTCAGCAAAAAGAGGAGGATTGGCGACGGATGTTAGCTCAGGGCTGGTCTTCCTCACAAAAAATAAATAAATAAAATAAATAAAAATAAATAAACTGTAAAGGTACTAAATGAAAAATGAGAGAATTTTTTTTTTTTTTTTTTTTTTTTGTGAGGAGGACCACCCCTGAGCTAACATCTGTCGCCAATCCTCCTCTTTTTGCTGAGGAAGACTGGCCCTGGGCTAACATCCGTGCCCATCTTCCTCCACTTTATATGGGACGCCACCACGGCATGGCTGACAGGCAGTGCGTCGGCAGGTGCCCGGGATCCGAACCTGCGAACCCCGGGCTGCCAATTCACGAACTAAACCGCTGTGCCACCGGGCCAGCCCCGGGGGAATTTTTTAAAAGTAATCTTTGAGTGGGAATTGCCTTTCTAAGTATGACTAAAACTCAAAAGCCATTTTATAGAAATAATTCCATCTCATTATACAAAATTCAAACAGCAGAAGTTTATATAATAAAAGGCAGAAGTCTCCCTTTGCCCACCTTCCCACAGACAACTATGGTTTAACTTTGCTTGCAGAGAGTTCCTTGAATGCTAGAAGCCCAGTAGGGACCTGCATAACTTCTTGAACAGGGAAGAAATACAGTCAGCACTGGCTTGAACATTGTTCCGCTGAGCATTGCGGGGGCTCAGCCTGAAGGAGGCAGAGCCCAGAGGCAGGAAAAAATGGCCAGCAGCCCAGAGCAGGCCAAGACAATGATGAGAAACTGGCCATAGCTTGGTGCATTTTAATGGCACCTGGAACTCCTTTTGTGGGGTTACTTTGAAATGCATTTTTCTTTTCATTCCATACTATTTGTTTATTTTCTTTTAACTGGTGCATTTTTTTTCCAGCTTTATTGAGGTATAATTGACAAGTTAAAATTGTAGATTTTAGGTTATACAATGTGATTTTTTTAAGGTGTACAATGTGATGATTTAATATACATATACATTGTAAATTGATTAAGACAAGCAAGTTAACACATCCATCACCTCACGTAGTTACCTTTTTTTTCTTATAGTGAGAACATAAGATCTACTCTCTTAGCAACTTTCAAGTATGCAATACAGTATTATTAACTATAATCACCATGCTGTACATTAAATCTCCAGAACTTATTAATCTTATAACTGAAAGTTTGTATTCTATGACCAACATCTCCTCATTTCCCCCAACCCAGCCCCTGGAAACCACCATTCTGCTCTCTGGTTCTATGAGTTTGACATTTTAAATTCCACATATAAGTGAGGTCATGCACTATTTGTCTTTCTGTGTCTGGCTTATTTCACTCAGCATCATGTCCTTAAATAGCACCTGTCTCTGCTAGAATTGTGAGGCTATGATAAAAGATACCTTGTTTCTAGTAAATCATTCTAATGCCCTTTCTTTTTAGTGGGTTGCTTTTACCCAAAGTAGTTGAAGACCGTGGCATGAAAAGAACAGACATTGGAAATCTTGGGAGTGGAATATATTTCAGCAATGCACTCAGGTTAGTATGTTATAGCCTTAATCGTGTTACTCAGATCCATCACCAAGGAATCCTTACCAAGTACTTGCTATGTGTTTCCCTCTATCTTTGCTTGGTGAGAGATTTCTCACCCAAAAAACAGATCATTGAAAGCAACCGGTTTTCTCAGTATACTGTGGAAGCATGTCTTTTGTGGTGGTGATTTGGGAAAATTATATTTGAAATCATCTTAGTGATTTTATTAGCTCCTAAGAGCTTTTACATATATTTACCCACTTAATTGTTACAACAATCCCGAGATCAGTTCTATTGTTATCCTATATCACAGATGAGAACACTGAGGGACAGTGAGGGTATTTTGCCTAAGGTCACACAGTATTATGCCTTTCTTCAGGGCCAGCAATCTTAACTTCTACAGCAATGACCTCTCTTCTAAACAATTTATCTATTATATATGAACTCTAAATGCCTGGAATAATATTTCATCTTCAATATCCTTGTTAATATTTAAATCTGTGCTCATAATAGCCACAATGTATTGAACGCCTGCCCTGTGCTATTCACCAGGCTAAGTGCTTCATGTACATTGTCTGTAAACCTCGCAACTGGTATTGTGACATCACTTTATGAGGAGGAAACAGACTCATGGAGGTTAAGTAACTGTACGGTCTCAGAGCTAGTTAAATGATGGAGCCTGGGTTCAGGCTCAGGACAAAGGATAATTATCCAGGATATTTAAAGAGTTCCTACAAATCGATAAGAAAAAGATAACCCAATAAGAAAATGGGCAAAAGACATGAATAGGAACCTAACAGAGTAGGAAACATGTATGGACAATAACACTGGAAAAGATTAGTAACGAAGAACATGCAAATTAAGCCATGATGATACCATTTTATACTATCATATTGACAAAAAAAAATTTAACGTCTCCAGGTGTTGATAAGTCTCTAGAACAATCTGAACTCTCAAACACTGTTGATAAGGATATAAATTGATAAACCCTCTTGAAAAAGTTTTGGCATTATCTGGTATAGTCAAAGAGCATAGTTGATAGTATAGCTCAGAAATCCTACACATGGGCCTATGAACCAGGAAGCAGTGGTTCTCAATCCTGGCTGCACATTGGAATTACTTGGCGGGATCTTTTAAACACTACTGGTGCTGATTTCACCTGTTGGAAAACAAAATTCAATTGAGTAAATTTGAAGATCTAATTGGCTTTATTAAATGATTCATGGCAGCATCTTATCTGACAAGCAGAGAGATACTCCAGGGGCTACACAACATGGAGGGCTTTTATATTAATGAGGGTGGGACAAGGAAAGGAAGTCAGCAGCAAGTTCATTGGAGGAAAGTAAAAGTTCAGGTGATGACAATTTCTCATTGGCTGAGCTGTGGCATTTTCCCTTGGCTGGGCTTATTGCTGGGCAAGAAGGAAGTCTTCCTTCCTCCTGCTGGAGTAGTAGAGTAGTTCACTTCCTGTTTGACTTGTTGGCTAAAATAGTTTTGGATAATCATATAGCCCTTGATTATCTAGTTTCCGAGCAAGGAGGTGTCTGTGCAATAACAAACACCTCCTGTTGCACATAAACAAATGCCTCTGGAGAAGCAGAAACCCAACTGCATAAAATTATGTCTCTTCCTGTTGGGGTCAGTAACTGATGCTTCTTCCTGTTGGGGTCTGTAATTGACATCTTCCTGTCTGGAGTAATTGACGAGGAATGGCAGGGCATGAGAGCACCGTCTACAGGCCTTCCCGACTCCAAATTTAGTTGAGGTTTCCTTTATTAATTTTAACTTACTCCCTTTTGATCAAGATCTTTCTCCAAAAGCATTGCTGATCAAGAGTCAGGTTTTCCAAATTCAGTAGCCTTTGTCCCTTTGTGCCAGGAAGGACCTTTTCTG
Organism: Tapirus indicus; assembly: GCA_031878705.1. NCBI lineage: Eukaryota > Metazoa > Chordata > Mammalia > Perissodactyla > Tapiridae > Tapirus > Tapirus indicus. Next base: position 87,151,882 of record CM062930.1, on the reverse strand, counting down.
GGTATCGTGTCCCACATTAGAGGGAAAGTGCACAGACTGGAAACCACTTGAGGCCACATTTGAGTGACAAGGAAGGGTAGTAGGAAGAACTCTCAGGTGTTTCTTTTTCAATGTCTGTATTCAGTTGAGGTCCTAAGCGTTGGAAATCATCTCAAAGCACTAAGTCAGCATCACCTTATTAGGCATGTCATTTTCACAAAGGTTCAACAAGCAATAGGTGCAGAACTTAACAAGTATACAAAGCAGGATTAGAAATAACCTAACAAACCCAGGTTGTAAGATAGTTCTAAACCAGGAGCCCAGACCTGAAGGTAGCCAGCCAAATAGATCAAAAGACTGAATTGTCAGGTGAAACTTGTAGCCAATGTGCTTGTTCCCTAATTTTATGCAGTTGGGTTTCTGCTTCTCCAGAGGCATTTGTTTATGTGCAACAGGAGGTGTTTTTTATTGCACAGACACCTCCTTGCTCGGAAACTAGATAATCAAGGGCTATATGATTATCCAAAACTATTTTAGCCAACGAGTCAAGCAATCATTGCTGAACTGAGACTGATTTGGCTGGAGAATCGGCCAACTCTCCTAATGTTAGGGAGAGATTTCTGATCATTTGTTCATTGGCACTTGCTCTGATCCACGGAGAGAAAGCTCTCCCTGCAGAGGCAAACCCAGAATCACATACTCCTACTAGAAGTTCTCATTTAAGGCAATTATAGAGGTGAGACAAACCAATGGGAGGCTTCTGTTTTGTTACGGAGAGAAAATAGAACAGTGAATACAGCAAGGGCACACTGTCCTTTTATTCTTCTGCTGTCAAGGCAATGGTTACCCAGGTATGAAGGCCACTACCAAAATCTCCAAATATAAAGATGTAGCTAGGAGGTGTGCATAAAGCTCCCACATAAGCAACAACATTCAGGGACCTATTCATCGATATAGTATAGAGGCGTTATCATCATTCAACCAAGATTCAGATATTGTATTATCACATGTGCTACAGTCTTTAGATTCTGTTACTGCTGCCTTTGCCTGAAAGTCAGCTAGGGCATTTTCCTGATACTCAGATTCAGTCCTTTTAGTGTGAGTCTCAATTTTGATGACAAGAAACAGTTTAGTTTTATAAGTTTCCTTTCTGGGAATCTTCTTGAAGATGAAACATCTTTGCAAAGACATCAGAGTAACTATACATGACAATAAGACTAAAAAAAACGGTTTGTTATAATTCAATTGACAAAGGAATTTGATTATTTCTGTGACATACAACATTTTAAGATAATAACTAGAATTATGGCTGATAACATTATACCAGAACATATCAGGATTTTAGAAATTTCACACAATTTCTAGAACACTTATGTGACAATGCAGAAAAAGCATACAGAAGGATTCCAATCTTAGCCAGTCCTGACCATACATAAAGTTTTTTTTCCATATTATTTCCAGTAGTTTTAATTACATAGGTTAGAATTTTTAACCCTTACAAGCCTTTAATTTCTAGTGAAAACTAAGGAGTAAGCAATTATAAACTGTCCTTTATATTAGCATTCTGTGGATTGGCAGACTTATAGATCCTTCTTATAATTTCTAGAAATATGTGCCTTTCCATAGAAAAGTTCTCAGTAGGACACAAGACATGTTTACTAATAGACCTAGTTTTACCTTTAGTTTCTCTGCAATAAGAGGCCAAAAGTAGATAAACCTATATTCATTAATTATTATTCAATATTTTATCTTATTAGGGAATGATCTAGATAGTCAGTAAACTTCTATCGTTTAATTTAACTTAACAAAAATTCAAAGTTTCAGGCTGCCAAATAGATTTGGGAAACTTTTTTGAAAAGTTCACCTAAAAACCTTTTATTCTACTTACATTTATTTAATTTACTTGCGCTTAACAATTAGGTTTAGATTACTTATGAAAATTTCACCATACCAAATTAGGTTTTTTTGTTGACAAATTTGTAAGCCTAGGTAGAATAAAAGTATTATATTTAATGCTGAAAACTCTAAAGACATGTCTGTTTTAATGAAAGCAATGAACTTAAACTAGCTTTTATTTACTAAAGATTATCTTAGATCACATGAACTTGAAAGCACATTTGGGTTAGTTTTTTTTTTAATAATCCTGGGAACTTTAGAATGCCCAGTTTTTGCAAGTGCTTACTGTCAAACCAACTAAATAGAGCTATTTTACAAATCAGTTTTAGCAATACCATCCAAAGGTAGAAAAATATCACATTTACAACATGTATGTATATGTATAGTATATATACATATGTACATATATATACAAAACACACACACACATATATATTTATGTATAATGAGAAACATTTGCATCTCAAAAAATGGCTCTTAGGTCCTAGAGAAGATGGGGATAGAAAAATTACATCACAAAGGCCCAGATTAAATGCAGGACAATTCTGTTTCCAATGTCCTGATCTTTGTAAGCATTTGGGAGGAATAGGTGAGGTTTGGAGGACTGGCAACAGGGTGAGTAGACTTTGAACTTCTAGAGCCACGCCTTTGGCCCTCCAGGGATTTGTGAGACAGAGATGGTTGTCTCCGGCTCTCTGAAGAGCTGCATCGCAGCCTGAAGGGTAAAGAGGCTGGTCTGCCCTTCCAGTTACCTTACCTCTGGTTTGCTGCTTTTTGTTTTGTTTTGTTGCTGAGGAAGATTCGCCCTGAGCTAACATCCACTGCCCAGCTTCCTCTTTTTGTATGTGAGCTCTCGCCACAGCATGGCCACTGATGGATGAGTGTTGTAGGTCCGCACCCAGGAACTGAACCTGGGCTGCCAAAGTGGAGCTCGCTGAACTTAACCACTAGGCCACTGGGGCTGGCCCTCTAGCTTGCTTCTTTTCCTCTGGGTACATAGTTTTATTTCAACATAGAGGAGAAGGCCAAAAAACAAATTCCTGTCAGACTCTGAATATTAGCTTCCAATTTGGCCAAATTTCTGATCATAAAGTTATTAAATCTTTTTAAATATCTTATCAGGTTTCAGCTGGGACAAAGAGTAAATACTTCTGGCAGATCAGATAACTCCATTAATCTTAATTTTAGTTTTCTCTTGGCTGTTTAAGGGAGTAACATAGCAGTTTACCAGGGAATCCCTCCGAGTCCCTTCAATTTTGAGAGGGGCCCATATGGGGGCCTCTCCTCGAGGTAGATATGAGGGCATTTGAGAAGAATTTGCATAGAATCTTTCAGGGGAATCTCTTTTCCAATGTCCCAGTTGATTGTAATTGAGACATCGATCTTTGGACCAGCATTTTTTCCGAGATGGACCCCTTGGGGAGTGCAGTGCAAGGCCATGGTGCTATTTTGGGTTTCGACCTGGGAGCTGTTGTACCTGTACAGCTATTAGCTTGGTGGAATTTTTTTTTTTTTTGAGGAAGATTGGCTCTGAGCTAACGTCTGTGCCCATCTTCCCAAATTTTGTATGTGGGACGCTGCCACAACATGGTTTGATGAGCAGTGTGTTGGTCCGTGCCCGGGATCCAAACCTGTGAATCCTGGGCCACCGAAGCGGGGCATGCGAACTTAACCACTACGCCACTGGGCCAGCCCCAGCTTGGTGGATTTTTGTTTGCAATCTTGCTCCAAGGTCCTTTCGGAATGGTCATCTTGGGGCCAGCCCAGTGGTGTAGCAGTTAAGTTTGCGTGTTCAGTTAAGTTTGCGTGTTCTTCTTCAGTGGCTCAGGGTGCGCCAGTTTGGATCCTGGGCACAGACCTACTCACTCACCACTCATCAAGCCATGCTGAGGCAGCATCCCACATAGAAGAACTAGAAGGACCTACGACTAGGATATACAACTATGTACTGGGGCTTTAGGGAGAAAAAAGAAAAAGAGAAAGATTGGCAACAGATGTTAGCTCAGGGCCAATCTTCCTCAAAAAAAAAAAAGTGCTCAGCTATACTCACAGGTTCAGTCAGGCCTGTGGCCTCCCTAGGTTTAGGAAATTCTTTGACTATAGCTCTCAGTTCAGTCTTTGACCAAGGGGTGAAGGACACCTGTGGGGGCTCATCTCCAGCCTCAGGTAGTTTTATTTTAAATAAAATAAAAATAGTCTCTTCAGAGTAGAAAGACAGTTCAGACAGAGAACTAGTAAAATGTGAGTACTCAGGTGAAAAAGGACAAGAGAGGACAGTAGGAGTCACGTCCAAAGTCATGTCCATCCTATCATCTTTTGTTTTAGGTATCTTTTGTCTCTTTAGTTTTTCATTAGCCTTTTGTAATGAATCTTTTGATGAAGCCATTTTGGAATCTTCTGCATACCAATTAAAGTAAATACCTCATTCTGTCTGTTCTACTTGGGATCCTTGCTCTCACGTGCATTTCTTAAATGAGCAATTTTATCTAATTGAAATGTTCCCCATAATGGCCATTGTAATTCTAGGTTGTTTATAGTAAAATCTTGCCGTCTTTCTAGATATCTGCAGTTTCCGGGACTATAGTTCTTAAGCATAAAATGAGCATGTGTGCCGGAAGGTGACACGTTCAATTTTTTGGATATAAAGGATTCTGTTTCTTTAGCTAGCCTTTATCCACAAAAAACAAGACAAACAAACCTGTGCACCTTAACATATTGGCAGTAACCAAGAGATGTTACTGTGTCCCTGGTCAAAAGAAAGCCCTTTGTGCACCACCAACAGTTCCCATGGAACCTTGGACTGGAGAATAAGGATTGAACCAGCAAACCCCAAGGAATGGGGACTATGGACTGATTCCAAACAAAATGGAGAACTGCAGCTACTACCAACAGTTTCTAGTATGGGATCTGGGGCTGATTCCAAACAGAATCTGGGGGCAAAATTAAGGGCTGGGGTTTTCCACTCAAAAATCAGCATTAACCAAGGGATTTTACTGCATCCTGGGAATTCCAGTCTGAAAGGAAGGCCCTGTAAAGGAAAGCCAATTAGATCAGCAGCTCAGACACAGAGTGGCGCTCAAACCAATAGGACTATACCAATGGTTCCTGCAAACAGTGAGAAGACAGTGAACTCAAAAGGGTTCCCAGGCACCACACCTGTCTCTTGTTGTTCCCAAATGTTGTCAGAAGTTTACTTTGGATCCCCCGCTGCCATCAATTTCTTAAAAAACACAATTAAACTGAGTAAATTTGAAGATCTAATTGGCTTTATTAAATGATTCATGAATGAGGCAGCATTTCATCTGACAAGTAGAGAGACATTCCAAGGGGTTACACAACATGGAGGGCTTTTATAATAAGGAGAGGGGGACAAGGAAAGGAAGTCAGCAGCAAGGAAGACATGAAAGTTCATTGGAGGAGAGCAAAAGTTCAGGTGACAACAGCTTCTCATTGGCTGAGCTGTGGCATTTCCCATTGGCTGGGCTTGTTGCTGGGCAAGAAGGAAGTCTTCCTTCCTCCTGCTGGAGTAGTAGAGTAGTTCACTTCCTGTTTGGGAGGGCAAGGTATGTCTCTTCTTGTTGGGGTCAGTAACTGATGCTTCTTCCTGTTGGAGTCTGTAATTGATGAAGACTGGTAGGGTGTGAGGGCTCCTGCTACAGGCCTTCCCGACTTCAGTATTAGTTGAGATTTTCTTTATTAATTTTAACACACCCCAGATCAGTTAAATCAGGATCTCTAGGGGTGATGTTTGGTTATCAATAGATTTTAAGCTCCCTGGATGATTATAATATGCAGCCTAGATCAAGAATCACTACCCTAGTAAAACTGTGGTATACATAGACCAGGAGACATGTATAGGAATGGCTGAGAACACTGTAGTAAAAGAACACTGGAAATGATGCAGGTGTCCATTGACAATGGAATTTTGGTGGAGTCCTACATGGAGTCCTTTATGACAGTTTAAACAAGTACAGTACAGCTCCACATGTCAAATGGATGAGGCTTAGACACACAACACGCAGCAAACATTGCTCTATGATTCTATATGTATGCCAAGTTCAAAAACAAGCAAAACTAAACATTATATTGTTGAGGGACACATACCTATGTGTCAATACTATAAAAGAAAGAAAAAATAAGTAATATACACAAAGATCAAGATAGTGATTAGATTACGTCTGAGTGGGAGGAAATGTGATGCCATGGGGGCAACATAGAAACATGGGGGCAACATCTTATTGTTGTTCTGTTTCTTAAACTATGTGATATCTGCATGGTTGTTTGTCTTAATATTATTCTTGAAACTTAACACTTATAAATGCTCTTTCCTATGTACAACATATTCAAAGTAAAATTTTTTAGATGTTAAAATATTTTTTAGAAATAAATTGGCATTCAGTTGAATTTAACCAAATTGAAAACCTTAGTGACTTTCAACAGAGCGATTTCAGTGAAGTATGAATAGAGCCAAATTGCAGTGGACTGAGGAGTGGTCAGCAAACAAGCAAGTAGAGACAGTCGTTGAACTCGGTGGAGAGTGTGGTGAGAAAGGAAGGAGATGGAGAAGCTGGAGGGCAGAGTCAAGGGTCATATGTTAGTAAGTTGCAGGGAAAGAGGTTTATAGCAGGAATGGGAGAAATTGATTATTAAAAACAGAAGTGGAAGTCTTGGGGGGCTAGAACAAAGGGTCATCAGGCAGCACTTTTCCATTTTGGTCCTGATCTTTGGAAAAATAGAAGTAAGTCCCAAAAGTGTTGCTCTCAAAGGTGTCCTAGCCTGTGCTCCTCCTAGTCGCAAAAGTTGCTTTGTTAAAGTTAAAACAAAATTTCTCATTTAGGTATCTTTGGAAATTTTTGTTTTTCCATTTGGATTCTGAAGCCTTTGTGGGAATACAGAGCCTGCCTTCCCCTTTGACCAGGTCTTACTTACGTGGTATTTAGTGTCCTTTCTGAACTTTATGGCAGAGAATTAATCTGCTTTTTCTTAATTAATTTGGTGGGGGTTTTTTCCTTCTCTTTCGCCACTCTGGTGTTTACTATACCAAAATGTATATTTTAGTAGCTAATAAAGATTTGGGGGAACAGTGGAATTCACCTCTCCCAGGGAACAAAGTACTTTGAGCACTGCCTAGCACAACAGAATGGCAATATACATGTTTGTTACATTAAGATTTTAAATAAGTAAGTGAATAATAAAGTTCTAAACTGAATCTTCAGAGATATTTCAATAACAGTAAAATTTGGAACATTTCTACCAGCAGTCTTTTAAACAATATATCCTGTACATATAATAAAGTATTGTTGCCATGTAACTGTAAATTATAAATTTGTACTTCTTGGGGCCACCCGGTGGCACAGCAGTTTAGTTCGCGCTTGGCAGCCCGGGTTTCGCGAGTTTGGGTCCTGGACGCCCGCCGACGCACTGCCTGTCAAGCCATGCCGTGGCGGCGTCCCATATAAAGTGGAAGGTGGGCACGGATGTTGGCCCGGGGCCGGTCTTCCTCGGCGGAGGGGGGAGGATTGGCAACAGATGTTGGCTCAGGGCTGGTCTTCCTCACAAAAAAGAAAAAAAATAAATAAATAAATATGTACTTCTTTCCTCTCGTATGCAGGACAAGTATTAAGTACTCACACCCAGGAGAGACAGATGGCACTAGACTCTTGGTCATCTGTGACGTAGCCCTTGGGAAGTGCATGGACTTACACAAGAGAGACTTCTCCTTGACGGAAGCACCGCCAGGTTACGACAGTGTCCATGGGGTCCCAGGAACAGCCACTATCCCCACAGACTTCGAGGTATTTATATCAAGAAACAGGCAGAGAGGCTCCTGCTTTTATTAAATATGCTTAAGTTTAAATAATTACTGAATCTACTGTCTGAATCCAATATATTCTAAATTAGCAAACATGAAATTCTGCTTTTGCCAATAAAACAAAAAAACATTTGCCAATAAAGGGGTTTTTTTGCTACCTATTAATTTCTATTTGCTCTAGGATGATGAATTTGTGGTATATAAAACCAGTCAGGTTAAAATGAAATATATTGTTAAATTTTGCATACCTGGAGATGAAATAAAGGACTTTCACCCTTGTGATAGTACTGAATTAGAGGAACACAGACCTGAGTTTTCAAATTTCTCAAAAGTTGAAGGTAAGACAATTTTCTTGAATGCTGTTTTATGTGATATTTATAGAACTCAAACATTATATTTTCAGTGGAATTTGTATTCATGTTTGGTAACTGTATCTATGACCTCATACATAAATATTTTACTTGTCTCTTTTGTAAACCCGCGGTCGCACTGCCTGTTAGCCATGCCGTGGCGGCGTCCCATATAAAGTGGAGGAAGATGGGCACGGATGTTAGCTCAGGGCCAGTCTTCCTCAGCAAAACGGGGAGGATTGGCAACAGATGTTAGCTCAGGGCTGGTCTTCCCCACAAAAAAAATAAATAAATAAATAAATAAAATAAAAACCAGGATGCTTAAGAGAGGTTAAATGATTTCAAAATTACATGTTACTTCATTAACACGGTAAAGTTGAGCTTGTCCGCCAACACTAAAACTCATTGAACCAATTTAAGATGTCAAAGTGCAAAAGGTATAATGGGGGTTGGTGGAAGAGACAGAAGCCGCAGCTTTAGAATCAAGAAACTTGGGTGCAAGTGTCAACTTGCCACTTACTAGGCTGTGCAATATTGGACAAACTGCATAACATTTCTGGGCTTGAGCTTCTCTCCAACTGGTGTGAGATCACTATCTGCCTTAAATGAAGGTACTCCAAAAATTGTAATGTGCAGCTTCTATATTAGTAGTACGAATATAAGAGAAGATGATAGCTTCTCAGAAAATCACAAGCCCAAAGTATTATAATATTAATTAATAGCATTGTAAAAACACAATAACATTTTTAACTGTCATCCAATTGTTTTTTTATCAGAAACATATGATTTCATATATGAGACGATGACTCCCCTTTTTCCTCTGGGAGTAATTAAGTGAAATGTCTGGCAAAAGAGTATATATTTATATATCTAACCATCTGAGTATTTTTGCACCAGCTGGTACATGTAGTATGTGAGTGTTTTTATATGCTGTGTTAAGAGTTGGATTTAGTCTTCCTTGGACTGAAAGTCTGAGCCTCATATCGCCCCAACTCCTTTGTGGCGCAGTAACTAATAGTGACTAACCAATTCAAAATCACAAGTCAGGGAATGCAGGTATCTAGATTCATGCTGAAGCTACACTTATTTAGATACTTTTAAGACCTCTGTGTACCTGTGTGTATGTTTAAATATATCTCTTTCAAGTAACAGCATGACTCTAAATTTTCAGGATGACTCCTGAAAGTCCCTGGATTAAAAAGGCAGAGCATCTGTGAGAATGCTGCCCCCATTTTTCTCATGTGGGTTCACTTGCTTTTCAGAACTGGCCACTAGAAAATCATAAAATGCTCTTTGTACATTTTTCCTAAAATATAACGTTTGAAGGAAAGGGGAAGGAATAAAGATCAAGGTAACAAAAGTAGACAGTGCAGGGATGGTTTTAAAAGCTAACATTATCATTTTTAATATGTAGATTACCAGTTACCAGACACCAAACCTTCCAGCAACATCAAGTCCGGCCTTCAGGATACCTCTGGGAATTCAGTTCCTCTTGAGGATGTTCACATCAAGGGGAAAATTGTAGACTTTGTAGCCCAGGTATGCTCTTTGTGGTTTTACAGTACTTAAACTAAGTGGATGTAAATCATAAATGAGAATTTGATTGTAGTCGCATGAACTAAACAAAACATGCATTTCTAAAATTCTACATAACAGGGACTGTTCTGGGCTCTAGGCATAGAACAACGAACAATACAAAAACTGTCCTCATAGAGAATACATTTTATTGGGGGACTAGCCAATAAACAGGATAATAAATAAGATACAGTCACGTGTTGCTTAATGACAGGGGCACATTCTAAGAAATGTGTCATTAGGCGATTTTGTCATTCTGCAGACATCGTAGAGTGTACTTACATAACCCAGATAAGCCTACTACACACCTAGGCTATATATGGTGCTAATCTTATAGAACCACTGTCATATATGCGGTCTGTCATTGGCTGAAATGTTCTTATGCAGCGCATGACTGTACATAATGTGTTAGATGGTGATAGGTGCTAAAGAAGAAAATCAGAGCAAGGAGGGATAGGAGCTGCACAGGGGAAGGACTTTGAACTTGTAAATAGAATTGCCAAGGAAGGCTGCACTGGGAAGGTGACATCTGGGTACAGATTTATAGGAAGTAGGGGATTAAACCATGTGGACGTCTGGGGAACACTCATTCCAGGCAGAGGAAACTGCATGTTCAAAGGCCCTGAAGTGGGAGTGAGCCTGATGTGGTCAACAGATATCAAGGAGGCCACTGTGGCTGGAGCAGAGTGGAAAGGAGAAGCATGTAGGAGATTGAGTCAGAGAGGTGGGGGCGGGGGGACAGCTCACTTCAGGACACAAGACATACTCTCCTTATCTCTGAGTGAAATGGAAACCTTTAGAAGATGTTTGGCAGAGGAGTGATGTGATCAGACCTATGTTTTAACAGGATCACACTAACCAACATGTTGAGAACGGTCTGAAGTTAGGAGACATCTTAGGTCAAGTTCTCTGGAAAACAGACTCTAGACGAAAATTTGTTTTCAGGAAGCTTGTTGAGAAGTGCAACACCTGTAAGAAAGCGAGGGAGACAGGACTTGGCAAAAGGAGATGTTGAACATGACACAGGCATGCCAGAGTCCTCAGAGGATCTCTGAAGCTGGGGTCGCCCATCAGAGATGAGGCAAGGGGGCTGGGCTTTGTCCTCCCACAGGGACCAGTCATTGGATGTGGCTGCCGCTGGGGACAGGTCATAACCTTGAGTGAGGCAGTTCACCTTTGGCTGAAAACAGTGTCTGGGGAGGAACTCAGCTGACACTCCCAGCAGCCGTGGTCCTTAAAGGGACATCTGGGAGCATACCACAGCATCAAGTGTAGGTAACTATTCAAGTAATTCAGTCAAGGGTGTTGGAGACTTGGACCAAAATGTTAGCTGTGGGGGTGGTATGAAGTGATTGGGTCTGGCAAAGGTTTGAAGGTAGAACCAATAAGATTTGGTGATGGGGGGCCGCCTGGTGGCGCAGCGGTTTAGTTCGCGCTTGGCAGCCCGGGGTTCGTGAGTTCGGATCCCGGGCGCCCGCCGACGCACTGCCTGTCAGCCACGCTGTGGCGGCGTCCCATATAAAGTGGAGAAAGATGGGCACGGATGTTAGCCCAGGGCCAGTCTTCCTCAGCAAAAACGGGAGGATTGGCGACGGATGTTAGCTCAGGGCTGGTCTTCCCCACAAAAAAAAAAAAAAAAAAAAAAAGATTTGCTGATGGATATGGAAGATGAGAGAAAGTCAGGAGTCAAGGATGATGCCAAGGTTTTTGGCCTGAGTAACTAGAAGGATTAAACATGTTTGCACTTACCGACATGGGGAAGGCAGTAGGAGGGCAGACTGGGGGGACTATGAGGAGGTCATCTTTGGCCATATAATGTAAGATGCTGACAGCCAGATGGAAAAGCCAAGTAGGCAGTTAGGCATTTGAGTCTGGAGTCAGTGAAGAGTTAACTCCAGCTGGGAGTTATACATTGGAGAATCATCAGTATTTAGATACTACTTAAAGTCATGAGACCACATTAGGTTGCCAAGCGTAGAGAGAGAAGAGAAGACCAACATTTAGAGCACAGGGGGATGAGGCTGAATCAACAAAGGAGACTGAGAAGGAACAGCCAGTGAGATACACACACATGGGAAACCAGCTTTTCTGGAATTTGAACGAGGAGAAAAGAATGGTCAACTCTGTCAAAGTCTGCTGATAGATAAGTAAAATAAAGACTGAGACTTGACCGTTGGATTTAGCAATGAAGAGATCATTGGTGACCTTGACAATCACCTTTTTGATGGAGTGGTGCGGGTGAAAGCCTAATCAGAGTGAGTTCAAGAGAGAATGGAAGGAAAGAATGTGGAGACAGAGGAGAGAAAATGGGACAGTAGCTGAAGAGAAGTGGGGTCAGAGTGTTTTCTTTTAAGATGTAAGAAATCATAACATGTATGTGAGCCAGTGCAAGAGAGAAAAACTGATGATCCAGTAGAGAGAGTACAGTATGTGTGTGTTTTCACACCTCCAAGCAGTTAACTCAATTCTGACACTATCTACCTGGAGATAGCATCACATCCCACAGGTTAAGGGCTCAGTCCCGCAAGACTGCTGTCTTCTCCTCCACTTCAGATGCCAATCGCAGGTCCCAGGTTGTTACCTGTGCTTTTGGTTGACTGGCTATAGATCAGAGGTTCCAACAACCCCCTCCTTGGGTTAGATTAATTTGCTCGAATGACTCACAGAACTCAGAGAAACATTTTACTTGCTAGATCACTGGTTTATTATAAAAGAATATAACTCAGGAACAGCAAGATGGAAGAGATGCATAGGACAATGTATATGAGAAAGGGTGTGGAGCTTCCATGCTGTCTGGGCATGCCACTGTCCCCCATATCTCCATGTGTTCACCAACCCGGAAGCTCTCTGAAGCCTGTTCTTTGGGGTTTTTCTGGAGGCTTCATTACATTGGCATGGTTGATTAAATCACTGATCATTGGTGATTGAGCTCAGTCTCCAGCCCATCTCCCCTCCCCTGAGGTTGGAGGGTGGGGCTGGAAGTTCCAACCTGCTAATCACTTGGTTGATTGTCCTGGCAACCAGCCCCCATCCTTAGGTGCTTTCCAAAAGTCACGTCATTAACATAAACTCAGGTATCGTGGAAAGGGGTTTGTTATGAATATCAAAAGACACCTACGTTGTTCTTATCACTTAGGAAACTCCAAGGGTTTTAGGAGCTCTTGTGCCAGAAATGGGTTCTAAGACCAAATGTATATTTCCTATTATAAATTGCAATATCACAGGGGATTGGCTGGAGATACATACTTTTGTAGGTGGGAGAGGGTGAGAGCTAATCCTCAGGTGTAGTGCTTGGCCCCAGCCAGAAGCTTGAAGCTAGTTCATCCATGGTCACAAGATGGAAGGTAGAGGTCATGGGCACACATGCAGGAAGGTAGCCAGATGTGGTGACACTTGGAAAGTTCTCAATATTCTAAAACTGAATTTGTTTTCTAAGGTTTGATCTCGTTATTGGCTTCTAACACTGAAGATTGCATTGAACAGCTATAAAGACCTCTTAGGAAAGTAAGAACATCTGAGTCCAGTATTGTGATATTCCTATCCCTTCAGTGGGAAATCAGGTTAATTGTAGTGATCACCTTAAACTGGGAAAATGGGGTATGGTGGGGTGGGAAAGGGCATGCTACCGTAGACACAAATAACCAATAATCATTCTATAGATAAGAAAGATAAGGTGAATTTTATTTGAGCCAAGCTGAGAATTATAACCTGGGAGAGGAGCCTTCACAAAGAAAGAAACCGTTCCGGAGAAGCATGGTTTTCAGTACAGTCTTATACCTTTTTCGAACAAAGAACATACATCAAACATGCTCAGGATACATATTCATCAAAGTTTCAAAGAGGTATTCAGTTGCAGATTAGCAGGTCAGCATGACCCTGATGTCCAGGGAAGGAAACATCTTCAGGAGTACTGGTACTGGCATTACCAATACTGGCATGATTCTGGCGTGGAAGGAAAGAAAGTACGCATCCTTGTCTTCAAAGAGTGCATTCTTTCACTTTGAGATAACGTTTAATGCATTCTTTACTTTAATGGTTAAAGCAGATGTACAATGTATGTTTGATAGCCCATAAATCAAACTTCCTTAGTTCAAGCCGAATCAGGTTTAATCCAGAATAGCTACCCCATATACCTCAATATGTGAAAATTTCTTACCATACTCATGATATTTAAACCAGTTTGGATATATCTGACCAGCACTCCCTGGGCCCAATCTGATCCATACTCACATCCCTGAAGTAGCTTAGGGGAATGTCATAGACTTTGGGAAGACCCAGATGTTGACTGTGGGAAATGTTCTGCATATGCTAATCCTTTTGGAGCCATTTAGGAGCTGTGACCACAATGGTTACCACTTCCTATGAGTCAGGTCCTGGGTTGAGTTTTTCACAGGCTGTATTTAATTATCCCCAAAACTCTATGAGGTAAGTGCTATGATTATGCCCATTGTTTAGATGAGGAAGCTGATGCTCAGAGACATTAAACAATATGATAAAGCACAGATCTGAGCTCAGATCATTCTGGTTCTAGAGTCCAGGTTCCTAATTAACCACTGTGCTGTAGTGCACCGTGGTATGGATTGTATAAAGCAAAGGATTTGGAGTTTGAAAGGCTTACCTTTGAATCCTTGCTCATTCTTTTCTAGCTCTGCAATCTTGGGAGAGTCTTTTAACCATTTTGTTTCTCACTTTCCTCACGTGTAAAATAGAAATAATAATATATGCCCATCAGTGTTATGACTATTAGATATAATGAGTATAAAGGGCCCAGGACAGTTTCTCACGTACAGTAGATATAAACAAATGGTGGTTGTGTTCAAGGAGAGGCATATGTCCTCTGTATATTACTTTGGATCAGGCAACTTGCACTGTTTGATATTTCAAACCTGATGAGGCTTTTTCAATGGGGAAGTTTGTACAAAAACGAATTCATGATTTAGCAGTGAATTTTTCACTAATTTGTGATTAGACAGCTGGCCTGTAGATTGACCTTGAGTGTCCAAGCAGAGGCCCAGCAGCAGGGAATTTGTATGTTCATGGCTCACACATTTGACTCTTCTTGGAATGAGTTTAATGTTTTTAGTTTAATAACTAAACTAGACTAAAATAATGGTTTTGTTTGAAGGAGGAAAATTAGGATGTCAAAAATTTGTACAGTGTATTAGCTTCTCTTCTAAGTCCTAGTAAAATACTTGTATCATCATTATCTAAAATTTCTTTCTTTCTTAGTGCCCATCATACAATGTGACGAACAAAGAGAATGAAGCTCACATAGGCCTGACCTCTGAGAACTCAGGCAAAAACAGAACTGCTTAGTAGATGCTGGCAGGACATAGACAGAGTAGGATGAAAACATTTACATAAACCAAAATACAATTGAATAGTGATCCTACTCATCAATTACAGGTTGAGCCTATGTGCCTTTCGGGGTTTGGCAAAACAGTGGATATCCAGGAGAGGAATGGAGGGAGTTCCGTGCACGAGGAAAGCCTGTGATATCTTCCCAGTCAGTAATCTGCTTGGCTCCAGGCCCAGTTCTCCTCTGCCAGTGCTCTCCAACCTTCTGTCATTGCTCAGGGTCACCCAGACACCCAAGAAACTCTAGGATTTGAGCCTATGGGATCATCTTGGGCCATGGCTAGTCCCCAGTTCCAGGGGAACCGCCTGGCGAGTGGGTTTCTGCCACCAGTCAGCAAGGCCTTTGTTTGCAGGATTGCACAAGATTGGGTCTCCTGGAGGGTGCTGACCAGCTGATCTGGGGAGACTCAAATTGTTTAAATAGACAGATGCCCCTTAAAATTTTTTTTCTCGTGCCTCACACACCCTGTGGGGAGCCCAGCTTACAGTAGATTCAGTCATAGACAGCTTTTTGGAATTTGGTTTGCTTTTTTTTTTTTTTTTTTAATTTTCACTTCAATCTGTTCCCAGAGATTATTGATTACAAATTGTTAAATATTTTTGCTTTATTATGGCCACATGGTTAAAATTTTGCTATTTATTACACATGTAAGGTTTTTTGTTTTTTTTAATTTTCAAATATTTAAAGACTCCAGCCCTTTTCTGAGCAAGGGAGTAATAAACATGATCAATTTAGAAAAATTAATCTGATAATGATAGAGACAGCAGATGGCAGTGGAAAAGACTTGATCAGGAGTCGGCTAGACAGGGAGAGATGAGGATGATGAGAAAAGCTGCCAGAGGACCGTGTACAAAGAGGTAAAGGAGGAAATGCCAAGACCTGAAAGCAGACCAGAGAGAAGAACTTTTCTGGAATAGTCTCTGAGCCCATGTGACACCAAGGCCCACACATAAGAGGGGCTGGTTTTCACCATCTTGATGAAAGCTGCATTGCTTCTGTTAAGCCAGTGTTTGTAATACTTTTCTAGTGACTTTTATTCCAGCCAGGCGTGTACAAACTCCCTGAACATGCCACTGGTACCTTTTATCATGTGACGTGCAATGGTAGGATTGCAATGGTAGGATGCTCTAACTCCTGAAGCCAGGGTTGGGATTTGAGGGACATGATAAAAATTCAAGGAATTTAAAGAAAATATGCATAATAGTTTTCATTAACACTCATTCCTGCAAGTGTTGTTCCATATGGTTTTGTCAAATATATGGATTTTTTTCTTCTTCAGGTCATTGTTTTCCAGACATACACAAATCAAAATCATGTGCCCATTGAGGCAAAATATATTTTTCCTTTGGATGATAAGGCAGCTGTGTGTGGTTTTGAAGCGTTCATCAACGGGAAGCACATAGTAGGAGAGGTAAGGGGAGAAAATGCATTGTGACTGCTCTTTGGTTTGAAAGTCAGTTTCCCAGTTACCCAAATCTTCATCATCTGAGTCCCCATAGCTATAAGGTTAGGTGGCAGCCTTATCATAAAACAAAAATGTTCTTTGAAGAACCAAGCACTTATACAATTAGCCTGCACTCAAACATCCCTCCCTGATTGACTGGTTTCTATCCCTACCTGTCCAGTTTTGATCAGTCAGTGCCTTGGAAAATCTTTGCCTAGACACTTCAAAACAGAATGATTTCAA
Organism: Tapirus indicus; assembly: GCA_031878705.1. NCBI lineage: Eukaryota > Metazoa > Chordata > Mammalia > Perissodactyla > Tapiridae > Tapirus > Tapirus indicus. The sequence goes on along the minus strand of CM062930.1, from coordinate 87,135,224 downwards.
TATCAAAAGTTTAACAGAGGCACACGGGAAAGTTGGTGAAGCCCTCATATATTTTTGCAGAAACTGGTTCTCTGCCCTCTGCTGTAAAAGTCAAACTGAAATGAAGGCTATTGTTGTAACTTTTTTAAGGAAAACTGTACCAAAATAAAGTTGATTCATTCTTTGTTTATTCTTAGGATTAGCCCACAGTTGCAATAATAATTCACATTTTATTAAATTTGAGATAAACTTAATTTATTATTTTTTTTTTGTTCAACATAAAGTCCCAATAGCACTTTTTTTTTCACTATTGCCTCTGAAATATTTTGGTCGCAACTTAAAGGGAAGTCTCTTTAGTTGGCCTTTTCTGATTCAGGTTCTTATTAGATAAGTACATTTTGATGATCACTTTATGTTTCCATTCAACTTAGACTCTTAGTTTTCTGTTTTTGCCTAGCTTTTAATAAACATTGATGAAGTTTTCCTTATTAAAGTCTGAAATCACTATTCATATCATGGCTGGTATAAAAATAATCTTTTCCAGATTAAAGAGAAGGAAGCAGCCCACCGAAAATACAGAAAAGCAATCAGTCAAGGCCATGGCGCTTACTTGATGGATCAGGATGCACCTGTAGGTTTGCTCTTCATCTCAGTCCAGCATACTTACTAGAAAGGGGAAAAGAATTGGAAAATGATTTGAAATATGAAATTCATACCAGAAACAAGGATAATTTATGCTATTTTAGGCCCTAGAGTTTCACTTGCTGTTAGCACGGGGAGGTCAAGCTGGTCAGACCCATTTGACTTATCTAAATAAAGGAGGAAATGGCCTCAATATTACCAAACTCACTCATTGAGAACTGAGTTTCCCAGAAGTGACAACAAAAGGAAAACATTTGGGATACGTAATTTTCATCTTCTGCTCCAAGACTGTAATATGTTTACGTTTTTCCTATAACTAAGCTCACCTAATAGTTATCCAGTTTTCACCAGACTGTCACCCAGGGCGGTGTTTCTGTACGTTCTTAGACCGGTCCAGGTTCTCTTCTCTCTGATGATTTGCCTTCATAGGGATAGAACATGGAGAATCTGGAGGAGGGAACAACTATCATGTCCACTAGACTTCTTTTCTTAAATATGAGATGTTTTCAATGTGCCTGTGGAGCCTTTGGCAGATACTAGATTGCATGCAGTTGGTTCCTAACCGGTATCTCTAGTGTAGATGTTTTATTTGTTTTTCAAGAAAGGCCATGTGCTTCAGATATCTCTCCGAGGATGACGCGTTGCCACAGTAGTGTGAAATTTGATGTTTGGAGGGGGCGTTATTACAGATTAATATAGATTTAAGGGATAAATTATTACTTTTGACATCCAAGATATCCATTTGCAGAATGGGAATAAGCAAGGAAGAGGTCATCATTAAATAGTTAATGATGCTACCCCCCGGCTGAAGTGTATGTAAAAAAGCCTGGCGTTCACTTGACAGGCTGCCACTTAACAATGTGGGGTTATTGTCATAAATGAATTGGTCTGCTTGTTTCCCCCTGGATGCTAACATAGTTCCCAAGAAGTATGATCTGCGGGAAAACAGTCTTCACAGAAGACACTCTCTGTGGGTAAAGTCTGGTCAGAACCATTGCTAACCAGAGCCTTTGGGTCTCCCAGAAAGCAGTTTGCCATCCAGTGGCTATAATGTTCTCATACTATAATATTTGATATTAATAATATAATGTATAATAATCATATAATAATATATTTATATTTAATATATAATATAATTAATATATTAATTATATACATTGTGTTTACATAATGTATGTTAATGTAATATATAATAAATATATAATTATATATAATTTTTGTATAATAAATATAATTATATCATTATTTTATATGTATTATTATATGTTTAATATATTATGTAAATACCTATTATCTATTTGTTAGTCTTCTGACAGTCGGGAACATTATACATATATATATAGCATATATAAACAATATATATATTATATATGATAAAATATATATTTTGTTATATATATATATATTGTTCCCGACTATCAGAAGACTAGCCAGTTGGCTGTAGACATCCAGGGATTGAATGTTGTGTGGGGATACTTAAGATTGCAAACGTCATATCAGAAACGTGGATAAAGTTGGAAGAAGGGTGTCTTGCAGGGAAGACCCCCGAGCCATGCTCTCCGCACTCCTCCCTGTGGTGAGTCCTCTCGCTGCTGCTCTGCAGTCCTTCTCTTCTCCCTGCTTAGCTTCTTTGTTTCATTCCCAGCAGCAGCTATTTCAATCCTTTATCGTTCTCCTTAACTAGCAACCTTATCTCTATTTCCTCTACTATCAGTAGGTGACCCATCTTGTTATTTCAAGTAAAAATGATTATAAATCACAAATTCCTTTAGCTCTCCTTCCCTCCAACTCAAAAGTGATATCCTCAGTTTCATCTCTCCTTTCCTCCCTCATTATTGCTAAAGCTAATCCCCTCTCGTATAACCTTTCCCTAGTACTTGCTCCATTGATTATTTCCTCTCATCTATATTTCCAGTTTCTCCCTACTACTTGCGTTTTCATGTTGCCCTACGTACCCTAAAAAATAAAGCAGACCCTCCCTTTATCTCTCCTTCTCCTCTCAGATGACCACCCCATTACTCTCTTTCCTTTCAGCACAAAACTTACTTGTTTTCCTACTTACCATTCACCCTTCAGTGTACTGCAGTGACCCCATCAGGCCACTGAAATGCTCCCACTAAGGTTTCCTGCAGTCTCCAAAATGCCAGACAACAGCTACCCCTAATGACCCCCTGCAGTTTGACTTGTTGAGCACCCCTTTCTCCAGTTCAGCAACTAAACCAACATTAGTACCTGTGCCGGATGCTAGTGGTTGAAAACTAACAGATGGTCCCATAAGGAGCTCAGAGCCTCATGTGGAAAGCAAACCCAACAAGTCAGTGTGATGTATGGTAACACGTGCAGTACAGAGACATATATTTAATGTGGTGGTGGCACAAGAAGGCAGTGGACAGTCAGGGATGACTTCCCCGGGACAAAGGGCCTCGAGCTCAGTCTTAAAAGATAAGTAGGAATTCCCCAGATGAATTACAGAGGTAAGGGCCTAGCAAGCAGAGGAACACTCATACACAGGCTGTAGGAGACCTGAAAGAGCACAGTTCCTTGGGAAAGTAGAAGTATTTTGGATTGGCCAGAGTAACACTGGTAAGACTTGCCTTTGAGAAAGAACACTGAGTGGTAAAGAGAAGGTTGGAGTCTCTGAGGGACAGCTTGGGGCAGGGGAGGCTGTCTGAGGTTGGGCAGCTATAACAAGAATACCACAGATGGGGGCTTTGACAACAATTTCTCTCTCCCAGTTCTGGAGGCCGGGCCGTCCAAAGTCATTCTTCCAGCGTGGCTGGGTTCCTGTGAAGACCCTCTTCCTGGCTTCCTCACGGGGCAGAGAAAGCAAGCTCTAGTCTTTCTCTTCTTATATGGACTCTAATTCCCTCATGGGCTCCACCTTCATGACCTCATCGAAACCTAATTACTTCCCAAAGGCCCCACCTCCTAATACCATCCCATTGAGTGTTAGGGTTTCAATGTATGAGTTTTGGGGGGACACAAACATGCAGTCCATGATAAATACCAGTTGGTGACTACTGTGGTAATCTAGGCAAGAGATATAATGAAGGCCTGAACTAAAATAGTGACAGTGGAAATGAAAAGGATACAAAAGATGTGAAAGAGGTTAGGTAGAATGTGCAGCACTGGTTAAAGATTGGAGGGTGGGAGGATGTGGCAGAGAGACCAGTCAAAAATGATGCTTGGACAATTCTGGTGTGAGTGTTGATCAAGGTAGGTATTTGAGAGGAGCAGATCCTATGTGGGTATAGAGGTAATGAGGGCTGGAGGGGATAATAAGTTTAAGAGACTGGTGAGGACAGGTCCCTGAGGCAGCTGGTTATTTGGTCAGGAGCTCTGCAGAGAGGTCTGCACTGGACGTGGGGCTCTGGGAGTCCTTGAGATGGCATGATGACAGACTGGGCATTGTCCAGAAATGTAGCCCTGGAGCACCTACCTTTAAGTGTTAAATGGTAAAGGGGGAAGCAGAAAAGGATCTGAGCTGCCATAACTAGGGAAAGTTCCCTAGCACATTGACTTAAGGAAGCTAAAGTATAATTTAGTTTAAAATCATATAGTTTTCTCTCTCTCTAAGATTCCTCAGGTTAAGGCACAATAAAGAGTCTGTCTAAATGACTAGACTCAAATTTGTATTGGCCCACCTTTAGTATATACATAAATTAATCTTTCATTTAGTACATTTTGAAGTCAGGTTAAAAAGAACAGGGTAGAGTATTCATGAAAATAAATCAGTAATTAAAAATAAAAATATATTTCAAAAAGCACATACTTATTAGGTAATATGTCTAAAGGTGATCTCATTCCCTTCTCCTCCAGACTGCTGCCTCCTCCTGTTTTCCTTATCTCAACAATGGCATCCCCATTGACCGCATCAGCCAGGCAGGAGACCTGAGTCAGCCTTCATGTCTTCCTTTCCCTCTCCTCCATTACCCATTTCCAACTAATTGTCTGTTGAAGTTTCCTACTAAATATCTGTGGAATCTGCCCACGTCGTCACCTTTCCTACCACTGCTACTTTAGTTTAGGGCCCATCGTTATCCCCTTGGCTCATTAACACCGTGTGGAAGACCGTCCAAGGCGTGGCCTTACCGCTTCTTCAGTCTCTACTGAAGAGACTACATTACTTTCTTCTTCCCACTTCATACCCCAATCAGCCTGAAGTATTTGTAGTTCCCCAAAACATAGTGCCATTTGCAGAGACCCTTGTTCTTCTAGTTGGAATGCTCTAACTCCATTTGTTTGCTTGATTTTTAAAGAACTATTTTGAAAATCTTAGCTTAAACCTGTCTTCATCCAAGGAGAAAACTAAAGCTTTTCCTGCCGTTCCCCAGGAAAGGTTGGGTGCCACTGCTTTCTGCTCCCATGGCAGCCAGTACAGATCTGACTCATAACTCTTAGTATGCTGTTTATAATGATAGAAGTCTAGCTTGTAATTCCAAATGTTTAAATGAGGAAGCAACAGGAAAGGTTAGATAAAGAGTTAATGGGAAAATAAAGAGAAAATTTCAGTGCCAAAACCAAGGCTGGGGAGAGGCTGCCTTCCCAGCCTCTGTGGAGAAAAGCTTGTGAGTGCAGACTCTCGTGTCAGGAGCCCCTCCCCCCGTCAGTCTTGACCAGATGCTCACCCACTCTTAGCGTGTAGGAATTCACTCAGTTCCCGGGTCCCATCTGTCCTCAGAGGGCCTTGTCACTCTTTGGAATTCAGCTTTCTGACAGGTTCAAGACAAGTTACGCTTTTGTAGATTATCCAGCTCATTATAATGGAAATGACGTCTTGTGTCTGTCTATATCCTACACAGACACAGAGCTGTAACCCCGCACTATTACGTGGCAGTCTCTCGAATGAACCCTGGGTTTTTATGCACTTCTTTTATGGGCAAGCACTATAAACTGTTTAATAAGATTCTCTCATTGTTTATTCCCATCCTGCAAATGGATGTTTGTGATGTCAAAAGTAATAATTTATCCCTTAAATCTGTATTAATCATTACTATTATAAACTCCTAATCCAAACATGCTAGATTTTCATGGTAGCATGGTCAAGTAGAATGGAGGATGTGGTTGGGGTGTTAAGAGGTTCTCTGGGTAGGTATCAGAACAGATACATCTAGCCTCTGTTTTTTCTGCCCTGACTAGGCATGAGGTTGTCTCCTTATGCAGTGATTATCAATACCCCATTAAAAGAAAGTGAAATACTTCTTTAAAAAATAAAATAATGAATTTACATAAGGGAAAAGAATTAAGTGAGGGCCAAGCTTAGTGAAAACTGCTCTAGTTGTACAGCCACTGGTGGAACTGGTGCTGGACGCTGTGAAGTCAGAGAGGCCACCAGTCCTTCAAGAAGGGGCTGTGTGGAGACTGTCTGTGCAGTAGACCCCTGCACACAGGGCCTCTGGCCGCTGGGTGCCGCTCCCCAGTCAGGGCGGGATCCTGCTGTGCCCCCTGTAAACATCACACTGTTCCCCCACTGGGGAATGGCTCCAGGATTCTCCTTTAGCACTACCAATGCTTGTCTTGAACACTCTAGTCCTGTTTTCTGAGGAAGAACCTGGCAGATTGTAATTCAAGTGGTTTATGTAATAGAGAGGATTAACTAGCATAGAATGGATATGCTTTTGAGTTGCAGGCTAAGTAATATGTTTCTATTTCAGGACGTTTTTACTGTCAGTGTTGGAAACTTACCTCCTAAGGCTAAGGTCCTTATCAAAATTACCTACATCACGGAGCTCAGCATCCAAGGCCCTGTCGCCGTCTTCCTCATGCCCGCCACCGTAGCGCCCTGGCGACAGGACAGAGCTCTGAATGAGAACATCCAGGTACGCATGCTCAAGACAAGGTTTAAAGAAGCTTTATGAGTGTGTGATTTATGCATAGGGAAGAAAAAATATCTAAAATAATCTAATCTTTCTGGCATAGAGTCAATTTTACTGACATTTATGCATTTAGGCACGTGTAATGTTTGTAAAATAAAATAAAGACATAGATATGCTCGATGGGCATAATGTTTTTATTCTATTCAGTCACTTAAACAATTTCTGTGTCTGTACTACACATTCATCATGAAGACTTTAGATAAGCATAAAGAATGCAAATAAGCCAAAGAGGAAAATGTAAACCTTTCTTCATTCCATTGCCATAGATTGTAGCCCAAAGCTGCTGGTTAACACTGCAGTATATATCCTTCCAGACTTCCTACTTTGTATGTGTTCATGTAAATTGTGTGTATATGTGTGTGTATGTATAGATAGGTATATATGTCTGCACACACACACAGACGTATGTGTAGTTGAAAATCTCTGTCAAAATGGTCATAAGTTATCCCCGATACCAGCTTTAAAACTTCATTTTAGAAGTTACCATTATTCTATGAACAAGTGCTGTGTCTCTCTACTGCTGAGCCACCAGCCGTCTTGTTGCTGCTGTAGGTTAGGCCTGGTGACATTACATCCAGCTCAGTCTCACTGGGAAACTCAGTGGATACTCAGTTATGCACGTATATCTTTCTTTTAACAGGACACAGTAGAGAAGATTTGTATAAAGGAAATAGGAGCACAGCAAAGGTTAGTACCTCAGATATAAAACCTGACAAATAATCATTCAACGGACATTAGTTTTATGGTTTAAATTTTCATTTAAAACTATATGAAACAAGTACTCAGTTATATGAAACAACTTACTATTGTAGTTGTTTCACATTTAAGATATTAGACTAAGATGACTTTCTCTTCATTTTTGGTAGCTTCTCTTTGAGTATGTCTATTGAGATGCCATACGTGATTGAATTCATTTCCAGTGATACACATGAACTGAGACAAAAGGTTAGTAAATCTTTATTTCATAAGAGCTCTTATTTTAACATTAATTATATGCTATCAAAGCAATACATGCACATGATTTAAAAAGTTAAATAATGCTAACAGCTTCTAACAAGAAGCAGCAGTCGGGTTCCCCCGGCATCTCCCCTGGACCAGCGTCCAGAGACAGTGAACCACTTTATTTATCTTTTGTCCACAGAAGCTTTTTTCATAATAGGCCCACATTGGAACTAGGAGAATGGACACATGAAATGTGATATAGCCATTCAATGAACCAGTTTTATTACCAACAATAAAAACAAACTACTGATCCACAGCACTATGGATAAATCTCAGAATCATGCTGAGCAAAAAAGTCAAGCATAAAAGGCTACAAACGGTGTGATCACATTCACGTGACATTTCAGAAAAGGCAAAACTAGAGTGACAGAAAGCAGATTAGTGGTTGCCCCCAAACATTCTGTTTCTTCATTGTGCTGGTGGTTTCACAGGTGTATGCAGCCATCAAAACTCGTGAAATTGTTCACTTCACATGGATGCAGTTTATTTTACATAAATTTTATTCCAGTGAAGTTGATAAAAAGTTGTAATAGGTGAAGCTGGCAAGGGTGCATTGAACTGGAAACTCTCATATATTGCTAGAGAACAAACATCGTTATATCCTTTGTGAAAAGCAAATGAACATTGTTTTCCTAATTGTATGAATCTACATTATGGAAGAGAAATAAAAAATACAAAAATAGAAGCCTTATGCACAAAGATGTTTCCTATGTTATTAAATGAGAGCAAATAATATAACAACAATAAAATCATAATAATAAGGAAGAAGGAGAATAAAGAAAATAATTTTCTGCAATTATTGACACTGAATCTGGGTAAATTATGCTATATATCCTAACCCAAATCTTGGGCAGTCTTTTAAAAGGATGCCTGTGGAGACAAGTAGATAATGAAAATGCGTGTGATACAATGTTTGGTGAAAGAGCAGAACCTGAAGCTGTAGACACACTGACTACAGTTACATGAATCACATGGAAACTCTAGAAACAAACACACAGGTGACAGGAGCTGAACCTAACAGAGGATAGTTTTTCTTTCTTTTTCTTTTTTACTTTTAATATTTTTGATAGTAAGATTATTCTACTTTTTCCCATGAATGTACGACTTTTGGATATCATTTTTTTTATGGATATCATAAACCTCATTCAAGAGAGTGAGAGAGTGATGGGGGAGGAAAAGGGACCTCCTCTCTTCAGAGGGAGGAGAAGAGGGAGGGAGAGGGAGATAGGCACAGAGACCCCACAGTCCAAGTCCAAGAGCTGGGAAGGTCAAGGTTGAGTGGGAATCCTGACTCCTAGAGGCGCCATGCAGTGTTAGCACATGCAGTCGTCAAACCCACCTGAGTTCAGGTCCAGACTCTACTCCCTGGCTGGGGGCCAATTCACTGAACCTCCCTGACGCTCAGTAACTCCACCTGCCAGAATCAATGGTGAGGACGGGGGGAGAGAGCCCGATAGGAAAGTCCTTCATATGCTGTGAAGCTCTGACCACATGTGGGTTCATGGGGACTCTTTGCAATGCTACGTAGCATGTCTCTGTCAGCACTGTGGCCTGCTCAGATGAGGTCATTGGATCCCAAACCTTCCAGTATCCCTAGACCACGTGGTGCAGCAACTGTGTGAATAAACACACGAGGGGTAACAGGACCCTTGTGTGGCCTGTGAAATCAGTGCTGTCTTCCTCCCACAGGTAAACCCTCCTCCCTGCATTCTTTCCCAAGGCCTGACCAGCAAGAAATCCCCTGGCTCACAAGCCCTGGGAGCAGCCACTCCAGCAGAGAGCTCCCTAGCCTCCAGAACTCTTTCTGTCCCTGTCTTCCTGCCAGGGAAGGAACCAGGGCCTAGCAGGCCACACTGCTGACTGAGATATGCAGGTGCACAGTACAGAGAGTCCCCATGAGCCCACATGTGGACAGAACTTTACACAGAGGACTTTCACATCGGCCTCTCGCCCCCAGTCCTCACCACTGATTCCATTAAGGTGTTCTGGGCCCCTGAATCCAGTGGATACAGTCGGGAGATACGTGCTCCCCTAATGCTGCCTCGCTCACTTGGGCAGCACCGCGGACAGCTCCATGCCCACGCGCCTGCCTCCCAGCTGGATGGGGGTCCTAAAGCAGCTTTCAGGTCCATTCTTACTCACGGTAGTCACGTTCTGTAAAGCGGCCACAAACACTGAAGGAGCAAATACCAAACCACTGCTCTTGGGGGAGATCCAGGGTGGGCTTCCTGCAAACCTCTGGTCCCAACATTTTCTTGAACCAATCCCTACGTAACCTTGTTTTATGTGAACCACTGTGAATATTTTAGTTCTTTTCTGGTGGCCTCCAAAGTTTTAAATAATAATTTTTTTTACTGCTTGTTCATGATTCATCCATTTCAGAAGTTATCTTCTGACTTCCTATTGTGGTAGATGAACATTGAACTCTCTCAGCCCCTCAGCTCACCTCCCTCCCCACTCTTTCTCTTCCCTTCATTCCAAAAGTTATATCACAATTTTTGGCTAAATCAGGAGTCACTGTTTAAATTATTAGGACCATGTAAATGATGTTTGCATTGAGCCAAGAAATGTATTGTGATGACATAGTCTTTTTTGTTTGTTTTTATCTATTTGTATAGTATTTCCTGGAAAAAAAAAAGTTGTCTTTTTCATTTGCTTAGTTTTCTAGGACTGTTTCTTCTCATGTGCTCTAACATATCAATTAAAACCCCTCTCAATACTATTTTTCACTATTGAATGCATCAGATAATCCATTAATTAATTTTTCCCCTGAGACCTCCCTTCTTCCCAAGTCTCCACTGTTTCTCTGGGGCAGCTGCTCCCCTTGGGTCCCCCTTACTGTTCTCCTTGGCAGGGCTTTTTCTCTCTGTCCCCTCCCTTGTTATGTTCCCTCCATCTGGCAAAGGACAACCTCCATTAACTTCCTAGTAAGAGTGCGGGCAGCAGTGTCTGGAAATGCCCTCATTCGGTTTAGTGAGGTGTTTAATCCTAGGCTAGAATCGTCTTCTCTCACCACACTGAAAACATTGTCTTCTAGCTTCCAGTGTTACTTTTGAGAAGTTAAATGATACTCTTATCCCTTATTCTTCATGTGTAGTCTGTTTTGTTTCCTTTTGTTTTTAATTCTGCAAGAATTTCACATCTTCGCTTTATCCCTGGTATTCTAAATTTCCCTAATAATTTGATACCTATTCATTGTATGTAACTCATGGCTTTTAGTTCTGGGAAATTTGTTATATTTTAAAAAGTAAATTGTCCCACTCTCCTTTACCTTCTGCAGTGCCTTTCAATCAGGTGTCCCCTGGATTGAGCCCCCGGTTTTCTTACTTTTTCTCGCCTATTGCCCATTTTATTGTCTTTTTATTCTACTTTCTCGGTGATTTTCTCAATTATAAATTCTGACCATTCTACTGAAATTTTTATTTTAGTTCTCATGTTTTTATTTGTAAGAGCTCTTTTCTATAAGTATTCCTTTTTTATAGCATCTCTGTAGTGTCATGCATGCATTGTCTTCTCTTTCTTGTCTCTCTGGTAACATATTTTTTCTTCTGTTTCCAGTGTTGTGTCTCCTTTCTTTGCATTCCTTTTTTTCTCTTCTGGCTTTTTGTTTGTTTGGTCTCCTTATTGCATGTTCGAGGGTTTTCCTCAAATGTCTGGGTGACCTCTGTGCTCATCTTAACTGAGACACGAGAAAGCCTGTTAGATGCTCTGAGGTGAGTGGGGCGAGTGGCCCAGAGGCCTGCACTTGAGGCCCTGGCAGCTCGCTGGCTGTTTGGTGGTGTGTCTCGTGTTGGAGTTTTAGCCCTTCTGTGTTATTCAGAACACCTCCAGGGTGTTCATAAAGGAGGGTGACGAAGGGTCCCACATCTTTGGATGCGACTTTCACTTCATTCCTTTGTTTGCCGCCCTGTACTCCTGTGCCTCATTGTACCTGGATTCCCAAGTCTGGATTCTATTTGGTTGAATTTCTCTAAGTAATAAATCTTCAGGTTCTTTTAGTGAGAGAACAGGGTGCTAGTTGCTTGTCTCCTTAGGGCAGCGAGGGAGCCCGGGGGTCTGACAGCTTCATACATCGTCTATTCACTAGTTCCGCTCACTGTTTTCTACAGTACCTGGCGCCTCCAAGGTGTGAGCCTTCCCAGGTTGCTGTAGGGCTGTTGAGCCCACTGCTTGTGGCCATCCCCTCCACAGGGCTCAGGTAGTAGCTTCCTCCACTCTGGCTAAGTCCCTTACCATGCCTCTATCCACTTTGCATCATCTCAATATTTGTTGACATCTTTTATCTGCTATTATCTCTGTTTCTGTTCTCAATATCTTTATGAGTTTATACCCTTTTTATTGCTTCCCTTTTATTGTAGGGAGTTTTAGAATTTTGCTAGGGAATGGGGATAAACACATGTATTTAATCCATTCTGAGCAAGCAGCCCTCTGTTTCAGATAGCTTTTGCTGTATAATAAACAATCTCAAAACTTTGTGGTTTAAAACAACAAGCATTTATTATTTCTCACAGTTTTGTGGATTGTCTGGGCAGTTCTTCTAGGCTGGGCTGGCTTGGCTGGGACAGGATAGTCTATAAAGGTCACACTTGCACACCTGGCTGTTGGCCTGCTGTCAGCCAAGGTGATGGCCGCATGTCTCTCACCATCCAGCAGGTTCACTCAGGTTCATTCATACAGTGGTGGAAGAGTTCTCAGTAGCAGTGAGGGAGGGCAGGCCCCATTGATCAAACACTCTTCAGGCCTCTGCTTGCATCATATCTGCCAATATTTCATTGGCCAAAGCAAGTCATATGGCCAACTGCAGATCCAAGGGCAGAGAAATAGATGCCACCTCCTGACAGGAGGAGCTGCAGAGTCACATTGCAAAGGGGCGAGCACACAGGATGGAAAGACTTTGTGGTCCTTTTACAATCTACCACATTGCCTTTATCATTTTAAAGCTTATCATCTACATTTTCAAAAGTTATATTTAGGGGCCGGCATGGTGACGTAGTTGTTAAGTTTGCATGCTCCACTTCACCAGCCCAGAGTTCGTTCAGATCCCAGGCACAGAGCTGCACACTGCTCATCAGGCCATGCTGTGTCCCATATACAAAAAATAGAGGAAAATTGGCACAGATGTTAGCTCAGGGACCATCTTCCTCACCAAAAAACAAAAAAAAAAATTATATTTATGATAATATAATTTAAAAATAAGATATGATTATGAGATTTCTGTTGAATTTTCTAATTTACTATTCTAAGTTATGATTATCTGGTGTATTTTCCGCAGTATCCACATAAATCTAACTAAATACACAAATCTAAAATCTTTGGATCCAGGGTTTGAGACGGTCTCAGACTTACCTAAATTTGACTGTGTATATGAACCTTAGAATTTCAGGAGGGTAACTGATATGATAATAGTCACACTTCTAAAACCTACAATTCATAAGTTTGGAATTTATTACTACATTGTTGATTCTTAATGGAGTTATGTAAATTATGCAGGGATTTGCTACTTGACAGGTAAGTGTAAATTGACAGTATGGTATTATTCCCTTATTTACTTTGTTGTCGTGGTTGTTTGTTTTGTAGAGTACAGACTGCAAAGCTGTAATTAGCACCATGGAAGGTAGCTCCTTAGACAGCAGTGGATTTTCTCTCCGCATCGGTTTGTCTAATGCCTATCTCCCAAGAATGTGGGTTGAAAAACATCCAGAAAAAGAAAGCGAGGTATAGTACTTCTTACTTAAAAGTAGGAGACACTATTGAAAAAATATTTCAGAATAGACTATTTAAATTTGGAAATTGTTGATAGTCCTGAAAAACTAGCATTACAAAATGAGCTTTCACCACCCCAAGATTTTACAGCTGAAAATACTTAGGATATCAACATGAGAAACTTCTGAGGTTTCAACCAAAACCCCTGTATGGCATATTTCCCTATAAAGAGTGTAGTTTTTACCTTAATGCCTACCAAAAAGAAAATCTACCTTTAGACATCACATTGGTTAGTCTGTATACTTTTTATAGGGTTTTTTTGTTTGTTTTTTTTGGTGTGTGTGTGAGGAAGACCAGTCCTGAGCTAACATCCATTGCTAATCCTCCTCTTTTCGCTGAGGAAGACTGGCTCTGGGCTAACATCCATGCCCATCTTCCTCTACTTTGCATGGGACGCCCCCACAGCATGGCTGACAAGCAGTGCGTCGGCGGGCGCCCAGGATCTGAACCCGTGAACCCCGGGCTGCCAAGCGTGAACTAAACCACTGCGCCACCAGGCCGGCCACTTTTTATAGTTTTTAAATATTCCTAGTACAAAAACAGATACAAAATTATTTATGGCCATAATACCATTTTGTGTGACTGTGATGAAGAATCTCTTCTTATTAAAGTAAAAATTGAAAGTGGCATCAGCAAGATGGCTGGATAAGATGTCCTTCCCATGTACCACCACCACCACCTCCCCAACAACAGTTATTTGCATCTGTTCACGGACGAGAGTGTCTTCTGGGAGCTTTGGGATCCAGTTAGGACGTTTGGAAACCCCAGTGCAGTCCAAGACGAAGGAGAGCGCTTTGAGAAGGCAGGCTCACACCTACGTGCTGACTTGCTAACCACAGTCCTGGCTGCAGAAATGGAACAGCTCCGTATCGCCAAGAACTCAGCTACAGCCCCAAACCCCTGAGAACTTGGCGACAGCCTTGTTTGACTTGGTCCTTTCACCAGCCCCATATGCCAAGGGACCCAGGAGGAGTTAGGCCCACCTATGCCCCAGGGAATAGGTGTACAGAACTTGGTCCCAGCTGTGGACCCTTGAAGTGCCCTTGAATCAGCTCCAGCCCCTCTCGGCTGTAGTCCGGGAGCCCCTGGAGGTAAGCCTACCAAACTCAGTCAGCCTGTAGATTCTAAAAGGGCTCAGTAACTGGACTGCAGCCCATCCCAGCCACAGTTCACGAAAAGTCCTGCTGGCACAGGGACCCTGTAGCAGACACCCCCATTTGCATCCCTGGAGATCCTAAGGTCCCTATGCTTGGTTCTGGCCCCTCACAGCCAGTCTTCCAGCAGTGCTGAGTGTGCAGGGTTTCAGAGGGAGACACTCCCATCTGCACCACCAGATATCCTGAAAGCACCCTATGCTTGGCTCCAGCCCTCTCACAGCCACAGTCCGCCAGCAGTCCTGTGGGTCCAGGGACCCAGCAGGAGACACTCCTGTCTACAACCTTGGAGATTCTGAAATGGCCCTACACTCAGCTCTAGCCCCCTCCTAGCGGCAATCTGCAAGCAGTCTTGTTGGCATAGGGACCTGGCAGGAGACACTCATGTCTGCACCTCAGAAGATCCAGAAAGGGCACTAAACTCTGTTCCAGCCTCTCCAGCCACAGTCAGGGACCAGTCAGCCTACCCAGAGACCTAGTGGGAGACATGTCCCTCCACACCTCCAGAGCCAGGTCTGCAGACCTCAGTCTTGGCTGTGGAACCTGAAGCAGCCCTGGGCTTGGTTCCAGCCTCTCTCAACCATGGTACAGGGCCAATCCTGCCTACCCAGGGACCCATCCAGTGACTAGGCGGGAGCCATCCCAAGGACCTAGTGGGAACCACACCCATCCGCACACCTGGTAATAGTCTCGCTGACTGAGGACCCATGGACCCTGAAGTGGATCCTTGTCTCAGTGGTAATCTACTGAACAAGTACTGGAGGCAGTCCCACCCACCCAAGGACCAGACTGGATCCACACCCTCCCAACCCCCTGACAACAAGCATGTAGACCACACTGCAGACCCAGCAACAACCTCAAAACTGACTTCAACCCAGCACAACTGCAATTCTGGAGGTAATCCCATCAGCCCAGGGAACCGACAGGAGAAGGTTTTCACCTGCTGAAAGCAGTCTGTAAAGACTGGAAGAGGAGTTTGCTCCTTCAAATGCATAGATATCAATGTAAAGTTACACAGATAATGAAGAATTAGGCAAATGTGACACCACTAAAGGAAACTAATAAAGCTCCAGTAACCAACCCCAAAGAAATGGAGATCTATGATTTGCCTGACAACGAATTCAAAATAATCATCTTAAGGAAATTCATGAAGTGCAAGAGAGCGCAGATAAACAACTAAATGAAATCAGGAAAACAATACATGAAAAAAAAATAAGTTTAATGAACAGATAGACACCATAAAAAAGAACCAAACAGAAATCCTGGAGCTGAAGAATACGACGACAGAACCGAAAATTCAATAGAGAGTTTCACCAACAGACCTGATCATGCAGAATAAAGAATCAATGAACTCAAAGACAGGTAATTTGAAATTCAACAGAGGAACAAAAAGAAGAATGAAAAAGAGTGAAGAAAGCCTACATGAAGTATGGAATATCATCAAGCAAAGGAACATTTGCATCATGGGCATCCCAGAAGGAGAAGAGAGAAAGGGGCAGAAAGATTATTTAAAGAAATAATAGCAAAAATCTTCCCAAATCTTGGGAGAGAGATGGATATCCAGGTATAGGTAGCTCAAAGGACCCCAAGCAAGATCAACTCAAAGAAGATTACTCCGAGACACAATATAATCGAAACATTAAAAATCAAAGACAAGGAGAGAATTTTGAAAGCAGCAAGAGAAAAATGACTCATCACATACAAGAGAACCCCCATAAGGCCATCAGCAGATTTCTCTGCAGAAACTTTGTAGGCCAGGAGGGAGTGGGATGATGTATTCAAAGTGCTGAAAGAAAAAACTGCCAACCAAGAATACTACTCTTTTGGGTTCCTGGACCCAATTCCAACACACGTGTGTATTGGGGGGCGGGATGGGGGGGCTTCTTCACAAACCACCATGCAAGTCGAGGTTGTTACCTGTACTGACCAACTGGCTATAAATCAGAGGTTTTCATGACCCCCTCCTTGGGTTTGATTAATTTGCTATAGTGCCTCACAGAACTCAGAGAAACATTTTACTTACTAGATCACCAGTTTATTATAAAAGGATATAACTCAGGAACAGCCAGATGGAAGAGATGCACAGGGCAAGGTATGGGGAAAGGGTGCAGAGCTTCCATACTCTCTCCAGGCATGTCAGTCTCCCCACATCTTCACATGTTCACCAACCTGGAAGCTTGAAGCCCATCCTTTTGGTTTTTATAGAGGCTTTATTGCATAGGCATGATTGATTAAATCATTGGCCATTGGTGACTGAGTCAAACTCTAGCCCCTTCCCACTGCTGGAAGGCCTGGGGGTGGGGCTGAAAGTTCCAACCCGCTAATCACTTGGTTGATTCTCCTGGCAACTGGCCCACATCCTTAGTGCTTTCCAAAAGTCACCTCATTAACATAACAAAAACAACTTTATTTACTCTTATCACTTAGGAAATTCCAAGGGTTTTGGGAACTGTGAGCCAGGAACCATGGACGAAAACCAAATATATATGAGAAATATAGAGGGTCATTCAGATGAGCAAATATATATTTCTTATAAATCACAGTATAGCATAAACCCAGCAAAACTGTCCTTTAGAAATGAAGGAGAGAGAAAGACATTCCCAGACAAACAAAAGCTAAGGGAATTCATCATAACTAGACCTGCCTTACAAGAAATGCTAAAGGGAGTTCTTGAAATGAAAGAACACCAAGTAACAACATGAAAACATATAAAAGTATAAAATTCACCAGTAAAGGTAAATATATAGTGAAAGTCAGATTGCCTTAATACTGTAACAGTGATGTGTAAATCACCTTTATCTCTAGTGTAAAAGTTTAAAACAGTAATATTTAAAATAACTATAGCTACAATAACTTGTTAGTGGATGCACAATATAAAAAGATGTAAAGTGTGACATCATAGCATAAAATGTGGGAGGAAAAGTAAAAGTGTAGTTTTTGTAGGTGATTGAGGGTAAGTTGTTATCAGGTTAAAATAGACTGTCATGGGGGCTGGCCCAGGGGTGTAGCAGTTAAGTTTGTGCTTTCTGCTTCAGCAGCCCAGGGTGGACCTACTCACCACTTATCAAGCCGTGCTGAGGTGGCATCCCACATAGAAGAACTAGAAGGACCTACAACTAGGATATACAACTATGTACTGGGGCTTTGGGGAGAAAAAAAGAAAAAGAGGAAGATTGGCAACAGTTGTTAGCTCAGGCCAATCTTCCTCAAAATAATTAATTAATTAAAATAGACTGTTACATCTGTAACATGTTTTATTTAAGCCTCATGGTAACTATAAAGATAAAACATGTAGTAGTTACACAAAAGATAAAGAGAAAAGAATTAAAGCATACCAATACAAAAATATAAATTACAAAGGAAGATAGTAAGAGAGGAAGAAAGGAACAAATGAACTAAAAAACAGTCAGAAAACAATTAACGAAATGGCAATAGTAAATCCTTACCTTTCAATAATTTCTTTAAATATAAATAAACTAAATTCTCCAATTAATAGACACAAAGTAACTGAATGGATAAATGAAAAACAAGATCCAGCAATATGCTACCTATTAGAGACTCACTTTAGCTTGAAGAACACACATAGACTGAAAGTAAGGGATGGAAGAAAATATTTCATGCAAATGGTAACCAAGAGAGCAGGAGTGGCTATACTTCTATCAAATAAAATACACTTTCAGTCAAAATCGGTCACAAAAGTCAGAGAAGGTCACTGTACATGATAAAGGGGCCAATTCATCACAGGATATAACAATTGTAAATATATATGTACCCAATATTGGAACACCTAAATATTTAAAGCAAATAATAACAGAACTGAAGGGAGAAATAGATAGCAATACAAGCATAGTAGAGGACTTCAGTACCACACATTAAACAATGGGTAGATCATCCAGACAGAAAATTAATAAGGAAACAGCAGACCCAAATAACACTATAGACCAAATGGAATTGTCAACTTAAAAAGCAAATTCACCAGTTATTTTACCCTCAAGTTTATTCAGGAATAGCCCAAAAAATTGCAATTTGGGATGTGCATGCTATGGCAAATGATAGGCAAATCCAGAGAACAAAGGAGGGGAGCTTTCTTTTATAGAGAAAAAGAGGGAGTGGGGGGGGCTATTCTAAATGAAAGTCCATTGGGGGAGAGTATCAGTTCAGGGCAGCAACAGCTTCTCATTGGCTGAGCTATTGCCAAGTGTACTTCCTGTCAGACATGCAAGCCTAAAGTCGCTTCCTGTTTGGAGTACTTGACGATGTATGATAGGGCATGAGAGCTCCCCCTGTAGTCCAATTTAGTTGAAGTTTCTCTTATCTATTTCACGAAACTAACAGACACATGGAGAACATTCCATCCAGCAGCTCCAGAGCACATCCTTCTCAAGCACATGCAGAACATTCTCTAGGATAGATCATATGACAGGCCACAAAACAAGTCTTAGGAAATTTAAGAAGATAGAAATTGTACCCAGTATCTTTTCTGACCACAATGGTATAAAACTAGAAATCAATAACAGCAGGTAAGCTGGAAAATTTACAAATATGTGGAAATTAAACACACTCCTGAAAAATCAAATGGGTCCACATATGGGTCAAAGAAGAAATCAAAAGGGAAATTTAAAAAATCTTTAAACAAATGAAAATGGAAACACAACATACCAAAACCTATGGGATGTAGCAAAGCAATTCTAAGAGGGACATTCATAGCAGTAAACACCTATATTAAGAAAAATGAAAGATATCAAATAAACAATCTAACTTCACACCTGAAGGAATTAGAAAAAGAGAAGGGATCTAATCCCAAAGTTAGCAGAAGGAAGGAAATAATGATTAGAGTAGAAATAATTGAAATAAGGACTAGAAAGACATTAGAAAAAGTAAATGAAACAAAGAGTAGGTTTTTTGAAAAAATTGACAAACCTCTAGCTAGCCTAACCAAGAAAAAAAGACAGAGGACTTAAACAAAATTGTACATGAAAGAGAGACATTACAACTGACACCACAGAAATACAAAGGATCATAAGAGACTGCTAGCAACAATTATGCACCAACAAATTAGATAATCTAGAAGAAATGGATACACTCCTAATAACATACAACTTACCGAGACTGAATCATGAAGAAATAGAAAATCTGAACAGACCAATAACTACTAAGGAGAGTGAATCTGTTTTCAAAAACCTCCCAATAAAGAAAAGCCTAGGACCAGATGGTTTCACTGCTGAATTCTACCAAACATTTAAAGACGAATTAATACCAATTCTTCTCAAGCTTTTCCAAAAATTGAAGAGGAGGGAACACTCCAAAATTCATTTTGTGAGACCAGCATTACCTTGACGCCCAAGCCAGACAAGGACACTACAAGAAAAGAAAACTACAGGCCAAGATCCCTGATTTATATAGATACAAAAATTCTTAACAAAATATTAGCAAATGGGCCGGCACAGTGGCACAGCAGTTTAGTTCACACTTTGGCAGCCCGGGGTTCACAGGTTTGGATCCCAGGCGCCTGCCAACTCACTGCTTGTCAGCCATGCCGTGGCGGCGTCCCATATAAAGTAGAGGAAGGTGGCCATGGATCTTAGCGCAGGGCCAGTCTTCCTCAGCAAAAAAAGAGGAGGATTAGCAATGGATGTTAGCTCAGGGCTGGTCTTCCTCTCAAAAAAAAAAAAATATTAGCAAACTGAATTCAACAGCTCATTAAAAGGACCGTACATCATGATCAAGTGAGATTTATCCCCAGGATTCAAGGATGGTTCAACATATGCAAATCAGTAAATGTGATACACCACATTAATAGAATGAAGGGTAAAAATCATGTGATCCTCTCAGTAGATGCAGAATAATTGACAAAATCCAACACCCTTTCATGATGAAAGCTGTCAACAAATTGGGTATAAAAGGATCATACCTCAGCATAATAAAGACCATATGTGACAAACCCACAGCTAACATCATATTCAATGGTGAAAAGCTGAAAGCTTTTTCTCTAAAATCAGAAACAAGACAAGAGTGCCCATTCTTGCCATTCCTATTCAGCATAGCACTGGAAGTCATGGATAGAGCAATTAGGCAAGAAGAAATGAAAGGCACACAAATAGGAAAGAAAAAAGCAAAATTGTCTCTGTTTGCATATGACATGATCTTATATATAGAAAACCCTAAAGACTCCACCAAAAAACTGTCAGAACTAATAAATGAATTCAGGGAAGTTGTAGGATAGAAAATCAACATATAAAAATGAGTTGCATTTCTATACACTAACAACAAACTATCTGAAAAAGAAATAAAGAAAACAATCCCATTTCAGATAGCATCAAAAACAATAAAATACTTAGGAATAAATTTAACCAGAGGAGGTGAAAGATCTGTACATTAAAAGCTATGACACTGATGAAAGAAATTGAAGAAGACAACTGATGAAATAAATGGAAAGATATCAAAAACTCCAAATAGCCAAAGCAATCTTGAGAAATAAGAGCAAGGCTGGAGGCATTACACTTCCTGGTTTCAAACTATACTACAAAGCTATAGTAATCAAAACAGTGCAGTACTGTTGTAAAAACACATAGACCAATGGAACAGAATTGAGAGCCCAGAAGTAAACCCATGCATCTATGGGTTTGTTTGACAAGGGAGCCAAGAATACTCAATGGGGAAAGGATAGACTTTTCAATAAATGGTGTTGGGAAAACTGGATATGTACATGCAAAAGAATGAAATTGAGCCCCTATCTTAACACCACTCACAAAAATTAACTTGAAATGGATTAAAGACTTAAATGTAAGATTTGAAATCATAAAACTCCTAGAGGAAAACATAGGTGAAAAGCTCCTTGACATTGGTCTTGGCAACAGTTTTTTGGATATGACACTAAAAGCACAATCAACAAAAGCCAAAATTAGTAAGTGGGACTACATCAAACTAAAAAGCTTTTGCACAGCAAAAGAAGCTATCAACAAAATGAAGAAGCAACCTTTGGCATGGAAGAAAATATTTGCTAACCATATATCAGATAAGAGGTTAATATCCAAAGTATTGGATAGGAAGGAACTCATACAACTCAATAGCAAAAATACTAACACAGTCATGCGTCACTTAACAATGGGGATCTGTTCTGAGAAATGTGTCGTTGGGCGATTTTGTCATTGTGTGAACATCATAGAGTGTACTTACGCAAACCTAGATGGTATAGCCTACTACACACCTAGGCTATATGGTACTAATCTTAGAGAACCACTGTCACATATGTGGTCCATCATTGACCAAAATGTTGTTATGCAGCACATGACTGTAATTCGATTAAAAAATGTGTAGAAGACCTGAATAGAAATTTTCCCAAAGAAGGCATACAAATGGGCAACAGGTGCATGAAAAGATGCTCAACATCACTTCTTAGCAGAGAAATGTAAATGAAAACCACAATGAGTTATTAGAATGGCTGTTAGAATGGCTGTTGTCAAAAAGACAGGAGATAACAAGTGTTGACAAGGATGTGGAGAAAAGAGAACGCTTGTGCACTGTTGGTGGAATGAAAATTGGTATAGCCACTATGGAAAACATTATGGTGGATTCGCAAAAAACTAAAAATAGAACTACCATGTGATCCAGCAATCCCACTTCTGGGTATATATCCAAAGGAAATGAAATCACTGTCTCAAAGAGATATCTGCACACCCAATGTTCCTTGCAGCATTATTCACAATAATCAAGACATGGAAACAACCTAAGTGTCCATTGATGGATGAATGGACAAAGAAAATGAGATTGTATATATATACTTGTATATACATACATACACACATAATGGAATATTATTCAACCATAAAAAAGAAGGAAATCCTGTCATTTGTGACAACATGGATGGACCTTGAGGGTATTATACTAAGTAAAATAAGTCAGACAGAGAAAGACAAATACTGTATAATCTCACTTATATATGGCATCTAAAAGAAACCAAGCTCACAGAAACAAAGAGTGCAATGTTGGTTGCCAGGGGCTAAGGGTGGAGGGTTAGAAATGGGAAGATGTGGGTCAAAGGGTACTAACTTCCAGTTACAAGATGAATAAGTTCTGGGGATCCAATATACAGCATGGTGACTATAGTTAACAATAGTGTATTATGTACTTGAAAGTTACTAAGAGAGTAAATCTTAAATGTTCTCACTACCAAAAAAAAAAACAGTAGTTCTGTGAGGTGATGGATATGGTAACCTTATCATGGCAATCATTTGACCATATATATACGTTTCAAACACCATGTTGTACACATTAAACTTACACAATGTTATATATGAATTATATCTCAGTAAAGCTGGGGAAATGTTTTTTAAAATTGAAACATATGATAGTACTTATACTTTAAGTATTGGTTGGCTAATAAAATAAACGATAAGTATGCATATTCTAGTAATCCCAATAGCATCTATATTCCTTTTAGAATAGTTTGTGCATATATGTGAGAGAGAGGCATATTATTTATTGGTTGATACCATATGAATTTTCTGGTAGTAATTCTATATGAATTCTGGACCTCTCAGGGGTTTATGGCCTACACGTTGGAAACTCCAGCTCTGACATCCTACTTTTTATTTGAACTCCCATAGACCTTCTCATTGTTGAGTAAATCTTATTCTTTCTATTTTTATAGTATTATTTTACCTGACTAGAAAGTTTTCGAATTTTACAAGTAAATCTTTTCCAAAAAATTACACATTTATGCTAAATTCTGCAAATCCTAGCTATACGTATATCCTGCTTTATACCTTAGAGGGTGCCTGAAATATTAGTTGTGTAGAAACTAAATCATCTTGCAAGAGCCACAGGTGAGCGTGGTATTTACAAGAGCATGGTAAATTTATGGGCCCCTTTAGTTAGGGGAAGAAGCACGTTTTAATTCGTCTTTTCTGTAAACATGGATTTTTGTACCTTGGGTGTGCTTTAAATGAAGCACACACATGTACATACTTTGGTATATCTGTATCTTTCCTTTAATTAAGGTTTATAGGAATTTTTTTGCCAGTCATGCTCACTAGCAACTGTCACATCCCCATTAGAGTCTGAGGTCCAGGGAGAAGTGGGCTCGAGCCCAGGGGGTTTCCATCAGTTTGTAGTGGCTGCTTTTTATTCTCTGTTGCTCTGTCCCAATTATGTGCCCATCGTTTAGAAAGACTGTGTGGGTGGGTTTTTGGATCAAAATCTTGGGGTCTCTTGGCACGTAAAGTAGACCAATATAAACAAGCCAGCCTAGTTTAAGTCCTGAGAAGCACCAATCTGCACCATTTTTCTCCTTGTAGGCCTGCATGCTTGTTTTTCAACCAGATCTTGATATCGCCCTCCCTGACCTAGCTGAGAAGAGTGAAGTGATTATTTGTCTCGATTGCTCCAATTCCATGGAGAGTGTGACATTTTTGCAAGCCAAGCAAATTGCCTTATATGCACTGTCCTTGGTGGGTAAGAAGCAAAAGATAAACATTGTCAAGTTTGGCACAGGTGAGTGCTCTTTGGCTCCAGTGTAAGGTGTGCTTCCTCCTCAATATTAACACACTCAGGAGTAGAGCTGATGGCTGTTGGTACCCCTGACCTCACCTGTGGAGCAAGAGGTAGCACAGCAGGGAGTTCAAGAACAAGAACTCTGGAGCGAGATCCCCAGGTTCAGATTCCAACTCTACCACTTACTAGCTCTAGGTGTCGCCTTGGGCGAGTTACTTGAATTTTTCATGCCTCAGTTTCCTCATCTGTAATATGAGGGTAATAGTCCCTACCTCATAGTGTTGTTTTGAGGATTGAACTAATGTATGTAAAGGATTTAAAACAGCGCCTATTACATAGTAAGTGGTATATAAATATTACTATTTTTATTACCAGCCCTAGTGGTCTAGTGGTTAAGATCCAGTGCTGTCACCGTCGCAGCCTGGGTTCATTTCCTGATCAGGGAAACACCCTGCCCCTCGGTCCGTTGTCATACTGTGATGACTGCTTGCTGCTGTGATGCTGAAAACTCTGCCCCCCACCCCCAGCCCCGGATTTCAAATACCAGCAGGGTCACCCAGGGTGGACAGGTTTCAGCGGAGCTTCCAGACTAGACAGACTAGGAAGAAGGACCTGGCCACCCACTTCCAAAAACTTGGCCATGAAAACCCTGGGAGTAGCAGCAGAGCACTGCAAAAAAAGACCAGACCAGGTTCCGCTCTGCTGTACACAGGGTCACTAGGAGCTGGAATCAGCTTGATGGCAGTAACAACAACAAATGTTATTAGCAACTGAACCAAATGCAAGACCCTGGTCTGACGAGTATAAGGGTCCCAGTGATATGGACAGAAATCAGCATGCTAGGAGAAAATCTGTATGGAATGGCCTCAGGAAGCACCAGATCTGCCCTAGTAGAAGAAAGGGAATGCCCTCCTCCAGGCGGCAGCCTGGGAATATCTCAGCCACCAGAAGAAGGCACGTTAGAGATGAGAGAAGGAGCACAGAGTGGAGTGAGGACACAGTCACGTCCTGTTGATTCTTCTCTCCGGTGCCATTCAGCAGAAGGCTCAACCCCTTTACGAAGGAACCAGGGTCTGCTGCTGGGGCAGAGGTCACAGAAGCCTGGGGAGTACAAAGGATGTGGGAGGAGCATGTGTCCCTCCAGGCCAGGCTGCCTGTGTGATTGCTATGCCCTGCATCTTACTTAGCATAAGCAGTCTGCTACAGAACAGAGGTCTAGAATGTAATTTTACTCAGAACATTTTGCATAGTAAAGTGCATAGTTTGAATGCACTAGTATTTATTACTTAAAGGAATACTGTGGTGAATTTTTATGTTAAGATGATCAAACATGATTGTTAGTGGTCAGTAAAGTGAATATTGAATGGCAACACCTCATACCAGTCTTATTACACAGGTTATAAGGAGTTATTTTCGTATCCCAAGTACATAACAAGCAGTACTATGCCAACAGAGTTCATTATGGTGAGTAAAAGAACCTTCCTTCGTCTCCTGTGTCTTTTTCTGTCAAGTTTTAGTGGGAATGTCCAGGACTTACCCCCTCAAGACCACTATTGGGCACCCCTAGTCATTCAATTTTTATATGTGGGTGGGCTCTTTTATTTCACTAATAAAAACAATGTGAACTCATTAAAGAAAAATTGGAAATTAAAAAACAGTAGGAAGAAAAAGTTACCCACAGCTCCACCACCCAAATACAGCCAGCATTAGCAGTTTTAGAATGTTTTCTTCTGTCCCTTTTTTCTTTTTCTTCAAATGGAGCGAGCTGAGAATGACCAGTTGCCACCTCAGTCCAGGATGGCAAACCCAGGAGTTTTGATGTAATAGTTCTTTGAAAACCATAAAGAATCAAATAAGTGCCAAGTGATAATATTGTAGTTACCATGTGACATGAAGTAAACTGAAAGGATATAAGCATAGTTGTTTCACAAATATATAATTAGGGAAAAATATCTTTTCAATGACGATATCTCTAAATCCTCATTAAGAGATGTGCTTTAGTAAATGATTACGGTAAATTGTTAATATACCCAAAAAGGAGTAAAGAATCTTTTGCTTCAATGTTAGCTCAGGGCCAATCTTCCTCACCAAAAAAAAAAAATTTTTAAGAAAAAAAAAAGAATCTTTTGCTTCATTTCCTCCAGTCTGCTTCACCTACCATGGGAAATACAGACTTTTGGAAGACACTCCGATACTTAAATTTACTGAGCCCCTCTCAAGGGTTACGGAACATTCTTCTCATATCTGATGGACACCTCCAGAATGAGAGCCTGACAGTGCAGCTTGTGAGGAGAAATGTCCAGCACACCAGGCTGTTCTCCTGTGGTGTTGGGTAAGTGGGTCCGAGATCTGGTCACACAGTGAAGACCACAGGGAAAGAGGCAGCCTGCGGGTGGGTTTTTTTGGTGGCCTGCACAGGCTTTTGCGGAGTGTTGAACTTGATGCTGACACATAGAAGCTGTGTAGCACAGGGGTGCAACACTCGGGCTCTGGGCCAGACTGCCTGGGTCTCAAAACCTGAGTCGGCCACTTAGCAGCCATGACCTGAACCACGTTGTTAACCTCTTGTCTGTAAAATGAAGATGATAATGAAAATATCACAGGTTTAATAGCCTTGCTCTGAGGATTAGATGAGCTCCTATACAGAAAGTACTTAGAACGGAGCCGAATCAGTGTTAGATATTATTATTTTGCATAAAAATCCGAATTTCCAGCCTATCCTGAGACGCCGGAAGATCTGGCAGTGCCTAGCACAACCCTCCCATGGCTGCTTTCGCCTGGGGCTGCGGAGCACCTGCTGCTCCAGACGGCCCCCACCCAGACGCTTTGCTGCTTCACCACGCCTTTCTGGTTGCTGTGAGCATCTGCATTTTCAAACCCTGTAATGTACACAGACTCTCCCTAGGGAGGCTAAAAACCCCATGATTGTTGGAATTAACCCCCTCCCCAATTGTAGATAGCTTTTTTTGATTGAACTGAGGTGTATGGTGTAAATATAAGGAAAACACCGAACAGGAGGGGCCAGGCCGGTGTTTGCACAGAGTATGCCTGCCCCCATCTCCCTGGGCTCTCCCCATACAGGCCTCGTCCTGCAGTGATCACCAGGCCTTCCTGTTCTGAGGCAGCACACAGAGCGGGACCCTCCGCTCAGCATGTCATGGGGGTGGGGTGTTGGTATTCCCTGGGGCTGACATGCTGTCCTGGGCTGTGGGCCTCCTCAGGCCTCAGCATGAGCTCCAGGAGCTGGGGCCTCGACACTCTTTGATGGCCCTCCCTGCTGTACCCAGGCCAGACCTGCCTGCCCAGACGGCTCTTCTTCTCTCTGCCCTCCTCAGTCACAGATCCTAGTCCTGTTCTCTGTAGTCGGAGGCCTAACGGCATCACAGGCCAACCAGGAGATTTATCCAACCCACAGCAGACTTTCCCTGCCAACTCACACCTGTAGACATGGGGTGGCTGGCTCTACCCTGCTGCAGGGATGTGTCCCCTCCCTACCTGAGTCAGCACCCTTTTCCATCTTCCTGGTCACAGCACTACGTCCCTGCTCCTTCCACTGCGTGTCGGGCCTGCCGTGCAGGTCCGGGCTCAGACACCTCAGCACAGAAGGCATGTCCCCTGTTGATTCCTTCCGTGCGGAGGGCCCATCGTGGGACAGACACTGCTCGGCACCAGGCCGCAGCTCTGTGGGGAGACGGACAGCAGTCCAGTAAGCTCAAAGGGGAGATGGGTTTTCCTAAGTGCCAGGAAGGAAAATAGGGGTGCTGTGATGGCGGTGACTTCGCTCTGACACGACCCAGCCTGAGGAGCTGGAATTGTCACTGATAATCTGTCAAGTTGTTAGGATCTTTCTACATGTTTCTGTTTTACACATGCATACTCAGTTGTGTTCACAAACTCTAGCGAGATGTTGTGAGCTCTCCGGGAGTAGAGACAGCTCCTCCTGCCTGTTGTAACGAGTTGTCCTCTGAGGTCCACACCGCGGAGCACAAAAAAGATTCCAAGCAACCTCACTAACCGCTGAAATCTAGAAAATACAAATAAACTCGACTTAAGGATTTTCTAACCAATGTTGTGATCACTGCCAATTAATTTTGAGAAGTAAAGACAAATCTAGATTTTATCAGGAGGCTAAAGAATGTCTCAGAAATAACTTTTTTAAGCTCTTTTTCTGAAAATTGATCATTTCTTTAATATTTTAGGAGAAATCTCTCTAAGAAAGGTATTCTTAATAGTTACAGAATTATTATTGAGAAATATTTAATAGGACATTGTCATTTAATATCAAAGATTACCTTTGCTTGAATGAGAGTTACTTCTTTATACCTTTTGCTCTCGAGATGTGTATCAAGTTTTACGATGTAGACTGTATTAACTCCTTGCCATTTCTTGGCCTTTGGTATCAGATTTGGGTAACTTTCACATTCACTGAAAGGAGGTTGATATCTATCAGCATTCTGATACCTTTTGGGGGGTTTTCAGGATCATCTACTCCTTCCTTTGGTAAATCAGAAGTCAAGAATTTCTGCTTTTTTCTATTGTGAAAGAGAAATAAGTCCTCTGATATGTGGGAGCTTAAATTCCCCAAACCTTCAGATGTTTGACACTCGGTCATGATTTTCTCTCTTTAACCTCAGCTACAGAAGAGTAAATTCTTCTGCATGTAATGTCTCTTTTATTGAGTTTCAAGCTGTGTCATCACTGTTAACTACATGTACTTCAAACGTGATTCCAAAATTTTTTGAAAATTAAAACATGAAATGTGATCAGTTCTACAGCAAATCGTCATATCTTAAGGACTTTGTCCCAGTGTGGTGCTGGAGGATTTGAATATTTTAACTCAAAATCCAAACACAGTTGGAAAAAACAGGTATGTTTCTCAAACATCTTATTTCTGGTCTTATATTTGCATGTGGAAATATCTTCTTACAAATCTAGTGATAGTAACTTCTATGTTTTCATTAATGGAAAGGGGAGCTAGAAAGAGGCAAAAGGTACCAAAGGTATGCCCCCCTGCCCTTAGTAAATACTTAACACTGAAATACAGTAAATACCTAATTGGGTCATTCTCCTAGCTAATAGTTTGACTTCTGCTTTATAAAGTGTCATGGATTGATTTTCAAAAGTGAAGTATTGTACATGTTTTGCTAGGATTCATTTTTTATTGTGGTAAAATGTATGTAAAATTTACAAGTTTAACCATTTTTAAGTATACAATTCAGTGGCATTAAGTACATTCACTGTGCTGTGCAGCCATCACCACCATCCATCTCCAGAACTTTTTCACCTTCCCAAACAGAAACTCTATACTCATTACAACAACTCCCCATTCCACCCTCCCGCTAGCACCTGATAACCACCATTGTACTTTGTGTCTCCATGAATTTGACTACTTTAGATACCTCATGTAAGTGGAATCTTACACTATTTGTTCTTTTGTGCCTGGATTATTTCATTTGGCATAATGTTTTCAAGGTCTATTCATGTTGTGGCATGTGTCAGAATTTTCTTCCTTTTTAAAGGCAGAATAATATTCCATTGTGTGTATATACCACATTTTGTTTATCCGTTCATTTGTTGATAGACATTTGGGTTGTTTCCACCTTTTAGCTATTGTGAATTATGCTGCTGTATTAGCATACAAGCATATGTTCGAGGACCTGATTTCAGTTATTTTAGGTATATACCCAGAAGTGGAATTGCTGGATCATTTGGTAATTCTATGTTTAGTTTTTGGGGGGTTTTTTTATGAGGAGGATTAGCCCTGAGCTAACATCTGCTGCCAATCCTCCTCTTTTTGCTGAGGAAGACTGGCCCTGGGCTAACATCCGTGCCCATCTTCCCCTACTTTATATGGGACGCCGCCACAGCATGGCTGACAAGTGGTGCGTTGGTCCGCGCCCAGGATCCAAGCCTGCAAACCTCAGGCTGCCAGAAGCAGAGCGTGTGAACATACCCACTATGCCACCAGGCTGGCCCCTCTGTTTAGTTTTTTTAGGAACTGCCATACAGTTGTTCATAGTGGCTGCACCATTTTACATTCCCACCAGCAATGTACTAGGTTTCCAATTTTTCCCCATCATTGCCAACACTTGTTATTTTCCATTTTTCATTTTGGTTTTTATAATAACTATCCTAATGGGTATGAAACTGTATCTCATTGGGGTTTTGATTTGCATTTCCCTAATGACTCATGATGTTGAACATCTTTTTTTTTTTTTTTTTGTGGGGAAGACCAGCCCTGAGCTAACATCTGTTCCCAATCTTCCCCTTTTTGCTGAGGAAGACTGGCCCTGGGCTAACATCCGTGCCCATCTTCCTCCACTTTATATGGGATGCCACCATGGCATGGCTGACAGGCAGTGAGTCAGCGGGCGCCCGGGATCCGAACTCGCGAACCCCGGGCTGCCAAGTGCGGACTAAACTGCTGCACCACCGGGCGGCCCCTGAACATCTTTTTATGTACCTCTTGGCCATTTGGATGTCTTCTTTGGAGAAATGTCTATTGAAGTCCTTTGTGGGATTAATTTTTATAAGTGGAATCTACTCCTTGCCAAAGTTGTCATTAACTAATGGAATAATTTTAGGATACTTTGTATATTTAAATTATGTGCTAATGCTATTATTAAGAATTCTATCTAAAATAGTTTTGGAAAAGTACCCTGAGCAGGAAGGAGGGAAAAAAAAAAACCAAAGAGCTGCAAATCCCAAAGGATAGAATGTAAAATTTATTTCAAGTGTTAAGTGATTATTTTCTGGATATAACATTGAAAGAGAAATTATTGCTCTTTTATCAATAGATAGAAGACCAGATGACTAGATTACGTTCTCCGAGTTGCCACTCTGTCTCCGTCAAATGGCAGCAGCTGAGTCCAGACGCCCCTGAGGCCCTGCAGGCCCCAGCCCAGGTGCAGTCCTTGTTCCACAATGACCGGCTGCTTGTCTATGGGTTCATTCCTCATTGTACACAGGTAAGGAGCACACAGTGTGTTCTACTGTGGGAAGAGCAATATATTTTGCTAATAATTTTTTTTTCTTTTCTTTCTTTTTCCTTCCCTCTCATTCTCCTCCAAATCATAATATGCTGGCAAATTTTCTCCTTCTGGAAACATAATGGGTGGCTAACCAGGGACACTGGAGAGCCTTTAACTCCATTGAAAGGAGAGAGGAAATCACTGAAAGAATCACTGTTAAGCTCATTAAGACACTGTGGAGTAGAAAAGCTAATAAGGGATTTTTTTTTCCCATTTCAGGCAACTCTATGTGCAGTAATTCAAGAGAAAGAATTTTCTACAATGGTATCAACTACTGAACTTCAGAAGACAACCGGAACTGTAAGATTCAAAACTTAAACTATGGACCCACTGTTTGAAAGTGATAAGTTCATATTTTCAAAATAAGCTCCGTGCCCTTCCTCTGTTGTTTTTCTGTGTTGGTGTTTCAGGGCATGATTTGATATGGAGGATTGTTGTCTGTACAGATGAGGGGGCTTTCCCTCAGTTTCTAGTGCAACAGTTCTTCCGCTGGGGTTCTTTTTTTTTTTTTCATTTTTATTGATGTCTTAATAGTTTATAACATTGTGGGGTTTTAGCTGTACACTATTTTTAGTCTGTCACCACCTCTGGGGTTCTTGAGTCTAGGTGTATCCATATGGGCATCAATGGGTGTGAATAACTGTAATTAAATTTGGTATTTATGCATAAAAAAATTTTAGGGAGGTTCTCTAAGATGTCCGTGACTCAATGAAAGCTAAGTGCCGCTGGTCCACCTGTGTTATTTAAAAATATTAAGTATAAACACTATTGGACTAAAAGTAAAACATATCAAATATTGAGGATGTGTTTGTTTTTTCTACTTTTAGATTGAAAGCAAGTGAATTATCACCAAAAAGTTTGTGTATTTGCATTAGTACTGAATCTACTGTGGTTAGACCTGGAAAACTCCTAACCTACCTCTGCTATAATATGTAGCTTGCTATTCATAGGAGTCCTTATATAGCCAGATAAACCATTTTCCATACATTTCCGGGGCTTTGCTTTTTTAAATAAAATATGGCTTACTTTTTTGGCAGTGAATCAATAATTATAACTGATTACTTGCCGGTGATTTATGGGTGATTTATGTATAGAACTTAAGGGAATCTCCATGTTGTTTTAAAAAGTGAATCTGAAGGGAGCCAGCCTGGTGGCGTAGTGGTTAAGTTTGCACACTCCACTTTGGCGGCCCGGGGTTCACCGGTTCAGATCTTGGGCGCAGACCTACAAACCGCTCATCAAGCCATGCTGAGGCAGCGTCCCACATAGAGCAACTAGAAGGATATACAATTATGACATACAACTATCTACTGGGGCTTTGGGGAGAGAAAAGGAAAAAAAGGAGGAAGATCGGCAACAGATGTTAGCTCAGGGCCAATCTTCCTCAAAAAAAAAAATTGAATCTAAGGGGGAAATAAAGTGAAAGAAGTTGACCTGGGAAGAGGTCATTGTCCATAAAATCACTGTCTTTATAGTTGTGCTTCCTCTGTGAACTGTGGCCTTAGCAATAACAAAATTAAGAGTTGGAATTATCATTGAAAGCAGATATTGCCATTTAATATTAGTTCTGTTTCTTAGTCATTTGAGAGGAAAAGGAGGAAATCCTTCACCTGCACTTCCTAATGCCCTTGCTCCACCCCTGCCTTCAGAGTGGAGGTCACATTCAGTGTGGGCACCACAGCACTAAGCTGGCTGTTCCTACAGCAGAAGAATAGTTTAAAGTTTTTGAAATAAATTGAATTGGCAAAATGACCTTTCATAGAAAAGGCAAAACTGTAGGGATAAAACACAGATGAGTGGTTTCCAGGGGCTAGAAGTGACTGCAGAGGGGCAGGAGGGAACTTTTTAAGGTGAAGGAACTGCTCTGTATCTTGATTTCAGTGGTGGTCATACCACTGTTTACATTTGTTAAAACTCATCAAACTGAACACTTAAAAAGGGTGAATTTTATTGTATGTAAATTATACGTCAATTTTCAAAGTGGTTTCCTAGGTAAGACTTGAATTAGAGGCTATTTGAATCTTTTTTCCTTTGCTGCATAAACACAGATGATTCACAAGCTGACAGCACGAGCTCTGATCAGAGATTATGAAGATGGCATTCTCCATGAAAATGAAACGAATCACGAGGTTCGCTCTTTTCATGATCCTTCTCAAATTGACTTATACATGGAAATGTAAAGTGAGGCTAGCTGGATGAAGAAGTACGTGGTGTCAGGAGCATTCATCGTTGTAGCTGTGCCTGGGGTGCAGGGCGCTCAGTAAATGTTTGTTGAATGAATTAATGAAAGAACAGATGTCAGTGGTTTCCTGAGCATTCTCTGATAATTCTACCCATCAGAGAGAGGCCAGAGGAGGGCTCAGAGAGTGTTCGCTGGGTGCCTGGAACAAACATCACCTCAGATCTCATGTGTCGTATGTGTTAGCATTCCCATTTTAGTGATGAAGCAGCCCAGGTGCAGGACAGGTGGGTGACCCGCCTAAGGACACACGGCAGAGCCAAAGCCCACCTTGCTGCCTCCTTGCTGAGCTGATGAGGCCCCTGTCAGGGAGTCCCACTCACCAGAGGACCATGATGGCCTGGCTGGTCCCTCTGGGGCTGTGATCTTAACTGAGGTTAAGAGCGTTAGTACTCAATGCCATCCCCCGAAAAAGGTGCCAGTGTGCTGTGCGGGGGGCCATTGGTACCCTTGGAGATAGTCCCAGCAGGTGATAAATGGCCTTGTGCTTTCACTGTCCTCCTTTGCCACCCTTGGGTTAGCAGCCTTGTGTTCTGTTTTGCTTAAGGCCCTTTTTATCTCTGGGGCGGCGGACCAGCCCTGCCACCAAACAGCCCTGACTTGTCCCTCCACCTTTCCACCACCTGGATTCCTCATCTCTAACAGGGAAGCACAGACCGTGTGTCAGAGAAGGTGGAAGCTCACCACACTGGAGAGGGAGAGTTCTTTGTAAACTATAAAGAGCTATATAAATATGAACTATTTTTTCTATGACTTAGCTAGTCAGTTGACCCCATTTTGTAAAGAATGTCAAGTCACCTACTTAAGATGTTTAGACAGGGCCATTGACTCAATATTTGGTATGAAATATTAATTATAAACTGATTTTTTTAATAGAAAAACACCTTTTTAGATTATTTAACACTTGTTTAATTGGTCATACATAGCTAAATAGTGAAAATAAAACAGGATATGATTTCATTTGTTTTATTCTATCCTAGATGAAGAAGCAAGTCTTAAAATCGCTGATTATTAAACTCAGTAAAGAAAACTGTCTCATAACCCAATTTACAAGCTTTGTGGCAGTTGAGAAGAGGGTATGTGTTGTTGGTTCATGGTTATTTATATTTACATATTAAGAAAATTACTCTTGCTCTGAATATTACTGACAATATTCGCATCCGTGGCTTGTGAAGCGCAGGGAGGGGAGATGCAGGAGGATGGTCATGCAGGGCCTCGGGGTCAGGGCCCATGATGATTGCTCTACATGAGTTAATGTTAATATTTTTAATGTATAATTATTACTTAATTACATGTATACTTTGGAGATATACTACAATTATGTTACATTTTTGGCACTTCTCATCTTTTATTAATCCAAGACCCTCAAAATATAGAAAAGGCCTGGGCTTCCCTTACCCTCTGAAAGGCCCTTTCTCTTTCATAAGTTTAAGTGGAGAATCCACGTAGGGCACTTAGCACAGAGCCCACACCCGGTAAGAGCTCCAGAAGAGGAAAGCCACTCAACTGAGCATGTCTCTCTTCTCTGCCTCTTTCTCATTGGTGGCCCAGGACACACGATCCAATCTGACACCCAAACATATTCCAAACCAAACATTCACAAGACTCTAGAATGTATATTGATCATTTAATTTGATAATATCTGTTTTGTTTTTACCTAATTGTGATTCAATATAGGATGGTAACGAATCACCTTTTCCTAATATTCCAAATATCCTGGAAGTTATTGCCAAAGAAGATGTAGATATTCTGCCGTACATGAGCTGGCAGGAGGAGCAAGCAGATGCCAGCATAACACAGGTAAGTGTTAATTACCAAATACACTGATATTGTGTTTTCATACTTTTATGATGATGCGGGGAACCCTTTGCTAAAATAGCACCCTTATTTGTATGTGAAGAAACTGTTGTCTCCTTAGTGATGGAAAATATTTGCATGTTTATAAAAATGTTGTTACATGACAGAGAAAGTCACCACGTAGAAATGTAGTTGTCGAGTACAGAGAAGGGACAACTGTGGCTGTGCCTTGTTCACAGACAGATCAGCTGTCATGAGGAGGCTGAAGTCATTCACTCTCAGGAATAGAACAGGTTCGCCATGAAAGTAGTGACAGTAGTCCTATCTCATGATGTAAATTCACCACCAATATTTCTTAAAGTTTATAGTGCTTTATACTGCGGCCTTCATAGCCAGACACATAATAAAAATTGAGAAATGTCACTTAAATAAAAATTGGAAGGCGTATTCAAAAGCAAAGGAACAAAACAGTGCTAATAAGACTCTTAGGTATCCAGGTTAGAGAAGTAAAATTGCCAAAATTTAGGAATTTAGCATCTTTTGGGAAACAATTTGTGAGAGGAATTTTGGGAAAATATAACATATGCAACATTCATTTTCTTTGATCCTTTTTAAAGTTATTATGTTGGTTAAGAATATAAAAACACATTAGATAGCATTTGCTTTGCTCATAAAATCATGTTTAGTGTGTCTTGAGGTGGTAAATAACAAGACAACAGCAACAAAACAAAACAACAAGTGTTTCCTCGAATCCTTCATGCAGAATTTTTATTTTGTTTTATCTTATAGCTGTCTTTAAAGAAAGGGGAGAGGGATAATAACTTCAGAAAATCATGTTTCCACTCCTTTTCTGGGTTCACTTCCCAAGTCACGTAGCTCCTGTTGGACAGAAGAGAAGTTGTAGCCACCACAGATGGGCAGTGGCGGGGCTGGAGGAGTGGCCGCGGCACAGCCAGCCCGCTCATACCCTCTTCTGGAGTGAGCCGAGGCATAAAGAGACCAAGGCTATACTGAAAAGATAACATCAAGGAGGTCTTTGGATGGTGTTTCCAAAAATTGAAAGAGATTTGTGCATATGATAAATAAAATCCAAAGACAATGATGAACTGGGAAAAAATACTTGCAACAGAGACAGCTTAATTTTCTTAATAGATAAAGAACTCCCATGAATTAAGAAAAAGACTGGTAATCCAAGTGAAAAACAGGCAAAGGGTTCACAAATAAGGAAATAATACGGCTCTTTAACTGGGAAAAGAGGCTTCACCTCATTGTTGCTAAGAGAAATGCAAGTTAAAACTGCGATGAGATCCTATTCTTTATCTGTCAGGTTGGCAAAAATCAAAAATAGGTAGATAATTGAAAGTCAGTGAAATAGAGTGTTAAGAACACAGGTGCTGGGGCCAGACTGCTTGGGTTTGACTCCCAGCCCCCACTTAACTCGCTGTGTGGCCTTCCCCTCTCAGTGCTCCAGCCTGTGTGCTCTAAAATGGGACAATGAGAAAACCTGCCGCAAAGGGTTGTTGTGAGGAGCAAAGGAGTTAATACCCATGAGGCCTCCAGAGCATGGCTGGCCGTTGGCAGGTATTCAGTCTGCGTGAGCCATCATCATTATTAGCAAGGGTGTCGGAAACAGGTAGTGTCCCACAAGCTGATGGGATAGGAGGTCAGTGCAGGCTCTACGCAGTCCGTCGACATCTGTGCAGTTCTTAAATAGAATGAGGCGGCTCTACATGTGCTGTGGTGGGAAGATTCCCTGCCATATATTAACAAGAAAAGCAAGGTGGAGAACAGTGTGAATAACGTGCTACTATTGATATAAAAACAAAAATAAAAGGATGTAAATTTATTTGCTTGTTTGTTCATTTTCTTATTTTAAAATTTCTATATGTTTACGCTTTCTGGAGAGAGACACTAGAAACTGATAAAAGCGATTGTCTCTGAGGAGGACAGTGGGTGACCAGGGGGTTTCGAGGGATGCTTGATTTGTTACAGTGTACCTTTCTGTGTATTTTGAATCATGTACCATGGACATGGATTGCCCACTGAAAATATAAATAAACTTTAAAACCACACAAACAGAGTGTTTGTGGGAATCCGGTAAGAGTAAGAGATGTGTGTGTGCTGACCACGCTGGTGAGTTTAGGCAGACTCAGGCAGCCTGGTGGCCTCGCCCAGAGGCGGTGTGCGTGTTGACAGCGTCAGCACGAGGCTGCAGTTGTCACTCTGGGATGTCAAGATCCCACTTTAGGGAGTGTGGCTCAGGAGTTATTAAGGAAAGGAGGTAAAGGGACTGAACTGAGGGGCAGTGACCCTGTCCTCCCTCCGTCACTCCCACAAGGGGCCATGTGAGTGAAAAAGTTTTGAAAAACACATCGGATGTACAACTAATAATTGACTGTTGCCCTTGAAACAAGACAGCCTTATTGTCAAAATGGGTCCTTGAAAATATATATTTATTTTAAACACGTGTCAAACACACAGAAAAGATCTAGAGAGATATATGTCAAACAGAGATTGGATATGAAATTCTGTGTGATTTTTATTTTCTTCTTTGTGTCTACCTGTATTTTCTAATTTTTCATCATGCATGTGTATTGTTTATAAAATTTTTAAATTTATTTTCAAAACTGGTTCTAAATTCATTTGAGTTTTACTATAGTGTAATAATGAATTATTTCATACTAATTTTGCAAATACTTTGGACCTTCATATTTCCAGATCCAAACCTATAGGATAAAAATTACAAATTACAAAATTACAAATTAAATTGATGACTTGATAGTTTATCTTTATTTCAGCTACAATAATTTTTCTGAATAAACCATCTAATTTAGCAAAAATATTAAAGCCTCTGTTACTCTCCCTCAGGACTTATTTTACTTACCAAAATGTGACAAGACTTCCACTTGGAATTATTTCAGTTCAGGTCAGTAACAGGCAGCAAGAGAACCAGAAGAGCACTGGTGATCTGCAATCTGCCTTGGCTCTGCCTGACTTGCTTAAGCTTAAGGGGGTCTCAGTTTTCTCATTTATTAATGAGACCGTCCTTGGCGTTCAGCATCTTTTCTAGTGCACACACGATGGGTGATGTTCACCCATCAGCGCCCTCCTGTGGGCATGCCTAGGTTTGAGAACAATTCTTCTGACACTCACCCTAATCTACTCCTTTCTTGCCCACTCATGAAGGCATATCAAAAACAAGTAAGAGGCAGATATTTTATAAAAGGAACTTCTGATCTGATTTTTAAAGTAAATTATTTTAAAAATTCAATACTTGAACTGTTATTAGCAACAAATGAGTGTCTGACTGAGATTAGAACCCTTCAAGCACTCTGTTTCAGCATTTCTCTCTCTTGAGAGCCTGCATTGTTCCTTAGTAGATGATGATGGTTAAACATAATTAAAGATTTTGAACTTGAAGGGAAAGAGGAGGAAAATGAGTAATTTTGGTAAATAGAAGAATCATGCTAGGAAGTATGAGCTTATTTTTGTTCATTTAGTAGAATTTTTTCTTACATAGTCACATGGTTCAAAATCCAAACAGTACAAAAGGGGAGATAGTGACTCTTTCCCAACGGACTCATTCACTCAGTTCTCCTCCCCAGAGGCATCCATTATGATGGGTTTCTTGTGATATCTTTCCAGAAATAGCATATGTATATATGAGCTAAATATGAATTTTCCAATCTGTTTAAAGGTATATAATATACAGTGTATATACTATACATACTGTGCTATACATTGTTTTTAATCTATATCTTGGAGGTATATTAAAGAACAGCTTCTTTATTTTTATGGCTGAAAAGCATTATATCCTATGGATGTACTAGAATTTATCTATCCAAGTCTTTTATTGATGGACATTTAGTTTATTTCCTGTCTATAACAAACAGCGCTACAGTGAATAACCTTGCACATATGTTACTTCCCATGTGTTGTAGTATATTTGTAGGATATATTTCTGAAAGCAGACTTAAAAGGCCAGAGGATATGTGCATTTTAAATTTGAAATAGCTAGGGAAATTCTATTACTGACCATGATGGAGTAACATCATGCATTTAGGAATTGGATTTATTCTCCCACCTGAAACAACTAAAAAATATACGACAAAAAATATTTGACTGGACAAAATGTATGAAACAATGGTTTTCAGACATTGGACAATAGAGAAGAAGAGTGATCCCTCAGAGAAGAAAACAAATGAGCTGAGTTCTAGGGTTGTTCTAGCTTATCGCCTGGGAAGAGCTTCCAGACAGTAGCTCTCGGAGAGTGGACTCAGAGTGTGGTAGTATCTCTGAGTTAGGGGGACAGAGTTTGGATCAGGGAGGCCAAGATGGCTAAAATTAGGAGGGCTAAGTACTGGAGAGGAAAGAACTGCCCAGAAAGAGAGCTCCAGAGATCTGCAAGAGGGTTCCTTGCTAGTCTTGGGCTGAGTACGCTGGGTGTGGTTCACAGCAGCTTAGACACTACAGAAAAAGTAGTGAGCCTATAAATATAGCAATTAGAAACTATCCAGAATGAAGTATAGAGGGGAATAATCTGAACAAAAATAATCAGTGAACTATGGGACAACATTGTAGAGCCTGTTGTATAAGAAATTAGAGTCCCAGAAGGAAGACAGGCAAAAGAATTTTGAAAAAATTGTAGCCAAATTTTTCCAAATTTAAATCAGACTATAGACCCATATATCCCAGAAGCTCAACAAACCCCAAGTGCAAGTATAAAGAGAACTATACCACAGCACATCATAATCAAATTTCTTGAAACCAATGATAAAAAGAAAACCTGAATAGCAGCCAGAGGAAAAAGACACATTATATACAGAATAACAAAGATAAAGTGAGAGCAGACTTCCTGTTGGAAACAACGTTAAGCCAGAAGGCAATGGAGCAACATCTTTAAAGTACT
Source organism: Tapirus indicus (assembly GCA_031878705.1). Classification (NCBI taxonomy): domain Eukaryota; kingdom Metazoa; phylum Chordata; class Mammalia; order Perissodactyla; family Tapiridae; genus Tapirus; species Tapirus indicus. The sequence goes on along the minus strand of CM062930.1, from coordinate 87,095,340 downwards.
AAAGGAAAAAAAACAACCCTGTCAACTTAGAATTAATACTTAGTAAAAATATCTTTTTAAAGTGAAGGTGAGGAGGATTCTTGTGTCAGACTAGGAAGCACCAGGAATCTGCTCTCCCCACCTACACAAAAATGCACTGGCAGAATCTGTACAATGTAACTATTTTAGAGGTATGGAGTCTGTTGAAGGCTAGCAACAGCTGGGGAAGACTTAGACTGGTAAATTGTGGTTAATGTCAGTCAATTTCAGCTCTCAGCACAGTAGGGCTATCCATCCCCCATCCTGGGACACATGGCAGGCAGCTGTGCACATGTTCCTGAAGCAGCTTGTACACAGCTTATAGGAGCCAGGGTGGGCAAAAAGGACCCTGCCCTCCAAATATTGGGGATCTGTGCTCTGATTGCTGCTTCTGATCACAGAGGTGCAGACAAAGAGGCAAGTGGCCATTGTTGCACCTCCCCCTGTTGTTGCAAGCCCTTCCCCCTCCAGATGAAGTGACTTACAAGGGATTTAAAGGGCCTGCATCTTTTCTCCCCCCTTGATTTTACATTTTCCCCCTTTTGGGAGCCAGACATTAAAGACCAGGACATTCAAAAACAACTGCATATATGGGGAAAATTAGAAAGCGACTGCACATACCCAAGGAAAGGCTCCAAAAAGACCTAAGAAGACATTAAATTTACACTTCAGGCTGATTCTTAGCAAAGAGACAGCCTACAACCATAAAAAATAATAATAATAACAAAAATTCAGCAAACCCTAAGGAAGGTAGAGAATCAGATATCCAGAGTTACCACATTATTAGATTTAAATGTCATGTTCAATTAAAAAAAACCCACAAGGCATACAAAGAAACAGGAAAGTATGGGGCCAGCTCCAGTTGCCTAGTGGTCAAATTTGGCACACTCCACTTCGGCGGCCTGGGTTTGGTTCCCAGGCACGGACCTATACCACTCGCCAGAGGCCATTCTGGGGCAGCAGCTCACATACAAAATAGAGAAAGATTGGCAACAGATGTTAGCTCAGGGCAACTCTTCCTCAGCAAAAGAAAAAAAAAAAAAAGAAACAGAAAAGTATGGCCAATCAAAGGAAAAAATAAATCAACAGAAACTATCCCTGAAAAAGACTTAATGGCAGTTATATTAGACAAAGACTTTAAAATAATTGTCTTGAAGATGCTCAAAGAACTAAAGGAAGATGTGGAGAAAGTCAAGAAAATAATGTGTGAACAAAATGGAAATATCAATAAAGAGATAGAAGACCTAAAAACGAAGCAAAAAAATTCTGGAGCTGAGAAGTACAATAACTGAAATGAAAAATTCACTAGAGGAATTCAAAGGCATATTTGAGCAGGCAGAAGAAAGAATCAGTGAACTTGAAGATAGGAAGATGGAAGACTTACTATTTTTAAAGTGTCAATATTACCCAAAGCAATCTACAGATTCAGTGAAATCTCTATCAAAATTCCAATGACAATTTTTGCAGAAATAGAAAAACTCATCCCAAAATTTATATTGGATCTCAAGGGACCCCAAATAGGCAACACAATCTGAAAAAGAAGAACAAAACTGGAAGACTCATACTTCCTGATTTCGAAACTTACCCCCAAAGTTACAGTAATCAACACTATGATATTGTCATAAAGACAGACTTATAAACCAATGGAGTAGAATAGAGAGCCCAGAAATAAACCCTCACATATATTGTAAAATGACTTTTGACAAGGGTGCCAAGACCATTCAATGGGGAAAGGACAGTCTTTTCAACAAATGGTGCTGGAAAAACTGGAGAACCGGATGCAAGTAGTGAAGTTGGACCCTTACCTAACACCATCTACAAAAATTAACTCAAATGGGTCAAGGACCTAAATGTAAGACCTAAAACAATAAAAGTCTTAGAAGAAAACATAGGACAAAAGCTTCACCACATTGGATTTGGCAATGATTTCTTGAATATGACACCAAAGGCACAGGTAACAAAAGAAAAAAATAGACAAATTGGACTTCATGAAAATTTTTAAATTTTTGTACATCAAAAGATATTATCCACAGAGGAAAAAGACAACCCACAGAATGGAGAAAATATCTGAAAATGATTTTTCTGATAAGGGATTAGTATCCAGAATCTATAGAGAACTCCTAAAACTCAATAACAACAAAACAACCCAATTCAAAAATGGGCAAAGGACTTGAATAGACATTTCTCCAAAGAAGATATATAAATGGGCTATAAACACATGAAAAGATGGTTAACATCATTAATCATTAAGGAAATGCAAATCAAAACTACAATGAGAGGGCAGGGCAGGTGGTATAGTGGTTAAGTTTGCACGCTTCCGCTTCAGCAGCCCGCGGTTCGCAGGTCCAGATCCCGGGCGCTGACATACACACCGCTTATCAAGCCATGCTGTAGCAGGTGTCCCACATATAAAGTAGAGGAAGATGGGCACAGATGTTAGCCCAGGGCCAATCTTCCTCAGCAAAAAGAGGATTGGCAACAGATGTTAGCTCAGGGCTAATCTTCCTCACCAAAAAAAACTACAATGAGATATCATCTCACACCCATTAAGATGGCTACATCAAAAAAAAAGTAAACAACAAGTTTTGTTGAGGATGTGGAGAAATCAGAACCCTTACATTCCCACTAGAAGTGGGAATGTAAAATGGTACAGTTGCTGTGAAAAACAATATGGTAATTCCTCAAAAAAATTAAAAATAGAATTACCATATGATCCAGCAGTTCCACTTCTGGGTATATGCCCAAATGAAGTGAAAGCAGGGTTTCAGAGATACATATATATACATCTTCATAGCAGCATTATTCATAATAGCTAAAATGTGGAAGCAACACAAGTGTCTATTGATGGATGAACAGATAGGTATAATGTGGTATATATATAGAGTTAAATATTATTCAGCCTTAAAAAAAGAAGGAAATTCTGCAATATGCTACAACAGGGATGAACCTGGAGTGCATTATGCTAAGTGAAATAAGCCAGTCACAAAAAGACAAATACTGTATGATTTAATTTATGGGAGGTACTTAAAGTAGTCAGAATCATAAAGACGGAAAGTAGAATGGTGGTTGCCAGGGGCTGGGGGAAGAGGAGAATGGGGAGTTATTGTTAATATGAATAGAGTTTCAGTGTTAGAAGATGAAAAGAGTTATAGGGATGGATGGTGGTGATGGTTGCACAACAATATGAATGTATTTAATACCACTGACCTGTATGCTTAAAAATGGTTAAGATGCTCAATTTTATGTTATGTGTATTTTACCACAAGAAAAAAAATTGAAGGTGAAGTAAAAAACTGTTTCAGAAATACAAAAGCTGAAAGAATTTATTAGTACAAGAAAATGTTAAAGGAAACCCTCAGAAAGAAAATGATACCAGTTGGAAATATAGATCTACACAAAGAAAAGACTTTCAAAGCAGAGATAGAGAGGTTTGTTCCATAATAATAAAGGGGTTAATTGATCAAGAGGCCCTTTGTCCTAAATGTTTGTTTACCTAGCAACAGCACTTCAAAAATACATGAAATAGAAACTCATAGAACCAAAAGGAGAATAGACAAATCCACAATTAATGTCAGAGATTTCAAGACTCATTTCTTAGTTATGAGTAGAACAAGTACACAGAAGTAAGGATATAGAAGACTTGAACAACATTATCAACCAAATTGACCTATGGATTTAACATTCCACCCAATACAAGACAGTACACATTCTTTTCAAGAGCACACAGAACATTTACCAAGACAGACCATCTTACTGGGCATTTGAAAAGTCTCAGTAAGTTAAGAGGATTGAATTCATACAAAGTGTGTTATCTGAGCACAATAGAATTAAATTAGAAATTAATAACAGAAAGATATCTGGAAAATCCTCAAATATTTGGAAACTAAACCACACATTTCTAAATAAACCAAAGGTCAAAGAAGGAAACAAAAAAGAAAGTAGAAAGTATTTTGAACTGAATGAAAATGAAAACACAACACAATAAAATTTGTGGAATAGTCCTAAAGCAGTGGTCAAAGGGAAAATTACAGTATTAAATGCTTATGTTAAAAAACAAATCTCTGGCCAGCTCCAGTGGCCTAGTGGTTAAATTCAGTGCCCTCCACTTCCGTGGCCTGGGTTCAGTTCCCAGGCGTGGACCTACACCATGTCCATGGTCGGTGTCCATGCTGTGATGGTGACCCACATACGCAATAGAGGAAGCTTGGCAACAGATGTTAGCTCAGGGAGAATCTTCCTCAGTGGAAAAAAAAAAAACAACTCTCAAAACAGTGACCTGAGCTTCCATTTTAATATGATCAAATTAAATCCAAAGTAAGCAGAATAAAGGAAGTCTATTCATTTTCTATTGCTGCCAACAAATTGCCACAGATTTAGCAGCTTAAAACATTAATTTATTATCTCACAGTTCTTTAGAGGAGAAGTCTGATGGGCTCAGGTGGTTTCTCTGCTCTGGGCTTCTCAGGCCTGAAATCAAGGTGCCATCTGGGCTGCATTTCTTTCTGAAGGCTCTGGTAAAGATGAATTCAAGTTAATGGCAGAATAGTTTAGTAAAATTCAGTTCCAGGCAGTTGTAGGACTGTGGTACCCATTTCCTTGATGGCTGTCAGCTGTAGGGTTGTTCTCAATTTCTAGAGGTTGCTTGAATTCCTTGTCATGGTCTCCTTTTTCCATCTTCAAAACCAGCAATAGCAGTTCAAGTCCTTCTTACACTTCAAATCTCTGACTTCTCCTTCCACCTCATCTCTCTTTTGCTTTCCTCTTCTACTTTTAATGACTTTTGTGATTATATTGGGCCCACTGGATAATCCAGTATAATCTCCCTTATCTTAAGGACAACTGTTAGTAATATCTGCAAATTTCCTTCACTGCAGAACCTTGAGTAGTGTTTGATTGAATAACCAGATGACAGGAATCTTGGAAGGACATCTTTAGAATTCTTCCCCCCAATAAGAAGTAATAAAAATAAGAGCAGAAATCAATAAAACAGAGGAGGTCAGTGAAATTAATAAATCTTTAGCCCAACTGATCAGGTAAAAGTTGACACAAATTGCCAATATCAGGAATTAGAAAGGATACATCACTACATATCCTACAGATACTATAAGGATAATAAGAAAGTATTATGAACCTTTTTATGCCAATAAATTTAATGATTTAGATGAAATGGAAAGTTTCCTTGAAAGGCACAATCTACCAAAACTTAAAAAAAAATAGAAAATTTGAATATTCTATAGCAAGGAAATTTAATTTGTATTTAAAACCCTTCCCACAAAAGAAAACCCTGGGCCCAGATGGATTCACCAGTGAATTTTACCATATATTTAGGGAATAAATAATACCAATTCAAAACAAATTCTTCATTCCACAGAACAGAAGAGAGGACACTTTGCAACTCATTCTGAGAGGCCAGCTTTATCCTGATACCAAAACCAAATAATGTCATTACAAGAAAACTTTAGATTAATATTCCCCACAAACAGATACATTCTTTAAAAAATTATAGCAAACTAAATCCAGCAATATATAAAAAGTATAATACATATGAACAAATGTGGTTTATCCCAGGAAAGCAACGTTGGTATAACATTCAAAAATTGATATAATTCACCATATTAACAGGCTAAAAAGAAAACCGTATAATCATCTGAATAGATGCAAAAAAAGGACCTGAAAAAATTCAACAACTACTTATGATAAAAACTCCCAACTACCTTAGGGACATTATGCTAAGTGAAATAAGCCAGACACAAAAAGACAAATATTGTATGATTCCACTTTTATGAGGTATCTAAAGTAGTCAAACTCACAGAAAAGAAAGTAGATTGATATTTCCAGGGGCTGGCGTTAGGGACAACGGGGAGATTGTGTTCAATGGGGACATAGTTTCAGGTTTGCAAGACTAAAAAGTTGTAGAGATGTGTTGTACAACAAAGTGAATGCACTTAACACTACTAAACTGTGTGCTTAAAAATGGTTAGGGTGGTACAAAACAAAAACTCTTAGCCAACTAGGAGAGGGAAATTCCTTACCTGATAAAGGGCACCTGTGAAAAACCTACAGTTAATGTCATATGTAATGGTGAAATACTGAATGCTTTTCCCCTAAGACTGGGAACAAGGAAAGAATGTCTGACCTCACCACTTCTGTTCAACATTGTATAGAAGGTTCTAGCTGGTACATAAGGCAAGAAAAAGATATGAAAAGCACACATTGGAAAGGAAGAAGGAAAGCTTTCTTTATTCATAAACATCATAATTCTCTATGTAGAAAATTTTAAAGATTCTATAAAAAGACTAGTAGAACTAATAAGTGAGTTTAGCAAGGTTGCAGGATGCAAGGTTGTCTGGCTGCATGCCCAGCTGGGTGTGCAGTGTGGGGTGGGTTGCAGAGAGACCAAAGAAGACACCCAGAGACGGTGAACAAGACATATAGGTTTATCGGGAGTCACTTACGGGGAGATCCAGTGGCGGCCGGCTGGACAGCAATGTGCACCTGCAACGCAGACGGGGAGGGGGTTGCTTATATAGGCAGGGGACACAAAGGCCATATGCTTGCCAAGAGGGACTGTCCCTGGTACGACCAGCGTTCCCAGGAACAGTAGCTCACGTGGAGGGGTTCTATGTCTCTTTAAGATGTGATGTTCTTTAAGTGAGATAAGGTAAGATCAAGGCTAGCTGGTGCCTGGATTGTTACAAATCCCAGCAGCTGGGGTCCTGCCCAGAAGGAAGTCAGAAGGACTCGTGGTTGCCATGGGCTTGTGGGCTCTTGCTGAGTAAGCAAGGCCCAGGCCCTACAAAGGTCAATATAAGAAATGAATTGTATTTCTATATACTAGCAACAAACAATCAGAAATTGAAATTTAAAAAACAATACCACTTATAATAGAAAATACGAGATACATAGAATCAAATGTGACAAAATATATATGCAAGACATGTACACTGAAAGTTATAAAACATTGCTGAGCAAATTGCAATTGAAGAAGACCTAAACAAATGTTCTTGGATTGAACAATTCAGTATTGTTAAGATATCAGTTCTCCTCAAATTGATCTATAGGTTAAATTCAATCCAAATCAAAGTCCCAGCAGGTTTCTTTTTTTTTTTGGAAATTGACACACTGATTCTAAATTTTTTATGTAAATGTAAAGGATCTTGGTTAGCCAAAACAACTTTGAAAAGGAAGAAAAGATTGGAGGCCTTACACTGATTTCAAGCCTTATTAATAAGACTACAGTAATTAGGAGAGTGGGGTATTGGTGTAAAATGGACATATACACCATTGGAACAGCACTGGAACATATAACTGTTGAATCAGAGTAGAGAATCTAGAAATATATCCACACATACAGGGTCAACTGACTATCTACAAAGGTGCCACAGCAATTCAGTAAGGAAAGGATGATCTTTTCAACAAATGGTTCTGGAATAATTGGATAGCCATATACAAAAAAAAAAGTGAGAGAGAGAGAAAGAAAATAAAATGAACCTTTCCCCTTAGCTCACACCTATGCAAAGATTGACTGGATTATGGATTTGAGTGTAACAACTGAAACTAGAATATCTGGAAGAAAATATAGGAGAAAATCTTAATGAATTAGGGTTGGACAAAGATTTCTTAAATTAAAAAAACAAACTGCAGAAAAATACTCGGTGAATTGAACTTCATTTATATCAAAAACTTTTGCTCTTCAGAAGACACTGTTAAGAAAATGAAAGGGCAGACCACACACTGGGAGAAAATATTTGCAAAACATATCTGATGAAGACATCTAAAATGCATAAAGAAATCTTACAATTCGATAATAAGAAAACAACCCAAAGAAATAATGAGCAGAAAATTTGAAGAGACACTTCACCAAAGGAGAGACACGGACAGCAAACAAGCCTATGAAAAGATGCTCAACATCACCAGGCATATAAGGAAATGCAAATTGGAACCACAGTGAGGTACCTCTGCAAACTCACTAGAGTGCCCTCAAAGGTACGGCTGCACTCGACGTGAAGAGCGTGTGAAGCAGCTGTAACTCTCATGCACTGCTGGTGGGAGTGAAAACTGGTGCAACCATTTTAGAAAACTCTGCCAGTTTCTTAAAAAAGTTACATACTCCACCATTTGACTCAGCCAAATGAAATGAAGGTAAATGTTCATAGGAGATGAATGAATAAAATGTGATGTAGCCATGCGATGGAATACTACTCAGGAGTGAAAGTGAATTAACTGTTGATCTGTGCAACAACATGGTTGAGTGTCAGGACAGTTATGCTGACTGGAAGAACTCAAACAAGAAGAGAAACTATGATCCCATTGATACAAAATAGATGCAAACCTACCTAAAGCAAATAAAGTAGTCCCCCCTTATCCTCAGTTTCACTTTCCACGGTCTCAGTTGCTCACAGTCAACCTTGGTCCAAAAATATTAAATGGAAAATTCCAGAAATCAACAGTTCTTAAGTTTTAAATTGCAGCACTGCTCTTAGGGCCGTGATGGAATCTTGCGCCATCCAGCTGTGTCCTGCCCAGGACGTGAATCGCCCCTGTGTCCAGTGTGTGCACGCTGTGTGCGCTGCCCGCCCCTTAGTCACTTAGTAGCCGTCTCGGTGGTCAGATCGCCTGCCTCGGTGTCACAGTGCTTGTGTTCAAGTCACCCTCATTTGACTTAACAACGGCGCCAAAGCGCAAGAACAGTGACTCCGGCAATATGAATATGCCAAATAGAAGCCGTAAAGTGCTTCCTTTAAGTGAAAAGGTGAAAGTTCTCGACTTAAGGGAAGAAAAAATTGTTTGCTGAGGTCGCTGAGATCTGCAGTAGGAACGAATCTTCCATCCGTGAAATTGTGAAGAAGGAAAAAGAAATTTGTGTGAGGTTTGCTGTTGCACCTCAAATATGTATATATAGGAAAAAACATAGTGTATATAGGGTTGGTTACTGTCTGTGGTTTCAGGCATCCGCTGGGAGTCTTGAAACATGTCCTCCACAAATGAGGGGGACTTATTCATAAGTAAGTGTTCCCTGGGGACAGTGTGGGGAGAAATGAGATGGATTACAAAAGGGCACAAGGAATAATCTGGGAGTGATGGATATGTTCAATCTCTTCGTTGTGATCATAATTTCCTGGGTGTGTACTTAATATGTCAGAACTCATCAAATTATACATTTTAAATATGAGGTTTATTGTATGTCAATTATAGCTATGCACATCTATTTTGAAAAATTTAATCAGCTCTAACCCAATTGCCTTCTATATAGGTTATATCAATTCAAGCTCTTACTCTCTCTTTAACCCACCGTGTTATTCAAATTCTTGATCTTTGCAAATCTGATAGGTGAAAAATGTACTAGTGATATTTTAATTTTCATTTCTTCTTTTACAAATGAAGAGGAGCATGTTTTCATATTCTTAAGAGCCCTACGTGTCTCCTTTTCTATGTATCATCTATTAATTGGTGTCTTTTACCCTTTTTATTGTGATGTTAGCCATTTTCTTATTTACTTTAGGGAAACTATATGGTAGGGAAATTAGACCTTTGTGATATGGGTTGCAAAAATTTTTGTTTCCCAGTTTGCCATTTGTATTTTGATGTTGCTTATCATCTTTTTGTCATGCAGATTTTTTAACACAGTCAAATTTTATAATCTTTGGACTTTCTGTTTTTGTTTTGCATTGTTTTGATTTCTTGCCATGCCTAGAAATACCTTTCCTATTCAGAGATTATGCTTTTTAAAAATTTGCCCTTATTTATTTCTTTAAATAGTTTTATGGTTTCATGTTTAGATTTAATTTTTCATCCAATTGGAATTTATACTGGTATAAGACAGGAAGTATGGAACCAACTTTATTCTTTTCCAGTTGGCTACCCACTTTTACCAAAAAAAAGTCTTCTTTTCCTCCCATTGACTTGAAATGCCATCTTTTTCATCTACTAAATTCCCACATGTTTTAGGATCTCTTACTGGACCATCTATTCTGTTCCAGCGATCTGTTATAATTATCAGAATTTTGTAAAATGCTTTAATATCAGATACGTCTGGTCCATTACTATTGCTCTTTTTCAGTTTGCTTATCTAATTAAGAAAAATTTAACCAGATAAGCATGTTTTTAAATATTATTTTGAAATGTATGTCTTGTCATATGTTCTGCAATATTAATTATTCAAACGTATACTTGAAACTTGACTAAGTTGGAAAAAGACTACTCCTTTTTAAAAATGGCTCGTTTACATTGGTAAAATTAGAGGCTAATGATTTCCAGAATATGTCAAGGACTTGGAATTCATGTAAAAGTGAATTTTATTTACATGCAACTTTTTAAGGAATACTCTTTAAATTATATTCAAATAGGGCCTGCCCGGTGGCGCAGAGGTTTAGGTCGCGCCTCGGCAGCCCGGGGTTCGTAGATTTGGATCCCGGGAGCCGGCTGACGCACTGCTTGTCAGCCATGCCGTGGCGGCGTCCCATATAAAGTGGAGGAAGATGGGCACAGATGTTAGCCCAGGGCCAGTCTTCCTCAGCAAAAAGAGGAGGATTGGCGACGGATGTTAGCTCAGGGCTGGTCTTCCTCACAAAACAAAAAAAAATTATATTCAAATAGTGGTAATAACATAGCACCCTTCATTCTCTTTTGTTTTACGTATTGTTCATGTTCTGGTGTAAAGATATATTCATTTAGCTACTGTAAAGCTTTTGAAAATTGTTTTCAGTTTTCTCACTTTTTAAATATTGCTATAAAGCAGTATAAAAGACTGGAATAATTTATTTCAAATTACCAGTTTATTTTAGGGCTGGTTTGCACACTCTGATACTGCTAGTTGTAAAATCTTGGGCAAGTTAATTCTGTGGTCCTCAGTTTCCTGTTGTGTAAAATGAGGGGTGTTTAAAATTGGTGATTTTAAGAACAAGAGAGATTAAGATCTTTGATGTATTTATTGCTGGTATTCTCTCCAGCTCTCAGATTCCATGTCTATAAAGTGAGGGCATTGAACTTGAATGATCTTGAATATCTCCTCTTTTCAATGCTCTGCAGTAAGCAATTGCTTGACTAACAGGAAGTCAACAACTGGGAAGTGTGTTTGCTTGATTGTTCATTTTATCCTGTATTTTCCATTACATTATAATTTTTCTTTCTAAGCAGCCTCTTTCAGCATCCTCTGAATGGAACGAAGAATTGCAACATAAATATTTGACTGAAAAAAAAACAAAACTTAAATCATCTAAACTGGAAGTTTTTGAAGATTTTGAAGAGGTTAGCTTAGATTCCCAACTACCAGAAAAACCAACAGTCTTTGGGTTTGGAGTTGTGGAAAAGCCATTGGATTTAAGTCAGATGGATTTATTTAAACAAACAGGAATTAAATCAGTGTTTAAAAAAGACATTTCACAAAAGATGGTTGTTTCCAAATGGTTTGCTACCCCTCCACCTCCGCCGATTGCCGGCTCTGTTGATTTTACTTCCCTCCGCCCTGCCAGCTTACCTCCACAGCACACCCCCCCTGGTTCTCCTGCTCTTCCCAGACAGTTTGGTCCACTTGCGAGTGACCAAGGCCTCAAGACTGGCAGTGGCACTGACGTTTCCTCTGAGTCATGTGCTCTTCCTAGGCCGTCTTCCCAGAACCCACCTTTTGGATTCTCTGCTGGTTCTGGTTTTTCAGGTGCCTTGTTTGGCTCCAAACAGTTTGATCTACCTAAAATTGATCCAGGCCACCAGATCCCAGGGCATGCTAGCATTTCCCTTGAGTTGCACCCTCCCCCACAGCAGAATCGTCTTCTCTCTCCTCCTAGATTTAGCCTTCAAGGTCTTTCTGGTTCCTCTCCTTTTTATTTGCAACGTTGCTCTGCTCCTTTGAGCGCCGGTTCCAAGCCACCAATAGCTCTATTTGACTTTGCCCATGATGCATTGGGGGCTGTTTCTCCATCAAATATTTCTGCCAGAGCTGCATCATCAGATTCTCTCCAGTGCGAATCTTGGCCTACTTCAAGTCATGAAAGTTCTTTTGAAACAGAAAGTGATGAAACATCAAGACTTCTGGCAAGGAGGTGTTTAAAAAAGATGGCAAAATCTGGTATAACAAGAAGTGCCTTTACTGCAAGCTTTCAGGCACAAAAAAACGAGAGTGTCACAGTCCGCACACAAAGCCGGAGGAATTTGGTGCCTTGGAATGAACTCTTCAGTCTACAAACTGAGGTATTAGTCTTATTTCTCCTTAAGTCTATGGTTAATTAGCTTCATAGTTTTGAACAGTGCGACTTAAAAGTAGCTGGTCACTGAACTGTTGATTATCAGTCCATAGTGGGGTAAGGGACTTATGCCGGAATGTAAATGAACACACTGCTTCCTTTATTGAGGAAATCTTGCTTAAAAAAAAAGTCAATTGAACAAAACAGTGTGCTTGATGATGACCAGTATTTGTCTGTCTGTTTTCACTGTTAGGCCAGAGTATCATGCTAGAGAATGTTAATATTCCTCGGCTGGAAGTTAGCGTCCCTGAGCAGGTCGTGGGATGAGACCTTCACTCCCTAGGTTCTAGAACTGATGAATTACAATTCATGTAGATTTCCCATTGTGAAATAAAGCACAAGTGCTGTACGTATACTCTACATATTCTCACATAAGGTCTTACCCAACATGTAAGACTGTTAGAACTTATTATTCCATTTGTGAAGCTAATAAAAACCCTATAAATTTAGCTGCTGCACTGGTACTAAGAGCCAGTCTCACATCTGTAATTATTTGTTTTGATGTAAAGTAGTTTAGTAAAGTGCAAAAGCAACTTGATTTAGTATAAGACTGTTTAACTCCCAGCCCTACCACTTTGTGGCAAGTCAGACAACCTTTCTGAGTCTCAGTTTCCTCATCCATATAATGGGAGTAATAGTAGTGTCTACCTCATAGAGTAGTTTTGAGGTTTAAACATGATAGTAGTAGCTGTCCAGCTTCCCTTACCTGAAAGAATGTACATGAAAAGCAGTGTAGGAAGCAGTATAGCAGATTCCCTGGACCCTGGAGCCAGACTGTTGGGGCTTAAATCCTGACTGTGCTGCTTGTTAGCTATGTGACTTTGGTCAAGTTGCTTAACATTTCTGTGCCTCAGTGTCCTTATCTGCAAAGTGGGTATAGTAATAATACCTCCACCAGAGGTAACTGAAAAGATTAAAAAACAGCACCTGATACTAGTTCAATACTGGTTGGCACATATTATCACTGCTGTTATTTTTCACATTATTGCCATAGCTCCTTTAACCTGCGCACCTGCCTATGACATCCCTATATTAGTTCCCTGGGACCTGGAGTCTGCCTACTTCAAGGTTAGGATCCTCATGTGCAGGCTTACCACACTCTCATAAGCATGTGATAAAGATCAGCCTGAAAAGCAGTGATTCTTCGCTGGGGTGGGCAGGGGACGATGAGCACAAGGAAGGTAGTTTTAAAGAGCATGCTCAATATAATAATTTTATATTTAGTAAAAAACTGTCATTTTCATGGTTCAGACATCATAAGGGCACATTTCTAATGAGGAACAAAAGGAATCATGCCATTTAAAAGTTTGAGAAACATTGCTTCAAAACATTGCTAGAAGAAAAAAATATATGATACCTTTTTCTAAAATCTCTACACATGAGCCTCTTTCCAGACTTTTTGTCACCACCACCAGATACTTAGTGTCCATCGTATTTATGAAATTCTGAACAACACTGTGTCACTAGTATGTGAAGAACTTTGATTTTACAGTAATAAAAAATTTTTAAATGTCTTAATAAGCTGAATTGAAACAATTGGAAACATTCATCACATAACTTCTTATGGGATGAAATTTCAATAATGTGGCTTAAATTTTTTTTCTTAACTTCAAAGGATGGCTTCTGGAAACTTACGCCAGAACTGGGAATTATATTAAACCTTAATACAAATATTCTAAACAGTTTTCTTGAACAAAAAGGCATTCGATCTCTAGGTAAGTCACTGTTTTTCTATTCATTAAATGGCGTGCCCTTAATTGTTATAAATTTTTTGTAAACTAGTGTACTAATACAATAATTATGTAAGTTACATATGAATGGAATTATATTTGTTAACCATCAAAGGAAATAGGGGAGGAGTTTCTAGTCATATCTTTACCACCAATTAGGTTATTACCTGTGCAAATTTATTAGCATAAGTAGCAATAACTGCTATAAAAAAATCTAAAATCTCAGTAGTTTACCATATCACAGTCAAATACTGGTCAGCAGGGAAGTTCCACTCCATGTAGTCATTTAGAGACCCAGGTTCCTTCCATTGTTGTGGCCCTACCATCATCCACATGTGTCTTTAAAATTACTCTGGTAAAAAGAAAAGAAGAAAAAAAGATTACTCTGGCATCATCTACCTGGTAAATAGGAGGGAGAGAGAGAAAATGTGGCAAGAAGTAGTCACAGAACCCCACCCAGAAACAAGGGAGCTGGGAAATGTACTTTAGCTTTGTGCCCAGGAAGAGAAAACAGTTCTGATGAGCATTTAGTTAGTCTCTGCCAGAGCAACTTATTTAACCTCTCTGGACCTGTTTCTTATTATGACAATGAAGGGGATGGATGAGGAGGTCCTGGATATCCTCAAACCACAACCTGGTTTGAAGGTGAAATGCTAGCCCTAGGTTAAGAGATTTTTTTTGAATAAAATAAATATTATTAAACTAGCCAGGATTTATTGAATGGCAGTATCTAACTACCGTGCCTTTATCTCTAAATTGTCATAGTTCTCATATTTCAGGCTTATTCCAGGGTTAGCAGATTCTTAGCCTGTTTCACTTGCAGTAGACTGAAAAGAAATGGTGGAAATTTATGTGTGGAGGGAGTTCTAGTTCCTGGAATGATAGAAGAGCTTGCATCTGACTAACTCTCCTACCAAAAACATTTATTAACCCTGGAAAAAATATTTTAAAACCATTCTTTGAAGACCTGCAATGCAGTCAAAAACAAGCAGAAACTGGAGGGGACACAATTCTTGAAAGAAAGGAAGCAAACTAGGTGAGCTCCACATTTATCCAGCTTTTCACCTGAAGGCACTTCTCAGGTCATGAGGCACAGAGGAGGTTAGAACTGAAACAAAAAGTCTTAGTGGGATGATGACATAGGAGTCAGAGTTAAAGGCTGCCAGAGTGGCTGGAAATTAAGGGTGAAAATACTAGAAAGGCGGGAGCCACAGAGTGGGGAACTCTGAAATCTGCATGCAAATTCCCACAGATCCCTGTGCATTCACAGGGTCTGACTTCAAAGGATCCACAGAAAAGCAACAACAGGAAAGCTAAAATGCTGAGCAGAGGTTTCAGCTGCTGCCGAGTGCTGGGGAGACAGAGTTTGGTTTTCAAATTACAGCAGATTAGAGAGACTTGATAAATGTCTCAGGCTTTCCACTAAAACCCAAAAAGGGTTGTAAGGACCATATCTCATGATCAAGGACTATACCACAGGATAGGCCCACCCTAACAAAGCCTAAAACAAAGCCTTTAGAGAATCCACCAGAACAAAACTCAACACTCTTTAGAATAAAATAACATAATCCAGAGTCTCTACAAGGTATCGTCTTCAATGTTCAGTATAGAATGAAAATGTAATAACATACAAAGAAGCAGAAAAACATGACTTATAATCAAGGGGCAAAATGGTCTATAGATGCTGACCTACAGATGACCCAGATGTTGGAATTAGCAGACAAGGACTTTAAAACTGCTATTATAAATATAGTGAAGGTTACCAGAAAAGAAGAACAGAATGGGTGAACAAATGGAAGAATCTCAGCAAATAGGTGGAAACTATAAGAACCAAATAAAAAAACATAGAACTGGAAAATACAATATCTTCAATGAAAAGATCATTGGATCTGCTTAATAGCAGAATGGACAAAATAGGAAAAAAAAAAGATTATTTAACTCAAAATATAATAATATAAAGTGGTGAATAAAAAGTATCCAAACTGAAGCATAGAAACAAAAAAAAATAGAGTGAAAAAAGAAGAGAATCCAAGACATGTGGAATGATATCAAAAAAGTTTAACATTTGTGAAATGGGCTCCCAGCAGGAGGGAGGGTAGATAGAAACATATTTGGATAAATAATAACTGAATTTTTTCTAAAATTGATGAAAGACACCAATTTACAGATCCAAGAAACAGCAGAAGTCTAGGCAAGATAAATACAAACAGGACCACATTTAAGTAGACCAGAGTCAAACTTCTGAAAACCACAGACAAATCTTAAAAGCAACCAGGGAAAAAGGACACATTACAGTCAGGAGAATATCTATAAGAATTTTATATTCTGATAAATAAAATGGCAAGCAATAGGATATATTGGAGTATATGAGGAAGCCATTTGGTGTGAAACTAATTTGGCCTGACCTTGTTTTTCCAAAAGGGCCTGACCGGCCTTTGAACATGTATTGTATATCTGCTTTGAGCATTTGCCATGTCCCAGAGACAAGAACAAATGCCCTTAAGCTAAGGATGCAACTTTCCCCACATTGGCATTTGCTTAAGGGTAAGCATTTCTCCCTAGGCTAGGATTTCATTGCTGTGCTCATCCTGTGACCACCCAACCTGAGACAACAGACCTGCTACCTGCTGTGCCCATCAACAGCTGTGCCAACAGGGCAATCTTGTGACTATTGTAAAAAGGACATTCCAATCATATGTGATATATGCTCTTTGATGGTATATAACCACTCTATACACCCCACTTCTTTCGTGCCCTTCCTTCCTTGGGGAAGGAAGGCCCCAGGCTATATGGCCCTCAAATTTGGCTCATAATAAACTCACCCCAATTTTGATTTATAGATTGGCTATGGATTATTCACGTCAACATTTCAGCTCAGAAATAATGGAAGCTAGAAGCTAATGGAATAATATCTCTAAAGTACTGAAAGAAAAAAACTTATAAACTAAGAATTCTATATCCAGCAGAAAAGATCCTTTAAAAATGAAGGAAATTGGGGGCTGGCCCAGTGGCATAGTGGTTAAGTTTGCGCTCTCCGCTTCAGCAGCCCGGGTTCACAGGTTTGGATCCTGGGCATGGACCTATACACCGCTATCAAGCCATGGTGTGGCAGCACCTCACATGCAAAATAGAGGAAGATTGGCACAGATGTTGGCTCAAGGCCTGTCTTCCCCAGCAAAAAGAGGAAGATTGGCAACAGATGTTAGGTCAGGGCCACTCTTCCTCACAAAAATACATAAATAAGTAATAAAAATAAATGAAAAGTAGAATAATAGAAATGAAGGAAATTAATAAAAGATAGACAAAGAAAAGCTGATACAAGGTCAAAGGATACAAAGTCAAAATACAAAAATCAATTTTAATTCCTTATCCTAGCCAGAAATAATTGAAAAATTCAATGTTAAAATACTATTTACAATGGCATTAAAAACATCAAATACTTAATAAATTTAAAGAAGAATGTGCAAGATTTCTAAAATGAAAACTACAAAACATTATTGAGAGAATTTCTAAAAGATCTAAATAAATGGAGAATTTTCCAGTGTAATGGGATTGGAAAACTCAATAATGTTAAGATGACAATTCTCCCCAAATTGGTCTATAGATTCATTGCTATGAAGAACTATGCCCACAAATTTGATAACCTAGATAAATGGACTGACTCCTTGACAGACAATATCTGCCAAAACTCACACAAGAAGAAATAGACAATATGAATAGGCCTGTATCAATTAAGAAATTGAATCAATAATTAATAACCTTTCAAAACAGAAAGCACCAGGGGCCGCCCGGTGGCGCAGCGGCTTAGTCCGCGCTTGGCAGCCCGGGGTTCGCGAGTTCGGATCCCGGGCGCCCGCCGACGCACTGCCTGTCAGCCATGCCGTGGCGGCGTCCCATATAAAGTAGAGGAAGATGGGCACGATGTTAGCCCAGGGCCAGTCTTCCTCAGCAAAAAGGGGAGGAGTGGCAACAGATGTTAGCTCAGGGCTGGTCTTCCCCACAAAAAAAAAAAACAACAAAAAAAAGAAAGCACCAGGCCCAGATGCATTACTGGTGAATTCTACCAAACATTTAAGGAAGAAATTATACCAAGTCTCTACAATCTCTTTAAGAGGACAGAAGCACAAGCAATACTTCCTAACTCATTCTATGAGGCCAGCATTACCCTAACACAAAAACCAGACAGAGACATTACAAGAGAAGAAAACTACAGACCAATATCTCTCAGGAACATAGATGCAAAAATCCTCAACAAAATATTAGCAAATCAAATCCAACAATGTTTAAAAAGTAGGATTTATCCCAGGTGTACAAGGCTGGTTCAACATTTGAAAGTCAATTAATGTAATCTGTTACATCAACAAACTAAAAAAGAAAAAAATCATACAATCATATCAATAGATGCAGAAAAAACATTTGAGAAGATCCAATATCCATTCATGATAAAAACTTTCAGTAAACTATGAATATAGGAGAACCTCCACAACTTGATAAAGACTATCTATAGAAAAACCTACAGCTAGTATTATACTTAGTGGTGAGAAACTCAGAGCTTTCCCACTAAGATCAAGGATTTCCCAACTCACACCACTCCTTTTTAATATTGTATTGGAAGTCTTTGCTAATGCAATAAGGCAAGAAAAGGAAATAAAGTGTATACAGATTGGGAAGGAAAAAATAAAAACTGTCCTTGTTCATAGAGGACATGATTGCCTACGTAGAAAATCCAAAAGAATTGACAAAAAAACTCCTGGGACTAATAAGCAATTATACCAAGTTTGTAGGATACAAGGTTAATATACAAATGTCAATTGCTTTTCTATATATATCAACAAAGATACTGTGTTTTGAAATTAAAAACACAATATCATTTACATTAATACCCAAAATAATGAATTACTTAGGTATAAATGTAAGAAAATATGTACAAGATCTATACAAGGGAAACTACAAATCTGTGATGAATGAAGTCAAAGAAGAACTAAATAAATGGAGAGATATTCCATGTTCATTTGTAGGAGGTCTCAATACTGTCAAGTTGTCAGTTCTTCCCAACTTGATCTACAGATTCAGTGGAATCCCAGTCAAAATCCCAGCAAGTTATTTTATGGATATGGAAAAGTTGATTCTAAAGTTTATATGGAGAGGCAGAAGATCCAGAATAGCCAACACAATATTGAAGGAGAAGAACAAAGTTTAAGGGCTGATGCTACCTGACTTCAAGACTTAACATAAAGCTACTGGTGACTGTATAGACAAATAGATCAATGGAACAGAATAGAGAGCCCACAAATAGATTCACTGTAATCCTAGGGGACATTTTTATACAAATTGAAGAGCTGATTCTAACATTTATATGAAAATGCAGTAGGACCTAGAATAGCCAAGATAATCTTGTGGTAGAAGAAGAGAGTTGGAGTGCATAAGTTACTGAATTTAAGATTATAAATCTACAGTGTGTTAGCGACTAAAGGATAGAGAAATAGACTAATAGAACAGAATAGAAAGTCCAGACAGAGACCTGTGCATTTGGTCCATTGATTTTCTGCAAAGACACCAATGAAATTAAGGGAAGGAAAAGACTTATCAAACCTGACATTAGAACAATTGGAATTTCAAGTCGGAAAAAAATGAACCTCAACCTTTACTTCATGCCATATTCAAAAATTAATTAGAGATGGATCATAGACCTAAATGTAAAACTATAAAACGTCTAGAAGGATGCAAGAAGAAAACTGGAAAATTCACAAATATGTGGAGATTAAATAACATGCTACTGAACAACCAAGGGGTCAAAGGAGAAATCAAAAAGTACCTTGAGACAAATGAAAATGGAAATAGAACCTACCGAAACTTATGGGATGCAGCAAAACCAGTTTTAAGAGGGAAGTTCATAGTGATAAATGCCTACGTCAAGAAATAAGAAAGATCTCAAACAACCTAACTTTACATGTCAAGGAACTAGAAAAAGAAGAACAAACTAAGCCCAAAGTTAGTAGAAGGAAGGAAATAACAAAGGTCAGAGTGGAAATATATGAAATAGAGGCTAAAAACACAATAGAAAAAATCAATGAAACTAAGAGCTGGAGTTATTTCGTTGCTGTTGTTTTGTTTTTTAAGAGGTTTTTTGAAAAGATAAACAAAATGGACAAAACTTTAGCTAGACTCATTGTGAAAAAAGAGAGAGGACTCAAAGAAATAAAAGCAGAAAAGAAAGAGGAAACATTACAACTGATATCACAGAGATAAAAAGGATTATAAGAGACTACTATGAACAATTATATGCCAACGTATGAGACAGGCTAGAAGAATTGTATAAATTCCTAAAAACATACAACCTACCAAGATGAATCATGAAGAAATAGAAAATTTGAACAGACTGATTACTAGTAAGGAGATTGAATTTATAAATACCTTTCAACAAACAAAAGTCCAGGACCAGATGGCTTCACTGTGAATTCTATCAAACATTTAAAGAAGAACTAATACCAATCCTTCTCAAACTCTTCCAAAATATAGAAGAGGAGGGAACACTTCTAAACTCATTTTATGAGGCCAGCATTACCTGATACTAAAATCAGACAAGGACACTACAAGAAAAGAAAATTATAGGCCAATATCCCTAATGAACATAGATGCAAAAATCCTCAACAAAATATTAGTAATCTGAATTCAACAATACATTAAGAGGATCATACACCATGATCAAGTAGCATTTATTCCAGGGATAAAAGGATGGTTCAACATCCACAAATCAATCAATGTGATACACCACATTCACAAAATGAAGGATAAAAATCATATAGTCATCTCAGTAGATGCAGAAAAAGCATTTGACAAAATTCAATATCCATTTATGATTAAAAAAACAAAAACTCTCAACAAAGTAGGTATAGAGGGAACTTGCCTGAACATAATAAAGGCCATATATGACAAGCCCACGGGTAACATCATACTTAACAGTGAAAAGCTGAAAGCTTTTCCTCTGAGATCAAGAACAAGACAAGGATGCCCACTCTTACCACTTTTAGTCAACATAGTATTGGAAGTCCTAGCCAGAGCATTTAGGCAAGAAAAAGAAGTAAAAGACATCCAGATCAAAAAGGAATAAGTAAACTGTCACTATTTGCAGATGACAGGATAGTATATTTGGAAAACCCTAAAGACTCCACCAAAAAACTGTTATAACTAATATACAAATTCAGGGTAGTTACAGGATACAAAATCAATATACAAAAATCAGCTGTGTTTCTATCCATTAATAATGAACCACCAGAAAGAGAAATTAAGAAAACAATCCCATTTACAATTTCATCAAGAGTAAAATACCTAGAAATAAATTTAACCAGCGAGGTGAAAGACTTACACACTAAAACTATAAGACATTGATGAAAGAAATTGAAGAAGACACAAATAAATGGAAAGATAGTTCATGCTCGTGGATTGGAAGAAATAATATTGTTAAAATGTCCATACTACCCAAAGCAATCTACAGATTCAATGCAATCCCTATCAAAATTCCAATGGCATTTTTCACAGAAATAGAACAATCCTAAAATTTGTATGGAGACACACAAACAAACAAAAAAACCACAAAGAAGTCAGGTTTTTAAAAATATTAGTAAAAATCATGAATCTCTTGCATGAATGAATCAAAAAAGGGAGAAGGTGGGTATTATAAACAATACTAAGAATAAAAGGGGATACTTAATTACAGATGGTAGAGAGATTTAAAAGATAACAGATAACAAGAAGATTTTACTAACAACTTTATGCCAATAAATTTTAAAACTTAGATGAAATCCTTGAAAAATATAATTTACTAAACTCAACTCAAGAAGAAATAGAAAGCCAGAATAATTCTATAGTCATTAAAGAAACTGAATTAGTAGTTTAAAATCTTCCCACAAAGAAACACTAGGTCCAGATGGTTTTAGCCCATGTTCTACCAAATATTCATGGAACAGATAATTCTAATCTAATTCAAAATATTGCAGAGTTTAGGAAAAATAGGAGAATACTTAACAGCTCAATGTACTAGCATAATTTGAGAACAAAGTATGACAAGGATTACAATAGCAACAAAAGAATAAAATACTTAGAAATAAATTCAGCAAAAGATATGCAAGACTTATAACTGAAAACTGTAAAACATTATTGAAAGAAATTTTAAAAGATCTAAATAAATGGTGAGACATCCCATGTTCATGAATTGGAGGCCTTAATGTTAAGATGACAGTACTCCCTAAAATGATCTACAGATTCAGTGCAATCCCTATCAAAATCTCAGATTACTTTTTTGCAGAAATTGACAAGCTGATCCTAAAATTCACATGGAAATGTAGAGACTGAGAATAGCCAAAACAATTTTGAAAAAGAAGAAAAAAGTAGGAGGACTCACAGTTCTCGATTTCAAAACTTACAGTAAAGCTGCAGTAATCACGACCAAGTGGTAATGGTATAATGATAGATATATAAATCAATGGAACACAATTGATAGTCCAGAAATAACCTTCTATGTTTATAGTCAATTGTTCTTTGACAAGGATGCCAAGACAGTTCAATGGGGAAAGAACAGTCTTCTCAACAAACAACTGGTGCGGGACAACTGGACATCTATATGCAAAAGAATGAAGTTGGACCCCTTCCTTTCAAATGTAGGAGTTAAAACTATAAAGCTCTTAGAAGAAAAAAGGAGTAAATTTTCAAGACTTTTGATTAGGCAATGGTCTCTTATGACACCAAAAGCACAAGCAACAAAAGAAAAATAAACAAATTAAACTTGCTCAAAATTAAAAATTTTGTGTTATATGTCAATTATACCTCAATAAAAAAATTAAAAATTTTGTGCTGCAGTTGAAAAATGAAAAGACAACACACAGGAGAAAATATCTGCAAATCATATATCTGATAAGGGACTGGTATCCAGAATATATAAAGAACACTTACAACTCAATAATAAAAAGACAAATAACCCAGTTAAAAAGTAGGCAAAGGATTTGAATAGACAGTTTCTCCAAAGAAGATATACAAATGGCTAATAAACACATGAAAAGATGCTCAGGTTCATTAGTCATCAGGGAAATGCAAATAAAAACTACAGTGAAATACTGCTTTGTACCCACTAAGGTGGCTCTAATTTAAAAGATACCAATCAATGGTGAAAAGATGAAGTTTTCAATCAATGGTGCTAGGACTACCAGACAATAAGGGGAAAAGTACAGTTTACCTCACACCATAGTCAAAAATCAATTACAAAAAGATTGGAAACTTAAGTGTGAAAGGCAAACTACGAAACTTTTAGAAGAAAATACAGGAAAGTATCTTTATGGTTTTAGGATAGGAAAAAATTTTTAAACTTTTTATTTTGAAATAATTTTAACCTTGCAGAAAAGTTGCAAATATAGTACAAAGAATTCCCATATATCCTTCACCCAAATTCCCCAGATGTTAACATTGAAACATTTGATTTGTCATTCAGAGAGGAGTTTCTTAACCCCCAAAAAAACAAGCCATAAAGGAAAAGATTCAGAAAGTAGACTGCATTAACATCAACAATGCCTTCACATTAAAAATAAATAAATAAAATTTAAAATGTGGAAAAGACATACCACAAACTGGGATAAAATATTTGCCACATATACAAACAATCTATAAACAAGATACAAATCTCGTGGTAGAACTGAGTGAAAAACACAAACTTCATCATAGTAATTGTTTCTAAGAGGGAGCGAAAGAGACTAGGATTGGGACAGAGCTCACCATCTCTTCCAAGGTAATGATTATGTTCTGTTTCTTAAAATGGGTAGTTGGATACCACCTCACACCCGTTAGAATGGCTCCTGTCAAAAAACAGAAAATAACAAGTGTTGGTGAGGATGTGGAGAAACTGGAACCCCTGTTTACTGTTGGTGGGAATGTAAAATGGTGCAACCGCTAGGGAAAACAGTGTGGCAGTTCATCAAAAAATTACAAATAGAATTACCATATGATTCAGCAATTCCGTTTCTGGGTATATACCCAAAATAATTGAAAGCAGGGACTCAAAGAGATATTTGTCCATGCATGTTCATAGCAGCATTATTTGCAATAGCCAAAAAGTGAAAGCAACCCAAGTGTTCCTCGATGGATGAATGGATAAAGAAAATGTGATATACACATACAAGAGAATATTATTCAGCCTTAAAAAGGAAGGAAATTCTGACACACGCTGCAACATGGGTGCACCTCAAAAACATTATGCTCAGTGAAATAAGCCAGTCACAAAAGGACAAATACTGTATGATTCCACTTACATAAGGTACCAAGAATAGTGAAATTCATAGAGACAGAAGGTAAAATGGTAGTTGCCAGGGGCTGGGGGGAGTAGGGAATGGGGGGTTATTATTTAATGGGTACAGAGTTTCAGTTTTACAAGATGAAAAGAGTTCTAGAGAAAGATAGCGGTGATGGTAGCACAACAAATAGTGAATGTACTTAATAGCACTGAACTGTACACTTAAAATGGTAAATTTTACATTATGTGTATTTTACTACAATTAAAATAAATGGGTAGTTTGTTATATTATTTATAACCTGCAAATATGTTATTGCTTGTTGTATCTTCTCAATATTTAATTTTTAAAAAATTTAAGTGCATACATGGGAACATTTGAGATACATTTTTGAGAAAGAAACATCAGGCTTCAGTGATGGATTAGATGGGGGCAGTTGAAGGGGAAGGAGCATTTTCAAGATTGAGCGTGGGAATGGAAAAATGTCAACTGTAGACTGAGCCTAGAAACACACTACTAGAGTTATGTTTCAGACATTTAGAGTCTGAGATGCCTAGTAGATGTTGGAAAGAAGTACTAAGTTGTGTATATGAGGCTGGAGCGCAGGAGGAGGTCAGAACTGAAAAAGACTTTGGGGGAACTATCAGTATTTAAAGCCATGGACCCTGGGCTTATATGAGGTCACCTAAAGAAAGAGGATAGCTAGAGCAGAGAAGAGGGCTTGGGGCCGTCTTTGGCCACACCAGTATTTAGTGGACAGACAGAACAGGAACCAGCAGAGGCTGAGAAGGAATGGCCAGAGAAATAAGAGGAAAGCTGGGAGCACGTGTTGCAGGTGCCAGGAGGTGAGATTTCTTTACGGCTTCGCTGTGCTCCTCTGTCTCCATTTATCCATGTTATCCTCTGTGCATGTGCTTTTCTGCCTTTTTTCCTCTGTGTAGTATCAAGGTGTCTGATGTTTTTCTCTTACTTGTTTTTATATCTCTCTATCCAACTTTCTTTCTCCTTTACCCTCTTCTTTGTGTCTCTTTTACCTTTCCTTCCCCTTCTAATTTATTTTTTAAGTGACTCTGATACACTATTGTTAAATAAAAATTCAACCAAGTAAATATTAAAGATCTAATTGGCTTTAGTGAACAATTCATGAATCGGGCAGTATCCCATCTAGCAACTAGAGAAGAGCTCCAAAGAGCTACAGAAAGGGAAAGGACTTTAAAGGCAGGACAAGGAAGTCATAAACAGAAAAAAGGATGAGGTCACCTTCCTTTGGGGGACAAAGGTGTCTATTAGGGAATTACTTCATCTTCCTTTGGGGGATGGAGAAGGCCCAGGTGAGAGATTACCTCACTGCTACTGACCAGCAAATTCCGGACTGACCAGTTAAGATTCCTTTCCTGGAGAAGGTTGAAACCACGGTTAGGTTAGGTATTAAGTCTTGGTTTGGTGATGTGGCCTGGCATAAGTGACTCCATTTGGGGCCTGTGCTTTTCTTTTTAACACTATTTAGGTATTTTATAATTTTATTATTTTTGATAATCTTGAATAGTTATATGTTGCTTATTATTAATATCCTTTAAAATCTTAGTCTAAGATTTATATGTAATACTCAAAAAAAAAAAGAACCCACTAAATTAAATTGTCTCCATTTTTTCTTTTGTCTTCATTGATTTTCCTTTGTGGGATAACTGATTGGTTTTGTTGTTAAGAATTTATTCAATTCCCTTTTCCTATATTAAGAAAATGATGTCATTCATGAGGAGCTCTGGCTGTCTCAGTGATTGAAGACTAATGGTGCGTGTGCATAATATGCACAGATCCTTTTGTCTTCACCCCCAAATTGTATATTCTGAACTATAAGACAAGAGTTTATTTTTTTTCCAAAGCATTGTCACTCAGAAAAGGAGGCACATTTGAGTCTTTGCACATATTTTATATCATCAGGTGTTCTCTCAGTTATTTATTTTGAAATACAAAGTGTCAGTTGAGGAGAGCACTCAGCCTGAAATGGCCTTAATTAGTGCTGATTTTGGATACTTAGAGAAGTTATCTGGCAGAAATCCTAAAGAGGGAAATAAAATAAATTTAACACAGGTTTATTAAGTATTTCTTGGACTATGAATTGAAAATTGTAAGCACTGAATATTGTTTAACGAGCCTATTGATCACTTTCAAAAGCAGTGTATAATCAGAATGGTTTACCTTTGAAAAGCTGGGGCGGGTGGAAGGAGGGGAAATAGGCTGGAGGACATGTATTAAGAGGGGCTTCGGCTTTATCATAATGTTTCTTTTAAAGAAAAGAGAGAAATTTGAAGCAGATGTGGGAAGTGTTAAAAGTTGACAGGGGTTGGGGTTGGGTGGGGCAGGCAATTCACAGGAAGGTGAGAGGAGGATGTTGGGTAACAGATGTTTGCCCTGCCGTGCACTTAAGTCTCCCAGACAAAGAAGGCACCACCCGTAATAGCGCTCCTCCTGGTGCCTTTCTCATTTCTTTTAGGTGGTTAGTGGGAGGTGAGAAGCTTTTCCTGAGTCTGCTAGGTCTTGATGCCTTCAGTTCAAAATAACCCACATGCCACAGTGGCACGTTCTGGGGCGGCTTGTTCTGAACCACCTCAAGATAGATGTGGAAAGTTTGGTTTCATGAAACGTGAGATTAGAAAAATAACAATATTTGAAATCTAATTTTTTGTATAAAATGATTTCAAATACATGACTTGCATTAAAAAAAATAAAAACAGATTGTTTTTCTAGATTTAATATACATAAACATTCATTTCAATTTTGGTATTTTGTAATGTAGTAAAATATCTTGATTTGGATAAATAAGACTGGTTACCTGTAGGTACTGTTAAAATAATCAAAGAGAGCAATTTAGTTGATCTAAAAAAAATTTATTTTACACTTCATGAAGTGGACAGTCTCCACTCTCAAGAGTCCAGAGAACTGCAAAGTAAGAGAAAAGGGCGGCAAGCTTCTATAGAAAGAAGTGAGCAGGAAATGTCAACTGAGAAAAAGAGGCACCTACAAAACAAAAGGAGAGTGTTTCTTTGGGGTCTTAGAATTGCAATTCAGGGAACACAGGTTCCGCAGCAGCCAGAAAAGAGTCCCCCTGAGGAGTAAAAGTCAGGAGTTTTTATGAGAAAAAGGAGAGCCCAGAACAACCACCTGTGACTTGTTAGGGAGGGTAGACTTATGTTCAGCTCATTGGCTTACTCAGGGACATCATGTTGTTACCAGAAAAGGTATATATTTGCACAGTCCTTCAGAAAGTCCTTTCTCAGCAAATAACTCCCTTTTGGCAGGTCAGCAAGGTCAGCACAGTTTCATATTTTTAACGTGATGGAGTCCAGGGTACAAAATGGAGTCACTGTGGTCAACTCATTTCACAGAAACAATGAAGAAGTACTTGGCTTAAGTTGATTGGCTGGAGTTGCATATCCGACCTTAGTTAGAAAGATCAAGGAACGATAAGTGTTACCTCACAAAGGGCACAATCTGCTCGCCACGAGACAAAAGGCAATTGTCAAGAGGCAAGATGGTGGCAGAGAAAGGGCATTTTATTACAGCTTGCTAGCAAGAGGGAAGATGGCCAACTAATGTCCAAAAGAACCATCTTAAGGGGTACAACATCTTACAGCAGTTATATAGGCCATTTGGGTTACGGCGGGGGGGGGGGGGCGGCGGCGATTAGAAATGTTGACCCTCGGGTGCTACAGACTGGGAGTCACCATGCCAGATCTTTCACTTTTCGTTGATGGTGGCTATCAGCATAGACTCTCTGTTCGGGAGTCATCACATTCCTAAAGAACTCAAAAGAACAAAGTTATCATCTTATCGCAGCTGGGAGGTACATGCACAAGCAGGGGTCGTAAAATCTACAGAGCAGTTAGATCTCCTGGAGGGTGCATATCTAGCTGGGTTAGTTAGTCAGAGGTCATTCAAAGTTACAATAGGGTTTCTTTTCTACAATATGGCTTCCCTTATGTCAACCTTGTCTTGAGCTGGTATCATAAGTATAGAGCCCATAGTTGGCTTGGTGTTTGGGGACTGGCTGACTGGATATATTGCATTTCTGGTCAAGCAGAGCATTTACAGGGATGCAAAAGTTATCGAAGTTTAGCTTTGCTGACATGGCACCCCAAGTAGGAGTGGCTCCATCTTGGGCCTAGGAATTTATCTCAACAGTACTAATCACTAGAAATAATTTGATATACTAGTCTAATCAGCCATATCAATTGTTTGTCTGTTGTATATTTTCTCTTCTGAGCTGTTTGTAGCAGGAGCCTAGAAACTGAATTGCTTTCAGCATACTTCATGCATCTCTGGTATTAAAGATGGCAAGGAAGGGGAGCGCTGGATATAATTCAGTTTCTTAACAACCACCAGGATAATACGATAGACACATGTTCCAATCATCCTCATTTTTAACTTAAATAATAGGTTAATTAAGGATGTTGAAAAGTATTTTAGAGTTTTATGATCTGCTGAAGTATTATGGTTTAATAGTATTATAATTCTTTAATAAAACTTTTATAAATGGGCACAGTTTGAGATGCAGTTTCCAACAGACATAAAAGAGTTTTCCACTTTTAGGTATAAAAGGAAGAGAACGTCTTCTGGACTTGATTGCCACATTTCTGGTACTACAGTTTCTTCGCACCAAGTTGGATCAAGAGGGAATAGTCTTCAAATCACTGATGAAATTGGAGGATGGCTCCACTTTCAGGTGACTTTAATTATAGTATTAAGCAACTCACATTTTCAACTATTTCTTACAAGAAGCTACACGGACTTAAAAGTACAAAGAGAATTTGTTCACAGGGAATATCATGCCTATACTTTTCTGTTGTAGGCAGAGCTGACACACTATTTTTGCCTCTTGGTTTGCACAGGAAACAGGGGTGCAGAGAGTTTAAGTGTAGCTTACGCTAGAGCCCAGACCTTTGGCTCCTGGTTTAGTACTCTTCACTATAGTATATTGATTCTATGTGCTTTTGGAAAATCCACAATATGATTGTTGGGACCAGACCAGTTGTTCCCAACAATTGCAGGGCCTGGGACAAGAATACAAATGGAAACCCACCTACTATCATGTCTAAGTATTTAAAAGTTATAAATCAAACTAGGCAGCTGGTAAATAAAATATGTTCTGTCAACTTAAAAGGCAGATTCACCTGTTACTTACCCTTAAAATGAGTTTATTCGAGAATAGCCAAAGAATTGCAATTCTAGATGTGCATGCTATGGCAAACCATAGGCAAATCTGGAAAACAAAGGAGAGAGCTGCTTTTATAGAGAAATAAGGGGAGTAGGGAGGGGCTGTTCTGAACGAAAACCCACTGGGGGAGAGTAACAGTTCAGGGTGGCAACAGCTTCTCATTGGCTGAGCTGTTGCCACGTGGGGAGAGAAATCTTCCTTCGGGAGTAAAGTAGTTGTACTTCCTGTGGGAGATGCAAGTATCTGTCTCTTCCTGTTTGGTGTAATTGAGGATGTATGATGGAGCATGAGAGCCCCCCTACAGACCTTACCAACTCCAATTTAGTTAAGGTTTTTTTTTGTTTGTTTGTTTGTTTTTTGTGGGGAAGACCAGCCCTGAGCTAACATCCGTTGCCAATCCTCCTCTTTTTGCTGAGGAAGACTGGCCCTGGGCTAACATCCGTGCCCATCTTCCTCCACTTTATATGGGACGCCACCACGGCATGGCTGACAGGCAGTGCGTCCGCAGGCACCCGGGATCCGAACCTTCGAACCCCGGGCTGCCAAGCACGGACTAAACCGCTGCGCCACCGGGCGGCCCCTAGTTAAGGTTTTATTAATTTCCACAATTCTAAAGCCCTTCCTTGACAAAGCCCATCTAGAAAACCAGGTTCAAATTTAGAATTCTGGGACCACTTGAAGTTTTATGCCAAAATGTGGCAGTGTGGACAGAGCCAGTTCTGGGGCTCTGGCCCCTAGCGCTTGGCTGACCCCTGGCACCACAAGAGGTCTGAGTGCACATATGAATACCCCCTTTACCCATCAAAACTCCATCCATACCCCATGCAAATGGTCATACACACACACGCACACTGCAATTTGCTTATGCTTTTTTAAAAGGCAGGACAAGAGGGAAACTAATAAAATATTATCCATAAGGGAAGGGGCAGGAGACAAGGATGGAGGCTAGGTTTCTCCTAATTACCTTGTTTTATAGTTTTTACTTTGAAACTATGTAAATATTTTACATAATAAAGATCAGATATCACAGAAGAGAGATTAAACATGTTGAATTATATTCTAGAATGCAATCAGCTATGTCTGGAATGTGAGGAAATAATGGCAAGAGAAAAAAGAGGGAGTGGTGGAACCTATAAATTAAAGGACATATGAACTAAAGGTAATGTGTAGACCTGATTTGAACAAAACCCATTGTATTAAAAAAACCAGACAATTAGGGAAACTTAAACACTACCTGGATATTAAAGAATTATTTAAAACTATTTTTAAGTGTCATGTTTAAGAAAAAGTTCTTATCCCTTAGAGATACATATTTACAGATGAAATTAAAATAAATAAGTAGACCTATTTTTACCCTCTCACAAAAACTGATTAAATTCTCTATTCCCAACAGCATCAAACACAAAATAGGTACTCAGAAAACAATTAATTGAGCATTTTACTATGTGTAATTTATACCTCCACTTTAAGAAAGCAACACCCCACACTAGTTTCCCAGAGCCACTCCTTGAGAAAGATGGAAATTTTTTAAATATCAAGAAAAATGCTTCAAAGAACTAGTAAATGGGACTGAAAAGTTAGTATTTGACTTAATAGGCACAACCAAAGAGGCACTTTATTTAGATCATTTTCCAACTATGATAGCCATTAGAACAAGTATTAATAACTTAGAACCTATAACTTAGAATGGCAGTATCACAAAGGTTTTGTTTTTTTGTGTGTGAGGAAGATGAGCCCTGAGCTAACATCTGTTGCCAATCCTGCTCCTTTCTGCTGAGGAAGACTGGCCCTGGGCTAACATCCGTGCCCATCTTCCTCTACTTTATGTGGGACACCACCACAGCATGGCTTGACAAGTGGTGCATCGGTCCGCACCCAGGATCTGAACCTGTGAACCCTGGGCCGCCGAAGTGGAGCGTGCAAACTTAACTGCTACACCACCGGCCCGGCCCCCGCAATATCACAAAGTTTTAAACCAAGATTTTCAGAAATAATGAAGTATATTCCATCACATTGCTCTTACTATATTACTGTTATTGTGAGAGCAAAATGGTTTGTTGGCACTTTAATAAATAAAACTATTTTAAATTTTTATTTCCTGTTTATTGCATGTTTAAAACTTTTTTATTTTTTCTACTTCATGATGTAATAACATTAATGTAGTAGCACATTACATGGAGGTCTATGAACAAAATTTTCATACTAGGGGAATAGTCAAAAGTTTAGAGGCTAAATGAATTGAAGGAAGGCAAGTTGAATTAGTGAGAATATTTAAAATCAGTTTTGTTGCTTTTAGTAGTTAGTAACTATAAGTAGACTAATAATGATTGGGAAACATGGGTCTTTGAACCACTTTGGGCATGCTTGCTCTTAGTACATTCATGTCATCATGATAGGCAGCTAACATTTGTTGATTGCCTTCTCTGTGCTGTTAAACACGTTAAATTCATGCATTTTGTTAATGCCCACAACAAACGCGTAGGATCTCGCTTTATTATCATAACTGAGGAAACTGAGACTTCTAGTGTTGAATGAAAGCTGCACAATATCACACAGCTAATATTGTGTGATTGCAGCGTCTGGATTTGCACCCACCTCTTCACCACCACACTGTACTGATGGCCCTTTCCCAGTTCACAGGGGAAAGAAATCAGCAAGATGGAGAGAATTTCCCAAATGTTTAGTTTCCCCTCTTAGAATTTTCTTGGAAATGTTAGTATATGTTACCACTTGTTTGCTAACAAGTTCTAGCAGATGGCAGAACAAATGAAGTAGCTAACTAATATTAATGGAAAAGCTCAGAATTGTTCTGAGTCTTGAGTAGATCTGAATATTTGGTAGTCTTGAATATTTGACAGCATTTTATGGACACAAACTTGAAGTTTTTATGTTATGCACATTTTACTAATAAGTTGTTCCTGGTTTGTGTGATAGAATTAAATATGTGCCAGTTTCATGGGTAACTCTCAGGTTCTTTGCAAGGAACGAATCAATTCCCGGTACAGTAAAAAGGAGAGAGAAATGGGAGCCTAGTTTGTATAATAGTATTGAGTTTGTACTTGAAGAATGGATAGGATTTAGATGGAGAAGAATGGGAAGGGGTCACAAACCAATATATAAAGGCTAGAAAGTGTGGGGTCTCCTGGAGACAGCAAGGAAGTCTGTGAGGCAGAGTGGAAGCTGGAAAGGGATGAGTATAGTATACTTAAGAATGTACTGAATAAGTTAAAAGCACTGTGTCAGGCTGGTAGAAGAACTTGCATAAAATGTCAAAAACAACTACTTTTACTAAAAAATCTTACTTTTTGACAGGCTTATTTTGTGTGATATAATGTGCTGGATTTGGTGCCACATTACATTTCATATGTAATTATATTCTGAAATTGATGGAAACATTTTTTTTTAATTTAGGAATATTCCCTGGGCTTTTGAGAAAATAAAGCAAGCAAGTGAATGGGTAAGAAGAACTGAAGGACAATATTCATCTATCTGCCAACGGCTGGAATTGGGTAAAGATTGGGACTCTGCCACTAAACAGCTGTTGGGAATCCAACGCATAAACACCACTTCTCCTCTTCACAGAGTTCTTAATTACAGTCAAGGCTGAATCAAATGAAGTTGTATTTTGTAATTTTTCCATGCTTCTATGTATAACGTAATCAGATATTAATAGATACATACAATGAAATTTAATTATGATTTTATTCAATGTAGCAATCAGTCACTAAAATAAATGGAAGCAGAATTGATTATTTTAATGAACTAACAAGTAATAATAAAAATTACAATATTACAGATTTTTGGTGTTTAATGTTTTAAGGTGATGAGAGACACATCTGGGTGGTCCTGGAGGCTCACTTCCTCCCCCCCTTTCAGAGAGAGAACTGGCCCAGCTGGACTGAGCAAGCTGGGAGGAAACTGGTCCTTGGCTGTTGTCAGTGTTCCTGGCGTGCAAGCCTGTTTCCAGGGCCCTGGGTATCCAGCCCTCGGCCTCAGCATGCACACTCCCTGGTGTGGTTCCCAGTCTGCGCATCTCGTTACTTAGAGAAACATTTGTTAGAGAAACTCGGTGGCCCAAGCAATTTGTTCATGGATCTTGCTTTTGGTGTGGTATCCAAAATCTCATCACCAAACCCAAGGTCATCTAGATTTTCTCAACGTATATATGTTATCTTCTAGAAGTTTTATAGTTTTGCATTTTACATTTAGGTCTATGATCCATTTTGAGTTATTTTTTGTGAAAGCTGTAAGGTCACTGTCCACCTTCTCCACATTTCCAGGCCATTACCTCTATGCCTTTATGTAAAACCCGGTTTCTTTGAGATACAGTCTTTGGTGTTCTCCTACCTGTCCTCATTTCTGCCATTCACCAGATGCCCAGTATCTCCCCTCCTTCACGTGGTTCAGGATTTCCCTTTCTACTGCTAGTCCTGCCTTCATCTTGAGTGACTTCCAATATCCTGATGTCCTCTGCTTGAACCACAGCTAATTGAGTCTTGGCAGGACGCTTGTGATCCCGCTGGTACCTGAGAGGATGGGAGGCATGTGAGGAGCTGCCCAGAGGCCTTCTCCCACCTGCCTCCCTGGTAGGCTCTCACGAGATGGTTTCTCATCACTTCCCAGTTCTGATGAGGTATGAAGCTCAGGAAATGCTGCCGACTAAAAACCCCCCTAGGTGCCTCTAGAGTTGGCTCCTCAACAACAATGTGTCCCACAACTCATACTGCAATGATCTAGCTCCTTTTGGAATGTGGAACAAGGACCAAGAGGAGCTGGCATCTTTGACTACTCTTCCTCTTGCCATTTATGTAATAAACCATCTAAATCTAAAATGAGCTCGTTATATCTTTACTTGCCGAATCAGTTAGGTCTTGGCTTTGGCCTTGCCTGCTTGTTTGCTTGACATAATCACAGAAGATAAACTTTAAAAATAAATTATTTTATTGTGGTCATATTGGCTTATAACATTGTGTAATTTCAGGTGTACATTATTATATATCGGTTTCTGTATACATATATACCACATCTTCTTTATCCATTCATCCATTGATGGGCATTTGGGTTGCTTCCATGTAGAAGATAAACTTTTTGGGGGTTTATTAGATTAAGGGATTTAAAAGATTGATAATACCCAGTAGCACAGAGTCTGTAGGTAAACAGATACTTCCTTACGTTGTTACTGGAAACATGTAAAACAAAATCACTACCCTCCTCAACCTATAAATTCCACTAATAAGAATTCCACTTCTAGAAATTCATCTTACAGAAATATGGACACACACACATATGCATATATTATATATATATATATAGTACAGTTGCAGAGCAATATGCAAGAGCTCATTTTAAAACTTATGTATAAATATAAATAACAATGGAATACTACTCAGCCATAAAAAAACCAAAATTGTCCCATTTGCAACAACATGGATGGACCTTGAGGGTGTTAAGTGAAATAAGCCAGACAGAGGAAGACAAACACTGTATGATTTCACTCATATGTGGAAGATAAACAAACACGTGGACAAGGAGGATGGTTTAGGGGTTACCAGAGGAGAAGGGGTTGGGGGGGTGGGCAAAAGGGGTAAAGGGGCAAATATGGATGGTGATGGATAAAAACTAGAGCCTTCGTGGTGGGCACGATGCAGTCTATTACAGAAACTGACATATAATAATGTATACCTGAAATTATACAATGTTATAAACCATTAAAAATTTAAAAATTATATTAACATAAATGGGTGTTTATATATGTATGAGATAAAAATCTGTCATGTCATATTCCAAACTGGTTACCTTTGAGGAATAAGAATTTTATTTCTATCATATATTTTTGAATTAGTTGAAAAATTTTTACAATGAACATATATACTTAAATTTTTTATTTCAAAAGTACATAAAAGCAGAGAAAATAGTATAAGGGACCCCATCAAGATTTAAAATACTTTGCCAAGTTTTTATAAATTTAGGACAGTCTTCCCTTCCCTCTTCTTTTGCTGTTGACTTAAAGAAACAGGGTCAGTTGCGCTATAGGATGTTCCACATTCTGGATTTGTCCCCTTGTTTCCTTTTCTTTCTCCATATTTCCTGTAAACTGGACATCAGATCCAAAGCCCTGAGTTGATTAAGGATCAACATTTTTGCCAACAGGAACCATATAATCTGGCTGTTCTACTTTCAGTGATGCTGACATTGGTCAGTGGGTTTCCAACACGAAGTTGTGCTCCCTCACAACCAACCACTAATCTGCGCAGAGACACTCTGGCACCCAATGATTTTGGTGCCTGAATCATTTTCACGAAATATTGTGATTCTCTATCTTTTCTTCTACACTTATTAGCTGGAATTCTGAAAAAAACGAGCTTTCCCCCATCAACTAATGTTATCTGGTTATAATATTTTTAAAAAGTTATTTTAAAATAGTTAAAATATTTTTAAGTTATTTTCAAAAATATATCTAACTATATTTATTTCTATCATATATTTCAGAACTGTATCTTACTTTATAGATCAGAGTCCCTGGAGAGCCGGGACAATGGATCTTTGTGGGGTTTTTGTTTTCTTTGTTTTCTGTGCCAGTCTTCCTCCATTCTGTATGCGGGACGCTGCCGCAGCATGGCTGATGAGCGGTGGGTCCGTTCACGCCCGGGATCGCAACCGCGAACCCCGGGACGCCGAAACTGAGCCACTTCAGCACTAGGCCACCACCGGGCCGGCCCCTTAACTTGGTCTTCTTAATGCCCAGTAGTCTGGCACATGGGATGCATTATGCTAAAAGAATAATCAATGAGCCAACTCAAAGATCTGGTGATCCTCTCCAAAGGGCTCTGCTGGATCATGATTATTCTTCAGTTAACCTCAGAGAGTTAATTTAAATGTTAACTTTGTAAATTAAGTTCACCGTTCAAAGAAACAAAAATACAAATAAAAGGCTCCCTGCCTTCAAGACACTGCGTATTTGCAATTCCAAGTGAGAAAATGTTTTACCCTTAAGTGGATTTTTTCTAGCAACCTGGGGTGACGATCTTTGTCATTCATTCATAACCCGGACAAAATCCTTTTATCACGTCCTCCGATATTTTCAAGGGAAAAAAGCCTAGAACTTGGAAAACAAATGTTTTTAGCCTAACTTTCCAGGCATCTCACCCTTCAACACCCCCCACTAAACATGGTAGCACTGAGAGCGTCGGCCCGGAGCGTCCTCGTGCGCGAAGCGAACGAACACCGCCTCGACGAAGTGCCGGGCTCGCCGTCCGCCGCTTTTCCTAGACGGCCTCGGGAAGCTGCCCCGTCCGCCCGCCCGCGCTCCCTCGGCCACCACACGCCCCGCGCCTCACGCCCCGCGCCCCGCGAGCGCCGCCCCGCCCTTCCGCCCCTCGGCCCGCCCATCCGCTTCCGGAGGCTCCGCGGGGTTCCGGCGCGCTGCTCCTCACCGGATTGGCTTATGCGCGCGTCGCTCCAGGGTCCCGAGCCCGCCATTGGCGCGTCCCCTGCCGCCGCGTCACGCCGCCCGAGCGGAGCGGGGCCGAGTGCGGAGCGCGAGCGGCCGCCGCGGCGTGTGTCGCAGCCGCTCTTCCTCGGCGGCTGGCGGGGCTGCCGTCATGGCGGCGGCGGCGGCGGCTGCGGCGGAGGGAGCGGCCGTGGCCGCGGTTCCCGCCTCAGGTGCCGACAGCAAGGGCGAGTCGGCCGAGGTCGAAGGAGGGGCCGGAGCGGCGGGCAAAGAGAAGGGCGCCGCGGCGGGAGGGGCCGAGGCCGTCGGGGACAGCGAGGAGGACGGCGAGGACGTGTTCGAGGTGGAGAAGATCCTGGACATGAAGACCGAGGGGGTGCGCGTGAGGCGGGCCGGGCGGGAGGGCTGCGGCGCCGGCGGAGCCGCGTGCGGCCGGGGACTTAGCGGGGCGTCGGCGCGTGGGCGCCCGGACCGGGCCGCGGCTCGGTGCCGGGAAGCGGTGGTCCTGAGGTCGCCTCCTCGTCGCGATTGTCCCCGCCGTCGTTCCGGTGTTCGCCATGGCCGTTATCCGTTTTCTGGCTTAGAAGTTTCAGGAATTCCCACTGGTCTTCAGAATGTCACCAAAGAGGGTGGCATTTAAAGGCCTTCCGCACCTGGCCGTTGTCACTCCTCTGTCCCGGTGCGTGACATGGTCGCAGCACTTATCGCGCTGTGCCTTGGCGCGGACTGTCCCTCTCCCGGCGACGTCCCCCTCGGTCCTGCAAGGCCTCGGAGGCCGTTTCTCTGTGAAAGCGTTTCTTGGCCCTGATCCCTGCAGAGGGAGGCGCTTCCTCACCTTTGCCCTCGTAACGCTGTGTAGACCCCTGTGTCAGCATTTAAAGCGTTATCGTTCTTTATGTTTGTCTCTCCTGCCGGACGGTAGGTTTCTTTAATACACGGAGTATGACTTCTATTAATCTTTGTGTCACTGGTACTTGATCCGTTGCCTAGCATGCAGTAAGTGCTTAGTGTACGTCAGATTACTGAATGAGTGAATGGCTTGTGGGCTAGAGGCTGGGGGGAAGGGTGGACAGTAGGGAAATAATCTGTTTCAGTAGATAGGTGTGAGATGACCAAAGGCTCCACACGGTGGTCAAATGTCTATATTGTATTCTTTTTAAGGTGTGTTATTTCCCACTTGTCATATGCTAACTCGTGTTAGGTCTTTTGTCCAGTCATTCGGCATTTTTTTAAATCAACTACTGTGTGCTGGGTGCTGCTTAGGTCCTGAGGAATTGTAGAATACACAGCGGCTGACGTTGAAAAGTTCTCCCGTCCAGTGGGGGATAAATATATCTTTATAAATGCAAAAGACGAAGGAAATAGATCAAATTGTCATCAGTATCTCTAGGTGACTTTTACTTGGGTTTTCCTGTTTTTCATTGATTGTCAAAGATTACTCATTGCTTATATAATCAGAAAAAGATCTCAGTTTTTGGTTTATGAAAAATGGATCGATGATACTGTGGTTTTTATTAATTTGTTTTAAATGTTTAAAATTGAGGTATAATTGACATTAGTTTCAGGTGTACAGTGTAATGATTTGATATCTGTATACATTGGGAAACGATCATCATAATAAGTCTAGTTAACATCCATCACCTTACATAGTTAACAAAAATATTTTTTGTTGTGATGAGAACTTTTAAGATCTGCTTTCTTAGAAACTGTCAAGTACGTAATACAGTATTGTTAACTATAGTCACCATGCTGTACTTTACATCCCCAGGACTTAAAATAACTGGAAGTTTGTACCTTTTGAGCCCTTTCACCCATTTCTTCCACCTCGCACCCCCTGCCTCTGGAAACCACCTGACTGTTCTCTGTATCTATGAGCTTTTTGTTTGTTGGATTGGGTTTTTGTTGTTGTTGTTGTTTTGGTTTTAGATTCCACATATAAGTGAGATCATACAGTATTTGTCTTTGTCTGTCTGACTTATTTAACTTAGCATGGTGCCCTTGAGGTCTTTCTGTGTTGTCGCAAATGGCAAGATTTCATTCTTTTTTTATTGCTGCACGATATTCCATATTGTACATACCACGTTTTGTTTTTATCCATTCATCCATCGATGGACACTTAGGTTGTTTCCATATCTTTGCAATTGTAAAGAATACTGCAATGAACATGGGGGTGCAGATATCTTTTCAAGTTAGTGTTTTCATTTTCTTGGGATAAATACCCAGAGGTGGAATAGCTAGATCATATGGTATTTCTGTTTTTAATTTTTTGAGGAATCTCTACACTGTTTTCCACAGTGGCTGCACCAGTTTACATTCCCACCAGCAGTGTGTAAGGGTTCCCTTTACTCCACATCCTCACTAACGCTTATTTCTTATCTTTTTGATAGTAGTCATTCTAACAGGTGTGAGGTGATATCTCATTGTGGTTTTGATTTGCATTTCCCTGATGATTGGTGATGCTGAGCCTCTTTTCATGTATCTGTTGGCCGTCTGTATGTCTTTGGAAAAATGTCTATTCACATCTGCCTGTTTTTTCATCAGAGTGTTTGGTTTTTTCCTGTTGAGATGTATGAGTTCTTTATGTATTTTTGGGGGTATTAACCCCTTATCTAGATATGATTTGTAAATATTTTCCCATTCAGAAGGTTACCTTTTCATTTGGTTGATGGTTTCCTTTGCTAAACAGAAGCTTTTTAGTTTATATAGTCTCAGCAATTGTATGTTTTTAGAAATTTAATCCAGTTCTTTGTTTGTTTTTAATTTATATAACAGGGTAAAATCCTTTACAAAGTTCGATGGAAAGGCTATACAGCAGATGATGATACCTGGGAGCCTGAGGTTCATCTTGAGGACTGTAAAGAAGTTCTTCTTGAATTCAGGAAGAAAATTACAGATAACAAAGCTAAACCAGTCAAAAAAGATATTCAGGTATCATGTGTTATGTCATATTTCTTTTTTTTAGTATTATAAATTTTACTGATATAAAGAATGTGCAGTAAAGAATTCACAAATAATAATAAAGTAGATAACATTCCTATTGTAAATTCTATATTGCCGATTGATTCTCACAGAATGCTTTTATTGATTTTTGCCAAATTCTTCTTTCCATAACCAACCTGTGATTGCAGTTGATTTGAAACAAGTTTAGTTCGAATATGTTGGTTAATATTTTCCCTTAAGAGTAAGAGGAAAGTGGGAGGAAAAAAGACGTATTGAAACTTTTGTGAGCATCTTGTTTTTATATACCTAAGGAATGTTTTTTGTGCTGTTCATGTTAGTACTCCAGATACAATGCATACTTTTACATTTAATCTGTATTATTAACATATTTTTTAATGTCTGATTTTCCTGCTCATTAATTAAAACAATTCTTAGATCATTTTATAAAGCTATAAATTTTAATCCATTTTAGATTATTCACAGGTCTGATTATCGAGGTCTTTTGTTTTTCTCTTCCATTCCCATCTCAATTTTTAGCGACTTTATTGGTTTTTAGTAGCTGTCCCTGATGGTTAGGAAGGATAAAAGATTAAAGGAACTCAAATAAGTTAAAATTCTGTCATCAGCAGTTTAGAAAAAGATTAGCTGGTGGGCTGGAGTGGGATAATGTTAAACTAACACACACGTTTGGTTTAAGGGTTTTCTCCCATGAGTTTGTCCTTTGTTTTATGCTTGATTCTCTTCTTCCACAAATAATTGAATTGGCTTTATTTATGAATCTTGTAAGAACTTCCTGTTTTACTTTTCCATGTCAATTTCATTTATAGCTTCTATTTATAAATGAACCAATTCTTGCTCAACTTCTTGCTTTTCCCTTTATAGTTTTCTGCTTAAATCCTGGGAGCACTGATTGCTTAGGACTTAGTAAGCATCATAGAAGTTAGAGATGGTTTTTAAAATAACCAGAAAAATGTCTGTTAATGCTGTTTACCAGAAAATATACGTGGTGCAGAAATGGTACTTGTTCATTAAAATACTTTTTATCACTTAGCAGTTCGATACATTTTTATCTTTTTGCTGACCATGAGGTATTTCAAACTAAGAAAAAAAATTGAGGTGCTGTTTAACATTCATGTGTGTGATATGATCCAACTCTTCATTTTTAATAAACTGAAAATCTACAAATAAGGTGACCACTGGTCTGCCTTGAGCTTTGATGGTGATGTTGTGTGACACAGATAAGTCTCAACTGTACTGTTATATCAGCATTGTGCTATTTTTACCTTTTGGGTTTTTTTTGTTTTTTTTTTTTAGGGATAGGTTTTTTTAGTAAACATGGTCTTATATGGGCCAGACCCTTAAATGGTCACAATTACACAAAGATAGGTAAAGTCTATCTTTTGTTGTTGAGGCACCGTGCAAATTGTACATATATGATTTTTCTTTTAAGGGTGGTACCATATACTAAGGATTTTTTTCTTCTAAAATAACTTTTTATCAATACATATTCTAACCAACAAACAAGTATGTTTTTGAAAAAATTATGAAACAATCACCTGTGTACCTACTACTCAGAGAGAGTTTTGCCTTAATTTTAAAATTTATCTGAGGATAACTTTTTTTTAGGGATAGTTTTTTGAAATACTTCTGTTTTGTTGTTAAAGTGTGGCTATAAAATAATAAATACATATACCCTTTTAATGTCAAATGAATTAGAATTTGCACTTCCGAAACATTATTTTTAAGAGTGTACATATTACGAAGCAAACATTTATTCCAATAGTACCATGGCCCAAAATGGTTTTAAATTTTTTCTTTTGGAATTGTCTTTATAAGAATTTATAATGTCATGCCAGAAAATAATTTCTAATGACACCTTTTTGAATCAAAATAGTGCTCAAAAAAGCATGGTACAGGTTCTCAGAGTACAAGAGTGCACTTCCAAAAGTGTTTCGAGCAATGGTTGCACTGTTGAAAAGC
Organism: Tapirus indicus; assembly: GCA_031878705.1. Classification (NCBI taxonomy): domain Eukaryota; kingdom Metazoa; phylum Chordata; class Mammalia; order Perissodactyla; family Tapiridae; genus Tapirus; species Tapirus indicus. The sequence goes on along the minus strand of CM062930.1, from coordinate 87,053,494 downwards.
TCACGGTTTCCAAAGGTGATTACCTGGAAGGAGAAGACACTGGGGGGGTTGTGTATTGTACATTTGACAAACGTATCATCAGTCACTGTGTCATCACACCTCATATACAATATTGCTGGACATTATGTAGACTGCAGTGTTATGTAGATAGAGGAGGTGACTGTATCTTGATTTGCTTGGGTTAGCCCCAGTTTATGCCTGTTGACTTGGTATAATTATTAATAGAGCCCCATTTCATTTTCAAAGTTGTCCTGGTTTGGGTAATGAATAATCTGTTTATTTTACCTGTGAGACTATTAAAATGAATAAGAAGACAGGTTGCTAGGGTACTAAAAGTGCTCAGACCTGTGGTATATGTGATTTTAATTCTTTGTTGTGATTATTTTATAGTTATTTCTAAAGTTAACGCTGATTCCCTTGTATACCTGTTCTCTGATGGCAAACAGTAACTGTTCATCAGATGGTAGCTAATTTTTATATCCTGACTTTATTGACTCTCCCCGGGTACTCCAGGGCTGGCTCACCTGGGTACAACTAACCTACCGATTCATTTAAAATATGGCTAAATAATAATTTCAAACATAGTATTTTGATGCCTAAAGTCAAACTGCTATATTTGTAGTCTGTTTGCATCAACCTATTTTATATTTGAAATCTGCAGGTTGTAACTGTTTTGAGCAGTCTAATGACCAAAGAAAAAATCTTTTTTCAAAGTTATTTGCTGAAAAGCCAGCATTAGAGCTCCTCCTGGATGACGGAGGAAGAATAAGAAGGATCAAGAGCTGACAGGTGACCCTGTCGCCCTGTTGTAGTGACAGCTCTGGCAGCCACCAGATTGGGCCGGGAGCACTGCTGGGTGACTGGACAAAGCAGAGACAACAGGGAAGCTGCAGAATGACTGTGGCAGTGAGGAGACAGTGCTCTAGTTAGTTTGGAGGCTTGATTTTAAAGTTTTGATGAGTGGAAACTCCCCTGGAGGTACTTTTCTATTTATACACTTTAGGATTTCCAGAATTTTAGAATTCTTTTAAGTTGTTTTGCCTGATAAAAGGAATAACTCTGGCATCTTTGCTAATTATTTCATGTTCATTCATTCAAAAAAATCCAGTTTTAATATGTGTCAGTCACTAGGCATACAGGGAAGAATAAGATATATCCTTGCCTTCAAAGAGCTCACAGGACAATGAACCCCGGGGGGCCAGGCAGACAGGGAACTGAAATACAGAATGAGGAGCATTCTCAGGCAGCTGTGTGTGCTGTGGACAATTGAGCAGAGGAAGGAGCAACTAACTTTCTAAGATAAGCATGAAAGTCATGTTACAGAGGATTCGTCATTTGGCCTAAGCCCTAAAAGATGAGGAATTCAAGGGATCCGAGGCCGGAAAGCAGGTACAAAGATGTGCCGAAGCCCAGGTTTTGGAGAATGGTGAGAAGTGCTAGAGCGTTCACAAGGGAACGAGGCTGGGCAGAGCCTGGGAAGAACGTTGTGTGCAGTTGGGTTTCTACTTGACCATTCATGCAGTGGAAAGACCAGCAGAAGTTTTGAGGGAAGTCATATGATCAGATTTATGGTTTAGGGGGATGACTTTTAGAGAATTTTATTAAGGGAAATTTGAACATATAAGAATGGAGAGGGCAGTATCACAAGACGCCAGTGTTCATCACCCAGGTTCAGTCGTTATCAGTACTTTGCCATTCTTCTTTTTTCTGTCTTCTTTTTTCTGTCCAGTTTTGAACACATTAGATTTTAGTTATTTGTTGTGCAAGTGAAGATGTCCAGTCTCTCATTGGAAACATGGGTCTGAGATGAAGAGGAAGATTTGGGCTGGAAATGTAGATTGGGGAATTGTTGAAGCATGCAGGGTAGTGTTTCTTATTAGTTCCAAGTAATAATCTGATTGACTGTAAGTATTTTGAAAAAATAGTTCAGAGTTTTATAATTGTTTAAAATTTTTTTTTGAAGTAATATTAAAGTCATGTGCTCAGCAAGATTAAATTTATGATTCCTCTTTTTCCCCTCCTTTTCACTTTACCAGTGCAGAAAATTTAAATAAAAACAGGCTATTCGATTTGGAAATGAGGAGATCAACACCAGTTTTTAGCAAAATGATTTTTGAGAGGATTTTAAAGAGAATAAACTCTTTAGGATTAAGGGAAAATTGAGAAAGTAGACGTCATTAAGTACTCTTACAGATACTGCTTAAAGCAAAGGGGTAGCTTTAGGGTAAGAAGTTGATGTCTGAAGCACTGGAGAGCGAGCTGAATTCCTCAGTGCGTATTTCATAACAACAAAGAATTCTCCTGCATTATTACACTCAGGAAGATTTAAATTTATCAGCGTGACGTGTCAACAGTGGTAGATCAGCAGTATGGGCTATCTGATATGTAGCTGCCCTCGTTGAGATTTCCCCGTGTGTCCTGGAACGTCCAGTACTACTTTCTGTTGTGCCGTGTATTTAGTTTCAAATCTTTCTCATTTCCTTTCTTCTAGACAGTTCCATAGCCTTTCCCCCTGCCCCTTTTTTTAAGAGTCCAGACCAACTGTTTTATAGAAAATTCTTCAAATTGGAATTTGATGAATGCTAATTAGTGTTAAACACAAATAAACAGTATTTTTTTCACTGGAATTAGATGATTTGTTTCCTGGTGATTAGATTCAGTATAAACATTCTAGCAAATGTGTCACATAGGTGATGTACGTTATGTCAGAGATAGATGATGTGTCAGTGATCTCATTTATTGTTGAGGTTAAATTATAAAGTGAGGCCCGTTATTTTTTCTCCTTTTGTAAAGGTACCTTTTTCTCTTTTAGAATAATAAGTAACCTGAATAATAAATAATCAGATAAGTAATCTTTGAGACTGTGAGAATCTCGTTCCCCAACAACCTCTCACCCCATGATTTTAAAATACCTTCATGATTCTTGCCTCAATTATTACTGTGGTGGTTGCAAAATATTGTTTTTTCTAATTCTGTTACTCTGTATTTTTCAGTTTGTATCCTAGAAAGAGCAGCTTCTCCCTCCCTTGTTTTTTTTTTAGTATCAGTACACACCCACAGAATCTTTTTATTCAATGTGTTATCCATTACTGTTGTTATTCATGTTAATGCTAAAATGGTTCTAAATTTGGCTGTTGGGAGCCCCTCCACGCCAACTCCTGTGTCCTTTTGATATTTGCCCATCTGTTCTGAGCACGTTTTTGCTTTCTGGCACAAGATACTCCAGTGTTACCAGGGACTTTCCTCCTCCAACCATGGTATCAACCATTTCTCCAGGGAATCCTGATTCTTTTTAGAGGGGAAGAGGATTTAGAAACCAAGATGTACTTAATACTACTGGGCTGTCATCATTTCTAGGACGTTTAAGTAGACAGAGCTAAAGTTAAAAATCCACATCTCTGTTTTAAATCATAGATTCATTTTGGTGTCTGTAGTTTCAGTCCATCCCCACAGGGCCCTCCTCTAATCCCACTGGCCATCGTTCTGTCTCCTTCTTTCTACCATGAGAACTTTGGTTCCCATCAAGTTCTATGTACTCATTTACTCAATCCTACAATAATTAGAAATTAGTTTCAGATTTGCTACTCCTATTTTACTGTAAAATTCTATATATTTTGCAGTTCTTTTTGTGCTTAAAGTGTATTCACTGAGGGTGTTTAGTGTTCAGATGTTACTTGGATTTATTTTTTTTTCTACTCTTTGATTATGTTATCAATTTGATAAACAGGTTCATTTGTTTGATTGTTAATTAGCACCTGTTTTCTCCCTGCCTTCCTTCTCCCTCCAAATCTAATTTGAAGTACTGTCCTTTTACTCCCAGTTTATAACTGTAAGGCAGTCAGCAAGAACATTATGCTTTTGATATTTTCTCACCATTCCCTCGTTATTTTGGTAGGTGCACTGTATATTGTCAGAGCGTTAAGTCATTACATGGTATACTCTGTTAGAACCATCATTCAGTCTTAATTCTAGAAGCAAATATCTAATGCTTTCCACCTGTCCTTATTTTGATGTCTGTACAGTCATTTGTGGTTATCTAAAGCTCATTCCTTAGTACAGTGGTTCTCAGAGTGTGGACTCCAGGCCAGGAGCATCATTCGTCCTCATCTGGGAAGGTGCTGGAAATGTGGTCTCCGGGGTACACAGCAGGGTGGGTTCCAGCCGCGTGTTTGGTAAGCCCTCCAGCATTCTGATGCACACTGAGGTTTTGGAACCACCTCAGTGCTTGAGGGCTCCTGAGAACAGTGTTCCCAGTGTTCTTGGGTTTCATGGTAGTTTGTTGGCAGCCAGTGTGACTGGATATAACTTCCTTGGCTCATGTTTTCTTTTCTTGAGTTATCTTAACGTGGTGTTCCATTGTCATCTGGCATAAACTATTGCTCTCTAATGACGAGTCTGAGTTTCTTTCTCTTGTAAGTGGCTTAGTCTTTTTGCCCGATGCCTCAAAGTTTTTATTTTCTCTTGTTTCAGAGGCACGTCTTTTTGGCATGCTTTTTTGTTGTTTTCAGAATAGTTACTCGTTTAGTCTGTTTTTTCTTATAACACCTTAGTAAAATATTCTATCCTAATCATTTTCTGCTGCTTATATTTATATGAAATTACTTTTTCTGAAATTTTAGGAGGCAGAGGAGAACAGCTTTATGGCTCCTGACCATTCCTTTTATTATTTTTATGAAGAGTTAAAAAATATGGCCTTAAACTTGATGAGATCTTTGTTCCTGGGTCTCACCACCACTTATATCGGAATCTTCTCTTTTGTTTCTGTTTTCCCTGTCCTACTTTATTTGGAATCTAATCTCAGCAGTTTCTCCTCATTCTGGGGCTTTGTCGTGGACGTCCTGGAAGGGAGTATCGCTGGGGACCTTGGAGAGTTCACAGGGCCTGGCCAGGCCAGCCCTCCCCCTCCACCGCCCATACCTGCAGTCGCCATGTGCCTCTCTCCGCCTTCAGCTGCTCCTCTCAGATTGACCTGCACATTTTTTAATGATTTCTCCCATTTTCGTTGCTACCTTTGCTTCCTCCTGTGTGGATATTCATAGCACACAGGTGTTATAGCTGTTAGTAGTTTGTCCCCACTTGCTTATATTTTGGGGTTCATTGGGATACTTTGCCACTTAATTTTGTTAAGTAGATGTTAATTTTGTTTAATGTTGTCTGGGGGGGATTTGTTTTGCTATCCTAGTTGGTTTGTCTTTTTTTTTTTCTTTTTGTGAGGAAGATTGGCCCTGGACTAACATCTGTGCCCATCTTTCCTCTACTTTATATGGGACGCCGCCACAGCATGGCTTGATTAGTTGGTCTGCCCCCAGGATCCGAACCTGCGAACCCTGGGCTGCCAGAAGCAGAGCGTGTGAACTTAACTGCTACATAACCAGGCTGGTCCCGGTTTGTCTTTTTATGAAGCGATTTAGGGAGATTTCAAAAAGTTATGCCAATGCCACCATGTTCTCACTATCTTAGTAACCTTAGTGGCATTCATTTCTCAGGCACTGTATGGAAGACTTTTTAAAGTACACCTATCTGTTCCCTCCCTCCCACCGTCATTTAGAAGAGAATTTGGGGAAATGGGAACTAAAATACTTTTCATAGTGTTTTTGTGTCTATATAAATACTTAATTCTTCAGGTCTTTTTTTTTTTTTTTTGTGGGGAAGACCAGCCCTGAGCTAACATCTGTTGCCAATCCTCCCCTTTTTGCTGAGGAAGACTGACCCTGGGCTAACATCCGTGCCCGTCTTCCTCTACTTTATATGGGACGCCGCCGTAGCGTGGCTGACAAGCAGTGCGTCGGCGGGCGCCTGGGATCCGAACTCGCGAACCCCGGGCTGCCAAGCACGGACTAAACCGCTGCGCCACCGGGCGGCCCCTTTCAGGTCTTTTTTTTTTCTCTTTTGGAATAGGAAAATATTTTTTCCACAGGAGCTATGTCAGATTGTATGACACAAATCAAATCAGTCGGGGAAGTAAGGTTTGTGTGCAGTCCTACTTGTTCCGTATATAACTGTGGACTGTAACAACGAGTTCTGGGGTCCAGAGTCTTAGATACCTTTGGGTTTGGATTGGTAATGACTTTTTTGGCAACCAAGAAAGTCTGTACAAATTACTTTCTTGGTGTTTTTGGAAGTTTTGAAGTTCAAATCATGTGCAGTGTGCCATACATAATAAGACTGTCAGTGTTCACTTCTGCTTGAGTTTGAGACCTTTAGCAGCACTAACATTTTCTGTCTCTGTATTTATCTACTTTCTTAAATTGATGGTTGTCATCACTACTAACAGCTACTTCTAAATCAGAGATATATAAGTAATGTTATACAACGTCAATGTAGGTAAGTAATTTTATCAGGAGTTGAGAAACTGCCTGGGAAAAAAAAACACTTCTACTAGATTTCCTTAGTACTGCTTTTCAAAACCTTTTAAATTACTATATTAATGAGTATTTAAGTTTTTTTTATATTTTATAGAGACTGTCCTTAAATAATGACATATTTGAGGCAAACTCTGATAGCGATCAGCAAAGTGAGACAAAAGAAGATACTTCTCCAAAGAAGAAGAAGAAAAAACTAAGGCATAGAGAAGAGAAAAGCCCAGATGATCTGAAAAAGAGGAAAGCAAAGACTGGGAAACTAAAAGATAAATCCAAACCAGACCTGGAGAGCTCCTCTGAAAGTTTAGTTTTTGATTTAAGGACAAAGAAAAGAATTTTGGAAGCCAAAGAAGAATTAAAGGAATCCAAAAAGCCCAAAAAAGATGATGTAAAAGAAACTAAGGAATTAAAGAAAGTTAAAAAGGGTGAAATAAGAGATTTAAAGACGAAAATAAGAGAAGATTCCAAAGAAACCAGAAAAACAAAAAAAGAGAAATGTGTTGAATCTCAGTTGGAATCCGAATCAAGTATACTTAATGATTCCCCTTTTCAAGAAGACGACAATGAAGAGTTACATTCTGATAGCAGAGAAGAGAAACAGAAGAGTAGAAGTGCAAAAGAGAAAGCAGGGCAGGATACAGTTCAAGATACTGTTTCTGATAAACAGCTGGATGGCAGTGCAAGTGCTGATGAGGATGCTGATGGCAAAGCAAAAAGGAAAAAAAAGAAACCGAGGAAGACTGAGGAACTTACAGAGAGCAAAAAGCTAGAGAACAAGAACCTTTCCTTAGAGAAGAAAAATATACACAAGAAACAAAGGAATCAAGACAAAGGCAGAAGTCCTCCAGAGGTAGATGTGCTGAGCCCCGCTTCTGCCCAGACACAGAAGAGTTCACGCCTGGGTGGAGAAGAGAGGAGCCTCAGGTCCACTGACTCCGCTGGGGAAGTGAGTGCAGGGCGGGGGGTGACGTGACTGGAGGGTGGCAGTAAAACTTACAGAATACAGAGATGTTCAGACAAGCTAGCGCTCTTCTGAGTGGTCAGCAAGTTTCACAAATAATGACAAACAGTGAAACAAGCTTTATGAAGTCTTTCTATCATTAGGGCATTACTTAATAGTGTGACTCGTACTGAGCAGTTACACATGCTGAAGATCAGCCAGCTTCTGGACCCCCCAGCTGATCTCTTAGTCCTCAGACTTGCTTTCTTTTAGACTAAGTACAACTAGAAAATTGAGAGCTAATTTGTGCACAAAAGTCAGCGTCTTTTTTTAAGATGTACTCAGATGGTGTGTAGCCCTGTAGTAAAGATTATAGCTTCCTCAGCTTATTTCATTAACTTCTCACATCCTACTTCATATTTTCACTCTCGTCTTAAGAATGTACTACTTTTTACTTAAATAATAGTACATAGAGTGCGTTAACATTAAAAGTCTTCTAATTCTTACAAAATATATTTGAGTTTATCCCGTTATTATAAAAATTATTTTTATATGGTCTTTCAAAATGGAAATATTTTCCACATTACAAAAGTATTCATATATGCAGTATTTATCAAGGGCTATAAAAAAGATAATTTTCTTCCATCCATTATTCCTAGTTTGTGGATTTATCTTAAGGAAATCATTTTAAAGGGGGAAAAACTATGTAGACAAAGATATTTATGGCAGTGTTATCTTCTCTAAACTAATACCAGTCTAACTATCTAGCCATGAGGGAAATGATTAAGAAAATGTCATCGTATCAACTTGAGGACAGTTACATATCCATTGAAGTATTAATTATGAGGTCAATGTAGCAAAAATAGAAAAGTTTACAAAATGTTATGGTGAAGAAAACCATATGTACCTGTGAACACAGTCATGTAAAAATATCTATGCATTGTAAATAGAGAAAAGTGAATTTTAGACAACAGAATTATCTATGCAAAATTACAAAGATCAGAAGGGAGAATGTGAAGGAATAAAAATAGTCATGTTTTATTAATAAGGCTGTAGGTAAATTTTTTTTGAAATTTTCATTTTTAACAAAAAAAATTCTTAAAATAGAGTGAGGAAACTGGTGTTGGGTTTTGAATTTGATATTTTGTAGATTTTCATGGTTGAGGGGTAATCTCGGATGAGGCAGTTGATGTGAAAAAAAGATGTAATAATCAGTGGTCATGTACCACAGTACACAAAAGGCATTCCTGATGTCAGGAACCTGCGTTTTCCAGTTTTCACATAGAAGGTATCAGCTCTTTATCTGTTCTTGTTGTGGGTCTTAACATATATCTCTTTCAGGAGAAAGAGACCAAAAAAAATGAACCCAAAGAAAAATACCAGAAAAGGCACGATTTGGACAAGGAAGAAAAAGGCCGAAAAGAGGCAAAGGGATTAAAGAGTGAGTGTGAATGCTAACATTTTAGCATTTAACATTGCTATCTTTTATACAAAGAATTGATTTACTTTGAGGACAATCTCTCTCTTCTAACCTGCAATGTTATAGAACTGGAAAATTTCATTCACTGGGGAATTTAGAACCTTAGGCTACTTTTGTTTAACTAGTTACTTTAGTTTATTGTATAACAATTCATGTTGTTTCTGTAATTTTTCCCCTTCTCTTCACCTTATTCTTTCTCCTTTTGAGTGTGATGATGGAGTACATTAGAATTACAGAGACAGGAAATTAGTTATGGTGGGAAAAAAAAATCTCTCTTTTAAAGTGGATGCTAAATGAGACAAGCCATTGTTTAATGTATTTATCGTATTTAGCTCTGTGTCATTTGTATAAATATAATATTGACTATATGTTTTGGATCACGTCATGATACATCATAATTGAGAATCCATACCACACGTCAGTCCTGGAGCAAGTGCTTTATAAAACATTCACCGTTAACAGTGTTTGAATGAGCCCCAGGGGTATTTTAGTTCATGTGCCAGAAGTACTTGGAGCACGCTGTCATGGAAGCAGTGATGCTAAGAGATGGATCATCTCCCCTGGGTTTTCTCCCAAAGCTGTTATGTAATGGGGGTAAGAGTAAAAGTAGCTTTTGGTTCTAAGCCTAGGCTGGGACTTAGCAGTAAGTAGCGGGGTAATGGAAACTAGGAAGGAGCAGTAGTTGTTTCGATGGATCGTGCATCAAGTGACTGTAGTTTTTAGACTCTGTTCAAAGTAATAGAACAATTTTCAGCATTTATTACTCTTCAAAGAGTGATTGAAGATTCAAAATATTGTAAAATTGGAGCTGGTTAATTAACTTTCTTCCTTCCAGCATCTTATACGTCAATTTAAGGTACACTTTTGCTGTGAATGTGTAGTCTTAAAGTATTATTCATTCCTTTATAACGATACTCATTGGGAGGCCGACTTTCAGTGTCCCTGCTAATAAAACCTATCTGCTATGTTCTCAGAGTTTATAATAGAGTTTCTCCTAATTGTGTTCTGCTCTACCCTTCATTGGGTTATGGTGTCAGATCTAGTGCTTTGCCATTCTCCTTTCCACTTTTATCTTTAGTTAAAAACTGAGTGGATTTTCACAGGCATCGGGTACAGTTGTAGAGTTGTGCGGACAGTGTGTTAGCACCCTTCATTTCCCCCACTCACCACCAGAAGTCATTTTTGTACAAGGTTAGCTTTAGGACAGAGTTGTACGCAGTTGTCTTAGCAGAAAGACAGTTGGTGGCATGACTAGGATTATTCTGAGACTCACTGTCTTCAGTAGGCCTTTGTCAAAACCGGGAGTATTCAAAACACCGGATTAGAACAGCCATTCACTTTGGACACCCTTCTAAACACTGAGCAGCCAGTAGAAAGACCAGGTGAAACAACTTCCTGGCTCCCCCCCCCCCCCCCCGTTTTTTATTTTATTGAGGTCATACTGGTGTATAACATTGTGTGATTTCAGGTGTGCATTATTATGTATCAGTTTCTGTATAGACTGCATCATGCTCACCACCAATAGTCTAGTTTTTATCCGTTACGGTATATATGTGCCCCTTTACCCCTTTTGCCCTTCCCCTCTGGTAACCACTAATCTGTTCTCTTTATCCATATGTTTGTTTATCTTCCACACATGAGTGAAATCATAACGGCATTTGTCTTTCTCTGTCTGGCTTATTTTGCTTAACATTATACCCTAGGGTACGTCCATGTTGTTGCAAGTGGGATGATTTTGTCTTTTTTTTTTAATGGCTGAGTAGTATTCCACTGTGTATATATACACCATGTCTTTATCCATTCATCGGTTGTTGAGCATTTGGGTTGCTTCCATGTCTTGGCTATTGTGAATAATACTGCAATGAACATAGGGGTACACAGATCTCTTTGTATTGTTGATTTTGTGTTCTTTGGATAAATGCCCAGTAGTGGGATAGCTGGGTCATATGGTATTTCTAATTTTTAATTTTTGAGAAATTTCCTTACTGTTTTCCATAGTGGCTGCACCAGTTTGCATTCCCACCAGCAGTGTATGAGGCTTCCCTTTTCTCCACATCCTCTCCAACACTGACTATTTCTCGTCGTCTTAATTATAGCCATTTTGACAGGTGTGAAGTGATATCTCATTGTAGTTTTGATTTGCATTTTCCTAACAATTAGTGATGTTGAACATCTTTTCATATGCCTGTTGGCCATCTGTCTATCTTCTTTGGGAAACTGTCTCATATCCTCTGCCCATTTTTTGATTGGATTGTTTGTCTTTTTGTTGTTGAGATGTGTGAGTTCTTTATATATTTTAGAGGTTAACCCCTTGTCAGATATATGATTTGCAAATGTTTTCTCCCAGTTGGTGGGTTGTCTTTTTGTTTTATTCATGGTTTCCTTTACCTTGCAGAAGCTTTTTAAAGCATTTAAACAAATGAAGTCTCATTTGTTTATTTTTCTTTTGTTTCCCTTGCCTGAGTAGACATGGTATTTGAAAAGATGCTTCTAAGGCTGATGTCGGAGTGTACTGCCAATATTTTTTTCTAGGAGTTTTACGGTTTCAGGTCTTACATTCAAGATTTTAATCCATTTTGACTTAATTTCTCTGTACGGTATAAGATACTGGTTTACTTTCATTCTTTTGCATGTGGCTGTCCAGTTTTCCCTGCACCGTTTATTGAAGAGACTTTCCTTTCTCCATTGTATGTTCTTGGCTCCTTTGTTGAAGATGTGTGGTTTTATTTCTGGGCTTTCAGTTCTGTTCCATCGATCCATGTGTCTGTTTTTGTGCCAATACCATGCTGTTTTGATTACTATAGCTTTTGTAGTATATTTGAAGTTAGGGATAACTTCATGGCTTTTATAGTAAATCTGATCATGCTTTGTAACCAAGGCAGATATTAGTAAAAATTAAGAGAATATCTGTTTCTTTAACTCAGATTTTTTTTTTAAGATTTTTTTAATGCCTTTTTTTTTGGCTGAGGAAGATTCACCTAAGCTTGTCTGTTACCAATCTTCCTCTTTTTTCTTTTCTTTTTTTTTTTTTTTATGTGAGCCACCACCACAGCATGGCCACTGACAGATGAGTGGTGTGGTTCCGCTCCCAGGAACTGAACCTGGGCCACCAAGCGGAGTGCCAAACTGTAACCACTAGGCCATTGGCGCTGACCCTAACCCAGATTTTCTTTTGATTACAACAGAAATTTGTAACTGATTTATTATCAATTTTATGTCTTTTACTAGCATTTAAAGAAATCAGAAATGCATTTGATTTATTTAAATTAACTCCAGAAGAAAAAAATGATTTCCCTGAGAATAATCGGAAAAGAGAAGAAATACCACTGGATTGTAAAATCACAGAAGATCACAAAACCAAGGAAAACAAGCAGTTACTTAAAGAAAGGAGAAATACGAGAGACGAAACAGACACTTGGGCCTATATCGCTGCCGAAGGTGATCAGGAGGTTCTAGACGGTGTGTGCCAAGCAGATGAGAGCTCTGGTGAGTGTGTTTGTAATCGTTCTGCAAAATTGTTTCAGGGTAGTGCCCCATATTATTTCCCTCTCCTCACTCTTCTCTGCCACTGTACTTCTGATCTCAAGATCAGAAAATAATAGAGTAGGAGATTTTATTTGAATCTTCTGAAGAAATCACTTTTTATATTGAAGACTTAGGTCATCCTGTGAATTCTCAATTGATCAAACAAATATTTTCTGAGTCCCTATCATGCACAGTTAGAAATTACAAAGATTTCTGGTTTTCTACCTTACCTACTCTTGCGAAGCAGCCTGATTGTATGTCTTATTAGATTTCTTTCAGAAAATTATCAAATACAGACTTATTTGTGTTCTGCCCTTTTAGCTTTGCAGTAAATGACATTTACTAAATAAGATTATATTGTAAATGCTCTCCTGAGGATATTGGAATTGGCTCAGGAGCGGAGGCCCATGCATGGAATACAGAGTTACAGTAGCTATGGGGAGGGGTAAGGAGAAGAGTACTTATGTATATTCATAATTACGACAGAATAAACCAAAGAGGTTAATCTGATAAACTTTGTATAGTTTGTGAATCTTAAGAAACAGTTGAGAATTTTTTAAATATTTCAGAATATATGACAGAGTAGATAAGTCTGGGTCACCCTCTTACTGCAGAACAGCTAGATCCTGGATACTAGGTAAAACATGCTTTTTGATGCATTGCTGGGCTTGCAGGAAGTTGGGATAATTTCGAGAACTGGTAGACAAGGGGGAGGAAGTGGGTTACCCAGAGAGCAAATGCCAAACAGTAGCAGTGCCTTTGGGATACCAAGCAATAAAGAAGAGATGCAGCAGGTGTTGGGTCCCAACCTCCAGAGTTCCCCGGGTAAAATCTGAAATTGGCCCCAGTGCACGGAGGGCAAGGAAAGACCAAAGAAAGAGGCAGACCACTCCAGACAGGGTAGGTGGCAGGTTTTAATAAAGGGAACTTAAATATGAGGTTTGTCTTGGGCGGCCGCAGGACAAGTAGATCTCCACACCCACCTGCCAGAATCTTGAATGTTTCTACAGAGGCCTTAACTGGGTTCAGTCACACGTTCAGTCCAGATGGTCTCAACAGCACCTTCCTCTCTCAAGGCTGCGTCCTCGAAACAGCTCCTAGTGTGGGAGTGGTGGGCAGAATCTACATTCCAAGGGCAGGAGAGGGGGTGAGGAGCCTCCGATTGCCTGGGTCCAGCTCACAGGTCAACTGGCGGTCAAGTCCTCTCAATGACCTCTAATATTCCACCCCTTGTGACCAGCTCTTACAGTCTCGTGTCCCCCTCTTCCACAGTGTGCCCTGAGCATCAGCAAGGGGTTTCGCTAGCATCGAGGTGGCTTGTTTGGTGGCTCTCTGGCTGCACTGGAGGCCGATGCCACAGCAACGGTATAGGCACATGCAAGAGAAAACACAGATTAAAATAAGGATTCCCAAAATAAGTAACAGTTTTTTCCACGAAAAGCTCCAAGTGCTGAACCACTTTAAGTCCCCTAGGCTGGGGGTCTGATCACTCAGGGTGTTCACTTGTGTTGCCATGTGATTTAATAAAGTTGATACATCAGCAGATTCATCGGGTCTGAACACATTTGCTTTGGATGACGGCACAGGTGCCTCCTTGCGAGGCAGTAATAATACCCAAGGCCGTCCTATTTTGGAGGATAGCTTTTCTGATTAAAGAACGTTCCAGTGTTCAGTAAGGACAGACTTTGTCAGCTGTCATTTAAGGCTTCCTGAGTGTATTTAGTATGGGCTTCTATGTTTGCTATGACGTAGAAGGCCAATGGAGGGAACAAAGAAGGTGGCCAAATGATTGTACCAGTGGGATACAACATGCCCATCTGGCCTTGAAGAGAGGGAGGTTGGCAGCTTTAAGAACTTGACCTGCTTGTACATACCACACATTGGCTGACAGGGCAGCACTGTCAGGCGTGAGGAGATGGACTGGGGGTGGGATATGCCAGACCAAGACCCCCCCCCCCCAAATCTTCTCCCCTCTTTCAGTGGTGCGTGTTCCATTCCAGGTATAATGTGTTTCAGTAGGTCTGTCTTGCAGCAGGACAATGGAATCCCAGTGGAGACTGAGTATTTTCCCTTACCCAGGGGTGTGAAGTAACTCACCCATTTCAGGGGGACATCCCATTGCACATTCCAGTAGGTAACACCTCTCCCAGGTCTGATGGGGCTTGATGTTCTCAGCAGCATAGCATGTTGATTCACAGTCGGGGCAATGGCTGTTTCCTGTGACTCCCATACCTCTGTGACACTGGGTGTCTTGGCAGGGGTCCTCAGTCTGGCACATGGGACAGTAGCACCTATTGGTTGGTCATTCAAATGTATTAAAGCCTGCAGTAGTACTTTAGTCCACCCAACCAAGGTGGTTTTACCTGTTGGTAATTTAATCTGCTGCTTTAATATTCCATTCTTCCTTTTTACCAATCCTGCTGCCTGCAGGTTATAGAGGAAATGGAATCTTCATTCAATGTCATGTTCTTTTGCTCAGTCTTGGATATCGTGACCTCTAAAATGCGACCCCCATCACTGTCTATTTGATGAGGGTGTCTGTACGTGGTACTCAGCTTCTCTAATCCCCTAATGGTGGCAGCCTGGTCTGTGCGGTAACAGGAGAAAGCTTGGGTTACACCACACTCAGTGTCCACATAAACCAAGGCATATTTAGAACCCTCACTCACTCATAGGGAGGAGGCCAGTATAATCAATTTGCCAATTTCTCACTGGTTGGGAACTCTGTTAGATGGCCCCAGACTCCTTTGGTTTGCCTTGGGCATTGTTCAGAACATGCAGACATGCTGTTACTGCATTAACCAAGTCACTGTATCTCAAGGGCATTCCAGCATCTTTGGCAATACACCATCCCACCTGATGCTACAGTGGTTGCTCTTCCTGTGCACCTAATCTAGTATATCTACTGAAGGGTCAGTTGTTAGAACTCATACCCAGGCTAGGGCATCAACTTCCTGATTGTCAGGGGGTGTCAGTGCCTTATGAGCTGGGATGTGGAAGACAGGATTGCCTCAGGCTCTTGTAGGTGGACCCAAATGTCTTTCCACATATCCTGACCCCACACGGGCTTGTTCATGATCACCCACCCCTTAGCTTCCCGTTGTCCAAGGCACAAGGTTAATCCCTTTAGAAGAACCCAGCTGTCTGTGCAGAGGGTTAATGGCCGGGGCTCATGAGTGATTGCCAGCCAGACCACTCAGTTCAGCCCACTGGCTGCTGCGGTTCATTCCTGTTTCCATCCAGATGGTGTCGGTGTTGGGCTGAATAGCAACCGCAGTCCATGTGGTTGGGTTGCCCAGACTAGATCCATCTGTATACCAGCCATCAGTGGGAATTTCCCCTACTCCCTCTCTACAGGCCACAGGGGCTGCCACAGGAATAGGGGTGGGGGCATCTGGAGGATCTACATAATCTACAGGGTAGAAATGCTGGTAGCCCCTGCATTTCTAGAGCCAGTGGGCTGGAGGACAGGGTGCTCCTCTGCTGCAAATAGGCGTGCGACTAGTCAAAGTGGCGGTTTGGGCTATGGCAGAGGTGGGTCAGTGGAACATGTTATCAAACCACCTTTGATAGGAAGGGAAGTTCTTCCTGTGATACGCTTCTCCTTCCTGAGAGGCTCCACCTACCTGGAGGAGCACTGTGTGCACTGCCAGAAGCTGGTCCTCTATGGAGGGTATATTGGGCTTCTGCCCCCTTCCAGAGTTGGGACCAAAATCCTAGGGATACTCTCCCTTTTTGTTGTCTCTGCCACAGTGCCCACCCATACCTCCTGGGGTCACAGACTCATCTAACTCAAATGGTAGCCCCGTTTCAGAGATGCCCAGAGCTTTAATCTGCTTTACTAGCCTTGTTGCCTTCTAAAAGGCAGCTTGCTGCTCTGATCCTCACTCCCCCACATGCCCTCTCTTTACCAGGTGGTATAAGGGATGGAGGCACTGTGTCAGGTAGGGAATAAAAATCCTCCAAAACCCCAAAATCCTCACAAAGGCTTGCACGTCTTTCACGTTCTTAGGGGTTGGATAGGCTTGCACCTTATAGATCACAGCTTCTGGGACGATACGCATCTTACCCGACCAAACGACTTTATGGCAGTGCCTGGGCCTTGAATTTTCTGTGGGTTCCCCACCCATCTTCTCCCTCACAGATGTTCCAGCAAAGTCTGCAGAGTGTGCTGCAGCAGAGGCAAGTCTTCACATGTTAACGTTATATCATTAGTGTCATGGGCCCATTTTACTGATGTGGGGAAGGAGATCAGGGACAGGTTTCAGGCTTCCATCTCATGACATATGGTGGGGATGTGCAGGTAGCCTTGGGGAAGCACTTGAAAAGTCCATCGTTGCCCCTCCCACACGAAGGCAAACTGATCTTGTGACTCAGTGGCCGGAGGTATACTGGAAAAAGCATTTGCAAAGTCCAAAACAGCATGGTACACTGCTAGGATCATGGCCAAGTTATCTAAGGTGGTGGCAGTGTGGGGCACAGCCACATGGTTGGGGCCCACCTTGTTCAGTTCTCAGTAGTCCGCAGTCATCCGCCGTGAGCCTTCTGGCTTTTTCACCAGCCATACTGGGCTGTTGAAAGCACAATGGGCAGGGTGCACAGTGCCCGCTGGGTGCAGTTCTTGGATAGTTCCTCCTATGTCTTTATGCCCCCAGGCAATTTATAGTGTTGACAGTTACCGCTCTTCTCAGGGGTGGGAGACTTCCTGGTTCCCAGTTGGTGCTCCCCTCAGTACTGGTTTGATTACTCTAACCCAGAGGTGGAATTCACTGATAGATGTTTGCAGAGTTTGACCTTGTAGGATATCATTGTCCAGTATGTTCTCTGGCATTGGGAGAGAAAAATCTCTTATTCTTGTTGGGGAGAACGCCCAATTTGCAGTGTCAAAGGGACCTTCCTGACCATAACCATTTGCTCCCCATACCCATCAGTGGCTCTGAGGGGGCAGAGAACTTCTGAGGGTGACCATGTATTAGAGGACATTCGACTCCAGTATCCACCAGAGCCATCACCTTTTGTTTATTTCTGGGGGACCAGTGAGCAGTGAGCTCAACCTAGGGCCTCCATTTACCTTCAATGGCCCTCATCTGGAGGCGGTCTTGGTCTGCATCCTATAGCTGGGGCGTGGGAGGCACCTACCCCGAAGAGGACTGCGTCCTTGGGGCCTCCGCTGGAGCAGGCGGGGCATCAGGCTTGGTGGGGCAGATGTGGCAGGTCTGAACTGTTGTTCAGATTTAAGGCCTTCCACAGGCCAACACACACAATGTTGGGTTGTCCATCTGTCTGTTCAGGTGGGATCCCTGCAGCAGTGAGGTCAAACCACATTTGTTTCAGGTTGCTTTTACTGGACCCTTTATAGCCGACTGGGATAGGCTTTTGACTTTTTGAGCTCCCTCTCTGTGTCAGGTCTTCCCACAGCTCAGGATTTATCAGTTTCCCTCAGATCAGCAGTGGATTGCCCAACGCCATAAATGTCTTGTCTCATGACTGGGTTCAGCGTGGACGTTGGTGTCCCATACCAGGCGGACTGGAGTATCTTGGCTTTCATTCCTGCAGTGAATGTGGCCCGATCAGGGCCTTCAAAGACAGGACATAGATGGCCTGTCTCATTGCCAGCTCCCTAAGGATTTCTTGTATCTCCTCCATAGGTTTCCAGGGCCCCAGGTGCCCAGGGGATCCCCCTCGTTGGGCTAGGCCTCCCTGCAGGATAGAATAATCCAGTCTGTAAGGAAGTGAGTGGGTTGAAGCCCCTGAGCGCCATATAGACGCTGCCGGAGGGCAGAGAATGTGGTGATGTTGCTCCTTTTCTCTGCCTCCTGTCTGGTCAGAGAGATGCCGTCACCTTCCCCCATCTGCCACAGCCACATTAACTATGCCTGGATACTTTCCCTGGCGTTTTGCTGGAACTTGGCAGCTATATCAGTAAGCTCAGTGGGCGTATATTCTCTCATCATGAAAGTTCCTGCACTGGGGGCTGCCCCCTGTCTGGGGTGGTGGTTGTGCTCTTGTTTTCCTTTGTATTAGGGGTGGGAGGGCACAGGGGGTTTCATCCGTTTCACTGTCAGTCAGCCCGGCGTCCTCTTCATCACTTTCCCAGCGATTCTACTTCTTCGTATCTCAGTCAGGCTTTGTCACAAGCGCTTCGACTTAATCTGTGGCAGCTTGCGTCCTCGTAGCTTTACACAGTGCACACTAAGTTCTCCAACTTACCCCACTCTCCCTCCTTGCCGGCCAGCCCCAGTGCTAGCAGAGCAGTGGACACCACACATCCTTCTCTGACCTCAGCTCTTCTTCCAACTTTCTGACTTAAGCTTCAGACTCCAGTTGGACAGCAGTGGCCACCGAACTGCCCACGGCAGAGGCCAGCCTCCTGCGGCTCCCATTCCTTTCCCTTTTTTGCTGCAGTGTGCTGTCCGCAGTTTCTTAAGCAAAAGCATTAACGCAGCTGGCATTTTCAGGGCATCCCTGTCCTCAGGTGTGGTCCACAAGCATCTAGCATACAGGCCACCCTCCCCACAGCGAGGTCGACGCCAACTTGAGATTCCGCTGTGGATGCCTCTTCCCCAAGACCCATTCTTCAGTCTCCTGGCCCGTTCACCACTTGTGGGATCGCAGCGTCAGGGGTTTCCCGGGTGAAACTCGAAACTGGCCCTGGTACACGGAGGGCAGAGAGAGACCAAAGAAGGAGGCAGATCACTCCAGACGGGTACGTGACAGGTTTAATACGCAAGGGAACTTACATATGAGGCTTGTCGTGGGCAGCTCAAGACAAGTAGACCCCCACACCCACCTGCCAGAATCTTGAAAGTTTATACAGAGGCCTTAGCTGGGTTCAGTCAGACATTCAGTCCAGATGGTCTCAACAGCACCTTCCTCTCTCAAGGCTGCATCCTTGAAACTGTTTCTACTGTGGAAACGGTGAGCAGAACACACATTCCAAGGACAGGGGAGGGATGAGGAGCCTCCTATTGCCCAGGTCCAGCTCGTGGTTCAGCCGGCGGTCATGTGCTCTCAATCAGTGATCTCCTCCAACAGTAAAGAGCATCAGTAAAGCCAGAAGTTGGTTCCTTGACAAGGCTAATAGAATAGACAAGCCTCTGGCACCATTGATGAAGGAAAAAAAGGAATGAAGGCTTAAACGGTATTTCCAGTGAAAGAAGAGACATGATTGTAGATTGTGTCCAGATTAAAAGGATAAAAGAATTCTGAGTAATTTCTAACCAATATATTTGAAAAAGCAATGAAATGGGAAAAATACAGTTTAACAAAACTGACCGAGGAAGAAATACAAAAATTGAATAGTCTTGTAACTGTTGAAGAATATGAAATAGTAATTTTAAATAGGCTTACAAATTTAACACCAGGCACAGATGGTTTCATATGTAAGAACTTACCAAACTTATAAAAAGGTCTTAAAAGTAGACAAAGGCCTTAAAAATAGACAAAGAATGCTAACTCGTTCTGTGAGCCCTTATAGCTTCAGTACCAAAACCAGACAAAAACTATGTAAGAAAGGAAAATGCAGGCCAAGCTCACTCATGAACTCAGATGTAAAAATCCCAAACAAAACATTGGCAAATTGAATCTAGCCGTGTGTAAAACATAACCTCTTATGATCAAGTTGGATATTCCTTAGGAATTCAGTGAGTAAAGGAGAAATTGACTTAATAGCATTCTTGATTTTTAAAAAACAAAACCTAGCAAACTATGGATAAAGGGAGCATTCTTAGTCAATAAAGAAAATTGAACCTTTGGCAAGCATCTTTTGTAATGGTGAAACATTGGGAATATTTCTTTTAAATCAGAAACAATACAAGGAGGCCTTCTATCACCACTTTTCAATGTTATACTAAGGTCTACCTTAGTAAGATAATAAAAAATGGAAGAGCTAAGCACTAGAAAGGAAGCCCCCCCCCCGACCCCCCGAAAAAGGAGCTGTCCATTATCAGATGGTACAATACATGTAGAAAACTTGGAAGAATGTAAGTTCTAAATTTTTAGAAATATTAAGAGTTTAGCAAGGTGGATATAAGACCAGTGTACAAAAATTAACTACATTTCTTTATATATATCTCTAATATACATTTCTATATACATTTCTATATAAATAGTAAATGTAATTTTAAAAAGATAATTTTTGATAGCAACACATTTAAAAGATTGCTAAGAATGTATTTCAAAAGGATATATAGGGGCCGGCCCAGCAGCGTAATGTTTAAGTTCCTGAACACACACCGCTTCTGCCACCCGGGGTTTGCAGGTTCAGATCCTGGGTGCAGACCTGCGCGCCACTTGTCAGGCCATGCTGTGGCGGCATTCCACATACAAAATAGAGGAAGATTGGCAATGGTTGTTAGCTCAGAGCCAGTCTTCCTCACAAAACAAAACAAAATGAAGGATATGTAAGATTTGTTTGGAGAAAATTATAAAAATTTCTTGAAAGTTATTAAAATTTATTATACCATTTTTATTAATAATAAATACAATTTTATAAATTTGTCATTCTTTTCAAATTGGTCTGTAGTGTCACTGTGGTTCCAGTCAAAATCTCAACATAATTTCTCATGGAATTTACAAATATTGATTCTGAAATTTATGTGGAAGACTAAAGAAAAGCCAGAGCCAGTTATCCCAGTTGTAATCACAACCTACTACATTCATGCGCATGCAGCATAATGAAATTTTGATCAATGAAGGACCACATATAAGGCAGTGGTCCCATAAGATTAGTACCACATAGCCTAGGTGTATAGTAGGCTACACCATCTAGGTTTGTGGAAGTGCAGTCTGTGATGTTCGCACAACAACGAAATCGCCTAACGACGAGTTTCTCAGAACACATCCTTGTTGTAAGCGGCACGTGACTATAAAACTATAGCAATAGATAAAGTATTTACTTGGCACAGGGAAGGTAGCTGTGCTAGTTAGCAGAGTAGAGCCCTCATAATCAGACTCTTTCAGGTCTGAAAACCAGATAGATGACAAGTGGCGACACAGATCCTTGGGGGAGGATGAGCTCATCATAGATGGTGTGAGGATAGATAATTGGTTATCCATGTGGAAGAAACACTATATATGAAGATCAAATCCTGATGGATTAAGGCCTTAGATATAAAGAGGACAGTTAGATATTAGGTATTTAGAGGATAAAGGATCATGTCTGCATGACCTTGGAGGTAGGAAAGGATTTCTTAAATAAGACACACAAAAATACCATAAAAGAAGGATGAAACTGACTACAAAGTAAGTTCCATTCATCAAAGTTACCATTAAAAAGGACAGAAAGAAAAAGGATTAGTACCCAAAATATATTAAGAATAATATGGTGTGATACTGTTAGTCCAAGTTCTTCAGAGAAGCAGAACCAATAGGATATAGATAGATAGATAGAAGAGGAGATTTATTATGAGGAAGTGGCTTATGTAATGGAGGTTTAGAATACTTCCACAATCTGCCGTTTGCAAGCAGGAGACCCAGGAAAGCTGGTAGTGTCCGAGTCCAAAGGCCTGAGAACCATGGAGCCAATGGTAGGGCAGGAGAAGATGGGTGTCCCAGCACAAGAGTGAGAAATCTCCCTTCCTCAGCAAGGCAAGGGATTGAATGATGTCAGCCCCCATTGATGAGGAGGGATCTTTAGCTCAGTCTACTGATTCAAATGCTAATCTCTTCCGGAAACACCCAGAGATAATGTTTTACCAGCATCCCAGTATAGGCATCCCTTAGCTCAGTCAAGTTGACACACAAAATTAACCATCACAGATACCGATTTTTATAAAGCTAAGAAACAAGCAAAACTAACTGTAAGTTTTTTAGGATACCTGTATTTATAGCAGTACTACTTTAAAAAAAGAATGAAAGGGAATGACAGACCCAAATTCCGGATGTATGTGACCTGCCGCTGTGGTCGGGTGTCATGGGATCGAAGTGACAAGGCCCTTGCCCTCGAGTGGTCCTGTGTTCACATTTGCACGTGTTGACCTGATCACCTACACCCTTGAGTTTATATCTAATTTTTTATTAAAAATAAAGAGAAAAGGTTAAAACTAGCAGATGTTGAGTCAAGATCGAAGATCCAGTACTTGGTAGGAATGAACATGGGCTTTGAAACAGTTGGCTTCATTAGAGACGGAAACCTGAGCTGTAGCATAACCCTTTCTGATGCTGTAGCTACATGAGAGTCCTGTACATCAGAGGGTGTTGTCTCAGTTTATGTGGACGCTCGTCTGTCCTGCTTCCCAGCCCTTTCTGTGGTCCTGTGGTGGTGCACTACAGTCGGGGGAGGTCCAGCTGTGGAGTCAGATGCGTCTCAGTGCAACTGTGGCTCTTCGCTTAGTGGTGTGTGTATCTGAGCCTCGCTTTCCTCATCTGTAACGTGTATCCCTTTACAAGTTATTGTTTATTAAATTAATTAAATGTATTAATTCATGTAAATAATTTAACACTCCTTACTCAGCGTTAACTGCTTTTACTGTTAGCACTACTGTTGTTATTCAGAAATGGAGGTACAGCAAGTTATGTGACTTACACAAAGCCACACAGCTAACGTGGAGCTGGGATTCAGATCCAGGATGGTGGCTGCAGAGGCTGAGCTGTCTCTGTGATGGATGCTCTTGGAGGTCGCACAGAGAAGTGCTTGAGTTCAGAGCTTTGGAAAAAGTTCCTTCGTTTATTTGCATCTCTTTTACAAGAGAGATGGCAAGGTTAACTGCCTGACATCTGTGTAGTCTGAGGAATTGGTTTTAGGTGAAAATCCTTTAACTCTTACCATCAAATGTTGGTGCTTTTCACTTTTTAAAATAGCACAGTCATTTTGAGTTACTCTCTAGTGAGTTATGCTCACATCTCATTTATTGCACTGCCAAGAGGGGATGACCATGCCCATCTCAAGTATTAGTGAGCCCATGGATCAGACAAATGAGGGAGGCAACTCACACTTGTGTCACGATGTGATGGGCAGTATAGAGCCCTGGGTGCTGTGGGAGCATGGCAGGATACTCAGCAGAGAGGGCTTCCAGGAGAAGCTGGAGCTGAGTCTGGAAGCATCAGTAGGCAAAGACTCATTTACATACAGGTCTGGTTTACAGATTTAGAATGACTTTACCTACATAAATGATTGAAAGCAATGTATATCCAAGAAGAATGTCTAAAGGAAAAAAACGTCAGAGATTCCTCTTACTGAATCTCTGTGATTTCTCTCTTCCTCTGAGCTACTTAATCTTGTACTTAAAATTCATATTTCACTGTTCTGCAGTTAATAGGTTACTTATTTATCTGTATGCCTTTGAAGCACCATGACATCTAAATGTGGATTTTCATGTTGTTTCCCAAAGAAAATCAGAAATTTAATTAAAGACTCAGTTACATAATGATGTATATAAAATCATGTATAAAGTTTTGGTTAAGACACCACACGTTTAGTAAAACTGCATTGTATTTTCTTATAATCCAGAAAAAAATGTATCTTACTAAGGTTCTTCTGTGTTCCAGATGGCAAACAACAGATTTTGAGTTTGGGCATGGACTTACAGTTGGAATGGATGAAATTAGAAGATTTTCAAAAGCATCTTGATGGAGAAGATGAGAATTTTACTACAGCAGATGCTATTCCAAGTAGTGAGTAGTTTTAGAATTATGAGTATCCTTTTCATGAAATCTAAATATATAAAACCTAATTTATCTTCTCTTTCCTTGTAGATTTATTGAGGGATGCTGTGAAAAATGGGGATTATATTACTGTGAAGGTTGCACTTAATTCAAATGAAGAATATAACCTGGACCAAGAGGTAATATGTCTGTAATATCTCATGAAAGGAAGATGAAAAGTAACTCTTTTAAAAGAATTCAGTTGTATTTTTTATTTCTTTTTTTAATTATAAAAGTAATGCGTGATCCCTTTATAAAATTCAAACGTTGTAGAAATAGACAATGTAGAAAATGATAGTCTCTTGTCATTCCAGCCCCTGAAGAACCGTTTGGTTCCGCTGGCTCCGTGGTTTGTCTGCGTCACCCCTGTGGCCTGAGGAGCACAAGGGACTCCTCGTCTTTGTGTCTTCCCTCATGTTTCATTGCAACTGCCCGTCTTTCTATTGCTGCTGGAGTTCTTCATGCTGATTTATCAGGGTTTATGTGTGAAGACATATTAACCCTTTCTTCCTAGTTTTTAGGCTTTGATTTTTGAGTATTGCTTAAAGGATTTTTATCTTTAGGTAGTCACATCTGTTGATCTTTTCCTTTATGACTTTTGGGTGTCTTGTCTTGCTTAGGAAAGATTTTTATATTTTCTTCTTTAGTTTTCTTGATTTACTTGTGGATTTGTTCGGTTTAATCTTTTGGGATTACAGTTCAAAACAGTCTTGGTTAAAATTGCATGATCCATGTAGACTACTTTGGCTGAGAATTGACATTTTCACATTTTGAGTCTTCCATCCAGGAACATGATAACTCTGCATTCATTCAGCTCTTCATTTATTTCCTTAAGCAAACTTTTTTGGGTGTTTTCCTTCATATAGTTCTTGCATGTTTATTTTAGATGTATTCCTACATATAGTATGATTTGTTATTTATCTTACTATGATCGTTAGGATCTTTCCCCCCATGTTTTGTTTTCTAACTGGTGATTACGTGTGTGCAGTAAAGCTACTGATTTCTCTGTGTGTGTGCTGTCTCTAGTCACTTTATGAAATTCTCTTACTCTGATAATTTTTAAATTAACTTGCCTTGGACTTTCTGGATAGAGAATTTGATCATCTGCTAAAAAATAACTATTTTGTTTCCCTTTTTTCCAATAATACTTCTTGTCTGGTCTTTTGAAATTGGTGACATTTTGAATAATAGTGATGATAGAAGCCCCCCTGCTCAGTCTCTGCTCTGGGGGGGGATTTCCCTGAGGGCCTCAGTGTGAAGATGTGGGTTCAGCCTGTTGGTCTCTTGTGGGCAGCCTGCATCCTTCTCTGTGTCCTTTCTTTTAGCTGCTTAAGTTTTTATCGGGTGCATGTTGGGTTTTTTCGGATGCTTTTTTTTCCCTACTTTAATACTTATGTCGCTTGGTCTTTATTAATAAAGTATAGTAGCTGCAGGGAACTTTCTGAAGTTAGAAAAAGTGTTTTTTCATGTAACAAGTTCTGTGGTAATAAGATAAGAGGCAGTGATTACACTGTGTTATTTCAGTTGTGCTGGATCTTCCTGCAGCTATTTAAGTGCTGCCGCTCGGAAGCACTCACATTTGTGCTCGTTCAGATTGCTCATACAGGCACATTGGCTCAACTATAGCCAAATTAACTCATACTACAGTAGAATTTGGTTTTATCAAATCGTATTTAATAAATGGTTTGGTTTCCTCATATGGTGTTTGTTTCAACTAGTGATCGGAAATATTTTAGTTAATAATTACCTTTTTTTTTTTGTCAGCTTTATCTAATTTTATCTCTATTCAAAGCACATTTCTTTAATTTCTTTATTTCATCATAGCCTCTTAGAAACTAATTATTCAGTGTCCTGTGTCCTGCTTCTGAGTTTTCTTCTTTATCTTTAGAGCAGTCGAACTCTCACTTCCCAACAGTAGATTTATATGGCCAACATTTGTCTAGTCCAGAAAGCATTCATTTTAGCTTGTCATCAATGGAATAGGCTTGTGTGACTTCCAGTGATCATTTCTAGCCTTATATCTTTGGGCCAACTGAATGAATATAATAAATGTATGGGTTTCACCTGTTTTACCTGGAATACAAGGAGACTTTGGACCTGAAATGTGAGATAAATAGGTACCTTTGCTGTTTGTACTGTGTCAAGATTCACTGTTCATTTTCTCTCAGATGAAGTTCTGATGTGCTGTTAGAACTTAATACATAGAAGTTGTAAGATTTTATGGTAACATTTATATATGAAAAAATTCTAGAAGTTATTAGTTTCTGATTATTAGTATATTTTAGTGAAAAATCTAAGTAGGTGCTAAGTCAATGCACTCTAATGATTTCAATTGAAACATCCTAGATGAAAAGACATAGTTTGAAAATTTTTCTGATTAAACATTGATGTGTTTTTTCTTAAACAAAACAAAATAAAGGATTCGAGTGGGATGACGCTGGTGATGCTTGCTGCAGCGGGAGGGCAAGATGACCTCCTGAGGCTCCTCATCAGAAAAGGAGCCAAAGTGAATGGGAGACAGAAGAACGGGACCACCGCACTCATCCACGCAGCGGAGAAGGTTGGTCGCTGAAAATGCATCATTTCATCGTCTTGTGGGAATTCCTGCCCTTAGACTAAGAAAGAATCTGTT
Source organism: Tapirus indicus (assembly GCA_031878705.1). Taxonomy (NCBI): domain Eukaryota; kingdom Metazoa; phylum Chordata; class Mammalia; order Perissodactyla; family Tapiridae; genus Tapirus; species Tapirus indicus. The sequence continues at coordinate 87,026,912 of CM062930.1, read as the reverse complement.
TCTGTAGTGAAATATAACCGTCACATAGTCACATAACTTCAAAATTTCATATTTCAGGTCATCTATGACTTGTCATAAATGGATTTTTTTAATCCATAGTAGTACTATGTAATTGAATTTTCAATGTGTGATTTATCTAGTTGGAAGTGATTTATATTGAAAAAGGACCTTTGATTAAGGTGCTAATATTGATTTCAATCTCAGATCTTTTAAAAATCTTTTCTAATTGAAATTGTGTTCCTTTTGGTTAATAATTTAATTTAAATGTTCCCATATATTGTCTTTTTAAAGAATTGGTATGCAGAGGTTCTTATGTTGAAACCAGGGGTTAAACTTCAGACAGAGGTTGCTGGCAAAATGGTGTGTGGCTTGCATGGCACCTGAGCAGTGGGGCCTTTGGCTCGCAGGGGACCCTGTGCGGTGAAGAACCGGGAACAGTGTGTTCACCAGCCTGCTTGGGGTAGAATCTGAGTATTTTTCTGATGCTGAAAATTTCAAAACATCTAAAAATATCTTAGTTTCAAAGAGTTTGGGGAATTAAATTTGCTTTTTTTTTTCCTTCAATAGAACTTTTTAACTACAGTGGCTATTCTTTTGGAAGCAGGCGCTTTTGTAAATGTTCAGCAGAGCAATGGTGAGACCGCTCTAATGAAGGTAAATACCTCACGTGGGTCGCTCATTCCCTCAGTCTCTCCACAGCTGGCACTGTGCTGGGGGCTGGGAATGTGATGGGGAACGAGACAATCTCTGGACTCAAGCAGATCACAGATGAGGAGGAGAAATAGACCAGCACAGAAGCAGTTAAAACTTGGTGTCATCAGTAATGTGATAGAGAGCTGTGGGATTACATAGCAGTTCGTACTGAGCTCAGTCTTGTGGATTCAAGGTGAGCCTTAAGGTGGATGTGATGGGTGGCTAAGCTGCATCCTGAACACAGAGCACATGTTAGCAGGGATGGGCTGTGTAAACGGGACTGGGAGAGGCTATGTGCAGAGACCTGGGAGTGGAGACCAGCATGCTGTGCTTCCATTATTGTTTTATATTGTGAGCTCATCCCCCAGCCTCAGATGTTTTCCTGTGTGTCTGGAAGTGTGGCTTGCAGGTAGTTGTGAGTGGAAGGCCGTTTGGGCCCCCCTGCCCCTCTGCCTCGTGCACCCTTTTATCACCCCTCCCTGTTGAGCAGTTCTGCGTTTACCTCTCCTGGGCCCAGCCTGGTCCAGCCTGTACCTGTGGCAATTCTGGATCCCTGGCCCATGGTGCTCTTAGGACAGAGCAGGTCCTGACACCGAGCCGTGGGTGGCTTTGTTTAGTTCCCTATGTGGAGGCTCTGTCTTACTCCCTCCTCCCGAGATGTGTGAGCTGTTGTGTGAGCTGTTGACCCAAGTTGGTGTTTGTCTGCAGTCCTTGCTTTCAACCTTCTTTCGTGAGTCAGGAAGGAAACACGGTCCAGCCCCGAGGGAGCATTGGCCCTGGCCCTGAGTCTATATCGAGTCTGTTATTCTGAAGGCCTAGATCACCTGCCCGCTCGGCTGCCTTCTATACACAGGGTTTAACCTTGCTCACTGCTTGTGTTTCTGTTTCATTTTGGTTCATGGAAATGTTTCTTTTGTTCAGGAATCCTACTTTTGAATTTTAATTTTCTTTTATGTGTTTTTGTTATTGCCACATGTTTAGAGCAAAGGTGGCGCCTCAAAGCATGAATTGAAAACTTTATCTTATTGAGAAATTTGGTGCATTCTAAACAGCAGATAGTCTGGAACATAAATGGTGTGTGCATGGGAAGTGAACACAAAAACTTTCTACATCTATGCTAAGGAATTTCTCCTGAGAGCAACTGGGAGCCATTATAAGATTTAAGCTGGAGAAAGACATAATAAGAATAAAGGCTGGTCTTGTGGTGGTGGTGGTTTGTTTTTAATGCTCCTAGGACAGTAGGGAATATGGATTGGTTAGAAAGACAGGCATTTTGCAGACTCAGAGGACAAGTCTTAAAATTAAGTGAAATGATAGTAGTCTGTAGCTAGGTAGTGACAGTGGAGATAGAATTAGGTAGACTGGTCAGTTTTTTAAGGACGTAGAATTCACAGAACTTGGCACTTGGTAGTCCTGTTTCCTAAGTTAGGAAACCCAGGAGCACAAATGTGGATGGGGAGACCAGCACTCATCTTTTTCCATGTTGCGTTTGAGCTGCGAATGCTCAGATGTTTCGTGTGTGGAACTTTAGCTCAGAAGACAGGTGTGGGCTGGGGTGTCAGATTTGGAGTCATTAGTAGGCAACAGTGATTCTAGCCATAGGCTGAGAGTGGGGTCACCTGCTGATAGCTGGAAAGGAAAGAAAGGCCAGAGATGGCAGGAGGCTGCATAGGAAAGACCAGAGAAGTAGGAGGAAGATGAGGAGAGAGAGGCATCACGAGAGCCAAGAGAAGGAAGCGTTTCAGAGAAGAGCTGGCCAGCAGTGTCCACTCAGACGTCATAGGACAGGCTGAGAAGTGCCGTTAGCTAGCACTTGAAAGGGTGTTGGTGCCCTCGTCCGGGGGGAAGTTGTGTTGGGTCTGAGGGGGTGTGGTTGCCGGGAATGCAGAGGTGGGTGGTGGTGTAGCGGGTACATAGGATCCTGTCTGAGAAGGGCAGAGGGCAGTGCCCGCAGGGAGAGCAGGTCGAGGGACAGTTTGTTGCTTCTTCCCAGGGAAGAGCTTAAAGCATGTTTACTGTCTCCATGAGGCTGCTAGTATCTATGCTTAATTTGTTTTACTTAGGTATTTATTCCTGAAAAAACAGTATTTATTTGCTTTAAGGATTTAGTAGTATATTAAGTTTTATTGAATTTTAGAAGAAATAAACATGGGGAAAGATTTTCAGAAATAAAAACCTTTTCATCTCAGGAAATAATTTATAAAATTGGTCATTTACCAGAGTGTGAGAGTGAGAAGAAACCATGTTCTCACCCATTGGTGTTGGGGATATAACTGGTCCCAGCAGGGCTTCACAGTTTTCCCACTGCTGACCTTGTGGCCAGGTCATTCTTTGTCACCAGGACTGTCCTGTTCCTTGCAGGATGTTTAACAGCATCTCTACCCTCTACACTACATGCCAGTAGCACCCACTCCCAGTTGTGAAACCAGAAATATCTCCAGACGTTGCCTAAATTCCGCTGGGGGGCAGAATCACCCCTGGCGAGAACCACTGGGTTACAGCCTTGTAAAGGGCAGTTTGTCAGCTCCCCAGAAAGCTGCATGCCCTTTGATCTGGCAGTTACACAACTTAGAAACCTATTCAGTAGAAATGTTGGTCCTGAGTGGTACAGCAGACCAGATGGCCTGGTTTGAGACTCCCACTGTGTTCTTGTAGGAAAGCTCACTGGCCTGGCCCTGGTCCTTTACGATACGTTATTTAATTTCAGCCTAGTGCTGTGAGGCAGAAGTGGTGTTACCCCTTCTGACAAATGGAAACAGTGAGACTCAGAATTAAGGGACTTACCTAAAGTCACATGGCTGGTAAGTGAGAGAGACAGGAAGAGAACCCTGGATGTCGGTCTTTTTACTCCAGAAATGGCCTTTAAACTGTGTCACAATTCCATCTTAGATTTGCTGAATTCAAATTTCTGTCTGTGCTTAATTAGTCTCTTTTAAAGCAGCCACTAGGAAAGTTTTGAAGTTATTTTGTGATGCTAAGAGGTACTTTAGAGATTCCCAAAACAGATAGTCCCTGACTTAGGATGGTTTGACTTAACGATTTTTCGACTTTACGATGGTGCGAAAATGGTACAAAAATGATATGCGTTCAGTGGAAACCGTACTTCGAATTTTGAATTTTGATCTTTTCCCGGGCTAGTGCTATGTGGTAGGACACTCTGTGATGCCAGGTGGCAGCGGCCCCTGCAGCTGCCAGTCAGCCTCCTGATCACAAGGCTGAACAGCCGATGCGATTGAAACCATTCTGTGCCCAGACAGCCATTCTGTTTCTTACTTGCAGTGCAGTACTCAATAGATTACATGAGGTAGTCAACACTTTGTTATAAAATAAGCTTTGTGTTAGCAGCCGGCCCGGTGGCACAGCACTTTAGGTCACGCTTTGGCAGCCCGGGGTTCACGGGTTTGGATCCCAGGCACCAGCCGACGCACTGCTTGTCAGCCACGCCGTGGCGGCGTCCCATATAAAGTGGAGGAAGATGGGCACGATGTTAGCCCAGGGCCAGTCTTCCTCAGCAAAAAGAGGAGGATTGGCAACGGATGTTAGCTCAGGGCTGGTCTTCCTCACAAAAAAAAGAGGAGGATTGGCAACGGATGTTAGCTCAGGGTTGGTCTTCCTCACAAAAAAAATTAAAAATAAATAAGCTTTGTGTTAGATGATTTTGCCCGACTGGGGGCTAATGTCAGTGGCCTGAGCACATTTAGGTAGGCCAGGCTAAGCTGTGATGTTCGGTAGGTTGCGTGCATTAAATGCATTTTCGACTTATATTTTCAACTTATGACGCGTTTACTGGGACGTAACCCCATCGTAAGTTGAGGAAGATCTGTATTAACCTCTCAGAGTGAGGGGGCAAGCTTTCTCTTCTGGGTGCCTGTGCTAAGATACTGGTTCATAGGACACAGGACGTGGATGAACACAGTGCTCAATAGAGCTTAGGAAGGCCTAGTGTTTCTTCTATCTTGAAACAAAAGCATCTTTTTCAAAATTGCCTGTTTCCCGAGGAATCAGGGAAGAAATGAACTGAATGTAGCGCACAGACTCCGGTACTGCTCACTGAGTAGAAGGAACATCCCACTCCCGTTGATGTGATGGTTTCTAACACTCAGGGAGCACGACCCAGGTTTTCTCCCCGTCTCCTCACAAAGAACTCCCAGGCTCAGGTGTGGAGAAAAGGACAAACACTGACTGGCAGTTACCTTATTTCAGGGGTAAGTAATTATCACTCCTTTTTCCTGGCCTAGGCCTGTAAAAGAGGAAACTCAGACATCGTACGACTTGTGATTGAATGTGGAGCTGACTGCAATATTTTGTCAAAGCACCAAAATAGCGCGCTGCATTTTGCAAAGCAGTGTAACAACGTGTTGGTGTATGACTTGCTGAAGAATCATTTAGAGACGTAAGTGTGAAGTGAATGTCCACAGTTTAGTCACCAAGTCTAGTGTCTCTGGACACATAACTGGAATGGCCGCGGAGAGCTGCTCAGAACCAGATGGTCAAGTAGAAGTCCTGGCAGGTTTGCTCTCAAAAGATCATAAATTTAATAAGCAGTATATGAATTATTTTTCTTCAAGTTATTGAGGTCTTAGAAACTTTCAGACTTAACACTGTCCTATCTAGGAGTATCTCCTTAAAATCATTGTTATGCCCTTAATTTGGCCCGCAAACACTTTCTTAAAACCATTTAACCTTTAGTTCATTCTTTTTTTTTTAATAGACATAATCTTTTAGACGAATTTTAGGTTTACAGTGAAACTGAGCAGAAAGTCCAGAGTTCTCATATACCCCCTGCTTCCACACACGCACAGCCTCCCATTATCAGCCTCCCACCAGAGTGGTGCATTTGTTGTCATCAGGGAACCTACGGTGACAAGTAATCACCCAAAGTCCACCGTTTACATTAGGGTTCACCTTGGTGTTGTACATTCTAGGGGTTTTGACAAACATATGATGATCGTATCCACCATTGCAGTGTCATACAAAGTAATTTCACTGCCCTAAAAAATCCTCTGTGCTCCTCCTGTTTATCCCTCCTGTCCCCCCAACCCTGGAAACCAGGGTCTTTTTACTCTCTCCATAGTTGTGCCTTTTCCAGATTGTCATGTAGTTGGAATCATACAGTATTTGCGCTTTTCAGATTAGCTTCTTTTACTTAGTAATATGCATTTAAGGTTCCTCCGTGTCTTGTCATGGCTTGATAGCTCTTTTCTTTTTAGCGCTGAGTAATAATTCCATTGTCTGGACATATTACAGTTTATCCATTCAAGTTCATTCCTTTTCAGATGAATTCTAAATCATTTTATTAGAAGTTCACACAAGTAATTTCGTAGCTTTTTATCACTTGAGAATTACTTTGGCAACACATAACAGAAACTTCACAAACAGGAGCTAACACGAATAAGGTGTTTATTGTTCCTATAACAGGGAGTCCAGGGGTGGGCAGCCTTGGGCAGGAATAGCCACTCTTCCCCTCTCTTCCTCATCTGCCATACTTAGGATATGACTTGGATCTTCATGCCCGCAAGATGGTTACTCCAATTCCAGGTGTAGGACCTATATTCTAAGCAGAAGGTAAGGTAAATTTCAGACAAGACAAAAAAAGGCAAAGGTCAAAGAAAGGGCAAGTGCCCTGGTGAGTCTGCCCACTTTGACAGCCTTTGCTGGGAGCCTCATTCGACCAGTAATTTCTGTGTGCAACTGTGACCAGCCTTCATGGCTGCAAGGAATCCTGGGAAGTGAACTCATCTCAGTCTATTCGCCTGTGTAAGAGTTGGGCAACCAGCCCAACTGGTTTGCCAGAGACTGAGGGGTCCCTGGGATGCTGGACTTCGTTTTACAACTGTGACGAAAGTGTTTCCTGGGACTTACGACTTAGACTCCTAAAACCAGAATATCCCGGACAAACCAGAAGAGCTGGTTACCTTCCCAGCAAAATAGCTTAAAAATATTTTCTCAGTCAGCACTAATCATTTTATTTGACTGCTTTCTAAACTAAGGACTGTAACAAGACTTTTGTATGTGTGGCAGTTCTTCAATTTATTTTTTAATGGAATTGTCATTTCTGATTCTCCAAATTGATCATTCATTCATCCATTAGACAGATATGTATCAAGTGTTATCTATGTGCCGGGCATTATTCAAAAGGCTGGGGAGATGGCGATAGCAATGGGGGAAAAGACTTGCCCTCTTGGAACCGAAATTCCCATGAGAGGACATATTAAGACACACAAATATCTTGTGTGTCAGATGCCGAGCGCCAAAGAAAGAGCAGGGAAGCAGGATGAGGGAAGTTGCTTTTCTTTTTTCTTTAAGGTTGATCTGGAAAGGCTTCACTGGTATTCAGCAATTTAATAATTTTATGACTCACGGTTCTTTTCTACATTAACATTAACAAGTCATACTGTGCTCTTTTATTAGCCTTTCAAGAGTAGCAGAAGAAACAATAAGGGATTACTTTGAAGCACGTCTTGCTCTGCTAGAACCCATTTTTCCAATAGCGTGTCATCGTCTCTGTGAGGGGCCAGATTTTTCAACAGATTTCAATTACAAACCCCCACAGAACATACCAGAAGGTAAGCCTGTGTTTTCTCTCATTTTGAAATGTGACACTATAAATATTAACTGGTTTTTAGACAGAACTCTTTTCTTTGAACAAAACTTTAAGAAAATTCCATTGTGTATAATAATTATGTTAACAGCAGAGCTACTCCGACAGGAAAAAAAAGACCTAGCTGATATCCACCATCCCAAGTGACTTTGAGGGGTCCACAGAGGACTGTGTTAGCACTTGTTTAACAAGTAGGGAAGTTGGGTCATAATAATTACACTAGTTTTTATTAAAATTGAGTTTTATTGAAATTTAGCTCGAAGATTCTAGGCCCAGAATGAGTGTTTTTCCCGAATTTTATTATTACTGATAGTCTTGCCCTTTTAAAAAGAAAAAATAAATAAACATCTTGCCCCATAATAAAGTTTAGTAGCAAGAGATGGAAACTTCACTTCTGCTTCCTATGCTCTGCTTAATAAGTGCTTTGCAGGCAACACCGTGACCATGGCCTTCTCTAGGACACAGATGCTGCACATACAAAGTGGAGATGACACTTTTCTCTGCCTGAAAGTAGGAAGCTGGGCTCTGGCTTTTTTGTTTCATTAAAAACCTCACCCACCCATTTGAAAAATATGTATTAATTAATGAAAATTTAATAAAAGAAAATATAGCCTTACCTATTAAAGACAGCCATTCATAACATCTTAGTGTTCAGTGAACTTGGCATCAAAGATTCATGATTTGGAGTCGCGACTATTCAAGTGGACCATTTGCATTGCCGGGTGGCAAGCATGCAGGAGTGCGGGAGCTGGTGAACTGGGTTGAGCCTTTCCTGAATCAGTGAGCTGGGCTAGTCATCCATCATTCACTTCAGTACAACTGGACTGCCTTGGGGTTGCAGTTTTTTCTGCACATGCACAATGTCTGCGACCACCAGGAATTTTCTGTCTTCCTCTGAAATCTTTCCAAAGATGCCTTGTCATTCTCAGATGTAAGATCCTGATAGATTTTCCTGACTCAAAGTGTGGTCTCCCCAGCCTGCTCTGGGAGCTTGTTAGAGATGCAGGCTCTCAGGCCCCACCCAGACCTCATGCATCTTAGTTGACAGCTTGGCACACTGAAGTTTGAGAGAGGGGTTTGTGGCTCCTAAGAACTGTCCATCACGTTTAACACTTAAGTTTGGCTGGAGAAAAAATTTATACAGGAATGCGTTGCTTAACAACGGGGATATGTTCTGAGAAACATGTCGTTAGGCGCTTTGGTTGTGCGAACATCATAGGATGTCCTTACACAAACCCAAATGGCCTAGTACACACCTAGGCTATATGCTACTAATCCTAGGGGACCACTGTGGTACATGCTGTTGGCCGTTGACCAAAACATCGTTATGCAGCGCATGACTGCTCAACCTCTGTCCCAGTTGCTATTTCATAGTGGAGCTGAGCAGAAAGAAGACACTGTCCCTACACTATCTGCAGGCCTTTTCTCCCCTCGATCCTCAGTGCTCTAAGGCAGGGAAAGTTGCATTGTAAAGCGAGAGAGCAAGATCACTGTCAAACCTTAAACAGCTTGAAAGGAGAGGTGACAGGGCCAGGGCCCGGCATGCCCTTTTCTCCTGGGACCATAATAAAGAAAGAAAGGGTTCTTGGGGAAGATCTCTTTTATGAAGTCTCCTCTTGCTTGTAACTGGCCTGGATCAGTATTTTATCATTGTTAAAAATAGTTTAACAGGTCACGGAGCTCTTACACCTATCTTCTCTTATTGCGAGACAGCTGTTCAGGAAATGAATCTGGCAGAATATGTTGGATATTTGGTGAAAGCTTCAAATCTCATGTTTTTTCTAAATAAGATTTTTAATATATTAATCAGAAAATTTGGAAAAGGCAAAATAGTATGTGGAAGAAAATGGAAAATCACTCAAACCCATGCCCAAAGACAACCACCATGAAATGTCCATGGGTTTGATTCCATAGACACGTATGCATTCAGCAGCAACTTTTAGATACCACTTTTTGTTCAACTAAAATAACTTGAATGTAGAAAAGCATATTTTAAAGTCTGTTCCGTGAGCTATCATGTAGGGATTACTTGGACGAAAAATAAAAAGGGTTCTGTGGTTTAAAAAATGCTAGATTGCACCAACAAGTTTTGAAATTGGATGGCCCCTCCTTAGGTGGGTCAGTTAATGGGCACTGGGCGGGATGCCACGCTGCCCAGGCTTGTTTGGGGGACCGTCGCCCACCTGTACAGCTGCTCCTCCCTCGGACTCTGAGGGGTATCCATTAGGATTGGTATTAAAATCTGTATTTACGTCTCCCTTATTCAGGCTCAGGCATCCTGCTGTTCATTTTCCACGCAAACTTTTTGGGTAAAGAAGTTATTGCTCGGCTCTGTGGACCATGTAGTGTACAAGCTGTAGTTTTAAATGATAAATTTCAACTTCCTGTTTTTCTGGTAAGATTTTCTATAGTTCATTACTTAAAAGTACATTCTTCTAATCAAAAATACAGATTACCTTTAAATTGCTGTTTTCTAATAAAATGTTAATTGTAATTCAGTAAACCAGTTGTTGGAAATGAGGTAGTAACTCATAAATTATCCTAAATTTTGTCAATAAAAATTGACCCAAAAAATCTTTGACAAAAAAATCTTTATAAATGTTTGATATCTGTGTCACAAGTTATGTTTACCATAATGTCTGAGAACTAACATTCTAAATATAAATTCTTTTGGTGCAAGAAACATACTAGTTTTAAATATAATGCCTTTTCCCACCATTATAATTACAAACATTCATTTAAAGATGATTTCGGAAATTCAAAAAGGAAGAAAAGTATAGTTCATACTTTGAATAACCAGATACTGTATGACATTAGTTGTATTCGTGCTTAGTTTTAATTTGTAACTTCAAGTAATCATTATAATTTTGATTTTTACTTACTATGAACATTTTAAAATAAAAAATCTATTAGTGGCTGTATAAATTCTTCTTTAACATAAAAAATGCTCTTGAAGAATCTTTGTGTATGATTCCTTTGGCATGTTTAGAATTCTTTCCTTAGACTGAATTAAGCAAAATTAACTGGTTATGAAGATTTTTAACACTCATGCCATATATGGCTGGATATAGTCTAATCCTAAAGATTTATCTAGATAATGTAAGATTTTTTCATCATTTGTATCTTTTTAATAAATCAAAGGAAAAGTAAAGAAATCACAGCTTATTGCCTTATATAAACAAATATAAAACTTCTACATCTCTGGAGACTTTTTAAGATCAGGTTTTACTCTTAAACATTCTAGCTGTTTCTAGATGTAGAAGTTTGTCTAAAGAAATACTGACCTCTTTTTTTTTTTTTTGGTCTCTTTCCCTAGGACAGTCATTTTGTTTATTCGTTCAGCCCTGTTGCAGGCCTCAATAAACTCTTTATAAGGTTGACAGAAGCACCCTCTGCTAAGGTGAAAATCCTTTCCTCGTGTTACTCCTCAAACTGTTACTCCAGATTACTTTATCATTAGAAAAAAGTGTCAAGAATATTGTGTTCCTGGTGTGCCTGTCCTGGGGTAGCAGTGCTAGGTGCGTCTGTCTGAATCTAAATGTGTTGGACATAAACAATGTGTCAAGAAAGGGACTAGTGGTAAAAACGTGACAAATGCAGTGTTCTGGGCTTTGGTATTTTAACTGCCATATATGTATGTCTCTAGGCTGGTCACTAACCTCTATTTGTAAAATGAAGCTGGACTAGAGTAGTCTCTGTAATAGTACGATTATTTAATATAATAACCTAAAAGTCAAATTATAAGCACTTGGGTTTTTAATTAAAAGTGATAAACGGGCCGCCCGGTGGCGCAGCGGTTTAGTCCGCGCTTGGCAGCCCGGGGTTCGTGAGTTCGGATCCCGGGCGCCCGTGGACGCACTGCCTGTCAGCCATGCCGTGGCGGCGTCCCATATAAAGTGGAGGAAGACGGGCACGGATGTTAGCTCAGGGCCAGTCTTCCTCAGCAAAAAGGGGAGGATTCGCAATGGACGTTAGCTCAGGGCTGGTCTTCCCCACAAAAAAAAAAAAAAAAAGTGATAACCTAAACTGATGACCGATTTGAGAATATTGCCAAGTAAGAGAACAAGTCTTGGCCGTGTGTGTTTCTCTCTGTACTGATTGATAAGCGCGGTTTTTTCTTTCAATAGGTGAAGTTGCTCATAGGTGCGTACAGAGTGCAGCTGCAGTGAGCAACAGGAAGAGGTGGGGTGGAGCTACTTTGGACCTATTCCCAGATCCTCTCCTTGAAGCAGTGTGGAATCCTGGCACAGCTAACACTCTCAGATTTGAAGTGTCATCTGGAACACTCTTGCAGTTTAAGGCCTGTCATCTAGTAGAGTCTGTAAGATGGGACACAGTGATTCTAATATACTGTAAAATATGGTGTGGTGTCTGCCAGTGTTCTGAAATACTGATGTTGCGTCCAGGCTGCATATTTCCATTTTTCCACAATGTGGAATGGTACATATGAGGATTATTTAAGAAAATTAAAAGCCTTTTTTTAACTTGAAATTTTCTACTAGCCCTGGTGAATTTCTGTGTTAAAAAAAGAATAAAAGTGTATGTTACATTCAAGTTACCCAAGCACTAAAGCGTGAATTTGCTGCCCTTTAAGTATGACTAATCTAACGTGGGAGGCAGGTTAGAGGGAAGAGATCTGATCTTTTTCTAATGAATATGCAGTTGCCACAGATCCCGAGTTGGAGGTGACAACTTTGTATATTTGCAGTTATCCTCTATTCTTTGAAAAGATAAATCAGAATCTAAGATATAGCAAAAAATGTAAACCAGAACATGAGGCCTGAAAGGGAGATATTACATGTCATCTTTTATCCTTGTTCTTGGAATCCAGCAAGTAATTTTGAGAAGCCAGAACCTGCGCCCTTGTTCTGCACCCTGGGAGGGCCAGCCGACCTTTGCCACACTGTGCCTCACGGGAAGAGGTCTCTTACATTCTTTTAAGAAATATTTGGTAAACTAATAAGCTCATTCTGCATTATGGAAATGTGTAAAATTGTTCCTAATTTTATAATTGAGTTATGATTTTAATAAATTTTCAGTGTCACATATTAGACCACACACTTTGCATAGATATTCAGAGAGCCATTTTTACTTTACTACTAAAACTGCCTTTTCTTAGTTTTTTCAAAACACCACAATGTTCATCTTTCTGTTTTCTTTGTATCTCAAGTCTCAGGATACTAAATGTGTAGTTGTTCAGCTAAATGACAGCTGGGATTGGACCTTTCCAACTATATTGAATTGTGTGCTAGTACTATATCATCTGATTTCATAGCTTTCTAGAAAAAAAGATGAGATTTGAGTTAGCAAAGTGCACAGATCAGGAATATTAAGAAAGACCATAGTACTTGGCCCAATACATATAAGAGAAACAGGTTTTAGACATAATTTATCTCAAAATCCTGCCTAACGTAATAACAGCTTTATAAGAACACTGCTGACCCAGGAGGCAAGGTGATCTAGGAGAGAAACCAAGTAGAAAATCTGAACCCAGTTCCTTTAGGCGTTCAGGCTGAGAAATAGAAAACTGTGAAAAGTCAGCAAGGATGAAATCTTTAACAGCTGAAGTTGTTGATTACAGGGAAAGTGGACAAGTTAGTTATTTTGACTGAACCGGGGTCAGGGAGAGGACATCCAAGTTTGAGATAACTTGGGGTTACACTGCCTTTGCGTTGTCTGCTGTGTCAGCTTCTACCCGTTTCGTGCCAGAGATGCTGCTAAATTCTGTAAAAACAGTTGTGTCTACTAGGACTATAACATAGAGCCACGCATTTTAATACAGTTGTTTTGCTCTAACTACACCTTCTCCAGAGTTGGGTGAAAAGCACACTTGTCCTTGAGTGGCTGAATGCCCAAAGTTCTGGTTTCTTAAAGATGAAGAGGACTTGAATCAGAGACTCCCACTTGAGAGAGGTTTCTGGCTGGTTCTCTGATGAGGCAGCTAATCCCAGCAGATACTGCAGGTGATGCTGCTACTCTGATGTTTACGTACAAAGTCTAAGCAGTGATTTCTCTGGAAAACAAAGTAATTCTCAAGCACCACCTCACCAAAAGGTGTACAGATATGCTTTGTGCTACAGGTCAAAACCAAGGCAATCTCCTGTGTAGTTAGTGTCTACAATACCGAGTATGTAACTGAGCTCTTATCACCTACATGGGCGCGCTCATGACTAAGCAGAAAGCATCATAAATGGGATGTGTCCCTCTTTGGCCAGACTCACTGAAAAGCAATTAGTACACATCTTTGTACTTCAGTTTTATCTCAAAATCATGACTCCTCAGCCATTCCTCCTTTCCAGTGGATACTGAGGTAAGGACAATGTAACTGGGTTCCTCGATTAAACTGACTTGCTAGCTATACCATTCAGATCTGGTCTACTCTGAGTATGGCTGTAGTAGAGACCACATCACACATTCTTTCTTTTATCTGCAACGCCTGTACCTCGCACCTAATACCCCTCAATAAATATTAACTACAATTAAATGGGGAATTGGGGATTTAGTCTAGCAATATGAATTTATTGAACTTTGTGCGCTATCTTCTCAGGTCATTCCCATCTTAATTCTTAAATTTGTAGGATTCATTCAGTGGAATGTAAGGAGGTTGCAATTTGAAGCTCAGGCGCTGCTTTCAGAATCCTACTCAGCGTTACACTAGTAGCTTTCAAAGTTACATGAGACTTTCTTAGGGCTGACCAAGTTTAGCACCCAGAATGTTAACAGTGAAAGGGCCTGATAAAGCATTAACCGTGAAAGTCTACTGCCTTTGAATAAAAACGGAGAAATGGAAAAGTGCAAGGAGAATGATTAGCAAAGACCAGGGAAAAACAGGACACATACACCAAAATATCAAAAAGTGATTTATGAAATAAGATTTTTGAAAATTTTAATAGTTCATGCAATTAAAGTTTCATAGCATGATACTGTATAAACTCCTAAAATTATTTAAAATTTTTAAAACTTTATTGGTCCCAAATCTTTGCTAAGTAAGTTCAGAGGACCACTGATGGAATCCACACTGCTTTCCTCTGTCCTGGGCTGACTTGCAGATAACGCTCCTTTGAGACCAAATCTGGGATTTCTAGGCCTGAAGTACAGAAGACCCTCACTAGTCAGCTGGAAAATTGTAATGACGATGAGCGTTCACAACTCAGTCGGGACCAAATTAAAACAAAATCGCGACATAGTCACTGTCCGCCATCTGAGCTCCCAGAGGACCCCCAGTTGGAATCTAAATCTAATATTTGGCATCAGTTTAATTTGGAAGAAAATAATTTTCCATTTCTCTACAACACATTATCTCTGCCTTGCTCATATCCCCCATTATTTCCTTTCCTTGAGCCAAGACACACACTTTAGTAAAACATGATTTTTCTCACAACAGTGCCAAATTTCTCACGAGTAGTTCCTTATATTGGTGACTGACCCAAAACTGCAGGCTACATTGGGTGGTAAAAATCCCTCTAGTTCCCATCTACAGGGAGTTGGGGGGGGGGGCAAGTTGGTTATCCTGTATTTGTGGGCTACTACCATAATACCTTCCAACATTACCCAGCAAGACCAAACCAAGGGAGTAGGTATACATCTTAAAGAAAAATCTGAATGAAAATGGGAAGTTTGCACTATTCCAGGTATTTTAACCATAGAAAAACTGTCCACAAGGCATATTTTTTTTAAATGTCAAGTGCTATGATTGCTCATATATCCATAAATTGTTTCTATGGAGGAATAAATTCACAACTGAAATAAGATTTGTTTTCTGGCTTGTTTTTCTTGTGTCATTAAAAGCATTTCTCCCACAAAATGACTTGACCTGAAAAAAAGACAAATTCTTTGTTAGTACACAGGAATTAACATCCATAGTATATTTTCTAAAGGAAGAACGGTTATAAAGAAAATAATTTGCTGGGCTAGAGTCACTGAGCAGCAGACCTAAAAAATATTCAAGTCTGAATTAGTATATTTGACCTATAACATTGTTAATAATCCAGTTACTTCTGTAACTGGTATTTTGTTGTGAGCTCGTATAGAGACACTCTAAGTACCTGAACAGTCAAATGTGTTAATACTAAAAAAGCAGTGGTTCTGAAAATGTGGTCCCCAGACCACAGCAGCACCACCTTGTTAAAGGGAAAATTCTCAGGCCTTCTAAATCACTAACAGGCTGGGGCCTAGCAGTCTGTGTTCTAACAAGCCCTCCAGGGGACTCTGTTGCACCCTGAAAGTGTGAGCAAGCCACTGTTTCAAAGGACAACCTGAAGATATTCAATGTTTATTTTTGAAGGAAGGAAACTGTCATGTCACTTCCTTCTACTAGAATTAAATGTATATTTGGCACTTTATTAATTTTTCTTTCATAAAACTGTCTTCCTGAAATGAACGAGTTTCTTTTCACTGATTAGAAAGTAAAATCTGTAATGAAAAGCAGTTATTTTAAATAAACAGTACTCATTTTTTTACCAAAACTAACTTCAAAATCCTAAAGCTCCAATGACAAATCCACTTGACAAGCTTATAAGATCTCTCTTTGATGGCCACATAATCCCACAGATTTGATCTGTGGCACAGTTAGCCTGTGTACATCAGATATTTTTCCCTTACCCATAAATTTTGAGATTTCTTCAATTTTTATTTAAGTGAGGGACCTACATATAAAGCAATTTGAAAATTTGATACTAACAAAATATTCACAATAAAGTAATTCTCTGTAAACATATTTCAAAAGGCAATTCTAATTTTTTAATTAGTAATTCCCTACGTCAGTGGTTCTTTAGTAGACACCAGAATTACCTGGAGGGCTTTTAAAAATAAGACATATTGCTGGATTCTATCCCCAGAGTTTCTGTTCAGTAGATCAAGAGTGGACCTGAGAATGTGCATTTTTTTGTGTGTGTGTGAGGAAGACCAGCCCTGAGCTATAACATCTGTTACCAAATCCTCCCCTTTTTTTTTTGCTGAGGAAGACCGGCCCTGGGCTAACATCTGTGCCCATCTTCCTCCACTTTATATGTGACGCCGCCACAGCATGGCTGACAGGCAGTGCGTCGGCGGGTGCCCAGGATCCGAGTCCCCAAACCCCCGGCTGCCAGAGTGCAAACTAAACCGCTGCGCCACCGGGCCAGCCCCGAGAAGGTGCATTCTTAAGTTCCCAGGTGATGACAATGCTGGTCTAACGACCAGCTTTGAGAATTGCTATCCAACGTTAATTTTCTAGAACTGTATAATAGTATACAAAACAGAACTGTCACATTTTTGTGCTGCATGAGGTGTCAGATACTTTAAAAAGGTAAAATTTCTCAAAGGAATGGTATACATCAGTGCTTCTCACACAACATGCACACAAATCCCCTGGGATCTTGTTAAAATGGGCAGTCCCACTCACTCGATCTGCTGTCTGTTCTGAGATTCTGTACTTGCAAGAAGCTCTCAGGTAATGCTGATGCGCCTGGTCCCCAGGACCACACTTGTAGTAGCAAGAATAGGAAAGAATGTTTATCATCAGTAGATCAAGTAGGTTAGGAAAGACATATATGTAAAATAATACTTTCTGAATCTATTAGGATGACAATAGAGCATCATCAATTCTGTCATAAAGTTCCCATAAAATTTTATGCCTAACCTAACAATAGAAAAATTGTTACTCTCTACTAAAGGGTAGAAAAAAACAGCAAGGGAGAAATGAAGCTAGTATCCCTAGTACGGATCTCATTTCATAATATTAAATCATTGTTAAGATTACACACTTCCTAACTGAACATGATTAAAAGTTTAGACATGGGATCACTAGAAACAAAGAGGAAATTTTTTTCCTTAGTAAGACTCGTTTAATATGTCATTTCTGCTCAGTCCAGTTTTACCTAAAGACAAACCAATCAATATACGTATTAATACCAGTGAGGAAAGATGAGGGCAATTTGGAGCTAAAAGTAACCTCTAACCTTGCTGAGAGAAAGGGCAGTGACCCCGGGATCCTGTAAGACAGGCAGAGCAGCACAGGTTTCAACTTGCGCTATGAACTGAACACTAACATTCCACTAACTCAAAACACGGGACCTCCCGTCTGTTCACTCAGTCAGCAGTCAGCTTCAGGAGAAGGACCAAAGGAAGCAGGAAGCAAGGACGAGCTGTTGGAACAGCGCTGACTGACCTGCAAGGAAACGTGACTCCAGCACTTCCTCGGCTCCAAACTTCTGATCGAGTCGGAACCGAATTTGAGGTAGCTTCATCCGTGTTTTCTTTTATCCTCCTAGGAATACAATAAAATCAGTTTTAGCCTTTTAAAAACCAGTTTCAACAATCAATTAAAAAAACAGAAGTGTTAACTCATTTCTTCAAGTTCTTAACAGTAATCAGTTTCCATTAAGAAGCCATTTAAAATCTTGCCCTCATTTGATTACCTCCATTCAGTAAGGATTTTCCTTTTAATTCATTTCCTCCAAGAAGATCAACTGACTTAAAATTCAGCTCAATTTTATGTTTTGGCATTAAACACTATTAAATCCTAAACACTAAATCTTCAAGTCTACTAATGATTTTAAACTATTAAGAGTCTATGTTGCTAAATTCTTTTTTATTGCTATAGGGAGACCCTCTTGTCTGAATTGTTGGTCCCTCAGCATACGACAACTCAAAACCTTATAAGCCAAAATCCTACATAGGATCCTGATTCCTACTATTACCTACAAAATTTTATTCTATTTGTACCAAGGCAGAGCACACAAATAAGTCTGCTCTGCTACATCAGAAAAGACTTTCTTACCTACCTTACTAATACCCTTGGACCAATATTCTCCAAAGAGAGAGAATGTACCCCAGATTTTTCATTGGGGTAAAGGTTTATGTTTATTGTTATCTCATCCTTATAAAATGTGTGTTTTATAGCACACCTGAAACATCAGTAGAGTAGTACACAATTACCATTTAGAAATACACAGATTTGTGCTCAATTTTTTAAACTGTTAGGAGTACACGATCCCAAAATACGGGCAATAACTACCTTGGATTAGTACTGTTTTCAAAACCCATTTGAATCTCAAATTCACCTGAAAGTTGGAAGAAGTATGAACCTCCCCCCAAAAAACAGGCATGCAAAAATATGTACACAAAATTCTGCATGTAACTGTAGGGGATTCATAGATTCCTCTAATACACCTCAATGATCCAACAGGTCCCATGGTCCCATTTATAAAACCTTAAATATTTTTTCAAACAAATCATACCATAAATCAACAAAAAAATTATCTTTTATATATTTCTACCTGCAACTAGCATCTGTTTGCATATGATACTTGTTACAATCAATCTTAAGCTGGTTTTACAAATTTGTTACTTCTATACATACTGCCTTTGGCAAAGTTAAAGCTCACAAGGAAAATAAATGGAACCATAAACCAAATCGGACAACTGGATTACCTAATTCTTAACAACACAGTAACACCAAGACTACTAAAAATTTTAATTAAGTCTTCTCAACTTTTCAAAAACGTGAACCCACAATTTATGAGGCATTAACTATATTAAAACCTAGAAAGGTAACTTGCAGAATTTAGCCAACTTCTAGTTGTAAATATTTAGTCTTTAAACGGGTGGCTCATCTTAATACTTGAATTCAATATTCAAAAACAATCAGTAAAGCTCTGTTTAACAGAAGTGACCAGGTTTACTGGACACTGGACTGTAATCAACAGTGATCAAACAATTACGATGAGCTACTGCACCCGTACATATATTCAATGATACTCATAATTCAGATTTTAAAATCTGTGAAGTCCTAGGAAGTTGATACACAAAAACAGAAGGACTTCCTTAGCCAGATTCACTAAGGAAAAAAGGGAGAAGACTCTAAATAAATAAAATTAGAAATGAAAGAGGAGAAATTACAACAGATACCACAGAAATACAAGAGATTATTAGGGAATACTATGAAAAACTTTACGCCAACAAATTGGACGACCTAAAGGAAATGGACAAATTCTTGGAAGCGTACAACCTCCCAAAACTGAATCAAGAAGAAATAGAGAATCTGAACAGACCAATCACAAGTAAAGAGATTGAAACAGTAATCAAAAACCTCCCAAAAAATAAAAGCCCAGGACCAGATGGCTTCCTTGGAGAGTTTTACCAAACATTCAAAGAAGATTTAGCACCTATGCTTCTCAAACTATTCCAAAAAATAGAGGAAGATGGAATACTTCCCAACACATTCTATGAGGCCAACATCATCCTGATACCAAAGCCAGACAAGGACAATACAAAGAAGGAAAACTACAGGCCAATAACACTGAGGAACATAGATGCAAAAATCCTCAACAAAATAATGGCAAACCGAATACAGCAATACATCAAAAAGATCATACACCACGATCAAGTGGGATTTATACCAGGGACACAGGGATGGTTCCACATCCACAGATCAATCAACGTGATACACCATGTTAACAAAATGAATAATAGTAACCACATGATCATCTCAATCGATGCAGAGAAGGCATTCGACAAGATCCAGCATCCATTTATGATAAAAACTCTCAACAAAATGGGTATAGAAGGAAAGTACCTCAACATAATAAGGGCCATAAATGACAAACCTACAGCAAACATCCTACTCAACGGGGAAAAACTGAAAGCCATTCCTTTGAGGACAGGAACAAGACAAGGGGGCCCACTCTCGCCGCTCTTATTCAACATAGTACTGGAAGTTCTGGCCAGAGCAATTAGGTAAGAAAAAGGAATAAAAGGACTCCAAATAGGCAATGAAAAAGTGAAACTCTCACTATTTGCAGACGACATGATCCTATACATAGAAAACCCAAAAAAATCCATCAGAAAACTACTAGAAATAATCAACAACTACAGTAAAGTGGCAGGGTAGAAAATCAACTTACAAAAATCAATTGCATTTCTATACAATAACGATGAACCAACAGAAAGAGAACTCAAAAAGACAATCCCATTTACAAGTGCAACAAAAAGAATAAAATATCTGGGAATAAATTTAACCAAGGAGGTCAAAGACCTATACAATGAAAACTATAAGACACTATTGAAAGAAATCGAGGAAGACATAAAGAAATAGAAAAATATTCCATGCACATGGATTGGAAGAATAAATATAGTTAAAATGTCCATTCTACCTAAAGCAATCTACAAATTCAATGCAATCCCAATCAGAATCCCAATGTCATTCTTCACGGTAATAGAACAAAAACTACTGAAATTCGTATGGGGCAACAAAAGACCCCGAATAGCTAAAGCAATTCTGAAAATAAAGAACAAAGCTGGAGGCATCACAATCCCTGATTTCAAAATCTGCTATAAAGCTACAGTAATCAAAGCAGCATGGTACTGGTATGAGAACAGACACACAGATCAATGGAACAGAACTGAAAGCCCAGAAATAAAACCACACACCTATGGACAGCTAATGTACTGGACAAAGGAGTGAAGAACATACAATGGAGAGAGGGAAGTCTCTTCAATAAATGGTGCTGGGAAAACTGGACAGCCACACGCAAAAGAATGAAAGTAGACCATCTCCTATTGCCATATACAAAAATCAATTCAAAATGGATCAAAGACCTGAAAGTGAGACCTGAAACTATAAAACTCCTGGAAGAAAATATAGGCAGTACGCTAATTGAGATTGGACATAAAGGGATCCTTTCAGATTCCATGTCTACCCGGACAAGGAAAACAAAAGAAAAAATAAACAAGTGGGACCTCATCAGACTAAGGAGCTTCTACAAGGCAAATGAAACCAGGATCAAAATGAATAAACAACCCACCAGCTGGGAGAAAATATTTGCAAATCGTTTGTCCGACAAGGGATTAATCTCAGTAATATATAAAGATCTCATACAACTGAGCAACAAAAAAACAAACAACCCGATCAAAAAATGGGCAGAGGATATGAACAGACATTTTTCCAAGGAAGAGATACAGATGACCAATAGACACATGAAAAGATGTTCAACATCACTAATCATCAAAATCAAAACTCCACTAAGATATCACCTTACACCGGTTAGAATGGGTATAATCACGAAGACAAACAACAACAAATGCTGGAGAGGGTGTGGAGAAACGGGGACCCTCATTCACTGCTGGTGGGAATGCAAACTGGTGCAGCCTCTATGGAAAACAGTATGGAGAGTCCTCAAAAAATTAAAAATAGAAATACCGTATGATCCAGCAATCCCACTCTTGGGCATCTACCCAATGGACATGAAATCAACCATCACAAGAGGCGTATGCACCCCTATGTTCATTGCAGCATTATTCACTATAGCCAAGAAGTGGAAGCAACCCAAGTGTCCCTCGACTGATGATTGGTTAAAGAAGATGTGGTGTATATATACAATGGAATACTACTCAGCCATAAGAAAAGACAGAATTGTCCCATTTGCAACAACATGGATGGACCTAGAGGGTATTATGTTAAGTGAAATAAGCCAGAGAGAGAAGGACAGACACTACATGATTTCACTCATGTGGAATATAAACTAACACACGGACAGAGAGAACTGGTTGGTGGTTACCAGGGGGAAGGGGGGTGGGGGGTGGGCACAAGGGGTGAAGGGTTACATCCACATGGTGACGGACAAACAAAAATGTACAACTAAAACCCCACAGTGTTATAAACTATTAAGACATCAATTAAAAAAAAGAAAACAAAAGCAGAAGGACTTCAGTATTTTCCGATCCTGAAGAATAGCTGTCTCCATCAAAGGGATACTGTCAAATATGAAAAAAAAAAATTTAACCAATAATTGCATTAAAACAAAAGGTCTCCCTTAACTGAAATCTTGAAGCGTAACTATGACAAGACTATATGACACCACCTTCAACAAAAGTGGCCTGTTTTTAATTAGTTTTAGGATAAAACTGGGTAAGAACCGTGTGCAAGTTAATGTTTGATGTTACCCTCGTGCCAAAACATTTGAATTTGTTAAGAGTGGAAAAAGGCTCTTCTAACCATACCCTAAAATTTTTCATGTAGTCAGAAATGTAAACAGCCAATACCACATATACTTTCCTGATAACTTAAAGAATAAAACATTAAAGATATAGAAAGCCCATTCCTAATAGTCAACCATAGCAATGCACCTAACATTCTCCGTATTCTCCCACCTTTGAGTAAGAGAAGATATCCTTTTCCAATGAGTACACAAGTCTACTATCATTCATGTTACCTACAGTTTACATTATGTAATATATAAATTATATGTACATAGAAGTACATTCTAAGAGGAGTGTATAAAATATAAATAATATATAATCCAACAAGCATGAAGGATAACAGTACTCTACAAAGCTGTTCAAATTACAACATAGGACTTGTAAAAACCCAAGAAATAAGATTTTAATAATGGCTAATGTTCAAAAACACCTTGCCAGAAATCAATCTAAAAGATAATGGTTTCCTCTGAAGCAGACTCTTGTGGTACCGAATCACAAAGGAACCACATTCTTCATTAGCATGCTCGACAGCAGGACTTCCCTTGGGAGAAACATACGTTCTGAAGTTTGCAAGGGTGGGGGCAGGGGTGGGGGGGAATTTCCATGTTATCAAACATTACCATCAGAGAATATTATATAGAACAGTGTTCACAACTGAATTTGATCCTTTACCTTCACGGCAAAGTTCAATTGTGTAGTAAATAACTTCCATCTTTTAGCTGAAATATTTTGCAAAAAGCAAAAATCCATAACACGAATAATCAATTCTGGATTCCCAACATCATGTGGTTCTTCAGGATTCTAATAAAGCTACCCATGCTTTTTTTTTTTTTACATCATAGTTTACACATAGATCAATGAGTTTTACATCAGATAGCAACGAAACCACACAGCCTAGTCATAAAGAGAAATGGGGTACGGTGAGTAAGGGAAGGCAAAAGTACTTCCCACACACAAAAAGGATCTGAATGTCCAAAAAGTATATGAAAAGGTACTCAACATCAGAAGTTACTAGGGAAGTGTAAATTAAAACCACAATGAAACACCTCTACAGGCTCACT
The DNA here is from genome assembly GCA_031878705.1 of Tapirus indicus. NCBI lineage: Eukaryota > Metazoa > Chordata > Mammalia > Perissodactyla > Tapiridae > Tapirus > Tapirus indicus. The sequence continues at coordinate 87,003,599 of CM062930.1, read as the reverse complement.
ATAACGGCTAAAACTAACATGACTGACGATACCGAGTGTTGGGGGCCAGCCCAGTGGCGCAGCAGTTAAGTTTGCACGTTCTGCTTCGGCAGCCCAGGGTTTGCAGGTTTGGATCCTGGGCGCAGACCTACTCACCACTCATCAAGCCATGCTGAGGCGGTGTCCCACACAGGAGAACTAGAAGGATATACAACTATGTACTGGGAGCTTTGGGGAGGAAAAAAAGAAGAGGAAGATTGGCAACAGATGTTAGCTCAGGGCCAATCTTCCTCAAAAAAAAAAAAAGTGTTGGCAAGGATACAGTGCAACAGAAATCACACACGCTGCTCATGGCAGTATCAAGTAGGACAGACACTTTGGAAAACTGTTTGGCAGTTTCTAAGAAAAATACATATGCCCTATACTCGGCAATTCGACTCCTAGAAACTTTCCCCAAGAAAAATGCAATGTGCAAATAACTTGCACAAAAATGTTCCCAGGAGCTTTATTTATAATAACCCCAACCTGGAAACTACTCCAAGAGTATATCAATAGGAGACTGGACACACAAAACGTGGCATACTCATTCAAGGGCATACTATGCAGCCATAAAAGAGAACCGACTACTGATAACGTGCCACAGCATAGATGAATCTCAAAAACACTATGTTGAGTGAAAGAAGCCAGAGGCAAGCAAGTATACATTGTACGATTCCATTTACATGAAGTTCAAAAACAGGCAAAACTAATCTATGGTGATCAAAATAGAACAGTGGTTGCCTCTGATGCAGGATGGACTGACTGGAAAGGAGCTCATAAGATCTGAAGTTCATGAAAACTGAGGCTGTCAAACCAAACAAAACACAAATTTTGAATAAGTGACAAGCTGGTCCAATTTTTTAAGCAGCAGGATTTAGAGTTTTTCTAAATTAAAGAAATCAGAAAACAATTATTTTAAAGTTCATGTAGCAACTCAAAAATAAGAAATATGTAAATAAGGCCATGTTCAAGTAAATAATCATTTATCATTTATAAATATTAAATAACACTGAAATCTAGAAAATACTCAATAATTGCAACTTTGGTTGTTTTTCAGCCACAAGGCACATTTACTTTTATCCTTTTCAACTTTATTGAGGGCAACTAGATTTTTCAGGAAAATAATTTACTGATATATATACCATCCTTTTCTCCAAAGGTCATAAGTAACACTTACTGTAGTTATCAAAGAAATGTAAAGTTCAGCAAAGACTCATATGAAATTTAATGAACTAGAAATTGATAATTTTATCAAACATAATTAATGAGCTCTAAGAAAAATTAAAATTAACTCAGTTTCAAGGGCCCAGACCCGTATTCCCCATACTCGCAAGGCAACCATAAGGAGGTACACAGCGGCCTGGGAGGGAAAGACACCACTGAAGACTCCCAGTATGAACTCTGCCCCACTTTCCTACAAAGGCATTTCCATTAAAAAGAAAAAGGCAACAGTATCCTCTTGTTATCCGCCGAAGACTTATTCAGTGACCCTCCCCCCAAAAAGTCAAAGGAAACCCATCCTTGATCATTACACAATCAGCGTTGTTTTTAAAAACAAGTTCGACTAGATTAACAATAAATTGCATTTTTAGTTCAAGATAACATAAGTATTATAAACTTACCTGTACAGCCTCCATTATTTTCTTTAAAAGTTCAATATTTCAAGTAAATTATTGCCACATCAAATAATTCCAGTTAGTTATTTAACGTATCAACCATGTTCATATATAATGAAAAGGCACTGAAAACAAATTACCAAATGACATTCAACAGTTTATTTTTCACCATATACTTAAAACCACTTAAAAGTTATCACTTTTGTAAGTGACTACAGTCACTTACTTTGAAGACAACATGAAAATCAACTTTCTAGGAGAAACATTTCTTGTAGAATCCATTATATGTTCATGTGCACCAAGAAACATCACAATGTCATACTTGGTTGCTCAAACATCAACCAAGTACTGTCTGCAGTATGTGTTGATCATCTACTGAAATCTGTTTACATACAGGATGGAAGACACCTATGGAATAAATCAGTGATGAGGCAAGATGATCAAGATCAGTCAGGATCCTCTTTTATCTAGTGCTCCATCTACAGCAAGTCCTCCTCATTGGGGTACACTATTCTGAATTAGAAGTGTATCCCCAAAACTATATTTACGTGAAAATACATTAGGTGATTAAATGTTTAAATGCTTTGTCTTGAACTCAAGATGCCAACGTATCTTCTTAGAAAAACAGACTGGAAAGTCTAAAAACCAAAGGGAGAGTTTAAAAAAAAAAAGTCACAGTTTAAAAATGCACAAAATTTCCTGTTTATTAATTACCACTGGGTTTGAGAAATTTAGTCTGTACAAACCAGATTAGTACAAAACACAAAAGGATTAAAGAAACCATAAAATACAGTCATCCATGTAACTTGTCTACCTTTTTGTGCCTCCACATCATTTGTAAATGCAACATACTCCCATCAGCAAAAGCTCTGCATGCCTGCACTGTGTCTCATCAGAGCCCAAGAGGACTTCACACATCCCCTTGGCAAGGCCTAACAGATCTCCTAAATGGAGCGTGAACCTTAGAAGAATTCCCTGCACTCCCCTTTATAGACTATAAAGGCTATTTCTCAGTTTCAGTCACCATCAGGGCTTATTAAAACATCCCCAATAATTTTGCATCGACTACACACAACTTTGAGACAAAACTGTGTGGTATGAAAAAGTCTTATTTTGATTCTAAGAACTCCAGTGTGACCTCAGAACAACTAACTGCCTGTGAACTGATTCAACAAAAATGCAGTAACCATCTGTATGAGAGTTCCTGTCCCTTAGGGAATTCACAATAGCATCCCTCAATATCTCAGAGGGTCCAAGAGTTAGATATTAGATAAGAATCATTTAATTCTAACAGAAACAATTAGAATCTAATCGAAAATGTTCATGGGCTAATGCATACTCAACTGTTACTCTAGCAGAACAAGAAAGAGTAGGCAGGCTTTTAAACAGATTCCCCAGTAAAAATTCTGGAATGGAAGGCACTAAATATGGGAGCACATTACTACTGAGGCAAAACAGCTGAAGTAAATCTTGAGTTTTGACCATTCTAAATTGTTTCTTTGGTGTGTGTGATCACCTACTTATACCCAAATAACTAAAAACTAGGAAACTTAAAATGATATCAAGGTGAAAAATCAGACAAGCTTCTCATTTCCCACGGGCTGTTTCCTTCCTACAACTCAGTGGGTTCCATAGGCAACCTACCTTTGCGTCTCAGAGGGCATTTTTCCCCGAGCTTTCATCAATGCTATACACAGACATACTTTATTTATGACCATTAATGCTTTATCCCTTTATTCTTTCTCTCTCTCTCTCCTCTTCCATATCTATCTATATTATCAATAATCATTGTAGACCAAGCCACCATTACCTTTCACCTCTCTTTATTGGTCTGATTTGTTTGCCTGCTTTTATTCTTGCTCTCCTTCAGTCAAGTCTCCACGAATAGCTAAAATGCTTTTTTAAAACATAAACTAGATCACATCACTACCAGGCCACCCAAGCCTTTCTGACAATTTCTCATTTCATCAAGAAAAAAGTCTGAACTATTTACCAGGGCATATGCTGCTCTATATCTTGCATTCTCAACAGGGCAGTACTGCTTCCAAGAGGGAGAAAATTAGTTGGAGATGGAAATAGAAGATGGCAAAAAAATCTTCCCTCTTTTTATGTATAAAGCACAGATACAAGAGATATACTTAGAGTACATAAATAGCTATCTGTGGTGTTAAAATTTCATTGGAGGAGGGGTCAATTAGAAAAAAATGAAAAACGGGGCTGATAAAACACCCTCGCCTTGTTCACCCAATTCCAGCCACAAGACATTTTCCTCTTCCTTGCTTTAAATGGTAATCCCCTCAGCTTGAACTGGGTTCACCTTTGACAACTCCAAATTTTGCAAGTCCCTTCTTTTTGATCATTCACATATCACCTCAAATATTTCCTCAGAGAAGCCTGCCCTGACCATCCTAGCTAAAAATAGACATGTCTGTCCCCAACCCACAGTCATACATATTCCTGGCTGTATGCCCAGAGGCCAGACAGTCCCGAGTACTGCCACAGTATGTGCTCAATAAATATTTCTTAATAAGCCTAATAACTACAACAGATGATGAAACAAAACAATGTTTATTCTCTGGTCAGGTCATACTTTGGAACTGATAATACTCCACAATTACAATGAATACTGAAGTATAATGTGGGACAAATGACCCCTGACCAAGGAGATTTCCATTTTTCAAATAGCAAACTGCACTCAACCAAGTCCTTGGGTATAAAATGTAAACATAATTGTTTGTAGTTACTATTTTAAGAGACAAATTTTTTAATTAAAAATATCATTTCGTCATGAAGTCTTCAAATTTATATAATTTACTAAATAACAAACCATAATCCTTTGGGAATAAGTGTTTTTTAATTAATTCTGAAAAAGGCAATCTATATAGCTCATAGCCTCCATCCTTTTTGGTTTGTAAATTAAGCATATCTCCCCAATCCAGTATTTCCAAAAAACAAAGTGAAATTGTAATTTGAACACCAAAGATGGGAATTCTTCTCAAAGAAATACTTTATGGTTTTTCCTATTCTTGATATTCACGAAATGAGATTCCAGTTAGCTATCTGGGCTCAGTAATGTTAATAATGCCCAATCCCATCACTGAAGAACTTAAGAATTTTTTTAAATGGAAGACTTCTGAGTTTGAATCTAATGCCCTCCTCCTTCACCACAAAGGAAAAACTAAGCCATTATTAAACTCAGTGTGACCCTTCCCGTAAGGCAAATTGTTAATGTTCAACGTGTCATTTAAAAACCCTAACATATTGATAACTCTCTCCAAGACACTGTATGTTTATTTAATGAAACAGGCATCTATTTAATGTAATCTCACAAGACTTTAGGTCTTTAATTCCTGGAATTATTATTAGCCAACTTTAGACTTCAAAGCTCTCCCAAGTTCAATCATATAATTTCTATTCCTAAACTTTTACTATTACCTGCAACAATCCCATCAGTTTTTATCAACATTTGATCTTTATTGACCTGATGCATTTGGTTGCGGACTGCAGGGAATCAAGTCAAATGCTCCATGTCCATAATTAGGACAGGCAGCACCTAAAAAACTTTAAAAATGTACATACCGAGTGACCAAGCAATTCAACTGGTAGAAATTTTATCCTATAGACATATTCACCCACACGCTCCATAACATGTCCAAAGACATACTATAGAGCATTTATATATATATACATTTATTTGGAACAATCTCCAAAATATTGTGAGGAATATTTTCTGTAAATATTGTGAGGAAACAAGCAAATGGTAAAAGTGTGTACAGTGTGCTTGCATATGTATTAAGAATGTAAACAAACATGCCTGTGAATGCACAGAAACTTCTGGAAGGATGCACAAGAAATTAGTAACAATGGTTGCCCTTGGACAGAGAAGCTGGGTGACTGGCAGACAGCATGGAGAAATTTACTTTCACTATGTACCATTTCGTATTTCCACATTCATGTACCAGATGCTTATCATTCAAAAAGTTCAAAAACATATTGAATTAGTTTACACATCGATAGTATTTGAAGACTAGTTGTTTTTTTTTTTTTTTTTGGTGAGGAAGACCAGCCCTGAGCTAACATCCGTTGCTAATCCTCATCTTTTTGCTGAGGAAGACTGGCTCTGGGCTAACATCGTGCCCATCTTCCTCCACTTTATATGGGACGCCGCCACGGCATGGCTGACAGGCAGTGCGTCGGCGGGCGCCTGGGATCCGAACCCGCGAACCCTGGGCTGCCAAGCGCAGACTAAACCGCTGCGCCACCGGCCCGGCCCCGACTAGTTGATTTTTATTAGGTGTTCATCTTTTCTCAAGTACAGTGGTGTGATAAGGATTATTTCTAGATCTCAAAAAAAGGATTTGAATGATGGCTACAACATAGGGCCTATTTAGGTAACTTTTTAAGTTTGAGGAATAAGAGAACAGGGGTTAGTCCACCTCTGGTTTCTGTATTTCCTCATGCTGGCCATTGACCAAGTATGAAAAAAATGAATCATCTTTAATAAACGTCCATTCTTTTCACACGCTTGTTTCTGTAACCAAGGAGGCAGCTGCAGTGTTCTGTGGAGCTCTGAGGACTTGCAAGGTCTACCTAGATAGTCCCATGCTTAGAGGGTATTTCAGCTCAATCTATATAAATTTTGCACTGGTGAACTATTTATGTCCCACACTTTATCGATTGTTGCTTACTTTGTTGATAATCAAAATCCTCGAGCCAAGACCTTTTCCTAAGCATCATGATTTTGTATGCTGACCACCCTTTCTAGATGTCACAAGGGCATGAAGCCTTCCATCGTGACCTTGATGCTCTAACTATTCTTGGAAGTTGGTAGCAGCAAAATTACCTGCCATTTGGTTAAAAATCAGTCACCTCTGCCTTCTTTTCCACATAACCACTCCCCTAACCAAGTCGTGACCATTTCATAACTGATGTCTTGATTTCTACTCTTCCTCTCCAATCCTACTACCCTATCTCAATTGGTTTCCCTGCCTGCAGACTTACTACAATTGCATCCTTCCCATAACCTAGTTAACCTTCCTGAAATACAAATCTGACTATCACTCTCTTGCCAAAAAAATCCTAATGGTTCCTTATCATGGAGTAAGATCTCTGATTAATTTTCCAGTCTCATTTTGGGTACCTACCAGTTTCATGCACATTTATCAGCTTCCAGCCTTTGTTCATAATGGGCCCTAAAAGCGCCTGCTCCCCAAAACAAGATATAACTCATCTTGAAGATGATACTCAGGCATTTCTACCCCCGAAAACCTTGGACACTCTCATTAAGTAACTCCTCCTTTTGTTTTGAATGGTCCTCTAGCACTCCCACCCCCGAGCAAAAACATTCTCTCACTCATCCTATGCAAATCCCTCCCAATTAGTTTATCTGATATTAATTTCTCTTCTCCAAACTCCCTGTAACATTTAATTTTTGACAACAGGTTTCGCGTGTAACATGTCACGTCACCCAAGTATACCTAGCACTGCCACTACCCTGTACACAATTTTTTAAAACGCATAACGGGATACCAGATTACCTACTGCACTGTGATGCTCCAACAAGCTGCTCACGACAAAATGCACTCTATTGATAACAAGATTTCAAGATTTATTTTGTATTCCCATTTGCTTTCTTATATTTTTCCTTTCTTCTGTCTGCCTCTCAACTCATACAAATGTAACGCAAGTCTCAAACTGACTATTAAAAGGTGCTATTCCTGGGGCCGGCCCAGTGGTGTCATGGTTAAGTTCGCACGCGTCGCTTCGGCGGTCTGGGATTCACAAATCCCGACCATGGACCGACCTACCCCTTTAAGAAGCCATGCTGTCGCAGGGGTCCTACATAAAGTAGAGGAAGATGGGCACAGACGGTAGCCCAGAGCCAGTCTTCCTCACACACACACACACAAACGGTGCTACTCCTATTGATGTTTACCATCCTTTTCTATTTTCCCTTAGGTCTTTTCCACATCGCATTGTAATTACTGTGCTGTATGCGAACCTCTGCAACTAATGCTTAGAGTTGCTCAAGGACAGGAGCGCCACGTGTCTACCCCACATTTGCTGCCTTCACATTAAATGAAGCAAATACCTGCTGGAAGGAGCTGATATCCCATATCACTCGCGCCTACAGCAGAGTCAGCCGCTAATAATCTATGACCACTTCTGGCGTAGACTAACCCAGGCTCCTCCCGAACGTAACAAGGATATAATCTCTTATAATTCATCCATGGGCCTATATGCTTTCTAAAAATCATTTATTTTATTGACCAAATACAGTGTTAGCATATATCTGTATCATGATAGCAACAAATATGTACATTAAATTAGCATTTTAATACCTAAATCATTTTTAATGATGTGATAAAATTCTTGAAAAAAAAGAGTAAAATTCGGTGTAGTACTAGCATCCACGCTGTGCGTGTGAGGACGAGAGCATGTGCTCACGCACTCACACACTATCCAAAAGAAAATAACTATTAAAGGACAAATAGGAAAAGAATTATAGTATAATTATAGTGAAAATGCATTCTCAAGTGTACATTTAATGATAATCCGGCCAAGAGCACATACAATCCAGAAGAGCACTCAAGTCCTTGGGCGTGGGGTATTGCTGCAGCTGTTCTAGACAGCAACAGCTCAGAGTGGAGCAGAAAAGGGCAGGCCTCCTGCGGGGCCGGCCCGGTGGCGCAGCGGTTTAGTCCACGCTTGGCAGCCCGGGGTTCGCGGGTTCGGATGCCGGGCGCCCGCCGACGCACTGCCTGTCAGCCATGCCGTGGCGGCGTCCCATATAAAGTAGAGGAAGATGGGCATGGATGTTAGCCCAGGGCCAGTCTTCCTCAGCAAAAAGAGGAGGATTAGCAACGGATGTCAGCTCAGGGCTGGTCTTCCTCACAAAAAAAAAAAAGAAGAAAAGAAAGAAAAGGGCAGGCCTCCAGAGGGAAGTCTGGGATGAGCAGGGGAGTTAAATAAAGACAGGATGAGCATGGAAAATTAAGGAAATGGTAAAGATACTGAACGCTGGGGAAAAATTCATGAAAAACATACAAAACAGTTCAAACAGCTAATTAATGGTCTTAAAAACCAATTCTCTTTCCACATTACTTAAAGATAGAAAATTTAACCATGGTTCAAGTAAATGTATTAAAATATATTTATATTTCACATACTATACATTAGCTACATAGAAAAATTACATAGAACTTTGGTTAACTTGACTTAATTCCACTTACTTGTCCTCCAAAAGAAGCCTATATATATATATATATATATATCATTGTAATATGTTATTAACCAAATTGTACCATAATATAAACCAAAAAATTTTAAAAATCCTTTCCAAATATTGCATTATACATTTCTCTCCCAACTTTTCATTAGCTCTGAGGTCAAGGAGAGAAGAAATGGCAGAAGAGGAAACTGTTTCCTGCAGGTCCCCAGACTTAGTGGCATTCCCATTCTTACTAACTTGCATACATTAATTTGCTTTTACTATAAAATATATAGCCCAAGACACTTACAAGAATATAGCAAACATATTTGAATGAAAGACAAAAATCAAAATGCAGGAACTGAGTAATGTCTACCATATAACTAAGAAGAATGTTAATCCGTTTTCTTAGAAACATTGCAAATCATCACTGCAAAGGCAACTGAGAAAAGCAAACAATGTCTATTTTATAGATAATTTTTTAAATCCCTATAACCCATCCAACTGAACAGCAATAAATGCTAACTCCAAGACCACAATAAAGGAAGCAAGCAAGTGAAAAACACAGTGGGGTGGAAGGGAACCAGTAGCCTTTTAAGAATCCCTTAGAGTACTGAAATAATTACCCACTCAAATAGGAACTATTAACACAAAAGACCAAGTCAGACAAACGTTTCTTCAAACTATGTATTACATGCTTTTTTTCCTCCCAACATTTGTACAAAATAGTTTTTCCATCACTTTTTGGTACAATACCCAATATCAAAGCCTCTGAGATTAGGTGTTCCCTTCATAACAATATACAAGTTTTACTGAATTATTTCTCCTGAAAATCTTAACTACTTCAAGTCATCTTAAAGTACAATTACTAGAGTAACACCATAATTAGACCTTCGGTGTCTGTAGAAGTGTATGTGGATAATCACGGAACAATGAATGCAGTTGCTGCATTTTAATAGGAGACCCTTCTGAATATTTCCTGGTGAGTTGCTCTTAGCAGCCAACCTGTCCCACACTTTTGCTGCTTCTAATCTTCTCTTCAATGTATACCATCGTCAGAAAAGACAGAAGGAAAGCAAACGTAAACTTTTAAAAGCAGTAGCCTTCATTTTACTCTCAACTAGAAAAAACGTTACTTCCTGGAGAGACATGAGTAGGATGCGGACACGTCAGCCAGGCCTTTTAAACAAGCCTTCCCGTTCCTCTGGTCTCTGTAATGCTCGGGGCTCTAGCAACACCAAACACAACTGTACTTGGTATAGCCAATACACAAAACATACACTGTGATTTTTTTTTTTAAGTTTTAAAATTTTAAGAACCCCTTAGAGTATTGTTTCAATTGTTAAAAACTTGTCTTCTTCCATACCACCAACCTCATCCACTCTCCAGCCTCAGAGAAAGTGGTCTGGACTCCCCTTCATTCATCCCAAATTACTCCCTTCACATTTTCTCTTTCTCTCCCTCCCTCTTTCTCTTAGTACTTTCTTTTTAGACATACTTTCTATTTAGACATATCTAAGGGTACATATTCTCCCAAATTCTATTAAAAACTGGGTTATTCACACACATTCTCTGCTGACTCTTCTTACTCTGTCCCTCCAATACAATGATGGTGTTGACTAAGAATCTCATTTCTCCCCATGATTTCTCTTGCCACCCACTAGACTCCAAGCTCAAAGAAGGCGGGGACCAATTCTATTTTCTTCACTATTATATGCACAGGCTGAAACAAAAATGCTCAATAACTATTTATTGAATGAATAAGCAATCGGGGATTCTCATCCACATACTTTAACTGGTACTGAAAACTCTACTCTTAAAACTATGCCATTACTCCATTTTTTTCCCTGGATTCTTCCTCAGACAAGTTCATGAAATACTGAGTGCCAAACATTGTACTACGATACTGGGAACACTGATAAAAGATAAACAAAATGTAGACACAGCAAGCAAATAAACAAATATTATACACTGACAAAGTGACAGGAATGAAAAGAGTTGATGTCAAATTCCACTGGGGAAAGGCTCTTTCTTAAGAGATGGACAAAAATACCTGAGGAGACAGAGGAACCACCTTAATGTGTGGAAGAGGTGGAAGGTAGATGAGGTTGGAAAGGCAGACTGAGACCAGATCAAATAAAGCCCTGTGGCCTCCAATATAATTGGATTTTAATTCAGATTGAAAGCTACTGCATTTGAAAAAAGAGAGGGACCATGATCTAATTCATGTTTTAAAAGGATGCACTAGATATTACAAGGAGAATAAATTGCAAGAGCAAAAGTAAAACCAGGACAAGTTCGGAGAGTATTGTAGTCACCTTCAGTAATGACAGTGCCTTGAGAGAGAACGTATTTACCAGGTAGAGGGGTTTTCTAGAGTTTTTAAAATTCCCATCAATGACCATAGGTACTCAAAACCAAAACATTCAAAAACCCAATGGATTATACCTTCCTCTCCCTGGAGGGGCTACACCCCAACCCCAATCCTGAACACACTTACCTTCCACGTCCCGGTTACTGGTATCACCATCACCCCATCATCCAAATTAGAAACTCCTAGATCACTGCATCTCTCTTTCTCCCACCAACACGCTAATCCGTTAAATTCACTCAACTTCTGAATTACTTGTCTGGAATCTGAACAATCCTCACTGACACTAAAGATCCTTTCAAATATCACGTGCAGGGTGGGGAGTGGACCAATGACCTATGTAGTCTCTCTGCTTTCTATTTCTGATCCAGTCACTCTTGTGACTTAAAGTAACTGTCCTGACTCCCAGTCACCTAAAGGTGATCAAACATTTGATCAAACTTAGATCAAACATTTTAATCTAAACTTTACTCCTTCCCTTCTCCACTCTTATCTCCCTCCCCTAGACAGCTCCTTATTAACAGCTCAGGACTCTGCTCACCGGCATTATTATTAGCCCTTTTGTCCACACCATCTTATCATCACAACTCTCCCTCCCCTCTCCCTCCAAAAAACCTACAACTGGCAAGTTCTTACTCATCTTTAAGACCTGTTCAAAAGTTATCTGAGTAAAGTTCTCCCAGTCTTACCAGTATAAGTGGATATTTGCTTCTAGGTTTTCAAAGCATTTCCTATTCCCTTCATTACTACCAATTAGCCTAACAGTTGGCTTACCCTCATTAAACTTCAAATCCCAGGAGGGCAGGGATCATATTTTGTTCATTTTTGTATTCTCATTAGTAAACACCATATCTGTCCTACAGTTGGTGCCATTCATTCACTACACAAACATTTAATAAGGACTTACTAGGAAATGTGGATAAATCACTAAATGACAGATAAGATCCCTACTCTCTTAGAGCTAACACCCTGGGTAGAATGAAGTAGACAAATAAATGAACAGGAAAACTTCACACAGAGGTTTTAAGAAAAATCTTGTAAGTAAAATTTTTTCAGGATTTACAGTATTTGCTTAAATATTTTCCGGACAGAGTATAAAGCACATAAGAAACACAAGAGAAAAGTAACAAAAGTGAAAGGAGTAAAATGTAAACTTAATGTGTACAATTTATTTCCTGAGAACTGGATGCTCAAAATCCTTTCTTGAACTCTGGCACAAACACCAATTATTATTACTACAGGGAATCTACCTCACCCTGACCCTTAATGTCATATATACTTAAACTTTAAAGTTTAACCTCAAATCATTCATTTAAAAAGATAAAAACAAATGAATTTCGTAATTATAGACCACGTAATGAGATTCTGGGATTACAATCAGGTAAGGAAAAAGATAAAAATGTGACAAAGTTACTATTCTAGATCAGCATTGTACAGAAGAAAAATAATGCAAACATAAGAAATTTTACACTTCTTAGAAGCTATGTGAAAGGGGAAAAAAGAAACAGATGAAAGTAGCTTTATTTAACCCAATATATATAAAATGTTATAACTTCAATATGTAGCCATATAAAAAATTATTGATATTTTACATTCTTTTCTTCATACCAAGTCTTTGCAATTCTGTGTATATTTTATACACCTAATTCAAGTGGTAAATTTTCTTCAATACTTATAGTGTATTTAGATTTCATTAAATTTAAGATGCAGAAGTAGATTAACATACCCAAGTTGTTCCAAATATGCATAACACTGTATTGATAACTGAATTTAAGTTAACTACAATAAAATTAAAACTTCAGTTACAGTCTCACTAGTCCCATTCCAGAGACTCAACAGCCACATGTGGTCACCACAGGGGACAGCGCAGCTCCAGTAGACTTACTACATCACTTACTTCATCACAACTTCGTTTTATCAGCACAGACTAAATCACAGGATGTTGTGCCTTTATCTCCTGGGACAGGCATTTTCTAGTCCCTTTATCTAAAACAGTAGCTGTCATTTTCCCTACCCTCATGACCAAGTGATAAGTTACTTCCAATCTACTTGACGATTTGCTCCTCTAGGTCTAGAACACAAGCACCATGAGAGCTGAGGGTTGGTCTACTGTGTGCACAGCTCTACCTCCAGTGTCCAGGCAGCAAGAAACTACTGTCAATATAGCAACTGCAGAAAACCAGAACCGAGTGTTTTAAATGTTGCAAAATTATTTAACCTGTATATTGTACTTACATGACCTGTAGAAAAAAGAATGATTAGAAACTGGTTGTGACAAGTATTCTTCTTCCATATTGTTCAAGTAATTGCAAAATAATTCAAATTATGACATCTGTATTATCAATCAACCAAGGAACTATCTTAACCATTCACAGGGTCTAAAAGATCATGTGAACCTTAGTTTACCATACCTCTAATACATAAATTAAGCTCATTCTTCATAAAATATAAGCACATTATATTGCAAGGCAGAAATTAAGAATCTGAATACATATTTTCTATACCGTACTTCCCACTCCCTAAACTGGGAGCATGTCATTTTTCCAAAAACTTCTAATCTTCCTCTTACTAATATTTCAAAAGATTTAATGCCTCAAAATAAAGATAAATGTAGCCTAATACAGAGCTAAGAAACAAAAAACATCTTAATTTTCCTAATTAATTGTAATGCATAAATCTAAATAGCAACAGATTAAGCATAAATCTAAAATTTTTATGGCTGCCTAGTATGATAATAATGGGGTTGTTAAATATGGGGAAGGAGTATAGGAAAATCATAATCTGAATCAGAAAACTTAAGTAACGTATAGACTGGGAAGCAAAGGAGAAACTCGACAGTTTCCTTTTTCAAAATTTATCATATTTTTCTGCATTCACTGTAGTGTCCAAATATTACTACAGGAATTAAAATAATAATTTGATTGAAGAAAATCAATAATAAATAACTGAACAGAAAAAACAAATGTATCAAGAAATCTATCCACATACATTTTTTTTTAGAAGATAGATGAAACCAAGTTTTACTCTCATTAGCCTGCACAGAATTCCAGTTGGAAAATATGTTAGTAAGCCACCTTGGAGTAGAAGCCATGTCTCTTAAGACCTGGGCTTCCAAAGAACAAGAAAACTGACACCTTAAAAAAAAAGAAAAAAAAAAAAAACTGAGGGAGGGGTGGGTTAAAAGATAAAAGGGTAGATGAGATGACGTCCTTGATCACAGGTTATGTGCCCTCCCAGAGCCAAATCCATTTCTAGTTTACAAGAACCACAAAATGCTTGGTCAAAGTAGATATCTTGGGAAAACTGAGAGGACACTATGCTAGGGTAGTGTTTGGGAAGCAGAACAGAGAGGTGCCCAGGTGACATCTGGATTACAATCAGAACCAAGTCTCTATACTTGTTTCCTATACATAGACGTTCTTAGCAGACGTACATCACAATGTTCTAGAAACTACTCTCTGAGGTTTTAGAAGGCTGCAAACCAGGTGATTGTTTCTTTACACTAATATAGTCACAATAGTTTGGAAACTATTGTCAACATAACAACTACGTGCTCTCCTTATGGACCAATTTAATTATTTTAATGTACTGCGTAATTTTGAATAGACTCTCAATTATACATATGTAGCATAAATCTTTATAAGGTCTCAAAAGACAGACTACAACTTTTTATCATAAAATTGCTTAACAATTCCTTTGTATCAAACTCCTCGGTGGGCATTACTTTCTAAAGTGACTAACGAAAATTGAAGCTGCAAAGAAAACGCAATTACATTTAATAAATGTACTCATGTTCTTAGAAAATACATTTATCAAATCTTTAACTTCAATCTAGAAGAGCAAAACACTAGCTCACACAAAAGGTCAGGCCGTTACTTTAATTCATCAAAATGGTATCATTCTGTTCATATTGGTAAGCAAAGACCAGGACAGTTTTCTAGCACCTTCACCTGTCAGGCATAAACATGTTCCAATATATTGATACAAAACCAGATTATTACATTGTTTCATTTCTCAAAGCATGTTCCAATATACTGATACAAAAACAGATTATTACATTGTTTCATTTCTCATAGGGGTATAGACAGTTGAAAATCAGTTAAGTGAAAAACCTCTACAAAATTTTCAAAATGTACTTGTCTATATTTCCTCCTCACTTGAATTAACTAGTCTTGCAAAAACAACAAAATCCTAGTCCAAAAAAGCAAAATAAATACAAATTATGTATAAGATTTAGCACTCAATAGCCATGACATTGCCTAGTCAAAAATAACAGACTTTTTGCAGTACTTGTCAATTGGCAGTAACTGGAAAAGTTTGGGAGTGTTTTGGATTGTCTCCGTGATTGGCCAGGGATCCTAAAGATACCATGTACCAGGTCATCAAAAAAAAAAATCAACCAACCAAAAATGTTACAGTGTCTCTTTTAAGTAACACTTTAAAACAGAGGTTCTCAAAGTGGGGTCCCCAAACCCAACATCAGTATCACCCTGGAACTTGTTAGAAATGCATGTTTAGCCCCACCTGAGACCTGATGAATCACAAACTCTGGGGTAGGGCCCAGAAATCTGTTTTAATGAGGCCTCCAGGTGATTCTAACGCACACTGAAGTGTGAGAACTACCGATTTAGAGGGATGTTCACAGCTGCTGTCCTTTAATTTACAGCAGGGGTTTTGTTTTTCCACTCTTCTATCTCAGCCCTGGGAAAAGGGCCCAGTATATAACAGGACCCCTCAATACATACTGGTACAATGGATATAGTGAAATTCTGAATGACGTGACTTTCGCATAAATTCTGTATGACTGAGAAAAGTATCATTTTGCAGAAAATCACTCCAATTATTATGTTCACTTTACTACACTGTTGGCTCCATAATTATCCTAATGTTTAAAATATTCTCACCAAGTCCACGAACATGTAAATTTTCTAACCAACTCAAAGAATGAACATTATTGAGAACAAGTTACTACTCACCTACAACACTGAAAAGGTCAAAAATTATTAAAAGAGAATCACTATGTGTGCGATTGTTTACTTCTTCTCACTACATAAAAACATCAGGCAACATCTGTAAATCTAAGCAACATCTCACTTTTGATAAGGATTTACATTATCTAATAATCTGAAAACATCATGAAGAAAACATAATTACAATTATTCTGGCAAAATGTACAATAAAACGTCTTCTCTATTTTAATGTAGGAGATAATATGAATAATTTGCACAAAATAAATTATTTAAATACAAAAATCAAAATGTAGGTAACTCATAGGCCAAACGTGGCAAAGTTAATAGTGACAGGATAATATTTACATAGTTCTTCTAAAACCCAAAAACATACACAAAAATTCATTCACATCACAAGTCTGGTTGCTTGACATTTTGCATAAAAGAAAAGAGAACTAGGAATATGTCTTAGAGATCCAGTCAAAGATATAATATAAAACACAATGGATTACTGTGGCTACTTATTTAAGTTTCTGATACTACCTCATACACACATATTGTTTACCTTAACTTGAGATGTATAATATACAATAAAAACGTGAAGTTGATTCTCTAATGACAATTTCAGAGCTTAAAACAAATTTTAGATATAAATATTAATTCCCAAGTCTTCAGCACCACCACCAAGGCACTTACAGAGAGCCTTTCAGAAATACATGGTCCACTTACATTACTACTGATGCAATGCAGGACCCTTGTGTTTAATGAATAACTAAAACCATTTCTTAAAAATTGAAAAGAAAAAAATCATGTATTCAAACTAAGTAAGTACACTTCTTAATTCTACCTAATCCTAATTCAAATCTTAATTTTGAGACAGAAGTACCCCACATGAAATTTGGGTGATGATATTCTATGAAAGAGAAGTGAAATTTTATTTACATGTACAAGCAGAATATTATCTCTTTTAGAATTCATTTCTTTAATTCAGAAAGACAAATAGTAATTCTAACTTAAGATGTTTAAGGAAACAAAGATGGTTCGAGCCATAAAACAATATACTGGAAAAAAAATTTTAATGTGTATTATGAATTCTGGCTAAACTACTTTAAGAAATGCAGTATCCTCCATCTAGAAAATACAGGCTTCTCTTACTGAAAAAGAAAACAAAGTAACATAAAACAAGGAAAATACATAATGCTAATTTCACCAAGTAAACAAAAATATAAATAAATGAATAATAAGTTTCAACCAAAAGGAACCCTGAGAGACATTTATAATCTAAACACAGTTTTATAGAAAAAGACAGAAAATCAAATAATATTCTCAAGCTCTGGTTGAGTCTTTAAATATTCAGTCTTATTAAGATTCAAACTTTAATCACTAATATTATTATTCAATAGTTGACAAAACAAGAAAATTTCAAAACGTTTTTCCTACTTGGAAAATAGTGCTTTTGACAAAAAATAAAAGCTAATACAATATATAATGTATAAATCCATATATTAAAGATCAGATACTATAAAAAAATTTATCAAATAATAGAAAAATAATGAAATTCTATTTCCCCAGAATGACATTCTATAAATTACTTGACCACATTCAACTGGGAAACTGTATGATACTTCATTTTACACAACCAGAAAAAAAATACATGTAAACTCGAGCACACTAAAATTGTTTCCTATTTTTCAAAAATTTAATAATGAAGGGTGCTAGAAAGGAAATAATGCTCTCATAAAATATGAAATTATTCTCTATTTAATCATGATTTGTTTATGATGAAATAAACCCATACTGAGCTATACAACTTAAGAGACTTGCTACTTACTTTGAAGTAGTTTGCCCCCTCCACCAAAAATAAGTCCATGTCTACGAACATCTAACTATGAGGTAAACACAGAAAAACATTTACAACTGTTGAATCTAGGAGTTAGGTATGTGGGTGTTCACATCTTATACTTGAAAATAAGAAGTGTGACTTTTTAAATCATTGCTACCCTCTCAAATTTCAGAATTATATTTTAACATACTATTAGATATTGTAACAAAACTCTTAGCACACACAAAACACTTACATACCACACCACTCTACAGGAAATTGCCTCTATTTTTGCAAAATAATGTGTCCATTTTATTACCGACTAGTCTCATTTGACACTAACTTTCAAATCTTTTGAAGGTTTAACTATACATTCGATCACATTCTTTCACAAAACATTTCCTTTCAATCACACATTTATGTTCCTTTTCTCACTCGGAATCTAGATTGTAATTATCAACCTAACTTCCATTTATTAATTCATGACTATTAATCATTCACACTGATATTAAGCAATTATTATACATTTTACATATAAACACCAAGTACTGAAATATTCAACAAGTAGGTTTCTGAATAAAATGTAAAGGTATAATTTCAAATAGTATTTGAGAAAGATCCAATGTTTCAGATACTGTCCTTGTTGATAATTTCTATTTCTATTAAATAGCAATTCCAGCTGAAACAGATATTTTTTCCCTAGTACTACTGATATTATAGGGTTAAAAACAAATATTTAATCTCTTCTATTGAATGTTCAGCACTGATTTTAAACAGAAAAGTCGAAAAACTGAAGGAATAACAAATTGAGCATTATGAAATATGAGTGAACAAATTCCTTAAAAACTAGATCTGTCAAGAAAATCAATGCATTTATTTTCAAAATAAACAAAAATGGGGAAATTCTGACAAAATACACTGCTAAAATAAAACAATTAGGAAAATGGGTGTTCCTTTATTTTAGGCATATTCATTACATATTAACAGCAAATAAAACCTAAATCCTACAGACTTGAAACTCGGTGTTTTGAATCATGACACAAAAGGAAACTCATTATCGTGGCATTATAATACTAAAACTGTTTCATGTTACCTTCTTATAGAAAGAATTATAGTAACAGATGACAAATTCACATTTATTTAGAAAAGCTAATACTATTCTTTATTTTTGATTTTTACCACCTGTTGGCAAATGACATTCAAGAATCTTCCTTAGTCTACTAATCCACACGAAAAATTTCTGGAAGAACCAGCCACAAAGTTGTTTCACTATACAAAACACTAAAATATAAGCAACTAGGAGTTCGCAGATGCTCCACTTGGCTGTCACTCAGAAGCTGACCGCTCCCAGGGTAAACTTGGTAAGTACTGGAACAAGGATTTTCTTGATGCAGGGGAAAAGCTGTGCAGAACTCTGTTCTTGGAGCCAGAGTTGAGCTGGACACTAGAATGTTCAGGAGATTAGGACATCTCTTTGTGCACTGGCTTTCCACTGTTCTTGAAATGAATCTTACAGAAGTTCACAGCCTTGGCCAAAGACAGCTTGGTATTAACATCAAAAGGTAACCCAATCTGAATTCAGCTTTGAGGCAAATTATAATGCTAAACATCACCTAAGGATTATATGAATAAAAAATACAGATGATGGGAAAGGTATATTTAGGTGCAATAGATATCACTTAAAAATTAAAGCTAACGTTAAAACTCTCCACACTGCAATTACTGTCACAAATTAAAACAAATCCCACCCCCTGCCAACTCAGACTCATGGAAAATGTGATGGGAAAGTCTCTGACTATTACTTTACAATCTCCAAATCATGTTTTCAAAGATTGGCCAAACATGAAAGCCAGTGAATACTGCAAATTTTAGAAAATAATTCCATCCATACTGTTGTGTCTAAAAAACAAAACATGAAATATTACATAAGAAAAATTTAATTGGTACAAAAGAATGCATCTCAATTATCCTTTACAGCCAGCTGCTTTTATGCAAGATTTTAGATAATCAACCAAATTTCTTTCTTTCCAAAGTATGCTTTCCAGCAAAAACAGAAACCATGCAAAAATGAGGTTAATATTTACATACTTTTCATTTAAAAATAACACACTGTTCTTCAGAACAGTGCTAAAAGCATGATCTAGTAACACAGTGACACGTTACATGAGAAACAACTGCTGCATGATCAACGGTTGATGCATTACATTTGTGGTTGAAGTTAAATACGGTTCCTTAAAGGTAACTGAAAATTAAACACGCCCAACATACAAAATTTTAAATACACCAAGGACTTTGTTTTGGAATAAAAATTATGTGATAAAATCAGTTTCTCCCTAGCATTAAAAATCAAATTTCAAAATATATATTTGATAATAGAGGGATCTAATCTGATTCCAACAACCCTAGCCATTCTCAAGTTAATTCTCTGCTTTTTTAAAATCAACACTTGAACCGCATTCCTTGAAGACAAACACAGCTAGCCTGTCAGACAGGTTTTACTGGAGAGAATTACCAAACTATACGAAAATATTTACAACACTGCAGAGTCAAGCCATCTTTAAAACTTCTAGAAACCAGTATTCTCAAGAAATGCCTAAATTCTTCTAAATCACACAGCAAATCCTCACTTAACATCCAACCTAACAGTATTGTTTGATTTTAAAAAAAATTTAAAGGATAAGATCTAGATATTGACCAAATAAATAATGGCAGATAAGATGAAAAATAGATACTTTATAAGCAAAAGAGATTTGCCTTCAAACAGTTTGTTTTCAAGATTCAAAAGATTTATTTGGAAAAATCAGCACAGGACAAAGATATCCTTCATATTCCTTCTCAGAATACTTGAATATTCAGCATCTATATGAAATGCAGACATCAACTCTGATTTCACAGAACATCGAAGGTTTATACAAATGTGAACTCCCATTCCCACTCCCCCCCAAAGTACCGCTCTATCTACCCCTTGACATTGGCTTTTACTAAGCTTCTCTCTTCAGTGCTACTTGCAAACTAAAACGCAGAAAATCATTTTCATTTTTCAATGGCTGAGATTACTTAAAGCAACCAAAGTACTACTGTTAAACAATCTTAGTAGAACTATAAGAGAATACCACTAATAACGTTTTGAAATTATCCAAAATGATTTCTTTATTGAAATTAACTACATAGATTTCACAGTACTATGGCATACTTATTTTAGCTCAAGTCACAAACACATTTAAACATTCACAACGATGAGCATCATTACCATTCTAATCTACAAAGCTTATGAATAAAGAAAAATACAAAAACCTCAAGTTTTACAAAAGAAAAAACTTTAAAGTCTACATACATTAACAATAAAATCATTTCTTCCAGGTAACAGGTGAAAGTGTAAGAGCATACCACTGAATTGTTTTTCTCTAACTAGCCAGGAATGGAAGAACGTTTAATATCTACGACGCTTATTGGGGCCTTCAAAGTTGCCTCCTTGGCTTCCTCTACCAAAACCACCAGGACCACCACTGACAGGACCTACACCGCTCATTGGTGCTTGAGGGGTTTCAGAACCTGCTCTACTACCCATAGGTGATCCCATCTGAGATGGTGGTCCTTGCGGAAATCTATCATTATGCTATAATACCACATAATATATATGAAGTCCATTTGGAACACGCCAAATATAAGTGACAAGAAAAATTGGCAAAATCCCAAGTGGTGGTGTCATGAAGTTCAGCAGAAAGTCCAGCAGAATCAGGATCACACATAGAAGGAAGAAAGGAGCAATTTAATTAGTTACTATGTTTAAAAAAAAAAGCATGTGAAGAGTTACATATTGCTAATGCTATACCCCAATTTCATGAAGAAAAGAACTGATTTTATGAAGTAAATGACATCTTAAACCTAATCACTATTATAATACTGTTCTGATCTCTTATTAAAAAGCTTATATTGCATGTAACTGTGCTGTGTAATAAAAATGCTTTTAAAAAATCAGAGAGAAACTGGGGAGCAGATCACATTTTTTGAAAAAGTAAATATTCTAAAAAATTTCAACAGCAATGCCTTTAACATATCAAGTACTAGTACAAACACACACAGAGTTATAATTTCAATATGAAAACTTTTGAAGTGCTTTTCTGGAAAAACTATTATTGAGAAAATAGTTTAGTTTTAAAAATTGACTATTAACATGGACTACTAACAGCACTATTAAATATCTGAGTCATGTATTTTGAGAAACTTCACAATAATAACTACATACATTAATCTCAAAGGCTGAACAGAAGCCCCTACATGCAGTAGTAAAATGTCAGTGTGACAAAGACCAAGGGTGATATATAAATGAAGTTTACAAGTCCAGAGGGCAGGGTGGAAAAATGGGCCAGTTAATATTACTTCTAAGTTACTACTGAAGATTATATGCTACACCAAAACTTAACCAAAGTAGTACAAGCTTTTACTAGCTTTCAATTATTTTACTATAAAATAAAGCCTCCATTGAAGGAAACAAGTACACTAATTATGTTATGCACCATCTGGTCATAGTGGATATTATAGCACTGCCTGTTTTTCTCCCTGTACATACACTCATTTAAAAAACAATCTGCTGGCAAATGCAACTTTTCAAAATTCTTAAAGATTGCATTTTAAGTAAATAAATTTAAAAATGATCAAGCATTGCATCCATCAATTCTAAGATGCACATTCTCTTTTAACATCTCTGAGATCAGGATGGATTTATAGCTGATGGCATGTCTGAGTCTAATTGGCAGTGTTTCGTCTTTCTGAGCAGCAATGGTGCCTTAAGATTTGTTGTGGTAGTTCCAAAACTAAACTGCCTTTTCAAAATATACAATCAACCAACTTTCCTTTTCTAAATGTTATTTACAACAACCATTAACAAAAACCAAATGAGAAGATCTTTTGCCAATATAAAGCCTCATTTAGACAGTGACAGACTTTAAGGGAAATGAAAAAAGGTTATCAGTCTTGCTGATATTCAAATATAATAATTACAACTGAAAAACGTTCTTATAATATTTACCCCCACAAAGATATCTTCACACTCTCAAACCAAAACAAAGAATTGTCTACATTTAGTAGCAAATGTAATTAGTAATTCTATAATAAGAATGCAACCTTGTAAATTTAAAATATATTTTAAAACTTTAATGTAAATTATTTTACGGTTAAAACAAATTCTCTGAAATGAATCCTAAGTTATCTTTTTACTAAAAACTGTTTTCACACATATTGGCGTTTTGCCCCCCACCAAAGGCAAGGAGTCCACACAGGGAAAAGAACACAATCATAAAATACTTGACTCTTACACTGAATGCCGGTAAGAGGTGGAAACAAATTAAAAGCAACTATAATTAACATATGTATTCACTATATACTTATGTACAAAAGCATGCCATAGATGGTAACCCTAACTCTTGGGATACTTAAAAATTGCCTCTAATAAATCAACATATAACAACTTCACAAAATTATTTTTTCTTCATTGGCTATTGATCTTTACTGCCAAAACAAATGATGCCAAATTATGTTAAGTGTGAAGTTACCTTTGGGGTAGAAGTATATATTATTGAATATAATCAAGATAATGTTTATGATACATTACCACTGCTCCATTATCTGGCATCATTGGAGTTCCCATATTTGCAGCTCCTTCTGGTCCCATGGCAGGACCAGGACCCATTGGTGGGCCAGGTATAGTTCCTCTGTTGTTCATATTCATACCCATCATTGGAGGAGGACCTTGGTTACCAGCAGGTGCTGGGCTAAACGCATCTATGCAAAACAATCTATACTTAGAGCTGTCCTATCTTAGTTTAGTAAACATCAAAAATTTAACAATACTTATGCAATCTACACAGCAAGACTATTATCAAAATCATTTTCCTTCCTTGAGAATGAGACACTCATATCTACTCTATAAGAAAGCATTACCTATGCTATAGAATTTTCATCCCCAAAACAAAAGTGCATAAAACAAATGAGAGAGCTATCAGTTATTTTAGGACATTTGAGACTGCAAAAGCTTGAAAGTTTTTTAAAAATCAGTACTATTTGCTGTAGTCTGCTACTTGACCAAATATTCCCTTACATGGTGACCATACTCTACCAGTTCAAATTAGCACTTAGGAACCCACTTAATTTTCTTAAAGTCATGACTAAAAATATTACCATGTAAACTGCATCAAGATGTAAGAGGAGAAACCATTTCCTCCAATATATATATATATAAAGTTCACTGTAACTAACCTCTCGACTTTAGTATGGTTACTTACTGAACATCTCCCAAATTATAGGATGTACTGTTTTTTAACTTAATGTAGAAATATGTAATCTAAACCAAAAAAAACTGAAATGACTCATCATGACAAAACTTAAAAAGCAAAGGCTACCAAATACAGATAAAATATTAATACAGCTATTTGAATTTTTTCAACATGCTGAAATTCCGGAAATAGGAACAATCAGATATACTTCAAAAATTTTCAGCAAATTTTTTATCCACCTGTGTCATGTTAATTGCAATGGCGTTTGAGCTGTTAATATTACATTTACAATGGCCTCAAACACAACATTTTAAGGTATCTTTGAATTTTATCCTTTTTCAAGTACTCATACTTGTTTATCATTAAAAATTCATAAAAAAGACTGAATCCAACTTAAGAATTTTATTCTAGTATTTCACTATGTAGGTCAATTTTACAACACTCAGAAAATTTCAAAAAACACATTGTAACAGGAGTTGGAGTTTTCATTCTACCTCACGTTATCTAACGCAGCTGGAACTCTATATATGGCTGAGTCCACAGAGCAGCTGCAAGGGAAAGTCTTACTCCCTACTATCCCTGGCAACATTGCTCTGTCTGAACCCAATCCCCAAGAACCTAGCAAATTCACAGGGAAGGAATTATTTCCACAATCCCAAATGTTCTTGCTGACAGATCTACACTTTAACTATCCAACAATATTTCTATTCTCTTAGCACAGCTATAAATAAAAATTTTTACGAGACTTCCACATCATCTCCCACAATGGACGTGAGGAAGGTTGGAGACAGTATGTAAGAGGAATCTTACCTCAACTTTCCCGAAAAAGAACAGACCAAGGATTAGGCATTTTTTTCTCTTTCTAATGGAACATAATTGTAACACCTGACTTGTGAGGTTCAAATATAACTATACAACTATGGGTATAAAAAATCGAAAATAATATTTCCAACTATCAGTAGTTGAAGCAGAGTCTTATTTTTAGTAATTACATCTTCCACCACACAGCTATACTTAAACTAAATTTAAAGATCTAAGAAACGTTAGAATTATCTAGACGCCTGAAAAGCAGTTTTATAATCTATGTTTCAATTGGTAATACAACAGAAAATCTGCTGCCACATGCCATCAGTGAAACTTGATAGGATATGATAATTTACTGACTTAGCAATATTTCACTGCATGATAATGACTCATAACTCCAGTAAACCATTAAGATAAAGTCTCACACTGAATAAAACGTAAAGAGGACAAAATTAAACGGACTGGACCTGAGGGGAGTTGAGTTAGTGCTCAAATGTAAATATGGTCCTCTGGTGAATAAAATGCCATAAAAAACTTTAATTCTCTTAAATTCCTAACTAAATAAGAAATCTAAAGGCATACTCTCATATTTCTTCTCATAAAGTTGCTAATCAAGCAATCAGAATGTTTTCAGGGTCTCTGCAACATCAGAAATGTTTCAAGTTTGGTTCTGATGTTAATGACACTCTAATAATTACAATCCATAATAAACTCACACTTATAATCTTTAAAACCATGCAGATTATATTATATACCATCACACAATTTACTTTGAAAAAGACATAAATACTGAACTACTTGTACATTATTATATACTCAACTGTGCGTGCTTCATAATTTAGAACTTCTTGTGTACTCTTTGTTTACTAATTACTTCATGTATCCATTGTACTAACTTCATAATTAATTTCTTTAAGGGTAAGGACCATGTTTCATGCTTCCTTTGCATACATACCAAAGATGCTCAGTAACCACTTATTGGTAAATAAGAAAAGTGATCAAGCAAACAGCAATAAAGATTTTAGATGATCTGACTGGCAGTGGCAAAGAAACTGGCATGAGAGGCAGGGACGAAAAAGGCTGATTGTGGAAAATGTTCATTCCACATATTAGATGCTTTAAGATTTTTTTATTCCATACATTATACACTCTAAGTACAATGTGGACTTTTTAGTGGATGTCCATGTTATGCATACTGGAATGTTAAGGTAATCTTTACAACAGTATGTACATTTGAGTTATGTAAAGATTTTAACCTCATGACAGCTTCTGTGGGACAATGTGAAATGAATATATAAAATTTAATTATTTATCTAATTTTTAAATGTATGACATTTCAAATTTAATGAGACCTATGAAAACATCCCACACTTATTTTTCCCTCAGCTTGTTTATTGTTTCCGAGAAAACCTGGTTATACAGCCAATCAACATTAAAGATGCTAATATAGGCACTTTCTTAAAAACTACATCAACTCTAAAGATATGCATTAGCCTAAATGTGCAAGACATCGCATTTCCCTAACAAGTCATAGATGTTTCCAAACAGTGCACTTCTGTGCACAATACGGTAGGTTAGGGTAAAGTAAGTTAAACATTCAGTAAAACGATTAAAAATAGCTTCATAGTTACACAAAAGGTTACCTTAAAATAGAAATTTATAAAATACTCTCAGAAAGTTTAAAAACACTACAATTCAGAAACTATCAAAATTTCAAGGTAAAAAAGCCAATCTGAAGGCAGAAAATTTGATTTAAAAAAATGCAACAATATAGCTGTATTACACCATGCAGTGACTAAACAAGTTTCTGGATGTATCAAAACCTGGTTACGGGTTTCTTTCATTAAATCTGTTAATACATAATACATCCTTTAGCCTTCAAACAAACAAAATGAAAATGTTCTTTCTAGGCATGTATTTTTTGTACTTGTGGTTTTTTTTTTTTTTTTTTCAATTTAATAAGTGCAAGAGATTTCATCATTACAAATGTTGGTTCCAAATTTCAGTTTGTTACTGATATGTAGATACCACAAACAGCATGTACAGTTCCCAAAGAGTTACAAGTTAAGTTACAGAAGCCTTTTGCTTCAAATCCCTACCTCCCATGTTTATTGCTCCACGGGGACCCATATCACCCATTCTCATTTCCTGTTCTCTCTGTAAGTAAACATAGTTGTCACAGTCAACCTATCGATCTTATGACTTTACATTTCCCATCTAAAATCAAAAAGAAAAGAATAAATTGGGACATCACTTTCCATTAAAATATTTAAATTTTCCAACATCATTTACTTAATAAGAACACTGAAAAGAAACAAGTCTCCCAAGGCTTAATATACCATAAGTGCTTAGAGCACCCAGTTTATACTGCTAGATTATCAATAAGTCAGATCATATAAAAACTACCACAGAATATTTTTAGTGTTTTTATGCCAAAAGATCAAAGACATGTGCCCAGATTCCAAGAAAGGAAAAATCAAGTAAGAACCACCAGGGCCAATTTTTTCTTTCTCCCAGGTCACTAAACTCTTAAAACAGAAACGACTGTTAACTACTTTTATATTCAAAATACAACACAAACAGCTCTGGGGCACTAAGCTAAAAATAAAATTAGAGATGATTTTCATTTGTGAAATACTGTAATTCATTTTTGCATTTTTATTTAAGTACTCAAAGCATTATTTCACCCAGGACCTACAGACATACCATAGAAGTCTCCACTACACTCAAGCAATTATTGAAAGCTTGACATAACATTGCTTCCTTTATTTGCACAAGGGTTTTACTTAGAAATCTAAATAAAGGTGTTATTACACAGTTGGCAAGTTCTGAAACAAAATGCTCTTGAGGTTAACTACGACACAGAAGGTCATACAAACGTACAAAAGGTTGTAAACTTCAGTAGAGAAACTGCTTCCTAAAAACTCTTCATTTACTAACAATAATTATATAAAATTAACTTCAATGAAATCACTAGGTGAAATTATTCAACATAATATACGATTGAAATTTGCACTATTATTTGATGATCTTTTCCAATAGCAGACAAGTGTTAACTGTAGCAATCATAAAAAACACTGAGACAAAAGTAGCAATGTCTAAATCTAAAGACAGCATAATTTTTCTACTTTTAAAAGTAACTTTATGAAAACATGTTTGAAATTTTTGTATGAATAATGCAAAATACTGGTGAAAAGCACCTATAAAGCTAGAAATAAAGGAAATAAAAGCCCATGACGGATAAATGCCACTTAGCAGTACATCCACTGCCCATCTAATCTAACAGAGATGCCTCAAAAGGTAGTGTTTAATGAAGCTATAGTACAAGAAAAACACCACTGACGTGGTGTCATGAAGAAATATTTTGTCACGTTATTTAGAAAATTTAAATGCCAAATCTTTCTCAAAGCTATTTTCTAACTTTCCTGAAAATAAGTATGTCTCTTTTCATAAAACTTTTGACTATTTTAATAGATACTATTACTGACCATCAAAAAAGCTAGACTATTTTATAAAACTGACTACTAAGCCACGTAATTTTCCAATTATATGGAAACTACTACTTTATAATCACACAATACTATTATCAATAAATCAAACCAAGTGTCATTTCCTCATCACTAGAACCTACTGATAAAGTGTAGACTGCTTCAGCATACCCAAAATCTTCCAGGTATTATTTATGTATGGCAGATACTTACTGAAAAGCTGGTTGCATTCCAGCACTACAGAGTAAAATATATGGATTTTTATAATCATGACATTTTAGAGGACAAGGGTTTAACTTATATTTTTACTCTGGGATTTGCATTAACTATGAAAGATTAGGAACGCAATATCTAACCACTATCAGAGGTAAGTATTATAGTCTCACTGTCTGAGCCTTCAATTTTCAAATCCCCCCTTACATATGCCACCACCCTAACTAGATGCCTATAATTGATTGGTGGGAGCAAGGGGGAGACACAACCTTTTTTATTGTCACTTTATAATTTCAGCTTTACCTATCCTTTTCTGAAATAACAATGTTTAGCTTTATTATTCACAAAGTTAAGTACTTTCTGAAAATTATTTGTATATTACTCTATTATTCCATTTTCCTCATGAACAAACTTTTGTGGAAAACATATTAACATACTGAAGAGATCTATGGTTTTAAGTCAACTACTCAGCAGTGGCCATAACATTCTCTTTCTGATGCTCTACTATAAACTAGTTCCAGTTCTAAATTATCTTCTCTAAATGAGAGAATCAGAATGTCTTACAGTAATCCTTGCTAATGTAGCAAATCACAATGTTAAAATACCAACCGTTACATACAGTCATGTATACATGACATTTCGATCCACAGCAGACCACATACACAATGGCAGTCTCATAAAATTAGTACCATACAGCCTAGGTGTGTAGTAAGCTACACTATCTAGGTTTGTGTAGGTACACTCTATGATGTTTGCACAATGGTGAAATTGGCTAACGACACATTTCTCAGAACATAACCCTGTTGTTAAGCAACGCATGACTGTATAACAGCATTTTTCACTAAATATACATATACTCAATTTTAGTAATACTGACATTTCCTCAAAGAAAATTATTGAGTACTATTTTATACAGCTTCACTCATAAGATTAACAAAAAGAGATCATTTTTAAATTATTTTAGAAGGAGAAAAATAAGTTCTCAGCTTCCTAGTCATGTCTTAAGATTACAGTTACTTTCTACAAACCCACTGCTACAGAGTTCTAGTAATATGCAAGAGGCAGAGATTACTTTTAAGGGTAGGGTTATCAATGGAAATTAAGACAGTACTTCTCATTGTAACTTGACGTATCAAATATCAATAAGGAGAACCACTTGAAGTTCACTATAACTGTGTACCTACCCAAAAAGCAATACATAAGACCCTCACTTCTCCTATGAATTATTCTAATATGTTTTAAGTAATATGTGTGATATTTTTACAATACGAATTTTAATGATGCTTTATTACCTTAGTTGTGGTTTAACACAACTTACATGTAAACAAAATCTCAAAAGATTGTGGTGCAATAAAATGATAAAGCTATGATGGAAACTCAGTTTTAATTAATTCAATTAATCTTCATAGCAACCCTATGAAATAGATCTCCTGTTACCTTATTGTAGAGATTATAAAACTGAGGCACAGAGCTGTTAAATAACTTACTCAAGGTCATACATTATAGTAAGCGGTTGAGCTGACCTACAAAATTCAGCCAAAATAGTTTATAAAATTTTCACCTTCACCAGGCACTTCATTTTTCAAGAATTCCAACATAGATTTAGAAAAGGCAAGACTTTAAATTTCTTCTTACAATGTTTATAAGAAGGTGTGCCTTTCCATTAAAAGAATTATGCATATGTATTCCTGAAAGCTTGTCACTTCAGCATGCTTAAATTCACAGCTGATGACCAAAAAGGCAAGCAAAGGACGACTGGTGTCCAGAATCACATATCAAAGCAGGATTCCACTAAACAGCAGTTCTCAAAGTGTGGCTCACGGCATACTAACAGTCCCCAAGACCCTTTAAGGAAGTGTACAAATTCAAAACTATTTCACGTCTTATTAAAACTAGAACATAATTAAAATAATATCATCGAATTGGGCTTTTCACTGTACTGACACTTGCATGGATGGTGCAAAAGCAATGGTGAGCAAAAACCCTAGTGTTTTAGGGGCCGGCCTGGTGAGGCAGCGGTTAAGTTCACGCACTCCACTTCAGTGGCCTGGTGTTCACAGGTTCAGGTCCAGATCCCACGCAGGGATGTACGTACCGCTTAGTCAAGCCATGCTGTGGCGATGGGCACGGATGTCAGCCCAGGGCCAGTCTTCCTCTCACACACCAAAAAACAAAACAAAAAACCCTGGTGTTTGAGCACAAGTCAAGACACTTGCATTCAATTTTTACTAGTAATCACTGTATTCTTTACATGCATACAATTGCAGTTAGAGAATTTCAATTATGAATACCTGGATGAAGCAGTAAAATTATTAATTATATTAAATCACTATCCTTGGCTACATGTCTTTTTAATATTCTATACAACAAAACAGGATATACACATAAAGCACTTCTGCTGCATTCTGAAGTAGGATGGTTATTTCAAGAAAAACCAGTCCTGTGATTGGGCTGCAAGCTAAATCAAACACTTTATACTTGGAACAAGATTTTTACTTGACACAGCATTTGACAGACATATTATGGTTACTGACTTATGTATTTGGCAGACATTTTCTAACGAGATCAGTGATTGATATTAAGAAATGTGATTTGTTTTTAATTTTGTATAATAAAATACATTAAAATTTGGAAGATTTGCAGAACTCACTAGATCCATATTTTTCTAACGTTTGGTACATGACATTACAAAATCATGCATGAGTAAAAGATCCATTCAAGGTAGACCAATGGAGTGCAATGCAAAAGAGCCCTTTTAAGAAATTACTGCTTGTCAAGTTTAACTGCAGTGTCAAATAAGAATATCCACAATTATCTGAAAAGGTTAAAATATACTTGTCTCCATTTACTAATTATCCATGTGAAGCCAGATTTTCTTCATGTACTTTAACCAAAAGAGCATTCTGCAATAGATGGAACGCAAAAGCAAACATGGGAAGCCAATCGTTTTCTATAAAGCCAAACATTAAACAAATTTACAAAACAGTAAAACAATATCACTCTTCCCACTAAACTCGAACATTAAAGAGATTTGCAAAAAATGTAAAATAAGGCCGTTCCTCCCACTATCAACCTATTTTCTTTCAAATTTCTCTTTTAATTCCTAATGTGGTAAACACATCAACCTAAACAAAAGCTCTTTGGGGTCTTCAATAAATTTTAATAGTGTAAAAGGATTTCAAAACAATCAAGTCTGAGAACTGTTTTTAAATTGCAGTCAATATTCATTCATGAAAATATAAAGTAGCAGAAAATTGGCACTAACGTCAATTAACTAAACCAGTATACCCCAAAGTGCAGAACTTGACGTTATTTTAGGTAGAATATGAATTTTTTTCTTTTAATACTTAATATTTAGAATATCAATCTGTGATTTTAAAGATATCATAGTTTATTTTTTTTAGGTAACCTAATTTAAAGGAATCACATGGTACAAAGATAAGGCTATAACAAAGTATAAGATGAATGCCTACAGTTTAGGAAACAGTGAACTAAATAAATACTAACAACATAATATCAACCGGAACAACATTTTGCAATCAACGACAAGATATGTTCATCTAACACTTTGATCAATCTAAATGTTTGTCTGAGTGAACACAGTCTTAACAGCGGTAATCATCATTCTTCTTTAATCTGTAAGGACGTCTCACGTAGGTCTCTAAAGAAGCTTCTAAGGATTGTCTAGGAATCACCAGGCGCCATTTACGTTCCACATCTTAATAAAGAAAATGCTAAAAATGTTGATGTAGAAATACTGATATAAAAATTTAAATCCAGTAAAGGAAATATAATTCTAGAGAAATGTGTTAAGTTCTAGCAAGTAACAAAATTCAACCTTTTTATCATTAATTACTCCTAAAATTTTTCCTAAAAGTAAATTATATTTAGCACTTAGAAACAAATCTTTTCCTTCACTAGAGAAGTTTATACAAAAGAATAAGAGTATTAGATAGCTAGTCAAACTTTCATGGAAGAACTTAAACAGAAACCATTAGTATTTGGAAATACTAGGTAACAAACAACATATTCAGAAGCAAAGGATGGAACAAAAATCAATTAAGTAAAATATTAAGAAAATAGGTTCTTAAAAAAAATCAATTATGGGAAATATTAAGAAAAGAGGTATACACAGACAGAGAGAACTGATTGGTGGTTACCAAGGGGAAGGGGGGTGGGGGGTGGCACAAGGGGTGAAGGGTTACACCCACAAGGTGACGGACAAACAAAAATGTACAACTAAAACCCCACAGTGTTATAAACTGTTAAGACATCAATAAAAAAAATGGTAAAAAAAAAAAAAAAAAAGAGGTATAAAGAAAAAAAATCTCAAAAAAAGTAGGCCCCTTTGCCAAGAAATTATTCACTCATTTAAAAGTGTTAAGATATTGAAAGGTGTGCATCAATAAAGTAATCTTTTCCTAATAAAACAAATAATTTTAAACTAAAAAGGGAAATAAGTCATGTTCCTACATGTATCCTTATTTGATACAACTCAAATAACAGCAATGCAAACTTTCCAACATAACCAACAGAGAATGCTTGGAAGACTTAACATTTTTAATTCAGGTAATTTAAAAACAATAATTTCCAAAACATTATATCACTCACTGCTAGATAGGGAGGGGGAAAATGTTTTAAGTAACCTAAGACAATCTTTTAATATATACAGTCTATGGTGTTTTTTCCCCCCTCAATTTAAATACATACATTCCAAAATATCTGTACCCATGAATATTGGGGAAATGTTTCTCAGTTTTATGATTGTTAAAATGAAACTTTGTATCATACACCATTAGGGAATTGCAAATTAAGATAACAATGAGATACCACAACACACCTATTAAAATGGCCAAAATCCTAAAATGCTGGCAAGGATGTGGAGAAACAGTAATTCTCATTCACTGCTGGCAGAAATTCAAAATAGTATGTCCAGTTTGGAAGACAATTAACAGTTTCTCACAAAACCAAACATACTCTTACCATACGATCCAGTAGTCATGCTCCTTGGTATTGACCCAGAGGAGTTAAGAACTTATATCCACACAAAAACCTGTACATGGATGTTTACAGCAGCTTGATTCATAATTGCCAAAACTTGGAAGCGGCCAAGATGTCCTTCAGTAGGTGAATGGATAAACAAACTGTGGTACATTCAGACAATGAAATATTATTCAGCACTAAAAATAAATGAGCTATCAAGCCATGAAAAGATACAGAGGAACTTTAAATGCATATTACCAAGAAGCCAAGATGAAAAGGTGTGTGATTCCAAGTATATGACATTCTAGAAAAAGCAAAACTATAGAGACAATAAAAGAATCAGTGGTTACCATGGGTTAGGGAAGAGGAAGGAATAAGCAGGCAGAGCATAGAGGATTTTTAGGGCAGTTAAACTATTCTGTATGATACTATAATGGTGGGTACATGTCAAAACCCAGAAAATGTGCAACACCAAGAGTGAACCCTAATGTAAACTACGGACTCGGGTGATGAAGATGTGTCTATAGGTTCATGAATTGTGACAAATGCTCCGCTCTGTGGTGTGGGAATATGATAGTGAGGAAGGCTATACCTATGTGTGGAAAAGAAGGTACATGGGAAATCTCTGTACTTTCTGCTCTATTTTGGTGTGAACCTAAAACTACTCCAAAGTCTATTTAAAAATTAAACTTTAAAATGTTCCTTTTTGAATAATCAAGTATATCTTAATTTATATCACAAGTTTCAGTCATGAAACAGTAAATATTTGTTACTTGTTAAATTTCAAATCAGAAATAGCCAGAAGAACAAATATAAGTAGCAGAGACTGATTAGCTTACTGCATGCATTAACCTAAAGACATGTACCTCTTAAACTAGATTCACAACAATGTATTCTCAAGCCTGGTTCAGGTAACAGTAAACAGATTATTCTGATATCACTATCAAATTCAACTGACTATGTAGCAAAATTAATCGCTTCTTTTTAATAAATAGGGTGGCTTTCTAACGGAAGATGAATTAAATGCAATTACATATAATCCAGCATGCATCAGAAGACAGAAGAGAACAAATATTTTCAACAAATTAATTTTTTAAACAAATGTATATTCAGCTGAGAATTTTAATTTATATACCCAAGAGACATTTTCAAGATCATCATTTTCAATTGTCATGGCAAACTCTGAAGAAGTGCTTTTAAAAACTGAAACTGATCAGGAATATTTAATCATTCTTCAAATTTAGTTATTTTATCCCAAATTCTTACAGAAATCAGCAATAATGATACCAGCTACAACACAAACACAATACTTTTAATATTATCTTTCCAAAGCTCACATAATACGGGTGATGGGTTTGCGTTTCTTTACCCATAACCTCTTACCCAGTACATTTCCTTATCAAAGTCAAAACAACTATCATGACTATCATGACTGGCCAGATCGAGGTATGAAAGACGAAACAAAAAAACATACCAACTGCACAAGAAGCGATTCCCAACAGGTCCCACTAACAGAAGAAAGCAGTGGAAGAAGCAAACACAGCATACGTGTTCCAATGTATGAAGAGTTGGGTACATATTTAATAGAGAGTCTCTTTTTCTCTTTGTGATAGTAGGCATTAAACAAATTATCTAAATTACCTACCAGAAGCTTTGAAATTCTGACAAATCATATTTTTTCTAAGTAGATAACTCAAAGCAACAGATTCAATATACAGTCATTTAAATATTTAAGTGGTAACTAAATAAAATTCAAAAAGTTATTTAAAATCTACAATTATAAGAGAAACTATTATAACAAGCATATCAATTGTTCAAAAGTAGGATTTAGAAAAAGCAATAATATGCTAAATGTAAAAGTTATATTGTGAGAAACATGGTAAATTGACAACCATAAAAGACAGGATTTGAAATGTGGTACACAATATAGTGGAGGATATCATAAGACAAAGAGGCAAACTTACCCATATACCTTAAATTATTTGAAATTTTAAACAGAAATAAATGCATTTCATCAGCAGAGGATGCTTATAAACTGAAGTTCCTACCCCCTACCACTACCCTCAACGATACATGGATACTGACATCACATTTGTCTAGTTGATTTGGTATAAAATTCCAACATTTCAGGTGATACTACAGACCTTCAAGCCCTCAGTATGAAGTACAAAAGACATGAGATATTGACTGACCTAAAAAAAAATTTTTTTTACAAATCACCTTGTAGGACAACTCCTTTAAGGGGGCTCTAAATATTACATTAAAAAGTCACAAAGTAGAAACAACAAGCTAAATTTTTTATGTCTTCCCAGAATCTTTTGTTATTAATTCAAACTACTTAATAATTAAACAAAATTCTTATTATGTGTATTGCACATATGGGCTATTTCAAAAAAAAACGATTAATTTAATTGAACACTTCTATTCACCAATCTTGACTCCTTCTCTTCTCCAACCCCCCCCCAAAAGGTAAACATTAACTAAAAGATCTTACCATTCTGAGCCAACTAAGATTAGAATAACTTACCATTTCAAATGAAAAGACATGAGGTATACCTACAACACAGTGGAACAATAAACCAATCATGTCAATTAAAAATTAGGAAAAAAAAACCCAAGTAAGTGTCATGACAGTGCTGAGACTAAACGATACCCTTGAACTCCCTAGCATAGAATCTTTCTCTAAACTCTCAGAACTTTTTAGCTGTACCTCTTAACATACTCTACATAGGTACTCTGCACCTAAAATACTCTAAAATCCTCAAAGACATGACACCCTGGGTTTGATTCATCTCTGTATCCTCTAGGGTACTCAGCACTATGTTTTGAACACACGAAAACAGTGAACAAATTTTTCTTACTAAATGGAAACCTCCAAGTCTTCCTGTAAGTCTAACAGGGATAGTCAAGTGGGATCCGCACTGTGAAATAGGTGTGCTGAAATCAAGCACAAAAACCCTTGGTTAGTTGACTGTTTTTAAATTTACTCTTCATTATGTGATCCCATTATGAAGTCTAAAAAGTACATCAATAGCTGTGTCTCAGTAACGCCTATGTTTCAAAACCAGTAATGTTTAACAACTGAGACATTAGTATTCAATCAATACTGAGGTCTGGTGGCCCCTAAAGAACATTTAAAAACCACAAGATTGAGCTGCACTCGCATACGAAAAATAAGACATCAAAAAACTACTTAATTCTGCCAGCTTACAGCTAAGTAACTATAACATGACAAATATAAGATTCCTGACCTCAAAAACCTCCGAGAGCTCAATTAGTGGACTAGTAACTCAGAAAACAATTGGAAAGCTATATGATAAAAGTACTAAAGAAGCATATTAAAAAATGATACAGGATCACAGCTGGGGTGAGTAGTCAGAGGAGATTATGTATGTGCTGAGTAGACACATTCTCCAGGGGGAAAAAAGAGATTTTTTTCTGGATTATGAGTCCCTCAGGAACTCTAATGGAAGGTAAGACAAAAAAAGACACTAAAGTCATCTAGTATGACATAGAAATAATTAAGTGTCCTCTGATAAAAGTGTATATCGAGTATAAGGGACTCAGTATTCATTTCCATCTGGATTCATTCAGAAGACTTTTAAATATGAATGATAAAACAGAAAAAAACAATCACTACTTATACTCATAACATATGATAAGGGTGACCACACTTCCTGGTCTGCCTGTGACAGTTCATTTTATGCCTGCTGTAAAAGAGCTATTTTAAATAGTACCCATACTCACTTGTTCCAGTTTGGATGAAAATTTTTAGGTTTCCCCTATATATGATCAGATTTTATTAAAACTATTAAATAATCCTTTGAGAAGCGATCAAAGATTTCAAGAGTTGGTTAAAACTGACACATATCTTCAACCCAAATACACCAAATTCTCAAAAATTATAAAAGATCACTTCCAAGAGTATACATAAACATTATAAACATTTATCTGTTTTCACTTGACTACAAAAGTCTAAGTCAAGTTCCAATTATGCACCATCCCAAATATTCAGAAAAGTTCTTGACTCATTGTAAGAAATCAATTAAACTCTTCTAGTGAATAAATAAATGAAAACATATTAACAACAAAAAACTGGTCATACCTAGAGCATTACATGTGAGATCACTGCAATATACCTGTCATCGTCCATTCTGATTTTCACCACCATGTCCAAACCACTGCAACAGGGCTGCCATATACCAGCAACAGGTAATAACCTGCCCAGCAGCTCACACCTAAATCTGACACCAAACCCTAACAGCAAATATGAAATATCTGTAAAATATGTCCTTTGTTTGAATGCTTCAGGTGTTTAGACTTCCAAAACAACAATCTTCTACTGCAATACAATCAAATCACTTGTTAGAGCTAAATAATTTATAGAAAAAGAGGAGTGATGATGGTCACTGGGAAACCACAAAATGACAACTTCTCCTCTCAAAAATTCACAAGCCATTTTAGAAAATGTATTTGTACCTACCCGTTAGTAGGTAACAATTGGGATCAATCCTCTCTGCCAGCACCTATTAATGTATTTTATTACTGGCTAGAGTTTCTGTTTTGATTGAGTTTTGTACATGGCACATCAGCGGAAGCTGGGTTATAATTAAATCAAGGGGTGATGATAAGAGAAACAATGCCCACTTTATGCCAGAGACTGGCATAAAAGTGGATGATTAAATAACAGGCCAAATTTGGCAATACTGATCAAGAGGAGGTAACATCCGAAAGAACAATGCTTTATGTTTTTACTGACTAAAACAAAAAAGATTTGAACACTCCAAGATACCAGCTGTGGGAGAGTGACGCTTTATCAGGTCTTCCCATAACTTCTGCTCTGATTTATAACCATGACTACCAATGAACCTTCTGGACACTAACTT
The DNA here is from genome assembly GCA_031878705.1 of Tapirus indicus. Taxonomy (NCBI): domain Eukaryota; kingdom Metazoa; phylum Chordata; class Mammalia; order Perissodactyla; family Tapiridae; genus Tapirus; species Tapirus indicus. The sequence goes on along the minus strand of CM062930.1, from coordinate 86,964,967 downwards.
GGATTCTTCAGGAACCTTGGTTTTAGGACATAAGGTGCTCTGCTCAATGAGCCTTCTAAAAACACTGGAAAAGAACATATAAATTAATAAATTTGCATTTTAATTCACAAACTCTTTATGAGTTTGGTTAACATGAGCAACTTTTTATAGATTTCCCCCAACTTGCAGATTGGCCCTAGATCAGGGGTCGGCAAACTTTTTTGGTAAAGGGCCAGAGAGTAAATATTTCAGGCTTTGCAGGCCATACAGTTTTGATATAGTCTCATACAGTTGTGTCACAACTAGTCACCTGTTCCACTTTTGGGCAAAGCAGCCATAAAAAAAAAAAAAAAACATAAACATGGCTGTGTTCCAATAAAACTGTTCCAAAAACAGTCAGTGTTCAGATTTGGCCTGGCTTACCCTAGTCTGTTGACCCCAAGTCTAGATGAAATATTTAAAAAACTAAAAAGTAATGCATCATTTGAGGCAGTACCCCTCCACATATAGGCTGAATACCCAGTTAAAAGTCGTCACACTTGGGGCCGGCCTGGTGGCATAGCGGTTAAGTTCACGCATTCTACTTCAGTGGCCCGGGGTTCACTGGTTCGGATCCTGGGCATGGACCTACTCACCGCTCATCAAGCCATGCTGAGGCAGCGTCCCATAAAGAAGAGCTGCAACTCTACAACTATGATACACAACTAAGTACTGGGGCTTTGGGGAGAAAAAAAGAAAAAAGAGGAAGATTGGCAACAGATGTTAGCGCAAGGCCAATCTTCCTAAAAAAAACAAAAGTTGTCACAACAAAATTCCCCAGAGCTCTATTCACGTAGAATGTTGTGCTATTTACAACGTTAACTGTATGAATACATTCCCTCATGTGGAATTACTGAGCCCTCGCTTCACTCAAACTCCCCAGGTCCCATAAAAATTTCCACTACTATTTTCATTTCAACATATGGCCAGTGGTTTTCTATCTTAGCTAATGAAAAGAAGCAAGGTGAAGAGCTTTTTAACATGCAGATCCCATGGCTCCAACCCAGACCCAAGGTTTCAAAATATTTGGTAAATCAGATCTCAGGCATTTTTCATTTCCAAGTTCCACAGATGTGCTGCAAAGATTAAAAACTACTGAACTGAGCGAAAAACGTGATCAATGCACAATGCATCAGAATCTACTGGACTCCAAAATGAATCAATTTGTAGGTTCAAGACCTAAGAACCCATGTTTTTAAAAAGCTCCCTGAGGGCTTAATATGCACTATTTGAAAACCACTACCATGGAAGAGGCATCACACCTTGGCCTCTGGCCACATCTCCTTAATGCTTTTGACCTCTTGAATCATCCCGGGAAGCTACAACGGACACCTGACACAGGAACATAACTGGGTCCAATTAGTGCCTTAGCATATAACATACATTTATTTTCAGGTTTATTATGCACGTGTGTTCAAACATCCAGGACTATTCCCACCTACTCAAATAGGAATAAAAATTCTTCAATATCAATTCATGTATATATTTGAAACAGATCTGAAGCATGTTCTTTTCTTCACAAAAACCAAACATTAATATTTACCATACCAGAAAAAGAAACTTCTCCAGTTTTAAAACAAAGTAGCATCTAATCTAAACTCTGCCCCAATTTTCCTAAACAAATGATACAACTACTAAAGCTAGAATGATATTTAAATATTTTTATGACATTATCATTTTCCCAAGAAAGCCAAGTTTACTCTAGGAAACTGCACTGAAAAAATATTCTAATTAAAATCTCCCCTTTACTCCAACCCACGAATAAAGACTGGTACACTGCAGTACTTAAATGCTTCAACTACTTAATCTACAGTGAGTGGAGCAACCTAACATGAAAACAATCACAAGACAATCTTATAAATTCTTACTGTTAACAGAATAACCTCTAGTGATGTGTCCAAGCTATAAAATTGTGATAAGTAGAAAATTTCAACCTAGTAAATACTATTTTAGCAAGTGGTTAAATATACTTTACACTATGGTAAAGATAAGCCTAAATGTAATAAAGGCGCAGCATAAAAATGTACACATTGTTATGGCAGTTAAAAATACATTATGCTACAGGAGTGAAAAATAAATTTATAATACCAGAGCTATTATCAGAGAGTTTGACTTCCTTTAAGAAGAAATAAGGTATGAAATAAAAATGACAACTTCTAATTGATGAAGTGCTGACATATCCTTAAAAACATATTCACGTTATAAAATTATGATCAAGTTGAAAGATAACAAAGGAAAACATGACGTGTTTTCCCTCATCTTTTGTGACATTAAAAAAATGATTATTCAAGACATAAAATACGGAAATCAGTATTTATTTTATACTTCAAAGCTCAGACTATTAGTTGTGTTGGAATAAGTCTAATCGAAATATTAGAAAGAAATGAGGTGGCATCTTAAAACGAACCAAGTAAATCTACTTTACTCTTAGTACTTGGGCAAGCTGAACACTTACCATTTGATTCCTCCCTTTAAACTGAACAGTGACAAAAGAGAAAGCACATAAGAGGGCCTAACTTCAAAGCTTTTAAAAACAAAAAGAAACATTAAAATTGTTTAACAATTTTTTCCAAAGACAGTTTTCAAAGTAAATGAAGAATAACTGATATAACCATTACCTCAATGCTTTTTCTATTAACACAAAATAGTCAAGACCTGTAAAGAGCTTTTTCTTAATATTTCTTTAGTACTTGATTAGTTTATATTAACAAGCATTATGAGGCTAGGAGCCAAATAAAACTGACACCAAAATGATAAAAAACTTTGGTCTATTTCATAATTTCTAATCCCAAAAAATCTAAAAATAGAACAAAGACTATATTTTCTCCTAAATATTTAACTGCATTGTTACGTACTATTTTAAATAGGGTTTCTCTTCAGAAAATTAAGAACATGGTAACTTAGTGGCCCATCTAACATGAGTATTAAGATAAAAATTTAAAAATCACCAACACTCCATCCTAGGGTTCAGCAGACTTTTTCTGTAACGGGCCAAAGAGTAAGCATTTTAGGTTTTGTGGGTCACATATACTCTGTTTCATATTCTTTTTTTTTTTTCTTATCCATCAACCCTTTAGAAATACAAACACCATTCTTAGCTCTGCGGTAGGGTGATATGAAAATGGGCAGTGGGCCCAGGCTATAGTTTGCAGACCTCTGCTCTAGCCGTAGTAATCTATGATGCTGCAAATATGCAACACATATAACTAACTACTTGAAAACAAAATATCTTAATATTGAAGTATATAATCATCTAAGTTTTCTAAGAGCATAATCTTGTGAAACAATAAATAATCTATTTTTGAAATGCCAATAAATCCACCATGGGTATTTTTAAATATCTAATTATTCTCAAACTTCATTGGATACCTGTAAAATTTTACCTGCTCCCCAAAATGAAATTTTAAACATAAAAATGTTTTTAATGTTTAAAGTAAGAATGTGTAGTGTTTCAATTTTAAATTGCAGCAACATTTCCAAATAGTTTTTGAATACAAAAGTAAAATTAAAACTACCTGTCCTTCATTAATTATACCTATGTTAAATGCCATAGAACATATAAAAAACACTGGCATATGTTTTAAAAAATTATGAAATGATTTCAAAGAATAAACAGTCTGCAATCGAGTTTATGATACTGCCAACTTAATCAACTTTAGCAGCACAATACATTTTACCTAATCATTTCCTTCTATCCCCTAAATGATTTATGTATATGACACATTCTCTCCAAGAATACAAAGTTTATGCCAGGAAAATATTAGGAAACCTAATTCCACCAACTTTACTATAAGCAAGCACTTTAGTAAAAGAAATGTTGAGGTACATAAAAGGACTAGGAAAACTTTCCTAATTCTCAATGGAACAAAATAAAGTTTCTCTTAAAAAAAAATCAAATGTGGTTTACATCTTGACTATATCTGAAGATAAAAATACTAGTTACTAGTTTTCAAAATATGGCCTGAAATTTTTTTAATTCCACATTCTTTTATAACATCACAAAATATCCTCACATTGATAAATCCAACAATTTATGATCAAACATTAACAACCAAAAAACTTAAGACCATAGTTTAAAGTATGTCACCAAGCGAGAGCTGTCTGCAAAGAGGAAAAGAGAACTGCAAATAATCCTAGAAATCACTCAAAAAAAATTTTATAATGCTTAAAAAAACCTACTCAACTAATATGGTAATGGAATTTAAAAATCAACTAAATTAAACCTTCAGTATGACATACAATAAAAAAACTTTTCTAATTGAATTTAAATGCCATATAATTTTCATTCAAAGGATATTTATTTAATGAAAGATAAAATTTTCTGGTTGCTATATAAGCTAGGATTTATTTTATTGTGTGTGTACTCTTTTTAATAAAAAAAGTTTAAAATTTTTTCTAGGGACAGAGACAGTCAGAAAAAAAAGGCACCACCGACTTGAATTAACACTTTTAGCCTCAGAAACTTACTAAAGAATCCTGGCTTTTGAACAGCAAGACAAAAAAATACTAGTAAATATTTTTCAGAATGAGTTGTTAAGTTGGCATTCATCTAAGGTGAACAATGAGACTCTTTGCTAGTCATCATTAAGAACTTGTGGATTTTAACATATTTGAAGTATCTTGTTTGCCTACCATTGGATATCTGTAAAATTTTACCATGCCCCAAAAGGAAATTTTAAACATAAAAATGTTTTTAAATTAAAGTAAGAATGTGCACTGTTTCAATTTTAAATTGTAGCAACATTTCCAAATAGTTTTTGAATACAAAAGTAAAATTAAAACTATCTGTCCGTCATTAATTATATACCCATGTTAAATGCCACAGAATATATAAAAAACACTGGTATCTGTTTTAAAAAATTTGCCTACCATTTTGCCTCCCCAAAACAAAAACCTGAGTAAGATCAAGTCTTTGGAACTAACTCCAGTCTACAAGAAATTCAGGGATAGAGAAACCTGTTCAACATCATTACGATGATATAATCAACAAAATCCAGGACGTGAGATACTCTGTACAAGGATCTCTTTCTTAAAACATTAAAGGGAAAAAAAAAGGGAGAGAAAACCTATAGACTAAAAAGACTGGATTTATCAGCCAATTTGAAGAAACCAATTGTAAAAAAAAAAAAAAAACAGAAAAAACTTATAAGACCTGGGCAAATTTGGGCTTTTATGGTAATATTAAGGAATTGACCATTTTTAAGATATGATAAAGATATTTTTAAGAAGAGTCCTTATCTTTTAGAGATACATACTGCAATACTCATGAATGAAATCATATGAGATCACAGATTTCACACAAAATAATTCAGGAAAGTGGATATACTTAACGATGAAAAAGATCAGCCATGTGTTGATAATTGTTAGGGTTGGATTATCTTAGCCACTTACTTATCTACTGTTGTATATGTCTAAAATCTTCCAAAATAAAGAATTTTTAACATCAGTAAATAGTGAAAATCAGTAGAGATGATGGATTTATCAAGATTTCTCATTTAGAAGCATATATTTAAAAAAGATAAAGTAAAATGGAGAAAAATTTAACATCCATTTACATAAAACAAGCATATTATCTCAGAAACCAATTTTAATTTACTACCTGTAATAGGTTAAGAAAATCAATAGTTTAACATAAACATGACAAATTCAGAAAGATTAGAAAATATATTACTGTATAAAGCAGTATCTAAAGAATTCTAAATCTAGATCATCCACATGACAAAATCATTTTAGTTAACTAGTATTTTACTTACATTTTCCATATAGTTTGGCTTAAAGCCCTCTTGCTGTCGCCTCAGTTCCTCCTGCTCTCTGTGTCGAATCATTTCTTCCTCACGACGACGATGTTCTTCTTCATGTCTGAAATATTTTTAAATAAAAATTTCAGCATGGTTGACATTAAGCCACAATCGAGTATTTTATTTCAGGTAAAACATAATCATTTACACAAGTTACATTATGCCAAATCTGTGGCTCATGACTGGCTTACTAGATTTACCTTCCTTCTTCTATTTCGCTCTAAGTCTTTAATAAATCAAATAAACTAAGGAAATAAAGTAAGTAAACTAGGTAAAACAAAAAAAATAAAGTAACAACATATAACCAGAACAGTTACATGCTTACAGTCAAGAAATCAGCAGTCCAAAAGCTCAAGCGTACTCCATTACCGTATAAAGAAAAAAACTTGGGATCTATGACTGGCATAGCAGAGTTCTTAAAGATGCTCAGAATCTATCCACCGCAAAGGACCGCACTGCCTAAACATTCTATTATGTGTAGAAGGAAGCCTTAACAAACCTTCTCTCCCCCATTTCATCAACCCATTGAGGACATCTCTCAGAGCAGGTGTCAGTCAGCCTACTATGTTTTTGTAAAGTAAGTTTTATAGGACAATCATTCACTTCTTGTCTACGGCTACCTTCTGGCTAGAACAGTGTTGAGTAGTTGAGACAGAAACTACATGATGTGCAAAGCCTAAATTATTTACTAGGTAGCCCTTTCCCAGAGAAAGTTGTCCAACCTCTGTCCTAGAGGTATATTCATCAAGCATGCAAAACAAAACAAAAAAATCAAACGATATATATGTCCAGCATTACTATTAAATCAGTAATTACTTTTAATATGATTAAAGGGGAAAACCTATAAAACTATATATATTGGCATTTAAATCAATGCAAATTCAAATATATATATGCTCTCCTCCCAAAAACAAAAAAGTAATTTAAATAATGAAGATTATATAATGCTGATGCCCCCTCAGTAGATCTCATTTTCCAGGTTACTCTTTTTTTGTGTGTGAGGAAGACCAGCCCTGAGCTAACATCTGTTGCTAATCCTCCTCTTTTTTGCTGAGGAAGACTGGCTCTGGGCTAACATCCGTGCCCATCTTCCTCCACTTTATATGGGACGCCGCCACGGTACGGCTGACAAGCAGTGCGTCGGCAGGTGCCCAGGACCCAAACCCACGAACCTGGGGCTGCTAAAGTGCAAACTAACCCGCTGTGCCACCGGGCCAGCCCCTCCAGGTTACTCTTATAAACACCTTTCTACACAGAGTAATAGTCGAATCTCAAGATACTCTGTTGTCATTTGTTCTACAATGCTCCTCCTGAACACAAGTCCATGAACTAAAAGAAATGATGATGTCTCCCACAGCCAGCAGAAAAACTGGCTGTTAGAACTTCTGTCAGACCACATGCTGGTAACAAAACAGTTTCTAAGGATTTTCAAGCAAAATCTGGACTATTCTGAGATTCTTGTTTAACTCCCCAATATACAACTCTATTCAAAGTAAACTGAATATTCAAGTAAATTGGTTAATCCACTTCTTAGATATTAACAAACTCATAAATTTTACTGTTAAGAAAATACTTTCGTATTCATAAATTCTGAAAGTGCATTCAAGTACAGGTTAAAAATTCCCTTATTCAAAAACTCTAAGGCCACATGTGTTTTGAAACTGAGTTTTTCCAATTTTAAAAAGGGTTATACTATTATTATATCCCCAGGGGGATCAAGACCCAACAATCAACCACATTAACATTTCTGCAGTAAGATGAACATTCACATTCTATGAAAATAATAAAGGTTTGACACGACCACAATATAAGTGCAGATCATGCTTCACCGTCAAAAAGGCTCACACCAGATCCAGTCACTAAATGATACACGAAAAAGCTTTTGGTTTTCAAAGCTTTTTGATCTTCAGAATTCCAACAATGACCTTGTTGAGGATCAACTTCTAGCACATAACATAATTTTAAATGTGCAAGTCCATTTCCAGTAAACTAAACAGAAATACCTGCACAAGTGTGCTAGAACATATGTACACACGGATATGCACTGGGGCATTAATTAAAGGCAAAAGGTTAAAGACACAATCAATTATAAATGGGGACTATTATGGTTCACTGATGCCAAGGAACAAAATACAACTCTTACAAAGAGGTAGATCTGCATTCACTGACATGAAAGAATGCCTATGGTACAGCTGTCAGAAAAAAGGCAAGTAAAAGAATGGTATTCCTATTACTGGATTTTTTTTTTTTTTGAGGAAGATTGGCCCTGCACTAACATCTATTGCCAATCTTCATCTTTTTTCTCCCCAAAGCCCCAGTACATAGTTGTAGCTCTTCCATACAGGATGCTGCCTCAGCACGGCTTGGTGAGCAGCATGTAGGTCCGTGCCCAGCATCCGAACCGGCGAACCCAGGGCCGCCGAAGCAGAGCACACAAACTTAACCACTATGCCACTGGGCCAGCCCCTCCTATTACTGCTTTTAAAGATAATTTGTGGGGCACATATGTCAGCTCAGGGCCCGTCTTCCTCAGCAAAAAGAGGGAGATTGGAAGTGGATGTTAGCTAAGGGCTAATCTTCCTCACACACACACACACACAAAAATCATTTGCATGAACACAGAAGAGGGTATGAAAAAGCGTATATCACACTGAATCCAGAGAATAGAAGCATTGCCCATTTTATTTTCTACACATATTTATCATGTGAGTTTTGTTTTAAACATGTACTGCCATAACGTTTTTTAATAAAAACCAAATAAAGTATTTTAAATAAATTTATAATGCGCTTCTCCCATTGTTAAAGCAATTTTTTTCTGATAAAATATGAGACTAGATTTACAAATCAGGAGAAAAAAATACATAGTAAAACAGGTAAAAATCACATTAAAACTTAGCTATTTTTTCCCTTCCATTCCTTTATCTATAAATTCCAGAATTTCTACTTTATTTTGAACTAAGTTGTGATTATACTGATTATACCACACTGACAATTCCATCATCTAAATTTACACGCAGCATATAGAAACATTCCCTATTGTACATATATGTTTGTTTTTAATTTGTTCTGTTCCACAAGATGCTTTAATGCTGATCTTTATATTTCATGTCTCTTCAGGTCAAGGATAACTTCCTAGGTTATATTCGCAAATGGAACTAATAAGTAAAGAAGTGTGACAGATTTTAACAGCCTTCATTTTATACTTAATTGCAAACTGATAAAACCGCAATTTTACAATTTAATTTGAAACCCGCTAATTATTTTCAGGTCTCATATTTTTGTAGGACTTGGAAAAACTGAGAGGCTCTCCAGGCACTAAGCTCTGATAGGACTAATGGATAAAAACATCCTGCTCTTGTTCCTGTGCAGCCCTGTGCCCTCCACACCTACCACAGGGCTTACTTAGTACGTCACTAACTCTCGACAGTACGTCCAACGACATAAAAAGGGGAAGAGTAGGTGGATGGGTAGGTGAATGAGTAGGAGGGTGGTGAAAGAAGGAATGAAGGAATAAATGAACAAACAAAATGAATGAACAACTACTAAGTGGTCAAGTCACAGCTTGAACCAGCTCATCTAACCTCTTGCATGGTGTTCCTTCTTCACGGCCACAGCCTCTAAAGAATTAAGTGACCCATAAAAAAATGAAATAATTTATTTGTAGCATTGAAAGGAAAACTAGAAACTTGTACACTCCAAATTATATAATTTCTCTCAAAATATACTTTCTTAAGCCAGTTTTTTCAATCTTGCAACTAAGGTAAAACAAAAAGGCAGAATCCAAACTATCTGCTTGTTAACAATTAAAGCTGTCTTATGTGGCAGCAGCCTCAGTTTGATAAATCTCTTCAGTTTAACTGCTATAGTTTTCTTTACTTGCTTTGTCTTGAAGTAGAGAATATATCTGATGATGATTAGTATTAAGTGTCTAGACACAATTTTTTCCTTTCCCTGATAACATGTTGCAAAACTGCTCAATTTTAAGACACGTTGCTCACATTTCTTAAATCAAGATTCTTAGTTAATTTCAGAAGAAACTCCCCAGCCACCATACGCCAATTAAGACTGTTAACGTATTTATCACTGCCCGTATCTGCTAAAACACAGCCAAGCAGAAAGGTTGCCCATCAAATTATCGCCTAATTGTCAAGATATTTTTACTGTTAGTACGGTTACCTAAATTTCAAATTGAACCTGATATACCCCTGAATATTAAATAAAATTAATGAAAAATCATTCAAGGAAAAATTACCATGTACACAGAATGCTTATCACATCAAGAAACCAGTATTTCACCTATTACGAGACTAGGTAACCAATTAAGAATTCCAGTAAGTACTCTATTTTATTTCTGTGTACTTCACTTTCCTTTTAACTATCTGATCATTTCAACTAATGTCTGCCTCCCTCCTATCTTACTGTAAGTTCCATAGTGGCAGAGCTTGCGTCTTTTGTTCCCACTGTATCCCCAATACCTAAGGTAGTTTTTTTTTTTTTACTTATTTCTAACTAATTTTAAACTTACAGAAAAGCTGCAAAAATAGTAGAGTTCCTATATATCCTTCATGCAGCATCCCCTAATGTTAGCCTCTTACATGACCACGGTAAAATTATGAAAACCAGGAATTAACATTGGTTACGATACTACAGATAACTATAGATCTTATTCAAATTTCACCAGTTGCCCCACTAACGACTTTCTTCTGTTCCAGGACCCTATCCAGAATCCCACATTGCATTTAATTATTTCTCCTTAGTCTCCTCTAGTCTGACAGTTCAGTCTTTCTTGGTCTTTCATGAACTTAACACTTTTAAAGAGAACTAATTATTTTGTAGACTGTCCTTCAATCTAGGTATAACTTTTCTCACGACTAGCATCAGGTTATAAATTTTTGGCAAGAAAACCACAGAAATGACATTGTATCCTGAGTGCATCACATCAAGGGGTTTCTCATGTCATTGTCTTATTACAGGTGATACAAACCTTAACACTTAGTAATGGTGGTGTCTGCTGGATTTTTCCACTTTAAATTTACTATCTTTCCATTTGTACTTAATAAAAATTTGAGACTACGCAAATCCTTTTTTCTCAACTTTTTGCAATACTTTAACATCCTTTAGTAAATCTTTTCTGTAACAATTATTACTGCAGTGTTGGCCCACTGGTGATTTTCTCTCTCTCACTCCTTCCACATTCATTAACTGGAATTCTACTATAAGGAAAGTTGTTCATTCTCCTCCATTTACTTATTTACTCATTAAATTATTTACTTTTATAAGTCAAGACTCATAGATATTTACTTTTTTCTACAGTTTAAAATCTAATACTATCATTTTTTATTTTGTTACTGAAATTGTTCCAACTTTCGCCACTAGGAGCTCCTTCAGTTTGGTTCCTGTGTTCTTTCAACACACCCCATTCTTTTTTGGGTACTTTCTGACTCTCTGGCACAAGATATTCCAGGCTCATCTTGGACTTTTCATTCCTGGAATCAATCACTTCTCCAAGAAACCCTGGTTTCTTTTATTGAAAAATAGTGTTTAGAAACAAAAATCTGAACACTAGATGTGCTCACTGTTACTGAGACAACACTGCTTCTAGGTGGATAGGCTATGACATATATGTATGTATAAGAAACCAGACATGCATATATATAACACACATCTAGATTTCTGTATCTGTCTAAATTAAATACCACTGAGTTCGTAGTGATTCCTCCGATTCCAATTCAACACTACAGAATTCATTTTAATCCTAGCCTTTCTCCTTTCTTTCTTTCTTTCTCCAACAATGAGAAACCTGGGTCTCATTATCTATGTTTACTAATTTGTTCATTTAAAAAAGTATATACATTATTTTCAATAAAGACTTGATCAGAAAGTCTTGTGGAAAAAATATCTATTTACAAAGTAGTTTCAGAATTGTTAATCCACACGTCAGTGAGAAACACGTTTACTAACTAGATTACAGAATTTACATATTGCTGTTCTTGTCGTCAGCCTGGAGTATCCAGTCAAGATAGTTTTCCAAAGTTATTTCAGTTCTTTATTTTCTTCTCCATCCCCTTTCAGTGTGATAAGGTCATCCACTGTAATACAGGTATGTTTATTTTGTTATATTTTTATACAGTATTTTGGGTTAGGTTCTCCCATATTGTTTGCTTTTAATTGTTTATTTTTTCGGCATGTGAAGGGAAGGATATTAATTTTAAAAACCTAGCTGTCAAGTATTATTTTAGAGGAGAAAGCTGGATTCAGATAGATTTTGATACAGGAGGGGAGGTTTCCTTTTCTTTGTAAAAGTAGAAGAGACTTTAACATATTTACACAAAAAAGGAAAGAAACAACAAGAAAGAAGTTGAAAAAGGTCCCTCACATGCAAGGAGTTCATGTGGGGAATTGTATACAATAGTGGTTCTCAAACTTTAGGACGCATCAGAATCACCTGGAGGATTTATGAAAGCACAAGCGGCTGGGCTCCACTCCTACATTTTCTGATTCAGTAGTTCTGGGGAAGGTTTGAGACATTCTAACAATTCCCAGTTAGAACGCTGATGCTGCCTGTCCAAGTACCATAATTTGAGAATAAGTAGGTTATAGTAAAATCAAAGTAGCTGCCAAGACAGAAATATATATACATTGATATTACAGAGTACAAGTTGGAGAAAACACATTAAAATATACCGAATACTACCTATCTCCAGACTGTGAAGACACTTCACACTCATTCAGTTTTTCGCTTTCTCATTTTTTATTTCCCATGAGCACCTTCCTACCACAAGCACTTACTGCTTTATAGCACTTCCAAAAAAAAATTTTAAGTTTGCTTTAACCTATCATAGCTTTGTTCATAACATTTCCTAATTATTATGATTTTTGAAACTTTCAAGAGTAATGTGTATCTCATATTTCACCAATTAAATATTGCAGGTACAAGGAAAGCTATTTTTGTTTATACATCTTAGTTCAACCACTCTCCCAAACTTCCTTACTTAACCTAAAAGATTTTAAGTTGACCATCACAGTTGTCTATTATGTACTGAGATTTTAAATGCCCATACTCTTTTTACCATGGATTCCACTTCCAGAAATTTTTTCTACACAAATTATCAGAAGCACAAAGGTGCATAAAGGCATTTATAGTAGTTATCCACATGAAAAAATTAAAACTAAGAACAATTCAAATACATCCACCTCCAGAAAAATGGTCCAGTAAATTACAGTGCATTCTTACAATAAACTATATACCATAATGCCTAAACCCCTTATGTAAGTTCACAGTGTACGCCAAGTGTCCTTAACCAGCTAAAAAAACCTAATAAAGAATTATGCTACTTTGTGGAGTAATTCCTTAAGTGTAGCCAAAAATGGACAATTTGTTATTTTTTCCTGTATTTTCCAATAACAACTTGTACACGTTGTTTATAATGGGCAGTGGGGGAGTTTTATTAATCACACACACAATGAAAACTATGTGTATTCACACAGACGTTACAATGAAGTTCTCTTACCTCAGTTGTATTTGCTTCCGTTTTTGCAGCTCTTGGTTTCTGAGTTCTTCCAAGCGTCTGAGTTCTTCTTGACGCCTCATTAGATCTATAAAATATTGATTACATATTAATATTTTTAGGTTCCTTTTCTGTATTTTTATATAAATAAGTATACATATTCTCTAATATTGGCAATATATTTAGTAACTTACTCATACTGATGCATCTAGCTTCTCATCTATTACATCATTTTACAATGAAAAATTATAAGCTGTGTAATTAATCAACTTAGTATCTTTTTTGGGCCTGTTTCTTCATGTGTATGAAGAGAATAATAAAATTTATCCTTATGTTAAGAAATTAAAATGGGTAGTAACTGTTTTAACATAGGCCTTGGAACATAATAAAAACAGAATAAATGGTAGCTGTATTTTCATTTAAATTCTTTTATACAAATTAGAATTTTTTTCAGCTGCATGTGCAAAGTTCAAAAAGATGCCTTGGGAGACATCAACAGAGGGCATGTGAAAACCAGACCACATAAACATTACGAATAATGAGATAGGACACTGAATAAACCCAAATAACATCCCTCCCAAGACAATTAGCAAAACATTCCTCCAGCACTAAGTCAATGTATTACGAAGGAGGGAAATGAGGAGTGAATTCTTGAAGGGGGAAAAAAAGGCTGAATAGTGATATAAACAAGATCATATTAAACAAGATGAATATTCCTGCTGTCACCAATCCTTCCTGTATCATCAAGAACAGGGGTTCCAGAGTAGCATAAGATAATGAAAAGTACATTTGTTCTGCACATCTGAGAAGTAGTAGATAAACTTCCCAAGTGCTAAAAATCTTTGTAATAGCTTATCAAATTATGTGTGCATACGTGCACAGATTTAAAAAAATACTAAAATAATACTCTGGATGGCACAATTATTGGTTGCTTTTATTTTTGTTTTCTCTCATCATATCATCTGAAATTTCTAAAATGAACATCAATTATCTCAATTCAACGTTTCTTAATAAATTGTTTTCAGAACTTACCTAATACTAGCAGTTACAGTTAACATTCTATGTGCCAATAACCCTAACATCATAACCATAACAAGGTAGGCATCATAACCCTAAAAAGGTAAATATTATCCTCCCCATTTTACAGACTGAAAACAGACTGAGTTTTGTATTATATCAAAGTAAAAAGATGCAGACAGATCATAAATGTGCTCTAGCCATCCAGCTATCACAGGGTTCAACTGGGATACACAGCCAAATGTCTCCTTATTCCAAAACTCTTTCCAAAATGCCAGTATCCCAAACCTGGATGATTAGACTCAACTAGGAAACTTAAAAAGTTAAAATTAAAAAACAGATTTGGGGACTCTGCTCAGGACAGTCTTTTGATATATAGAGTAGGAACCAGGTGATTCTGATAACATGCCAGCTGAGAAAACACTTAGCTATCTTAAAAACCATTAAACATGACTACAATGATTTCAAACATTTATACCATTAGTTGTCAACCTTAACTGCCCATTAGAATGATTTAAGTACCTTGTAACCACAGATTAATTAAATAAAAATCTCTTGGGATGTGGGCCAGATATCAGTATTTTTTTGAAGTCTCCCAGATGACTCCATTGTGCAACCAACATTGAGAATCATACAACTATCAGATAATTACTTCAGCTGGAGAAATCTACTAGAAACCAAAAATATACAATCTACTTATATTCCTAAGAGGAAATACTTCAATAAGCCAATGTACAGAAAGTGTCCTACTACCATATTATTATTCAAGAAAAGTCAATCCAGTATATCCTATAACAATTTTATCATGGCTTTGTAGGTTAGCTGCTCTTCAATCAGGGACTATCTACCATATATAATAAATGTAAAAATATGCATTACATTTTCTTCCATGAAAAAGAATAAGAAAAGAACAGGAATGTTTGTTTTCTGATAGCTGGATCTTCTCCTTTTCAGCTGTGCCAGTTGAGAAAGCTGAGTTAACCTCTCAGATCACATTTCCTCACTTGTAATACTGGTATAATAATTAGCTCAAAAGATCTGACAATCAAATTATCAGATAAACATATTATCTGATACTTAGTAGGAGGACTATTAACTTAAAACTACCATTTTACATTTACTGAATTATTTCTTTAAGTTGCTACTATGCAAAGTTCCTGAAATTTCACTAAAGTTTATATTTTTGTACACTGCCATTATAATATCCTTCTAGGGGAAACATTACAAAAATATATATATAACTAGACATGTTTTTATCTTCTGATCCAGTAAATCACACACTCACAGAAACTTTTCTTAAAAAAAAATCCAAAGGCATCCATAAACATGAAGACATCAGCTGCAGCACTCCTTATTACTAGACCAAATAACATTTAAAAATGCTTACCTCACAGGATTAATGATAAAAGAACATAAAACTATATCTATACTATAATTTCAATATATCATAAATATGGGTACATAGCAAAAGGGAACAGAGGGAAATATAGACAAATTTAAAGTTTGATTTGCTAGAATGTAAGAAATTTTCTCAATTTAATATCCTTCAAGTCATGAAAACTGAATGTATGCTCTCTGACCCAACAATTCTCCTTTCTAGAAATACAAGAATTCAATCTACAAATTGAAAGGGCATACCTAGTCGCAAGGAAAACTTGAAATATTATGGTGTACAGCAAGATAAATCTTAAATACAAGAATAAACAGATGGAAAGATATAATAAAGCAAGGATGGTAAAATGTTAATAACAGAATCTAAGTAGTGAACACCTAAAAGTTCTTTCAACTTTTTTTTTTTCTTTTTAAAGAAAGGCAGACTGCCACAGGCTGCACCTCATTTGGATGTGTCCGGAGTCTTGGAAGTGTGACTGCCCTACGTTCTCCTACAAATGACCTTGAGAGCTTGTTTGAAGGTTTAGCAGGGAAGTACAGCTACTCATAGCTGTACTTGGTCGTCCTCTATAAGAGAACGTTGTCTTCTTCAAACGAGCAGGGACGCACATGGAGAGTGGAAAGATGCATGTGGAGTGGGGAGGGAGAAAGGGGACATCTGCCTAGCCAGCCAGCTCAGCCAAATCAACCCTGGTGATCAATGGGGTGACAGATGTCACAGACAGATCACCCTCACATTCTCAACATTTTGTTTAAAATTTTTCATAACAAAATATTGGAGGAAAAAAACATACACAGGATAAGTTACTGGACTGTAAAAGAGAAATAATTCATATGGAGGCCTGGTAAAAGGATCAAGTCAAGGGGGAAAAAAACTCAGGTTTACCTCAGACTTCCCCACAGGTTTACCTAGACTTCAATGCTAGAAGACAATGAAACATGCTGTCAAGTACTTTAGAGGAAAAAAGGAAAAAGATCCATAAATTTTTATACCATTCAAGCACCAGTTTAAAGTACAAGGATCACAGATAATATTTTAGAACATGGAAGAACTCAAAGAGTGTTGTTTCTATATAGCATTCTTAAAGGAACCATGAGCTGATAAACATCAGACGATCAAGTGATGAAAAGTCAACCTATTTAAAATACAGTTAAAATTTAAACATGTATGAGGATTATGGTTAAAGAACATTAAGTCAAAATGAAAATAGGATATTGAAGAGATCTGCACTTCGACATTCATTGCAGCATTATTCACAATAGCCAATATATCGAAACAACCTAAGTGTCCATCAATGGATGAACGGATAAAGATAATGTGGTGTATATATACAAAATGCGGTACACATAAACACACATGAATGTTAATTCAGCCATGACAAAGGAAATCACATACACAACACACACACACACACACACACACACACACACACACACACACACAGGAATATTATTCAACCATGACAAAGGAAATCCTGTCCTTTGTAACAACATGGATGGACCCTGAGGGCATCATGCTCAGTGAAATATGCCAGACTGACAAATACTACATGGTATAACTTATATATGGAATCTTAAAAAAGTCAAACTCATAGAAACAACAAAGAAAAGTGGTTCCCAGGGGCTGGGAGGTGGGAGAAAGAGGTTGGTAAAAGGATACAAACTTTCAGCTATAAGATGAATAAGGCCTGAAGGTCTGATGTATATATAACATGGTAGCTATAGTTGATTACATCATATTGTATAATTGAAGGTTGCTAAGAGAGTAGAATTTAAATGTTCTCACCAAAAAATAAATAAATAAATAAACCCAGCTTTTATACTCAAAATAACAACAACATTAAGTCAGTGTCATAAATCCAAACAAATCAGAAGCAAAACAAAAACAAGTTGAGAGGAAAAGAGAAAGAAGGAAAAACCAAACAAGCCTATTTCCTTGTTCTTTTTTCTTTGGCAATCAGGAATCAAAAGATAACATTTAAAGGAAGTAAATATACTTCTATTACTTGATTTATCATTACAAAGGCATATGTAAAGAATGATATAATCAAAAAATCCAATAGTAGAAGAGGAGAGAGTATAGTAAAATGCAAGTCAGAGTTAATATTACCTACTGAGAGTTACATAATTTCAGTTAACAAAGATACTACAAAAATAACCATGAAGAAAATTCAGGAACTGCCTCCTATACTGATGATCAAAAACAGACAGAAAAAGAAAAAAATAACCTGTAATAAGTGTAACAGGATTTGGATCCAGAAAGGAAGGACTAAATAAACATCAATAAAGTATAAATGAAGCAATTATTAAAAGGTACTGGTGTGTCTAATAAGAATCAACATTTACAGAAATTTGCTAAGATATATACATAAATATACATTGCAGCATTGTTTTTATTAACAAACTGGAAAGAGAACTAGCTATCATTCAATAGAGGATGAGCTAAACTTAGTCATTTAACAGAATGTCATGCAGCCATTTAAAAAAAGAGGCAGATCTAAATGTATGTACTTACACAGAAAATCAAACAGCAAGGTGCAGAAGATAAATGGGGGGGTGTGTTGGTTATAAATAAATATACACACGCATATCTACTGACATATGCGCAGATGTCTTTTCATTAAAGAATACAAAAGAAACTGTTAAAACACAGAGGAGGGGCCAGGCCCATGGCATAGTGGTTAAGTCCAGAGTGTTCCACTTTGGCGGCCTGGGTTCGCAGGTTCAGATCTCAGGTGTGGACCTACACCACTCGTCAAGCCATGCTGTGGCAGTGACGCACATACGAAATAGATGAAGCCTGGCACAGATGTTAGCTCGGGGCTAATCTTCCTCAAGCAAAAAAAGAGGAAGACTGGCAACAGATATTAGCTCAGAGCAAATCTTGATCACCAAAAAATAAAAAATAATAAAAAAAATACAGATGAAACAGTGATTCCTACAAGACAGCAGACAGGGGCAGAGGAAGGACACTTTTTCTGTACTGTTCCAGCTCTCCACTTACATGATAGGTCAACTTAGAGAGTCCTGCGCTTCTGCAGAGCCACAGAACTAAAATCACTTTTAAGTCCCTCCCCTACCTGAATACACCCTTAGAAACGCTAGATGAAATATAAAATTGGAGAACAAAAAAAGAAAACTGTAAATTTAAAAAAAATTTTTTTTGGTGAGGAAGATTGGCCCCAAGCTAACATCTGCACTAATCTTCCTCCATTTTTGTAGGTGGGATGCTGCCACAGCATGGGCTTGATGAGCGGTGTACAGGTCTGCATGCGAGATCCAAACTTGCAAACCCCAGGCTGCCGAAGTGGAGTGAGCAAACTTAAACCACTATGCCACTGGGCCGGCCACCTTCAATTTTTTAAACAAACTAATACTGAAACAACTTTATCACCTGCAGACTTTTGCTGAAATAAATACAAGATGTACTACAGCAGAAGTAAACCCAAAAGCAAGGAGTAGGATACACTAAGCAATATGCTTTTCTAATATTATAAACGAAAATATTGTTAACAGGGGTTATAAATACAGGCATACCTCAGAGTTATCGGGGGTTCAGTTCCAGATCACCACAATAAGCGAGTTTCACAATAAAGTGAGTCAAATTTTTTTGGTTTCCCAGTGAATATAAAAGTTATGTTTACTACAGTCACGTACCACATTAACAACGTTTCGGTCAATGATGGTGATCCCATGAGGTTAGTACTATACAGCCTCAGTGTGTAGTAGGCTATGCTATCTAGGGTTGAGTAAGTACACTCTATGTTTGCACAGCGACAAAACTGCCGACAAAACTGCCTACGGAAACAGTTCTCAGAATGTATCCCCATCATTAAGCGATGCATGACTGTACTGTACTCTGTAAGTGTGCAGTAGCATTGCGTCTAAAGAAACAATGTACATATCTTAATTCAAAAATACTTTATTGCTAAAACATGCTAACAATCATCTGTGCCTTCACTGAGTGTAATCCTTCTGCTGGTGGAGGGTCTTGGCTCGATGTTGATGGCTGTTGACAGATCAGGGCAGTGGCTGCTGAAAGTTGGGGTGGCTGTGGCATTTTCTTAAAATAAGAAAACAACGAAGTTTGCCTCACTGATTGACTTCCTTTCTGGAAGGATTTCTCTGTAGCATGCAATGCTGTTTGATAGCATTTTACCCACAGTAGAAGGTCTTTCAAAATTGGAGTCAATCCTCTTAAACCCTGCCACTGCTTTATCAACTAAATTTATGTAATGTTCTAAATCCTTTGTTGTCATTTCAACAATCTTCACAGCATCCTGACGAGGAGTAGATTACATCTTAAGAAACAACTTTCTTTGCTCATCCATCTGTTCAAGTTTTATCATGAGATTGCAGCAGTTCAGTCACATCTTCAGGCTCCACTTCTAATTCTAGTTCTCTTGCTATTTCCACCACATCTGCAGCTACTTCCTCACTGAAGTCTTGAACCCCTCAAAGTCATCCATAGGGGCTGGAATCAATTTCTTCCAAACTCCTGTTAATGTTGATATTTTGACCTCTTCCCATGAATCACAAATGTCTTAATGGCATCTAGAATAGTGAATCCTTTCCAGAAGGTTTTCAATTTACTCTGCCCAGATCCATCAGAGTAATCACTACCTATGGCAGCTATACCCTTATGACATGTATTAAATATTAAGACTTGAAAGTTGAAACTACTCCTTGATCCATGGGCTGCAGAATGGATGTTCTGTTAGCAGGCACGAAAACAACATTAATCTCTTGTACAGCTCCATGAGAGCCCTTGGGTGACCAGGTGCACTTCAACGAGCAGTAATATTTTGAAAGAAATTTTCTTTCCTGAGCAGTTAGGTCTCAACATTGGGCTTAAAATATTCAGTAAAGCATGTCGTAAATAGATGTGCCGTCACCCAGGCTTTGTTGTTCCATTTATAGAGCAGAGGCAGAGAAGATATAGTATAATTCTTAAGGGCTCTTGGATTTTTGGAATGGTAAATGAGACCTGCCTTCAACTTCAAGTCACCCACTGCATTAGCCCTTAACAAGAGTCAGCCTGTCCTTTGAAGCCGGGCATTGACTTCTCTCTAGCTATGAAAAGTCCTACATGGCATCTTCTTCCAATACAAGGCTGTTTCGTCTACACTGAAAATCTGCTGTTTAGTGTACCACCTTCATTAATTATCTTAGCTAAATCTTCTGGATAGCTTACTGCAGTTTTTACAACAGCACTTGCTGCTTCACCTTGTACTTTTATGGAGACGGCTTCTTTCCTTAAACCTCATGAACCAACCTCTGCTAGCTTGAAACTTTTCTTCTCCAGCTTCCTCACCTCTTTTAGGCTTCACAGAATTGAAAAGAGTTAGGGCCTTGCTCTAGATTAGGCTTTGGCTAAAGTGAATGTTGTGACTTCTTTGATCTTCTATCCAGACCACTAAAACCTTCTCCATAACAGCAATAAGGCTGCTTCACTTTCTCATCATTCGTGTGTTCACTGGAGTAGCACTTTTACTTTCCTTCAAGAAATTTTCCTTTGCATTCACAACTTGGCTAATTGTTGGCTCAAAAGGCCCAGCTTTAGGCCTATCTTGGCTTTCAACATGCCTTCCTCACTAAGCTTAATCATTTCTAGCTTTTGATTTAAAGTGAAGAGACATACAAATCTTCCTTTGTCTTGAACACTTAGAGGCCATCGTAGGGTTATTAATTGGCCTAATTTCAATACTGTTGTGTCTCAGGGAATAGGGAGGCCCGAGGAGATGGAGAGAGACAGGGCAGGGGAACAGCCAGTCAGCAGAACAGTTAGAATACACACAACATTTATCACTTAAGTTCGCCATCTTATATGGGCATGGTTCACGGTGCCCCAAGACAATTACAATAGTAACATCAAAGATCACTGATCACAGATTACCACAAAAAATATAATAATAATGAAAAAGTTTGAAATACGGCAAGAATTACCAAAATGTAATACAGAGACATGAGGTGAGCAAATGCCGTTAGACAAATGGCACCAATAGACTTGCTTGAAGCAGGGTTGCCACAAACCTTCAATTTGTAAAAAACACAATATTTGCGAAGTGCAATAAAGCGAAGCAGAATAAAATGAGGTACACCTGTAAACACTTAAAAGCAATAAAATAAAAGCTCAGGGGAAATAACTACAAAATTACTCTGCTTCAAAAGTCAAAATGCCCTTAGGAGCGAGGCAAAGTTTTTTAAGAGCTCACAGGAGCTCTATGAAGCCTAAAGAAATGTTGTTCTTTGTCATCACTATATCCTCAGTACCTCAGACAGTGTCTTCCACAGCTAACATTAAATACATTCTGAAGTAATGACTGTTATACTACTGTTTGTCAGTAGCAGTAACAAATACCTTTTAGTACAGATGTTTTCACATCTAATCAATGTTATTTCCTAACTATGGCATGACTGTAGATAGCAGGAAAATCAAGTGGCAAGTGCCTGGCAGGCTATGACCAGAGAACAATTCATATTGAACAGAACCATGGGGCCTAGGAAATTAAATTTTTCAAAATTTCCCAGTTGATTCTGATGTGTAACCAGATTTTAAAACCATAAAACCACAAAACCACTGGACTGGATAAACTTAAAGCTCTCTTCCAGCTCTAACCAGCTAATGATTCTGTAACTTTATCTCAGATAACAATTTTCACATTTTCTCAAGAGAAGAGCCTTAGTTTTAAACATACTACATGATCTGAATAAATTCAATTTTATTAGAGGAAGAGTCAACTTACAGAACTACTAAGTTTAGGGTGCAAATGAAACCAGAAATGTCTGATTAGTTTCTATTGTTTCTCGAGTTGGATTTTGTTTTGTTTTGTTTTAACTTATTTGACATCAGCATAGTTATTCAGTGACTTGATCATTAACTGCTCAATAAACCTTTACTGAACAGAAGAAAAAAAAGACCCTGGACTTTATCCTAAAGGAAATGAGAATCTACCAAGAGGATTTAGAGATGAATGATGATCAGATTTTTACCTTTTAAAGAATACTGGCTCTCATATAAAGAATTTTAGCAGAGACCTAGATTGGATGGCAGAAAATCCAATAAGAAGGCTACTACAGAAACCCAGGCAGGCAGCTGTGGTGCCTTGATCTCTGGGGGAAGTCAACAGAAGGTAGACAAACATTTACTGAAATGCTAAATTAAAAAAAAAAATTAAGAGCAAAATAGAAAACAATTGGATGCTTATTTTAAGAAATACAAAACTATTACAGATAGTGGAAAAGATGAGCAATAGGAAGAATCAGGCAAAATTATTTGGAGAATTAAAGAACAGAAAAGAAGAAGGAGGAGAGATAATAATAAAGATAGGCAGAAACCTAGAAGGAGGAAAAGGGGAGAAGAAGTGAGCTCCTGATATATCTAAGCAGCCTGTCATGTCACGTTATTAGGTATGTGACTGGTGAATAGGAGAACAAATTATCACCTGTTAAGACGGCTCTTAGAAATTCAGTTAGTTCAGTGTCAAGTGTTTAAAATGTTCTTGCCAATAACTAAGAATTAGTCTTCCTGACTCCCAGCACACACGCATCTTTTTCATTTCTTCCAAAGTATCTGTAATCTTTTGACATGTAGTAATAAGTTTTTTCTAAGGAAGTTCTGTCAGACAAGGGAGATTTTTGTTTCTAATAAGTTGAGTTCCAATTGTCTCTAAAAATCCTAACTGGCAACTTAACTAGTAATAGATTATCAGTAGGAAATATAAATGAACCTCAAGTAGAAAAAAAATAAATACCAGAACTATACAAAAACCCACTTTTACCTTGCCTCATTAGCATTAACTGGTGTTCGTGCCTAGCTGCTTCCATTTCTGCCTCCAGTTTCTCTTTGGCTTCTCTGATGTTTCTATCAACCTGCTCACGTTGCTGCTTTTCCATTTCGTCAAGAGCCTTCCATCGAGATGCATACTCAAATTCAAATGTCCCAGGTTGAGCAAAACGTGGCGGCTGTTCTCTTTCCCTAAGTTTACATTTAAAAACATGCGGAAATGTATTTTTAAAAGGTAAAATAAGAAATAAGAATAACAAGAACTAGCATTTACTTAGCACTTACAATGTCCATGGCACTGTGTCAGGCAAGTACTCTACAAGAACTACCTCATGGCAATGTTGTGATGCAGGTTTTAACAAGCCTGAGCTTGAGAAACTGCCATAGGATGCCCAACTAATAAGTAACGGAACCAGCACTCAAACCTAGGCAACCTGATGCTACAACCTGCACTCCCCCTAATTATCCCCTCTAATAAAGCCCTTTCTGGTTTTCATTCAACAAACAGTTTTACATAAGGCAGTCTGCAACATATGAATCAAATGTGCCCTAAGTTAACTGTCTGGAATCAAATTTTTTTCTCTAAAAGTAATAACTTTTAGGGGCCGCCCGGTGGTGCAGCGGTTTAGTCCGCGTTTGGCAGCCCGGGGTTCGCGAGTTCGGATCCCGGGCGCCCACCGACGCACTGCCTGTCAGCCATGCCGTGGCGGCGTCCCATATAAAGTGGAGGAAGATGGGCACGATGTTAGCCCAGGGCCAGTCTTCCTCAGCAAAAAGGGGAGGATTGGCGACGGATGTTAGCTCAGGGCTGGTCTTCCCCACAAAAAAAAAAAAAAAAAAAAGTAATAACTTTTAGGGATAGTAACAAAAGCAGACAGAGTTTATTGAATGTTATGTGCCAACTTAACTGGCTAGGCCAAAAAATAAAGGTCTAACTTACAACAACTGTAGTTATTTAATACTTGTTTCCCTTGCTGGACTGTAAACTCAATGAGGACATGAAATACGTCTGCTAACTGCTGTGCCTGGCACAGCATCTGGTACATTGTATATATTTACTATTTATTTCTTGAATGAATGAATAAATGAGCAAACAAATGACCAAGAAATTTTTTAAAAAATAAAGACCTACGAATGTACCTAAAATTCAAAGAAATTCTTCAATTATTCTTGCCTATTAGAGCTCCTATTAAAAACTATTGATAAGAACACAATCCGCACCCCACTAATAAAAGTATAGATGCCTTGCAATCATAAATTTAAACTTTTATTGGGGAGGGTGTGGAGATAGGCGGGTAGGACAAAGTTGGGAGATAAAGAGGGAGGTTGTCAGAGAGCAAAAGATGTAGTAATAACAAGAAACAGCTTCAAAGATCTTCAGAGGTATATATGGAAAATCCAAGTTAACCATCATCTAGGTATTCTATACCTCAAAAAAAAGACTTTGATTTTTTTTTTTTTAAAAGTACTGACTGAAAAGGGGAAAGGAATAGAGGGATCTCCAACGCACTAATTTTTCTGAAAGAATTGTTTATTAGTCAGTAGTTCCTCAGTCAGATATTGACTAAAATCATAAACATAAAAAATTTGTCACTTTCTCCCAAGGGAAACACTACTGAAACAATATGGATCTGAATCGTGGCTCACGTACTTTTGGAACATTCCCTTCTAAGCCTAACTCTTTAGCAGCAAAATTGGGACGATAACGAGATCTTATCAGGTTTGCTGGAGTAATTAAATCATTATATAAACAAATATATAGTATATGTGCTGCCAAAGTGAGCACTACAAATGTCACCAATAAATTCCATTTCTTGTAACACCCTGATAATTCCAGTTCTCTAATTCCTGAATCCTTAAGTATGCTCTATTTCAAATTTCTAATAAGCTATAACCAGAAAAAAAAGTCAAGTAAAAAGGAAATCACAATAAGTCTTTGAAAAATAGCTTTATAAGAGCAATTAAAATAGTTATGAATTCAACTGATCAGTACTGACCCTTCTCTGAAATACTTTCCTCCCTTGCCGTCAAGACACACTGGTTGTCCCCACTACTCCAGAGATTGCTCCCACTCACTCTCTGCTGATTCCTTCTGATCTTCCCAACCTCTACATACTGGAGTATTCCAAGGCTCATCCTTTGATATAGTTTTCTATTACATGTGATAACTTTAGCCCACACTGCTCATCTAACCTCCAGATGGAAATCCAACTACTTACTTGACATCTCCACTCGGATGTTCAAAAGCCCTCTCAAACTTAACATGTCTGAAACAGATCCTGATCTTTCTCCCCCAGACCGGCTCCTCCTCCAGGATTCTCCAAATCAGTCACTAGCAATTTCTACACTTCCAGTTACTTAGGCCAAAAACCTTGTAATCATCCTTTTAACTCTCTTTCTCCCACAACTCCACACCCATCAGGAAAATCCAGTCTACTGTCAAACTGTATCCAGAATCTGACCACTTCTCACCATCACCACTGAGACCACTCCATGTCAGCAGACTCCTAAACTTATCACCCCAATTCCACCCTTGGCTCTTTACAATCCACTCTTAAAAACAGCAGCCAGAAAGTTCCTGTTGAACTTAAGATTAAGTCACTACTCTCATAAAACACAAAAGCCAAAGTCAGCTCAGTAGCCTTCAAGGCCCAACAATCTGCACTCCCCCCAAATGACCTATCTCTACTTCATCCCTACTATTTCCCCCCCTTACTCACTACACTCCAGGCAAACTGGCCTCTTGACTGTTCCAGGAACATGCCAGACAGAGTCCTCCCTTAGGGCCTTTATGGCAACTATTCCCTCTACTGAGATCACTGTTCTCTACTCCCCCCCACTTCTGATAGCCCCATAGCTAGCTTTCACCCCTTCCTTCAAGACGTTAATCAATTATCACCCTCTCAGGTAGGCCTCCCTAACCACCTGTATAAAAGAGCCGCATTCCTCTGCTCCCCAGCACCCACTGTTCCGTTTTTTTCTCTTTTTATTCTACTTCTTTTATTGTTTACCCCCTTAACACCCCCACATAGCATGAAGTTCTGGTTTATTCTGTTCACTGATACATCTCCAGCACAAGGCACATAGCAGGCACTCATATTTGTCATTTAAATCAACTATAAGGAAAAACATTTAAATGCACTAAAATCAAAGAATGCTATTTAAAATAATGTGCATACAATATCATTTTGAACATAGACTATCAAATCTTAAAATCATAACATCTATTTTTTGTCAGGATGAAGAAAAATACTTCTATCAATACACCAATGAGTGTAAATGGGTATAATATTCCTGGAGAACCACTGGCCAGGATTAGTCAACTTTAAAAATGCATATTCTTTGATCTAAGTCTTTATACCTCACTTTAGGGGTTATTTTTATTTTATTTTTTGGTGGGAAAGATTGGCCCTGAGCTAACATCTGCGCCAATCTTCCTTTATTTTGTATACAGGACGCTCCCACAGTATGGCTTAATGAGCGGTGTGTAGGTCCGCACCCAGGATCTGAACCCATAAACCCCAGGCACCGAAGCAGAGCGTGCGAACTTAACCACTATGCCACCGGGCCAGCCCCTAGTGGTTTTTCAAATAGTACTTCTCTCCACTTAATATATACTTATATATTATATAATCTTTGGTTCATTATTTATTATATATCTCCACCACCAGAAATGTAAGAATCATGGGGGCAGAAACAGTTCAAAGTCGCACTGGCAGCTCCTAGAACAGTGCCTGGCACAAAGGCACTCCAATATTTGTTAAATACATGCATGCAAATATGTTATGGTTTAATTTATTATAATAAACAAGTGACTAATTAAAAACAACATAATATATTCATACAGGCAACTTATGTAAAAATACTTGTATCACACTGAGCAAAAAACAACTGGCAAAAGAATATACAACATTTTGAAAATGGGCTATTTTTCTTTTTTATCTCTAAGAAGTTATTCCCCTGTACCAAGTCATTTAACTAGGACCTCCCCCAAAAAAGTCTCCTTTTAACCTACAATACACCTGAAGCATACTAATAAGAGAAATAGTTTCACAATACCTAGATTTGTTTCTCTGACATAAATATTACTGACAGTCTCCTCCTACCTATCCACCCCTGCCTCAATTATAAAAGTAAAGACTTTTCTAATTAAAGTTAATATTTTACCCATACACAAAAGAAAATTAGCATTCCATGTAAACCAGGCCACACTATGAACCAGATTCTATGACTAAAAAGAACACCTTCTAATCCAATAATACTTGATGACAAATGTGATGTAATAAATACCCTTGGATAGCACATACCTAAAATATCTTTATTAATAAAATCTTACTTATGATATTGTTGAGTTTTCTGCATTAGCTTCTCTGGCAAGCCATCTTCATCATCAAACTGCTCCATAGGCTCCACAATGACTGGACGAGGGGTCCTAGATAGACAAAAAGTATTAATAAGAATTAATATAGTGTCTAAAATTAACATCCTCCTAGAAATACTTTATAACAATTCCAAGATTTGGAAACTTCCTTCTTGGAAAATTCTCTCTTGAGAAAAATGTTGCAGATGTTATCATATATACTCATAAAAACAGTCAACAAACATTTGCAGCGCCAGACACAGGTCAACGTCAAAGTCACACAGAGATGAAGGCTTGCTTTTAGAGCACAGAGTCTATTCAAGATGACACAGAAGTAAATCAACAACTATGAACCTGTGGAACCACTGTGGTCACCTTTTACAAAGTATGGTGGAAAGGAACGAGTAACTTACGTTTTACGCAAATAGTGTCACTCTCCTCACGTCCCACTGCCTCCCATCTCCACCTACCTCCCAGCCTCCCTGGGTATCTTGTTCAGTCTTGCTCAGAAAAGTCTTTCTAAAACCTAAAGTGAGACCTAAAAGATATCAGTCAAACAAAAGGGAAGGAGGGGGAGCCAGAAGACACAACACATTCAAGGAGGAAGCTGGGGAGAGAGGGGAGACAAGAAGAGTAGATGATGAAAGATATGACTTGGAAACCCTCCTTCTTTACTATTTTCCTAAGTAAAACAAGAGGAAGGGAAAGGTCATTGAGGAAAGGCAAAAAAGGGAAATAAGCGGAGTGGATGATACACTGATCATAAAATTTTCCTTGCTATCAGTCTCTCACCAAGCAAACAGTAGTAAAATCTATTTATACTGCCTTCTGAACAGAGATGCTTCAGAGAGAAACAAATCACTGTTAACTTTTGAGGTGGTAACAGAAGAGCTAGAGAAGTAAAGGTGCTTTCTGGATTCCAAAAGCTTCCCTTTACAAATAAGGCAGACCCAGAGATTAACACAGACTTTAAATCCTGAACCGTAGGGAAAGGAAAGATATACAATGTTTATTTAACAGTGATTCCTGGGGGCCGGCCTGGTGGCATAGTGGTTATGTTTGCACGCTCCACTTCAGCGGCCCAGGGTTCGAAGGTTCGGATCCCGGGAGCAGACAGATGCCCTGCTGCTTGTCAAGCCATGCTGTGGCAGTGTCACATATAAAGTAGAGAAAGATGGGCATGGACGTTAGCCCAGGGCCAGTCTTCCTCAGCAAAAAGAGGAGGATTGGCAACGGATATTAGGTCAGGGCTAGCCTTCCTCACAAAAAAAAAAAAAGATTCCTGGGCTAGGAGAGACATTTTGGGTAGAAAAACAATTAGAAGCAGCTGTAAAATACCTTGCGGTGATGAAGACAATTAGAGATTCAGTGGGAACTCAAAAGAAAAGGGACTTGTAGGCCTCAATTTCCAGGATACACCTCATATCCAACACGTAAAAACAGAAACATAATAAAGAATGAGTAAATACAGCCTCAGAAAGTATATGCAATCCAATGAGGTATGAGAAAGCAGTTGAGAGTTCCTGAGACCACCCAACCCATGGGAGGACATGGTACTTCTAAGAGGACTCAAAGGGGCCCAGGGACAAAATGAATAAGGTGCACTATATGGACCACCTACCCACTGTAAGCCACGGCAGGGCCACTAACGTTAGAATAATAATAGAGCCAGATAAGAACTACACCTGAGCAGAGGCCAACCAAGACAGAAAAGCACAACCCGCCCCTTTAATACCACAAGGCCACCACCACCAAGAGAAAAATCAGAAAAGGAGACTCAAGAATGAAAATGTACTAAGCACATCACTTGTCACTCAGAATATGACAGAATTACTTGGAATTGACAGGATTAATTTTATGAAGTCAAGGAAATGGTGAAATTAGAGAATATAATGACATGACTACTACACTCTCAAATAATGCCACGTGTCGTAACTAACTATAAATTTTCAATATATGAATATGGGCAACTAGACACTCTTTTACATTGTGGGGGAGTATAGGCCTCTGGGAGAGAACTTGACCAATACAAATGTTATATATTTACACCTTGTTCCTGCAATTCCAATTTTTTTTTTTTTTTTTTTTTGCTGAAGATGATTCGCCCTGACCTAACATCTGTCGCCAATCTTCCTCTTTTTGCTTGAGGAAAATTAGCCCTGAGCTGACATCAGTGCCAATCTTCCTCTATTTTGTATGTGGGTCACCACCATAGCATGGCCGCCAACAAGTGGTATAGGTCACACCCAGGTACGGAACCCAGGCCGCCAACGCGGAGTGTACCGAACTTAACCACTAGGCCATGGGACCTGCCCCCTTGCAATTCCATTTCTGAAGAGATACATGAATAAGTGAGAAGAGATCAGTCACAACCACATTCATCACATTATATAACACAAAAAGACCACATGTGGTGTACAAGTGATGTCCTTAAGGGACTATGTCTAATCTTTTGTTTACTGGGATATATTATATGCTTAAATGTGAACATTTATGGTTTCAATGTATGTACCACTCCCTGTAGAAGCTAGCTTTGTCCATTATCTTACCCATCTTGTTTATTTCACTTTGCTCCTGATGCGTTAACAAAAGTTTTTAAACCTTAACAAATTCTGTTTACAGGTGTCATTACTAAATTTACTCTATTTACAAATCTAGGTAAATTATACAGAAAAAAAGATTAAAAAGTAAACAAATCTGGAGTTATCTGTGGGGTTTTTTCCTCCTCACTTTGCCCCTAAATAAATCATTAGTTTGGTTGCAAAACTGATAAATGTTTCATTGTGGAAAAGTTTAAACAATATAGTAAGTTTCATAGAAGAAAATAAGTCCCATGAAATCCTATCATTTGGAGAGGATCTCTGACCATGTTTCATAAAGATCTCTTCAGATTTTCCACTAGATATACAAAATCTTACATAGAATGAATCACCTATACATGCTTTCTTTAGCCATCCTGTATCACGCAATATGAAATGGCACCATTTTAGATGTATGCATGTACCACAATTTTTAACCATTATCAATTAGTGTACATTTAAGGTTTCCATGTGTTCTGTAATGATACATAATATGATTAACATATTTGTGACTATCTTCCCTCAGTTGTTCAAATATCTCTTTAAGAAAAACTGTGAGAACAAAGTGGGATATACAGCATTAAAAACATGGTGACAAAACAAAGTGCAACATTTTATGCGTGCAATTAAAAAAATGAAGGATTACGTAACTATGACAACCTGTTTCACTAAATCATCTTTGCAGACACATCATTTTGTGACTTTTTTCCACCTTTTTTAACATAATTGAGAACTCAAGAGTAATGATAAAGATAAAATAATTCCTAGGATGATGAAATAAGATGTTTTATGATAGAGGAAAAATAAAATCACTAGGACCTAACAATGTTATCCTAGATTTATAAAATGACCCATATAGTAATTTTAAGGAAAAAAATGACTTTATTCTATTTTTTAAATTTTCTTTTTGTTCTTCTGAAGACCTCTAAGAAATAATAAAATACCAATCCTTACAAATAATTAGGACTGCTCAAAAAAACAAGTAAAAACCTAAAACTGGACTCAATTGACACTGATGGGATACCAAGAGTTAAGGGTGCTTTTCTGGGAAGATAAGTAGCAGTTTATGCTTCCACCACCAGCAGATATGTCTAGATAACTCTTGTGTTCCCAATATATAAGCAAAAGAAATTACAATGTTGTTTGTATTAAAGAAATATTTTTCAGCATCTAAAAGTAACCCTATTTAATAAAAAGATATGTGATGAAGCAAATAAAATGGTGGAAAAAGCAATCCCTTTCAAATATGAGTATAAGATAGGAAAAGTATAAAAAATCACTAATGGAACAATCACTTGTATGTAGAAAAGAGGTGACAAAGCAGGCCTGAAACTGCCATCCCACACCACCCTAACTGATAAGGCTGCTTTTCCACATCGAAATTGGTTGCACAATGTGGTTTACGTTGAACATAAACCTTCTGAGTTTGTTTCCTTCTGGGAGTCTGAAATTGGGTATTTGCCAGTTGAGGGAACTTACAAAACTGACACTCCATCCTTCACCCCCGACAGGTACACACACACATTCCTAGGGCCAGCGGAACTTCCCCTGGTAGTTAACACTTCATTCGTGTGTTTAAACTAGTGGCTGGGTGAATTAAACAAGCCCTGTGTGACTCAACCAGGAAAGGACTCTTGGAAGATTATACCTAATTTCCTCCAGATTTTACCTCATGTGCATTTTTCCTTTGCTGATTTTGCTCTGTATTCTTTTGCCATAATAAATTTTAGTCATAGGTCTATATGCTGAGGCCTGAGTCCTTCTAGTGAACCACCAAATCCAGGGGTGGTCCTGGAGACCCCCAAGATACACCTGTAAGCACACTAATCAAATATAACTTCTGCTGACATATTCACATTTTTATTTCAGTCTTTTTTCATAATCAGTTTAACACAAATTTGGATCACAGCATACATCTAATTTTGTGTCTTTTTGTTTACATGCCAAATTAATGTTTTATTTATAGAAAAATAAAAGTTTTAGAGCAGTTGTTAAGACAGAATATGTGCATAGACAAATGTTCTGCCATAAACAAATGTGGAGTTTGTCATTTGTTTAGTTTTGTTTGTATTTTTATAGAGATACAATTCACATGCCATGAAATTCACTCTTTTAAAGTGTACAGTTCAGTGATTTTTATTGTGTGCAATCATCACCACAATCTAATCCCAGAACATTTTCATCACCCCAAAATGAAACCCTAAACTCATTAGCCATCAACTCCCCATTCTCCTTCCCCTGAGCCTCTGGCAACTACTAGTCTAGTTTCTTTCTCTATGCTATATACCCCCTTAAAAAATTTTTTTCTGAGTATTGCATTTTCCAGTGTCATGAGATATTCTTTGCAAAATCACTACATACTAATCCACTGCAAGTATAATCTACTTGATCAATTCTCTTAAGAAATTTAGATTTCTCTAATATTGTTATTAGAAATAAAGTGATAAACCAGATATAAAGTAATATACCAAAGCCTTGAGTCAAAATATTTACTTAAAAATACATCTCTGTTATATCAGTGAGTCAAAGAATCTTAAGGTTTTTATATCCAGTACCTAAATCCCTTCCAGAAACAAAATGACTAACTTCCATTAGCACCAGGAGTTATAAAAATACTCACGTGACTTCACTTTCATTCACTGGATAGTTTTAATTCTTTGACAATACAATAGATCCCCCCAAAAAAGTTTTAGTTTGTCTTTCTTTAATTACTAATAAAAAATTATTTAAATATCTAGCTGCCAATCTTAAAAATCATTAACAAAGCCATAAACGTCTCTCTCCTGAATCAAAAGAAAGTACAGAAATATAATAAGAGTCAGAAGAGAATTGGTGTAGGTAGCAATAAATTCTTTTCCTCCCAGAAAGAACAAAAATGAAAGGAACGAATAATTAGCAAATAGAGTAATGCCACACATAATAAGGATTTGAGCCACATTAACAGTTATATTGTTTGGGTTACCAAAATTCAATTAGTTTAAAAGAAAAGATTTAAGCTTTTTCCAAGGAAACTCCAGAATAAATCTGCTCCATAGAAATCTATACCCAGGAAAAAAGAACAATCAAACATTTTTGTATAATACCATTTGTCACAAAGTTAGTTATAACAGCAAAAAGGGAAAACAACCTAAACGGCTAATGGAATATCTAATGTCCAACAGGAATAGTCATGCATCTCTTAACTACAGGGATATGTTCTGAGAAATGAGTTGTTAGGCAACTTTGTCGTTGTGTAACCATCATAGAGTGTACTTATACAAACCTAGATGGTATAGCCTACTACACACCCAGGCCACATGGTACTAGTCTTATGGGACCACCACCTTATATGCGGTCGAGCGTTGACTGGAAACATCATTATGCCGCATGTGACTGTAATTAAGTCTGGAATAATTTTAACAAAATTATATGCAACATTTTTAATGATATAAGAAAGAATTCACAATATAACAGTAAGAAAAACTTTCCAAAAAGATGATGCTTACTAAATAAAGAGAAATTCTCAGGTTTATCATAAATAAATAAATCCCAAAGGTAATAAAATAGGTAGTGATGTAAAGGAGAAAGTCTGGAATGTCTTGGAATCGTCTCTCCTACAAAGCTAAAATAAGAGAGTAACAGTAAAAACTGTCAAAAGTCTGAGAGGAAATATATCCAAATTGAAGCACATTCTGCAAAATAATTGTCTTGGACTCTTCAAAAATGCCAGTGTCATGACATTTTTGTCATTTGGGGAACTATTATAGATAAAAGGAAATTATAGACAATAACTAAATTCAGTGTGTGATCTCTGATTGAATACAAGATTTTAAAAAGTTACAAAGGTCATTACTAGGCAATGCGGAAAATTTAAATATGTACTGAATAATTAGACAACAATATTGAATGTTAAATTTCCTCAGTGTGACAACTATATTGTGGCTTTATAAGGGAATATTCTTAAGAGATACATGCCATGTACTGTATTCTGGGGTAAAGTGTGATATCTGTAACTGACTCTCAAATGCATTAGCAAAAAAGATTTGTGTGTACATGGTGAAAAAAAAAAATGTGGCAAAACTAACAATTAGTGAATGTGGATATCATTTATATTAAAGGGTTGTTTTAAAGGGAAAATTTCTTTTTCTAACTGAAATTGGAACAGACACATATTCTGCTTCTATGGAAGCAACTCCAACATCATTTTTAGGATATCAGTTGGAAAACGGTAAAAACAGACCACTGTATCTTTAAAAAAATCTTTAAAAAAAAAAAAGGCTAGAGAAAGAAAAATTAACTAGTGAGCAGCTATCATCACACCTACTCAATTCACACGCAGCTCTAGGGTGTGAGCATCTCTAATGCTCTAGGTATGATTCTAATGTTTAAAGATGTGGACATACCATTATTATTTAATTTTCCTTTTTTCCCCATTTTTCTGCCTCTTTTGTAATTTTAAACAGCATAAATATATACAGTAGTCCCCCCCCTCCATGGTTTCACTCTCCGCAGTTTCAGTTACCCGTGGTCAACTGTAGACCGAAAATATTAAATGCAGAACTCCAGAAATAAACAATTTGTAAGTTTTAAATTGCGTGCCATTCTGAGTAGCGTGATGAAACTTCACACCATCCCACTCTATCCCACTCCATCCCACCCCATCCTACCCGGGATATGAATCATCCCTTTGTCCAGTGTATCCACGCTGTACACACTACCCGCCTGTTAGTCACTTAGTATCCATCTCAGTTATGAGACCGCCACAGTATCATAGTGCTTGTGTTCAAGTAACCCTTATTTTACTTAACAAAGGTCCCAAAGTGCCAAGAGTAGTGATGCTGGCAATTTGGACATGCCAAAGAGAAGCCGTAAGTGCTTCCTTTAAGTGAAAAAGTGGAAGTTCTCAACTTAATAAGGAAGGAAAAAACATCATATGCTGAGGTTGCTAAGATCTTTGGTAAGAACGAATCTTCTATCCATGAAACTGTGAAGAAGGAAAAAGAAATTCGTGCTAGTTTTGCTGTCACACTTCAAACATGTATGTGTATTCACGTGCCGCATTTACAACAGCTGGTCAACAACGGACCGCATACACAACAATGGTCCCAAAACATTAGTACCATACAGCTTAGGTGTGTAGCAGGCTATACTATCTAGATTTGCATAAGTATACTCTATGATGTTCGCACAGCGATGAAATTGCCTAAAAACACATTTCTCAGAACATATCCCCCTCATTAAGCAATGAATGACTGCAGAGGAAAAAAACACGGTATATATAGGGTTCAGTACTATCCAAGGTTTCAGGCCTCCACGGGGGTCTTGGAAAATATCCCTCATGGAAAACGGGGACCACTTCAATTTACACATACTTTGCATAATATGTGTTAATCATTATATATACCGTACAAGGCTGTTTACCTAAAACCATGTATATAGTACACCGCATTTTATGACAATTTAAAGGTATTTTCAGAAGAAATTTTGATTACATAAGATGTCTACATTTGGAAACTAAGTCCCTATGATACCACTCCTATAAATCACTTGCAGTATCTCAGATATCTGAGATTCAGTCTATCAATAAATATTTGATTACCTAATACGTAACAAGACTGTACTTGGGGCTAGGGATACAAGGGTAAAGAAAACAATCCCTAAAGTCTTCTAAGAGACCAAAAAAAATCTGAATAAACAAATAAAATAATCATTTTAAGAGCTAAGAAGGAAAAAAACCAATGCTGTCAGCAAGAGTAACAGAGGGAGCCCACTTTAGATGAGGCAGTCAGGAAAATCCTCTCCCTGAAGTGACATTTCAACTGAGCCCAACTACTCAAAGAGCAGGGAGAAGAGCACCCTGAGCTCCATGAGGAGATTTAACTAACAGCAAAGTTCCTGAGCAAGAAGAGTCAACAGAAAGAATAAACCACTCCACTTGCAGCACAATATAAAAAGCAACGGATTTAGCATCAGACTAAATTTCACCATTTATTAGCTGCACAATCTTAGGTGAATTACATAACATCTCTGGGCCAATTTTCTCATCTGAAAAATTAGACAAATAATAATCAGCAGTGTTGTAGAAACCAAGAGATCATGATTATGAAATATCTGGCAGATAATAAAATGTTCAACACCTTGCCCATTCCCTCAAAATTATTTTCAAATTATTCTAAAAGCTACCTGTAAGAAATGGTTAAATATTTACCAATGCCTGACTGTGACTTAAAAAAAAAACAAACCAATTAATCAAAGCTTGAAGTGGAAAAAAATAATAATCACATGCCTTGCCTATTGCTTTCCTTCCTTCATTAAATAATTATTATAAACTTACCACATGGTCAGGAATTATTAGAACACAGGTGATGGGATTAAAATGTTGATCAAGACAAAGCCCTTGCCCTGGTGGAACTTACATTCTACTGCAGAGAAAGACACACAAATTAAAACACCAAGTGCTATGAAGAAAAATAAATTGGAAAATACAGCATCAGTGATGGTGCAGAGAAGATGACTATTTTAAGATAAAATAGCTTCTCTCAGGAGATAACATCCTAGCAAAATGTGAATAAAATAAGAGCAAGGCCTGCAATGATCTGGAGAGAGAGCATTCTCTAAGCAAAGGGAACAAGACCAGTCTCTGAGAGAAAAAGTTGGCAGTGTTGTAAAACAGTAGATGTAGCATGAATTACAGCTTTACCACAAATGCTTATAAGTCAAAAACAAATTGAAAAATGCTTTACAAATCACCAAACTACGCTCTCTGGGGCCAGGAAACAATTTTTTTACATTGTCTTTGTTTCCAATTCTCCAAAACTTAAAATATTTGAATGATTCCAACCAACAGCACAATAAGTGCCAGAGGTGGGC
Organism: Tapirus indicus; assembly: GCA_031878705.1. Lineage (NCBI taxonomy): Eukaryota > Metazoa > Chordata > Mammalia > Perissodactyla > Tapiridae > Tapirus > Tapirus indicus. The sequence continues at coordinate 86,927,660 of CM062930.1, read as the reverse complement.
ACAGTTAACAGAGATAAAAGGAATCAATGCAAGAATCAACTAAGGAACTTTTACCAAATCCAGTCTGAAGACAAAGGATGAACATCAAGAACTTCCTCGTGGGCAAAAGAAAGGCATGTTAACAAGGAAACAGGTTGATGAGCCGGCCCTGATGGCCTACTGGTTAAAGTTCAGCATGCTCTGCTTCGGTTTCCGGGCATGGAACCACACCACTCACCTGTCACTAGCCATGCTGTGGTGGCAGCTCACAAAGAACTAGAAGGACTTGCAATCAGAACATAAAACTATGTACTGGAGCTTTGGGAAGGGGAAAAAAACAGAGGAAGACTGGCAACAGATGTTAGCTCAAGACAAATCTTTCCCAGCAAAAAAAAAATAGAATAAAATAAGGAAACAGGTTTAATGACATTATAATTACTTAAAAATATTTTTAAGTATGGGGTCAGCCCGGTGGTGTAGTGGTTAAGTTTGCATGCTCCACTTCAGCAGCCCGGGATTTCCGGGTTTGGATCCTGGGCACAGACCTGTGCACCACTCCTCAAGCCATGTAGCAGCGTCCCACATACAAAATACAGGAAGATTGGCAACAGATGTTAGCTCAGGGCTGATCTTCCTCAGCAAAAAAAACATATAATTTTTTAAGTAAATAGAGAAATACACCACATTCACGGACTGGAAAAAGTCAACACTGAAGATGTCAATGTTCCGCAGAATGATCTGTAGAGTCACTGCAATCTGAATCAAAAGCCCAGCACAATTTTTTAATCGACAAAAGCTGATTTTAAAATCAGTAAGGATATACAAACCAACGATAACGATCAGAAAAATTTTGAAAAAAGAATAAAGTTGAGTGATACTACCTGATTTCAAAGCTGAGGATAAAGTAATTTAAAAAGTACAGTATTGGTATAATAGACATACTGATCAATGAAACAGAAAAGAGAGTGCAGATTTTTTTCCTGAGATTTTTGATAAAGGTAAAAGTAATAAAGGTGAAATTATAATCTTTCCAGTTAATGGTCCTGGAACAACTAGATATCTATATGAAAAAAAATGAATTATTATGTCACATCACACTCAAAATGAATCACAGGTATAAATAAAGTTATAAAATTTCTCAAGAAAACATGAGAAAAGCTTTGCTACCTTAGAAAAAGAAAGGTTGCATACAAAGATATAAAAAGCACAAACCATAAAAAAACTGATAAACTAGACTTCACAAAATATAAAAAATGCTGCTCTTTGACGAACAGTACTAAGAAAATTAAAAAGCAAGCCACAGACTAGGAGAAAAAGTCACAGTACAGACCTGTACCCAGATACGTTAATTCAGTAAGACGAACCACCCAATTAAAAAACAGGCAAAAAATTTCAACAGACACTTCGCAAAAGATATAAAAATAGCCAAAAAGCACATGAAAAGATGCTCATCATTAGTCATTTGGAAAAGAAAATTTAAACCATAATGAGACACACCTATACTCGCTAGAACATCTAAAAGACTGAAAATATGAAGTGTTGGTCAATATCAATAGAAGATCAAAAGATTAATATCAACTAGAACTCTCTCCATTGTTGGTAGGAACGTGAAATGGTACAACCATTTTGGAAAACAATTTGGCAGCTTCTTATAAAGATGAACATATAGCTATTTACCCCTAAATATTACCCAAGCCACATGAAAGCATAATGTTCACAAAAAGCCTTGTACACAAATGTTCATAACAGCTTTCTTCAAGATGGCCAGTAGTTGGAAGCACCTTGAACGTCCACCCATATGTCACTGGACAAATTACGGTTATGATGGACTACAACTCAGCCACAAAACAACACAAAATACTGATACAATGATATGGACAAAATTTCATAAACATTGTGCTAAGCAAAAGAAAACAGACACAAAAGAGTACATACCGTATGACTTCATTTATATGAAACACTAGAAAAGACAAAACTAATTTATAGTAATAAATATCGATAACTGTCTAGGATAGGGATAAGGGGTGGGCAATAACTGCAAAGGGCACAAAGGAACTTTGGTTGAATGATGGAAATGTTCTATATCTTGATGGTGGTGGTAGGCTGCATGAGTACATACATTTGTTAAAAGTCATTGAGCTCTACATTTAAAATTTCGGTGCATTTTAATGTATGTAAATTATACCTCAAAGTTGATTAAAATGTCATTCATTCATTCATAATTTAAATATAAAATTTTGCTTTGCATATAATAGACGTTAAGTTGAATGAAAATCATGATATGAAACATTCCTGAGATTCAAGTACAAATCAATACACTAAAGTTTGAAGTGTGACTTCTGACTCCTAGAGGTACACAAAAATCCCTTATTTATAGTTATTATTTACTCAACATCTACTTACCATATGCCAAGACAGTTTGAACTACAAGACAAGACAGACGTCCAAAACAGAGGGAAACCCATTTGTAACTGCATAGAAGAATGACAAGATGTTTAAAACTTACGTTGTTAGCAAGAACGCCCCATCACCACATCTTTCCAGAGCCTTTCGTGCAGGAGGTTTTGCTGCAAATTCTACAAAACCTTTTCCTGTAGCTCTACCGCGATCATCGACAACCACAACGGCTTTCTCTACTGGACCAAACTGGGAAAATGCTTGCTCTAGAAGCTCATTGGAAACAACTGGAGAAAGGTTCTTGACAGTTAGGGCTGCTCCATGTGTAGCAAAACGAATTCGGAGAGGTCTGCTCTTCAAAATGGTGCCATCCAGCTCTGCTTTTGCAATTTCAGCCAGTGTTCTGGATTCCTTTTTAGGAGGAAAAATCACTTTTTAAAGATTATAGTAACACAAAAAATTTAAAACAGTGGTTTGTTTCTAGGGAGGAAAGCTGAGTGGCTTTCGGAAATGACTGATAGGGTCACTTTGGTTTTGTGTCTTCTCATTTTGGTATAACATGTATTTAATTAATTATTCAAAGATAAGTAATTTTAAACATTTTAAGTAGAAAGTCCCAACCACAATGTCCTGTTACAAGACTTCACTTAAAGATGATCTCCTCATAAACGAATTATCAGCAATTAAATATTCAAAGCAATACCTTTTTAAAATCTCCTACATATATTAAAAGAAATATACAATCACTTTTTGAGACCAAGTACCAGTTACTAGAAACTATTATTGAAGACAGAATAATTCTCTGTACACTCCATGTTTTTGATATTTATATCTCAATAAACCATACCACCAAACCATTTCTCCAATGCCAGAAAAATCTTTCCTTTTTATTTCCATTTCTCTTTTATATTACCTATAAAAACTGCTGTCAGGTGTTGTTAACCACTTCTCCTGAGATGCTTTCGTGGGCTATACATTTCTCACCATTACATTGAGAGAAGCAAACACATCCATGGGTTATAAGAGTTCTCTCCATTATATAGAGAAGCAAGTGCACATGCACTTATTATAAACCAGAAAATATGTTCACTGCTGAAACCACAAGATAAGAGAATTTTCTTCTTGAAGAATTCAAAGTTGGTATGCAATATAGACATCTAAAACAATAAACAACAAACTGGTAAATTTAATACAGGTATATTCTTTTTGTGTTGTGAGAACTCTCCAGGGAGATTGAAAGAGGCTTTACATGCATTTCTAAGAAAAGTCCAAATATACTGTCTTATGAAAAAAGTCTTAAGGTCACAATCTCTTTATTCAATCCCTAAAATGTTAACAACTTTAAATTACGCACTTCTGCAAAAATCTATCTACAGAACTACTTTTACAAAGTCAAATGAATCTAACCTTTTTACAGATATTCAAAACGGCCATTTTATTACTCTTAACAGTGGTAGCAGTACCAGCAAACACTGAATACCTAACAAGGGTCAGGTACTTTGTACATAATACATCATATAATCCAACAACTCTGAGGTAGATTTTAGGAATGGAGTCTTGAATTAAAATGCTGTCAGGTATAACTGGGAATGAGAAGGGATGAGGAAATTTCATGGGGTGATGATATTGTTCTATATCTTGATAGGAGTTTGAGTTAAACAGATTATAGATAATCACCAACTGTACACTGAAAATCCGTGCATTTCACTGTATGTAGATTTCAAATACCTTAAAAAATAATATTGGACTCTAGTTAATGACAAGCATGCTGGAGTGTTTAAGAATCGTGGACTGATGGATGGAGAGAAATAAACAGATATGTGAAAAAACATATAGCAAAATTTAACTGTAGAATCTAGGAGGTGGGTATATGGATATTCATTTCTATGTTTGAAATTTTCCATAATAAAATGTTTGAGGGCAAGAGGATGGAGAGCCTGGTGAGGACTTTGTAAAACTGAAGAGTGTTTCTAGAAGGCATCTCCTGTTCAGATTCTGTCAGATATATTCACAACGTCATATATTTTGGTTTTTTCAGGGGAAGCAAGAATCTCAATTTTTATGTTAAATCAAGTAATTTTTTACTGTTGGCAACAAATTCAATTTTTAATACTTTTTGGGCCAAATAAAATGTTTATGCTGCCAGGAATTTTCAATGCCATAATCCCTTTTCAAAGTTTATACTTCTCATGGTTTTAAATAGTTCTACATCAGGATTTCTCAACCTCAGCACTACTGACATAATGCACAAGATAACTCTTAATGTACGGGGCTGCCCTGTGCACTGCAGGATGTTTATGCCAGAAGAACCAGCCCCCAGTTTTGACAACCAAAAATGTCCTCAGACATTGTCAAATGTCCCCTGGGAAGCAAAACCACCCCATTTGAGAACCACTGCTCTAAACATGTACTGAAATATCTGTAAAAATCAATTAAAATTATGTATTTGAAATGAAATCAAATATTTCTTTACTTCATGCCTCAAAATAACGATAATAAGTTTTACCTAGTTACTATATGCCAACTATTCATTATACTATATATTATACTATATGTATATACTATAATATGCATATATGTGCATATATATAACATGTGTGTATACATATACCATACTATATATATGCATTATTTTTCATTATCCTCACCAACAATCTTATGAAGTTGGTTTTATTACTAACCTCACTTCATATACGAGGAAACGGGCCTAGAAGGTTGAAGTAACTTGCTCAATATCACACTGCAAATGCTGATTTGAATCCATACAGAATTCACAATTTCCACCAATATACCACAAATCCTGCCTTCTAGCTGGTGTCCCTGCAATCACTCTGCATAAAAAGCAAAACCGTAGGTTCTTAACTGAAAGGAATACAAAAAACAACAACAACAACAATAAACTAAGTGACTACCCCAAGATAGAGAATACCTGAACCAGGGTCTGATTATTTCAACTGGACCCTTTCCAAAGGCTCTTTCCAAAGCACGTGATCTTTTCTCTCACGGTTGACTAGCAGTTAAAATTCCCCACTGCAAGAGTACTAAGTTAATAGGTACAAGGAAATCCACTGACAAAATGGAAATAGCCTTTAAGTCAATCAATAGAAAGTTGATTAAGTAACTTGTACATTCATACTATGAAATACAATATGGTCATGAAAAACAATCTAATGACATAAAATGATGTCAAAGATACATTAAATGGAAAACTCAGAACATAACACAATGTGTACAGTATGGTTGATTTTTATAGAAAAATTACACAAAGGTTAACAGTGATCATGTTTAGTAACTGTATTAGGGGAAGGAAGATCTTTCACTACTGATAAAATTGTAATTAAGAGAACTTCCCTGAAATAAAAGACAACTTGAAATTATATGCTGGACAGGCCCACTAAGTACATTCTACAATGTACTCTCTAATATTTGAACATTCTTTAAGAAGCATATATCATTTCATAATTAAAAACAAAGAGCAAGAGGGGAGGCGGTTTAGTCCCCAATGACTAAATAAAAGTAAATTCAGTTGATTTTTTAAATTAGAACAATGGTTCTCAAACTTTAGCAATAATCAGAATAACACAGACGGCTGGTTAAAATGAAGATTGCTGGGCCTCAACTCCAAAATTTCTGATTTAGTTGATCTAGTAGAATGGGGGCCCACAACTTGCATTTCTAACAAATTCTCAGTTAACTGATGAGATGAGACATTTTTTGAGCTGGGTCAGCACTGGTCAGCACTGTTAGCATGAATGGTCGAGAAAATAACTTAAGTGGCCTTCTGTTGACACTAAAGAGATCTGAAGCTGTTGGACAGCAACCACACTTTTGTGAATCACTGCTCTAGAAATCTGGTTTACCAAAGCTAAAGTAGGGGAAAAAAAGATAAAAGCAAAACCAAGCTCAAAAAAGTAGGGGGAAAAAAGAAAAAAGCAGAAACGAAGTTCAGGTCAAACCAACACCAGTTTTAACTAGATTAAACTGGTTTTAAAATGCACTACAACTTTTCAGTTAATTTATCTGATCTAAATTGTCAGTAACAAGTCAAAACCTAAAAGAAACCTAAAAAGAAGCTTTTGGGTCTAAAATTCCACAAAATATGTCCAAAATACACACAGAGTGATCCCTAACGGACCATGGGTTCAACTGCCGCTTAAATTCTTTTCCCTACTAATATGTACTAGCAATGCTGACACTATACCACCTCAAAAATGTTGTCTCACCTCATCAATTAACTGGAAGACTACAACCACCAGTATAAGAAAATTTATTTGCATTTTAAGATTAATTACTGAACAAGAAAAAAGTATTTCTAGAAACATAAATCAGATAAAATTATACCACTATTTTAGAGCCACTACACCACCACTACACACTACAACCACTATATCATTACTTATACTCAGATCAGGTATACACTATATGATTTTCCTAAGTAGAAAAAATACATAATAGCCCAGAAATATTTAAAGCTTTCAAATTTACCTGTTAACCGTAGAGCTCAGATTAAACAGTCAAGTTATCCATAAAGTCAACTTTTGTAAACTAAAGTCTACCTTCCAACTAATTTTTAACATTCCTACCTAAAAATTTAGGGTGACAGGTTTGGAGAAACATATTCCAAAAGAGCAGATGACAGCAGCCCTTCTCGCCTCCCCATTTCATAATCCCACAGATTTTCTTTTAAAAAGAAAGGAAAAGCAATGAGCTGTGCTGTCCAGTATAGTAGCGACATGTGGCTATTTAAATTAAGAATAAATAAAATTTAAAATTCAACAATCAGCCACATTAGCCACATTTAAAGTGCTCAACAGTCACATATGGCTAATGGCTACTATATTGGACAGCACAGATACATAGCAATTCCATCATTTCAGAAAATTCTATTGGATTTTGCTAATACGTTAAAGGAGAAGAGATTATTAGTAGCTTTAAAGACAGGAAGGAAAAAGATTTTTCCATGTCAACAAAATGTTTATTGGCTTATTTTTAAGCATAAAGCTTCCAAAACAGAGGGATATGCAGCCCCCTTCCATTCTTCCTCCAGAATGTCAATTTCAGAACGGACCAACATGGTGCCAGAGGCTAAAGATTAAGAAAATGTTAAATAACATCCTCTTGGAAAATTTACTAAAAGTTGCCTATAATCCTTTATTGAAAAACCTAACTTTAAGATAAACTTTTGGATTTATACTAAAAATAATTTTACCAAGTGACAAGCTGTTTCTCTAATGTCCAAAAGATAATTAAACGTATTTATAATTTTATGTTCCAAATGCACGATTATTTTACTTCAATTTTAAGGAAATTTCCATATCTCATTAATACCCTATGGAGATTTATCCTTCCCTTGAAGCCACTTAGATGTTCAAATGTTCTCCTTAAAAAAGTGTCATATTATTACAATCAGTTTTCTCTACATATTAAAATTTTGCCTTGTCCACTCAGTGGAGAGAATTCGATTTTGAAAGTTAAAGTTCCAATAAGAAAGCTTCCACCAACTGCAATGAACATAAAATTTAAGGGTCAAACTAGAAAGACACACACGTCACTTATTTGCATAAAAATGTCTCCCTCTACGCAAGGCATTTTGTTGGAAAAAAAATCCAGCATCTAAACATAAATTACAATAATGCTGAAAAACTTGACACTGATGGAATTCACCACAAAGCACACAGCAAAACCTAAGAAAGTAGATATTTTGGGGCCGCCCGGTGGCATAGAGGTTAAGTTCGCGCCTTCCGCTTGGCGGCCCGGGGTTCGCCGGTTCGGATGCCCGGCGCGGATCTACCCACCGCTCATCAAGCCATGCTGAGGCGGCGTCCCGTACAGAAGAGCTGCAACTCTACAACCGTGATACACAATGATGTACTGGGGCTTTGGGGAGGAAAAAGAAAAAGAGGAAGACTGGCAACATATTAGCGCAGGGCCAATCTTCCTCAAAGAAAAAAAACCTTTAAAAGTAGATATTTTGTCCTGTAAGTGTAAACCCTCACTGTTCAAATTTCTTAAAAAATATGACGTACAATTTTTGCATGTTATTGGAACACTTTTTAAGATTTAGGTTAAAAAGAGATAAGACATATACTATTCTAGTATTAAAATGCATAATTAGAACAAAACTGTATATGTCATCCTTTCCCCCCAAAAACGTGAAAACCCGCAGAACGGGGGGGCGGGGGGGCCGCCACACATTATATTAGATGCCCGACAATTCAACACCGTCCCAGTGTTGCAGTGTGGGAACCGAGGCCGTTGCGGGTAAACGGCGGGCTGCGCGGACGTGAGAAATACCGCGGTTTACCGTCAGACGCCCGCACGTCTGGGCGAAGCCAAGGAGGCGACCGGGGTGATCTGTTAAGACGCGAGCGCACTGGCCGGTCCTCCAGCCCAGGGGGACGTGTGGTGGGCCGCGGCTGCCGGCCACACTCACCAGGTCCCTCCCGGAGAGCACAGCCCCGCCCGGAAGACGACTCAGCCAAGGCCGTGCCGGCAGCCCCGCCGGGCGGCGCGGGCGGACACTCACCAGGCGGATGAAGCCGAAGCCGCGGTCGCGGTTGATGAAGACCTCGCTGGGCTCGCCGTAGCGCTCGAAGAGCCGCTTGAAGTCCTCCTCGGTGATGTCCGTGGGCAGGTTGCCCACGAAGAGGCGGCAGCGCTGCGTGTAGGTCTTCTCGCCCGGCTTGAGGAAGCTCTTGATGTCGATGGTGAAGCCCGTCTCCTCGTCCGGGCGGTCGTCCGGGGGCGCGGGCGGCGCCGGCTCCCCGGGCAGCGCGAGCGCCATGGCGGCCGCCGGCTCGCCCTCGCCCGCCGCCGACTCGAGAGCGCGAAGGCGGGCCGGGTTCTTCTCGATGCGCACCTGCTTCAGGTTGCCTCTCAGCATCATCCTGGCGAGCTCCCCCGGACGCAGGGCTGGGGCGACGGCTGCGTCTCTGTACCGCGGGGACGGCTGAGGAAGGAGGAAGCCACCAGACGGCGAGGTCGCCGAGCGGGCAGCCAGGCCGGGAGACGCACGCCGGCGGCAGCGGCACGTTCAAAATGGCGCCGCCACCAGCCGCAGTCAGAAAGAGACGCCGACCGCAAGCCCCGCCCCTCGGCGGAGGCCGGCGCCGGAGCGAACGCGCCTGCGCATTCTCGGCTCCAACGGCGCCTCGGCGAGCACGCGCATGCGCACAACGGTACAAGCGTTACCGCTCAAAGCCCCCTCACAGGCTCGGAGAAATGCGGCTGGCCGACCCCGTATAATAACAGAAACTGTCGGTTGTACTTACCGGAGAAGTTGTGTGATATGTGCAGGAGTGTGTGAAAATACGACGACTTGGGGAACATCCATGTTCTTTTAACTATCCAGCTCAATTTTCAACAACTACGGAAAAATCAGAACTTGCAGATTTTATGCACAGCGCTGAATAACGATATTTCTCAGTAGTTGAAACAAGTAAAAACACATTATTTCCGCCCTTTTCAAGAGCCAGGTTTTTACTGTATTTCCTAATGAAGCAATCCAATTGTATAAAACAATGGTGCTGTTGATTATTCACCTCAGAGAAGGACTCCATGAAATTGCTTATGAAGTCGTACAACCAGACCATGAAATCCTACGGACCATACTCTATGACAAAGGTCGGCAGAGTTTTCTGTAAAGAGCCAGATTGCAAGTGTTTTAAGATTTGCAAGCCATACAGTGTGTACTAAACTACTCAATTCTTCCCAGTACCGCTACTGGCACATGGTAAGTCTTCAATGAGTGTTAAAAAGAAATGAATTTGCAGTCACTCTACAGAACAGTTCAGCAGTTTCTCGTGAATTAAACATATGCTTACTTTAGAACAGCAATCCCCTCCTATTTATCCAGGTGAAATTGAAGCCAGGTACCTGAGGATTATTCTAAATATTCAAAAGGAACCTGATTACCCTTCGACCTTGTTCCCAACACAGACACAGATGAAAATAAGTTAATCTTGTTAATTTGCTGTTTTCTTGTTTAACCCTAGGGGTGACTCAGGTCACAAGGATTTATGAGATTGTTTTGCAGAAGAAAAAGAAGCAGATAACCAGCTCCCAGCTGCAGTGGACGCCCAGAGGTCAGATTGCCCAAGGGCACATCTGGAGGGAAAGGAACACATATTTCCCCTTGTTTATCTGAAACTCCTGCTCCCAAGCCCCTTAGCTCTATAAAGACCTCCTGTTTTCTTCTTTCCTTAGGGTGAATTTGAGAGAACCTATTCTCCCACCTTCTCATTTTGGCCAATTCAAATAAACCATTTTCCATCTCCAACCACCAATGTCTCAGTGATTGACTTATTAACAGACTCAGTATCAAAATGAAAACTTGTATTCACACCAAAACGTATATACAAATATTTATAGGGGCTTTATTTGTAATCAACAAAAACTGTAAGTAACCAAAATGTCCAACAGGTGAATGGATAAACAATGGCACAATCATATAATAGAATATACTGACAAGAGATTTACACATATTGAGGTATATGGGGTAAATATTCAGGTTCAAAACTGATTCAGCTTGAACTAGAAAGCCTGATGTATGGCCTATCAAACATACATATTGTACATCTGCTTAACCATAAGTAAAGAAGGCACTCTCTTAAAATAAGAATGCATACTTCCCCTCCCATGCTCTATTGGTAATGCCTGGATTAGTCCCTTTCCTGACATCAGGGTCATGTTGACTTGCTATTTTGCAACTATATACCTCTTTGAAACTTTGATGAAAATGTATCCTGGGTTTGTTCAATGTATGTTCTTTGTTCTAAAAAGATATAAGGAATAAATTATTGACACAAGCAACAATTCAAAAGGGTACATACTGTATATATAACATTCTGGAAAAAGGAAAACTGTAGCTACAGAACACAAATCAGTGATTGCCAGGAGCTGGGAAGTTGGAGGGGTTGACTACATAGGGACACACAGATATTTTTGGAATGATGGAATTATATCTTGACTGTAGTGATAGCTACACAATTGTATGTATTTGTCAAAACTCAGTAGAACTGTGCACTAAAAGAGTCAATATTGCTGTATTTATATTACACCTTAAGCAAAAAATTTTAAACTATGCTCCCCACAAAAAAAAATCATCAGGACTGATCCCTATTTACCTCAGTTACCACCCAAATTGTAATCACCCAGATTGTAATCCCCATAAAGCTCTGTAAATTCCCCAATCTAACCCAGTTCCCCCCACCCATTTCAGTTGCTCCAAAGCCTTCTACTGACTGCTTGGAAACTCACTCTCTGTCATCAGCAAAATCCTCTATTCTTAATCTTTTCTCTGCACATCCCTTCACCTTACTGCTTTAACAGGAACATGGTTTTACTCTGAAGACTGCTTCCCCTGCAGCCCTCGCTACATCCCATGTGTCACTGGACTTGAGGATGGGAAACATGACATTCACCATGACCTGTGCAACTTGGAGACCATTTCCCCTCTCTTTTTTTCCTACATCCCATGTGTCAGTGGACTTGAGGATGGGATACATGACATTCACCATGACCCTTGCAACTTGGAGACCATCTCCCCTCTCTCCTTAGATAAAAATCCTAGCTCCAAAAACCTCATGCCTATGTAAACTCCATCTCTCCCTCTTTTTCACTCCCCCACTCCCATAATAATGTAAGTGAACATCAGTGAGGCCATCTCGTCATGCTAAATGACCATTTCCTAGTTAAAACCCTCCTAGCACATAATCATTATAAATTACTACACGCTTTCACGATTTTCACATACCTCTGCTGAGGTACTCTGATAGCTTTGTTCTTAACAATCAACAAATTTTCCCGAGGAACAAGAAGGCCTCCAGGAAGAAGGAACACCTGTAGGATAATCATCATCATGGAGAGAAAAAAAGAACAATGAGACCCAGGAGTCTCTCATGCCTGAAGGTCAACATTTCTAAATATAACTGCCTCAAGATTCTGTAATTCTTTAAGATGGATTTTGAGACATTAGTCTGCCATCTTCCAGTTATGCTGGCTAATCAAATAAAAGCTTCCTTTCTCAATCTCTAACTCATTGTGATTAATTGGCTCAGATCACGGTGAGCAGAGCAAGCCCATTGCTCGGTAGCAATAACTTTATGACCCCTCCTTAAATTTATGACCACAAACATAAGGTAGGACCTCAGCCCCTAGTTATTGCTTTCACCTAATTTCTTATACAACAATTTCATACTATTTTCTCTCTCCTCAGACCAACACTACTCCCCACCTCACTCATAGCTGATAATATGAACTTTTATTAATTTCACTGAATAAAAAGACACAGAATAAAATTGCCTCATTCCATCAGCACCAAATCTACCAACCTAATTCCATATGTAGTCATATACACTGCCTTCCCTCCTGTTACAATGAATGAATTGCTACTGATCTCCTCTAAGGCCAACCCACTGAATGGCATCTTCTTTCCAAGTACTTTGCTTCTGCAGTTATCTAATCACTTTCCCAAGTGATCAGTTTCTTGATCTACACTGAATTACTCCCACCTGTAAAACAAACTGCTGATATAACTTTCATCTTTAAAGAAAAAAGGAAAGAAAAGAAAAAAACCTTTCCTAGACCACATGTTGTCCTTTAGCTATTATTTCTTTACTCTTAGAAGAAAGAAAGGGAGGGAGGGAGGGAGGAAGGAAGAAAACGAAAGAGTTGTCTATATTTTTTGTCTCCATTTGCTTATCTCTTAATTTCTGCTTAAGCCACACTAATCAGATGTCTATTCTGACATTCCATTCCTCTGAAACCTCTCTTGTCACAGCAGATGACAGCCTCCACTTTATCAGATGCAGCAGTCAAATCTCAAACCTTTCAGCAGCTTTTGACATTGAACATCTGTGCCTGAGTTTCATCATATATAATATGGGAATAATACCTACTTCATGCAGTTATTGTGCATATTAAATGAACTAGTTGAAGTATAGCGTTTGGAAAATACTCTGGAACCATAAATAATAGTATCATCGTTATTATTGATCACTTCCTTCCTACCTTCTTGAAACACTGTTCTGTCTTCTGTAGTATCATCCCTGGCATTTGTCAACTTAGAAATTTGCCTGTTATTTTGACTCAACATGAGTTTATTCAGGAATAGCCAAAAGAATTGCAAATCAGGATGTGCATGTCACTGCAAACCAGAGGCAAATCCAGCAAACAAAAAAGTGGAGCTGCTTTTATAGAGAAAAAGGAGGGAGTAGGGAGGAGCTGTTCTAAAAGAAAATCCATTGGGGAAAGCATCAGTTCAGGGCAGCAATGCCTTCTCATTGGCCAAGCTGCAGCGTTTCTCATTGGATGGCTGTTGCCTACTGGGGAGAGAAATCTTCCTTCAGCAGTAAAGTGGTTGTACTTCCCGTGGAAGATGCAAGCGTCTGTCTCCTCCTGGTTGGTGTAATTGACATGCATGATAGGGCATGAGAGCTCCCCCTACAGGCCTTTCTGAGTCCAATTTAAATAAGATTTCTTTTATTAATTTCCACGTTCTTACACCTCACTGACCACACCTCAGTCTCTATGTCTTTCTTAGGAATCTCCACTTCAGTATGTTGGAGAACCACGGGTGTAAATCCTCCTGTCTTCTTTAGCTACACTCGCTCCCTAGGTCAAAGCATCCACACCAGGGTGCCTCAGAAACATTAGAGCAGATTTTATAAAGCTCAACACTACTGACATTTTGGGCCAAATAATAATTATAATTATTATTATTTTACAAGCATATTCCTTTATATTTAGATGTCTTCTCCACTTCCAACCATGAAATAAATGATTGTGAAATACATAGAGCCTATACATGTTTAATTCTTTTCCTCTCATACTTTAAATTACTTTTCTTGCTGAGTGTGGACAGCATATGCCCAGAAATACGTCCTTCCGGAGGGTACCATTCAAATCTCCCAATTCCGCTACCTTCTTATTTATTTATTTATTTTTATTGAGGTAACATTAGTTTATAACATTATATAAATTTCAGGTGTATATCATTATATTTTGATTTCTGTGTAGATTACATCATGTTCACCACCCAAATACTAATTACTATCCATCACCATACACATGTACCAATTCCCCCTTTTGCCCTTCTCTCCCCACTTCCCATCTGGTAACCACCAATCCAATCTCTGTCTCAATGTGTTTGCTGTTATTGTCTTCCATTTATGAGTGAGATCATATGGTATTTGACTTTCTCCCTCTAACTTATTTTGCTTAGCATAACAACCTCAAGGTCCATCCATGTTGTCACAAATGGCAACATTTCATTCCTTTTATGGTTGAGTAGTATTCCATTGCATATATATACCAAGTCTTCTTTATCCATTCATCCCTTGATGGGCACCTAGGTTGCTTCCAAGTCTTGGCTACTGTGAGTAATGCTGCAAAGATCTTAGGGGTGCATATATAACTACACATTCATGTTTTCAAGTTCTTTGGATAAATACCCAGCTGGATCATATAGTAGTTCTATTCTTAATTTTTTGAAGAATCTCCAGAATGTCTTCCATAGTGCCTGCAACAGTTTGCACTCCCACCAGCAATGTATGAGAGTTCCATTTTCTCCACATCCTCTCCAACACTTGTTATTTTCTGTTTTGTTAATTATACCCATTCTGATAGGCTTGAGGTGCTATCTGACTGTAGTTTTGATTTGCATTTCCCTAATAATTATTGATGTTGACCATCTTTTCATGTGCCTGTTGGCAATCTGGATATTTTCTTTGGAAAAATGTTCAGATCTTTTGCCCATTTTTTAATTGGGTTGCTAGTTTTTTTGCTCTTGAGATGTATGAGTTCTTTATATATTTTGGATATTAACCCCTTATCAGATATATGGTTTGCAAATATCTTCTTCTCCCAATTGTTAGGTTGTCTTTTCTTTTTGTTGATGGTTTCCTTTGATGTGCAGAAGCTTTTTAGTTTGATGTAAACCCCTTCTGTTTATTTTTTCTTTTGTTTCCTTTGCCTGGTCAGACATGGTATTTGAAAATATGCTGCTAAGACCGATGTTGAAGAGCATACTGCCTAGGTTTTCTTCTAGAAATTTTAAGGTTTTAAGGTCTTACCTTCAAGTCTTTAGTCCATTTTGAGTTAATTTTTGTGTATGATGTAAGATAATGGTCTACTTTCATTCTTTTGCATGTGGTTGTCCAGTTTTCCCAACACCATTTATTGAAGAGACTTCCTTTGTATGTTCTTGGCTCCTTTGACAAAGATTACCTGTCCATAGATGTGTGGGTTTATTTCTGGGCTCTCAATTCTGTTCCATTGATCTGTGTGTCTGTTTTTGTGTCAGTAACGTGCAATTTTGATTATTATAGCTTTGTAGTATATTTTGAAATCAGGTATTGTGATGCCTCCAGCTTTGTTCTTTTTTCTCAGGATTGGTTTGGCTATTCGAGGTCTTTTGTTGTTCAATATAAATTTTAGGATTCTTTGTTCTATTTCTGTGAAGAATGTCATTGGGATTCTGATTGGGAATGCATTGAATCTGTAGATTGCTTTAGGTAATACGGACATTTTAACTATGCTTATTCTTCCAATCCATGAGCATGGAATATCTTTCCATTTCCTCATGTCATCTTCGATTTCTTTCAATAATATCCTATAGTTTTCAGTGTATAGCTCTTTCACCTCCTTGGTTAAATTTATTCCTAGATATTTTATTCTTCTTCTTGTGATTGTAAATGGGATCATTTTCTCGAGTTCTCTTTCTGCTAGTTCATTATTAGAGTATAGAAATGCAACTGATTTTTGTAAGTTGATTTTGTACCCTGGAACTTCGCTGTAGCTGTTGATTATTTCTAATAGTTTTCTGATGGATTCTTTAGGGTTTTCTCTATATATAATCATGTCATCTGCAAACAGCAAGAGTTTCAATTCTTCCTGTCCAATTTGTATTCCTTTTATTTCTTTTTCTTGCCTGATTGCTCTGGCCAAAACCTCCAGTACTATGTTGAATAAGAGTGGTGAGAGTGGGCACCCTTGTCTTGTTCCTGTTCTCAGAGGAATGACTTAGTTTTTCACCTTTAAGTATGGTATTGGCTGTGGGTATGTCATATATGGCCTTTATTATGTTGAGGTACTTTCCTCCTATACTCATTTTATTGAGAGTTTTTATCATAAATGGATGTTGGATCTTGTCAAATGCTTTCTCTGCATCTATTGAGATGATGATGTGATTTTTATTCCTCATTCTGTTAATGTGGTGTATCTCATTGATTGATTTGCGTATATTGAACCATCCTGGTATAAATCCCAGTTGGTCATGGTGTACAATCCTTTTAATGTATTGCTTTATTCAGTTTGTCAGTACTTTGTTGAGGTTTTTTGCATCGATGTTCATCAGTGATATTGGCCTGCAATTTTCTTTTTTTGTGTTAGCCTTGTCTGGTTTTGGTATCAGGGTAATGTTGGCCTCGTAGAATGACTTGGGAAGCTTCCCTTCCTCTTCAAGTTTTTGGAAGAGTTTGAAAAGGATAGGTATTAAGTCTTCTTTGAATGTTTGATAGAATTCACCAGGGAAGCCATCTGGTCCTGGACTTTTATTTTTTGTGAGGTTTTTCATTACTGTTTCAATCTCCTTACTGGTGATTGGCCTATTCAAATTCTCTATTTCTTCTTGATTCAGTTTTGGAAGGTTGTATGATTCTAAGAATTTATCCACTTCTTCTAGGTTATCCAGTTTGTTGGCATATAGCTTTTCATAGTATTCTCTTTTCATCTTTTGTATTTCTGAGGTGTCCATTATAATTTCTCCTCTTTCATTTCTGATTTTATTTATTTGAGCCTTCTCTCTTTTATTCTTGGTGAGTCTAGCTAAAGGTTTGTCAAATTTTTTTATGTTTTCAAAGAACCAGCTGTTAGTTTCATTGATTTATTCTATTGCTTTTTAAGTCTCTACTTCATTTGTTTCCACTCTGATTTTTATTATTTCCTCCATTGTACTGATTTTGGGCTTTGCATGTTCTTCTTTTTCCAGTTCCTTTAGGTGCACTCTTAGATTGTTTGAAATTTTTCTTGCTTGATGAGGTAGGCCTGTATTGCTATAAACTTCCCTCTTAGAACTGCTTTTGCTGTATCCCATAAATTTTGGGATGTCATATTTTCATTTTTGTTTGTCTCCGGTTATTTTTTTATTTCTCCTTTGATTTCTTCATTGACCCAATTGTTCAGTAGCATTTTGTTTAATCTCTACATATTTGTGGCTTTTCCAATTTTCTTCCTGTAGTTGATTTATACTTTCACACCATTGTGGTCAGAAAAGATGCTTGGTGTTATTTCAATCTTCTTAAATTTATTGAGACTTATTTTGTGGCCTAATATGTGATCAGTTCTGGAGAATGTTCCATGTGCATTTGAAAAGAATGTGTATTATGCAGTTTTTGGATGGAATGTCCTGTATATATCTACGAAGTCCATATGTTCTAATATGGCATTTAAAGCCAATGTTTCCTTATTGATCTTCTGTCTGGATGATCTATCCACTGGTGTAAGTCCCCTACTATTATTGTGTTGCTTTCTATGTCTTCTTTTATGTCTGCTAATAATTGCTTCATATATTTAGGTGCTCCTATGTTGGGGGCATAGATATTTACAAGTGTTAAAACCTCTTGTTGGATTGTTCCATTTATCATTATATAGAGCCTTTCTTTGTCTCTTGTTACAGTTTTATTTTAAGTCTATTTTTTTCTGATATATGTATTGCTACCCCAGATTTCTTTTCACTGCCATTTGCATAGAGTATCTTTTTCCATCCCTTCACTTCTAGTTTGTGAGTGACCTTAGGTCTGAAGTGTGTCTCTTCTATGCAGCATATATATGGGTCTTTTTTAAAATCCAATCTGCCACCCTATGTTTTTTGATTGGAGCATTTAATCCATTCACATTCAAGGTAGCTATTGAGAAGTATGTACTTACTGACATTTTGTTACTTTTTTTCTGGGTATTTTAGTGTTCTGATACTGAACCAAGTGTGCTCACCTCCTGGTGAGTTAAATAAGACTCTACACCAGTGGACGTTGTCTCACAAAGTAAAGTGTATTTGCAGCAAATAGAAGGCCATGAGGAATCATTTCTAAAGTCATGGCATCCTGAACAAAGGGAAGCAGGAACTTTTATTTCAGTTAGGGATGAATATTCAAAAGGTAGAGGTGGGTAAACTGTAGATTATGGTAATGAGGCTTGATCTCCTCTTGAAGAGATCTTTGGATTTAAAATGAGGCAAGGTCATGGGCGTAGCTCCTGTAGGGGGGCTTGGTTAGCTTCAGGGTGGTTGCTAGGTGTGACTCCTTAACATAAAAAAACAACTTGGAATAACAGTTAAAGGCTTCCAAACCCACCCTTGAGTTCCTTGGGGCACTAATCAGTGACAAATGCCCACTCTAGTTTTATCGTGCTTCTCATTCTTGAGGGGCACAGGTCAAAGGTCTATCTTCTGTAACTTCATTCTGCTGAGCATGGGCATTGTCATAGGCACCAGTAGAGGAGCAGAATTTGCAGCTAATCAAATAGATTTGCGGGTCACCAGAGGCATAGCCCCAAATTGTTTCTGGGCATACTTGCTCCCCTTCCCTCCCTAGATTCCATTAGCTCTTTATAGTCTATCTACTGGGTTGCCCATTTCTCTGATGGACCTAGTCTTGCTGTCCAAGGACATGCAACCTCCTTGGAACCATACCATGCCTAAATGGTTGGTTAGGATCTAGGGCAGAGCCTGGGGTGGATAGCTGGTCATTGCTTATCTACATAGTGTTGCTGAAATAAGAGCTTCAAATCAGAGAGTGGTTTGCAGGAAAACTCGGAGTCATCATCTGTCTGTGATGATCTCTCTTGATGTTCAGGCATGGGTGCCTTTTTTACCCATGTGTGGTGGATCCAAGGGGTGACTCCTTCTAATTTTAAGGAAGAGTGTGTAGTTAGTAACACCAAGTGAGGTCCTACCCAAATAGGATTTGGCCGATCTTGGGACAAACTGCTTTTCTAAGTCTTAAGATAGATCCAATCTCCTGGTTCATATGGGTGGAGATTGACCTCTGTAGGCAAGGGAAAATTGAAGTTTCCATACTTATTGAGTGCATCTACCACCTGCTTCAGATTGATTATGTGTTTGATTGCCATGGAAACCTCTGGGTCTGGGTTTGTGAGCAAATCTGAGTTTTTAGGGAACGATCTCTCATAGGTCATTTCAAAGGGGCTAAGCTTCAGTTTGCCTTTTGGAGCTGTCCTTATCCAAGTGAGAGCTATTGGCAGTAATTTTAGCCAATTTTCCTGCGTCTCTTGGCACAATTTAACCAAGGTTTTCTTTAAAGTTTGATTTGCCTGCTCGGTTTTTCCAGATGATTGTGGTCTCCATGAGGCATGTAGCCTCCATTTAATTTTTAAAACTCTGGCTACTTCAGAGGTTATTTTTTATATAAAAGCTGGCCCATTGTCACTCTAAATTGAACTAGGCAACCCAAAATGGGGAATTGTTTCTTTTAACAACTTTCATTACTTCAGTTGCCTTTTCCAACCTACAAGGAAAGGCTTAAATCCATTCAGTAAATGTATGCAAAAACACCAAGAGGTATTTATACCCTCCAGGGGCTGTGGGCATAACAGTAAAATCAACTTGCCAGTCTTCCTCCAGTAAAGTTCCCTGAATTCGAGTTTCTTTGGCCAGGGGAGGTACAGGAGGTCTGGTTTGTATGTTATTCTTCTGACAATAAATGCATTTTCCAGTTATTTTTTTCAATAAGTTCCTTTATACCTGGGGTGCTTATGACCTTTGTCAGCCACAGGTATAAGGTCTCTTTTCCATAATGGGTGGAATAATGACCACTCTTAAGGAGCCCCCAAGCTGTTTGTTTGGGGACCCAGATCTTCCCTCGTGGGTTTATCGTCCAGCCCTTAGCTCTTGGGGACCACTGATAACCCTGTGTCATGGCTTCCCTTCCTTCATCAGAGGAATACACTGGTGTAAACTCATAGAAGGGTAGAGTGAGAATTAACTGCAATTGGAGAAGCTCTCCTGATACAGTGGGCCTTTTTGCAGCTGCATCTGCCAAGTTATTTCCTTTTACAGCCTCTGATTCCCCACTTTGATGGCCTCTACAATGGACCACAGCTACTTCCTTGGGGCCCTGTGCTACTTCCTGCAGTTTAAGAATCTCTGGCCCATGTTTAATTTCTTTTCTGCTGCTATTAAGGAGTCTTCTTTCTTTCCAAAGGGCTCCATGAGCGTGAACTATAGAGAAAGAATATTTAGAGTCTGTGTATATTGTTATTTTTTCTTTTCCCAGTTTCAAAGCCCTGGTTAATGCAATTATTTCTGCCTTTTGGGCCAAGGCACCTGGTGTCAGTCCCTTGGCCTCTGTGGTTGCATGCAGAGACACTACTGCATAACCTGCTCTTCTTTGTCCACTATTCATGAAGTTGCTACCATCTACAAACCATGTTTCCTCTGCATTAGGCAATGGTTCACTCGAGATCTCTGCAGCTAGAGTAAACCTGATCAATCACTTCTGGGAAGCATGGGTAATAGCCCCATTGGAATCAGGGAGCAGGGTAGCTGGGTTTAAGGTATGATGGGGCTTTAAGGAAATCTGAGAGGAATCTAGCAGCATAGCTTGATATTGTAGTATTCTATTCTGGGATAGCCATAGATGTCCTTTAGTCTCTAGTAGGCTAGAGACTTGATGGGGCGTCCGCACTGTCATAGGTTGGCCCATAGTCAGTTTTTCTTTCTTGATGAAGAGGCAGGTGGCAGTCACAGCTCTCAAGCATGGGGGCCATCCTTTCACCACAGTGTCTGGCTGCTTTGAGAAATATACTACTACTCTTTTTAGGGGTCCAAACATTTGGGTTAGCACTCCTATATCTATTCCCTGTCTTTCATGAACACAAATACTTTACAGTCTCTTTAGATATTTGTGCCTTGCCTTTAGACACTTTATATCCCTTACTGGCTAAGAAGTTTAACATATTTAACTCAATTTTGACACTGTCTACATGGAGACAGCATCAGATACCACAGATTAAGGATTCAGTCCCACAGGATTACCACTTCCCTCCCACTTTAGATGCCAAGTGCAAGTCCGGATTGTCACCTGTGCTTCTGACCAACCAGCTGCAGACCAGAGGTTTCCACAACCCCCTCCTTGGGTTTGATTAATTTGATAGAGCGGCTCACAGAATGCAGGAAACATTTTACTTAGCAGCCACATGGAAGAGATACATGGAGCAAAATATGCAGGAAAGGGACATGAATCTCCCAGACCCTCTCTGGGCGCACCACTCTCCCCAAACCTCCACAAGTTTACCAACCCAGAAGCCCTCCAAATCCCATCCTTTTGGGCTTTAATGGGAACTTCATTGCACAGGTATAGTTGATTAGATCATTGGCTTTTAGCAATTGAACTCAGTCTTCAGACCCTCTCCCCACCCTGGAGGCGTGGGGAGAGGAATAGGGCTTAAAGTTCCACCCCCAAATCACACATTTGGTTTCCCTGACAATCAGCCCCTAACCTTAGGGGTTTTCCAAAGGTAGGACTAAAGTAATTATCATAACAAAGGATGCCCCTATGGCTCTTATGTAGGAAAGTACAAGAGTTTTAGGAGCTCTGTGTTGGAAACAAAATGAAGATATCTACTATCATAAACCTAGTACTGTATATCATTGACAGCACTAAGTTCTTGAACAAATTTATGTTCCCCTGTTCCCACTCTTTTAGCAGGTAACATGGGAGCGTTCCATGAGAATCTCCATGGCCTGATCAATCCCTGTTCTAAAAGCCTATTAATTACAGGAAGGATTCCTCTTATGACTTCTGCCTTCAAGGGGTATTGTCTCACCCGGGGCCAGTGATGCATCGGCTTCAATTTTCCCTTTACTGGCATGGCACTGGCTGCTCACCTCACCTGTCCTTGTGCCCATACTTCTGAGTTAACTCAGAATAAAACATTTAGGGCCATCTCTTCCTTCTCAGGTGCTGGTGTATCCTGCAATAGGGCCGTAAGCTCAACTCGCCAACTTTTGGGAACTTGGATCTCTGTTTTATCCTGTTCCTAGCTTATTGAGGCCCCTCACTTAGACAGTAAGTATATCTCTCTGCAGAAGGGGAACAGGGCATTCTGGTACATACAGAAAGGAACGCTTCAGCCATTTTGATCCCATTTCACAGGTCAAGGGCTCCAGACACCTTTTGGTCTCTCCTTTTCCTGATACTCCTTTTATGTCACACTTTCTTTTTGACAGGTTTCCCTTTTGGGTATTCAGCACTGAGAATGTAGCTCCAGTATCGAGCAAGAATTCAACACGCTCTCCTCCCACTGTTAACGTCACCCGGGGCTCCTCAGGGCAGATGAGGATTTGGTTTCCCGGAGCCAACCGAGGAGCCCCATGGCCCCAACACGTCTCATTTATAGTCAAGCGAAGTGGCCATGGCTTGGTCTTGTCCAATCCCCTCCCGCTATGGGGACGGTTTGGACAGTCCTGCTGCCAATGCCCTTCCTGGTTGTGATACTGGCTCCATACAAGGTTGACATGAGGGAAGCCACGTTGTAGAAAAGAAACCATATTGTAACTTTGAATGACCTCTGATTAACTGACAGTCTCTGTGGATTTTATGGCCCCTCCCACCTGCAATAAGTCAATGACTTTGTGCTTTTGAGTTCCTTATGAATGTGATGACCCCCGTAGAGAGTCTTTGCCGATAGCCATCGTCAATGACAACTAAAAGATCAGGGTATAGGGTGTTACTCCAGTCTCTGATGCATATTAAATAAAACAAAAGACTATGAGGAACTAAGACCAGATGGATGCCCCACTCTGAGATGAGACCAGCTGCCTCCCTCACCAGGAGACCAGCCCCCTATATAACTGACCTGTAGTCTTTGTTCTGTAAGATGGTTCTTTGAAACATTAGTCAGCCATCTTCCCCCTTGCTAGCAAGCTGTAATAAACTGCCCTTTCTTTTCCACCATCTTGCCTCTTGACAATTGGCTTTTGTCTTGTGGCAATCAGATCACACCCCTTGTGTGGTAATATTTGCAGTATGTGCACTGGTTAGCCCCCAGCTTTGTTGGTGGCTTTCCGGCCCCTCAGTGGGGGCCGGGGTCACTGACCCATGGCATCTTCTTTCTCTCCCTCGGGTTACCTTAAGTAGACTAGAGGGCCACAGATAACAGGGTGGCTTGTGTTTTCATCTTCTTGTCTTCCTTTTCATCCTCTGCTTCATCTCGGTTATTGAACACCCTAAATGCAGCCTCTACTAGTTGTGGAGGGTTAGTATCAGTCAGTATCTATAGCCAACTTTTGGAGTTTCCTACAGACATCTGGAGCACTTTGAGGTATGAAATAGGTATTAAGAACCACTGTAGTGCCCTGGGCCTCAGGGTCCCAATTTGTATATCCCCTGAAGCAGTCCCACAGCCTCTGAAAAAAAGCAGAGGGGTTTTCCTCAGAGCCTTCTTGGGCCTCTCTCAATTTAGACCAGTTAATGGGTAGCTGGCTTACAATTTTCAAGGTTTTCAAAAGTAGACCCCAGAAATGTCCTAGTTCTTGATCAGCAGGATCGTTGAGATGCCGCCCAGGGTCAGTCCTTGGCACAGCCTTTTCACCAGGCCTGCAAATGTCTGATCCTTAGTCACATTCATTATCTGCTTGTTCCCTAGCTTTTAACAGAACGGATGGCTTTTCCTCAGCTGTGAGGGGTGTAGTTAACAGACTTTGAATATCTGCCCAGGTTGGATTATGAGTGGAGAAGATTCCCTGTATCAGGTTTATGAATTCCTTTGGGTCAGCCATCAATCCTTTAGTGTGTGCCCTCCAATTATACAGATCAGAGGTGGAAAAGGGGACGTGCACACTAATAAGTCTCCCTTCACCATCGGGTACCTTTCTTGGGGGATATATCCCGGGTTTGTAACTGGTTCCTAAACTGGTTGTACTATCTGGAAGAGCAGGGTAAAGGGTCTTTGGTAGTTGGGAATCCAATTCCCTCTGGAGGGATTGCCTTGGGGGGACAGTAAAGAGTTTGGCCCTGTTACAGCCTCCAGCTTAAGCAGGGGTGAGGTAGGGGAATAAGGTGGAGGTCTCTCGGGGCTCACCAGCTGATCTAGCAGTGGGGTCAAAGCTGGAGTATCTGAGCGAGGTGGTCTCTGAAGTGGGCTTTTCTTAGTCCCATGGTTCCTGATTTGGAGGAGAGGGTCCTCCTCATCAGAAAAATCTTGTAATATGGGAAGTATTTTTGAAGTCTTATATTCAACCTTTAACCCTTCATTTAGACATAGTGCCATGAAGCACTGGACATAAGGAATTTCTTCCCATTTCTTGGTCCTTTTGCAAAATAGATCTAATCGTAGTATGATGTTAGCATTTAGGGTCTCATTTTCTGGCCATTTCCCCTCATCCTCCAGTGAATATTGCAGCCAGGCTGTGTTACATAAAAAGATCATCTGGGGCCCGGCCCAGTGGCGCAGCGGTTTAGTCCACGCTTGGCAGCCCGGGGTTCGCCGGTTCGGATCCCGGGCGCCCGCCGACGCACTGCTCGTCAGCCACGCCGTGGCGGCGTCCCATATAAAGTAGAGGTAGATGGCATGGATGTTAGCCCAGGGCCAGTCTTCCTCAGCAAAAAGAGGAGGATTAGCAATGGATGTTAGCTCAGGGCTGGTCTTCCTCACAAAAAAAAAAAAAAAAAAAGATCATCTGCTCTCAGGTCAATTGGGAATACCCGAAGACGTTCCAGTTCCAGAAGATGCAGCCCAATGGCCTTTCCCCTAGGATGGAGCTTGCTCCCCCCACATTCTAGCGTCTTTCCTTATGGTCTGTTTCCAACCTCCCAGGAGCAACTTGTAACAGTTAGTAGTGACACAGATGCCACAAGGTTGTGCCCAGAGGAGGTTTAGCACTCTAATAGCCTGAAACTAGAACTGGGCCATGTAACTAAACCCTTAAAGAGAAAATAAAATGGGTGGACACTGGGCTTCACTCAGTGACCACTGATAGGGAAGGCAAAGAAAAAGAAGACCTAGGAGTCCAGAACAAGGTTGATGCCAAACATCTTTGCACAAAATGCCAATGCTGAGCGTCCCTGACAAAACACACACACAAACAAACAAACAAAAACCAGTTTAGCGACTCCAGAGGGGTTTAACCCCACCCGAGGTGACCCCTCCTCCAATCACAGGCAAAACAAAAAGACAGACTCAGTGACCTCAGGGGGTCTCGAACCCCCACATCATCACTCCAGATGAGATTCTATTACTGCACCAGGTCCATTTTTGCCCGCCGCCCAGAAAGCCAAACACCAAGACAACAAGATTGCAGCAGAGAGAGAGTTTAATAATCACAAGGCAGCCAAGTGAGGAAACAGGAGAATGAATCTCAAATCCACTTCCCTGAAAACAGGGACTCGGGGATATTTATGGGGTAGGGGGCAAGGTGGTCTGAGATGATTGGAGGTGAGGAGAGATGAGGTAATTGATCCGCATAAGCGTAGTCAGGCTTCATGCCTCCTCGTAGGACCCACGTCCACAGAACGGAGGTGTCAGCATGCCCTGAGGGTAGGGTTTTAACCTCTTGATGTCAAAAGGTCACTTATCGGACATACATCTGTGTGGGCCCAGTTGAGGGGTTGGTGGTCTCAACTGGTCTAAAGTGGGCAAAGGGGTTCCAACTCCTGAAAAAATAGCTCAAAAAACCCATTACCATGGTGACCCAGGCCCCAGGGAGATGTTGTCTATAGGAACCTAGTGGGAGTCAGCATATTGCCTGAACTGCACAGTTAACAATGGGTAAGTTTATCACGCAGATTTAAGTCCTCGCCTTCCCTTCTGATGAGTTTCTAGGTAAGGCCATCCCCCCTTCTTCCTGGTCCAGGGAAGAAGATACCTTTACAAATGGAGAGTTCCTTTACAAATGTAAATGTCCCTTACAAAGGGGAACAAGAACTAAGAATGGCTTAGCAAGGAGATGTCTATGGTGATGGCCGGTTCTGGGGGCAGGCCTCCCATCCCAAACTCTTTTGGTCAGTTAGTGGGGGTGTGGGGATCAAAGTGTGCTTCAGGCAGAGACACACTTTGTGGTGGCCAATTTCAATCCCCCCAAGTCGCTAGCTCCTCAATCATCAATGGCCAACTGTTTGCTGGTTTCAATTCAACCTCCGGAGGGGATTTGACCCCTAGACAGACCCAATGCACTCCAGATGAGATTCAATCTCCAGATGGGGTTTAACCCTTGACTGGTCACCAGGGACTGCTTCCATTTCACCAGAGCTGAGCACTGGCCCTTCTGGAGTGGCCGGGTCATGCAATCATTCCAAACAAAGGGGACTCTCACTCCCTGAGCCAGGCTACCTCGAGGTGGGGACTCAAACCCTGAAGCCGGGCCCCAACAGAGAGGCTTTGTTAGACAATTTAAGGAAATAACACTTAGAGCCATGTTGTGGGGTTGGTGCCACTCATCTCCATGGAGAGGTCCTCTGAGCAAAGTGCTCTGTGCGGCAGCTGGGTCTCCTGATGGGGCAGCAACGTCAAGCCAGCAGCACAGCCACCATGAAGGGGTATGTCCCATCTGGGTCACCAGTTTGATACCAAACCAAGTGGGCTCACCTCCTGGTGAGTTAAATAAGACTCTACACCAGTGGAAGTTGTCTCACAAAGTAAAGTGTATTTGCAGCGAATAGGAGGCCATGAGGAATCATTTCCAAAGTCATGGTGACACCGAACAAAGGGAAGCAGGAACTTTTATTTCGGATGGGAAGTGAATATTCAAAAGAGAGAGCAGGTACACTGCAGGTTATGGTAATGAGGCTTAATCTCCCCTGGAAGTGATCTTCAGATTAAAAATAAGGCAAGGTCATGAGGCAGCTCTTGTAGCTAGGCTTGGTTAGCTTCAGGGTGGTTGCTGAGTGTGTCTCCTTAACATAAAAAAACAACTTGGAAAAACAGTGAAATGCTTCCAAACCCACCCTGGGGTTTCTCAGGGCACTAGTTGGTGACAATAGGACCCCCCACCCTTCCCCCTAAGGGAAGGTGACCTTGCCTAAAACAATCCTTTCCTTTCTTTTGCTAATAATTTCCTCATCCAGCCCTGCTTCTGCCTATGATATCCTTTCATTTTGTACAGCTCCTCAGAGCTCCCTCCTATTTGCTAGATGGGATGCTGCCTGATTCATGAATCATGTAATAAAGAAAATTAGATCTTTAAAGTTACTCAGTTGAGTTCTGTTTTTTAACAGACTTGGTGGAAATGATGGGACCTGAAGTGAGCTTCTGATGGCATTCAAGGACAATGAGAAACACATGCATAGTTCCTGCAGACCCCTGTTTGAGTTCACTGTCTTTCCTGCCATTTCTGAGGGCTGTGGGCCAGTTCCTCTCAGTTCTGAGCTCCTCTCTCTTTGTGTCGAGCCCCTGATCTATTTGGCTTTCCAGCCCAGGGCTGAGAAGGTCAGCTTGAGCTGGCAGACAGTTCCATCTGGAACCTGAGTCCCTAGCTCTTGCTTCAGTCCACAATTTCCTACTTGTCCAGAATCCCTTTCCCCAGTTTCAGTCCATTATCTCCATTTAATGAAGTTTCTGCTGCTTTAGTCCACATGGGGATCCACCAGAGGTGTGCACAGGGCCTTCTTTTGGCTGGTCTGCAGTAACTTATGAACCCAACCCTTGGTTCTGTCCCCACAACCCACGCAGGGAACTGCTGATGGCAGCTGCAGTTCTCCATTTATTTGGAGTTAGCCCAAAGTCCCTATTCTTTGAGGTCTGCTAGTTTGATCTTTTCTCCAGTCCCTAGTTCTTTGATTACTGCTGGTGTCCACAGTTCCATTTCCTTGGTCAATATTGGTTCCTGTTACTGTGCATATGAGAAGAAAGCTACTGCTAAATAGGAATCATGAAAGCCAAAAGCTGCAATAATTGATGGGCATGGGTCAAGCATTTAAGAGCTGTTAGAGTACTCACCAGCTAACTCAATGACTCCCATGTTAGGATAAGTTGGTCACAGAAGGGGTTAGATTGACACTAGGTCATCCACCAACTTCAAGAAAATTTCCATGCAATAAGTGCACTGTAACACCTCACACAATTTCCAAGCCCACAGCACACCCCTTTCAGGTGTTAGTTTAGCTCTGAGAGGTCCAAAGCCTTAGCTAAAAGAAATGGGATCCTTAAACCCCAAAAGAGTTAAGCAGACCACCTTCAGGCATAACTATTTATTTTATATCTAAGAACTATGGTGCTGGAAGCTGTAGATATTCACAAAAATGGCAAAAATCTTACTAAAAACAACTTAGAGTTACAATGGCCATTATAAGGAACATTCCAATTAGATAAAATCATTTAAGAAGTGCACCTGAAAGCAAGGCTTCCCAAATCAAACTAAGAGAATGGGATACTGTTAGTATTTGACTTCTAATTTGCATGGAAAAACCTTCTAAAGGCTTCAAAATTCCAAAATAACTTCATTCACAGATTCATTGCAAAGGGCTAGTGAAAAGTGAAAAATATAAGAGGTACCTAAAACAAAAGATTACAATATGGACATAATTCCTGCTGGTTCCCTCTATCCTCCTTTGTTTATCATTCTAGTAATGCTCTGTCTGAATTGCCTTTACATGACTGTAAACAAAAGTCCACCAAGTTAGTGGCCCCAGCCACCCTCACATCTACATTCAAGAGAGGGCATCCATATAGGCCCCTCCCAGACTGACAAGACTCAGGGATTTTTTTGGTAAACTGCTATGTTATTCCCTTAAACAGCCAAGGGGAAATGAAAATTAAAATTAATTAAAAGTCTCACAAAATTCTGGTAAATATCAGAGCTACACTCTCCACTTTAAACCCCACTCAGAACCTGCAGATGGGATCATGGAAAAACTGGCACAAACTGGCTAAGGGTGAGAATTCTTAACAGAGTCAGCTCTCCCAGATTATTGCTGCCCAAAAAGGGTGTTCATCTGCCCACTGCAAGATATGCCAACCGTCAAGAGGCCAGGTGGAAGAAGAGAAAAGACTTTATTACAGCTTGCTAGCAAGAGGGAAGATGGCCGACTCCTGTCCAAAAGAACCATCTTCCAGAACAAAGATTACAGGTCAGTTATACAGGGGGCTGGTCTCCAGGTGGGGCAGACATATCTGGTCTCAGGGTGGGGGCATCCTTCTGATCTTAGTTCCCCATAGTCTTTGTTTTTACTGGATATGCGTCAGAGACCGAAGCAACGCCCTACACCCTGATCTTTCAATTGTCCTTGATGATGGCTGTCAGCATAGACTATCTGCTGGGGGATGGGGGGGTGGTCACCACATTCCTAAGGAACTCAAAAGAACAAGTTTGTCAACTTATAGCTGCTGGGAGGGGCTGTAAATCTACAGAGCATGTCTGGGCTAGTTAATCAGAGGTCATTCAAAGTTACAATAGTTTCTTTTCTACAATATGGTTTCCCTTACGTCAACCTTGTCTTGAGCTGGTATCAAGATCTTCATCTGTAGTACCTGGCAAAGAGAAGAAAATAAAATTTCATGCTGTCCTTTCCTTTCCAAATCCAGACCCATTGGTTATTGATCGTTTCTCCCCCAGGGATAGCTACTGCCTTCTTGCTTGTCTCATTTTGTGTCCTAAGAACTTGGCTTGGCTTTCTGCCTGCTGGGACATGCAGGCTGTCAGTTATTTCTTTTGGCTATCTTAAGGAGTGACACTGCATCTTGGAAAGGGGGTAGCCTTTGCACCCTCTTTGAGGACATGTTTTGGGTCCATGAGGTTGATCAATACTGCCAGAAATATTCACTTCTTGTCCCAGCTGAAACTTGAACTTTATGATCAGAAATTTGGCCAAATTAGAAGTTGATAAGAAGAACCTGATAGGAATTTTCTTTTAAGCCTTCTCCCCAAAGCTCAGTGTACCCAGAGGGAAAGAGAAGCATTCCATCACAGGTGGGTGGGTGTATCAGTCCTTTTTTTGTCATCCCAAAAGACTAATATATATTGCCCTTAAGAAACCAAAGTCCTTCTTGGAGGAGCTTGCCTTGTTTCACTGTGCCTTTGAGATGTAAATATTCACGCTTATCTAGGTCATCTCTTTAAAACACAAACTTCAGGGAAGTGATTCTTATCTGAAGGAGCTCAAAAGTAGGAAAAGTCATTTGAATAGATTCAACTGTTCTTTAATAAGCTGGTGAGTTTTGCATTATCATACCTGTCTAATGGCAGTAATGTGAAAAAATGGAAGTTATCGAGCCAGCCTGGTGGTTAAGGTTGCACACTTTATTTCAGCATGCCCAGGGTTTGCACGTTCAGATCCCAGGCATGGACCTATGCACTGCCTGTCAGCCACACCATGGTGGCGTCCCATATAAAGTAGAGGAAGGTGGGCATGGATGTTAGCCCAGGGCCAGTCTTCCTCAGCAAAAAGAGGAGGAATGGCAACAGATGTTAGCTCAGGGCTAATCTTCCTCACCAAAAAAAAAAAAAAGGAAGCTATCTCTCTGCATTTTATGTCTGTCTATATATGTATGTTTTAGATGTGTGATATTTTCTACCTCCAGATGATGTTGCCAAAATTAATGTATAAGAAAACTCTATTTAATTGGCTTAAAGAAAATTAAGCACTTATATAAGTTAAATTCTCAGAAATATAGAAACTAATCCAAATGTCTATCAGTTTCATGTGACCTAGGATTAATCTTTAGTTAACAAAAGCTATTTAAGGCATGTCTTTAGAGATATCAGCATTAAATATAAGACTTTTATTCTGCCTAGGCTCAAACAAGTTCATGTTATCTCATTACAAAGTTTGTCAGCAAGAAAAATAA
This sequence comes from Tapirus indicus, assembly GCA_031878705.1. Lineage (NCBI taxonomy): Eukaryota > Metazoa > Chordata > Mammalia > Perissodactyla > Tapiridae > Tapirus > Tapirus indicus. The sequence goes on along the minus strand of CM062930.1, from coordinate 86,896,487 downwards.
CTTGGGATGATGGTTGACTTTGTCTAATATCTCATGAAGTTTTTGTGGGTAGTCTAAACATAATCGTTGAGAACAAGTAAATTGAATAGATGTAAGTAGGATAAAAAGATTTAAGTGAACTTTTTAGTTTCCCCAAATCTTTTTGGTAACCTGAAACCTGAGAGTTTTGCTAAGTTGAGTTAAAGGATTGAAATTAATTGAATATCTATGTCATTTCCAAATAAGATATTGAAACATTAATTATTGGACATAGGTTTATTGACTTTTGACTTATTACAGAGAAATAAAGATATTTTTGGGTTTGTTAATTAACACATTTTATGCCACATCAAATAAAATTGTGCCTAAAAATTATAAAACATATTTATAAATGTGCCACACCAAAGAATTCTAGTGTAACAATTAACAATTGCTTAACTCTTATTTTTTCCTGGAAATTGAGATTTTTAAGGGTTAAATATTCTAATATATGTAACTAAAGGTACTGGAAAAAGTAAGGGAAACATCTCCATATGTAAGGAAAGTAGGATGTGTGTTTTCAGTAAAAGAAGATATGAGGAATGGAGATGCATTTTTGTTTAGAGAAAAGAAAGTAATTTCATCCTAAAGAGAGGCTGGTTATTTGAGAATGGGAAAGAGGAAAACACAGGGCAAAATCTGAATGTAAAAAAAGAAAGTTGTAGAAGTCTTGTGAAAAAGGAATCTTTAGAAAGCAATTTTATGGGTGGTCAGGACTGGCTAAGATTGGAATAAATTTAATTAAGTGAATGAGTTTTAATATCAAAAGAACTCTGGTGTAAAATTAGAATTGGTTTTCTCTCTCTTAAAAGGTCCAAGTTTGGGGCTGGTCTGGTTGTATAGTGGTTAGGTTTGTGCACTCCACTTTGGCAGCCTGGGGTTTGCAGGTTCGGATCCTGGGTGTGGACCCATGCACCGCTTGTCAGCCATGCTGTGGCGGTGTCCCATATAAAGTAGAGGAAGATGGGCACGGATGTTAGCCCAGGGCCAACCTTCCTCAGCAAAAAAGAGGAGGATTGGCAGCAGATGTTAGCTCAGGGCTGGTCTTCTTCACACACGAAAAAAAAGGTCAAAGTTTTCTTGGACTATTGATATGCTCTTGATAAAAAATTGTAAAAGTTTTTCTTAATCTTTTAAAATAATCTGCCAAGGGGCTGGCCCTGTGGCATAGGGGTTAAGTTCAGCACGCTCTGCTTCAGCTACCCGGGTTCTTGGGTTTGGATCCTGCATGTGGACGCCACTCATCGGCCATGGTGTGGTGGTGTCCCACATACAAAATAGGGGAAGATTGGTACAGATATTAGCTCAGGGCAAATCTTCCTCAGCAAAAAAATAAAAATCTGCCAAAAAATAAAGATTCTGTGTTTTGTCAAAATAATTTCCTATGTTGTCTTTATCGGGTCTTTGATTACTTAAGAAAGCTCAATCTTGTCTATCAAAAAAAGCTAAAGTTTTTTAAAACTATTTCTCTGTATTTGCCTGCAAAGTCTTTGTCACTATACTTTAACAGATAACAAAGAGTTTCACAGTAACCTAAGATCCTATTTGACCAAGTGGTTTAAAATCTTTTGCTATTTTTGACAAACTTCCCCCAAATCAAATTCTAAATGAAGTCTTTTTGACCTTGAACTAACTTTGGGATTTTCCAGAGGGCTCCTGGAACATCACAAAAGAATTGTTCTCTCTCCTTATTAAAAGGGAGATATTAAACTTATAAGGCAAAATTGATATATTAAATTAAATTGGAAGCTTTGTAAAATAAGAATACTAAGCCTTCTCGATGTTGTATTTGTATACGTATAATTAGCATCTCTAAGACTCTGCAGAGTTATTGTTTTACTTTGATGCATTACAAAAGTGTTCTTGCAAAAGTGCTTCATCTTCGATGAGATTCATGTGAAGGATTTTTATCATGTACAGGTTTCTGGTAACTTTAAGATCACAAGATTGAACTGGGTATTGTGGGGACCAGAATTGGCCACCTCAAGCACTGAAGGAGGCTTTGACTTTCCCTGCCCCCACTATCTGTATGAAGGGATTTGGGATGGAAGGCTTGTGCCCAGGATGGGCTGTCACCATGGATAATTGTGGGCATCAATATACTGGGAGGGCCTTTGCTGGGCCCATTCTTATCAAAGTTCTGTTTACCAGACATTTACATTTGTAAGGGAAATCTCCATTTGAGAAGGTATCTCCTTCTCTGTACCAGGAAGAGGGTGATGCCTTTATCTCTAGGGATCTTGTCAGTGTGGAAGGTGAAAACTTAAATCAGCATACTCTTATTTACTTGCTTTTCTTGTAATCCCTCATGACTGACATCCCCCGACCCCCCCAAATCCTCGTTTGTCTATTTAAGAGGAGAACCTCTGCCATTCTGGCAAGAGATTCTCAGTTTCCCTGAGTCTCTCCCACATATACATGTTATAAAGCTTTGTTTAATTTTCTCCTGCTATTCAGCCTCACGTCAATTTAATTTGTAGCCCAGCCAGAAGGACCCAGAGTGAGTAGAGAATATTCTTTCTCCCCTTCAGTAAGAATTTCCAAAATTAATTGGAAAACTGGATTCAAGCAGAGCAAGTATTAATTACATGGACAGAATGAACTGAGAAGGGTGATTATAATTTTATGACTGCTTGTTTGAAACATTTCTGGTTCCTTAATGTTTTGTTTTTCCAGATTTAAGGAAACCTTTTCTCTAAAACTACCTAAGACTTACGGCAATTTGGTGAAGTATACCCTCATAAACAAAGATGAAACATTAACTTTTTCTCTCTACCTGATCCCTCCAGAATTCAGAATCTCTTAAGTATTCTTTTCATGGCAATATGGTTGGTATTTTGCATAAGTTCAATGAGAATGTTTTCTCCTTGTAACAGGACAGTTGGAAATATTGGCTAAGTTGACCTCATGGAACCAATAAAGCCCCTTGGAAAAACTGGCCTGATACCTTGCATATGTGGGGGATCAGAATTGGCCACCTCAAGAAGTATCTCTCTCTACCTTGCTCTGAAGGAGGATTTGACCTTCCCCCTCCCAACCGTCTGAAGGAATTTGGGATGGGCCCAAGGACAGGCCTCACCTTGGAAGACTCTGGGTATCGACAAACTGGGAGGGTCTTTGTTACACCCATTCTTACCAAAGTTCTGTGTACCAAACATTTACATTTGTAAAGATATCTCCTTCTCTGTAGGGGAAAGAGAGGTGGATGACCTTATCTCTAGAAACTTGTCAGTGTGGAAGGAGAGGCCTTAAATCTGCATAACTTTATTGTGCTTTTCTTGTAATCCCTTGTGGCTGACACTCCCAACTCCCCCCCAAAATCCTCATTTGTCTATATAAGAGGAGAATTTCCACCATTTTGTCGAGAGGCACTCCCTGGTCTCTCCCATGTAGATGTTTTATAAAGCTTTGGTTGATTTTCTCCTGCTATTCGGCCTCATGTCAATTTAATTTGTAGTCCAGCCAGAAAGGACCCAGAGTGGGTGGAGAATGCTCTTTCTCCCCATCACATACAAGGTTCCAAAAAGTAGTCTTAAAAAGAGCATATATGGTCAATCACTATTCTTGCCGCACTTATGTATATAATCAGGCCAAGATTAATGCAAATGAATTAGTTTCACTGTGGTTATCTTTGGTAAGAAATGGGGGTAATTGTAAAGAGAAAAATTATGTTTTCACCTTTGTAGATATTAGATGTTAGTCATGTTTATTGTCTTTGAGGTTTTGTTATACACCTGTAAGCTGGACTGGATTCTATATTCTTCTAATTTCCTCAGATATCTGGCTACAGATCTCCAAACTACCATTGCCAATTTTCGCCCATATTTCTGATTTGGAATGAGTAAGAACAAAAGCTGCCCTGGAATTTCCTTTGAAGTGACTATAATGGGCACTTGTCACTGCCGAGATGGCAGCCAAACTTTAGGGACTTGAACCTGGATACACATCTCACAGCTGAAAAAGGCTCCTCCTGACCCCGGTCCTGTGAAAAGCTGGAGACTCCAAACAAAATTGACTGGGAGAAGTAGCCAACACCGAGGTAGACTGATTCCGCCCAAGAAGCTGGATCAAGACTTCATACTTTTAACTAAACATGAAACCCTCCATTCTCCCATTCTTTTCCTTACTCTGGCATTAGCCTGGAAAAATAACACCATCATCCATAATTCCCAGGCCACTGCTGGGAATGGGGGTGGGTAACCTCTGGAATTTAGAACAACTTTTTATTTCAGGCTAGGAGGAAACCTGACCCCTGGCTCAAATGGGCAAATGGAACAATTCCTGTAAATGAATCCATTAACAGTGTCACCTTAGTGGAAGTGGTTTGTGTCCCAACAGGATTTATCTTTGTCTGTGGTGGTTGTCATTCCCCTTGGAACTATGAATGCCTAGATGGCTGGCATGCAACCAGGTAATGCCTCGTAGGTTGTCTAACTGAACCCCTAGCTTTTCACAAGCGAACTAAGACATCTCATTGGCCAACTCCCCTGGATTTACATCGTCAAGTTAGGACCTACTGGGAGGCATTCATGACTCAGGATTTGCTTCCTTTGACAGGGCCATACTCCCCTGGTTAGGAATAAATGTCAATGAGGATATGATCAGTAACCTCTCCTTATCTCTTGAAGATATTGCAGAATCCATTGCTAAGACAATAGCTGCCCAGTAAAGATCCTTAGACTCTTGGGCCAAAGTTGTTCTTGATAATAGAATAGCTCTTGATTATCTTTTAGCCAAGCAAGGAGGTGTCTGTGCTGTGGCCAACACCACCTGCTGTACCTGGGTTAGCTCTCCTGAAGAAGTTGAAACTCAGTTACATAAGATCACCGAGCAAGCCACTGGCTTAAAAAGGTGACTCCTTCAACAGGGCCTTCCTTTGACTTATTTGATTTTGATTGGTTTGGGTCTTGGGGAGCATGGCTCCAAAGTGCATTCCAAACATTGGGCATTATCCTGCTTATTGTAATCATAATAATCTCCCTGTGCATTGTATCCCCTGAAAAGCTTGAAATGCATGTTTGCAGCCACCAACCATCAAGCAAATGATTTCCCTAAGACTGGAACATCAGAAAAGGAACAAAGAGAGTGACCAACTTAACTGAAGTCATGGTCTGTGAAAATCACAGGGATTCAGCAAAAAAATGTCAAGATCTGTGAATGCCACACAAAGGAGCAACAAAAGCCACAAGAACTACAGAACAGTAGCTGAGAACGGCGCTAAAGCCTTAAATTTTGATCACATCCCTCAATCACGCTGCGAGTCTGATCAAAAATGGGAATTGTGAAAAAGGAGATAAGCCCAAAACGAAGCCCCACCAAGACTTAATACCTAATCTAATTGCAGTTTCGGCCTCTCTCAGGAATTTTAAACTAACCAGGCTAGAATTTCCCAGTCCGCACTAGTGAGGTAATCTGCACACTAAGAACCCCTGCCTTTCCCCTTAAGGGAAGGTGACCTTGCCTGAAACAATCTTTTCTTTTGCTAGCAACTTCCTTGCCCCACCCTCCTTCTGACTATGAAAACCTTCCATATTGTACAGCTCCTCAGAGCTCCCTTCTATTTGCTAGATGGGATGCTGCCTGATTCACGAATCATTTAATAAAGCCAATTAGATCTTTAAATTTACTCAGTTGAATTTTGTTTTTTAACAAAATTGTTTACTGAAATAAAAGAGGGAACTAACAATAAGAACAAAAAATAAAAGATTATCAAAAAAGACAAGGCACTCTTTCCAGAAGGTGTTTAAAGAGAACCCACAGAATGGGAGAAGGTATTTGCAAATCATATATCTGGTAAGTGATTAATATCCTACATGTATAAACAATTTCTACAACTCAGCAACATCAAAAAATACATAAAAATAAAAGTAAAAAATGAGCAAAGGACTTGAATAGATATGTTCCCAAAGAAGATACACGAATGGCCAACAAACAAACAAAAAGATGCTCAAAGTCATTCGTCATTAGGGAAATACAAAGTCACAGTATGATACCACTTCACATCCACTAGGATGGCTACAATTAAAAAGAAAGATAATGACGAGAACCAGGGATTTTTGGAGAAATGTCTGATTCTAGGACTGGAGCATGGAAAGTAGAAGAGCTTGAAACATCTTACAATGCAAGAGAATAAGAAAGGGCTAAAAAGGATGGGGATATGTCAAAAGGCATAGGAGGAAACCTAAAAGATCTCCCAATGGCCAAATCTGGGAAAATCTGGACAAGATAATTATTGTAATGGATTATAATCAACAGAATTAGACAAGAATCTGTGAATCCATTCAGATACAAATAAAATAATCGCTGCCCTGGGTACCCAGGAAAGCCTCCCAGAGGAGGTGAGGTTGAAGCAATTTGGCTGTGGCCACACGAAACGGTCGACTCCCACTTCCCCGCGCCCCCCGCGGGCCCCTCTGCCCTGCACCCCCGCGGTCCCCTCTGCCCTGCTCCCCCGCGCCCCCCGCGGGCCCCTCTGCCCTGCTCCCCCGCGCCCCCCGCGGGCCCCTCTGCCCTGCACCCCCGCGTCCTGCGTCCCCCGCGGGCCCCTCTGCCCTGCTCCCCCGCGCCCCCCGCGGGCCCCTCTGCCCTGCTCCCCCGCGCCCCCCGCGGGCCCCTCTGCCCTGCACCCCCGCGTCCTGCGTCCCCCGCGGGCCCCTCTGCCCTGCTCCCCCGCGCCCCCCGCGGGCCCCTCTGCCCTGCTCCCCCGCGCCCCCCGCGGGCCCCTCTGCCCTGCACCCCCGCGCCCCCCGCGGGCCCCTCTGCCCTGCACCCCCGCGTCCTGCGTCCCCCGCGCCCCCCGCGGGCCCCTCTGCCCTGCACTCCCGCGCCCCCCGCGGGCCCCTCTGCCCTGCTCCCCCGCGCCCCCCGCGGGCCCCTCTGCCCTGCACCCCCGCGTCCCGCGCCCCCCGCGGGCCCCTCTGCCCTGCTCCCCCGCGCCCCCCGCGGGCCCCTCTGCCCTGCACCCCCGCGCCCCCCGCGGGCCCCTCTGCCCTGCTCCCCCGCGCCCCCCGCGGGCCCCTCTGCCCTGCACCCCCGCGCCCCCCGCGGTCCCCTCTGCCCTGCTCCCCCGCGCCCCCCGCGGGCCCCTCTGCCCTGCTCCCCCGCGCCCCCCGCGGGCCCCCCGCGGGCCCCTCTGCCCTGCACCCCCGCGTCCTGCGTCCCCCGCGGTCCCCTCTGCCCTGCTCCCCCGCGCCCCCCGCGGGCCCCTCTGCCCTGCACCCCCGCGCCCCCCGCGGTCCCCTCTGCCCTGCGCCCCCGCGCCCTGCGTCCCCCGCGGCGCCGTCAGACGGTGATCCACAGCGCCGCCGCCAACTTCCTCTGAGCGCGCACACACCCCCTCGCGCAGAGGCTGCGACCGAGTTGCTCGGGCTCCCAGGCGGTCTCTGCGCCCGTCAGGGAAAAGCGCCCTCCTGGGGTAAACAGGCCGGGGTCAGCAGGCGCCGCTCCCGCATCCGGCCGGGGCGGGTGGCCTCAGGGAGGCAGCGGCTCTCCCACCCCGAGGAGTAAGGGTGCGCGGGCAGGTGGGGTCAGGCGACGCAACCAGCACCACCCAGCTGCAGTTCGCCTTAAGCAGGCTCCACGAATCTAACTCGTGGCCAGAGCCGAGAAGGGACCAGCCGCGCAGCGCCCTCCGGGGCTGGGCGGCCCAGCACCGAGGCTGGAGGCGCTGTGGGGCCGGGGTGTTCTCCAGCATTCGCCAGTGGAGGGCGCCCGCTGCTCCGGGACTCCTGGAGGCCTGCAGCCTCGGACCCCCTCCCACAGAAGTCTCCATGCGCCCACAGTATGAATGGCATTCCCTTACATGGGGCACTCTGAGGCGCTGACCTGACCAATGTATTCACAAACGCCAAAGCACTCTCTGCAAAGGGAGTAAGAATGTAGGATCCCAGTGAAGCCCGTAACTCGCTGGATAAGCAGAGCTCCACCCATAGAAGGAGGATGATTCAGGACCAACCAGTTTTTAAACTTTCAGTGGAGGCTTTTAGAGGAAGAATATAAAGAGATAAAGTCTGCTTATTCCGTTAAAAAAGTGTGATTAACCAGCCGTCGTAATGGAAGAATCGGCTGTGCTTGGAGCCTGCGGGGCTCTCTGGGCACCGCCTCCTTGCTCTGCCTTCTGCCAGTTCAGTGGCCTGCGTGACTATGGACCTCACTGTAATAGAGACTGGGAACTGTGGGTATCCCCAATGCATTTCAACATTGCCAGTTATGTCTTGAAGGGGAATTTGTGAATTTCAGATAAGGATATCTAAACTATTTCCTCAAACTTATCAATTATGAACACAAAGTAGTATTCTGCGCTCAAATAAAGAAGCAAATAAAAATAAGGGAAGAGAGGAAGGACAAGCCAGGAAGAAGGATGACTTATGCAAAACCTGGAGTCACAACAGAGTCTGCCCCTCAGGGAAATGGGAAGAAGTATAGAAAGGCAAGGCTATGAGAGACGTGATAGGAAGTAATCAAAGATGAAGCTGCTAGCGGCTGGTAGGGTCCAGTAGTAAATGTGCTTGTGTACCAAGATGAAGAGCTGTTGTGTCCTCTCAAAATTCGTGTGTTGAAGTTCTAATCCCAAGTACCTCAGAACATGACTGTACTTGGAAGTGAGATTTTAAAGAGGTAATTAAGTTTAAATAAGATCATTACAGTGGGCCCTAATCTACTACAACTGGTATCCGTCTAAGAAGAGATTAGGACACAAACACACACAGGGAGAAGATCACATGAAGACCAAGGGAGAAGACAGCCATGTGCAAGCTAAGGTGATAGGCCTCAGAAGAAACCAATCCTGCTAACACCTTCATCTTGGACTTCTTGCCTCTAGCACCATGAGGAAATAAATTTCTGTTGTTTAGGGCACCCAGACTGTGGTACCCTGTTATGACAGCCCTAGCAAATGAATACAGGAGTCAATAGAAGCAGTGAGGCAGAAGACTGGACAAGACTGCCTTTGTTTTTTAGGAAAGTAGCTGTGGTCGTGGAGTGGAAGGTGGGGTGCAGTGGAGAGACACAGATACCAGGGAGATAGAGCGGGCATAGGAAGTTATGGCAAAAGGTGAGAAAGACACGGTGAGGCTCCGACCAACGCAATAGTGGGAATTTCAGGAAAAATGTCTGGAGGAAGAATCCACAGGATGTGACCTCTGATTGGCTTGTCAGTAGGAAGGTGAAAAGAGAAGAGATACGCATTGTGAACAAAGCGCCAAGAAATTGAGCAGGGCACCAGAGGGTTGTGGGGGATCAGAATTGGCCACCTCAAAATATGTCTCTTTACCTTGCTTATTTTCTCTGAAGGAGGCTTTGACCTTCCCCCCACCAACTGTCTAAAGGGATGTGGGATGGAAGACCTGTCCCTGGGACAGGCCATCACCATTGATTACTCTGTGTTTGGATAGACTGGGAGGGTCCTTGCTAAGACCAAACATTTACATTTGTCAGGGAAATCTCTGTTTGTAAAGGTGTCTCCTTCTCTGTACTGGGAAGAGGGGGGATGACCTCATCTCTAGAAACTTGTCAGTGCGGAGGCGAGGACTTAAATCTGCATAATAACCTTACTGTGCTTTTCTGATAATCTCCCATAACTGACCCACCCCCAACATCCTCCACTGTCTTTCTATTTAAGAGAAGAACCTCCATCATTTTGTAGAGAAACTCAGTTTCCCTGGTCTCTCATGTTATAAAGCTTTGTTTGATTTTCTCCTGCTATTTGGCCTCATGTCAATTTAATTTGTAGCCCAGCCAGAAAGGACCCAGAATGGGTATAGTCTTCCCTTCAGTGTCAACTATGTTTATTGAATAGTATTTTAAGTAGGGTTAAAATTAGAACAGAGTCAGCCGAGCCATTTTAGACTGAAGGATAAACCAGAAGACAGGTGAAGTGAGTCAAACCTATTAGCTGCATTAAAAAAAGAAATAACAGATCCAGAATGGAGTCATTTGCCTCCACAAGAACAAACCAAGTCTTACTTACAGTTTCAACCTATCCCAGGAATGTGACTTTTTAACAGTCCATCTGAAATTTCTGATCAGCACTAGTGAGGTAATGTGCATGATAAATCTCTGCCATTCCCTTCCCCCCAAAAGAAGATGTCCCCAGTCCTGGTCTGAAACAATCCTTTCTTTTCTTTTGCTAATAACTTCCTTGTCGCATGCTCCTTCTGACTATGAAAACCTTCTATTTGTACAACTCCTCAGTGCACCCTTCTATTTGCTAGATGCGATACTGCCTGATTCACAAATAGCTTAATAAAGCCAATTAAATCTTTAAATTTAATTAGCTGAATTTTGCTTTTTAACAGATTTGGTGGCAGTTTTGGGATCCAAAGTGAACTTCCGGCAGCACTCAGGGCCAAGGAAAGCAAGTGTGGTGCCTGCAAATCACTTTTTGAGTTCACTGTCTTTCTCATCATTTCTGAGGGCTGTGGGTACGTTCTCTGAGCTCCACTTTCTTTGTGTTTGAGTTTCTTGTATGATTGGCTTTCCTTTACAGGGCAGGTCAGCTTGAGCTGGTAGAAGATTCTGCCCAGAGCCCAATTGAACTGGCAGATGATTCTGCCCAGAGCCAAGCCCCTAGCCTTTCAGACCGCAATTCCCAGGTTTTTGAGTGGAAAACCCCAGCCGTTGATTCTGTTCCCAGAGTCCACATCAGGGGCTGCTGATGGTTTAGTATGAAATTCCCCATTTGTTTGGAATCTTTCCCCAGACTCCATTTGGGGAACTATTGGTGGCAGCTGCATTTCTCCATTTTGTTTGGATCAGTCTGTAGTCCCCTTCCCTTGGGATTTGCTGGTTCACTTCTTTCCCGAGACCAAGGTTCCGTAAGAATTGTTGGAGGTGTGCACAGGGCCTTCTTTTGGCCAAGACACAATAACATCTCTTAGTTACTGCCAATATAGGGCCTCTATTGGCCAGGATGCAGTAACACGTCTTGGATGCTGCTAATATGTTAAGGTGCACATGTTTGTCTTGTTTTGTGTAGATAAAGGCTAATTGCTAATTTGTCTCAGAAGTCAAAAAAGCCGCAAACATTGATAGGCTTGAGTCAAACATTTAAAAGCTATTAGAGTGCGCACCTCCTCAAGAAGACTGCTGTGATAGGATGAGTTGGATACAGAACAGGTCAGATTGACACAAAGTTGCCCGCAAACCTCAAGAAAATTTCCACGCTATGAGGCACACTGTAAAATACTCCACAGTCCCCAACCTTTTGGCACATACCTCTTAGGTATTAGTTTGGCTCTGAGAAACCTGAAGGCGTAGCGAAAAGAAATGGGATTCTTTATATCCAAAGAGTTGAGCATGCCACCTTCTGGGACACCTGCTTATTTCATGTCTGAGAACTGTGATCCCAAAAGCTGTAGATATTTACAAAAATGGCAAAATCTTGCTAAGCTTATTTTGTGTCCTGAGAGCTTGGCATGGTAGCCATCAGGGTGAGGGCTCCAAAATATGGCTGAATAGAAATGTGAGTTGTGGGGCTGGCCCAGTGGTGTAGTGGTTAAGTTTACACACTCTGTTTCGGTGGCCCAGGGTTCGCAGTTTTGGATCCTGGGCGCAGGCCTACACACTGCTCATCAAGCCATGCCATGGAGGCGTCCCATATATAAAATAGAGGGAGATGGGCACAGATGTTAGCTCAGCAACTATCTTCCTTAAGCAAAAAGAGAAAAATTGGCAACAGTTAGCTCAGGGCCAATCTTCCTCACCAAAAAAGAAAAAGAAAGAGAGAAAAAAGAAATGTGAGTTGCACCCCATTTATGGCTAGACAGAAATATGGGTTAAACTCCATTTGCAGCCAGGGACTTACCAAACTGCTTCTAACCCTCAGGGGAATTATAATGGCCGTTATGCAGAATGTTCCAAATAGATAACATGATCTTTTTCTTTATTTCTTTTTTTTGTGTGTGAGGAAGACTAGCCCTGAGCTAACATCCGTTGCCAATCCTCCTCTTTTTGCTGAAGAAGACTGGCCCTGGGCTAACATCCATGCCCATCTTCTACCTTACATGGGATGCCGCCACAGCATGGCTCAATAAGTGGTGTGTCTGTCTGCGCCCAGGATTCGAACCTGCCAAACCCCGGGCCGCTGAAGCAGAGCGTGCAAATTTAACCACTATGCCACTGGCCCAGCCCCAATAAGATAATCTTGAAATTGCACTTAAAAACAAAGGCTCTGCAGAAGCCTCCAAAAAGGTTTCAAAATAGCTTCACTGAAAGATTCATTGCAAAAGGCTAATGAAAAATTGAAGAGAGAAAAGGGAACTAAAACAAAAGTTACAACCCAATTCTTGAAGGAATTGGAAACAACTGTCTTTGTTTTGCAAATCTCTGTAGGGCCAAAAATGTGGATCTAGAAATTCCAAATTTACCTGCCCTGTTTTTGCCAGTTCCCCAAACCTCACCTATTTCTCTCAAAATGCTTGAAAACATTAGGACATTGGAAACAGAATTGTCCTGCACTTAATCTGTGTCTTTGTCATGTAAATTTTCTATCCCCATCTTCTCTAGGACCTAAGAGAAATACAAATGTTTCTCACTAGAAGAAAAAAAAAAAAAAAAGAAGTAATGGAAGTATTTGGAAAATGAGCTAATGAAAAATATTAAATGTCCTCTCCACAAACATTAGTAAAAGCAAAAGCTATAAGATCTCTGTTTGTATCTGTCTGTGTGTTTGTGTGCATGTCTATATATATATTTTGTAAATGTGAGATTTTTTTTCTGCCTCTGGATAGTATTGCCAAAATTAATTTGTAAACAGCCCTATTCAGTTGGCTTTAAAACAAATAAGCACTTATATAAATTAAGGATTGGGTATTCTAAATTCTCAGAAATATAATAGAAACTAACCCAAATGAATTTTAAATTCACATGATCTGAGAAAATATTAGGTATTAAATCTGTTTAAATTTGTAAGTTTAATTAAAACAAACAGTTTTAATTCTTTAGAGTTATCAACACTGAATATAATGCAGAATATAAATAAAACAACTTTTATCCTACCTGGGTTTACTAGTCAAATTCATGTTATCTTTGTTGTAAAATTTGTCAGTAAACAAAATAATAACTTAGAATTATGGTTGATTTTGTCCAATGTCTCATGAAGTTTTTGTGAGTAATGTAAGTATGATTATTAAAACAAATAAATTAAATAGATGTAAATGGGATAAAAGATTTTAAATGAACTTTTTAAAAATAGTTTCCTCAAATCTTTTTGGTAACCTATAATAACTTAGAATTTTTGTAAGTTAAATTAAATGATGGGAATTCATTGAATATCTAGATCACTTCCAAAAAAGATAAAATACTGAAACATTAATTGCTTAACAAGTGTAAGTTTACCTACTTTTGACCTCTTATTACAGAGGAACTAAAGATATTTAGATCCTTGTCTAAATTTGTCATGCTGAGAAATTTACAATGAGAAAACTTATTTTTAGATAGCATAAAAAGTATTTATAGATTTCTCAAGCCACAGACTACTAATGTAAAAGACAGTTCACAATTGCTTACTTCTCAGTTTTCACTAGAAATTAAGGCTTCTAAGGGTTAAGAATTCTAATTAATAAATGTATTCAAGAAGAAATGTAGGGAACAGAAATAATACTAGATACTGAATAATACTAATACTACTAGTAAGGGAAACAACTCTGTATGCAAGGAAAGCAGGATTTTTTTTTTTGTGGGGAAGACCAGCCCTGAGCTAACATCCGTTGCTAATCCTCCTCTTTTTGCTGAGGAAGACTGGCCCTGGGCTAACATCTGTGCCCATCTTCCTCCACTTTATATGGGACGCCGCCACAGCATGGCTGACAGGCAGTGCGTCGGCGGACGCCCGGGATCCGAACCCGCGAACCCCAGGCTGCCAAGCGCGAACTAAACCGCTGCGCCACCGGGTGGCCCCCTTTTTTTTTTTTAAATTAAGAGAAGGCATGAAGTATGGAGATGTGTTTTTGTTAAAGGAAAAAAAAAATCATGTAATTTTGTCCTGGTTGTTTCAGAATGAGAAAAAGAGAGAGAGAAAGAGAGAAAATTTTACCTTATGTGGTCAAGTTGGCTAAAAATGAATTGTTACTGTAAGGGTTTTAAAATAAGCTTTGGTGTCAATAATGTACTTACACTTAAGTAAAACTAAAATTTAATTTTCTTTTATTTACTAAAAGGACTTTTTTGGACTATTGGTCTGATCTTGATTGTAAAAGGTTTTCTTTACCTTTTAAAGTAATCTGCCTAGAAAAGAAGAATTCTATGTTTTTATCAAAATAATTTCCTGTGTTGTTTTTATCAGGTATTTGATTACTTAAGAAAGCTATTTAAAAAGCTGAGGTATTTTTTTTTTTTTACAACTATTCAACTTTTTCCATTTGCCTGCAAAGTCTTTAATTGTCACTATGGTTAAATAGATAACTAAGTATCATTTCACAGTGCTTGTGATCAAATTCGATCAAGTTCTTTGATACTTTTGACAAACTTCTCAAAAATCAAATTCTAAATGAAGTCTTTTTTGACCCTGAACTAACTTTGAAATTTTCAGAGGGCACTGGAACATTTTGAATGATTTGTCCTCTTTATGAAAAGAATAGTTACACTAATTAGGCTTATTTGATATGTTAAATTACACGGGGAGCATTGTCAAATAAGTAACACTAAGCCTTCTTTATGTCGTGTCTCTATAGGTACATAATTATTCCAGAAATTGTGTGAAATTCCTGGAAGTGTGGTATGTCCTGGTATAAAATGTTGTCTGTCATCCAAATTTAAGCTCACACTGAAAGGAGTGAATCTGAGTATCAGGAAAATTTCTTGAGTGCTTTCATGTAAATGCAGCAGCAACAGAATCTGTAAAGACTGTGGCACATGTGGATGAAGTCCATTCTGCTTCTGCAAAAAATGACCCCTCATTGCCAGACTTTTGCCATCCTGATGTCCTTGTAACATGGCAACAGTCTGCTCATGAGTCAGAAAAATTAAGATGAACAAACAATGGCTGTAAATTAAGCAAACAGTCGGGGCTATGGGAAACCCAAGATGGCTGCTTCATTCTTCCCAGCTCCCTGACAAACCCCATTTTTCAGTTTTTGTATTCCTTCACCCATCATAGTGCATGTAAGATGACTCAAATTATGAATAGACTTTGGTGGGGAGACTTCCATAAAATTGCAAAAATAGTCTACCAGCAATGTCTGACCTGTCAGGTCCATAATCCTGGAAAAACCATTTTTGTCCCCGAGAGGCCTCAGACCTCCTCCCTCTGCAGCTTTTGAGCATACACAGCTGGATGTCATTCAGCTGCCACTTAGTGTAGGTTCTTGTTATTGCATGAATGTTTTCCAGGTGGACTGAAGACTTCCCCAGCTGCAAGGCTGATGCCCTCACAGTGGCAAAGAAACTGTTAGAAAATGTGTTTCCCACTTGGGGTATACCTTCCCCAATCTCCAGTGATTGAGGCACCCACTTCAGTGGGCAAATCATATGAGCCTTAACAAAATCCTTGTAAACTTCTTGGAATTCTCACTGTCCCTCTCACCCTCAACCATCAGGCAAGGTTGATAGAACATTTGGGATCCTCAAGCTTAAAATTTCTAAACTTGTCAAAAGTAAAGGACTGCCCTGGCCTAAGGGATTGCCTTTGGTCTTGCTGACTGTTTGCAGTACCCTTTGAAATGTAAACTCACTCCACATGAGACAGTCACTGGCAGATGAATGTCTATTGGTATACAACTTTCTGCTGACCCCTTGTGGTCTCATGCTAGTGTGACGAGCGACTGTGAGTCTAATGTCAGTGCTCAAGCCCGTCATCACGGGTTAGAGAAGCTTCCCCAGATCCCAGTGCCAAGGATTCTTTTGGTCACAGTCTACAGCCTGGTGACTGGGTATTCCGGAAGCATAATCAGAGGAAGGCAGCCCTTGAGCCCCATTGGAAGGGCCCTCACCAAGTGCTCCAAAAGCCAGAAGACATTGAGCGTTGGATACACATCTCACAGCTAAAGAAGGCTCCGCCTGACATCTGGTCCCGTACAGAGGCTGGAGACTCTGAATCACACTGACGAGGAGAGAAGAGGCTGACTCAGGTAGACCGCTTCTGCCCAAGGTGACGGATCGAGACTTCATACATTAACTAAACATGAACCCTTTTCTCCTTCTTTTCCTTTCCTTTACTCCAGCATTGGGAAAGATAATGCCCTCTTTCACCCCCACATACCTGTGGTTATCTAGATCAGACTTGTTCTCACTCCGTATGAAATCTCACCAGAAGCCCCATCTTTGCAAAATATTTAGGATGACCCTTTATTTCAGCTAGGAGATTCTCTTCCCATGTGCACTAAAAACCTGACTGAACCCTGGATTAAACAGGTAAACACAGCAATCCCTGTGAGTAAATCCATTTCCTGGTTGGGAGCAAATACAAATGAGAATATGATCAGAAATCTTTTTTACACTCTTGGAGCAATTGCAGATTCTGTTGCTAAGACAATAGCTGCCCCCAAAATATCCTCAGACTCTTTGGCCAAAGGTGTTCTTGATAATAGGATAACCCTTGATTGTCTTGTAGCTGAGCAAGGAGGTGTCTGTGCTGAGGGCAAAACCACCTGCTGTGCCTAGATCAACACTTCTGGGGAAGTTGAAACTCAGTTACGTAACATCACTGAACCAGCCATTTGGCTTAAAAAGATGATTCCTTCCACGGGGTCTTTTTTTGACTTACTTGATTTTGATTGGTTTGGGTCTTGGGGACCACGGATCAGAAGTGCACTCCAAACATTGGGAATGTTCCTGCTTATTGTTATCATAATAATCTCCCTGGCACGTTGTGTCCTCTCAAAATGCATGTTCATTGCCACTGACTATTAGACAAATGATCTCCCTAAGACTGGAATGTCAAAAAAAAAAGAACGAAAAGAATGACCAGCTTAAAGATTATGAACCTGAAGCCATGACGTGTGAGTATCACAGGGATTAAACAAAACCATCATGACTAGTGAATACCACACAGAGAATCTGAAAAAGCCACGAGAACTACAGGGCAGTAGCTGAGAGTAGTGCTAGGGCCTTAATTTTTTTATCACATCTCTTAATTAGGTGAGAGTTTGATCCAAAGGGGAGAATTATTAAAAGAGAAATAACAGGCCCCAAATGAGTCATTTGTCCCCACAACAACAAACCAAGCCTGAATTATGGTTCCAACCTATCCCAGAAATGTCACCTTTTTAACAATTGGAAATTTCCTGATTAGCACTAATGAGGTAATCCACATGATAAAGTCGCTGCCATTCCCTTCCCCCCAAAAGAAGATGTCCTGGTCTGAAACAATCCTTTTTTTTCTTTTGTTAATAACTTCTTTTCCCCACCCTCCTTCTGTCAATAAAAATGTTCCATTTTGTACAGCTCCTCAGAGCACTCTTCTATTTATTAGGAAGGATTCTGCCTGATTCACAAATTGCTTAATAAAGTCTGTTAGATCTTTAAATTCACTCAATTTCATTTTGTTTTTTAACAGCTCCTTGACTTTGAGTAGATCAAGACTATGAAAATACTTGGCTCAGACCATTCGTGTATTGACAGTTAATAAATATTTGTTTTTAAAAGACTATCCCAGCATCAAAAACAATAAAATGCAGGGAAATAAACTTCACCAAGGAGGTGAAAGACTTGTACACTGAAAAGTACAAAACACTGATGAAAGGGAAATTTAAAAAGACATAAATAAATGGAAGGATATTCCATGCTAATGGACTGAAAAACCTAATATTGTTAACATGACAGTTGTACACAAAGCAATCTATAGATTCAATGCAATCCCTATCAAAATCCCAACAAATATTTTTACAGAATTAGAAAAACTCATCCTAAAATTCACAGAGACTCTCAAGAGACCGCAAATAGCCAAAAGAATCTTGAAAAAGAAGTTGTTGGTCTCATACTTGCTGATTTCAAAACTTAATACAAACCTACAGAAATCAAAACAGTGTGATACTGGCATAAAGACAGACATATAGATGAATGGAATGGAATAGAGAGCCCAGAAATAAACCCTGACATACATGATCAAATGATTTTCCACAAGGGTGCCAAGACCATTCAATAGGGAAAGGATAGTCTTTTCAACAAATGTTGCTGGCATGCAAAAGAATGAAGTTGGACTCTTTCCTTACAATGTATAAAAAAGTTAACTCTAAATGGATCAAAGACCTCAATATAACAGCTAAAACTATAAAACTCTTAGAAGAAAACATAAAGCAAAACTTTATGACATTGGATTTGTCAATGATTTCTGGGATATGACACAGACAACAAAAGAAAAAATAGATAAATTGGACTTCATCAAAATTAAAAATTTTGTGCATAAAAGGACACTAACAAGGGAGTGAAAAGGCAATCCACAAAATGAGAGAAAATATTTGAAAATCATTTATCTGATAAGGGATTAATATCCAGAATATCTAATAAACTCCTAAAACCCAACAATAACAAAAAAAAAAACCCAAATGGGCAAACAATCTTTGCCCATAAAATGGGCAAAGGATTCGAATAGACATTTTTCTAAAGAAGATATGCAAATAGCCAATAAGCACATGAAAAGATGCTCAACTGTCACTAATCATTAGGGAAATGTGAATCAGAACCACAACGAGATACCACTTCATATCCATTAAGTTGGTTATTATCAAATACATACACACACACACTACAGAGAATAACAAGTGTTGGTGAGAATGAGGAAATTGGAACCTGTGTGCATTCCTAGAGGGAATGTAAAATGGTGCAGCCACTATGAAAAACAGTATAGCAGTTCCTCAAGAAATTAAAAAAGAGAATTACCATATGATCAAGCAATTCCACTTCTGGGTATACAACTGCAAAGAATTGAAAGCAGAGTCTCAAAGAGATATTTGTACACCCATATTCATAGCAGCAATATTCTTAATAGCCAAAAGGTGGAAGCAACCCAAGTGTCCATAAATGGATAAACAAAACGAGGTATATATATACAACGGAATATTATCCAGCCTTAAAAAGGAATTCTGACATGTTACAACATGGATGAACCCTGAAAACTATTAGTTTGCTAGGGCTGCCATAATAAATACCACAGACTAGGTAGCTTAAACAACTGAAATTTATTTTCTCACACTTCTGGAGTCCAAGATCAAAGTGTTAACAGATTTTGCTTCTTCTGAGGCCTCTGTTCTTGGCTTGCAGACAACCCCCTTCTCACTGTGTCCTCACATGGAATTTCCTCTTTGTGGGGGCATATTTGTGTCCTATCTTCTCTTTTTATAAGGACACCAGTCATGTTGGATCAGGGCCCACTCATATGATCTCATATTACCTTAATTACTTTTTTTAATTGACGTCTTAATAGTTTATAACATTGTGGGGTTTTAGTTGTACATTATTATTTGTCACCATAAGGATGCATCCCTTCACCCCTTGTGCCCACCCTCCACCCCCCGTCCCCCTGGTAACCACCAACCAGCTCTCTCTGTCCGTGTGTTCGTTTATATTCCACATATGAGTGAAATCACGCGGTGTTTGTCCTTCTCTCTCTGGCTAATTTCACTTAACATAATACCCTCTAGGTCCATCCATGTTGTTGCAAATGGAACAATTCTGTCTTTTCTTATGGCTGAGTAGTATTCCATTGTATATATATACCACATCTTCTTTATCCAATCATCAGTCGAGGGACACTTGGGTTGCTTCGACTTTTTGGTTATAGTAAATAATGCTGCAATGAACATAGGGGTGCATACGCCTCTTGTGATGGTTGATTTCATGTCTATTGGGTAGATGCCCAAGAGTGGGATTGCTGGATCATAAGGTATTTCTATTTTTAATTTTTTGAGGAGTCTCCATCCTGTTTTCCATAGAGGCTGCACCAGTTTGCATTCCCAACCTTAATTATCTTTTTTAAAGGCCTTTGTTCAAATATAGTCACGTTCTGAGGTGCTGTGTATTAGTTAGACTCTTAAAATAGTCTTCTCAGTGGGCAGCCTGGTGGCGTAGTGGTTAAGTTTGTGTGCTCCACTTCTGGTGGCCTGGGGTTCACAGGTTCAGATCCTGGGTGCAGACTGACTCACCACTTGTCAAGCCATGCTGTGGTGGCATCCCATATAAAGTAGAGGAGGATGGGCACGGATGTTAGCCCAGGGCCAATCCCCCTCAGCAGATAAGAGGAGGATTGGCAATGGATGTTAGTTCAGGGCTAGTCTTCCTCACACACGCACAAATAAATAAAATAAAATAAATTAAAAAGTCTTCTCAGATCACTGTGGATATTCATCTATGATCCTGAATCAAAAACTTGACAAGTAGTAGTTTCTTAAATATTAGTTGCAATGGAATCTGAAACCATGTCAATGAACTTTTCATACTTTGTTACATTAAAGTCCATTGGTTTATCTCACACTTTGAATTGATCTTTTCCTATTGCATGATTTTGTAATGTTTGAAAATATTGATTCACTGCAGATCTTCCAAAATTTTGACATACTTCATTATACAATAACAGCAACAATAAAAATCCCATCTATTAATATCACTACTGATCTTATCAGAAAATTCTTGAAATGTTGGGAAACTATCAAACTCAAGGTAGTAAATACAAGTTTTCCAAAATTCTAATTTTTGTTTGAAAATTCCGATTTTGTCACTGGAAACAAATACTATCACTAGTTTTCTTTGAAGTAATAAGTTTTCTTGGTTAATTTTTAAGAAAATGTCTACCAAATACCCAAGTTTGTATAGCCATAGTTTGTCTGTCAGCCATGCTTTCAGGTGAAAATAGTATTCCCCCCAAAAAGCAGCTAGTTCAGCTTGCAATTTAAACAATCACATAAATAATTTCCTCAAGACTACCACCATACTTTGGTGTCCAGTAGAACTGCTTCGTGTCTACTTCCCATTTCGTCTCTCTCTCTCCATGCTAATTTCCAATTTACTTCTTTGTAACACGGAGCACATATATATACATGTAGTGTATCAGTGTTACAAAGATGTAAATTAGAAACTAATAAAAATTTTCCCCCAGCTTTATTGAGGTATAATTGACATAAATTGTATATATTTAAGGTGTACAACTTGATGATTTGGAAATTAAGTTTTATTGCTTCATCAGAGGACAATCTTCATTGAAATTGGCCTTTTTTAAAAAACTGTGAGCATTTGTCGGTTAATAATACAATGACCACTTGTATTCACTACCTTGATTCAAGTTAAGGCAGCAGCAGTTTTAATCAGTGTGTATGTCAACATGATGAAAAAGGCAAATAGCATCTTGGTACTTGGTGACTTTTGACTTGCAGACCTCCTGAAAATGTTTCCCAGGGATCATATGGACCACACCTTCAGAACCACCGCTCTAGGGCTAATTTAGCCCTGCTGCTGGGTTGTGACACTTCAAGAGCCTCTACTGAATGCCCCGGGTATTGTATACAGTCTCTCCACTCTTGTTAATGTGAGCTCTAGGAATCCTTCAGTTCACAACTGAAGCAGCTTTTGGGTGATTTTTTACCTGGTGTTCTAGAGTTTCACCCTATGCATGTGCAGCTTAGTATTCAGCCAAAGACTCAAGGGGACCCCCATCCAGATTTCTGCAGCTCTTTCATCGTGTAGCTCCCGCCTGTCTGGCATTCTGCCCCAGAAATTGTAGCTCCCTCAGCTTCCCTGAATCCTTTTTTTTGTCCCCTCAACTCAGCAAGTTTGCTGTAGTCTACGTACTACATATGACCCTTCCTCTACCACAGCCCAAAAGGGTCCCCAGGCAGAAAGCCTGTTTCCCTTGTCTCCACATCCCACCCTGTGCTGCTTGGTGCTTAATGTATGAAAACAGCTATTTCACATACACAACTAGTTTTCTCTTTGTTTATGGTGGAAGGGCGAGCCTAACTTCAGTTACTCTGACACAGCTGGCAGGTGCCTTTTTCTTTTGTTTGCTTCTTTTTAATTTTTTTCTCAATTTTATTATAAAAATTTCAAACATAGAGAAAAGTTGTGTCAAAGATAAAGTCGGACACGAGTTACAGTGGTGAGGACAGATTTTAATTGGTAATAACTATTGCAATAGGGAAAAGAGTCCAGCGAGGACTGAACTCACATCGATTTGTGCAGAAGAAGAGTGAGGGAATAGGGAGGGCATGTTAGGGCTCAGGAGAGTTGGTGAAGGGCAAAATTACAAAAAGCAGGAAAGGGGGTTGGTCCGTGTGAAACCCATCTGGGTTTGTTAACTGGCGCTTCATAAGTCAGGCCCCTACCCTCCCACAACGACTGGGAGACTGGGACTCTTTCTTCAGATGTCGGCTGAAACAAACAGCAAATTTTTTTTGGCATCCTTGCGTTGTCTTGGGCAGGCACTTTAGTGGGGTAGGGTCATCCTAGGGATGCAGCCTTGAGCTGTTAGAAATGATGTCAGTATTTGTTCACGTCTTTGTAGGCCAAGGTTGAGGCCAAGTCAAGAAAGGGCTCTGGAAGAGCCTGGCTAGAGTTTGGTCAAGGAGAGAATCCTTGCCAGTTGAAAGATTTTTACAGTGAACTTTGTACACCCACCACCTAGGTCTACCATTAACATATTGCTATACTTGCGTTACCACATATCTATCCATCTTATCTTTTTGATGCATTCCAAAGTAAATTGCATAAATCAATACACTTTCTCCCAAACACGTCAGGATGCATAATATTAACCAGCGTTCAGGTCACTATTTACGATTTTCTTTTGAGGTAAAATTTATATATAATGAAATGCACATATTTCAAATATACAGTTGATGACTTTTGACAAATACATAAAGCTGAATAGATCAAACTCCTGTCAAGATTTAGAACGTTGCTTTCATTTCAGAAATTCCCCTCTCCATTTTTTCCCTCCATGTATTTTTCTTTTCTTTTGTTAACCTGTAATTTTCCTTTCTTGTATTATTCTTGTCGGGTTGTTATTAGGATATTTCCAGCCTTATAAAACAAGTTAGAAAGCACCCTATTCTTTCTATTCCTTGGGATCGTATGTGTAAGATTGGTATTATTTCTTCCTTAAGGAAGATTTCACGAGAGAAGGAATCTGAGCCTGTAGTTTTCTTTGTGGAAAGGCTTCTAATTTCACAGTCAGTTTCTTTAATAGACACAGGACTATTCAGATTTTCTATTTTTTCTTGTGACAGATGTGATAAATTGTGTTTTTCAAGCAATTTGTCTATTATGTCAAATTTGTCAAATTCTTTAACCTAAGTTGTTCATAATAACATGTTTTTTTATTATTGATGTCTTAGTTTATAACATTGTGAAATTTTAGTTGTACATTATTGTCAATCACCATATAAATGCATCCCTTCACCCCTTGTGCCCACTCCCCTTCCCCGTTGCCCCTGGTATCCACCAAACAGTACTCTCTATCCATGTGTTAGTTTATATTCCCCATACGAGTGAAATCATATGGTGTGTGTCTTTCTCTCTCTGGCTTATCTCACTTAATATAATACTCTCCAGGTCCATCCATGTTGTTGCAAATTGGACAATTTTGTCTTTTTTATGGCTGAGTAATATTCCATTGTGTATATATATACCACATCTTCTTTATCCAATCATCCATTGAGGAATACTTGGGTTGCTTCCACTTTTTGGCTGTAGTGAATTATGCTGCAATGAATACAGGGGTGCATAAGCCTCTTTGGATTGTTGATTTCATGTTCATTAGATAGATACCCAATAGTGGGATAGCTGGATCATAAGGTATTTCTATTTTTAATTTTTTGAGAAATCTTCCTACTGTTTTCCATAAAGGTTGCACCAGTTTGCATTCCCACCTGCAGTAAATTAGGGATCCCATTTCTCCACAATCTCTCCATTTGTTGTTTTCTGTCTTGGTGATTATAGCCATTCTAACGGGTGTAAGGTGATATCTTAGTGTAGTTTTGATTTGTATTTCCCTGATGATTAGTGATGTTGAACATCTTTTCATATGTCTGTTGGCCATCTGTATATCTTCCTTGGAAAAATGTCTGTTCATATTCTCTGCCCATTTTTTGAACGGGTTATTTGTTGTTCAGTTGTGTGAGTTCTTTATATATTATGGAGATTAACCCTTTGTCAGATATGTGATTTGTGAATGTTTTCTCCCAGCTGGTGGGTTGTCTATTCATTTTGATCCTGGTTTCATTTGCCTTGTAGAAGCTCTTTAATCTGATGAAGTCCCACTTGTTTATTTTTTCCTTTGCTTCCCTTGTCCGAGTAGACATGGAATCTGAAAGGATCCCCTTATGACCGATGTCAAATAGTGTACTGCCTATATTTTCTTCCACGAGTTTTATAGTTTCAGGTCTTACCTTCAAGTCTTTGACCCATTTTGAGTTAATTTTTGTGCGTGGCAATAGAAAACGGTCTACTTTCATTCTGTTGCATGTGGCTGTCCAATTTTCCCAGCACCATTTATTGAAGAGACTTTCTTTTCTCCATTGTATGTTCTTAGCTTCTTTGTCAAAGATTAGTTGTCTGTAGATGTGTGGTTTTATTTCTGGGCTTTCAATTCTGTTCCATAGATCTGTGTGTCTATTTTTGTACCACTACCACGTTGTTTTGATTACTATAGCTTTGTAGTATATTTGAAGTCAGGGATTGTGATGACTCCAGTTTTGTTCTTTTTTTCAGAATTGCTTTAGCTATTCGGAGTCTTTTACTGCCCCATATGAATTTTAGTATTCTTTGTTCTATTTCTGTGAAGAATGTCATTGGGATTCTGATTGGGATTGCATTGAATCTGTAGATTGCTTTAGGTAGTATGCACATTTTAACTATGTTTATTCTTCTAATCCATGTGCATGGGATATTTTTCCATTTCTTTATGTCTTCATTGATTTCTTTCAACAGTGTTTTATAGTTTTCATTGCATAGGTCTTTCACCTATGCAATGGTGACATTTTATTGGTTACATTTTATTCTTTTTGTTGCAATTGTAAATGGGATTGTCTTTTTGAGTTCTCCTTCTGTTAGTTTGTTCTTAGCGTATAGAAATGCAACTGATTTTTCACAAGTTGATTTTATACCCTGTGACTTTCCTGTAGTTGATGATCATTTCTAATAGTTTTCCAATGGATTCCTTAGCGGTTTCTATATATAAGATTATGTCATCTGCAAATAGTGAGAGTTTCACTTCTTCATTGCTTACTTAAGAGTCCTTTTATTCCCTTTTCTTGCCTAATTGCTCTTGCAAAAACCTCCAGTACTATGTTAAATAAGAGTGGGGAGAATGGGCACGCTTGTCTTGTTCCTGTTCTCAGAGGAATGGCTTTCAGTTTTTCCCCATTGATATGATGTTGGTTGTGGGTTTCTCATATAGGGCCTTTATTGTGTTCAGCTACTTTCCTTCTATACACATTTTGTTGAGAGTTTTTATCACAAGTGGATGTTGGATCTTGTCAAATGCCTTGTCTGCATCGATTGAGATGATCATGTTGTTTTTTACTCTTCATTGTTTATGTGGTGTATCACGTTGATTGATTTGCAGATGTTGAACCATCCCTGTGTCCCTGGTATAAATCCCACTTGGTCATGGTGTATCTTTTTGATGTATTGCTGTATTCGGTTTGCCAGTATTTTTTGAGGATTTTTGTGTCTATGTTCATCAGCAATATTGGCCTGTAGTTTTCCTTCTTTGTATTGTCCTTGTCTGGCTTTGGTATCAGGGTGATGCTGGCCTCGTAGAATGTGTTAGGAAGTGTTCCATCTTCCTCTATTTTTTGGAAAGGTTTGAGAAGGATAGGTATTAACTCTTCCCTGAATTCTCTGGAGAAGCTATCTGGTCCTGGACTTTTATTTTGGGAAAGGCTTTTGATTACGGTTTCAATCTCTTTACTTGTGATTGGTCTATTCAGGTTCTCTATTTCTTCTTGATCCAGTTTTGTAGGTGTGTGAGTCTAGGAATTTATCCATTTCTTCTAGATTCTCCAATTTGTTGGTATATAGTTTTTCATAGTATTCTCTTACAATCCTTTGTATTTCTGTGGTAACTGTTGTAATCTCTCCTCTTTCATTTCTATTTATTTGAGCCTTTCTCTTTTTTTCCTAGTGAGTCTAGCTAAGGGTTTGTCAATTTTTTCTTCTCCAAGAACCAACTCTGTTTCATTGATCCTTTCTACTGCTTTTTGGTTTCAATTTCATTGATTTCTGCTCTAATTTTTATTATTTCCCTCCTTCTGCTGACTTTGGGCTTTGTTTGTTGTTCTTTTTCTAGTTCTGTTAGATGTAGATTATGGTTGCTTGTGTTTTTAATGTCCCCAGCATCTCCAGTGATTCTTGATATTATCTTTCTCTCCTTTTAAATCTCTTGATCAGTTTTGCTAGAGGTTTACAATTTTATTAATTTGTAAGCACATGACTTATGAAAGTTATTTTAACACTCATGTGAGTGAGGGGTTAGTCCCATTTCTCAGGTTTTAAGTTTCCCTTGCTTTATCTATCTGCAGAAGCAAACTGGATCAACTGTTCTCCACTCTCAATGTGACTTCCAGTAGTTCATAATCATCTACTCTTCAAATTAAAATCACTGCTGCCTTAAAAAAAGACGTTCTAAGCTTTTGAATACCTTCTCTAGTCCTCAACATTACAGCACTATCTCCCAAAACTATTCCCCAAAACAGAGACTTGGGTGCTTGGCTCAGGTTTTCCTTTCAGCTCTAGTTAAATTCTCAAATTCTTAATTTCACCCTAACATGGTCACGCTTTATAACTCAACCTTATGGAGGACTGTTCCATTTCTAAGTTCTGTACTTCACATCATCTCTGTCTACCTCTCTCCCTGTTCTCCAGCACTAATGATTGCAGCTGCCTATCTCACACTGTGCCAAGGAGTGGAGTGGTAAACTAAAAGCAATGGGGAACTTCAAAGCTTTCAGAAGGAAGAGTGACATGACCTAAAATTATAGAGCATTCTTTCTACCCAACTTGACTGACTGAGCTCTTTTCTTCACTTACTCACTTTTACATCCTATGTAGCAAATTGTTCCTTGTACATGGAACGTGGCGATTACCAACTCTTACTGGCTTACAGCATTGAGTAGGGGAGGGCTAGGGCATCACAGGAAGAAATGGCTCAATGTAAGAATTTTGAAGACAGCAATTTTGAAAACCTGAGGTTTATGAAAAAAATTTCACTTGTCCTCTGTGAGATAAGAAAACCAATAAATTGCCATTTCTTAAGGACTGTTATTCTGAATTGTCCTTCCTAATTTTTGATATTAAATTAGTGGTAGGAGATTTTTTCTATTGCCTTTTCTCAGTGAAATTAAAAAGATGGAGACAGGGGCCGGCCTGGTGGCATCGTGGTTGTTTGTACGCTCCACTTCAGCAGCCCAGGGTTCGCAGGTTCAGGATCCTGGGTGCAGACCTATGCACCGCTCATCAAGCCATGCTGTGGCAGGCTTACCACATATAAAAATAGAGGGAGATGGGCACAGCTGTTAGCTCAGGGTCAATCTTCCTCAGCAAAGAGAGGATTGGCAACAGATGTTAGCTCAGGGCAAATCCTCACCAAAAAAAAAAAAAAAAAAAAAAAAAAAAATTGGAAACAAACCCTCGGTATCCAAGCCCAGTTCAGATCACTGATGAGAAATCCTGCAGCAGGGGAAGTGGGGGATGGTAAACAGGACTTGCATTTCTTACTCTTGTTTTCTTCCTTCCTTTTTTACCGTGAGCACATACTAATTTTACAATAAAAAAAGGTAGATAAGGAAAAAAAACCCTAAATTATTTCCCTACCTAGAGATTTACTTTTATCATCTTCTGAACTTAGTTTTTTCCTTCAATATTTCATTATGAAAAATTTCATAAGAATTTCAAAAAGTTGAAAGAAATTTACAGTGAACACAGATAAACCCTGTACCTACATCTTTTGAATTTTTCACATTTAACTCATTACATGAAGAGCTTATGGTGCCTTATAGCTGTGCAGTATGTTGAAGAAATGCAAGCATCTAAAGGTGAGGATCTAATTTTATCTCAATGGATACAATTGATGTTTTTACCAAATTATCTTACACAGCCAGTGGTTGGTTTCATTAGTTGGCTCAGATAGCCAAGAGTCTATCTAATATAATCATATAACAAATCTGTCATTCAATGAACTCGTAAGCTTTAATGAAATAATGGGCACATTAACCACTTGCAAAGGAACTTCAGAACCTGTGTTTTATTCTCTAGAGTATCCTCTTAGGCCTCTGAGAGTAAACTGGATTTTTGGAAACATCCCAAAGCCTCATTCAGATCCAAGTCTGAAAGACTGAAATGATCTAGTTGTCACAAAAGTTATAGATTCATGAGAATGATTTTTCTGAGTGTTCCAAAAATAGTTGTATGCACTGGCATCACTGACAGAACCTGCAAGTACTCCTAGTGTCAGCCCCATCAAGAATACACCTTGTTCTGCTCTAGTCATTGTTCATATGCTATTTCGTTTCATAGGAAAACCCTTGAGACAAGCCCAAGTACACATAAGAATTTAATATATAATAAAATTGGTATCAGAAATCAGAAACAAAAGGGATAATTACTAATACATAGTAATGGGAACACTGATTGACTATCTGAAAAAACTGAGATCTTTAATTTTCATTTGTGTATTTCTCAAATTTCAAGCATGTCATTTCCTTCAGAGGAAAAAAAATGCCACAATATCTAAAGACTTAATATATTTTTATTTTAATATTTCTTATATTCGTACCAACATAAAAATAAGTATACACTCTTTATGCTTATAGGTCTCACATAACAATAAAAGCTAAAACATTTACAAATTAAATTAAAAAACAAAACCAATAAAACACAAATTAACTACTTTAATTTATTTAATGTAACAAAGATGCTGTTTTGCTCAAATAATACAACAATGTTTTGCTCAAAAGAAATAAATCACAAGTATTTGGTTTAATAGCAAAAAGCTGCAGTTTCAGATCCCATTCAGTTCTTAAACTGTTTCTGAATGTTTTTACTTTAACAATAATGATAAGAATGCTTGTTCACCTAAGTATCTTGTTCAAACTGGTATTGATAAATTCAAGCCTTTCTCTTCCTCTTTCAAGGTAATCAGAACAGAATATTAACTAAACCTGTCAAATGTCAGTCCTCAAATGCCAATTTAAAAAGGTGTGAATTTACAGATTGAAAAATTAACAATTGCCTTTATTGAAATCTGCATTAATTACTACTGAATCCAATTAGCTTTAGAATTTGGAACAGAAACATTCTTTACTATTATACTTATTGCTAATGTGCAGTTGCAAGTCATTCTGTATAGGAGCCCCAGAACACAAATGGTACTGTGAGGGTACAGATGTTTTCTGAGTAACTAAGACTGTCATGTCAAAAACCAAATAAGGTATACTATGTGTATAATAGCACACCGTCATTTTTCTCATCCTCTTGTAACCTGTGTTCTGCAGCCTCAACAGTTTTATTTTTTTTCAAATCAGATTTCAATTTTGAATACTTGACACTATTGTTGATGTGCATTTCACTCTCTTCATGTTTGCTAAGAATATGAGATAAATGCTGCCAATCTTTGCACCCATTCTCATTCTTCAGTTGATTTTTTCCTTCCCCAAAGAGTTTGCAATATAGACAAAACACAGAATCCTTTGAGGTTGAATAAAGCAACCAGGATCTAGTGGTTTTTTCACCATTTGGAAGAATTCGTGTATAATAAGTTTCTGAAAATTTTCTCCCTGTATTGTCTTTTGGAAAGTTAAAATTTCTTACTTGAGGTGGATCATTTTCAACAAGAGTGTCCCGTTGTTTAATATTCAAAATGCGAGGCCATGTACCTGGATCTGCAGAAAGCACAACTGGTATAATTGAGTCTTCTGATTTTCTCTCTTCCAGTTGCTCTTGAAATTTATCAGCTATGGTTGACATAAAAGAAGGTAAAGTCAAATCCTGTTTGATCAGTGATGTATCTGTGCTACATTCTGCTGAAATCTGTAGATCTGAAGTCTTTTCCTTTTTTTCTGGTATCCCCTCTATTTTTTCCAAAAGTGTATTAAACGACCCATATAATTTTCTTTCATTTTCTTCAGTAATAGCATTCCGTTTTCTGTTTTCTGATGCTGGTAACTTTTTTGATTTTGTTTCCATCATCTGGGGAGCAAGAGATTACAAATTTATCTTGGAATTGTTAACACTAAGAAAATTTATATACAAATACACACGAAAAGGCGCTCATCATTAGTCATCAAAGAAATACAAATCAAAACCACCACATACCACTTCACACTCACTAGGATGGCTATAATAAAAAGACAGATATTGATAAGTGCTGACAAAAATGTGGAAAAACTAAAACCTTCCTAAGGTGCTGGTAGGAATGTAAAATGGTGCAGCTGCCTTGGAAAAGTCTGGCAATTCTGCAAAAGTTAAACAGAGTTACCGTACGACCCAGCAATGCCAAAATGAAAATATATACCCATATAAAGACTAGTAAAAAATGTTCATAGCAACATTTTTGATAATAGCCAAAAACTAGAAATAATTCAAATGTCCATTACTGACAGATAAATAAAAAGGTGGTATTGTCCATACAATGGAATATTATTTGGCAATAAAAACAAGATATATGCTACAACATGGATGAAACCTTGAAAACAGTATATGTGAAAGCCAGTCACAAAGTACTACATACTGTATGATTCCATTTAATAAAGACATTCCCTATTTTGGAGTCAATAAAATAAAAATGCAAAAAAAAGATTCAAAATAACAAAGATGTATACGATGTGAATGGCATCCTGTTAGCTGTAATATTTTTGTACACAGCACAATTTAAACACTGAACACAATGGAGCTTAAGAAACTAAGAAGAGCTTTGTTCTGATTTAATCCTGAAAGCAATGTGGCAGCACTGACGTAAAAAAAGCAGGAGTGACATGATCCAATTTGCAAGTTAGTAAGGTTGCTCTGATTATATTATGGATTTCCAACTGGAAGACCAAAGGCACAATAATAGGAAGCCATGGTAGTAATCAGATCTGGCAAGAGATGGTGGCTATGTTTAGGATTAGAGGAATAGAGATAGGACAGAGTTGAGAGATATTTAGGAAGTAGAATCTAAATTAGTTGGTAATTGAGTGGCTCTGGGGCCTAAGGAAAAGAGAGGAGTAAAGAATGGCCCTAAGTTTCTGCATTGGCATCCAACTGGATAGTGGGATTATTTACTGATATGAGAAAGAAGGAAAGCAGGTTTAGAGTTTCAGTTCTAGACACAGAGTTTGAAGTATTTGTAGAACATTTGAGTGGAGATTATAGATGGATATATTGGTCTGAAACTGAAGAAATATGATCTGCAAATGTATTTTGGAAATCATCAAAAAATATATTAATTGACACTATGGGATTGGATAAGACTGTACTCCAAGAGTAGATATAAACAGAAACAGAAAGCCAAGGACTGTAGTTAGTGTTGTTTTTCACATAACCTAACCTAAGCTATGGTCTTATCTCTTTCCTTCCTGAGTTTCTTGGTAATGCATAAGTAGTCAAGTTGTTATAATTCTCAATGGATGGGCCACTTCCCAACTGTATGTAAGTTTCAGTTCCTCGGCAATAAAGTAAGGATATTAATTGCACCTAACTAGGGAGCTTATTTAGCCAGCCCTGGTGGTGTAGTGGTTAAGATTTGGTGCTCTCACTGTCTTGGCCTGGGTTTATTTCCCATTCAGGGAACTATACCACCCATCTGTTGATTGTCATACTGTGGGAGCTGCATGTAGCTGTGATGCTGAAAGCTATGCCACCAGTATTTCAAATACCAGCAGGGTCACCTATGGTGGATAGGTTTCTGCAGAGCTGCCAGACTACAAAGACAAGGAAGAATGACCTGGCCACCCACTTCCAAAAGAACTCGCCATTGAAAACCCTATGAATAGGAGCAGAGCATTGTCTGATACAGCACCAGAAGGTGAGAGGATGGTGCAAAAAGACTGGGCAGGGTTCCACTCTGCTGTACAGATTCACTAAGAGTCACAATAGACTTGACGTGACACTAACAACAAAGGGAGATTGTTTAGATGATTAAAGGCAAAATACATGTAAAGCTGTATCTGGCACCATAGTAAACTCATGTTAGCTATTATTACTGGCATACACTCAATCAAGGATACTTGTAATTATCTGACAATTACTGAATATAGTCTAATAGCAAAGAACTGAATACAAAGGTGGTTGACCCAGCTACTCCTTGGTGCAAAGGCTCATGGATTTTCCGCATTGTACTCTAGGTTCCAAGGTTAAACTGCTTGTCTTTCCCATCCATGACACTCAGGCACTCTCTCCAGGGACAGTCATCTGAGATTCTTTGAAAATGAAGTTCAAAAATACTTTAGGGCAGTACTACATTCTTCTGTCACAATGAACATTTTTACTGATGACCCGAATGAAAACTGAAGCCAAATAAAAGGCAGGTGAGGTAGGCACCAACCAACTACAGCTTCTAAAAACCAGGGGGGTAAAAAAAAAAAAATCACTGGAAAGAAAGGTACCAAGATAGAGAGCACCATATGAACAGAATCTCGTATCACTCTCAGAAGTGTGCCAATCAGGTGGGTGAGTCACCCCACATATAAGGCTAGTTATTCAGAGATACTAAATTGAATCAGATATAGATCCCAGCCTCAGGGAACTTGTGGCTTATTAGGCGAGGTAAGGCACAGGTATAATTAACTAAATATTTATATCAGAAGCATTAGAGTATACTAATAAAGTTTCAGATGTGAGGTCAAATCTAGTTGTGTGACTCTGGGTAAGACTTTCTCTGAACTTCAGTATCTTTTAACATATTTTAACGGTCTTATTTAATCAAAACTAAATATACATTTGGTATAAAGCAACAACTAGTTATACCTGGTTAATTAAAACAAATAGCAGTCCTCTACTACCTTCATCCATTTCCCCTTTCCCAGAAGTTAACCACTTTCAACACTTTTAGCCGATTCTTCTGGTGTTTATTTCTAAATATCAAAGAAACATGTTTATAATCACTATTTATTGATTTTTCCCTCCCAGTTTTAGGCATCATCATTGACTTCTCAATAAGAAAGATGAAAACTTAGTTCTTCTCCTTCTCACTATGCTTACCACACACACCATCCAGCCACCTACTTACCCCTTTGGTTACAGGATTTCTCAACTTTGGCACTACTGACATCTTGGGCCAGATAATTCTTTGTTGTGAGGGACTATCTGTGCATTGCAGGATGTTTAGAAGCATCTCTGGCCCTTAACCACTAGACGCCAGTAGCACTCCCCTAGTTGTGATAATCAAAAATGTTTACAGACATTGCTGAAGGTCTGTCCCCCAGGGGACAAATGTTTTGTCCCCCAGGGGGACAAAAACCTCTGGTTAGGTCACTGTTAAGACTAAGATTCAGTCTTTACATTTTATGACTGTGTATGCTATCCTGAGATAAGACACTAACTGCAAGATTTCAACTTTTCCTTAAGGTCTTCATATACCACTAAGGCTTTCCATTCTAAGAAGGCCGGCTACTAATCACTTAAAAATATTAACGTGGTGGGGGAAGAAGTTCACTTGTAAAACTTCTATATTATACGGAAATATTCCTGTATTTGCCAAGTATGGGCTACTTCTGAGCTACTTTGTATTACTGATATACACACAGTAGAATGAAGAGACTTTCTTCTGGAGATCAGAGTGGCAGACAACAGTTATTCAAGGAAGTCTGGATATACGGTTGATGCCTATTTTTGACTATGCATATTTTCCCATTTTCACCTCCTCTGGTGTTCCTTTAGGAGTAAAAAAATGATAATCTATATGCAAGTCTTAACATTTTCAGAGGATAAGCGTTATCTACGTCTAAAGTTTATGAGCTCAATGACCTTAACTTAGCAAAAACTCATGGTCTAAGCAGATACAGGTAAATCATCCATAAAAAAAGACGTAAAAATATTAAGACCTAATATAGTCATTTATTACCAAATCAGAAGTTCACTAGGTTATATTTGCCACATACGCTTTTGAAAAGATAACCTATGCCGTCTTTTTGCGTATCTTTTAACTGTTCATTGTGCTTTTCTGTAAGTCACATACAAAAGCTTTGTTAAATATGAGGTGCAGTATATATAAAGAAAATAATAAATAAGGCTTCCCTGCAAAAACTTAGTCAGCTATGGGTATCTACTGTTTCCTCAACTGTTCAATAAGCCTAGCACTTGAGTTACTTTTCCCTAAAAGCTGAACACTTAAATCCATATCCAGTGAAATAGGGGTTAAGAATGCTCCTAGTTTTACATTTATGATCCATCTTGAATTAATTTTTGTGTATAGGATAAAATGGGGTTAAGGCTCATGTATTTCCATACATACAAAAAATTGTCCCAGCACCATTTGTTTAAAAGATCTTGCTTTTCCCCATGAAAATGATTTGGTACCTTCTAAAATCAACTGACTATATATATGGTCCTATTTCTGGACTGTCTATTCCATTGTTCTATTTATTTATCTTTATATGCCAACACCATACTACCTTGATGACTATAGCTTTTTAATGCCTTTTTTTCCAGCTTTACTGAGGTATAATTGATAAATAAAAATTGTATACATTTATGGTGTACAACATGATGTTTTGAGGTTTTTAGCGTCTTAAAATTTAGGTAGATGATAGTTCCTTAACCTCTACCTCACACCATACACAAAATTAACTTGAGATGGATCACAGACCTAAACATAAAATCTAAAACCAAAAAGATTCTAGAAGAAAATATGGGTAAATGTCTTCACAACCTTGGAAGGCAAAGATTCCTTAAATGAGACAAAAAGTATTAATCAGAAAAGCAAATAGTAAATTGGACTGTATTAAAATTAAAAACTTGGGCTTTTCAAAAACAACATTAAGAGAACGAAAAGGGGGGCCGGCCTGGTGGCATAGCAGTTAAGTTCATGCGCTCCACTTTGGCGGCCCGGGGTTTGTAGGTTCGGATCCTAGGCACGGACCAACGCACTGCTTGTCAAGCCATGCTGTGGTGGCGTCCCATATAAAGAAGAGGAAGATGGTCACGGATGTTAGCCCAGGGCCAGTCTTCCTCAGCAAAAGGAGGAGGCTTAGCAACAGATGTTAGCTCAGGGCTAATCTTCCTCACAAAAAAAAAAAAAAAAAAAAAGGAAAATGAAACGGTAAGACACTGTCCAGGAGAAAATATTCCCAATACATTTATTCTGCAAAAGATATGTATCCAGAACATATGAAGAATTCCTACAATTCAATAATACAAAGACAACCCAATAAAAAAAATAAGCTGAAGACTTGAATAGACACTTTACAAAAGAAGATATATGAGGGAGGAAAAGAGAATATTAGTTACAGGGAAAAGCAGATTAAAATCATAATGAAGATGATCATTTCATATCCATCAGAATAGCTTCAATCAAAATAGACACCACCAAATTTTGGTGAGAATGTGGAGTAACTGGAACTTATTAAGCTGTCATTGGAAGTGCAGAATGGTAGAGAAAAGAATTACTCGTTGTAAGGTCCGCATAGAGTAAAAATGTAAAACAAGCTTACTTACAACAATCATTGATTTCAATACTCATTTGAAGTGGGAAAGCTCAACGATAAGATGACAAAAATGGAACTAAATTGAGATTCTAAGATAAATCTGGTTAATGTAAGCTAACAGAGAGAAGCTATTATATACTTGATCATTTAAAACTCATTAAAAAGAATTACCTGTTTATATTCATTAACACAACTTTGGCAGCAAAATCTCATGTGCTGACCTTCAATGGTCAGGACGTTGTCTCCAGCACTTTTACTGGGCAAGTACTCTCCACACTGTTCGCAGCAATTCATTATTAGACCATTGGCCAACCTGTACTTATTAAAGCACTGGTTACTGCAGAGTTTGTGTGTCACGTTATTAACGCTGACTTCATGACGGATCTAAAAGAAAAACCAGTATTAAATACCAATATTGAACACTAAATGAGCCAGATTAGCACAGTAAGCAATGAGATAATCAGTTTATTCAAAAGAAACAAAGAATCTCTAGTAATTTCTCAGTGGAAGAAATATTCAGGAAATGACTAAAAAGCACATTTTGTTATTCTTTCCCTTTTATCTTTGATTTCTTTGTAAAAATCATTCTTTGATTTTACTAAAGAGGAAAAATAAGATTCACAGAACAAAAAAGCAACAAAACCAATAATAACTTCACCAGAGACATTTAAGAATTACAGAAAATGAACTGGTTTAGAAGATTTTAATATGACCTGCTTAAAAGAAATGGATTGGGAATTCTTGGTATTATAAACCTCACTGACTTAGAAAATTTGTAGGAAGGGCTAGGGAATCAGTTATTACCCATATTCAGGATGGTGTCTGTGTAGACCTAAGTAAGGTGGTTCTCGCTTTACTCAGCTCTGTGCTAACTGAGATAAAATCATGTCCTGGATTCGCATGGCTCTGGGGTAACCAACACCAAATCCAGTTACCAAGGACTGTGTTAATTCAGGACTGCCCGTATGCATGTTTCTTCTTTCAGCAACTAGAGAGGGCAACACCACTTAAGAAATGTGGCAATACCACTTGAGAAAGTTATCAACATAACCCATTTGTTCTACATGCTTTTGTACCACTGGTTGCTTCCTTCATGCCCTGAATCTACAATTTTATTTAATGTGGCTAGTAAGAACAAAATCCACCATAAAGCAGTTGCTTTGTTTATGAGTACATCCAATTCCACAGAAATAAATGTGTACTCTCCATACCCCACAAATGACATATTTGTTCATAAGATAGTTCTAACACAGGATTCCCTTTAATGCCATCGTGTAGATTCAGGACATGAGCATTAGGTAGATGGCAGAGCATATAATAGCACTTTAAAGTTAAAATTATCCCTGTTAGCCTAGATAATAACTTAAGATATAAAAATTCAGACCTCTGCTAGTTTACTACAGATCGTACATCTTGATTTATTCAGAACTCTTTTTCTAAGATTCTGGTTGTCTTCATAGGGAGACAAAGAGGACGTACTACGAAATTCTTGGAAGAATCCACTTGACTCCACTTGAGGAACAACAGTAGCCTTTTTTGTAGGTGCATCTCTGAAACACAAGTGATAGACACACAATTTAAGAACACTGCACTTTTTTTTTAATAAAAGTCAAATATATGAACAATAATTGACATTCTAAATTTTCTCATGATTTAATCCTAGGAATCAACTATAATTTTTGAATCTAGTAAAATCCTCTTTTTGGTTTCATTGCCAAGACTTCCTAAATAACATGGGAAGAGAAGATTTGGAGATAAAAATATTTTATAGCACAAGAACCTTGCCACAGGTTCTCATGATTTTTAGAAGCATTCAAAAAGGCTGGTAGCAACCTGACAGAACTAAGGTAGCAGATGGGGAGGAGAGTGAGGCAAAGGCAGTAGCAGGGACAGGATCAATTTATTTCCATACCTACACTCCATCTTCCTGCCAAGAGTAAGTACAAGTGAGCCCAAAGCTCTGACATACTCTAGGATAACTCAAGCTCAATAAACTTGAAGACATCCCTGCAACAATTCTATCCATGAACCTATGTAGCTCTCCAAGGACATTCAGAACATACATTCACACTGCCAGTATCCAACCACATGGAGCCACGTTGAAAGGTACAGCTTACTTTTTACATATTACATTGCGCTTCTTTGGAGCAGGCTTATGAGAGAAGGAAGAAAGGCAGGTGGTAGAACAAAAGAGGTGAGCAGATCCTTTTCGTTGATAAGCTGTCTGTCCCTTCTGTAAAGGTTTTTTGCAGTGTGCACAAGTGATTTTAGCTGGTTTAGTAAGTTGCTGTTGGGCTGAAGGCTGGAAAATCTGTTTAGGAAGGGAGGCCACTGGTGATAAAGAATCCACCCCTGGCTGTTTCTGATTACGGGGAAATGATGCTGACTGGGAGATCCAAGAATCTTAAAAATAAAACACACACAAAAAAGTCATGGAACAATTCAAAATTCACAACAGAAAAATATTTTAAATTTTCATTTTGCACAAGTTTGAGACTAGTGAGGCAGCCATATAAGTGACTGGTTAAGGCCAGACAGCCTTGCTGCACACTCCCAGGGGAACCATCCACTTTGTATAAGTGAATGATACTCCACTGTGCCAACAATGTAAATGGTGGCCCTGGAATTGCACAATGTGGTAGTCATCATCTCTGAAGTCAGACTCCTCAGGTTCAAAACGTATCTTCTAGTAAGTTTACTTACTAGACTGTGCAACTATATTAAATTGTGTCTTGGTTTTCTCAGCTACAAATTGGCAATGATACCTAACTCATCAGAGTGTTATGAAGACTAAATGAGAATGCATATAGTAAAGCATTATGTTTGGTACACAGGGCACTTGCAAAAAATATTAGCCACTTTTTCTTATCTGAGAGGAAATTATTAATACATTATAAAATAAAGTAAATATGCAAATACAAAGATACTACAGAGCCTGGTATATGATATCCACTTTCCTAACAGCTTCCCCCCAACATTTTATTATGAAAAATTTAAAGCATATAGAGAAGCTAAATTTCAGTGAACACCCATATGCCCAAGTAGATTCTACACTATTTTACTATTTTTGCTTTATCACATCTACTCATCCCTCTAAACAATTAATCCATTGCTTTTATGTATTTCAAGTAATATGCAGACATCAGTACACTTCCCTCCAAAATACTCTGAGATACATATAAGTTAGATGTAACACTTTAAAGCAACTCTTTCTACAATTACTTACCAACCTTCTAAAATATTATTTTATAGGCGTTAATATATGTGGTGGATTACTCAAAGAATCAGCTTTCCTAACTTCTCAAGGGACTCTTCCATTATGCATTATTGTTAGCTTAAAAATGGTACAATATTATGTACACATAATAGTGCTTCTTAAACTTTAACATAGATGAGATCACATGGGAATCTTGCTTAAACAGAGATTCTAAACCCAGTAGGTCTGGGGAGGGGCCTGAAATTCTGCATTTCTAACTAACTCCTGGGTGATGATGACGCTTTGAGAAATAAGGCCCTAGAGAGAATTATTCTTTCCTCTCTCTTCAAAAATAGCTTTTGTCATTAGCAAGAGGCCTATAGCCTCCTCTACCTATCACAGTACCAAAGGCCTCTCACAATACCACCAACACTATTTTCATTTCTAAATTCTCATCCACTGCTTCTAACTTTCTTTGTCCTATATCTAGATACTTTTATCTTACAAGCAAAACCAACACAGAACAAATAACAAAAGGAATTCTTTCATTCCACAGGATGACATGGTGGCAAATATGGAGTATATTCCAATCAAGTTTTTTTTTTTTATTACCAAGTGCTCGGAAAGGAAGCTTCTTGACTGCTAAATTTTCCTACTTCTGAACCATTCCTTTAGAAAACAAAATCATTCTGAACCATTCCAAAGAAAACAAAAATTATATATTCATCTATAGAATAAGCATAGGCTGCATTCTGGGATCAAACTTCTCTGCATATCATCGGAATGACAAACTAGATTTAATAAATAACAGAAATAAAAAATAGCAAACTATTACAAGATTTGTCATAACCATCAACATGGGAGAAATAAGAACCTTGACTACAAAAACATTGGGCTTTTTAATTTTGTAGACTTATCCATAAAGGGGACATATTTATATATAATTATGGAAAGTGAGACATCAACTACACTGTTCAAATTCTCAAATTTTTTCCACCTTAGCTTTGGTGCATACATACAGCAAATGTCTCCTTTGTTTATACTGCAACTTTGTAATCTCTCCTAATGTCAAAGTTCCTTATTTCATCAACTTTTTATTTCATTTTTGGTATTAGCGTGGCCAGGTAAAACTTAAAGAACTCAACCAAATTCTTCCATGCCCTATCCCCAGAATAAATTTTAGGAAAAGGGGCCTAGTAGATTATTTAGTCCAAATCTCATTTTATGCAAGGAAAATTAAGACTTAGACGTTAGGTATTTGCCCAAAAGTCCAGTAAGTACTAGATCTACTATTTAACTTTTTGGTGTTCTTCATTTTTTTCTGCATCTGAACTCTTCTGCTTAAAGAACAATCTTTTGGCATTTCTTTAATGTTGGTCTGCTGGTGAAAGTTCTTTCAGTGTCTTGGTGAGGTTTTTTTTGTTGTTAAAGAAAACATATACACAAAGTTTATAAATCTTCAGTGTATAGCTCAACGAATGAAATTTTTTACAATGAATACACTTGCATGACTACCACCCAGGTAAACATAATGTCCAGTATCCCAGAAGCGTTCCTTGTGTCTTTTCCCACTCAATAACTTCCCTCCTTTCCCACAAGTCAACCCTATTCTGACTTCAAAGGTTTTGTCTTATTTTGAACTTCATATACATGAAATCATATAGCATGTACTCTTTTGTGCCTAGTTTCCTTAACATCTTGTCTGAAGGTTCATCCACATTGCATATAGTAGTTCATTCTTTTTCACTGTTGTTGAGTATTCCACTGTGCAACTAATGCTATTTATTCTACTATTCATGGACATTTGGATTGTTTCCCATTTTTGACTATGATTTCTGTACAGGTCTTTCAATGTTTTCTTATCCCTGGTTGGAATTTGTAAAGGTTCTTGAATTTGTACGTTAATGTTTTTTCTTCATTTTAGAAAATTCTCAGTGATACCTCTGCTGCCTCATTTCTTTCCTCCTCTTTCTGGGACATTAACTACATGTCCTTTTCATCAAGTATCATAGGTCTCTTACATTCTTTTCTCTGTTTTCCACTCTGGCTGTGATTCAGTCTGGATAATTTTCTGATATATCTTCCAATTCATTCATACTCTCTTCAACTGTGCTCAATCTGCAGTTAAAATGTAGTTTCCTAGAATCTGTGTCTGATAATCATATTATCTGGATCCCTAGTGGACTCTATTCTGCTTCTATTGTCTTCTTTTGTCTGCTTTTTTCCTCTTGATTTTCTGTCATATGGCCTTGCTTCCTCATATCCTTGATTGCTTTTTATTGTTTTTATATGAAAAACTGAAAAAAAACCAAAACAAACAAAAAAACCCCTGAGTCTCTGGATGACATTAGTATCCCAAATCAAAGGCCTGGCAGGTTTTTTTTTTTTTTTAACCAGTATCCCTCTTTGTGGGCCCATGTGAGTCTTGACAACTCCATTTAGATTCTCCGTCTTTCTCAGCAGCTTTTTTCTGGAACTGAACACATACCCATAAGAGAAAAGCAGCCCCAAGTAACAGATTAATTCTCTGAGGTCCCTTCTCTCAGATCTTAGAACTCTTATTTTTTTCACTGTATTTGTAGCTCTATGATGCTTTCTAGAGATATTTTATATATTTTGTCTTTTTTTCCTTCTAATTATTCTTTGCAGGAGGGACAGGAATTACCTAATCTATTATCATCAGAACCAGAACTGTCTAGAATCAGTATCATGGCCAGAAATGTCAATAATGCAATAAAAATACAACATAGATGCAAGAGCAATTTCTAAGTTTAGGTATGTTCTGTGGTGAGTTTTTTCCTGTTTATATAAAGAGATGTGATGAGCAGAGAACTCTCACTGAAAAACAGTGTACCCCAAAGGTTAATGAAAGGATTAAATGACACAAAAGGTCCATTCTAATGGACATAATCCTATTTTCATAAGAAGGACTGCATAGTTTCCTGTTGTACTTTATGCAGTCATAATTTTATATGATGAAATTTGAAATTATACGCCCTAGATAAATATTACTCAACTCCAGAAATCCTCATCTTGCTCTTATTTTTTTCTTTTTCCTGTGCTGGAAGACTGTTAATTTATAGAAGTGGGAAGCACATAGCAAATAAAGTAAGACACTCTGGGGGAGCTTTGACTCTAAATAACAACAATTATAATAATATTATCATTGCTGCCATCTTATTCTGTAAGTTTTAAGGTAAAAATTGATTAGTTTTACTAAAGCTGATAGCTTTAGTAAAAGCAAAACCAAAATCTAGGATTAATACTAAAATTAGGCAGCATTTACTATGGTACATTCGAGTTAGAGAGTAAAAAATAGCAACAACAATGACAAAACACCTGTCCTTTTGACAAGTGACTTAACCTTTAAGAAAGCTGCAAACATCTTCACCATCACTCTACCTGATGACTCGATGAATATTCTTTTTAGAATTCTAGACTAAGTGTTAATATTTACAGGACACAGTTCTGTAACTTTTGCCCCAAAAACAGAACTTTAGCGAACTCAGGAACATTGTAAATTTATCCATACTTCATAAATAATAGAAATTCGTTGCCATATATCATAAACAAAATAGTTTAAATGTAGTTAAGAACCTCTTCATTTATATGAATGTTAAGTGAGTCATTTAGTGCTTTTTGTCTTTCTATATCGTTTTAAAATCACTTACATTTTATGTGATGAGAAAATACAGAAATGTAAAATTACAGTTTTGAATTAACAACATAAAAGGATGACAAGAATAAAAACAAATCCAAGAGTTATCAAAACTTCTATCAAACAACGTTTTCAAGGCTCAATTATACCCACAATTTGAGTGGAATGATAGTACAGTATCGACAGTTAAGTATCAGCCTACACTATGCTTTTAAATTGAAGAGCATCTTATTTATCCACATTTGCCGTTAAATACACAACTTCAATTTACTCCAGAAGGTGAAACATAGTCAAGGCTGAAACATAAAAGAAATACATGGAAAGGCTTCTGGTTTTAACTCCACTTAAGAGCTTCTATGTACATAAAATGGAATTCATTCTTGCACAAATATACATCTAAAATTTAGGAAATAATTACAAAACTAAAAATAAGTAAAAGAAATAAACAAATTCAAAAGAATGATTTCCAATGTACACTATCTCAAGTCTTCAACATCTTCAATTGCTTTTAAGTTCAACACATACTTCACTATAGAGATCACAAGCTTTTAATGATATTATTTGTTTTAACTCTTAATCAATAAACAAAAGATGTACAGAGTAATAAATGGATGACAAACATGAATGAACAAATTCATAAAAAGTTTGCAAATATATTTTTAAAAGTTCAATGATGTATAAATTAAGATGATGTCACCTTTCATTGATTAGTTTAGCAAACACTAAATAATACTCCTATCCCTGAGGAGAGCTTACAATATGGGAAAAAACCCTCTTATGTTGTAAGGAAAGTAATACAATTTTTTGGTGGGAGAAATTTTGCATTAACCATCAAAAGCTTTCAAAACATGCTGACATTTTGACTTAGCAATCTACCTATAGAAACTTTTCTCAAGAAAATAACACGTGTGCCAAATTTACAGATATTCATGAGAAACCTATTTACAATTGTGAAGGCTAGATACAACCTCAAATAACAAGCTTTTAAATGAATTATAAACATAAAAAGTTAATTATATTTGACATGAGCTAATAATACACTTAATGATGAAAAGGCAAATGCTTCCCCCTTCACCACAGGTTAAGAACAAGACAAGGCTTTATACTCTTACCACTTCTATTCAACAGTTATTAGAAAAAGAAATTTAAAAAGGGCTCTGTGACATCAAACCATTTCCACAATAATATTAAGATTACTTGCCTTTTTCACTGTGTTGGCATCTGCACTAATGGTACAAAACGATGGGTAACTTGCAGAAAAGAAACAATAAGTGTCTTCTTCCCTTATGGTTTTTATTCCAACACTAACTGGTCAATACAATTTTGACACTAATCACCTGGAGTTAGCATCAGACCCCCCACAGGTTTAAAGCCATAGTCCCCAACAAGACTGCCCTCACTTCAAATGCCACTGGTACTTCTGGCCAACTGGCTATAAATCTGGGAGGTTCCTAAGACCCCCTTCAGGTTTGATAATTTGCTAGAATGACTCAAAGAACTCAGGAAAGCTCTATACTTATGATCACAGTTTTATTATAAAGGATACAAACCAGCACTGGCCAAATGAAGAGATATATAGGGTGAGGTGTGGAAGGGTCCCAAATG
Source organism: Tapirus indicus (assembly GCA_031878705.1). NCBI lineage: Eukaryota > Metazoa > Chordata > Mammalia > Perissodactyla > Tapiridae > Tapirus > Tapirus indicus. The sequence goes on along the minus strand of CM062930.1, from coordinate 86,852,464 downwards.
CAGAGCTTCTGTGCCCCCTCTTCGAGTAATCAGGCAGCGTCATCCACCTGGCACATTGATGAGTTCACCAACCAGGAGGCTGCACTGAGCTTCAGTGTCTAGGGTTTTCATTGGTGTTTCATTGTGTAGGTATGACTGATAGCATTATTCATTGCACGTGATTGAACTCAATCTCTAGCCTCCCTCTCCTTCCCTGAGATAGGGCTGGCTCAAAGCCCCAACACTCTAATCACATGGTTGGTCTTTCTGGTGACCCTCCCTCAGCCTTAGCCATCTCATCTCTTAGCACAAATTCAGGTGTGATTCAAAGGGCTTATGAATAGAAAAGACACTCCTATTACTTGGGAAATTCCAAGGATTTAGTCTCTCCCCCAAGAACCAGGGACAAAGGGCAGTGATACAACAGATGTCCTTGATGAAACAGTAAAAATTAGTATTAATTTTACTAAATTTTAGCCTTTGACCACATCTTAATATTCTGTACGATGAACAGAAGAGCATGCATAAACCACTTCTGTTTCTACCCAAGTACAACGGTTGAGAGTACGAAGTACAAAGAAAAGTGGATAAGCACTTACAAAACTGTTGCAATGGAAGCTAAACTAGCCTTTTTTCACAAAATGCCATTTTTACTTGAAAGAATGACTGACTGGTTATTGACAGACATTTTCTTGAAAATACATCAAATAAGTCTCTCACTTCAAGAAAAATGACAGTATTTGTTGCCAACGAGCAAATGTGAGCTTGCAAGTGAAAATGAGAATCTTTGAAAACTTGCATCCACCACTGTGAGCTTGACAGCTTTCCTGAAGTGTCACATTTAGAAGATCTCTGTAATTGAGTGAATCCATCTTTTCCAAATAACCAAAGCACAATGTCACCAAATCATACAAAAGTAAAAGATCTAGTCAAAGATCAATAATTTTAATGTAATAGAGTGTGAAAAGTTCATTATATGGTTTCAGATCCCACACTGTAAGAACTTTTAAGAAACTACCACTTGTCAAGTTTTGGTACTGTGTCAAAGAAAAAAAAAAAACTATCCACAATTACCTAAAAAGGCTATTAACATAGTGCTCCCTCCTACAACCATTTATTTGTGTAAGGCCCGATTTTCTTCTTATGTTTCAAACAAAACAAGATACTGCAACAGATTCAATATAGAATTAGATGTGAAGAGCTAGATATACCTCTTTAAAGAGATTCGCAAAAATGTAAAATGATATCACTCTTTCCACTAAATGTTTTTGAAAATATTTTTCATTAAAAATGGCACTTGTCGGGGCCGCCTGGTGGTGCAGCAGTTTAGTTCGTGCTTTGGCAGCCTGGGGTTCGCAGGATCAGATCCCAGGCGCCCGCCGATGCACCGCTTGTCAGCTATGCCGTGGCAGCGTCCCATATAAAGTAGAGGAAGATGGGCACGGATGTTAGCCCAGGGCCAGTCTTCCTCAGCAAAAAGAGGAGGATTGGCAACGGATGTTAGCTCAGGGCTGGTCTTCCTCACCAAAAAAAAAAAAAAAAAAAAAAGGCATTTGTCATATAATACACAATTACTGTTACATGAAAATAATTTTTAAAAAGTTTTAATATCTAATAGGATAATCAACAGATATAAACAAAAAAATCTTTGGTATCTTTAATCATTTTCAAGAGTGAAACAGATCGTAAGGTTTGAGAACAACTGTCCTATAGAAATAATAAACAATGTCAACAAAGACATTAGCGTAGAGTTGCAAAAAATGGGAAACTACACAAAGGCTAAAGAAGGTAGAGGAATGAGTATGTCAAAGGAATATTTATAGCCACTGAAACTTCCATTTTTAAAATGGCATATAAAAATTTAGATTAAGCAAATCAGCAGAACACAAAACTATATATAATATGCTCTACATTATATTTTTAAAAACCAAAGAGGCAAAAGATTGAAAACAGATCAAATTTTAATAGTGGTCACTTCTAGTTAGTGGGGTAAGGTGACAGATATTATTTTCTTATTTCTAACTATGATTTTTTCCAAAATAATCTGTAATAATCACATATTCTTATAACTAGAGAAAAGGATTATTTTAACAAAATAAAGAAAAGAAAAATACTAGTATTCCATTAAAGCAATAGTGATTAGGTTCTTAGCTCTAGTTACTTTTCAGGCCTTCCTCAAAATTCTAAGTTGGTCAATACCTAAACACAGTAACATGGTCAAAACAAACAAAAAAAAACCCAACCCCTAAAAGCCACATACTAAGTCATGAAAAAGCCACAAAAAAGATTTGCTAAATTTTAAATAACTTTCATTATATTTTATTAGAGGAAGACTGTGTACATAAAAGTTTTTAAAATATAGGTCTCTGACTTAAAGGCAAGAAAGTTTTCCAACTTTTAAAGTGAAACAGCTAACAAAATGCTGATTTGAAAATGAAAATCAGAGACAAGCAGTCAAAAAGTAAACACTTGAAAAGCAAAAACTGAACTTTCAAGTTACATAATTACAAATTAAATTCAATTATTATGTAATATTACTTTATTCCTTCAGTTCACTATCCATTTTTTCATTTTATGATTTTTACATTAAAATAAAGATAGTAGTAGACAAAGATGGTGGTAGTAATTGAAGGTTTTCAATGAAAACACTTTGGATATAAATCACATTGGGTAAAACAGATTACTAATTCTGGAAAATACAGCGACCAAGTAGACTGCACAGTTTTATTAAGTAAAATATTCTATCTTAATATGAAAGTCCAGAGAAATAAAATATTTCACATATAGAATGTAAGTAAAATAGATACAGTTACCAAAAATAACAGCCAAAAATTTATCTGGGATAGAAGGAAAATATTTAATATCACTAACTGCTTACCAGGACTATGATGAGTTGCAAATCCTCCATTCTGAAATTCATCTCCTGCCACATTCATTCTACCAGGATTAAAAGGTCCTACTGCAGTCTTGGTCTGTGAAGTTAAAGATGGGGTGTATGTTTGTATATTAACACCAAAATTACTTGACTGCAGTCCTTTAGCGACATCTCCCAAGCTGGTATTCTACAGTGATGTTATATGTGTAATCATTAAGTTCATATCTCGCCCAGCATTCACAGAGCTTATACCTGTTTCTAAGGTTGTAACATTAGCAATATGAATTTCAGAGTCGATTCTGTAGTGATAACACCATTACCCATTCCTGCATTTACCTTACTTCTTGAAAGACTGGAAGTGGAGAAATCCAAATCTTTGGCTCTGTTTTTAGTTCCAGGAAGTCCCCATTCAATAAAACTGGAAGAATTTTTCTTTTTCCCTCCATTTGTTTCTATGTCCTCTTCATCATCAATAACAATTGTCTCACTTATATTTCCCTTCTGAGAAGCCAAATCTCTTGAACAAGGAAGAATTACGGAATAATTTCCTCGTAGCTTTTCATTTCTTGATGAAGCAAATTTAAAGTTTCTTTGATCAGCTAGTGCTGGAGCAGAATTTGAAGGAGGTTGTATAGATTCAATAAATACTACATCATCATCATCATCTTCCATTGATGAGTTTCTAGATGTATTAACTAAAGGACTAGTTGAGTCACCAAATAAATTTCCTACATCTGTGAGACTAGTTGCCGTAGCTTTACTCCCTAATAAAACAGGAGTCTGTTCAGTCAAGTCTAATCCTCCCACTGAACATTTATCCATGCTAAAGAACCTGTAAGAGACAGAGAAATAAACACAAGTTCTAGTATGTTATGATTATGGCATTTTACTGCAGTGAAGTAACACAAATGAAATTTTAAATTCCTTATGTGATTTTAATCTAGCTTTTAGGGAAAAAGTGTCACCCATTCTGTTTTTCCTCTCCCATTAGCCATTTGATGCTTACTTCTTCAGAGTTTGACGAAAATCAATTATTCAATTTTCGGTAGTCCTTAAAAAAAATTTACTCAATTTAACCTATTCACCCTTTACCGTGAGAAAGTACCTAAATCTTCCTTTGAAATAGAAAATAGTAACACAATAATTCTACCAGATACCAATAACCCCGAGTCCAAATATAATCACTATACTACATTTACTTTTATCTACTCAACTGACTATACCATCCAATCCCTATTTCCCCAGTGTCTTTGGTCATTTTTTTTTTTTAATTCTCTGCTTCCAACACAGTTATGTGATTAAACCTTTCCATATCTTTCTTGTCTTTGTCCAGGAATTGCCAGACATAATGCTAAGGATTTTTAATGTAAAATTCTGAAAACAACCCCATGATGTAGGTATAATTTAATGAATTTTACGGATCAGTAAAGAGAGGCCAACTAACTTGTTCTGGGTAAGCCCAAGTAGGACAAACTCAGGGCTTTAACTCTAGGCCCCAAATTCTTAACCACTCTGTTACATTCAACAACCACTTCTGTGTACTTAGTATGCACTAGGATATGACAAAGGAAAGGATCCAGCAGAGAGACATAGCTGAAGAATCTGGAGAAGTGAATAATCAATGGAGCAAGGCTCTTAAGCAGATGAGAGAAGATAAAGATATGTGCACAAGTAGCAGTGAAATTGATCGTGAATAAGACATCACCTCTATCTCAAAGGCAAGAGAAGAAAGAATAAATGTAACTGGAATGCATATAAGAAGGCAGAAGCGACAGATGGAAAGCTGAGGTAAGTTTATACATGCTAGCCTCAGTTTTCTTAGTTAGAAACTCAAGAGAGTGAAGAAGTAGGAACTGTATGGGTGTCAAATGATTAAGAAAACTCACTTTATACAGCAGTCATCATTCTGTTTTAAACATCTTATATTGAAATATGCTAACATTTCTATTCAAATATTTCCCTAATTTTAATTGATAATAGTTATAGTCATGTAATAGATAACATTTATTCTTAATAGGTGCTATGCCATTAAATATATTAATTCAGTTAATGCTTATGTAAATGAAGTAGGAACTATTCTTTTTCCCATTTTACCCATTAGGAAACTAGGACTCAGAAAATAAGTAATCTGCTTAACCTGCCCAAGTCTCCGTTGCTGGAAAGGGTAATCAGGATTCAAATCCAAGAAATCTTGACTTTAGAATTGATTTCATACATTACATTATATGCAATTAATGTATAAAACAATTTTTTAAATTACTTATCTTTTATCAAGATAAGTGAATTCATTAAAACAAAATCAACATTCAAATAAGTCTATTTCATAAAGAAATAACAAATCTAAGGGACCAGTCTAAAAAGTGTTATAAAATAAACACAAAAATTGAGATCATGGTTAACATTCATCCAGTAAGCTTCTTATGCGGTTGATTTTCAAAGGAAACAGGCAATAATTCAGAGTTAATTGAGCTATGAAACGTAAGAATTCATTATACACATATTCTCTCAGTCCTTTCTGTGTCTGAATAAACCTAAAACAGAAAAGAAGTTTCTGGAAAGAAGCTATAGCCGACACCATAGTATCCTCTGGTGGCTGCTAGGTCCTATCTTAATCTTCTCCAAGAAAATAGAAAAGGCATTCTCTACGCTAAGCTCATTGCAGTCATCTACCTCTGAAAAAACGATTAAGTAGTCACCTATTTTCAAATCCCAGATTCTAAAAAAGTTAAACCATTCCTAAAAATATATAATTTAACTATCAAACACTTTCTTAACCCCATAAACACAAGACTACAGAAAAGTTTTGACTATTTCTACGATATTATCCAAAAACAGAAAAAGTTACGGTTTAGCTAATTAGCTGTGTGGCACTGAGCAAATTACCTCACCTCACTGAGTTTTAGTTTTCTAAACTATAAACTGTAGATGGGGATAACATATGACTCGGGTTTTTAATGAGATAACTGGACACGCAAGTACCTAGCCTCTGCCTGGACCATATTAAAGAGAGCAAAAAATGTTAAATCCCTCTCCCATGAGAAGGTATTCGGGCAAATACTTTGCCTATATCCTAGGATTTCAACAAGTGTCTAATTAATCTTAAATACTTACTTATATTTTTATATTCATTTCAATCTTCATAGCAGTCTTTGGAAGACAGACATAATCTACTCATTTATAAATGTGCCTAATAAAAGTGCATTTAATTGAACAAGCTGTGCATTTACAAATGTGCATAATAAAGGTTTATTTATTGACCCTTATTTAGTTTGCACTTGCCAAAGTAATTGAGAGAGCAGAGATGTGAACCTCATTCTGGCCAACACTAAAACCTAGTCCTTTGTACTATATCATGCTGTAAATACCGCGAGAATGCTCTGTTGAGAAAAATGGCTTTTCTAAGTGATAATAACTGAATCAGTGACTTGTTACCCTGCCAGTCTTCTAGTTCCCCACTAGTTCCCTCTCCCTATGAAGGCCCATCATAGCTCTAGAACTATACGCGCATCCCATCATAGCAGAAAACTACCATGGAATGTGAAATATCACTACTTTAGGTATCCTATGAAAATTACCCAGTTGAAACAATATCCATTCCTAAAAGGCTAGACATAGCACTGTACATCCTGACACAATGTCCTACGTCTAACTAACTAAAGAGGTGTGCTGTGAAGCATAATAGAATAAGTGCAAAGACAAGTTTGGCAAGGAGCAACAAGGGCAAAGGGAAGGCAAGAACACGACTATGGGAGATTAACTAACCAGCACAAGGTTCGTTTTGATGAGCAAACTGATCAGCTTCAAAGGACAAAATAGGAAGGGTCTAAGATTGCACAGAATTGCAGATAACAAATGGAGAATCAGCGATTTTTTTTCAAAAAATCGTCAATTTGAGACTCCTAATAAAATTGATTCTGGCAAGGACTGGTGTTAAAACCATTAACTGAATAGCTGACAGAGACCTGGGCATTTTATTGCTCCAAAATGAACACCACGAAGATTACTTTCTGCTAACAAGTAATAGACACATTAACTTCATAACTGAGGGATCAGGCTGTCACCACCAATTCAGTGATCTTTTCTAGAATTACGAATAGTGTGACAACTAGATTATGTAACTCCTGATGTGATGCCAGCTAGAGGACTGTCAGCATACTTAAACATAAATTTTCCTCAAATACAACATACAAAAAATACTCTCTTCGTCAACCTTCAAACAACAAAAGATTCAGTAGATTTTTTTAATCCAACAGCAAAGAAAACATTTTTTTCTATCCATTGGAAAAGCAGAAAAAAAGGTTAAATGCAAAGCATTTAAAATAAAACTAACTTTACGTCCTGTTCTGGAACTCTAGGGAATACCGGTGGTGTAAATAAAAGCACCCACTCCCAGTGCTTTCCGAGGGATTACTCTGGCTTGGCTCTGGGGACAGGGTCCACCCAAGCAATTAGCTCTTTGCCTTCAAGATAACAGAAAGGTAAATCCCACAGAACAACATCCTACTACTGCAGTAAGTTTACTACACAAAAAAGCGGGGTAAAACGACTCACACAAGAAATATTTTCCTCCTCAATTTCTGCCAAAACTTCACCAGATTGGTCTGAAGTTGATTCCCGGTCCTAGAATGAGTGTAAAGATGAAAAATAATTTAGTTACGGCCAATCCAGACGCGGCACTAACTCCTAACCGGCAGAGGGAGGAAGCCAAGGAGTTTCGGCGCTCTTCTGCCCGCCCCCACCTCAAAGCAGTGCAGAAACCAGCTTAAAAACACGACAGGGCCCACGACGACCGGACCGCGCTGAACGTGTTTCTTCAAAGTACAGAACGGGGGGCGGAGGGCACCAAGCCTGCTCCTGGGAGGGGAGGGGAAGGGCAAACGCTGCCTCGACGCCAGCAGGAGAATCGCATTCCCTCCTCAACTCGCCCACCCAGCGTCATCCCCGTCACGCCGGGCGGCTGCCGCCACCGCCGGGAAAGTCACCCATATTGGCCCCAAGCAGTTGCCCGGGGCCCGAGACTTGCCCCCTCACCTCCGCCGCGGTCGGCGACCGGCAGCGCTGCCTCCCCGTCCGCCATAAGAACTCGCCCCCAAAAGACGTGAAGAGTACAAGGCGCGAACCTCGGGCCCCGGCGGAGAGGGTGGGAGCGCAGCCCCGAGAGCGGGAGCACGAACTGAGGCACCCCTCCCCCACCGCCCCCTCCCCCACCCCACCCCCCGCGCAGGAGAGAAAGGAAAATACCCCGCGACCTCCCGCCGCCCCGGCCCGGGCAGCCCCCGCCCCCGGGCGCCCCCCGCCCCGGGCGCCCGCCTCACCCGGCCCTCCCGGCCTCGCCCCCACTCCCGCAGCCCCTCGGGCCGCGCGCGGGGGCGCCTCGGACATGAGCGGAGCCCGGAGCGGCCCCGAGGCCCGACGCGGCAGCGGCGACGGCGGCCGCGCCGCGGGGTATTAATCCTGGGTCGGTGGGAGGCTCCGGAGGTTGCCCTCACCCATCTCCGCCTCCCCAGTCGCCTCCGCCTCCGCCTCCTCCTCCGGAGGCTGCGCTGCTCCCAGCCACCCCCACTACCGGCGGACCCGACAGGAGAGACAGCGGGGACGAGCCTCACCCGGTTCTGGCTGCGGCGCCGCGGAACGAACCTCCCCTCCCCCGGCCCAGCCCCCGTCGGCAACACGCACAACTCCGCTCGGTCCAGTCCCGGCTTTAGCGCTGGTGAGGAGGAGGCGCAGGAGGAGGCGGAGGCGGCGGCGGCGCGGCCGAGCCCGGGAGGCCCCGCCCTCCGCGCCCCCATTGGCTGGGGGGAGGGCGGGCCGCGGCGCCCCGGGCACGCCCATTGGCTGCCCCTGCCTTCCTTCAGGACCCCCCTCGAGGAGGTGGCCCGAGACGCTGTCCGTCAGGCGCAGGCCACACCCCCGGCGTCTCCATTCCACTCCCCCCGCCGCCAGCGCTCGGCTCTCAGCCGCGTCCCCTCCTTCCTTACCCCCGCCTCCCGCCCCGCCCCCACCCCCGGGTCCGGCGGGGTCGGGCGGCCTGAGTGGCGCTGCCCGGTGCACCGCCGCGGGCTCGGTCCCGGGCGCCGGGGGGCTCTCCGCGGCCCGGAGCGGCCCGAGAGACTGAGGCCACGGCCGCCCGCCCTCGCTCGGGCCTGGGCGCCAGGGCCGCGGCAGCGCCTCCCAGCGACCCGCCCGAGGAGAGACGCGGCCTCGATGTCCCCAACGCCCTCCCTGTCCAGTTCCTTGAAGCCCCCCGGGAGGGGCGAGCCCGGGCGGGGGCTGCAGCGAGGCAAAGTGGGAGGTTGGGTCAGCAGGTGAAGTGGGTTCCCGAAGGTTCGCAGGAGGCTGGAAGCACTTCCACCCTCGCCTCACCCCCGTGGGGAATTGTCCCCCCACCTCCCGTCATGGCTGCTGGAGGAGACGACGTCCTCCATTTTGTCGGGACTGCTGTGGGAACTTGGGACCAGTTCAAAGCCAGACCCCGTGGGGCTGGGGCACTTGTCCCCGGGAGGCCCCGGCCGGGCGCCGCCATTCGGCCGAGGGGACGGGCCCTGCCTGCAGCGTCTGCGTCCGAGGGGCCCTGGGCGACGGGCGCGACGGCGGAGAGACCCGGCCGCCGCCGCCGCCTCCATCAACCAAGATGGAGGAGGCTGCGGGCGCCCCCGGCGCTGGGCTCCCGCCCGTGGGGAGGGCTGCGGCCTCCCCTCGGGGTGGCCCTCGGCGCCGCCGTCGTCGTCCTCCTCCGCAGCCTCCACCGCCTTCCCCCGGCTCCCGGTCCTCAACGGCCGGTGGAGGCTGCGCTGCACGGCCCGCTCGGGCGCTTCGCCCACCCGGGCGGCCCCGCTGCGGGGCGCGCGGCGACGGTGCAGACGGCCGCCGCGCGCCCCGGGGCGGCCGTGCCCGGGGCCCCTCCACCGCGGGCCGCTCTTTTGTCCGTGGTCTACACCTCCGGCTTCGGCGCGCGTCATGGTGCTGCGCGCTTCCCGAGATCCCACGTTCGGAGGACGGGAGGCCTCTCGTCTCGCCCTGGCGGTGGTTGGTGGGATTACAACGGATGGTGATGGCTTGAATAAAAGTCGGTGCAACACCATGTGGTCATAACGTCTGGAAATACAGACAAGGTTTTTTTTTTTTTTAACAGTGAGCCCCCTTTGATTACTTCTTCTGGGGTATGGTAAAGACAGGTTTATTTAGTGGCAGACACATATCATCTAAGACAAAAGCATGTTCATAGATGGATGAGAGCCCTGTGTAATTTCTTATACATAATGCTGTATTTCATGGACATTCCTAATGTCATCAAGAGTTTTATTTTTTAAGTCCTCAGTTATTGGTTGGAAGTACCTGAAGTGACAAAACGTAATGCCAACATTTTAATAACTGTTCTAAACTATAACCATCCTTTTCCTGTTAAGCACCTGTAAATGCAAACCCAGAAGTACGCTGAGTTAATAGAGAAAAGCTCTATAGAGAAAATTTTAAGTAAGGTCCGTCAGAGACTTTAAGTGTTAGGTTCAATACACATGTCATGTATTTTTCGGAGCACTATCTTGATCATAATTCTGCGGCATTGATACTGTTCAAAGATGAAAATTTGATTAACATTTGCTTTCCCTGATAATGGCAAGAGTACCAGGTCCATTTGCCGACGAAAACTCTTACCTTAGTATGCTACCGTGATTTCGGGGAAGGTTGAAAATTTAGAAGAACAGAAAGTCTTCATTGGTGGTAATATATATTTTAATAAATTTAATGTCATATAAAATTCATTTTCTTCATTAAATGTAGATGCAGTGGTTCCTATTGCAGACCACAGGAGCAAACTAAAGACGCAGTATAACTGAATTACATTGAGCTTCCCAGGGCAGAAGACTTGCGTTCAAATTCTTGTTTGGTTCCCTGCTAATTACAAATCCTTGACCACCTTTTGCTCTCCTCAGCCTCACTTGCTGTTTTGTAATACAATGATAGAGGATGTTGTAAAATCCAAATTAAAAAAAAATTGTGAAACTGATAAATAGCAACAACAAGACAATGTTATTTATTATGGATCTTTTGCTAATTAATGAGTTACCACCTGTGGAAAGGCAGAGAAGCATTGTGACTAAGAGTACACTTTCTGGAGCCAGATTACCTTCCTTTGAATCTTAACTTTATCACCAGCTAGCAAGTTACTTGAACTTTCGCACTCTTACTAGCTACCATATTGAATAGCACAGACACGGAATGTTTCCATCATCACAGAAAGTTCTATAGGATATCATTGCATTCATCTTAAACGTTAGGAGAGAGGGAAGAAAGATTGAAAAACCAATCAGCCTGCTTAAGTTTTTCAATCTTTGTTCCTTCTCTCCTAATAAATTTTCCTCATTATTTTATTGCTTAAAATACTTTTTTGTTTTCTTCTTGTTCTTGGTTAATCGAAGATAAGTATTAATTGCTTTAGCCTCTTTTCTCTCTAATCCTGCACCCCCACAAATGTTTTGATCTATGTTTATGATATCTTGTGTAACACGTGGATCATGATTTCAGAATATTATACTAAGTGACTTTCCAAGAATAAATTTTGGTTCCAAGTATATTTTCTCCAAGGTTTCTTCATTTTATGTATTGATTCCAAGCACTAAATCTTTCTTTTTGTCTTACAATGATAATGTGCTAATTTTACATTAAAGATAACTTTTGTTTCATCAAAATATAATTAGAAAGATTTTTTTTTCTTACTGTACCACTGAACCAACTGGGAATTAATAATAATAAAAGCTAAAATTTATCAAGCTTCTACTATATGCCAGGTGCAATTCTAAGTGCCATATGTGTGATAAATCGTTAAATCCTAAAAAAAATCCTCTCATGTATTTTTGTTATCCACATTTTATTATTATCCACATTTTAAAGACGAGGAAACTGAGACTGAGAGGGTATAAGTAACTTGCCTATGATCACACAAATAGCTCATGATAAAGTTAAGATCAAACCCAGGCAATCCAGCTCCAGAGAGTGTACCCTTAGTCACAATGTTTCTCTGCCTTTCATGAGCAGTAACTCTTTAATTATCAAAAGATCAATAATAAATAACATTGCCTTGTTGTTGTTAAACAGTTATTAAACATGGACAAAAACCCCAAGTGGTCACATACAATAACAGAATTAAGATGACTCCAATTCTGTTTGTTCATCTTTACAATGACTGTACTATCCTCATTTATTTCTAATCTATTGTTTAAATGAAGCAATATGTAGTACCACAACGGTTGGAGATCTGAACTGCACGTGAAGCAAGCTCTAATGACTTAGAATTATGATAAACTTACTCTCAAAATAAAGATGATAACAGAGTCCGTGTGTATTGAGGGGTGATAGCAGTATTGGGAGTTTTCCAAGTTAACTTCTATGGAAAATACAACATTTATTAAATAATAAGCAATAAAACATGTTAATATGGAGTTAATAAGATTATTATTAATACTCAACAGTACCTGAAGTAATTGTTTAGTACCTAGACCAAGAATTTTAAGATGTATTTTACCAATGACATTATTTAAAATTGCCTGCACATAGTGATAATAAAAAGCAGACTAATTCTTAGTAGATTTTATCACTGTCTTTAAATTCCCTACAAACAATGCAACTCCTAATTAACAACTTCCACTGCTGCCTACCCCACCCATGGCGTGACATGGGTGTATATATTGATATATATATACACACACACACATATGTGTGCATCTATGTATATATTTATATATATTAATGTATATACATATATGTAAAATAATGGGCATATTCAACCAAGCAAGAGGTATAACAGTCATTTACATATGTGTACCTAATATACATCACTTACAGTGATTTGAAGGCTGTCCTCCCCAAAAGATATGTTCACCCAGAACCTGTGAAAGTGATCTTTTTTGGAAAAGAGGTCTTTGTACATACACTTAAGGATCTTGAGATGAGTTCATCTGGATTAGAGTGGGCCCTAAGTACAATGAATAATATCCCCACAAGAGAAGAGAACACACAAAAGAAAACTGCATTTGAAGACAGAAGTATTCATGGGAGTTATGCTACCACAAGCCAAAGAATGCCTGAAGAAACCAGAAGCTGGAAGAGGCATGAAGTAGTTCTCCTCTAGAGTTTCAGAGGGAGTGTGGCTCTGCTGACATGTTGATTTCAGAATTCTGGCTTCCAGAACTGTGAGAGAATGAAATTTTGTTGTTTTAAGTCACCAAGTTTGTGGTAATTTGTTATAGCAGCTCTAAGAAACTAATATGCCACTACAATATAGCTGTAAAGCAAAACAAAGAAATGAAGTAAGAATTAGAGAAATCAATGAACAGTTTTATTTGCAGATTTTAATATACCCACTCTCAGAAATTGGTAGATCAAGGAGATTAAAAAATAAGATGAGGGGCCAGCCTGGTGGCATTGTGGTTAAGTTAGCATGCTTTGCTTCGGCAGCCCGGGGTTCACGGGTTCAGATCCTGGGTGTGGACCTATGCACCGCTTATCAATCCATGCTGTGGCAGGCATTCCACATATAAAGTAGAGGATGATGGGCACAGATGTTAGCCCAGGGCCAATCTTCCTCAGCAAAAAAGAGGAGGGTTGGCAACAGATGTTAGCTCAGGGTTACTCTTCCTCACCAAAAAAAAAAAAAAAAGATGAGATAGAAAAGATCTGAACAAACAGTTGAATTACTATATATGGAGAGAGAGAATTACACAGTTAGCAAATAGAAAATAGGCAGTCTTTTCGCATTAAAAATATTTACAACAATAGATCAGATTTGGCCATAAAGTAATCCTTCATGAATTCTAAAAATCAATATCATACAGACCATATTCTCCAATCATAACCCAGTAAAATTTAGGATTAATAACAAACAATAAATACTAGAGGTTTGAAAACTACATAAATTACTAAATAACTGTTACTAAATAACTGTTGGGGTGAAAGGAAATTATCAAGGAAATGAAGAAATACTTAAGAATGAAATGATAATGAGAACACAAAATGTCAAAATGTGTGGGAAAGACCCAAAGCAGATCTTAGAGGGCACTTGTAACTTAAAATACAGGCATACCTCATTTTATTGTGCTTCACTTTATTGTACTTCATCACTTTATTGTGCTTTGCAGATATTGTGATTTTTACACATTGAAGGTTTGTGGCAACCCTGTGTTGAGCAAGTCCATCAGTGCCATTTTTCCAACAGCATTTGCTCACTTTGTGTCTATGTGTCACATTTTGCTAATTCTTGCAATATTTCAAACTTTTCATTATTATTATATTTGTTATAGTGATCTGTAATCAGTGATCTTCAATATTACTATTGTAATTGTTCTGGGGCACCATGAACCATGCCCATATAAGATGGCAAAATTAATTGATAAATTAGTTGTGTGTGTTCTGACTATACCCCCATCTCTCTCCCTCTCCTTGGACCTCCCTATTCCCTGAGACACAACAATATTGAAATTAGGTCAGTTAATAACCCTAGATGGCCTCTAAGTGTTCAAGTGAAAGGAAGATTTGTATGACTCTCACTTGAAATCAAAAGCTAGAAATGATTAAGCTTAGTGGGGAAGGGATGTCAAAAGCTGAGATGGACCAACAGCTAGGCCTCTTGCACCAAAGAGTTAGCCAAGTTGTGAATGCAAAGGAAAATTTCTTAAAAGAAATTAAAAGTCCTACTCCAGTGAACAGAAAAATGATAAGAAAGTGAAGCAGCATTTTGCTGATATGGAGAAGGTTTTAATGGTCTGGAAAGAAGATCAAACCAACCACAACATTCCCGTAAGCCAAAGCCTAATCCAGAGCAAGGCCCTAGCTCTCTTCAATTCTATGAAGACTGAGAGAGGTGAGGAAGCTGCAGAAGAAAACTGTGAAGCTAGCAAAGGGTGGTTGATGAGGTTTAAGGAAAGAAGCCATCTCCATAAGATAAAAGTGCAAGATGAAGCAGCAAATGTTGAAGTAGAAGCTGCAATAAGTTATTCAGAAGGTTGAGCTAAGATAATTAATGAAGGTGGCTACACTAAATAACAGATTTTCAGTGTAGATGAAACAGTCTTATATTGGAAGAAGATGCCATGTAGGAATTTCATAGCTAGAGAGAAGTCAATGCCTGGCTTTGAAACTTCAAAGGACAGGCTGACTCTCTTCTTAGGGGCTAATGTAGCTGGTGATTTTAAGTTGAAGGCAGTGCTCATTTATCATCCCCAAAACCCAGAGCCCTTAAGAATTATGCTAAATATACTTGCCTGTGCTCTATAAATGGAACAAAGCCTGGATGACAACACATCTGTTTCCAACACGGTTTGCTGAATATTTTAAGCCTACTGTTGAGAACTACTGCTCAGGAAAAACTATTTCTTTCAAAATATTACTGCTCATTGACAGTGCACCTGGTCACCCAAGGGCTCTGATGGAGATGTACAATGAGATTAATGTTGTTTTCTTGCCTGCTAACACCACATCCATCCTGCAGCCCCTGGATCAAGGAGTAATTTAAACTACAAAAACAGTAACAAAAAACAATAAACGCTGAGAAAGGGGGAGAATATGATTTCCAGAGTTACCAACATATTTAGATTCAGATGTCCAGTGTACAGCAAAAAAAGTCACAAATAATATAAAGAAACAGGAAAGTATGGCCCATTCAAAGGAAAAAGATAAATCAACAGTAACTCTCCCTGAAAAAGACATAATGGCACATATACTGGACAAATCTTTAAAACAATCATCTTAAAGATGCTCTAAGAACTAAAGAAAGATGTGGAGAAACTCAGAAACGTGATATGTGGACAGTAATGGAAATATCGATTAAGGCATTAAAAAGCCTAAAAAGAAATAAAATTCTGGAGCTGAAAAGTACACTAACTGTAATGAAAAATTCACTAGAGGGATTCAAAAGCAGATCAGAGTAGGAAGAAGAAAGAATCAGTGAACTGGGAGGCAGGAAAATAGAAATTATTGAGGCTGAAGAACAGAAAGAAAAAAGATTGAAGAAAAGCTAACAGAGCCTAAGGGGCCTTTGGGACACCATCAAATAGATCAGCATATGCCTCATGGGGGTCTCAGAAGGAGAAGAGGGAGAGAAAGCAGTGGAGAGAATATTTGAAGAAATAATGGAGGAAAACTTCCCAAAGTTGATGAAAGACATGAATATAAACATCCAAGAAGCTCAACAAATTCCAAGTAGGATGAACTGAAAAAGACCCACACTAATACATGTTATAATCAAACTTTCTTTCTTTTTTTTTTATATTGATGTCTTAGTTTATAACACTGTGGGGTTTTAGTTGTACACTTTTGTTTGTCCGTCACCTTGTGGATGTAACCCTTCACCCCTTGTGCCCCCCCACCCCCCTGCCCCTTGGTAACCACCAATCAGTTCTCTGTCCGTGTGTTCACTTATATTCCATATATGAGTGAGTTCATGCAGTGTCTGTCCTTCTCTCTCTGGCTTATTTCACTTAACATAATACCCTCTAGGACCTTCCATGTTGTTGCAAATGGGACAATTGTGTCTTTTCTTATGGCTGACTAGTATTCCATTGTATGTATATACCACATCTTCTTTAACCAATCTTCAGTTGAGGGACACTTGGGTTGCTTCCACTTCTTGGCTATAGTGAATAATGCTGCAATGAACATAGGGGTGCATACGCCTCTTGTGATGGTTGATTTCTCGTCCATTGGGTAGATGCCCAAGAGTGGTATTGCTGGATCATACGGTATTTCTATTTTTAATTTTTTGAGGACTCTCCATACTGTTTTCCATAGAGGCTGCACCAGTTTGCATTCCCACCAGCAGTGAATGAGGGTCCCCGTTTCTCCACAACCTCTCCAGCATTTGTTGTTATTTGTCTTTGTGATTATAGCCATTCTAACCGGTGTAAGGTGATATCTCAGTGTCGTTTTGATTTGTGTTTCCCTGATGATTAGTGATGTTGAACATCTTTTCATGTGTCTATTGGCCATCTGTATCTCTTCCTTGGAAAAATGTCTGTTCATATCCTCTGCCGATTTTTTGATCGGGTTGTTTGTTTTTTTGTTGCTCAGTTGTATAAGATCTTTATATATTACTGAGATTAATCCCTTGTCGGACAAACGATTTGCAAATATTTTCTCCCAGCTGGTGGGTTGTTTATTCATTTTAATCCTGGTTTCATTTGCCTTGTAGAAGCTCTTTAGTCTGATGAGGTCCCACTTGTTTATTTTTTCTTTTGTTTCCCTTGTCTGGGTAGACATGGAATCTGAAAGGATCCCTTTATGTCCAATCTCAATTAGTGTACTGCCTATATTTTGTTCCAGGAGTTTTATAGTTTCAGGTCTCACTTTCAGGTCTTTGATCCATTTTGAATTGATTTTTGTATATGGCGATAGGAGATGGTCTACTTTCATTCTTTTGCATGTTGCTGTCCAATTTTCCCAGCACCATTTATTGAAGAGACTTCCCTCTCTCCATTGTATGTTCTTTGCTCCTTTGTCGAAGATTAGCTGTCCATAGGTGTGTGGTTTTATTTCTGGGCTTTCAATTCTGTTCCATTGATCTGTGTGTCTATTCTTGTACCAGTACCATGCTGTTTTGATTACTGTAGCTTTATAGTATATTTTGAAATCGGGGATTGTGATGCCTCCAGCTTTGTTCTTTTTTTTCAGAATTGCTTTAGCTATTCAGGCTCTTTTGTTGCCCCATACGAATTTCAGTAGTTTTTGTTCTATTACCGTGAAGAATGACATTGGGATTCTGATTGGGATTGCATTGAATCTGTAGATTGCTTTAGGTAGAATGGACATTTTAACTATATTTATTCTTCCAATTCATATGCATGGAATATTTTTCCATTTCTTTATGTCCTCCTCGATTTCTTTCAATAGTGTCTTATAGTTTTCATTGTGTAGGTCTTTGACCTCCTTGGTTAAATTTATTCCCAGATATTTTATTCTCTTTGTTGCAATTGTAAATGGGATTGTCTTTTTGAGTTCTCTTTCTGTTGTTTCATCGTTAGTGTATAGAAATGCAATTGATTTTTGTAAGTTGATTTTATACCCTGCCACTTTACTGTAGTTGTTGATTGTTTCTAGTAGTTTTCCGATGGAATTTTTTGGGTTTTCTATGTATAGGATCATGTCGTCTGCAAATAGTGAGAGTTTCACTTCTTCATTGCCTGTTTGGAGTCCTTTTATTCCTTTTTCTTGCCTAATTGCTCTGGCCAGAACTTCCAGTACTATGTTGAATAAGAGCGGTGAGAGTGGTCACCCTTGTCTTGTTCCTGTCCTCAAAGGAATGGCTTTCAGTTTTTCCCCGTTGAGTAGGATGTTTGCTGTAGGTTTGTCATTTATGGCCCTTATTATGTTGAGGTACCTTCCTTCTATACCCATTTTGTTGAGAGTTTTTATCATAAATGGATGCTGGATCTTGTCAAATGCCTTCTCTGCATCGATTGAGATGATCATGTGGTTTTTATTCTTCATTTTGTTAATGTGGTGTATCATGTTGATTGATTTGTGGATGTGGAACCATCCCTGTGTCCCTGGTATAAATCCCACTTGATCGTGGTGTATGATCTTTTTGATGTATTGCTGTATTCGGTTTGCCAATATTTTGTTGAGGATTTTTGCGGCTATGTTCATCAGCGATATTGGCCTGTAGTTTTCCTTCTTTGTATTGTCCTTGTCTGGCTTTGGTATCAGCATGATGTCGGCCTCATGGAATATGTTGGGAAGTATTCCATCTTCCTCTATCTTTTGGAATAGTTTGAGAAGGATAGGTGCTAAATCTTCTTTGAACGTTTGATAAAATTCTCCAGGGAAGCCATCTGGTCCTGGGCTTTTATTTTTTGGGAGGTTTTTGATTACTGTTTCAATCTCTTTACTTGTGATTGGTCTGTTCAGATTCTCTATTTCTTCTTGATTCAGTTTTGGGAGGTTGTATGCGTCCAAGAATTCGTCCATTTCCTCTAGGTTATAATCAAACTTTCAAAAGCCAGAGACAAAACAAGAATCTTGAAAACAGCAATAAAGAAGTGTATCATCACACTCAAGGGATCCTCAATAAGATGATCAGTAGATTTATCATCGGAAAGTTTGGAGGCCAGAAGAAAATGGTCTGATACATTAAAAGTGCTAAAAGAGGGGGCCAGCCCAGTGGCGCAGCGGTTTAGTTCACACTTGGCAGCCCAGGGTTCGCCGGTTCAGATGCCGGGCTCCTGCTGATGCACTGCTTGTCAGCCATGCTGTGGCAGCGTCCCATATAAAGTAGAGGAAGATGGGCACGGATGTTAGCCCAGGGCCAGTCTTTCTCAGCAAAAAGAGGAAGATTGGCAATGGATGTTAGCTCAGGGCTGGTCTTCCTCACACACACACAAAAAAAGTGCTAAAAGAGGGGCTACCCCTATGGGACAGTGGTTAAGTCCAGCACGCTTTGCTTTGGCAGCCTGGGTTTGCCGGTTTGGATCCCAGGCGTGGACCTACACTATTCATCAGCCATGCTGTGGTGGTGACCCACATGCAAAATGGAGGAAAATTGGCCACAGATATAGCTCAGGGACAATCTGCCTCAAGCAAAAAAAGGAAGATTGGTGATAGATATTAGTTCAGGGCAAATCTTCCTCAGCAAAAAAACAGTGCTAAAAGACAAAACTGTCAACCACGAATACTCTATCTGGCAAAACTATCCTTCACAAGTGAAAGAGAAATCAAAAGATGGGAAAGTTCATGACCGCTAGACCTTCCCTGCAAGAAGTGCTCAAGGGAGTTTTGCAGGGTGAAATGAACAGACACTAGACAGTAACTCAAAGCTGTATGGAGAAATGAAGACTTCAATAAAGGTAAATATGTGGACAATTTTAAAGGTAATATTATTGTAACAAAGGTTTATAACTGTACTTTTTGTGTTCTTCATGATTTAAAATACTAATACATTTTAAGAAAAATAAACAATTATTACTGTTAATGCTAGTATTACTGTAACTTTGGTTTGTAACTCCAAATGTTTTCTACATAATTTAGGAGACTAATGCATTTAAGACAGTTATTAGTATTTGTTTTGGGGCACACAATGCATAAAGATATAATTTTGTGACATCAACAACTGAAAGATGTAGGATGGAGATGTAAAGGAGCACTTTTTTATGTTATTGAAGTTAAGCTGGATATATTCAAATTAGAGCATTATAACTTTGGGGTGTTAATGTAATCCTCATGATAACTACAAAGAAAATAGCTGTAGAATATACACAAAAGGAAATGAAAAGGGATTTTAAGTATTTCACTACATAAAATAACTAAACACAAAAGGAGACAGTAAAGCAGGAAATGAGGGACAAAAATCTGTAGGGCATATAGAAAAAAAATGGCACAGGGATAGAGTAAGTCCCTCCTTATCAGTAATTACTTTAAATGTAAATGGATTAAAATCTCTAATCAAAAGACAGATATTGGCATAATAAATAAAAACATGATTCAAGTATATGCTCTCTACAACAGACTCACTTTAGATCCAAAGACACAAACATGTTGAAAGTGAAAGGATAGAAAAATATATGCTGTGCAAATAGTAATCAAGAGAGAACAAGAGTGGCTTAACGAATACCAGACAGAATAGACTTTAAATGAAAAGTTTATGAGAGACAAAGAAGGACATTAAATATTAATTAAAAGGTTCAATACAGCAAAGAAGATAATTACAATTATCAACATTTATGCACCTAATGACAGACCATGAAAATATATGAAGCAAAAACTGACAAAATTAAAGGGAGAAAAAAAAAAGACAATTCCCCAATAATAGTTGGAGATTTCAATACCCCACTCACAATAATGGATGGAACAACCAGACTGAAGATAAGGAAATAGAGAACATAAACAACACGATAAACCAACTAGATCTAACAGACATATGCAGAACACTCTACCCAACAACAGCATACACATTCTCCTCAAGAGCACATGAGACATTTTCCAGGATAGAACATATGTTAGCCCACAAATTAAGTCTCAATTGATTTAAAAAGATAGATATCATACAAAGGGTCTTCTCTGACCACAATGAGATGAAGTTTGAAATCAATAATATAAAGAGATCTAGTGTTAAGATGGTGGTGTAGGCAGACTCTGAACTCACCTCCTCCCACAGACACAACAAATTCACAACTACTCTTGGAACAATTACCCCTGAGACAGAAATGAAAACTGGATAAAAAGAACCCCCACAAAAAGGGACAGTGCTGACAGAGGTGGAAGAGCAAAAATTCCTCTCTGGAGAGGAAAAAGCCACCTTCCAACTGTGGCACTTCATGGGTGGAAGCAATCCTAAGGTACGAAACCCTTCCTGGAGGAGTGTGGGATCTGAGCAGGGGAGCTTTACCACAATAAGCAGCCTTTGTACTCAGTGCAACTGAGATAAGTGTCATAATATCTAGCTTTGCTGGCTATTAACAATGGGGAATACCTCCAGAAAAGGTATCAGACATAAATGGAAAGAAAACCCTGCTCTTAAAGGCCCATGCACAAATTCACCTGTTTTGGAAAGCAACCTAAAATCACCAGAAGAAGAGGTGCACAGATCTTTGGTGAAATGAGACTCACTTGATAGGCTCTGGGTGCCTGTCAGTGAGAGGTGAGACCTCCCCAGGCTGGGACCACCTTCCCAGGGACTGAGACATTGGGAGCAGCCATTATTGTGACCTAGTACAGGTGTGCTAACACAGAGGCTGGCAGACACCACTGGAGTTCTTCCCCCGGCCTGTTAGCCCAGGGTCTGCCTCACAAACTAGAACACCAACTTAATCCAGCTCTGCCAGGGCAGATAGCCTGCCCTAGGGACTGGTCCACCCACCAGCAAGCCCTCGGGTACCTTGTGGGCCCACATAGGTGGGGTATGTGGGATCTCTGCAGCCAGGCAAGTGGGTCTGCCTCTGCAGGGCAGGGCATGCACTAGGGAGAGGGCATGAGCATGGCGTGGGCCTGCATTGGTAGTGTGGGGACTCTGCAAAAGGGCAACTGGGTCTGCTTCAGTGGGTAGGGGCATGCACAAAGGGCAGGACTGTGTTGGTTGATGGAGTGTATTGCCCTGCGGGCAGTGGGGCTTGTCAGCTGTGGCAGACCTGTGCTTCACAAACAGCCACATAGGGGATTGGCCCCACCTTCCAAAGCCTGAAACAATTGTGTGCTGCCATGCCTGGGGCCAGCCCCACCCAGCTGTACTACTAAGAGAGCTGACAACAGCCTTGTAGGCTGGAAGCCTATAGGAATTGTAAGACCCTGAGCCTAGCACCAAGCCACGCTGGGGGCCTACTCACTTAACAGAAAACTGCAAGAGGAATGTGCTATTAGATCTTGCAGCCAACTGTGCTGAGGCTCCCCACACCCAATAAAGTGACTGAAGGGACCACAGCAGCTGCAAACAGCTGAGCATTACAACAAGCTGGCCAGGGGTCAGCCTAGCCTGCCTCTTGCACCTGCAAGAGCAGCCCTGCCACAACAGAAGGACACACATAGCCCGCACAGGGGGCACTCCTGCAACATTTGGAACTCGTGACAAGAGGGAAGCACACTACTGGGCTTCATAAGGCATCTCTTCCATAAGCCACCCCTCCAAGTTTGGGAAACATAGCTGACCTACATAGAGAAAGAGGCAAAATTAGGAGACAAAGGAATATGTTCCAAATAAGGGAACAGGACAAATCCTCAGGAAAAGAGCTAAATGAAACAGAGAGAAACAATCTACCTGACAAAGAGTACAAACTAATAGTCATAAGGATGCTCACTGATCTTGGGAGAAGAATGCATGAACTCAGTGAGAATTTCGACAAAGAATTGGAAAACAAAAAAGAAATAATCAGGGTCCAGCACAGTGGCATAGTGGTTAAGTTTGCATGCTCTGCTTCAGTGGCCCCAGGTTCACAGGTTTGGATCCTGGGAGCAGACCTACACATTGTTCATCAAGCCATGCTGAGGTGGCATGCCACATATGAAAAAAATGATAGAGGAAGATGGGCACAGATGATAGCTCAGGGCCTATCTTCCTCAGCAAAAACAGGAAGACTGGCAACAGATGTTAGTTCAGGACAAATCTTCCTGGAAAAAAAAAAAAGAACCAATTGGAAATGAAGAATACAATACTGGAAATGAAAAATTCACTAGAGGGACTCAATAGCAGAGTAGATGATGCAGAAGAATGGATCAGCAAGCTGGATGAAAAACTAGAGGAAGTCACCCAAGTTGAACAGATGAAGGGGAAAACAATTAAAAAGAATGAGGACATTCTAAGGGACCTCTGGGATAACATCAAGTGCTCTAACATCCATATTATAGGTGTCCCAGAAGGAGAAGAGAGAGACAAAGGGGCAGAGAATCTATTTGAAGAAATAGTAGCTGAAAACTTTCCTAAGCTAAGGAAAGAAACAGAAATCCAGATGCAGGAAGCACAGAGAGTGCAAAATAAGATAAACCCAAAGAGGCCCACACCCAGACACATTGTAATTAAAATGTCAACAATTAAAGATAAAGAGAGAATCCTAAAAGCTGCAAGAGAAAGGCAACAAGTTACCTACAAAGGAACGCCACAAGGCTATCAACTGACTTCTCAGCAGAAACCTTACAGGTTAGAAGGGAGTGGCACGAGACATTTAAAGTGCTGAAAGGAAAAAACGTACAGCCAAGAATACTCTACCTAGCGAGGTTATCATTCAGAATGGAAGGAGAGATAAAGACTTTCCCAGACAAGAAAAAACTAAGGAGTTTATCACCAAGAAATCAGCCATATGAGAATGCTAAAGGGACTTATTTAAGTGGAAAGGAAAAGACCACAAAAAGGAAAAAGAAAATTATAAAAAAAACACCCAAAAACCTAACAATAAAATCACTGGTAAAGGCAAATATGCAGTAAAAGTAGCAGATCAACCACCTATGAGGCTAATAAGAAGAGAAAAGTACTAAAATTATCTATTTCCATGATAAGAGGGTGATGGATACACACGCACAAAAAAAGAGGGTAGTTACAATACCAAAAACATAAAATTTGGGAGTAAGGTTGTAAAAGAGTAGAGCTTTTAGCAACAGGTCAAACTTAAGAGACCATTACCTCGATATAGATTGCTATATATGTAGGTTATTATATATGAACCTCATGGTAATCACAAACCAGAACCCTATAATAAATACACAAAAAATTAAGAGAAAGGAACCTAAACATAATACTAAAGAAAGCCACCAAACCACAAGGGAAGAGAGCAAGAGAAAAAGAAAGGAAAAGAGGAGAACTACTAAAACCCCCAGAAAAAAAGTAACAAGACGACAATAAGTACATTCTTATCAATAGCTACTTTAAATGTTACTGGACTAAATGATCCAATCAAAAGGCATAGGGTGGCTGCTTGGATAAAAAAACAAGACCCATACATATGCTGCATGTGTAAAACAGAAACACTTCAGGCCTAAAGACACTCACAAACTGAAAGTGAAGGGATGGAAAATGATACTCCAAGCAAATGGCAATGAAGAGAAAGCAGAGGTAACAATAATTCTATCAGACAAAATAGACTTTAAAACAAAAACTATAACAAGAGACAAAGGAGAACACTACATAATGATAAAAGGAACAATCCAATAAGAGGATATAACACTTGTAGATATTTATGTACCCAATATAGGAGCACCTAAATCTATAAAACAGTTATTAGCAGACATAAAAGGAGATATAGACAGCAACACAATAACAGTAGGGAAATCTAACACTCTACTTACACCAATGGATAGATCATCCAAAAAGAAGATCAATAAGGAAACATTGGCCTCAAATGACACTTTAGGCTAGATGGACTTAGTAGATATATACAGAACATTCCATCAAAAAACCACAGAATACACATTCTTTTCAAATGCACATGTGATATTTTCCAGGATAGATCACATATTAGGCCACAAAACAAGTTTCAAGAAATTTAAGACTGAAATAATACCAAGCATCTTTTCTGACCACAACAGTATGAAACTAGAGATCAGCTACATGATGAAAATTGGAAAAACCACAAATATATGGAGACTAAACAAAATGCTACTGAACAATGATTGGGTCAATGAAAAACTCAAAGGAGAAATTTTTAAAAACCTGGAGACAAACAAAAATGAACATACATTTCAAAATTTATGGGATACAGCAAAAGTGGTTCTAAGAGGGAAGTTTATAGCAATACAGACCTACCTTAACAAACAAGAAAAATCACAAATAAACAATCTAACAGTGGATCTAAAGGAACTGGAAAAAGAAGAATAAACTAATCCCCAAATCAGTAGAAGGAAGGAAATAAAAATCAGAGCAGAAATAAATGAAATGGAGACAGAAAAAAAAATAGGAAAAATCAATCAAACTGAGAGCTGATTCTTTGAAAAGAAAAAAATTGACAAACCTTTAACTAGACTCACCAAGAAAAAGAACAAAGAAGGCTCAAATAAATAAAATCAGAAGTGAAAGAGGAGAAAGTACAACAGATACGTCAGAAACACAAAAGATTAAATGAGAATACTACAAAAAGCTATACACCAACAAATTGGATAATCTAGAAGAAATGGATAAATTCTTAGAAGCATGCAAACTGAATCCAGAAGAAATAGACAATTTGAATAAATATGTCACCAGTAAGGAGATCAAAACAGTAATGACAAACCTCCCCCAAAATAAAAGTCCAGGACCAGACAACTTCCCTGGTGAACCCTACCAAAGAGTCAAAGAAGATTAATACCTATCCTTCTCAAACTCTTCCAAAAGCTTGATGGGGAGGGGAAGCTTCCTAAATCATTCTATGAAGCCAACATTACCCTGATACCAAAACCAGAAAAGGATAACACACACAAAAAAGAAAATTACACACCAATATCACTGATGAACATTGATGCAAAAATCCTCAACAAAATACTAGCAAATCAAATACCACAATACATTAAAAAGATGACTTACCATGATCAAGTGGGATTTATTCCCGGGATGCAGGGATGGTTCAACATCCATGAATCAATCAATCTGATACACCACATTAACAAAATGAAGAATAAAAATCACATAATCGTCTCAATAGATGCAGAGAAAGCATTTGAGAAGATACAGCATCCATTTATGATAAAAAATCTGAATAAAATGTGTATAGAAGTTGTTATAAACTAAGACATCAATAAAAATTAAAAAAAAATGTGTATAGAAGGAAAGTACCTCAACATAATAAAGGCATATATGGCAATCCCACAGCTAATATCATTCTCAGTGGAGAAAAACTGAAAGCTATCCCTCTAAGAACAGGAACCAGACAAGGATTCCCGCTTTCACCACTCCTATTTAACATAGTGTTGGAAGTCCAAGCCAGAGCAATCAGGCAAGGGAAAGAAATAAAAGCAATCCAATTTGGAAAGGAAGAGTGAAACTGTCGCTATTTGCAGGTGACATGATTTTTGTATATAGAAAACCCTAAAGAATCCACCAAAAACTTTTAGAAATAACAAATGAATATGGTAAAGTTGCAGGATACAAAATCAATGTACAAAAATCAGTTGCATCTGTACACACTAACAACGAAGAAGAAGAAAGAGAAATTAAGAATACGATCCCATTTACAACTGCAAACAAACAAAAGTGGAATACAATACCTAGGAGTAAATTTATCCAAAGAGGTGAAAGACCTGTACATTGAAAACTATAAAACATTGTTTAAAGAAATTGAAGAAGACACAAAGAAATGGAAAGATATTCTGTGCTCTTGGATTGGAAGAATTAACATAGTTAAAATGTCCATACTTCCTAAAGCAATCTACAGATTCAATGCAATCCATGTTGAAGTTCCAGTGATATTTTTCACAGAAATAGAACAAAGAATCTTAAAATTTATGTGGAACAACAAAAGACCCCTAATAGCCAAAGGAATCGTGAGAAAAAAGAACAAAGCTGGAGGTATCACGCTTCCTGATTTCAAAATATACTACAAAGCTATAGTAACCAAAACAACATGGTACTGGCAGAAAAACAGACACTCAGATCAATGGGAGAGAATCAAGAGCCCAGAAATAAACCCACACATCTATGGACAGCTAATTTTCAACAAGGGAGCCAAGAACATACAATGGGAAAAAGGAAAGTCTCTTCAATAAATGCTGTTGGGAAAACTGGACAGCCACATGCAGAAGAATGAAAGTAGACCACTATTTTATACAAAAATTAACTCAAAATGGATTAAAGACTTGAATGTAAGACATGAAACCATGAAAATTCTAGGATCATAGGCAGTATGCTCTTCCACATTGGTCTTGGCAGCATATTTTCAAGTACCATGTCTGACGGGGCTGGAGAAACAATAGAAAAAATAAGTAAATGGAACTACATCAAACTAAAAATCTTTGCACAGCAAAGGAAACCATTAACAAAACAAAAAGACAACACAACAATTGGGAGAAGATATTTGCCAACCATACATCTGATAAGGGGTTAATATCCCACATATATAAAGAATTCATACATCTCAACAATGAAAAAACTAACAACCCAATAAAAAAATTGGCAAAAGATTTGAACAGACATTTTCCCAAAGAAGATATACAGATTGCCAACAGGCACATGAACAGATGTTCAACATCACTAATTATTAGGGAAATGCAAATCAAAAGTATAATGAGATATCACCCCACTCTCATCAGAATGGGTATAATTAACAAGACAGTAAATAACAAGCATTGGAGAGATGTGGAGAAAATGTAACTCTCATACACTGCTGGTGGGAGTACAAGTGGGTACATCCACTATGGAAAACAGTGTGGAGATTCCTCAAAAGATTAAGAATAGCACTACCAGAGTGACATCAGCATCATGGCGGAGTGAGATTCCCTCTTTGAATCTCTGCCCCCTATGACACAACGAAAACATAACTTGCATTCCAACAGAGCTCAATCAAACACTGCAAAGGACTTCTAAGAAACCCCTGCTGCCATACATCGGACGGTGGAGGTGCGGGAAGCCCAAAAGGAGGCGAGGAGAGGTAAGAAGTTGTATTCCCCCTCCCCAATCGATCGGCAAAGACAGCGCGGCTCACAGACAGAGGGGGGAGGGGTGGCCCACAGGGGGGAAAACTATTGCCATCCAGGTGCTCTCACAGACTTGAGAGATCCCCACTGGGAAGCAATGACGGACTGTTTAGGGGGTGTAGCAAACACCCTGAGAGAGCCAGAAAGGAAACCCCTGGGTTGAGCAGGAGAAAGAGAGGACCCCTCCCCCCACAGACCCCGCATTTGAGCATAATCCCTCCGGGGGCTGCAGCAGCCTCAGAGCTCCCAATCTCCATCCAGTGGCAGCAGGGGGAAACTGCAGGACCAACTTTATCATGAGGGGAAAAAATAAGGCCGTCCCAATCGGATCCCTGCGACAATTTGTTATGGCTGCAGACCAAAAGGAAAATGACAAACACCCAGAAACCAACCCTGAAGGCACAGAATTTGATAACCTGAGTGACAGAGAATTCAAAATAGCTGTCATAAACAAACTCAATGAAATACAAGAGAACACACAGAAACAAATCAACGAATTCAGGGATTTCGTCACAAAAGAGATTGAAACCATAAAGAAAAACCAATCAGAATTATTGGAGATGAAAAACAAAATCAACGAGATAGTGGAAAAAATGGAGTCTTTAAAGAGCAGAACTGACAATATGGAGGAACGAATTAGCACTATTGAGGATAGCCACGCAGAAACGCTCCAGATAGAGGAGGAGAAGAGAGCTAAGACTAAAAAGAAATGAAGAAATTCTTCGAGAAATATCAGACTCAATGAGGAAAAGCAATATAAGGATAATAGATATTCCAGAAGGAGAAGAAAGAGAAAAAGGAGCAGAGAGTTTGTTTAAAGAAATAATAGCTGAGAACTTCCCCAACCTAGGGAACGAGAGGGAAATAACAGTGAATGAAATCAATAGATCACCTAAATATATAAACAGGAATAAAACATCATCTCGCCACATAGTAGCAAACTTGAAAAATACCCATGACAAGGAAATAATATTAAGGGCAGCTAAACAAAAAACAAAATAAAATATAAAGGAAACCCCATCAGGCTCTCAGCTGATTTCTCGACAGAAACTCTACAGGCTAGGAGAGACTGGAATGATATATTCAAAATCATGAAAGACAAAAACCTTCAGCCAAGAATACTTTATCCAGCAAAAATATCCTTCAAATACGATGGAGAAATAATAACTCTCCCTGATGAACAAAAGCTAAGAGAGTTCATCACCACAAGACCCCCACTACAAGAAATGCTCAAGAAGGCCCTTAGGCCTGAAAAAAAAAAATGAGAAAGGGGATACAAAGATTTCAGCAAGGAGAAAAGCAAGGAGACTAAACCAGAAAAAACTACAGTTGGATAACATCAAAAATTAATTCAAGCTCATCACTGGAAACACACATTCATGACACAAAATGGAATAAAGAGAGAACAAATAAGAAGGGGAAGAGGTAAGGGATTGTATCGACCCAGCCTCAGGAAAAAGGAGGCATCTGAAAATGTACTTTCTTATCCAGGAGATCGCATATATAAACCTCACGGTAACCACTAAACAAATAACCAGAAGAGAACCACACATGACAAATAAGGAGAAAACCAAGAGAATGAGCATGCAGAAATACCAAATTGAATTACCAGTCCAAAACACAAGGGACAAGAAACGAAGGAAATGCAAAAGAACCAGAAAATGAACAATAAAATAGCAACATTAAACCCTCATATATCAATAATCATTCTAAATGTAAATGGATTGAATTCTCCAATCAAAAGACACAGAGTGGCGGGATGGATTAAAAACCAAGATCCAACAATCTGCTGCCTCCAGGAAACACATCTCAGCTCTAAAGACAAACACAGACTCAAAATAAAAGGATGGAAAACAATACTCCAAGCTAATGGCAAACAAAAGAAAGCAGGAGTAGCCATACTTATATCAGACAAAGTAGACTTCAAGATAAAAAAGGTAATGAGAGACAAAGAAGGGCAATATATAATGATAAAAGGGACACTTCACCAAGAAGACATAACACATAAATATCTATGCACCCAAGACAGGAGCACCAAAGTACATAAAACAACTGCTAAAAAACCTTAAAGGAGATATTAACAATAACACAATAATAGTAGGGGATCTTAACACCCCCCCTTACATCAATGGATAGATCATCCAGACAAAAAGTCAATAAGGAAATAATGGACTTAAACGAAAAACTAGATGCAATGGACTTAATAGATATATACAGAGCACTCCACCCAAAAAAAGCAGAGTACACATTCTTCTCAAGTGCACATGGAACATTCTCAAGGATAGACCATATATTAGGAAACAAGGCAAACCTCTATAAATTTAAGAAGATTGAAATCATTACAAGCATCTTTTCTGATCATAATGCTGTGAAACTAGACATCAACTGCAAGGAAAAAACTAGTAAAGGGACAAAGGGACTAAACAACATGCTACTGAACAACCAATGGGTCGTTGATGAAATTAAAGGAGAAATCAAAAGCTATTTGGAGACAAGTGAAAAGGAAAATACACCATACCAACTCATATGGGATGCAGCAAAAGCGGTCCTGAGAGGGAAATTCATAGCAATACAAGCTCACCTTAACAAACAAGAAAAATCCCAAATAAATAACCTTAAATTGCACCTAACAGAATTAGAAAAAGAAGGACAAAGCCCCGAATCAGCAGAAGGAGGGAAATCATAAAAATCAGAGCAGAAATAAATGAAATTGAAACAAACAAACAAACAAAAAATAACAGTAGAAAGGATCAATGAAACAAAGAGCTGGTTCTTTGAGAAGATAAATAAAATTGACAAACCCTTAGCCAGACTCACTAAGAAAAAAAGAAGACTCAAATAAATAAAATTAGAAATGAAAGAGGAGAAACTACAACAGACACCACAGAAATACAAGGGATTATTAGGGAATACTATGAAAAACTTTATGCCAACAATTGGACATCCTAAAGGAAATGGACAAATTCTTGCAAGAGTACAACCTCCCAAAACTGAATCAAGAAGAAATAGAGAATCTGAACAGACCAATCACAAGTAAAGAGATTGAAACAGTAATCAAAAACCTCCCAAAAAATAAAAGCCCAGGACCAGATGGCTTCCCTGGAGAATTTTATCAAACGTTCAAAGAAGATTTAGCACCTATCCTTCTCAAACTATTCCAAAAAATAGAGGAAGATGGAATACTTTCCAACACATTCTATGAGGCTGACATCATGCTGATACCAAAGCCAGACAAGGACAATACAAAGAAGGAAAACTACAGGCCAATATTGCTGATGAACATAGACGCAAAAATCCTCAACAAAATATTGGCAAACCGAATACAGCAATACAGCAAAAAGATCATACACCACGATCAAGTGGGATTTATACCAGGGACACAGGGATGGTTCCACATCCACAAATCAATCAACGTGATACACCACATTAACAAAATGAAGAATAAAAACCACATGATCATCTCAATCGATGCAGAGAAGGCATTCAACATGATCCAGCATCCATTTATGATAAAATCTCTCAACAAAATGGGTATAGAAGGAAAGTACCTCAACATAATAAGGGCCATAAATGACAAACCTACAGCAAACATCCTACTCAATGGGGAAAAACTGAAAGCCATTCCTTTGAGGACAGGAACAAGACAAGGGTGCCCACTCACACCACTCTTATTCAACATAGTACTGGAAGTTCTGGCCAGAGCAATTAGGCAAGAAAAAGGAATAAAAGGACTCCAAATAGGTAATGAAGAAGTGAAACTCTCACTATTTGCAGACGACATGATCTTATACATAGAATACCCAAAAAATTCCATCAGAAAACTACTAGAAATAATCAACAACTACAGTAAAGTGGCAGGGTATAAAATCAACTTACAAAAATCACTTGCATTTCTATACACTAATGATGAACCAACAGAAAGAACTCAAAAAGACAATCCGATTTACAATTGGAACAAAAAGAATAAAATGTCTGGGAATAAATTTAACCAAGGAGGTCAAAGACCTATACAATGAAAACTATAAGACACTATTGAAAGAAATCGAGGATGACATAAAGAAATGGAAAAATATTCCATGCACATGGATTGGAAGAATAAATTTAGTTAAAATGTCCATACTACCTAAAGCAATCTACAGATTCACTGCAATCCCAATCAGAATCCCAATGTCATTCTTCACGGTAATAGAACAAAAACTTCTGAAATTCGTATGGGGCAACAAAAGACCCCGAATAGCTAAAGCAATTCTGAAAAAAAAAAAAAAGAACAAAGCTGGAGGCATCACAATCCCTGATTTCAAAATATACTATAAAGCTATAGTAATCAAACCAGCATGGTACTGGTATGAGAATAGACACACAGATCAATGGAACAGAATTGAAAGCCTGGAAATAAACCTACACACCTATGGACAGCTAATCTTCGACAAAGGAGCAAAGAACATACAATGGAGAGAGGGAAGTCTCTTCAGTGAATGGTGCTGGGAAAACTGGACAGCAACATGCAAAAGAATGAAAGTAGACCATCTCCTATCACCATATACAAAAATCAATTCAAAATGGATCAAAGACCTGAAAGTGAGACCTGAAACTATAAAACTCCTGGAAGAAAATATAGGCAGTATGCTAATTGAGATTGGACATAAAGAGATCCTTTCAGATTCCATGTCTACCTGGACAAGGGAAACAAAAGAAAAAATAAACAAGTGGGACCTCATCAGACTAAAGAGCTTCTACAAGGCAAATGAAACCAGGATCAAAATGAATAAACAACCCACCATCTGGGAGAAAATATTTGCAAATCGTTTGTCCGACAAGGGATTAATCTCAGTAATATATAAAGATCTCATACAACTGAGCAACAAAAAAACAAACAATCCGATCAAAAAATCGGCAGAGGATATGAACAGACATTTTTCCAAGGAAGAGATACAGATGGCCAATAGACACATGAAAAGATGTTCAACATCACTAATCATCAGGGAAATGCAAATCAAAACTACACTAAGATATCACCTTACACCGGTAAGAATGGCTATAATCACAAAGACAAATAACAACAAATGCTGGAGAGATTGTGGAGAAACGGGGACCCTCATTCACTGCTGGTGGGAATGCAAACTAGTGCAGCCTCTATGGAAAACAGTATGGAGAGTCCTCAAAAAATTAAAAATAGAAATACCGTATGATCCAGCAATCCCACTCTTGGGCATCTACCCAATGGACATGAAATCAACCATCACAAGAGGCATATGCACCCCTATGTTCATTGCAGCATTATTCACTATAGCCAAGAAGTGGAAGCAACCCAAGTGTCCCTCAACTGATGATTGGTTAAAGAAGATGTGGTATATACATACAATGGAATACTAGTCAGCCATAAGAAAAGACACAATTGTCCCATTTGCAACAACATGGATGGACCTAGAGGGTATTATGTTAAGTGAAATAAGCCAGAGAGAGAAGGACAGACACTGCATGAACTCACTCATATATGGAATATAAGTGAACACACGGACAGAGAGAACTGATTGGTGCTTAGCAAGGGGAAGGGGAGTGGGGGGGCACAAGGGTCGAAGTGTTACATCCACAAGGTGTCGGACAAACAAAAATGTACAACTAAAACCCCACAGTGTTATAAACTATTAAGACATCAATTTAAAAAATCTTAAAAAATTAAAAAGAGTAGCAGTACCATATGATCCCACTATTCCACTGCTGGGTATTTATCCAAAGAACATGAAAACATTAATGTGTAAAGATACATGCACCCTTGTGTTCACTGCAGCAGTATTTACAATAGCCAAGACTTGAAAGCAGCCTAGGTGCCCAACAAGGTATGAATGGATAAAGAAGGTGAGATGATAGATAGATGATAGATAGATAGATAGATAGATAGATTGATAGATATACACCCACACCCACACAATGGACTACTCCTCAGCCATTAAAAGGATGAAATGTTGCCCTTTGTGACAACATGGATGGATCTTGTGGGTATTGTGTTAAGTGAAATAAGTCAGAGGGAGAAAGTCAAATATTGTATGATCTCACTCATGAATAGAAGATCACAACAACAAACAAACACATAGAGATTGGATTGGTAGTTACCAGAGGAGAAGGGGGAAGGAGGAGGGCGAAAGGGGTGATTAGGCACATGTATATGGTGATCTATTGTACTTAGTCTTTGGGTAGCGAAAATGATGTAATCTACACAGGAACTGAAATATAATTATGTACACCTGAAATTTATATAGTGTTATAAAGCAATGTTACCATAATAAAAAAAAGAAAACCAAATAAAATAAAAATAATATAAAGAAAACAGGAAAATTCACAAAATTTTGGAAATTAATCAATGTATTTTAATCATCCAATGGATCAAAGAAGCAATCACAAGGGCCAGCCCATTGGTGTAGTGGTTAAGTTCATGCACTCCACTTCTGCAGCCTGGGGTTCACGGTTTCTCTTCCCGGGCTCAGATCTGCACACTGTGGCAGCATCCTGTATACAAAATAGAGGAAGATTGGCACAGATATTGGCTCAGGGACAATCTTCCTCAAGCAAAAATTAAATAGAAAGAGGAAGATTGGCAATAGATGTTAGCTCAGGGCCAATCTGCCTCACCAAAAGAAAAGAAGAAGAAGAAGAAATTAAAAGGGAAATTAGAAAATACTTAGAGATGTGTGCAAATGGAAATAAAACATACCAAACTTTTTGGAAGCTGCAAAAGCAGCGCAAAGGGGGAAATTCACAGCTATAAATTCTTATATTAAAAAACAAGAGGCCAGCCTGGTGGCACAGTGGTTTTAGTTCATGCTTTGGCAGCCCTGGGTTCGTGGGTTTGTATCCCGGATGCCCATCGACTCACTGCTTGTCAGCCATGCCTGTGGCAGCATCCCATATAAAATAGTAGGGGAAGATGGGCATGGAATGTTAGCCCAGGGCCTGTCTACCTCAGCAAAAAGAGGAGGATTGGCAACGGATGTTAGCTCAGGGCCAATCTTCCTCACCAAATAAAAAAAAGAAGGAACACTAATCAACAGGCCCCTCGACCACTTAAGGAACTAGATAAAGAAAAACAAACTAAACCCAAAGCTGCAGAAGAAAGGAAATAATAAAGATTAGAACAGAGATAAATAAAATAAAGTATTGAAAAATGGAGAAAATCAATGACACAAAAAGTCAATTTTTCAAAAAGATCAATGAAATTTGACAAACCTTTAGCTACCTTAACAAAGAAAAAACAGACTCAAATTACTAAATTCAGAAATGAAAGTGGGACATTACTACCACTTCTACAGAAATGAAAGGGATTATAAAAAATAGATATACATACCTCAATAAAAAAAGAGATAACTGTAAAAAATTGTATGCCAAAATATTGGATAACCTAGATGAAATGAACAAATTACTAGAAGCACAAAACCTACTAAGGCTAAATCATGAAAAACAGAAAATTTGAATAGACTAGTATGGAGATGGATCAGTAAACAAAAATCTCTCAACAAAGTCCCTACCCTGGATGGCATCACTGTTGAATTCCATCAAACATTTAAAGAACTAATACCTATCCTCCTCAAACTTTTCCAAAAATTTGAAGAGTGAGGAACACTTATCAACCTGTTCTATGAGGTGAGCCAGACAAAGACAGTATAAAAAAAGAAAACTATAGACCAATATCCTTATGAACGTTGCTACAAAAATCCACAACAAAGTAATAGCAAAGAGAATTCCACAGCATATTAAAAGGATTATATATCATGACCAAGTGGAATTTATTCCTGGAATGCAAGAATGGTTTACATATGAAAATCAATCAGTGTAATATGCCATATCGACAGAATGAAGGGGGAATGAAAAGCATGATCATCTCAATGGACGCAGAGAAAGCATTTGACAAGATTCAACACCCTTTCATGATAAAAGCACTCAGCACACTAGGAATAGAAGGAAATGACCTCCACAGAATAAAAATCATACATGAAGACCCCAGATGCCATGCCTTTGGAAATGATTCCACGTGACCTCCTATTTGCTACAAATATACCCTACTTTGTGTGTCAGCTGAAAAAAAGAAAGAAAAAAGAAAACCCCAGCTAATATCACAGTCAATGGTGAAAGACAAAGCTTTTCCTCAGGAACAGGAACAAAGCTAGGATGCCCGCTTCACCACTTCTATTCCACACAGTACTGGGAGCCCTAGCCAGAGCAATCAGGCAAGAAAAAGAAATGAAAGCTATCCAAATTGTAAAGGAAGAAGTAAAATGACCTCTGCTTGTTGACTACATGATCTTACATGTAGAAAACTCTAAAGAGGCCACAAAATAGCAGTTAGGACTAATAAATGAATTCAGCAAAGTAGGAGAATACGAAGTCAACACACAAAAATCAGTTGCAGGGGCCGGCCCAGTCACGCAGCAGTTTAGTTCCCACTTGGTAGCCTGGGGTTCTTGGGTTTGGATCCCAGGCGCCTGCCGTCGCACTGCTTGTCAGCCATGCTGTGGTGGCGTCCCATATAAAGTAGAGGAAGATGGGCACGGATGTTAGCCCAGGGCCAGTCTTCCTCAGCAAAAAGAGGAGGATTAGCAACGGATGTTAGCTCAGGGCTGGTCTTCCTCACACATACACACACAAAATTCAGTTGCAATTCTATACACTAACTGAGCAATCTGAAAAGGAAATTAAGAAAACAGTTCCATTTACAATAGCATCAAAGAGAATAAAATACTTAAAAATTAACTTAACCAAGGAGGTGAAAGACTTATACAATGAAAAATACAAAACACTGCTGAAATAAACTAAAGAAGACAAAAATAAATAGAAAGACATCCATGGCCATGGATTGTAAGACTTAATATTGTTGAGATGTCAATAGTGAGCTATAGATTTAGAGCAATCCTTATCAAAATCTCAATGACATTTTTAAAGAAGCAAAAAATACATCCTAAAATTCAAAAGTAATCTCAAGGGACTCGAAATTGTCAAAAAAATCTTGTAAAGGAAATAGAAAGCTAGAGCTCTCACACTTCCTGCGTTCAAAACTTACTATGAAACTGCAATTATCAAAACACTGTGACACTGGCATAAAGTCAGACATCTATAACAATGGAACCAAAACAGAACTCAGAAGTAAACCCTGGCATATATTGTTGATGATTTTTCACGAGGGTGCCATGATCATTCAATGACAAAAGGAGAGTCTTTACAATAAATGGTGCTGAGAAAACTGGATATTCTCCAGCAGAAGAATGATGTTGGACCCTTACCCAACAACATATGCAAAATTAACTCTAAATGGATCAAAGACCTAAATGTAAGAGCTAAAACTCAAAATTCTTAGAAGAAAACATTGAGCAAAAGCTTCACAATATTGATTTGGCAGTGATTTCCTGGATATAGCATGAAAAACATAGGTAACAAAAGAAAAAATAGACAAATAGGACTTCATGAAAATTAAACATTTTGTGCATCATAAGACTATCAACAGAGTGAAAAGACAACCCACAGAAAGGGAGAAAATATTTGCAAATCATATATCTGTGAGGAATTAATATCCAGAATATATAGAGAACTCCTAAAGCTCAACAACAAAAAATAAACAAACCAATTGAAAAATGGGCAAAGGACTTGAATAAACATTTCTCCAAAGAAGATAAACAAATTGCCAACAACCACATCAAATGATGCTCAAATCACTAATCATTAGAGAAATATAAATCAAAACTACAATGAGGAATGTTGGAGATCAATTTCTGATTCCACATCTAATGCACTTGGAAGTTGCCACTCAGTCCTAAGAAAAAATGAAAAGCTAAACAGAGTGAAAAGTCAACAATTCTTCCAGAATCCATAAGTGAGTTGAGGACACAGGACAAACCACTGTCCCCAAGACTGGAGTGACAGACTGGAGCACAGGGAGTCATGGTTTACCAGAGCAGAGACTAGGTGTGGAAATGCCCATGAGAACCAGTGCCATGGTAGGAAAACCTGAACTGTAATTGATAGATTGCTGGAGGCTCAGTGTGGACAATTCTAAGAGTTAAAAACTCCCGGGGAACCCAATCAAGGAGTGGGGGCAAAATTTTGTGAGTTTTACGTCGAGGAGCTTAAGCAAGTTCTCACAGTAAATATCAAAGAACAATTCCTTCACGCTTCCTGCAGTGTGTGGGAAAAGAGAACCATTTAAAAATTTGCTAGAGCACTTTGTTCTCTTTAACAAGGCCTGCCCTCAGGAGAAATTAGTTGACCATACCCTAACCTGACCTGGGGGGCAGGGAAATACCCAACTCCAGCCCCCTCTAGCATTCCACATGAGATGAAAGAAATACCCAACTCCACCCCACTCTAGCCATCTTCTCTCACCTAATGGCAGAGGAAACAACTGAGAAACAGTTCTGAAGTTCACAGGCCTGAGGCATGGGCTCACTAAAAGATGAAGACCAAACCATATCACTACAGACTGCTTCCCCTCACTCCACACCTCACCACCATGTTACCAAATGCCTATTTATAGCAGTTTCTTTTACCCAGTACATCCCGTCTGGCAATCAAGAAAAATTACAAGGCATACCAAAAGGCAAAAGACACAGTCTGAAGAGACAGAACAAGCATCAGAACCAGACTCAGATATGGCAGTCATTTGAAATTATCAGACCAGGAACTTAAAACAACTATGATTATTACACTAAGGGGTCTCTACTGAACAAGTAAATCACATATAAGAACAATGGGCAATGTAAGCTGAGAGAAATTCTAAGAAAGAACCAAAATGAAGTGCTAAAGATAAAAAATACTGAGACAGAAATGAAGAGTGCTTTATAACAAATGTTAAAAGAAGTTCTTTGGAGAGAAGGAAAATAATATAGGTCAGAAACTCAAATCTACATAAAGAAAGGAAGAGCATTGAAGAAGGAATAAATGAAGGCAAAATAAAACCTTTTTCTTATTCTTAATTGATATAGCAGATAACAGTTTGTTCAAAATAATAACAACAGCAAAAGTGAACAGTTCGTTATGTATGCTTATGAAAATATCTTTTATGTATAGGTATATACATGCTTATGTATGCTTATATAAAAGTATGACAGCAATGACTCAAGGGACAGGAAGGTGGAATTAGTTTTGTTTTGTTATCATAAGAAACTCACACTACCTATGAAGTGACATAATATTCTTTAAAACTAGACTTGGATTAGTTGAAAATGTGCATTACAAACTCTAGGGTAACCACTAACAAAAGTATTGTAATTGATTTGTTAGGAAAGAAGAGCCAGGTCATGGTGATGTAAACCTGTAATCATGGGTGCTGGGGGGTTCAGAGCTACAGCACTGTGTAGAGCAGGTGTCCACACCAAGCCTGGCATCAATATGGGGCTCCTGAGGGGGAACCTGGAGGTACCATATTGTCTAAGGTGGGGGGACCTGATTGAGGCAGGACACAGAGCAGGTCAAATTCCCCATGATGGGCAGAGGTGGGACCATGAAGGTCAAACAAAATTATCACCAAGGACATCTGAAGAAATTCAGTCTCTTGAAAGTAAAAAAAGCATTGGTGTCATCAGCATCATGGCAGAGTGAGCTCTTCCCTTAGACTCTCCCCACTAAGATACAGTGAAAAGGCCATTCATAAACCAACAGTGGACATTCACACAACACAATAGATGTCTGAGATCCACAGAGTCATACATCTGAAGGTGGAGGTGCTGGACCCCATGGGAGGGAGTAGAAGGCGGCAAGTGGATCTCCTCTCCCTCCCCAAATAGCAGTGATCCAGGATGCGGGACCTTATATGGCTCTGAGAGGAGATGGGGGAGAGGGCAGCCCTTTGTGGGAATACCTTCACTCTCAGACCTGCCTCTCAGCCCGGGGGAAAGCTCCACACTCAGGAGGCTGAGCAATTGTGGGGGCGTCTTCACCAAGCCAGCACGCCATGAGGGCAGACATTGAGTGCAGAGTGGAAGTGCCCCTGGAATTGTGCATGCAAAAGAAAGCATCCCTCCCCCTACCTGGTTCACCAGCTGGGCTGGTCAGCCAGAAGAAGGGATTCCTGCCAGAATGCCTGTGCATACATGTGTAAAGAAGCAGCAACCAGTGGGAAAACACAGATGGGCCCTGTCAGCATAGCCTCCAAAGGACAGGCACAGCTGCCTCAGATCGTGGCAGGCTCAGAATACACAGCTCTTGGCCCCGGCCCAGTGGCAGAAGGTGGAATCTGCGACCAGACACTACCACTGTGTGACAGCACAACTCCACCCCATCAAATAGTATGAAGAGATATAGTAAAACTCCAGGCCAGAAGGAAAATAACCAGCAACCAGAACTCAATCCTGAAGGCACAGAAGTTTACAATCTAAATGATAGAGAATTCAAAATAGCTGTCATAAAAAAAAAAACCTCAATGAGTTACAAGAAAACTCAGAAAGATACTTCATTGAAATCAGGAACAAAATTACTGAAGAGAAGAAATTCTTTTTTTTTTTTTTTTGTGAGGAAGACCAGCCCTGAGCTAACATCTGTTGCTAATCTTCCTCTTTTTGTGGAGGAAGACTGGCCCTGGGCTAACATCCGTACCCATCGTCCTCTACTTTATATGGGATGCCACCACGGCATGGCTGACAAGCAGTGTGTCAGCAGGCACCCAGGATCCGAACCTGCGAACCCCGGGCTGCCAAGTGCGAACTAAACCGCTGCGCCACCAGGCCGGCCCGAGAAGGAATTCTTGACCACAGAGATTGAAACTATAAAAAAAAAATCAGAAATGGAGATGAAAAGCACAATGAATGAGATAAAAATTGGGACTCCCAGAAAAACAGAACTGATATTATGGAGGACAGACGTAGAATTTAGAGGGCAGAAATATAGAAATGCTTCAGATGGAGGAGGAGAGAGAACTAATACTAAAAAGAAATGAAGAGATTCTCTGAGAAATCTATGACTCAGTTAGAAAATGCACATAAGGTTACAGGTATTCCAGAGGGAGATGAGAGGGATAAAGGAGCAGAGAGCTTGTTCAAAGAAATAATAGCTGAGAACTTCCCAAACCTGGGGAAGGAGCTGGAATTACAAGTAAGTGAAGCTAATAGAACTCCTAATTACATCAATGTAAAAAGACCTACAAGGCATATATTAGTAAAACTTGCAAAAGTCAATGACAAAGAAAAAAACATTAAAAGCAGCAATGCAGAAGAAAATAAGCTACAAAGGAACCCCTATCAGGCTTTCAGAGGATTTCTGAGCAGAAAACTTACAGGCTAGGAGAGAGTGGAATGATATATTCAAAATTCTGAAAGACAAAAACTTTCAGCCAAGAATACTCTACCTGGCAAAACTATTCTTCAGATATGATGGAGAAAAAAACTTTCCCAGATAAACAAAAGCTGAGGAAGCTCATCGCCACAAGCCCACCTCCCCCCCACAAGAAGTGAGCAAGAAGGCCCTCATATCTGAAACAAAAAGGGTTTACAAAGCCTTCAGTAAGGAGATAAATAGGCAGAAAGAATCAGAAAATTGCAGCTTTCTATCAGAACAGGTTAGCAAACACTTAATTATAACATTAAAGATAAAGGGATGGAAAACATCAAAAATAACTATAATCACTTCATTTTAAACACAAACTCATGACACAACATGGAATAAGTTGTGACAACAAAAACTTAGACCAGGAAGAGGAAAAGAATGGAAACTGCTTACACTAAGGAGATAAGAGGTTATCAGAAAAGGGACTATCTCATCTATGAGATCTTTTACGAATCTCATAGCAACCACTAAACAAAAAATTAGAACAGAGACACCAATGATAAATAATGAGAAAACGATCATACAGAAACACCAAACTAAATTGGCAGTCAGAAAAACATGGGACGAGGAACAAGGGAAATACAGAACAACTGGAAAACAAGTGATAAAATGTAAGGATTAAGCCCTCATATATCAATAATCACTCTAAATGTAAATGGATTGAATTCTCCAATCAAAAGACGCAGAGTGGTGGGATGGATTAAAAAACAAGACCCAACAAGATGCTGCCTCCAGTAAACACATCTCAGCTCTAAAGACAAACACAGGCTCAGAGTGAAAGGATGGAAGACAATACTCCAAGTTAATGGCAAACAAAAGAAAGCAGTTGTTGCCATACTTACATCAGACAAAACAAGACATCAAGATAAAAAGGCAATGAGAGACAAAGAGGGGAAATATATAATGATAAAAGGGAGACTCCACCAAGAGGACATAACACATAAATATATATGCACCTAACATAGGAGCACCAAAGTATGTAAAGCAACAATGAACA
This sequence comes from Tapirus indicus, assembly GCA_031878705.1. Classification (NCBI taxonomy): domain Eukaryota; kingdom Metazoa; phylum Chordata; class Mammalia; order Perissodactyla; family Tapiridae; genus Tapirus; species Tapirus indicus. Next base: position 86,810,252 of record CM062930.1, on the reverse strand, counting down.
GACCTGAAAGGAGAAATTAACAGCAACACAATAATAGTAGGGCACCTCACACCCCACTTACATCAATGGATAGATCATCCGACAGAAAGTCAACTAGGAAATAGTGTAATTAAATGAAAAACTAGATGAGATGTACTTAATAGATATATATCGAACACTCCATCCAAAAACAGCAAATACATGTTCTTCTCAAGTGAACATGGAACATTCTCAAAGATATACATATGTTGGGAGACAAGGCAAGCCTCTATAAACTTAAGATAATTTAAATCATATCAAGCATCTTTTCTAAACATAATGCTGTGAAACTAGAAATCAATGGCAAGAAAAAAGCTGAGAAAGTGACAAATACGTGGAGACTAAAGAACATGCCACTGAACAAGTAATGGATCATTGAAGAAATTAAAGGAGAAATAAAAAAAATATCTGGAGACAAATGAAAATGAAAATACACCATACCAACTCATATGGGATGTGGCAAAATCATCCTATGAAGGAAATTCATAGCAATACAGGCCCACCTTAAGAAACAAGAAAAATCTCAAAGAAGCAATTTAAATTACACCTAATAGAACTAGAGAAAGAAGAACAAACAAAGCCCAAAGTCAGCAGAAGGAGGGAAATAATAAAAATTAGAGCAGAAATAAATGAAGTTGAAACCAAAAAAACCAGTAGAAAGGATTAATGAAACTAATAGTGGTTTCTTTGAGAAGATAAACAAAATTAACAAATTCTTAGCTAGACTTACGAAGAAAAAGAGAAAGAAGGCTCAAGTAAATAAAATAAGAAATGAAAGAGGAGAAAGTACAATGGACACCACAGAAATACAAAGGATTATAAGAGAATACTATGAAAAATTGTATGCCAACAAATTAGACAATCAAGAAGTGGATAAGTTGTTAGACTCATACAACCTCCCAAAACCAAATCAAGAAGAAATAGAGAATCTAAATAGACCAATCACAAGCAAAGAGATTGAAACAGTTATCAAAAACCTCCCAAAAAACAAAAGTCCATGACCAGATGGCTTCTCTGGAGAATTCTACCCAACATTCAAAGAAGATTAACACCTATTCTTTAAGTATTCTGAAAAGCTGAAGAAGATGGAGCACTTCCTTACACATTCTGCAAGGCCAACATCACTCTTATCCCAAAGCCAGACAAGGGCAACACAAAGAAGGAAAATTACAGGCTATATCACTGATGAACATAGATGCAAAAATCCTCAACAAAATATTGGCAATCGAATACAGCAATACATTAAAAAGATCATACACAGTGATCAAGTGAGATTTATACCAGGGATGCAAGGATGGTTCAACATCCACAAGTCAATCAATGTGATACACCACATTATAAAAATGAGGAATAAAAATCACATGATTATCTCAATGGATACAGAGGAAGCATCTGACAAGATTCAACATCCATTTATGACAAAACTCTCAATAAAATGGGTATAGAAGGATGGGGCCACCTGGTGGCGCAGCAGTTTAGTCCACGCTTGGCAGCCCGGGGTTCGCGAATTCGGATCCCAGGCGCCCGCCAACGCACTGCCTGTCAACCATGCTGTGGTGGCATCCCATATAAAGCAGAGGGAGATGGGCATGGATCTTAGCCCAGGGCCAGTCTTCCTCAGCAAAAAGAGGAGGATTGGCGACGGATGTTAGCTCAGGGCTGGTCTTCCCCACAAAAAAAAAAAAAGAGAGAGATGCAAAAAAAAAAAATGGGTATAGAAGGAAAGTACCTCAATATAATAAAGGCCATATATGACAAACCCACAGCCAACATCAAATTCAGCAGGGAAAAATGAATGCCATCCCTCTGAGAACAGGAACAAGATAAGGGTGCCCACTCTCACCACTCTTATTTAACATAGTACTGGAGGTTTGGGCCAGAGCAATTAGGCAAGACAAAGAAATAAAAAAATATCCAAATTGACAATGAAGATGAGAAACTCTTGCTGTTTTCAGACAACATGATTTTATATATAGAAAACCCTAAAGATTCTATCACAAAACAGTTAGAAATAATCAACAACTACAGCAAAGTGGCAGGGTCTAAAATCAACATACAAAAATCAGTTGCATTTCAATACATAATAAACTAACAGAAAGACAACTCAAGAATACAATCTTATTTACAATCACAACAAAAAGAATAAAACATCTAGGAATATATTTAACCAAGGAGGCAAAAGACCTATACAGTTACAACTATAAGACATTATTAAAAGAAATCGATGATGACACAAAGAAATGGAAAGAAATTCCATACACATAGATTGGAAGAATAAACATAGTTAAAATGTCCATAATACCTAAAGCAATCTACGGATTCAATGCAATCCCAGTCAGATTCCAATGATATTCTTCACAGAAATAGAACAAAGAATCCTAAAATTCAGATGGGGCAACAAAAGACCCCAAATAGCTAAAGCAATCCTGAGTAAAAAAGAACAAAGCTGGAGGCATCACAATCCCTGATTTAAAAATATACTACAAAGCTATAGTAATCAAAACGACGACATGGTACTGGTACAAAAACAGACACACAGATCAATGAAACAGAATTGAAAGCCCAGAAATAAAACCACACACCTATGGACAGCTAATCATCGACAAAGGTCCTAGGAACATACAATGGAGAAAGGAAAGTCTTTTTAATAAATGTTATTGGGAAAACTCGATAGCCACATGCAAAAGAACAAAAGTAGACCATCATCTTTTGTCATACACAACAATTAATTCAAAAGGATTAAAGACTGAAGGTAAAATGTGAAACCATAAAACTCCAGAAGAAAATATAGGCAGCACACTCTGACATTGGTCTTAGAAGGATCTTTTCGAATACCATCTCTACTCGGGCAAGGGAAACAAAAGAAAAAATAAAGAAATAGGACTTCTTCAGACTATAGAGCTTCTGCAAGGCAAGGAAAACCAGGAAGAAAATGAAAAGACAACCCACCAACTGGAAGAAAATATTTGCAAATCATATATCCAACAAGGGGTTAATCTCCAAAATATATAAAGAACTCATACACTCAACAACAAAAAACAAACAACCCAATCAAAGAATGGGCAGATGATATGAACAGACATTTTTCCAAAGAATATATACAGATGGCCAACAGGCACATGAAAAGATGTTCAACATCACTAATCATTAGGGAAATGCAAATCAAAACTACAATGAGATATCACCTTACACCTGTCAGAATGGCTATAATTACCAAGACATAAAACAACAAATGTTGGAGAGGATGTGGAGAAAAGGGAACCCTCATTCACTGCTGGTGTGAGCGCAAACTGGTGCAGCCACCATGGAAAAAAGTATGGAGATTTCTCAAAAGTTAAAAAATAGAAATACCATACAACCCATCTATCCTACTAGTGGGTATTTATCAAAAAAACTTGAAATCAGCATTTCCAAGAGACCTATATGCCCCTATGTTCATTGCAGCATTATTCACAATAGCCAAGACGTGGAAGCAACCCAAGTGCTCATCGATTGATTAATTGGTAAAGAATATGTGATATATATATGTGTGTGTATACACACACACACACACTGGAATATTACTCAGCCATAAAAAAGACAAAATTGTCACATTTGCAACAACATGGATGGACAGGGAAAGACAAACACTGATTTCACTCATACGTGGAAGGGAAACAAACACATGAACAAAGAGAACATATTAGTGGTGCCAGAGGAGAAGGGGGGTGGGGGATGGGCATAAGGGGTCAAGGGACACATATATATGGTGACTGACAAATAATATTGTACAAGTGAGATTTCAAAATGTTATAAAGTATTATGACCTCAATAAAAAATTTTTTTAAAGAACTGGGAGAAAATAGTATCATTTAAAATGTTGAGTTAAAACCAGAGAATGCAGAAAAGGAGTTGAATACAAAAACAGGAACAAAGAACAAAGGCAACAAATAGAAAACAGTAACCAATATGGTAGAAATTAACCCAAATATGCCAATAATAACTTTATATGTGAATGGTCTAAATGCACCAATTAAAAGGGAGAGATTATAAAATTAGATCAGAAAACAAGACTCGAGTATGTGTTCTGTACAAGAAACCCACTTTATGTACAAAAACACATATAGATTAAAAGTAAATGGATGGAGAAAAATATACCATGCCAACACTAATCAAAAGAAAGCAAGAGTAATTATACTAGTATCAGAGAGGGCCAAATTCAAAGCAAGGAAATTTATCAGGGATAAAGAAGGGCATTACATAATGATAAAGGAATCAATTCTCCAAGATTTAATAATCCTTGACATGTATGAGCTTAAAGGCAGAGCATCAAACTACATGAGGCAAAAACTGATAGAACTGCAATGAGAAACAGATGCATCCACTGTCATAGCTGGAGACTTCAACATCCCTCTATCAGAAATGGACAGATCCAGAAGGCAGAAATCACTAAGGACATAGTGGAACTCAACACCATCACTCAACTGGATATAACTGACATTGATAGTCTACTTCATCCAGCAAGAGCAGAATATGCATCCTTCTCAAGCTCACAAGAATTATGCACCAGGTGATGTCAAAATCGTGGTGGAGTGAGCTTCCCCTTTGAATCTCTGCCCCCAAGACACAACAGAAACATCATTCACATACCAACAGAAGACAATCATACACCACAAAAGACTTCCAAGAGACCCAGCCAGCTGCACATCTGAAGGTGGAGGTGCAGGAAGCCCTGGAGGATGTGGGGAGAGGTAAGGAGATTTACTCCCCCTCCCTATTCTATCAGCAATGCCAGTCAGCGTGATTCACAGATGGGGGAACAGGGGCGGCCCTCAGCGGGAAAACTCACCCTCCAAGTGCTCTCACAGAGGCACAGTGTTGAGCAATTCCCACAAGGAAGCCATGTTGGGGTGTGGTCAACATCCAAGGACCCCAGGAGAGCAGATAGTGAGGGAAGAAAGAAGCCCCAGGGAAGGGCAGACCAAAGAGAGAGCCCCACCCCCCACACGTCCTGCACTTCAGCACAATCATCCCCCTGCCCACCCCCCGCAGCTCAGAGCACACGGCTCGTGACCTCCACCCAGTGGTGGCAGGTGGAAACTGTGACCAGATATCCTCACCATGAGAAATAGTAAGGCAAAAAACTCAGGCTCTGTGCAAAAGTATCTTAAATCTCCAGACCAAGAGGAAAATGACAAACACCCAGAAACCAACCCTGAAGGCAACCTAAACGACAGAGAATTCAAAATAGCTATCCTAAAAAAACTCAGTGAATTACAAGAGAACACAGAGAGACAATTCAACAAATTCAGAAATTTCTTCACAAAAGAGATTGAAACCATAAAGAAAAACCAGATATATTGGAGATGAAAAACACAATGGATGAGATAAAGGAAAACCCCAAGTCTTTAAAGAGCAGAACTGACAATATGGAGGAAAGAATTAGCATTATTGAGGATAGCCATGCAGAAATGCTCCAGATAGAGGAGGAGAGAGAACAAAGACTAAAAAGAAATGAAGAAATTCTTCGAGAAATGTCAGACAATTAGGAAAAGTAACATAAGGAAAATAGGTATTCCAGAAGGAGAAGAAAGGGAAAAAGGAGCAGAGCATTTGTTCAAAGAAATATTAGCTGAGAACTTCCCAAACCTGGGGAAAGAATCATTCACCAGGGTAGATCACATTGTGAGTCATAAAACACAACTTAACAAATTTAAAAGAATAGAAATTATACAATGCCTGATCTCAGACCACAATGGAATTAACCTAGAATTAGAAAACAGAAAGATAGCTGGAAAATCCCTCAATACATGGAGATTTAAAAACACACGTCTAAATAACACATGGGTCAAAGAAGAAGTCTCAAGAGAAATTAAAAAGTATTTTGAATTAAATGAAAATGAAAATACAACTTAACAAAATTTGTGGGAAACAGCAAAAGTAGTACTTAGAGGGAAATTTATAGCACTGAATGCATATGTTACAAAAGAAGATATAAGATCAATCATCTAAATTTCCACCTTAGGAAACTAGAAAAAGAAAAGCAAATTAAATCCAAAGTAAGAAGCAGCAAAGAAATAATAATAATTAAAGCAGAAATCAATTAAATTGAAAACAAGAAAGCAATAGAGAAAATTAATGAAATTAAAAGCTGGTTCTTTGAAAAGTTCAATCAAATTGATAAGCCTCTAGCCAGGCTAACTAAGAAAAAAAACAGACAGGATTCAAATTACTAATATCTGAAATGAAAAAAGGGACATCACTACAGATCCTGTGGACATTAAAACTGTAATGAAGGAATTCTATGAACAACTCTATGCTTACAAATTTGTTATGGACCAATTCGTTGAAAGACACAGTTTCCCAAAACTCACACAAGAAGAAATAGACAATCTGAATACTGTATAATTTTTTAAAAACTTTAATAAAAAGTAAAAAAAAAAAAAGTACACATGAGCCAAGTTTAAATGGCTCTCACAAGCTGTAGCAGATTGAATGTCTCCCAAAGGTATCAGTTCCTAATCCCTGAAATCTGTAAATGTTTCTCTATATGGCAAAGATTTGCAAATGTGATCAAGTTAAGGACCTTGAGTTAGGGAGAGTATGGGATAATCAGTGTGGGCTCTAAATGCATTCACATGAATCCTTAAAAGAGGGGTCCTTACAAGCTTTGACACACAGAAGAGAAGAAAGCAAAGTGACCCCAGAGGTAAATATGGGAGTGATGTGGCTACCAGTTAATGTATGTAGTAGCCACCAGAAACTGGAATTGCTAAGGAAGGGATTTTTTGTTAGAGCTTCCAGAGGGAGTACAACCCTGCCAACACCTTGCTTTTGGCCCAGCTAAACTGACTTTTGACTTCTGTCCTCCAGAACTGTGAAAGAATAAATTTGTTTCTTTCTCTTTTTTTTTTTTTATGCAATTATTATCTCCCAGTTTCTGTGGGTTAGAAATCCAGGTACAGCTTAGCTGGGTCCTCTGTTTCAGGGTCTCATAAGGCTGCAATTAAGGTATTGTCCAGGCTGCATTCTCACCTGTAGGCTTGACTGGGGAAGAATCCACTTCCAAGGTCATTCAGGTGTTTACAGAACTCATTTCCTTGAAGCTGTATGACTGATGGCCCCAGCTTTTTGCCGGCCGTCCGCTGGAAGCTGTCCACAAATCCTGGAGGTCACCCACACTTCTTGACCACGTAGGCTTCCTCAAAATCGCCATGAACTTCACTGAGACAGCAAAGAGAATCTCACTTCAATCTGCTAAGAGGGATCCTTACGTAATGCAACCTAATCGAGAGAGTAACAGCCCACCACCATTCCATATGCCATTGGTGAGAATCAAGTCATAGGTTCTTCCTCACAGATGGATGATCAATATTATATGATGAATGAGTGGGTAACTGACATTAGAAACATAAGACTTCCAATCCAGCTCCGGAGGTGAGGAAAGGGGACTAGATCTTTTTGCGGATCAATAACCAAGCTTTAAAGCTGCAAGATCCCTTAAAGATCATGTAGTCCAACCCACCCTCAACCCCACACTGAGGTTTATAGATGGTACATGTGATCCGGGGAGGTTAATTCATTGCCCACGTCAGTCACTGGTACAGGGGGACCAGAAGCCCTGGTCTAAGCAGTTCTCAAGTCCAATTCTTGTTGAATCCCTACAGGGTGCCAGGTACTGAGCCGGTGTGAGTGACCCAGATGAGTAGAATGTGGACCAGCAGTACCTTTGTGCCTCCCTGATCACATCAGGACCCAGGGGATCTCTGCAGCTAGGAAGGAAGGACAGCTCAACCAGGAAGAAACCTCTGCGTTAGCGGTTCTTAGACTGTAGAGGGCATCAGAATCACTAGAATATGTTTAAAATTCAGGCTCTGTCTACAAAACCACTGGCCTGGGCTCTTCAAAACTGTCAGGTTCCCAACAGACGGATGGCCAAGGGGCCATCACAGATCGAAGGAGACTAAAGAGACGGGCAACCAAATGTAACACCTGTTCCTGGACCAGATCCCAGGTGGGGGCAGCAGAGGGGAATCACCATAATGGAAAATAGTAGGACAGCTGACAAAATCAGAGTACTAGACAATGGTACCATATCAATGGAATTTGATACTTTTATATTTATAGAAGGGAATATCCTTGTTATTTAACACATGCTGAAGAATTTAAGGGCAAATCAACATTATATCTGCAACTAACCCAAATGATTCTAGGAAAAAACAAAAGTGCATACAAAGAGGGAAAGGGAGTGACAAAGCAGATGTTGCAAAATGTTAACAATCGGTGAATCCGAGTGAAAGAGTGCACAGGAATTTTTTGTACTAGTTTAAGTACAACTCTGTATAACTTTGAAATTATTTCAAAAGAAAAAATACTATCTTAAAAACATCTGTATCTGTTACTTTTTAGAGATTTTTGATTATTATTTTAGTTTCTGTAATAATTTTTAAAATATTCAATTCCCTATTTCTTCTTGGGTTGATTTTGGTAATTTTAATTTTTTTTGTAATAGTCCATTCTACCTAAGATTTCAAGTGTGTTGACATAAATTGTTCACAGAGTTTCTTTATAGAAACTCCTCCAGTTGCGTCCTATTCAGTACTCCTGCTGTTGATACACGCGGTCTCTCTCCATTGTGACTGATGTTGCTGGTGACTTGTCTATTTTATGAATCTTTTCAAATGAAGTTTTTGGTTATTTTGTCCTCTCTATATTTATTTGCCTTTGAATATATTAATTATTACTCTGGTCTTTATAATTTTTTCTCTTCCTTTTTTGTGATTTATGTTGTTTTTCCTACTCTGAGTTCAATATGTAATTCATTAATTTTCAGTTTTACTTTTTATCCAGAAATGGCAGTAATGTTCACATTTTTCAACATGGACCTCGTTAGCTTCGTACTACAAATTTTAAAATATAAGACTTTCACTTTTGTTGTATTCTAAATTTTTATAATTTTCATTAGAATTTCTCTCTTGACCATGAATTGTTTTGAAGTACATTTTAAAATTTATAAACACGAGTGCATTTATAATTTAATATACACATGCATTTTAAACTTATTTAAGTATTATTCTGTTTTTTGTTATTAACTTTTCATTTTTGTGCACTGCAATCTGTACAAGATCTGTTCTTTCATTTTTGTTGAGAAGTTCCTATGACCGACTTGGTGGTCAATTTTTGCAAGTGTTCCATGTTGATCGAAAAGAACATTCATTCTCTAATTATTATTCTTTTCTGTATCTATATCTTTTTTATACATCTATATCTCTATGTGTTTTTTCATTCTCTAATTATTGAGTGCAGTTCAACCTTTTAAATTATTGTAAATTAAATCCATATATGAGCTAAACAAATTTTTTTCTGCTTGATTTTATGAAAATGTGGCATAATGTGGGTTTTTAAATTTCTCCATATGGTTATCGTTTTGTATATAAGGTGCATACCAATTTTAGAAGTTAGACTTTTCTGGTTCATTGTTCCTTTTATCAATAAGTAATTCTTCTTTTGCCTTCTAATGCATTTTGCAATAGTTTCTATTTTATATGATATTATTGTTGCTTCACTAACTTTCTTTTGCTTAATATTTGTCTAGTATATATTTTTTATCTCTTTACCTTCTATATTATTATGATTTAAAGTATCTCATAAATAGCACATTTCTGCCTTTTAAAAAAATCCAGACTTTAAGTATTTCTCTTTTAATAGGTAAGCCTAATAAATCTATTAATACTCACTTAAATTATTCATATTTTTGTATCCATTCTTTGGATTTTATTTTGTGTTTTCTATTTACTAAGTTTTTTCTTTGTTTATGTGTTTTCCTCCTTTCTGCCTGTGACAGTTTTAAATGTCCACAGATTCTTGATACTCTTTCATTTGATTTGTGGTGCCTAATTCACCTCTCCTTGAGTCTGGGCTGCACTTAGCTACTTGCCTCTGATGAATCAAGTAAAGGAGAAATGACAGTGTGCAGCTTTGGAGACAGCTAGTGAAGGACTGAGGCCTCATGCTAACACCGCATATCTCGGCCTCAGAGCAGATCCACCAGCCCCAGTCAAGCCTTCAGATGACTGCAGCACTGGGCCACATGTGGACTGCAGCCTCATAAGTGACCCTGAGTTAGTTCCATTGGCTGAGCTTCTTCTGAATCACCAATGCACAGAAACTGTGAGATAGTAAATATTTGTTGTTTTAAGCTACCAAGTTTTGGGGTAATTTGTTATGCACTAACAGCAACTAATATACTGCCTTCTGTGTGATTGTTCAAGTTTTCCTTATTCTCATTACTACTAAATTTTATATTCTTTTAGTAGCTATTCTTATGTTTAAACACACATACCTGATTTAGAAATATCTAGTTGTATATATGCCTTGCTCTTAAAAAATATAACTTCAGAACAGTTTCACTCTAATTTCTTTTTTCCTATACTCCATATTAATATTTTATGTATTATGAAACATAATTAAAATTTAAAAAGCAATCCCTAAAAATTGAAAGTAAAGTGAAGCAAGTGAAATTTGTGTTTTCAGTAGGCAGCATAACCATTTAGCAAGAAAACACCAAGTGACTTTACACACATTAATTTATTGTGCATGCTAGGTTGAATTTTCTCTAAAGAAAAAGTAACTTTACACTAATTTTAAACTATTTTCAAGAATTGTATTGTTATTCTGTGATAATTATGTCTATGTGTGGCATGAAGCAAATAAGAATGTCTGTATCTTTGAGAACTGGGATTTTTCACATGAGACAAAGGATATACAAACGTAAGATCAATGAGTTTAATTAAAACATTGTAGTTCAGTATGAACTCATGTTATATTACTAATGTAACATAAAATAATATATTTATTCACAGCTCTATCCACTGAAAAGCATATGAACGATGATCAACTTAGTAGCAATAAACATTCCTAGCTCCTGGATTATGGTCCCTCACTATTTCCCACTAAAAAAAAAAACAAAAAAACAAAAAACCAAGATTTCTTGAAGAAATGACTGAATCAGCGGAGAGGCAGGAAATATATGAGATAATCCTGGAATGTCTTGTCATAACAGAAAGCAAGGAAATATGAAAGATAGCTCAGATCATATCAAAAGGATGTAGGAGCAAAATTGAAATAACCAAGGATGACACACTATGACCATCAATAAATGATAGCTACAGTGGATTAAAACTATTATATATGTTTTAGTCCCTGAGTTAATCATTTTACTCATCCTAATAAAATAATTGATCCCTTGAAGCATACTTGTAAAACAATTCATTATTTTGAAAACTAGTAAATAAAGAGAAATAATAAAGATTAATTTTGTTATAGAAGCTGTATCTCAGAATAAGGAAATTACTAATATGAAGATTCCTTTATATAACTATTCCAACTAATGAGGTACTATAACAATTTATAAACTATAACAGGTGTGTAGTGAGGAGAGGTCTGGCCTTTGCCCTCAGCTCCTTGGAGGTGATCTCTAGGCCTACCAGGTAGGAATGTCTTTGCTTGCCTGGAGCTTTGGCCACTGGATGGTCTAACAGTGTGAATTATGATGGGGACTTTGGGACATGCATGTCAGTTCCAACCTCAGGAGGAAATGGAGACTAAAGGTATCAGCCCAACCATTGGAAGGGGCTGGAGACTAAAAGCCAGCCACATGGGCAGTGTGAGATTGATTGCTAATCAGGACTGTGGACAGCAAAATTTTGGTGAGCTTCCCTGGTTGGCAATATGTTGTGCACACATCATGGCCAGGGAAAGGTAATGCTATCCATGTTTCTACATGGAGAAAACAAACTGAAGATCTGTGTTTGGACCCTTCCCAGGCTCTGCCCTATGTGTGTCTTCCCTTGATGGATTTTAACATGAATCTTTCCTCCATAAGAAATCATGAATATAATAACTTTCTGTGAGTTCTGTGGGTCCTTCAGCAAATTATGAAAATTGAGGATGGTTTGGGGGATGCTTCTGAACTTGCAATTGGCATCAGAAGTGAGGACAGTTCTTGTGGGAACTGTCTCCTTAGGCTTTGCAGTTTCACTTACTCCTCACAATAGAAGATTTAAGTAACAAGGGATTGGCTAGTAAAAAGTGAAGAGAACTCTACAAAATATAGGAGTAACAGTTATGAAGAGTAGCTACCACCTTTAGGGCTATGATAGAGTGCCCAAGGAAGATACCCCCACCCTCACCCTGGCAGGGGTAAGATTCAGACCTTATTGGATGTGGTGTGACCATAACTTACAGAATGGCAGAGAATGCCCTATGGTACTGCACCAGAGCTTTCTGGAAATCTGCCCACTGGAACTTACTAGAATTCCTGGTGTTGTACCAGTGTAACTTACTGAAATCTACTCTCTGGAACTTGCTGAGATTCACTGTTTGGGGTGCTGAGGAAAGTTGTTAACTGGGAACTTTCTTACCTGGGTCACTCTACTACAAAAACCCTTAAAGGATAATTATACTAATTTGACTTTTTGCATAAACACGTTAATTTCTCTCAAATATTTTTTTAATATTTAAGTGATTGGGAGTGATTTCAGCACCATGGCAGAGTGAGATGTTCCCTTTCTCTCTCCCATCTAAGTTACAACCAAACACATCCATTAACCAACAAAGGATTCCCTATGCAACACAACAGGACAGCTGAGAGACCCACACAGCTAAACATCTGCAATTGGGTGGACTGCATCCCTGGGGAGCAGTAGAACTAGATGAGTGGACCCCTCAACTTCCCCAGAGGTGTGATCCACATCATGGATCCTCACACAGCAGACAGCACCACTGTGAGTGGAGGCACTGTCAGCCTGGTTGGTATGTGAATGCTTTTGGAGTGGTAGCATGGCCCATGGGAGCACCCACCTACTGAGGTGGCACCACCTGTGTGAATTCTCCCCACCAAGTGGCAGTGACTCAGCCACATGAACCACATGAACCCACCCACCTAGCACAACAGGTTGGCTGACCCGATCACCAATCAAAGTGCTCAGCCTGTGTGAAGGTGCCCACCCACTGAATACTACCCACTGAGGGGCAGTGGCAGCTCAGCCCATGCAAAGTCACCCCACCCACCTAGCACAGTGGCCCCACCAGCGTGAGTGCTACCTGACAGGCAGCTACAGCCAGCCCAAGCAAATGCAGAGTGGCCCAACTGGCAAAACTATCAGTAGATGGGGCGATATCAAAGAACACAGCACCTGCCCCATCAACAGTGGCAGGTGGAACCTGTGACCTGATACTACCACAAATGTGCTGGCTGAGGATCAATTCATTAAACAGCATGAAGAACTACAGTAAAACTGCAGAAAAGAAGAAACATGACAAGTCACCAGACACCAAACCTGAAGCCACAGAAGATTACAAACTAAATGACAGCGAATTCAAAATGCTGTCATGAAAAAACCTCAAAGACTTACAAGAAAACATAGAAAGTCAGTCCAATGAGCTCAGAAATAACATCAATGAACAGAAGGCATACATTGTCAAAGAGATTGAAGCCCTCAGGAAAAAAATTACAGAAATTATGGATATGAAGAACACAATTATTGAGATAAAAAATAATAGAAACCATAAAAAATAGAGCAGACCCAATGGAGGACAGAATTAGTGAATTAGAAGATAGAAATCTAGAAATGCTTCAGGTGGAGGAGGAGAGAGACCTATGATTTTTTTAAAAATGAAGAAATTCTTTGAGAAATATGACTCAAGGGGCTAGCCCAGTGGCGCAGCGGCTTAGTTCATGCTTGGCAGCCCAGGGTTCGTGGGTTTGGATCCCGGGCACCTGCTGATGCACCACTTGTCAGCCATGCTGTGGTGGCGTCCCATATAAAGTAGAGGAAGATGGGCATGGATGTTAGCCCAGGGCAAGTCTTCCTCAGCAAAAAGAGGAGGATTGGCAATGGATGTTAGCTCAGGGCTGGTATTCCTCACCAAAAAAAAAAAAAAGAAAGAAATATGACTCAATTAGGAAAAGTTACAGATAAGTGTTACAGATATCCCAGAGGGAGAAGAGTGGGAGAAATGAGCAGAGAGCTTGTTCAAAGAAATAATATCTGAGAACTTCTCAAACCTGGTGAAGGAACTGGATGTGCAAGTACATGAAGCTAATAGGACTCCTAATTACATCAATGCAAAAAGACCTTCCCCAAGGCTGATAATATTAAAACTGTCAAAAGTCAATGACAAAGAAAAAATATTAAAGGCAGCAGGGCAGAAGAAAAGAACCTACAAAGGAACCCCTATCAGGCTTTCAGTGGATTTCCCAGCAGAAACCTCACAGGCTAGGAGGGAATAGAAGGATATATTCAAATACTGAAAGACAAAACTTTTCAGCTGAGAATATTCTATCCAGTGAAACTATCCTTAAGATACAATGGAGAAATAAAAGCTTTCCCAGATATATGAAATCTGATGAAATTCATCACCACTAGACCTCCCTTGCAAGAAATGATGAAGGAAGCCCTCTGACTTGAAACAAAAGGCAAAGGTTTACAAAGCTTTGAGCAAGGAGGTACATAGACAGATAAAATCAGAAAATTGCAGCTCTTTATCAGAATAGATTAGCAAACACTTAACTATAACACAAATGTAAAGGAAAGCATCAAAAATAACTATAAACACTTCAATTTAGCCACAAACTCACAACACAAAAAAAGAATCATTTGTGAAAACAATAACACAGAAGGTGAAGAGGAAAGGGATGGAACATACTTAGGCTAATGGAGATAAGAGGTGAACAGAAAATGGACTATCTCATCTATGAGATCTTTTACACAAACCTCATGGTAACCACTAAACAAAAAATCAGAACAGAGACACCCATGATAAATAAAGAGAAAACAGAAAACCATCACAGAAATCCACCACACTGAAATTGCAGTCAGAGATCCAAGGGAAGAGAAAAAATAAAAATATGGAACAACCAGAAAACAAGAGATGAAGTGGCAGTATTAAGCCCTCATATATCAATAATCACTCTAAATGTAAATGGATTGACTTCTCCAATGAAAAGGTACAGAGTGGTGGGATGGATTAAAAATTAAGACACAATAATATGCTGCCTCTGGGAAACACATCTCAGCCCTAAAGACAAACATAGGCTCAGAGTGAAGGGATAGAAGATGATACTCCAAGAAAATGACAAGCAAAAGAAAGCAGGTGTCACCATACTTATATCAAACAAAGCAGACTTCAAGATAAAAGCATAATGAGCAACAAAGAGGGGCAGTATATAATCATAAAAGGGACATTGCACCAAGAGGATGTAAATATGTGCCTAACACAGGAGCACCAAGTATATAAAGCAACTATTGACAGACGTTAAGGGAGAAATTGACAGTAACACTATAATAGTAGGGGACGTCAACACTCCACGTACATCAATGGATAGATCATCTAGGAAGAAAGTCAACAAGGAAATAGTTGCCTTAAATGAAACACTAGACCAGATGGACTTGATATTTATAGAACTTTCCATCCCAAAACAGCAAAATACACATTCTTCTCAAGTGCATATGGAACATTCTTAAAGATAGACCATATGTTGGAAAACTAGGCAAGCCTCAATTAATTTAAGAAGATTAAAATCATATCATCTATCTTTTCCAACCACAATGCTATGAAACTAGAAGTCCACTACAAGAAAAAAGCTAGGAAAGTCACAAAAATGTGGATTCTAAACAACATGCTACTAAACAAAAATTGGATCAATGAAAAAAATCAAAGGAGAAATAAAAAAATACCTAGAGACAAACAAAAATTAAAACACAATATACCCACTCTTATGGGATACAATAAAAGTGGTACTGAGAGGGAAATTTGCAGCAATCCAGGCCTACCTCAACAAATAAGAAAAATATCAAATAAATAATCTTAAACTACACCTAGCAGAACTAGAAAAAGAATAACAAATGAAGCCCAAAGTCAGCAGAAGGATGGCAATAATAAAAATGAGAGCAGAATTAAATGAAATTGAAACAACAACAACAACAACAAACCAGCAGAAAAGATCAATGAAACTAAGAGCTGGTTCTTTGAGAGGACAAACAAAATTAACAAACCCTTAGCCACTCTCACTAAGAAAAAGAGACAGAAGGCTCAAATAAATAAAATCAGAAATGAAAGAGGAGAAACTACAATGGACACCACAGAAATACAAAGGATTATAAGAGAATACTATGAAAAATTGTATGCCAACAAATTGGACAATCTAGAAGAAATGGATAAATTCTTAGACTCAAACAACCTCCCAAAACAGAATCAAGAAAAAAATAGAGAATCTGAACAGACCAATCACAAGTAAAGAGATTGAAACAGTAATCAACAACCTCCCAAAAAACAATAGTCCAGGACCAGATGGCTTCTCTGGAGAATTCTACCAAACATTCAAAGAAGATTAAATACCTATCTTTCTCAAACTATTCTGAAAACTTGAAGAAGAAGGGATGCTTCCTAACACATTCTGTGAGGCCAACATCACCCTGATGCCAAAACCAGGCAAGGACATCACAGAAAAGGGAAATTACAGGCCAATATTGATGATGAACATAGATGCAAAAATCCTCAACAAAATATTGGCAAACTGAATACGGCAATACATTAAAAGGATCATACACCATGATCAAGTGGGATTTATACCAGCAATTCAGGAACAGTTCAACATCAGCAAATCAATCAACATGCTACACCACATTAACAAAATGAGGAATAAAAACGACATGATCATCTCAGTAGATGGAGAGAAAGCATTTGACAAGATCCAACAGCCAGGAGTGACATCAGCATCATGGTGGAGTGAGATTCCCCCTTTGAATCTCTGCCCCCTAAGACAGAACAAAAACATCATTCATGTACAGAGGACAATCAAACACTACAAAGGAATTATAAGAGACCCACACTGAGGTACATCTGACAGTGGAGGCACAGAAAGCCCCAAAGTACTTGAGGAGAGGTAAGGAGATTTACTCCCCCTCCCCATCCAATCAGCGAAGACTGCGCGGCTCACAGACAGAGAGGGGAGAGGGGAGCCCTCTGCAGGAAAACTATCACCCTCCAGGTGCTCTCACAGACTGTCAAGAGATTCCCACAAGGAAGCAACAATGAACTCTTGCAGGGGTGCAGTCAACATCCAAGTGCCCCAGGGGAGCAGATAACTAGGGAAGAAAGAAGGCCCTGGGAGGGGCAGGTGAAAGAGAGAGCCCCTCCCCTCACATGCCCTGCGCTTCAGCACAATCCCTCCAGGCACTGCAGCTGGCTCAGAACACACAGCTTGTGACCTCCACCCAGTGGCAGCAAGTGGAGACTGCAGGACCAGAAATTCTCAAGATGAGAAATAGCAAAGGAAAATCAACCAGCTCTATGCAAAAGTATCTTAAGTTTCCAGACCAAGAGGAAAATGACAAACACCCAGAAATCAACCCTGAAGGCACAGAAATCGATAATCTAAATGACACAGATCTAAATTCTAATCTAAATTCTATGGATTCAGGAATTTCTTCACAAGAGAGGTTGAAACCATAAAGAAAAACCAATCAGAAATATTGGAGATGAAAAACACAATGGACAAGATAAAGGAAAACCTGGAATCTTTAAGGGGCAGAACTGACAATATGGAGGAAAAAATTAGCATTATTGAGGATAGCCATGCAGAAATGCTCCAGATAGTGGAGGAGAGAGAACTAAGACTAAAAAGAAATTGTTTGAGAAATATCAGACTCACTTAGGAAAAGTAACATAAGGAAAATAGGTATTCCAGAAGGAGAAGAAAGGGAAACAGGAGAAGAGAGTTTGTTCAAAGAAATAATAGCTGAGAACTTCCCAATCCTGGGAAAAGAGTTAGAAATAATGGTGAATGAAGTCAATAGATCACCTAAATATATAAACAGGAAAAGAACAACTCCAAGGCATATAGTAGCAAAGCTGGCAGGAGTCAATGACAAAGAAAAAATATTAAGGGCAGCTAAACAAAAAAACAAAATAACATACAAAGGAAACCCCATCAGGCTCTCAGATGATTTCTCAACAGAAACTCTACAGGCTAGGAGATACTGGAATGATATATTCAAAATCCTGAAAGACAAAAACCTTCAGCCACAAATACTTTATCCAGTGAAAATAGCCTTCAAATATGATGGAGAAATAACTCTCCCTGATAAACAAAAGCTAAGGGAGTTCATCACCACAAGACCAACACTACAAGAAATGCTAAAGAAGGCCCTATGCCTGAAAAAAATGACAGAGAAAGTGGATACAAAGTTTTGAGCAAGGAGATTAAACCAGAAAAATTGCAGTTGGGAAACACCAAAAATGAATATAAACTCATCACTTTAAACACACACTCAAAAAACAAGATGGAATAAGTGGTGACAACAGCAAATTAGAAGGGGAAGAGGAAAGGGATCAAATCAACTTAGTCTAAGGAAACAAAAGGCATCATAAAATGGGCTATCTCATCCATGAGATTTTTTACATAAACCCCATGGTAACGACTAAACAAATAAACAGAATAGAACCTCATATGACAAATAAAGAGAAAACTAAGAGAATCATCATGCAGAACTACCAAACTGAATTGGCAGTACGAAACACGTGGGACAAGAAATGAAGGAAATGCAAAAGAACCAGAAAATGAATGATGAAATAGCAACATTAAACCCTCATACATCAGTAATCACTCTAAATGTAAAAGGATAGAATTCTCCAATCAAAAGACACAGAGTGGCAGGATGGATTAAAAACCAAGATCCAACAATTTGCTACCTCCAGGAAACACATCTCAGCTCTAAAGACAAACACAGACTCAAAGTAAAAGGATGAAAGGCAATACTCCAAGCTAATGGCAAACAAAAGAAAGCAGGTGTCACCATACTTATATCAGAGAAAGTAGACTTCAAGATAAAAAAGGTAATGAGAGACAAAGAGGGGCAATATATAATGATAAAAGGGACACATCACCAAGAAGATATATCGCTTATAAATATCTATGCACCCAACAATGGAACACCAAAGTACGTAAAACAACTATTAAATAACCTAAAAGGAGATATTAACAACAACACAATAATAGTTTGGGATCTCAACAGCCCACTTACATCAATGGATAGATCATCCAGACAAAAAGTCAATAAGGAAATAATGGACTTAAACAAGAAATTAGATGAGATGGACTTAATAGATATATACAGAGCACTTCATCCCAAAACAGGAGATTACACATTCTTCCCAAGCATGCATGGAACATTCTCAAGGATAGACCATATATTAGGACACAAGGCAAACCTCTATAAATTTAAGATTGAAATAATAACAACCATCTTTCTAATCATAATGCTATGAAACTAGAAATCAACTGCAAGAAAAAAACTGGGAAAGGGGCAAAGATGTGGAGACTAAACAACATGCTACTGAACAACCAATGGATTGTTGATGAAATTAAAGGAGAAATCAAAAGCTATCTGGAGACAAATGAAACGAAAATACACCATACCAACTCATATTGGATGCAGCAAAAGTGGTCCTGAGAGGGAAATTCATAGCAATACAAGCCCACCTTAACAAACAAGAAAAATTCCAAATAAATAACCTTAAACTACACCTAACAGAGTTAGAAAAAGAAGAAAAAACAAAGCCCAGAATCAGCAGAAGGAGGGAAATAATAAAAATCAGAGCAGAAATAAGTGAAATTGAAGCCAAAAAAAGTAGAAAGGATCAATGAAACAAAGAGCTGGTTCTTTGAGAAGATAAACAAAATTGACAAACCTTAGCCAGACTCACTAAGAAAAAGAGGGAGAAGACTCAAATAAATAAAATTAGAAATGAAAGAGGAGAAATTACAACAGATACCACAGAAATACAAGGGACTATTAGAGAATACTATGAAAAACTATATGCCAACAAATTGGACAACCTAGAGGAAATGGGTAAATTCTTGGATGCATACAACCTTCCAAAACTGAATCAAGCAGAAATAGAGAATCTGAATAGACCAATCACAAGTAAAGATATTGAAACAGTAATCAAAATCTTTCCCAAAATAAAAGTCCAGGACCAGATGGCTTCCCTGGAGAATTTTACCGAACATTCAAAGAAGATTTAACACCTATTCTTCTCCAACTCTTCCAAAAAATAGAGGAAGATGGAATACTTCTAACACATTCTACGAGGCCAACATCACCCGATACCGAAGCCAGACAAGGATAACACAAAGAAGGAAAACTACAGGCCAATATCACTGATGAACATAGACGCAAAAATCCTCAACAAAATATTGGCAAACCGAATACAGCAATACATCAAAAAGATCATACACCACGATCAAGTGGGATTTATACCAGGGACACAGGGATGGTTCAACATCCGCAAATCAATCAACGTGATACACCACGTTAACAAAATGAAGAATAAAAACCACATGATCATCTCAATCGATGCAGAGAAGGCATTTGACAAGATCTAACATCCATTTATGATAAAAAAAATCTCAACAAAATGGGTATAGAAGGAAAGTACCTCAACATAATAAGGGCCATGTATGACAAACCTATAGCTAACATCCTACTCAACAGGGAAAAACTGAAAGCCATTCCTTTGAGGACAGGAACAAGACAAGGGTGCCCACTCTCGCTCCTATTTAACATAGTACTGGAGGTTTTGGCCAGAGCAATTAGGCAAGAAAAAGGAATAAAAGGACTCCAAATAGGCAACAAAAGAAGTGAAACTCTTGCTATTTGCAGACGACATGATCTTATACATAAAAAAAAACCCAAAAATATCCATTGGAAAACTAGTAGAAATAATCAACAACTACAGTTAAGTGGCAGGGTAGAAAATCAACTTACAAAAATCAGTTGCATTTGTATATGCTAATGATGAACTAACAAAAAGAGAACTCAAAAAGACAATCACATTTACAAGTGCAAGAAAAAGAATAAAATATCTGGGAATAAATTTAACCAAGGAGGTGAAAGACCTATAGAATGAAAACTGTAAGACACTATTGAAATAAATCAATGGAGACATAAAGAAATGGGAAAATATTCCATGCACATGGGTTGGAAGGATAAACATAGTTAAAATGTCCATACTACGAAAAGCTATCTACAGATTCAGTGCAATCCCAATCAGAAACCCAATGACATTCTTCATGGAAATAGAACAAAAAATACTGAAATTCGTATGGGGCAACAAAAGACCCCAAACAGCTAAAGCAATCCTTAAAAAAAAAAAAAAAAAAAAAAAGAACAAAAGCTAGAGGCATCACAATCCCTGATTTCAAAATATACTATTGAGCTATAGTAATCAAAACACCATGGTACTGGTACAAAAATAGACACACATATCAATGGAACAGAATGAAAGCCCAGAAATAAAATCACACACCTATGGACAATTAATCTTCCACAAATGAGTGAAGAACATACAATGGAGAAAGGAAAGTCTCTTCAATAAATGGTGTTGGGAAAACTGGACAGCCATGTGCAAAAGAATGAAAGTAGACTAGTATCTTACACCATACACAAAAATTAACTAAAAATGAATTAAAGACTTGCAGGTAAGGCTTGAAATCACAAAACTCCTAGAAGAAAATATTGGCAGTACACTCTTTGACATAAGTATTAGCAGTATTTTTTGAATACCATGTCTACTCAGGCAAGGGAAAAAAAGAAAAAAATAAACAAATGGTACAACATTAGACTAAAAAGCTTGTGCAAGGCAAATAAAACTATGAACAAAACAAAAAGACAACCCACCAACTGGAAGAAAATATTTGCAAATCATATATCCAACAAAGGGTTAATATCTAAAATATTTAAGAACTCATACAACTCAGCAACAAAAAACAAACAACCCGATCAAAAAATGGACAGAGGATATGAACAGACATTTTTCCAAAGAAGATATACAGATGGCCAACAGGCACATGAAAAGATGTTCAACATCACTAATTGTCAGGGAAATGCAAATCAAAACTACAATGAGATATCACCTTCCATCTGTCACAATGGCTATAATTACCGAGACAAAAAATAACAAATGTTGGAGAGGATCTGGAGAAAAGGGAACCCTCATACACTGCTGATGGGAATGCAAACTAGTGCAGCCACTATGGAAAACAGAATGGAGATTTCTCAAAAAGTTAAAAATAGAAATACCTTATGACCCAGCTATCCCACTACCGGGTGTTTATCCAAAGAACATGAAATCAACAATTCAAAGTGATTTATGTATGCCTATGTTCATTGCAGCATTATTCACAATAGCCAAGACATGGAAGCAACTCATGTGCCCATCAACTGATGAATGGTTAAAGGAGATGTGGTATATATACATATACAATGGAATACTACTCAGCCATAAAAAAAGAAAATAGTGCCATTTGCAACAGCATGGATGGACCTTGAGGGTATTAATGCTAAGCAAAATAAGCCAGAGAGAGAAAGACAAATGCTGTATGATTTCACCCCATGTGGAAGATAAACAAACATATGGATAAGAACAGATTGGTGGTAATGAAAGGGGAAGAGGGTGGGGGCATGAGTGAAAGGGGTAAAGGGGCACTTATGTATGGTGACAGACAAAAACTAGACTATTGGGGGTAAGCACGATGCAATCTATACAGAAACTGATATACAATCATGTACACCTGAAATTACACAATGCTATAAACCAATATGACCTCAGTAAACAATTTTTTTCTTTGCCTTACATATTCTGTCATTTTAGCATGATTGTCTAAGTGAGAATTTGTTTTTAATTATCTTGTTCAGAACTAAGTGTGCTTTTTAATTCTGGAGATGTATATCTTTATTATTGGAAAATTCTCGATTGTTATTTTTTTAAATGTTGCCTTGCCCCAATTCTTTCTAATTTTTCTTTTTGGATCTCATAATGAACACATCATTAAAATTCTCTCATTTTTTATTGTGGTAAAATACACACAACATAAAATTTACCATTTTTAAGTGTATAGTTCAGTGGTATTAAATACATTCACATTTTGTGCAGCCATCATGACTATCCATCCCCATATTTCATTTTGTAAAACTGAAACTCTGTACTCATTAAACAATAATTCCCCATTCTCCCCTTCCTTCAGTTCCTGGCAAACACCATTCTACTTTCTGTCTTTGTTTTGACACGTAAGTGAAATTATACACTATTTGTCTTTTTGTGACTGGCTTATTTCACCTAGCATAATCTCCTCAAGGTTCATCCATGCCTTTTTTTTTTACTTTTTCTTGCCTAATTTCTCCGGCAAATTGGGGAAAGAATAGTCTCTTCAACAAGTAATTCTGGGACATCTGGATATCCATATGGAAAAAAAAGAAATTTGTAAATTTTTACAAATGATTTATATATAAAAATTAACTCAAAATGAATTAATGACCTAAATAAAAAAGCTAAAACTCTCAGAAGAAAACATAGGACTTGCCATGACCTTGGACTTGGCAATGGTTTCTTAGACATAACATGAAAACCTGAGCAATGAAAGATTAAATAGACAATTTGAACTTCATCAGAAGGAAAAACTTTGGTGTATCACAGGGAATTTTCAAGAAAGTGAAAAGACAACCTACAGAATGGGATCAAATACTTGCAAATCAGATGTCTAATAAGGTCTACTATCCAGAATATATGAACAACTCTAACAAATCAACAACTAAAAGGCCCTTGTATCCACCAAAGGTGACCAATTCTTTTTACAAGAAATATCATGATGAGTTCATGGTTTTAAACATTTCCAGTGCTTTTCAGTCCCTTGGAACTATTTTATTTGCTGTTCATATTGCCTTATCTTTGTCAATAGGGAGCTTCTTCCTTTTGGCTTTCAGGTACTTTAAGTTAGATAGTGTCCTCACTGTCCTGGGTGACAAGATGTTCCAAGCTCAGGTACATTTCCTGCCCAAGATCTGGAATCGGTCATCTAGTCCTCTTTGTTCAATAGACAGAGCGAGGGAATCTGTGTCTCCGTCTGTGCTCCCTCCCCTACAAAGACGAGACACTTCATGAGTTCGTACTGACACTATCAATTCAAATTCAGGACTAAAGGTGTTTGCTTAACCTATTCCATCTTAGATCTGTGTCTTCTTTTTCTCACACTGAAAGCATTTATGCTCATAGTAATAAAATTAGAACATAATTTAATTCTTCATATGCTGTACCCCATATTATGCATAAAACAGACTCCATACCAATAACAACACTGACACCAACATAATTACTGAAAGCAGTTTTAAAAAAATGTGTTTGCCTGCGCTCTTCTTTAGCCATGTTTCTACAGTTTTGTTGTGTCTAACTTGTTAGGGCATATATTCATTAAATACTCTACTCTCTTCCTCATATCCCCAATGCATTCTTAGTTCCACATGTAAATTCAATGCTTATCATCTCTCATGACACCAATGTCATTCCAGCCATTATGTTGCCTGGAGAAAATTCTCTAGTAGATTTGGAAGTAAGGGCTCATAGCAACAATATTCTCTGAAGTTTTTTTCCTGCAAGTTGGTAATTTCTCTACACCCTTTAGATTTAAAATTAAGTTTGCTAGACATAAGGTTCCCGGCTCACATTTTTTTCCTTGATTATCTTAAATATATTTGTTGTCTGCCAGCATAAAGTATTGCTGCCAAGAATGTCTGATGACAATCAGTTTTCTTATATCACTTGTACTTTGTTTGGAGCCCCCAAGCATATTTTCTTTTTTTTTTAAGTGTAACAATTTTTTAAAATATGTTTCAGTGTTTGTCATTCAAGGTCAATTTTCCCAGATGCACAGTGTGTCCTTTCTTTTTTTTTTTTGTATAAAATTTTCTTGACTTATTCTTTTAAATATTTATTCTGTTCTTTGCTTTGATTTCTTCTTTGGTGATTCTTATTTTACATGTATAACATCTTCTTTGCCCATCTTCTATATTTGCTCTGGCTTTTTAATATTTTTCATTTCTGTTTGATTTTCCTTCTTTTTTTCTTTTTCTCTTAGGACATTTTACAGTGCCTCGTCACTTTCGTATTTCTTCTAGTTTTTTCTTTGTTTTTGAAGTGATTCTTTTCTGAATTTTGTTACCTTGTTTCTGACTTTCTCTGGTTCTTATTTATGTTGTTTTTTTCAATTCCTTATAATTTTTAATGTCTTTTAGCTAGTTATGAAACTTTAGGCTGTTGTTTCCATCTGTCTTATAAGTGTGTCTTCCTGGTGTCCTTTTATTTTCTTTAGGGAACTTACCTGGTTTCTTATTCTCTATTTTAAAAAGCAAGTTAACTTTGTATGAGATTTAACACGGATCTGTTTCTGTTATTTATTTTTACATTATATTAGTCTCCCAAACTAAGGGAGGAGTAATCTAATATCTTCTAATCTTACGGCTCTGTAGTGCCATCTTCTGTCGCTTTTGTGAGAAGGTCAATTATGTGGCCGCTTTGTCGCTGAGATCTGACCCTGTCTCCACACTCTCCTTGTTTTATCTGGACTCTCTTTTTTCTTTGTGTCTTTTGCGCATGAACTGCTTAAATTTTTAACACTCCTAGAAAGAGAGATTTAGCGGGTTGGTTTTGAGAGTTTATGGGGCAGTCTCTCTCAGCCTCTTTGTATCTTTCTGAGGGAAAGGCTAGAGTTTCAGATTTTATTCCCAAATTGGCTCATGAAGCTTTCACGAATGCCTGTTGGTTATTTGGGGATTTTAGCCCCTCTGGTACTCTGTTTCTTCCCTCTTCTTCCTCTTGCACAGAGGCTGTTACCGTGTATCTCTTGCAGTTTTTGGTGATTTTTGCTAGCCGCTCGTGTTTTGGAGTTCATGGGATTGCTGTACCATCTAATTTTGTTGCAGATATCATTCAAGGATTTTTGTTTTTTCTATCCTAGTTGCTCTGTGCAGGTTTTTTTTTTTTTTTCCAGCAGAAAAATATTCACATTTTCTCTGAACCAATAAAGATAGAGTCTTTATTTATTTATTTATTTTGGGGGGAGGAAGACCAGCCCTGAGCTAACACCCATTGCCAATCTTTCTCTTTTTGCTGACGAAGACTGGCCCTGAGCTAACATCCGTGCCCATCTTCCTCTATTTTGCATGTGGGACACCGCCACAGCATGGCTTGATGAGCAATGCGTAGGTCCATGCCTGGGATTGGAACCTGCGAACCCCAGTCCAGAGTGTGCAAGCTTAACCACTACACCACCAGGCTGACCCCTATTTTTTTTATATGCAGAACTTGTCATTAAGTCTTGGCATGAAATATACTTGTCATCTTTTCGTGGGATGTTACCAGCTGTTAACAGGATATCAGTATTTTCAATCTTGTTAGGATTGTTTTGACCTAACTAGATTAGAAATATGCACAGGACTACAACCAAAACTGTCAAAATTCCTAAAAAGGGCATAGCAGTAGCATTTAAATTAGAATCTCTATTTCCTTTGATGTAGATATCCCTGCTTTGGGACTCTATCTTATAGGAATAGAAGTGTTAGTATCAAGAAACTTATATATAAAGATATAAAAACATTATTTGTAGTGGTAAAAAGTTGGGAAAAAAACACCTTGTATGTCTATAATTGGGGAATAGTTTGATTATTTGTAGAACAAATACACTATGGATTGATTATGCAGTTATTAAAATGAATTAGAACTATATCAATTAACCCACAGGGATATCCGTAATCTATTTTGTTTAGGGAAATTTCCCAAAATGTGGAAACAAAAAAAGATAAATACATGATTTAGTGTCCTGCTACAGTACTTTCTAACAAGTTAGCCTGAGTGTCTTCTGTTCTCCTGGAAATGTAACTTGACTTACTGTTCAAATGATTAGGGCCCAGCCATTTTACAACATTGTAAAGATAGAAGTTAACTCATAGAAAACTAGTAAGACTTGTGCTATGTGCTGAATTGCGTCCCCCCACCAAATTCCTATGTTGAAGCTCTCGCCCCCAGCATGACTGTTTGGAGACAGGGCCTATAAGGAGGTAATAACGGTTAAGTGAGGTCATTGGTAGGGCCTTAGTTCAATAGAACTGGTGTCCTCATAAGAAGAGGAAAAGACATGAGGGCTCACTCTCTCTCCCTCCCTCACTCCACCCAGCCATATGCATAGAGAAGAGGCCATATGAGGACACGGTGAGAACGTGGCTGTCTACAAGACAGGAAGAGAGACCTCACCAGACACCCATCCTGATGGCACCTTGATCTTTGACCTCTGGCCTCCAGAACTATGAAAAGATAAATTTCTGTTGTTTAAGGCACCCAGTCTGTGGTATTCTGTTTTAACAGCCTGAGCTGAATAATACAATGGGATAAATTCTTATGTTTAGTGAAGACTATAACTCCAAAGGCTGTAGGAAATGGACCAATCTTATATTTAACCTAGGAGATGCATTACAGCATTCCTCCCACCATTGTTTACATAAATCCAGGTTGCTCACGTTGGAAGTGAATCAGTGTTGTCCTTCTGCTGGTTTCCACATTAACGATTCAAATAAATTTTTGGCATATGGTCAGTACTATTTGTGTGGGAATTTTGTTTTCACTAATTTAAGAAATAGGTGTTTTTTTCCCTTTAAAAATTGTGGTAAAATAGATTTAACTTAAAATTTGCCATTTAAATCATTTTAAAGAGTACAGTTCAGTGGCATTAATTACACTCACTATGTTGGACAACCATCACCACTACCCCTTTCCAGATTTTTCATCATCCCAAACAGAACCGCCATACCCACATAGCAATAACTCTATTTTGTTCTTCCCACAGCCCCTGGTAACCTCTATTCTACTTTCTGCCTCTATGAATTTGCCTATTCTAGGTAGCTCATATGAGTGGACTCATACAGTATTTGTCGCGATGTGTCTGGCTTATGTTCTCAAGGTTCATCCATGTTGTAGCCTCTGTACAGAATTCCATTCCTTTTTATGTCTGAATAATATTCCCCCATAAGTGTACACCACATTTTGTTTATCCATATCTGTCGATGGACATGGGGTTGTTTCTACCTTTTGGCTGTCGTGAATAACACTGCTAGAAACATTAGCATACAAGTATCTGTTTGGATCCCTGTGTTCAATTCTTTTGGATATATACCTAGGAAAAGAACGACTGGGCCATGTGGTAATTCTATGTTTAGCTTTGTAAGGAACCACCATGTGTGTGTTTTTTTTTTAAACAGACTTCATTTTTCAGAGGAGTTTTAGGTTCACAGCAAAAGTGAGCAGAAAGTACAAACATGTCCCATGTGTCCTCTGCCCCAACATGCACATAGCCTTCTGCACTATCAACATCATGAACCAAAGTGAAATTCTTGTTACAATCAACAAACCTACACTGATACGTCCTCATCACTCAAAGTCCATAGTTCATATTAGGGTTCACTCTTGGTGTTGCACAATCTATGAGTTTTGGCATATGTATAATGACACGTATCCACCCTTATAGTATCACACAGAATAGTTTCACATCTGTAAAAATCCTCTGTGTTCCACCTATTCATCTCTCCCTCCCCCCAACCTCTGATCTTTTTACTGTCTCCATAGTTTTGTCTTTTCCAGAATGTCATATAGTTGGAATCATAAATCATGTAGTTTTTCAGATTGGCTTCTTTCAATTAGCAATATTCATTTAAGGTTCCTCCACGTCTTTTCATGGCTTCATAGCTCATTTCTTTTGAACACTGAATAACGTTGCATAGTCTGGATGTACCACAGTTTATTTATCCACTCACCTAATGAAGGACAAGTTTCCAAGTTTGGCAATTATGAATAAATTGCTATAAACATCCATGTGCAGGTTTTTGCATGAATATAAGTTTTCAGCTCATTTGGGTAAATACCAAGGAGGGCAATTGTTGGATCTCCTGGTAAGAGTATGTTTAGTTCTGTAAGAAACTGCTGCCAGAAACTGAAAGTTTGTGTGCCCCCCAAATTCATATGTTGAAATCCTAAACCCCAGTGTGATTATACTTGGAGGTGGGGCCTTTGGGAGGTGATTAGGTC
Organism: Tapirus indicus; assembly: GCA_031878705.1. Classification (NCBI taxonomy): domain Eukaryota; kingdom Metazoa; phylum Chordata; class Mammalia; order Perissodactyla; family Tapiridae; genus Tapirus; species Tapirus indicus. The sequence goes on along the minus strand of CM062930.1, from coordinate 86,781,284 downwards.
AGGAGGGTGGAGCCCTCTTGAATGGGATTAGTGTCCTTATAGAGGAGACCTCAGAGAGCTCCCTCGCCTCTCCTGCCATGCCAGGACACAGTGAGAAGACCGCTGGCTGTGAATCAGGTGGGGCCCTCACCGGACACCATGTCTGCCGGTGCCATGATCTTGGATATCTCAGCCTCAAGAACTGTGAGAAAAAAAAATTGCTGTTTAAAGCCACCCAGTGTATTTTATTCTGTTGTAGCAGCCCCCCAAAACTAACACAACTGCCAAACTGTCTTCCAACGTGGCTGTATCATTTTGTATTCATTTGCATAAGCAGTGAATGAGAGTTCCCGTTGCTCCACATCCGTGTCAGCATTTGGTGTTGTCAGTGTTTCGGATTTTAGCCATTCTGATAAGCATGTGCTGTTAACTCATTGTTGTTTTCATTTACAATTCCCTGATGACCATGATGTTAAGCATCTTTTCAAATGCTTCGTTGCCACCTGTACATTTTTTTCAGTGAGGTTTTCGTTCAGGGCTTTTACCCACTTTTTAAATTGGTTTATTCATTGTTTAATTTAGTCTTAAGAGTTCTTTGTATATTTTGGACAAGAGTCCTTTATCAAGGATGTCTTTTACAAATATTTTCTCTAAGTCTATGTCTTGTCTTATTCTCTTGAACACTCTGTGCGGTTTTAAGGGAGATGTAGATAGTGTAAAAAAGTATACCACCATTGCCACCAGTTTCCCAAAAGTCCTTCTAAAGTTTTCTTTAAGTTAATTTTTATTTACAAATTAAATATATTAATATATGCTCTTTGCAAAAAAAAAAAAAAAAGCTTTTATACGAAAAGATAAAGTAGCCTTGAATACCTCCCAAACCCCTCCCCTATACTTATGTGATCTGTTTATGTATTTCCTCCTAGAACACCAAATCATTTCCTGTGCACTACATACACACATATGTATCTAGAAGAAACATTTAGTACATATATGTTTCTTTTGGACATAACTGGTATAGTAACTCTTTGTATTGCTCTGCAACTTGTTTTTTTTCCTTTAACAGTACATCCTGGAGATTTTTTCCCCCCAAGAGTAATGTAGATCTGCCCCATTTGTCTAAAATCCCCAATATACCCACTTTTGTCCACCACCACTCTTGCCCTTCTAGGCGAAGCCACATTTATCTTTCACCCTGCTTATACTCTTGCTCCTTACAAATGGTTCTCTACAAAACAGGCCATATATATATATACATATATATATGTATGGTAACATTGGTTTATAACATTGTATAAATTTCAGGTGTACATCACTATACTCTATTTCTGTGTAGATTACATCATGTTCACCACCCAAAGACTAATTACCATCCATCACCACACACCTGTACCTGATCATCCCTTTCACCCTCCTCCCTCCCCCCTTCCCCTCTGGTAACCACCAATCCAATCTCTGTCCCTATGTGATTGTTTGCTGTCGTTAGCTTCTACTTATGAGTGAGATAAAAAATTTGGAATGCTTCCCAAATCTGCGTGTCATCCTTACTCAGGGACCATGCTAATCTTCTCTGTATTATTCCAATTTTAGTATATGTGCTGCCAAAGTAGCACTATATATATGTATTTTTTAAAATCAGATTCTGTAATCTCTCTACTCAGAACACAGAAATGGCTTTTCATTGCTCTTAAAATGAAATCCAAAACTTCTTCAGTGGAATGTAAATACCCTGAAGGCAGGAATTTTTTTTTTTTTTGCTATTTATTTGTATTATGGTAAAATATACATAACATAAAACTTACCATACTGATACAGGATTCAGTACAAGGAATTAGGCACTTTTAACATCATTGGAAGGGTTGGAGGAGTGGAAACTAGGGTGTGATGGCTAATTTAATGTATCAACTTATCTGGGCCATGGGGTACCTAGATATTTGGTTAAACATTCTCTGAGTGTGTTTTTAAGGGTGTTTCTGGATGAGACTAATGTTTGAATCAGTAGACTGAGTAAAGCAGATTGCCCTCCCCAATGTGGATGGGTTTCATCCAGTCCATTGAAAGCCTGAGTAGAACCCAGCCTTTTTAGGCTGGGTAGAGGAGAATTCCTTCTGTCTGCCTGACTGTCTTCACACTGGGACATTGATCTTCACCTGTCTTCAGACTGGACACAGATTAGAATTTATACCATCAGCTATTCCTGTTCTCAGGCCCTAGGATTTGGACTAGAATTACACTATGACCTCTCCTGGTTCTCAGGTCTTTGTGCTTGGACTAGAACTTACACCACTGGCTCTCCTGCTTCTCAGGACTTCAGACTTGAACTGGAACTATACTATTGGCTCTCCTGGGTTGCCAGCTTGCTTACTGAAGATCTTGGAACTTCTCAGCCTCCGTAGTCATGTAAACCAATCCCTTAAAATTTCTCCTTTTCTCTCTCTGTTTCTCTCCACACATCCTAACTGTTCTGTTTCTCTGGAAAACCCTAACTAATACAGATTTTGGTACCAAGCATGGTTATAGAGGAACAGAATATTAAGGGTGAGTTTTCTGACTTAGTTCTTGGGTTTCTGGAATTGGCTGTCTAATCTAATTAGATATAAGGATGCTAATTACTCCATTTCCAGTAGTAAATAGCATACAGATAGTCCATCTTGTGAACTGGCCACAGAGATACACAAAGCATCTCCACTGGATATTCAGAATCAACTGCTTATAAGAAGCAAGGAGGTGGGTGACTGTGTATGTGATATTTTTTAGCATTTTTGAAAAACTAATGAATATATTGAGACTGACTAGCTGCTCCTGATGTCACTGGACAAAGTGGTGAAAGAAAAGGATGAGCTCAGGGATTCAGATTCCCAGCTCAAGTGCTGTATAATGACCTGAAGTCTTCTATGTATGCCGTGAAGGGGATGCTTATTTCATGTAACACAGGGCTGAGATTGCTGAAAATCAAAGCACAATCTCATCCTGTGACTGGATGAATTACAACACAAGCTGAACTGCCAGCCTTGCAGTGTGTCTGCTGTTAAAGTGAGAACACTGCTTTGGGAGGAAGGGATACTGCAAGTTGGAATGGGGATGTGTGGGAAAATCCTGATGAAGGTGGGGGCATTGCACCCCTAAATTCTGATAAGTCTGTTTTGACAGATGAAGAAACTGCAGCTGAGTACCTGAGAGTTACCATAAATATTCAATAAGTACATGATTACCCTTTGACTTTGTTCCCAACACAGACACTAATGAAAAGAAATTAATGTTGTTAATTTGCTGTTTTCTTGTTTAATCTGAGGGGTGACTCATGTGTCACAAGGATTTATGAGCTTGTTTTGCAGAAGAAAAAGAATGCCTTCAAGGAACTTATAATCACTAGATAACCAGCCCCCAGCTGCAGTGGATGACTAGAAGTCTGATTGCCCAAGGGCTTACCCAGAATGAAGGAAACACGGATTTCCCCTTTGTTCCTCTGAAACTCCTCCTCCCAAGCCCCTTAGCTCTATAAAGACCCCCTGCTTTCTTCTTTTGTTAAGGTGGATTTAAAAGAACCTATTCTCCCACCTTCCCATTTTGGCCAATTTGAATAAACCTTTCTCCATCTCCCAAACAAAAACTTACTCATGAAGAAATAGAAAATCTGATTAGATCTCCTAGTAGGGAGATTGAATCGGTAACCAAAAACCTTGCAATAGGGGCCAACCCAGTGGTGTAATGGTTAAATTTGTGCACTCTGCTTCAGCAGCCTGGGGTCTGTGGGTTTGGATCCTGGACAAGGACCTATGCAGCGCTTATCATGCCATGTTGTGGCAGGTATCAAAATATAAAATAGAGGAAGATGGGCATGGATGTTAGCTCAGGGCTAATCTTCCTCAGGAAAAAAAAAACTTACAATAAAGAAAAGGCCAGGACCAGATGGCTCCACTGATGAATCCTACCAAATATTTAAAGAAGAACTAATACCAATCCTTATCAAACTCTTCCAAAAAATTGAAGATTCATTCTATAAGGCTACTATAATCTGCTATCAAAGCCAATCAAAGACACTACAAGAAAAGAAAACTAAAGACCAATATCTTTTATGAATGTTGATGCAAAAATACTCAACAAATACTAACAAATTGAATTCAGCAACATATTAAAAGGATTAAACAAATGGCCAACTGGGATTTTATCCCTGAAACCAAGCATGGTTCAACATATGAAAACCAATCAATGTACCACACCACATTAAAAGAATGAAGGGAAAAAGCACTCCATCATGGGAGCCGGCCCAGTGGTTAAGTTTGCGCACTCTGCTTCTGTGGCCCGGGGTTCGCAGGTTCAGATCCTGGGCGTGGATAGACGCAGTGCTTGTCAGCCATGCCGTGGCGGCATCCCATATAAAGTAGATGAAGATGGGCATGGATGTTAGCCCAGGGCCAGTCTTCCTCAGAAAAAAGAGGAGGATTTGCAACGGATGTTAGCTCAGGGCTAGTATTCCTTACACACACAAAAAATAAAATAAAATACCACACACAAAAAAGCATTCTATCATCTCAATTGATGCAGAAAAAGCATTTGACAAAATTTAATATCTCTTTATGATAAAAATATGCAGTGAACTAGGAATAGAAGGAAACCACCTCAACATAATGAAAGCCATTTATGAAAAACACACAGCTAACATTATACGCAGTGGTGAAAGACTCAAAATTTTTCCTTTCAAATCAGGAACAAGGCTTATAAACAAATTCAGGAAGCAGTAGGCTACAAAATCACACACAAAAACCAGTTACATTTCTATACAGTAACAATGAACAATCCAAAAAGGAAATTAATAAACATAATTCCATTTACAATAGCCTCAAAAAAGAATACAGTCATGTGCTGTATAATGACATTTTGGTCACCAACACCGCAATGGTGGTCCCATAGATTAGTACTGTACAGCCTAAGTGTGTAGTAAGCTGTGCAGGTTTGTGTAAGCACAGTCTATGATGTTTGCACAATGACAAAATCACTTAATGACACATCTGTCAGAATGTATCCCTGTTGTTAAGTGACACGTGACTGTACAATATGAAGGAATTAGGAATTAACCAAGGAGGTGAAAGATGTATACAGAGAAAACTGCAAAACACTGTTGAAAGAAATTAAAGAAGAAACAAATAAATGGAAAGATATCCAGTGTCCATGAATTGGAAGATTTGAATTTATTAAGATGACAATACCACCCAAAGTGATCTACCGATTCAACATAATCCCCATCAAAATCCCAACAATGTTTTTGCAGAAATAGAAAAAATCCATCCTAAAATTTATGTAGGATTTCAAGGGAACCCAAATAGCCATAATAATCTTGAAAAGGAAGAAAGCAGGAGCACTCACACTTCCTGATTTCAAAACTTATTATAAAACGACAGTAATTAAAACAGTGTGGTACTGGCATGAAGACAGACATATGAACCAATGAAACAAAAGAGAGCCCAGAAATAACCCTCACTTATACTGTCAAATGATTTATGAGGGTGCCAAGACCATCCCAGGAATATTTTACCAAAAATTTTTGTGACTTTAAATTTTTCCAAAATTGATTTATGTGGTGAGGGAAGCCAGCATCCTGTGCTAGTTTACCATCTTAACAGAAACCCAAGTATGACTTGTCTTTTTCTAGCTGCTTTGCATCAGGAAAGCAGCAAGCTCAAGTGCAGGCAATTTTTAATCCTCCAAATGCTGATTATCTGCAATATAAATTATTTTTGTCCATTTTGAGACACTCCTGTTTAACGAGACACTAGCTTACTTAATTTCATCAGGCACCATCGTACCTCCCCATAACAGTTAAAGAGGATCTCAGATGAGGGAGCGATGTCTCAGCTAATATGTAAAATCCCATCTACATCAAGTTTCTTTACCCCTGGCCCCTAAGTCATGTTGTCTCCAGCTTAGCCATAAATAATGGCTGCCAGACTGAGATTTTCCTTACCATTCCTCTGGGCCAGAGGTAGTGCTTGATAATCTGCAGCAACTTTTCCTGACATGGGATATACAGTAACATCCTAGGAAGGGCTATCAAATAATATGCAAGTCTAGACTACCTGTTCTAGAGTTCCTCTTCATCGAAATGAATAATGACTCTATTAGCACACACCAATTAGCTATGTGAACTGCAAGAGTTTTAACCTCTCTGCAACCCTTTTCAACTTCTATGCTAGTAATCAAAAAACATTATGAGGAGGGTTTCAAGAGAGTCTTTAAAGTTCTAAGCAAAATTTGTGCTTGTTAGATAGAATGAGGGCCTCTCTAGCTAGCAACAATAAAGTTTTTGAAAATCTTAGTCTCTTCTCAGCCTTTTAATTAATTCTCAAAGTCCAACATGTAAAGGATATAACATATGAACAGAAGAATTTCTCTGTAATACTACTTTCTAAAGAGTAAGCTTTATCATGAGGAGGGTTTGTTTCAGACTTTTCTAGAGTTAAAGGATTGTGTTGTATGTAATTTTTCCCACAAAATAACCTCGTACCATGGACCTCAGAGAGAACATTTTGACACTTTGGTACATAAAATATTTTATCTTGTCTGTTCATTTAACCCTAGATTGGATTATTTAGAAGCTTATTTTTACAGAGGGATTTTCTAAGTCAAGAAAAGGTATATAATTTTTTCAAAGGAAGAGAAAAAGACTTTAAAAGAATCAATGAGTAGTCAAGTAAGAGAGGTTTTCCTTTAGTTTCTTTCCTAGTATCTACTAATTGCTATAATTTCATAGGTTTACTAAAATATTCTAAATGGGTTGGTGAATGTTCTACTAAAAAGTAAATAGTAATTCTGGATTTTAGTTTTCACAGTATAATAGATTACAAACAAATTTATTTATTTATTTTTGTTATTGCTGCTGAGGAAGATTGGCCCTGAGCTAACACCTGTGCCAGTCTTCCTCTACTTGGTATGTGGGATGCCGCACAGTGTGGCTGATGAGTGGTGTAGCTCTGCTCCCGGTATCTGGGCCTGCAAACCTGGGCTGCCAAAGTGGAACACGCCAAACTTAACCACATGCCCCGGGCTAGCCCCCAAATGAATTGACTTAGAATTTGATGGTCATTCAAAAAACATTAACATTGTCAAGATTTTCTAATTTAAACAGTTTTTCAACTGGGTCTTTTAATCAGCTGTTATATTTTCAGTTAGTATTTAGCTTCAGTAATATGAAATATAATTGTATTTTCCCAATAAGCATCCTCTTAAAAATGAAATAATATATGGTAACAAATGACCTAAGTTAGTATTCCATTTTTTTTTTTTTTTTTTTTTGTGGGGAAGACCAGCCCTGAGCTAACATCTGTTGCCAATCCTCCCCTTTTTGCTGAGGAAGACTGGCCCTGGGCTAACATCGTGCCCATCTTCCTCTACTTTATATGGGACGCTGCCACGGCGTGGCTGATAGGCAGTGCGTCGGCGGGCGCCCGGGATCCGAACTCGCGAACCCCGGGCTGCCAAGCGCGGACTAAACCGCTGCGCCACCGGGCGGCCCCCCAGTATTCCATTTTGAAAAGAGAAAAAGATGTATTTGGATTAGCTTTAAAAAGTTTTCTCAGGGCTGACCCAGTGGCACAGCAGTTAAGTCCATGCACTCTGCTTTGGCATCCCGGGATTCACAGGTTCGGATCCCAGGTGTGGACCTACGTACCACTCATCAAGCCATGCTGTGGCAGCGTCCCACATACAAATAGAGGAGGATGGGCACAGATGTTAGCTCAGGGACAATCTTCCTCACCAAGGAAAAAAAAAGTTTTCTCATAAATAATTTAATTTAGTAGGTAAAATCTAATACTTATACACTAATTTTTAAAAATTTAGGTATCTGTTTCTGTAGATTAGAGTGCTAAAGTCAGAATGATAGCTCACAATATATGCAAATTTTAATAGATACTTGTACTCATTTATTAATTTATACTCCAACTGTTAGTATATGACAGTAACTGTTTTCTCATACTTCATCAGCACTGGTCATTAACAATTGTTTCTTATTTAAGAAGGAAACAATTATTAAGAAGTGAAAAATTATATACTTTTTGTTTCAGGATGCATATTGCAGCTAAATTTGTGATAGCAAAGAGCTGCAAATACCCTAAACATTAATCAATATATGACTAATTACAAATTAGGGAATAGCCTTATTATGGAATACCTACTATTAGACTATATACAATTTATTTCCCCAAAATTTGTATAGTGCTTCCTATGTGCCAGAACAATAGTGAGCACCTTACGTATGTTAATTCTTCTAGTTCTCATTACAGCCCTATGTGGTAAGTACTATATTTATACCCATCTTACAAATGAAGGAACCAAGGCAACATGGCATTGCAATACTGTGGACTATGATGCAGCAATTGAAAGGAATTAGGTGGACCTATTTGTACTGATCTGGAAAGATGTCTATAATATATTGTCAATTGAAAAAGCCAAATGTGAGAGTGATATGAATAATGTAATTCCATTTTCTATTTTAAGAATATAAATGTGTAGGGGCCGGCTCAGTGACATAGTGGTTAAGTTTGCACACTCCACTTTGGCACCCTGGGGCTTGCAGGTTTGGATCCTGGGCATAGACCTACACACTGCTCATCAAGCCATGCTGTGGCAGTGTCCCACATGCCAAATAGAGGAAGACTGGCACGGATGTTAGCTCAGGGCTAATCTTCCTCAAGCAAAGAGAGGAAGATTGGCAACAGATGCTAGCTCAGGGCCACTCTTCCTCACCAAAAAAAAAAGAAAAAAGAATATCAATGTTTATGTAAACATACCTGTGTAAGCATAGACTCAAATATAGAATGATATTCCATTAATAATTTGAATTTGGAAGAGTTTTTAAAAGAAAGAAGAGGAGGAAGGAAAAGAAAGCAGTAAAATAAAGAAATGACAGAGTTCATCCTTAATGGTGAGCCAAAATGGGTGGCTAGACAATGTGTTAAACAGCTCTTTTCCTCCACCTAGTGATGGAGAGAAGGAGTATGAATTTACTCAGAATTTGGAAGCATTCAAAGCAAAGTCTTTCCCTTAGATTATTTAAGCAAAATCACTGTTTTCCCCAAACTTACTGTTTATTATATGATCTGATACTTCCTGCATTACAAATTGGTAACTACCACACCAACTCTCTTTTCACTCTCTACTTGCAAAACTAGCCTCCAGATTTTTTTCAGAAAACAACAACAAAAGATTTTGCTTCTTAAGTCAATTAGTCCCAAATAATTCTCTAACATCTTTACTTAGCTTTCCTGGTGTTTCTGTAAGAAAGACCCATTAGACCATATTTCAAATGGCTTGGGGCCATTTACTTGGCTCCAATTTAATTTCTCTAGGTAGAACCAGATATTTTCTCAGTGCATTTTGGGATTAAAATGTATTAACTCTATTTCCACTGTAAACTTTAGGGCATGACCTATATCAGGAAAATTTTTATGAACTACATAATAGAAATAAATTAGTAAGTATATATTCTGTACCTATAGTTATGCCAGGGATGGGACTACAAAGATAAGTAACATATTGTTCCTGCCCTCCAAGAGAATAGGGGAAGAGCTGCAAACAACAAATCCTTAAACCTGTGTTACAATATTGTATCTGCCATAGTCAACTGCAAGTGAGTTCTGAGGAAGAGAGAGGAAGGACGTGGAGACTTGACAGAGGAAGTAGTATTTCCGCGGGACCTTAAACCAATCGTCTTCAAAATTCTTTTGCTCACACACTCTTGAAAGATTTTAATTAACTACAGACCCATTTGCAAGATGTAAAGTGACACACAATATAATTTCTGTGTAGTGCAAATATATACATTTAAAAATAAAAACCTTGAATCACTTTTTCCAGTGTATTCCATGGCATCTGAACACCATATTGATTTGGCACTTGCTGCCTTTCTTTTCAAGAGTAAGAAATTCTTTGTAGTAGGAAATTTCACACGATTCCTTTTTCTTATTTGAACTTCATTTCCACTCTGTTACTGAACCAAAGTGGGTCTGCTTTTTGGTGAGCTGAATCAGAGCCTTCACCAGACCTAGTTGTCACACAAAGTAAAGTTTATTTGCCACAAATAAGGAGCCCATGCGGAATTATTTCCAGAGCCCTGGCTCCCGGAGCATGGGAAAGCAGGGGCCTTTTATTTCAGATGGAGAATGAATATTCAAAAGGGAGAGGCGGGTATTCACTCGCGCAGGCTCAGTTGGAAAATATGCTCCCATATACATGGCTTGTTATGGTAATAAGGCTTAGGCTCCTACAGGGGTGGAGATTTTAGTATTAAAATGAAGCAAAGGGTGACTTTAGGTCACCTCTCGGCACCCCTGTGCAGGTGCTGCTCTTGAGGTGGGGCTGTCCGGTTCAGGGCGGTTGGTGGTTGCATCTCTCGCCATAACAAAAAAGAAACACAATTTAGAGAAACAGTTAAATGCTTCCGAAATGCCCCGTGAGTTCCTCAGGGCAATTTGTCAGTGACAATTCCACTTTCCCCATAGAATTTTATCCTAGTCTAATGTATATTTGTTCTTAAAAGTCTATTAGCAATCGTCCTATCACATTGCTCTGGAACAAAAATATGTAAATAAACTAAAATTTTAAATTGAAAAATTTTTAGGCCCATAAAGCTGTGTTAAACATTTCTTATCAATGAAATATGGATTATTAGCTCTTTGATTAAGCCAACACAATGTATTACACATTTTAATTAATAATTTATGAAAAGTAGAATTTTATAGAAATACCTCACTTAATGGTATAAAAAAGAATTTTAAAAATGACTCATGAATCTTTGGATGAATATTATTTTTTGCTAGAATGGGCCAGATTTTATTTCCCCTTTTTCAGCCATATGGATGAAAATGATGAGAAAAGATAAACACGTAGATGAAAATAGAGGTTTTGTTTAATGTCCTCTCTCAATTATTTTGAACTCTCTAGGAATTACATGCTAAAAGTTATATAGAAATCTGTGTTAGTTTCCTAGGGCTGCTGTAGGAGAGTACTGCAAACTGGGGGGCTGAAAACAACACACATTTTTTGTTTCACAGTTCTGGAGGCTAGAAGCCTGAGGTCAAGGTGTTGGCTCTCTGAGGGCTCCAGAGAAGCACGCTTCCCCGACTCTTCCAGCTTCTGGTGTTTGCTGGCAACCCTTGTGTTCCCTGCCTTGGAGACGCATCTTTCCAGTCACACAGCCATCTTCTCCCTGGTGTCTTCAGGTTGCATTTTTTCTCTGTGTGTGTCTCTGTGTCCAAGTTTCCACCCTTGATAAGGAGATCAGTCTTATTGGATTAGGGCTCACTCTAATACCTCTTTTTAACTTGATTACCTCTATAAAGACCCTATTTCCAAATAAGGTCACATTTAAGGTAGTGGGGATTAAGATTTCAACATATATTTTTGGGGGGACACAACTCAACTCGAAACACTATTATCAAAAATTATTTTAAGGACCTATCAGCTGACACCCTAATTGGGTCTTCCTTCAACTTTGTTGAGAATAAGGAATTGAAAAAATTTTTACCTAGTCATAAGAGTCATTCATTTACATTAAGATTTACAGCAGTATTTCAAATTGTCCTTTTGATGGGCACTATGCCTGCCTTTTGCTTTAAATTGGGAGAAGGGCGGATGTTGTGGGGGATCAGAAATGGCCACCTTAAAGTATGTCCCTACCTTGATTATATTCTCTGAAGGAGGCTTTGACACCCCCCCCCCCCAGCTGTCTAAAGGGATTTAGCATGGAAGGCCTGTCCCTGGGATGGAGGGGAGGGTCCTTGCTAATCCCATTCTTATCAAAGTTCTGTTTACCAAACATTTACATTTGTAAGGGAAATCTCCATTTGTAAAGGTATCTCCCTCTCTGTACTGGGAAGAGGGGGGATGACCTCATCTCTAGAAACTTGTCAATATGGAAGGTGAGGCCTTAAATCTGCATAATAACCTTACTGTGCTTTTCTGGTAATCTCCCATCACTGACCCATCCCCAATATCCTCCATTGTCTTTCTATTTAAGAGGAAAATCTCCATCATTTTGTTAAGAAACTTGGTTTCCCTGATCTATCCCATGTATACATGTTATAAAGCTTTGTTTGATTTTCTCCTGCTGTTTGATCTCATGTCAATTTAATTTGTAGCCCAGCCAGAAAGGACCCAGAGTGGGTAGAGGATAATTTTCCTCCCCTTCAATGTGAAAAGGGCAGCTTTACCCTAAGGAGTTCTCAGGCAGGCCAAATTTAGGAAAGAGTACACCTGAATTTGAGGATTTGGAAACTGATTACTCTGAAAATGTTCTTGCCCCTGTACCCCTTGGAAAGTGCTTTTGAACCTCAGGGGTATGTGTACCCAGGTGTGACTGTTTCTGCCTTAAAGTTGAAATAGTTCACCAGACTGAGTGGAAGGCACGTTTTTCATTAGTTTGAGGAAAGAGCACAAAGGTAGGGACAATTGCAAGTGTGCAGAATGGTTGGGGAAGAGTCAATTGTCCAAGATGCCTCAAATGTCAGCTGTTTGAGAGGAACCGGAGGGATGAGGGTGGGTTGGTGGACAGAATTGTAAAATTCTTGGGGACAAGAAAAGAACTTTGGGTTTTGGTATATCCTTTAGGCAAATGGGGGGCCATTAGGCAGGCTTGGAGGACTCAGATGTTTCTTTGTACTTCTCTTTTTATATGCGAAACAATATACACAAGACACAAGAACAGTGGCCAGAGAAGTGATAATTTAGCAATCAAAACATTACTCCTTTCTTGGGATAAAATATTTTTTAAAGGGTGTTTTGGGTACTTTGATTAAAAGAGTAACACAATTTGCAAATGACATCGTATTATTAGACTTAGATATTAAGGACGAAGTAATGAAATGACTTTAATGGTAATGTGATGTTATCGATGCCTTATATAGTTTAAATTATAGTACAGTTGATATGATGTAGTATTGAAAAAAATGGGGTATATCTGTGCTTGTTGCTGTGGACTCAGCTTTATGATATATTCTGAATATATTCTGAATGAAGAACATCAAGTTGCAGAAGAAGAATATATGCTTTAATGTGAGAGAACATTTCTGGAAAGAGTTACAAGGAACTGGCACCAATGGTTGCCTCTGGGGAGGCTGACTGGAAGGCTGGAGGATACTTCTGGGGAAGACTTTTCACTGTGAATTTTCTTTCTCTTCTCTCCTTCTTCAAGGAAATCACCTCTCCTTCTATGTACAAATTTCACAATTTGAAAATAAATTAACTGAGAAACACATAAAACAAGGACAAAATGAAAGAAAAAACTCTCCAAGGTTACTCACTAATGTTATAAAGAACTACTATGGTATTATGTAAAAATAATTAAATTGGAAAAACAGAACTGGGACAGCTTTGAAATAAGTTACAAATAATCAAGTTATTTATTTGTATTCAGAAGCATTAATGCAGTCCCACCAGCAGCTTTTCCAAGTTTGTAGAAAAAGAAAGTAAAAAGCATTCATAAGTAAAATGTTCAGTAATGTTTTACTTATGTCTTCAGACTATATTTCTTTCAAAAACCTGGTCAATTCAAATTAGGATTAATTTATTGTCCTATTTAGGATGCCTCCTATCAGCTGCCCTTCTTGATAGATAGCCTCTATTTTTTGTGAATCTTCTCATCTTTTCTAGAACAAAATTGATCAGATTTGCTAACAATTTGATGTCAGAAAACTTTTTGTATGTAAATTTTAAACTAGTTTCCAAATCTTAGAAATAACGTTCAGTGTGCACTTTGCACCTGACACCCTTCCATCATTAAATCCAATCTATTTACGTCTCCCATCTCTGTCACTGGGGCTCCAGCATCAATTCTTGCCCATACTACGTGCAACTTCCCAAATTCTACTCTTGCCACCCTCCAGCAATTCTGTACAAACTGGCCAGAGTTATCTGCTGAAAATTTACATCATACTGTATCATTTTTTCACTTAGAAACCCTACTTATGGCTTCTCCAGGTGCTAGAATAAAATTCTTGGGTCCGGCCTGGTGGCGTAGTGGTTAAGATCACACACGCTGCTTTTGTGGCCTGGTTTGGCAGTGGGGTTTATGGGTTTGGATCCCAAATTTGGATCCTGGGCACAGACCTACATACTGCTCATCAAGCCATGCTGTGGCGGTGTCCCACATACAAAAGAGGAAGGTTAGCACAGACACAATCTTCATTAAGCAAAAAGAGGAAGACTGGCAACAGATGTTAGCTCAGGGCGAATCTTCCTCATCAAAAAAAATATTCCAACTCCTTAGCATGGCCTACAAGGCCCTACTTGAACCTACTCTGGTGTAGCTCTTCACCCTCATCTGGTGCCACTCTTCCCCTTGATCTAGTACTCTCCACGCTATTGACCTTCCAATTCCTAGGATACATTTAATTATTGCTCTTCCTGCTGTCTAAAACAATATTCCCCTGGTTATTCTAATGGCTGCCCCTTTGGCAGATCTCAGTATAAATGTTACTTCCTCTGAAAGGTCTTCCATGACCATTAGCATGGGTGTCCACAGTTATTCTCTACAAGGAAGCTCTGTTTATTTCATTCCTAGCACTCAATCATAATTATTTTATTCACTTGTTGATTCCCTGTTTGTTGGCTCTTTCTAGTCTAGTCTACATGCTGCATGAGGGCAAGGATTACATCTGTCTTATTCACTGTAATACCCCTAGCACTTATTATTGTGTCTGGCAACATATAGACACTCAATTAACACTTGTGGAATGAATGAACAACAAATATCTTAATAAAAATTCCACACTATGCTAATAAGAATCACTAATTATTGTGACCACCCCTAAGCAGTAGTTGATAAAACTTTTCTGTCTTATCAAGCTTGATAACTTTAAATTTGATTACAATTCTTTTTCTTTGTTACATTTAAAAAATAATGATTACAATAAAAACTAAATTAAAAATGATTAGATCTAAAATTAGTTCCTTATCACCTCATAAATGGTGTCTCAAAAGCATTTTCCGCAAACCATTTTATATCAGATGACAGAAAAAGTAAGTGTCTAGTTTTTCCCTTTTTTAGTGATGTCTTAATAGTTTATAACATTGTGAAATTTTAGTTGTACATTACTGTTTGTCAGTCACCATATAGATGCATCCTTTCCCCCTTTTGTGCCCACCCTCCATCTCCCTTGCCCCTGGTAACCACCAAACAGTTCTCCCTGTGCGTGTGTTAGTTTATATTCCACATATGAGTGAAATCATGTGGTGTTTGTCTTTCTCTCTCTGGTTTATTTTGCTTAACATAATACCCACCAGGTCCATCCATGTTGTTCCAAATGGGACAATTTTGTCTTTTTTCATGGCTGAGAAGTATCCCATTGCATATATATATATATATATATATATGTACCACATCTCCTCTATCCAATCATTAGTTGAGGGACACTTGGGTTGCTTCCACTTTTTGGCTATAGTGAATAATGCTGCAATAAACATAAGGGTGCATAAGCCTCTTGGGATTGTTGATTTCAGGTTTGTTGGGTAGATGCCCAAGAGTGGGATTGCTGGATCATAAGGTATTTCTATTTTTAATTTTTTGAGGAATCTCCATACTGTTTTCCATAGAGGCTGCACCAGTTTGCATTCCCACCAGCAGTGAATGAGGGTTCTCATTTCTCCACAACCTCTCCAACATTTGTTGTTTTTTGTCTTGGTGATTATAGCCATTCTGACAGGTGTAAGGTGATATCTCAGTGTAGTTTTGATTTGCATTTCCCTGATGATTGGTGATGTTGAACATCTTTTCATGTGTCTGTTGGCCATCTGTATATCTTCCTTGGAAAAATGTCTGTTCATATCTTCTGCCCATTTTTTGATTGGGTTGTTTGTTTTTTTGTTTCCCAGTTGTGTGAGTCCTTAATATATTATGGAGATTAATCCCTTATCAGATATACAATTTGCAAATATTTTGTCCCAGCTGGTGGGTTCTCTATTCAGTTTGATCCTGGTTTCACTTGCCTTGTAGAAGCTCTGTAGTCTGATGAAGTCCCACTTGTTTATTTTTTCTTTTGTTTCCCTTGTCCGAGCAGACATGGAATCTGAAAGGATCCCTTTATGACCAATGTCAATTAGTGTACTGCCTATATTTTCTTTCAGGTGTTTTATAGTTTCAGGTCTCACTTTCAGGTACTTGATCCATTTTGAGTTAATTTTTGTGTATGGCGATAGAAGATGTTCTACTTTCATTCTTTTGAATGTGGCTGTCCAGTTTTCCCAGCACCATTTATTGAAGAGACTTTCCTTTCTCCACTGTATGTTCTTAGCTCCTTTGTTGAAGATTAGCTGTCTGTAGATGTGTGGGTTGCTTTCTGGGCTTTCAGTTCTGTTCCATTGATCTGTGTGTCTGTTTTTGTACCAGTACCATGCTGTTTTGATTATTATAACTTTGTAGTATATTTTGAAGTCAGGGATTGTGATGCCTCCAGCTTTGTTCTTTTTTTTCAGGATTGAGCTATTCAGGGTCTTTTGTTGCCCTATATGAAATTCAGTATTCTTTGTTCTATTTTCGTGAAGAATGTCATTGGGATTCTGATTGGTATTGTATTGAATCTGTAGATAGCTTTAGGTAGTATGGACATTTTAACTATATTTATTCTTCCAATCTATATGCATGGGATATTTTTCCATTTCTTTGTGTCATCATTGATTTCTTTCAAAAATGTCTTACAGTTTTCATTGTATAGGTCTTTCACCTCCTTGGTTAATTTTATTCCTAGATATTTTATTCTTTATTTTTTTGTGATTGTAAATGGGATAATCTTTTTGAGTTCTCTTTCTGTTAGTTCATCATTAGTGTATAGAAATGCAACTGATTTTTGTAAGTTGATTTTGCACTGTGCAACTTTGCTGTAGTTGTTGATTATTTCTAATAGTTTTCCAATGGATTCTTTAGGGTTTTCTATATGTAAAATCATGTCATCTGCAAATAGTGAGAGTTTCACTTCTTCATTACATATTTGGAGTCCATTTATTCCTCTTTTTTGCCTAATTGCTCTTGACAAAACCTCCAGTACTATGTTGAATAGGAGTGGCAAGAGTGGATACCCTTGTCTTGTTCCTGTTCTCAGAGGAATGGCTTTCAGCTTTTCCCCACTGAATATGATGTTGACTGTGGGTTTGTCATATATGGTCTTTATTATGTTCAGGTATCTTCCTTTAGATGTTCATCAGCAATATTGGCCTTTAATTTTCCTTCTTTGTGTTGTCCTTGTCTGGCTTTGGTATCAGGGTGATGTTGGCCTCAGAATGTATTGGGAAGTATTCCATCTTCCTCTATTTTCTAGAAAAGTTTGAGAAGGATAGGTATTAAATCTTCCTTGAATGTTTGGTAAAATTCTCTGGAGAAGCCATGTGGTCCTGGACTTTTGTTTTGGGCAAGGTTTTTGATTACTGTTTCAATCTCTTTACTTGTGATTGGTCTATTCAGATTCTCTATTTCCTCTTGATTCAGTTTTGGGAGGTTGTATGAGTCTAAGAATTTATCTATTTCCTCTAGATTGTCCAATTTGTTGGCATATAGTTTTTCATAGTATTCTCTTATAATCCTTTGTATTTCTGTGGTATCTGTTGTGATTTCTCTTCTTTCATTTCTAGTTTTATTTATTTGAGTCTTCTTTCTTTTTTTCTTAGTGAGTCTGGCTAAGGGTTTGTCAATTTTGTTTATCTTCTCAAAGAACCAGCTCTTTGTTTCATTGATCCTCTCTACTGTTTTGGTTTCAATTTCATTGATTTCTGCTCTAATTTTTATTATTTCCCTCCTGCTGAATTTGGCCTTTGTTTGTTGTTCTTTTTCTAGTTTTGTTAGATGTAGTTTATGGTTGCTTGTTTGGTATTTTTCTTGTTTGCTAAGGTGGGCCAGTATTGCTATGAATTTCCCTGTCAGGACTGCTTTTGCTGCATCCCATATGAGTTGGTCTGGTGTATTTTCATTTTTGTTTGTCTCCCGATATTTTTTGATTTCTCCTTTAATTTCATCAATGATCCATTGGTTGTTCAGTAGTATATGGTTTGGTCTCCACACCTTTGTCATTTTCCCAGGTTTTTCTTATAGTTGATTTCCAGTTTCATAGCAGTATGGTCAGAAAAGATACTTGTTTTCATTTAAATCTTCTTAAATTTATGGAGGCTTGCCTTGTGTCCCAATATGTGGTCTATCCTTGAGAATATTCCATGTGCACTTGAGAAAAATGTGTAATCTGCCATTTTTGGGTGGAAATCTCTGTATATAAGTGCATCTCCTCTAATTTTTCATTTAAGTCTGCTATTTCCTTATTGACTTTTTGTCTGGATGATCTATCCAATGTTGTAAGTGGGGTGTTAAGATCCCCTAGTATTCTTGTGTTGTCATTGATATCTCCTTTTATGTTTGTTAATAGTTGCTTTATGTACTTGGGTGCTCCTGTTTTGGGTGCATATATATTTATAAGTGATAGGTCTTCCTGGTGGAGTGTTCATTTTATCACTTTATATTGCCCCTTTTTGTCTCTCATTACTCTTTTATATATTGAAGTCTACTTTGTCTGATATAAGTATGGTGACACCTGCTTTCTTTTTTTTTTTTCTTGAGGAAGATTGGCCCTGTGCTCACATCTGTTGCCAATATTTCTCTTTTTTCTTTTTTCTCCCCAAAGCCCCAGTACATAGTTGTGCATCATATTTGTAGAGTTGTAGCTCTTCTATATGGGATGCCACCTCAGCATGACTTGATGAGTGGTGAGTAGGTCCGTGCCCACAATCTGAACCCATGAACCCTGGGCTGCCAAAGCACAACGTGTGAACTTAACTGCTATGCCACCCAGCTGGCCCCACACCTGCTTTATTTTGTTTGCCATTCGCTCAGAGTGTTGTCTTCCATCCTTTCACTCTGAGTCTGTGTTTTTCTTTAGAGCTGAGATGTGTTTCCTGTAGGCAGCATATTGTTGGGTCTTGTTTTTTAATCCATCCAGCCACTCTGATTCTTTTGATTGGAAAATTCAATCCATTTACATTTAGAGTGATTATTGATATATGAGGGCTTAATGTTGCTATTTTATGTCCCATTTTCCAGTTCTTTTGCATTTCCTTTGTTTCTTGTCCTGTTTGTTTTGGACTTCCAATAAAGTTTGGTAGTTTTGTGTGATGATTCTCTTAAGTTTTCTCCTTATTTTTCGTATGTGACTCTCTTCTGATTGTTTAGTGGTTGCCACGAGGTTTGTATAAAAAATCTCGTCAATGAGACAGTCCATTTTCTGATGGCCTCTTATTTCCTTAGACTTAGTCGATTTGATCCCTTTCCTCTTCCCCTTCTAAGTTATTATTGTCACAACTTATTCCATTGTGTTGTGAGTGTGTGTTTAATGTGATGAGGTTATATTTATTTTTGTTGTTTTCCTTCCCTTAATCTTGATGTTTATAATTAAGTGTTTGCTAACCTATTCTCATAGAGAGCTGTGATTTTTCTGGCTTTGTCTACCTATTTTTCTCCTGCTCAAATCTTTGTATCCCCTTTCTCTTTTTTTTTTTTTTCAGGCATGAGGGCTTTCTTGAGCATTTCTTGTAGTGGGGGGGGTCTTTTGACAATGACTCCCTTATCTTTTGTTTATCTGGGAAAGTTATTATTTCTCCATCATATCTGAAGGATATTTTCACTGAACAGAGTATTCTTGGCTGAAAGTTTTTGTTTTTCAGAATTTTGAATATATCATTCCAGTCTCTCCTAGCCTGTAGAGTTTCTGTTGAGAAATCTGCTGAAAGCCTGATGGGAATTCCTTTGTACATTATTTTATTTTTTTGTCTTGCTGCCCTTAATATTTTTTCTTTCTCATTGACTTTTGCCAGCTTTATTACTATATGCCTTGCAGAGGGCCTTTTCATGGTGAAATATTTAGGAGATCTATTGATTTCATTCACTTCTATCTCCAGCTCCTTCCCCAGGTTTGGGAAGTTCTCAGCTATTATTTCTTTGAACAAGCTCTTTGCTCCTTTTTCCCTCTCTTCTCCCTCTGGGACACCTGTAATCCTTATGTTGCATTTCCTAATTAAGTCAGATATTTCTTGGAGGATTTCTTCATTTGTTTTTAGTCTTAGTTCTCTCTCTTCTATCTGGACCATTCCTGCATTCCTATCCTCGATATTGCTAATTCCTTCCTCTGTGTTGTCAGCTCTGTTCTTTAAAGATTCCAGATTTTCCTTTATCTCCTCCATTTTGTTTTTCATCTCCAATATTTCTGATTAATTTTTTTTTATAGTTTCAATCTCTTTTGTGAAGAAATTCCTGATATCATTGAATTGTCTATCTGTGTTTTCTTCTAATTCATTGAGCTTTTTTATGATAGCTATTTTGAATTCTCTGTCATTTATGTTATAAATTTCTGTGCCTTCAAGATTGAATTCTGGGTGCTTGTCATTTTCCTTCTGGCCTTTATATTTAATATATTTTTGCATAGTGACTGTTGATGTTGGCTTATTTTTTCTCATTCTGAAGATATCTGGTTGAAGTTTTCATTTGCTGCCACTTGGTTGGGTCAAGCACTGTGTATTGTGTCCCCGCTGTGATCTGCAGGGTCTCTGGCTGACTGGTTGTGCTGGAAGGCCAGGCATGTGGGGAGAGGGGCTCTCTCTTTCACCTGCCTGATCACAGTGGCTTCTTATTCTTCCCTTGCTATCTGCTCTCCTGGGGTGCTCAGATGATGGTGGCACCCCTGCAACAGTTAGTTGCTGTGGGAATTCCCCCTGGGCTGTGCGAGATCTTTCAGAGCAATGGTTTTCCCACAGAAGGCTGCCCCTCTCCCCTCCCCAGGAGCTGTGAGGTCCCAGAGTCACTGATCAAATGGGGAGGGGTAGGATTTCTCCTTACCTCTCTCCACTTCCTCTGGGGTTTTCAGCACCTCCACCTTCAGATGTACCACTGCATGGGTCTCTCATACATCCTTTGTGTTGTGTGAGTGTCCTCTGTTGGTATGTGAGTGTCCTTTTTGTTGTATCTTAGCGAGGGGAGAGTTTAAAGGGGAAAGCTCACTCTGCCATGATGCTGACATCACCTGGATCATGTCTAGTGTTTTTATCTCCCTGTCTGTTCTGAGTATGCAGCCTATCCCAAGAGTGCACTTTTCCATGAGTGGATCCTTGGACTTGATTTCTTACCCATGTTTCAGGGGCAGAAGGAAGCCTAAATGCAATTCTTTTTGTAGCTACATATTAGTCTCCACTCTATGCATCTCTTCTTAAAATCTTTTTACCTATCTGAGAACAGTAAATGAAGATGACCCTCTTCTCAATGACAATTTTATTCTTCTAGATATCACCAGTTCTTCACAGAATCTCTTCATTTCTATGCCAGTTAATAAAAAAATTAGCAAGACATAGTTATAGTGGGTGATATAAATGTTTTAAAAACATTCTGTGGAAAAATATTGATACATCAAAATGTTAACAATGTAAAACAACAATGAGATACTACTACACACCTATTAGAATGGTGAAAATCCAAAACACTAACACAAAATGCTGGTGAGGACATAGAACTACAGGAAATCTCATTCATTACTGGTGGAAATGGAAAATTCCACTTTGGAAGACAGTTTGGCTGTTTCTTACAAAACTGAACATACTCTTACTGTAAGATCCAGCAATCACACTCCTTGGTATTTATTCAACCTATAGTTCATTCTGGATTACTTTCAGTTTCTGATATCATCTCGTGTTTTTACTTCTGTTTTAGAACTTGAATTTACACATGATTTGCTTTCTCTAGAATAGTGTTTTTCAAACCACAGTTTGTAAGCCATGAAATCAATTTGGTGGGCTGGAACCACTATTTATTTTTTTTTTAAAAAGGAAGAAAACAGTATAGATTAGAATAGAAAATATTAAAATCCATCTAAGGTAGTAAAGGAAATATTTCTTCTATGAAACTTTTGTTTCAGTTATGTAGTTTTATATATATATATATATGGGGGGGGGGGTTGTACTTGGTCTCCATGTATAATATATATCCTAGTGGTTGTCATGGTCAAAAAAAGTTTAAAAGCCACTGCTCCAGAATATATTATTTTGTGCTGTGTTTGAAATGATCTAGGATGATACATTTAAGAGTTAGATTTTAAGAATTAGGAGAAGACTATTCTGGAGAGGCAGCATGACAACATGGTTGAGTATGGACTCTGGAGTCGAAAATCCTAGGGCCATGACTCCTTCTTCACCATTTGCTAGCTATGTGACTTTGGATAAGTTCCTTAACCTTTCTTTGCCGCACTTTCCTTATCTGTAAAAGTGGGACAGTAATATTAACTACTTCATAGAGTTGTTAAGAGGATAATGGGGGGTGAGCTCAGTGGTGCAGTGGTTAAGTTTCCACACTACACTTTGGTGGCCTGGGGTTTGGATCCCGAGTGTGGACCTATGCACCACTCGACAAACCACGCTGTGGCGGCATCCCACATACAAAATAGAGGAAGATGGCAGAGATGTTAGCTCAGGGACAATCTTCCTCAAGCAAAAAAGAGGAAGATTGGCAACAGATGTAAGCTCAGGGCCAATCTTCCTCACAACAACAAAAAAGAGGAAAATGAGTTATATTTCACAATGAACACAGAACAATTTCTGGCACTACAAGTACTATACAAGCAGTTCATTAAGTGAAATCGCACAATTGACTCATAGTTTAACTTATTAGGATTTCACCCTTTTCCATGATGGTAGGACAACATTATTAAGATTTATGATTGCTATAATATCAAATATGATTCAGTATAAGCAAATTAATAAAAGTCAATCATGCTAAAACCAACAATTTTTATTTAAAATTATTTTTGTTTGTTCCTATTAGAAGCATCTTACCCAGGGGTACTATTTTTTATGCAGCAATCAGCCACGTTGAGCTTGCTTCAGCTTTTGTCCCTTCTCCCACAGAAAATTTTCCTAAGGGCTTCAATAGTTAAATATTGATTTTTCTTTTCTTTTCAAGATTAAAAGTTAGAATGCTAGTCTACATTAGATCTCCAATCCCCAGCCCCCTAAATTTTTCTATCTGAACTTCTAGTCTCATGGTATCCATACTGGGAAGATGAGACAGGTTATACTAAGCTTCTCTCCAAGAAACAAAAGACTTTGATTTGATGCACATGTCTTCCAAGATTTGATCCATTGACTGTGATGATGATGATGATGACGATGTGTTTTGGATTATACATTAGTACAGTATTGATGGTAGAGATATCAACATGTTTCTGTTCTTCACAAAATGTTATGAATTTTTCTAATATTCCACTAGGTCAATTATTAATGATAAAAACAGCTAACATATTTTGAGGTCTTACCAAGTGAGAAGTGCAGGTTTTATATGTGTACACTTATTGAATTCTCCCCCCGCCAAAAAACTCTATGACAGTGGAATTATTTTCTACATGTTAAAACCAAGGCTTAGAAAGTTAACACATGCCTAAAATCAACCAGCTAGTTGTGGGTAAAGCCAGAATTCAAACTTGGGTAGTCTGGCTCCTAAGCTGTGCTCAGAATAGCTATAATATTGCATCTCAGTTACTGGTGAGCTCTTGGTTTCCAAAAATATAATTACACCTAATATTTTTAAAATTGAGATATAATTGACATATAACATTATATTAGTTTCAGGTGTACAATGTAATGATTCAGTACATGTATAGACTGCAAAATGATCACCACAATAAATCGAGTTAACATCCATGACCACACAGTTACACATTCTTTTTTCTTGTGATGAGAACTTTTAAGATCTACTCTCTTAGCAACTTCTAACATTTTATACCACTTTCACAAAAGTTATTTGGTCCTTAAAACGATGCTGCATTACCTTATTTTATAAATGACTAAACAGAGGCTTAGAGAGAAGATAACTTGCACAAGGTTTTGAGTGGCCAAATGAGTATTTGAAATGCAAGTCTTCTGCTCAAGTCTTCATGTTGCCTTCCTGCAATGCGTAGCATGCTTTTCGTGATTACTACAGAATAACTCCACACACACACACATACACACATTTTTACTAATAGCATTATTGAGTTATAATTCCATACCATACAATTCACCCACTTAAGGTGAACAATTCAATGTTTTTTTTTTAGTATATTCAGAGTTGTCTAATCATCACTACAGTCAATTTGAGAACATTTTCATTGCTCCGGAAAGAAACCCCGTACACCTTAGTTATCACTCCTCATCTCCTCAGGCCAGGCAACTGCTTATCTACTTTCTATTTCTATAGATTTGCCTAGTCTGGACAATTCACAAAAAGGGACTCATACAATGTGTATGATTTTGATGTCACACAGTTTTTTGCATCTGGCTTATTTTGCTTAGCATTATATCTTCAAGGTTCATCCATGTTGTAGCATGTATCAGAACTTCATTCCTTATGGCTGAATAATATTCCATTGTCTGGATATATCACATTTTGTTTATGCATTCATCAGTCAATGGACATTTGAGTTGTTTCTACCTTTCGGACATCATGAATAATGCTGTTATGAACATTCAAATATTTATTTTTAAAAGTACTTTTATATAGAATTAATTGTAACTTTTATTCAATTAGGACACAAAAAACTTTTTTTTTCCAGTTCTAAACTCTCCAGTAAAATTTTGTTTGATATTATGCAGGCAACCCAGTGAACATTTTCATGAGCCAGTTGATTTGAATGAAGAAATACAAAATGTGAATATATACTACTGTAATCATTATTCTTGTTGTTAATGATTATAAAACAGCAAAAAATGCAAGGAATTGGTGGCAGTATAGAGCTTCCTCAAACCGAACGGCATGTGGCAACCTTATCTACCATTTAAGTCTATGACAGAGCTTATCTGGAAGTATCTCTACTAAGCCTTCTAACTATAAACTCAATGAGCAGAAGCTATTGCAATGGTACATGGTAACAAAAAAAGAGATGGTCTAAATTTTCATCAATTTATTACAACGTTGCCCTGCATTTGGTAATAGAGGACGTACATGTTGTGAAGATAGTGACATCAAGAATGTCAATGTAGGGGCTGGCCTGGTGGCTTAGTGGTTAAGTTTGTGTGCTCTGCTTTGACGCGCGCGGGGTGGGGTGGGGGTGGGGGGTTCATGGGCCCAGATCCCAGCGGACCTACACACCACTCATCTGCTGTGTTGGTGTCCCACATACAGAATAGAGGAAGATTGGAAGGGACTTTAGCTCAGGGAGAATCCTCCTTAAGCAAAAAGAGGAAGATGGGCAACAGTTCTTAGCTCAGGGCAGATCTTCCTCACCAAAAAAAAAAAAAAAAAAAAAAGTCAATGTAAAACAGTACTGTGTAATATAAAGTTTTACAAGGATATCTTCTTGTATCAAAAGCTGAAAGATTTTACAATTATGAAATAAAATGTTAGCTGAAAAATAAAAGTGATACTATTTTGAGAAAGCTCGTTGAAATACATGTTGGACATTCTTCAATTTAAATAATGAGCAGTATATTTGCTGCGTTTGGGCCTAGATGGAAGGATTACTTTACTTTTTTCTTAACGAAGGAATGAATCTCAATTTCTACTAGATAATGCTCCGTAGGTGGCGTTTACAGTTAGAAGTCAACGTGAGTCTTTACTGAGACCTTCATGGAAGATTAACTTCATTCAAAACTTCAAGTTCATCATCATCGTGTTGACCTTTAAATTGTGACATCCCACGTCTACGTATTAGTGGGCACTGTTAGAGAATCCTGAAATGGAGAACTCGAATTGATCCATCCATCCATTTCCCCAACGCCATCCGTTGTAATCCCACCAACCACCGCCAGGGCGAGACGAGAGGCCTCCCGTCCTCCGAACGTGGGATCTCGGGAAGCGCGCAGCACCATGACGCGCGCCGAAGCCGGAGGTGTAGACCACGGACAAAAGAGCGGCCCGCGGTGGAGGGCCCCCGGGCACGGCCGCCCCGGGGCGCGCGGCGGCCGTCTGCACCGTCGCCGCGCGCCCCGCAGCGGGGCCGCCCGGGTGGGCGAAGCGCCCGAGCGGGCCGTGCAGCGCAGCCTCCACCGGCCGTTGAGGACCGGGAGCCGGGGGAAGGCGGTGGAGGCTGCGGAGGAGGACGACGACGGCGGCGCCGAGGGCCACCCCGAGGGGAGGCCGCAGCCCTCCCCACGGGCGGGAGCCCAGCGCCGGGGGCGCCCGCAGCCTCCTCCATCTTGGTTGATGGAGGCGGCGGCGGCGGCCGGGTCTCTCCGCCGTCGCGCCCGTCGCCCAGGGCCCCTCGGACGCAGACGCTGCAGGCAGGGCCCGTCCCCTCGGCCGAATGGCGGCGCCCGGCCGGGGCCTCCCGGGGACAAGTGCCCCAGCCCCACGGGGTCTGGCTTTGAACTGGTCCCAAGTTCCCACAGCAGTCCCGACAAAATGGAGGACGTCGTCTCCTCCAGCAGCCATGACGGGAGGTGGGGGGACAATTCCCCACGGGGGTGAGGCGAGGGTGGAAGTGCTTCCAGCCTCCTGCGAACCTTCGGGAACCCACTTCACCTGCTGACCCAACCTCCCACTTTGCCTCGCTGCAGCCCCCGCCCGGGCTCGCCCCTCCCGGGGGGCTTCAAGGAACTGGACAGGGAGGGCGTTGGGGACATCGAGGCCGCGTCTCTCGGGCGGGTCGCTGGGAGGCGCTGCCGCGGCCCTGGCGCCCAGGCCCGAGCGAGGGCGGGCGGCCGTGGCCTCAGTCTCTCGGGCCGCTCCGGGCCGCGGAGAGCCCCCCGGCGCCCGGGACCGAGCCCGCGGCGGTGCACCGGGCAGCGCCACTCAGGCCGCCCGACCCCGCCGGACCCGGGGGTGGGGGCGGGGCGGGAGGCGGGGGTAAG
This sequence comes from Tapirus indicus, assembly GCA_031878705.1. Classification (NCBI taxonomy): domain Eukaryota; kingdom Metazoa; phylum Chordata; class Mammalia; order Perissodactyla; family Tapiridae; genus Tapirus; species Tapirus indicus. The sequence continues at coordinate 86,754,479 of CM062930.1, read as the reverse complement.
GAAGGAGGGGACGCGGCTGAGAGCCGAGCGCTGGCGGCGGGGGGAGTGGAATGGAGACGCCGGGGGTGTGGCCTGCGCCTGACGGACAGCGTCTCGGGCCACCTCCTCGAGGGGGGGTCCTGAAGGAAGGCAGGGGCAGCCAATGGGCGTGCCCGGGGCGCCGCGGCCCGCCCTCCCCCCAGCCAATGGGGGCGCGGAGGGCGGGGCCTCCCGGGCTCGGCCGCGCCGCCGCCGCCTCCGCCTCCTCCTGCGCCTCCTCCTCACCAGCGCTAAAGCCGGGACTGGACCGAGCGGAGTTGTGCGTGTTGCCGACGGGGGCTGGGCCGGGGGAGGGGAGGTTCGTTCCGCGGCGCCGCAGCCAGAACCGGGTGAGGCTCGTCCCCGCTGTCTCTCCTGTCGGGTCCGCCGGTAGTGGGGGTGGCTGGGAGCAGCGCAGCCTCCGGAGGAGGAGGCGGAGGCGGAGGCGACTGGGGAGGCGGAGATGGGTGAGGGCAGCCTCCGGAGCCTCCCACCGACCCAGGATTAATACCCCGCGGCGCGGCCGCCGTCGCCGCTGCCGCGTCGGGCCTCGGGGCCGCTCCGGGCTCCGCTCATGTCCGAGGCGCCCCCGCGCGCGGCCCGAGGGGCTGCGGGAGTGGGGGCGAGGCCGGGCGGGCCGGGTGAGGCGGGCGCCCGGGGCGGGGGGCGCCCGGGGGCGGGGGCTGCCCGGGCCGGGGCGGCGGGAGGTCGCGGGGTATTTTCCTTTCTCTCCTGCGCGGGGGGGTGGGGTGGGGGAGGGGGCGGTGGGGGAGGGGTGCCTCAGTTCGTGCTCCGGCTCTCGGGGCTGCGCTCCCACCCTCTCCGCCGGGGCCCGAGGTCCCCAAGTGATTCGGGGCGAGGGCGCTGCCTCCTGCCCCGCCGCGTACCCTCCGTCGCTCCTCTCTTCCCGGCGCTGCGCTGTGCGGCTCCTGCTCCTCACGTATTGTTTGGCTGGGTCTCTAATGGCGGACGGGGAGGCAGCGCTGCCGGTCGCCGACTGCAGGGGGGGGGCAAGTCTCGGGCCCAGGGCAACTGCTTGGGGCAAATATGGGTGATTTCAGCCCGGCGGTGGCGGGAGCCGCCCCTTACCTCCCGTTTGGCGCCCGGCGTGACGGGGATGACGCTGGGTGGGCAAATTGAGGAGGGAATGCGATTCTCCTGCTGGCGTCGAGGCAGCGTTTGCCCTTCCCCCTCCCCTCCCAGGAGCAGGCTTGGTGCCCTCTGCCTCCTTCCTCCACATTTTGCCTTTCACGTGGGTTTTGGTCCCAAATATGTGTTTTACGTCGTTTTGCTCCACTTTACGTAGGAAGGAGTTGTTGGTCGCGTGCTGAGGAGTGATAATAGAAGGGCCGAACCTCCTTGACCTCTTCTTCCCTTCTCTGCCTCCTCCTGGTGGAAAGGGCTTGGTTCTCCCACCTGGTTAGATGTTCTTGATCCATTTTTCATTTTTTCTCTTACCCTAGGACCAGGAATCGCCTTCAACCCTATCTGGTGCATCTTTGGCAGAAAGTGAGAAGGAAAACACCCCCATCGTGAGTCCTTTGCCTCTAATTTGTTGCTCTTAGAGGACGTTGTCAGGTTGCAGGGGTTCAGCCATGGGAGTTGTCTGTTCCCGTTGTTTTTAGGGGTACGAGCTTTCCCTTGGGTGGCCTCTGCCCCCAGGGCGAAGCCTTGGTAATGGCTGTTGAGGCAGCTGGGAGTGGGCGCTGCTGTTTCCACCGCTGCAGACATCTCTCCTGCTGCTGCAATACCAACCTCAGCAACCAGACGACGGGCTCCTGCAGCTGCTCACGTTACCCGGGAGGAGGGGTGGTGTGAAGGAGGGCATATTTCTGGTGCCCTCTAGAGTTCCAAAGTGGGAATTGAAGTTATTTCGTTTTAAATACTATGCATGCAACCATCTTTTAACACTTTTTCTTCCTTTACAATGGATAATTGATTGAAGGGATTGGAAAAATAGAAAAAACCACTTAACTTTTTGTCTGTTTTAAAACACAAATTTTGACTCGTGGGGTTTAAGAGTTGATAGATCTCTTTCATATTTTGCTTAGGAAAGAGCATGAAGTCCACTCTTGGTACTCTTAGTTCACCAACTAGTGTGTTGATCACACCAGTTCACTGCTCTAGTTATTTTCTTAGTGACCCCCATCTTCTGTGTTGATTAGTCTTCAATTGAGTCATTCTTGAACGTGTTATTTAATGCTTGTAATTTGTTGGTTTTAAGGCTGTGTTGTGATGTGCTAGACGATAAGATAAACATAATCAGTCAAAATTTCTGTAAATTGCAATTAGTTACAAAGTATCAGTGAAGTTAGCACTGTGGACACATTTTATCTCTTGAGCCCATTGACAGTTGATATTGTAACTTTTAGATCTTTGTTAGAGGTGAGTTATAAGTATAGTAGCTTATGCTTAAATGTTAAGTCCCAAATGGGTCCAAAGACAATTGATGATGAGTATTTGCTGAATACTGATGTGAAGGACCATGAGAGGATCGCAACTCAAATACACACCATTCTAGGCACAGTGCAGGACACTTCCATGAATTATTTCCTTTAGTCTTAGCAAGTACCCTGCAGGGTAATAAAAATAGCATATATTGAGCCCTTATTGTGTGCCAGCACAAATCTAAGCTAAATTTAAAAAAAAATTTGTTATGGAAACTCACATTTGTGAGTGAGAATAATATACTGAACCTCTGTGTACCTATCATTTACATTCTGTAATTATCAACACATGTCCAAACTAATTTTTAACTTATATTAAGTAATTTAATTCTCACAAAAACCCAGTGATGTAGCTACTGTTTTTATTCCTAATTTGTAGAGGAGATAGCGGGCATAGGTAGAAACGCAGGTAGTAGTATTTGGTAAAGCAAAGATTTGAACTTAAGCAGTTTGATTACAATTCCTAAGTTAAGCAAGTTTGCTGTGCTGTTTTAAAGTACATAATATGCTTGTTTTACAAATTTACAAATTGAAACGGTGAAAAAACATCTAAGGTTAGAATCTTCTCAGCCTATTTTCTTTTCCTAGAGAACAGTGTGTAGACAAATATAAAATGTTTGAATCTTACTGAGTCCCTTTTTAAAAAATAATAGAGGGGCCGCCCGGTGGCGCAGCGGTTTAGTCCGCGCTTGGCAGCCCGGGGTTCGCGAGTTCGGATCCCAGGCGCCCGCGGACGCGCACTGCCTGTCAGCCATGCCGTGGCGGCCTCCCATATAAAGTGGAGGAAGATGGGCACGATGTTAGCCCAGGGCCAGTCTTCCTCAGCAAAAAGGGGAAGATTGGCAACAGATGTTAGCTCAGGGCTGGTCTTCCCCACAAAAAAAAAAAAAAAAAAAAAATAGAACCACAGTTATCAATTAGATTATTTTACTGTCTTATTTTAAACATAACGGGGTCTATTTGAATCAGAAATAATATATTCTCTTTTCTTCAGTGTGTCTGTGTACAATTTAGAGTCTATAATTGTTTCCTAAAAACTGTAACTTGAATGAAGGTAACTTCTCTAATGAGTTTAAAGCTCTTTTCAGCCATTAGATCATTCACATATAACAGATCAAAGATCAGATCTCTCTAATAGATGGGCAATGCTTATTTTATTATCACGTATTTTCACAAAAGATTTATCTTTCTCCAATTTTTTTCTTTGTTTTTAGTTGTGTTGTTGATAGGGAGAATGTTGATAATTGGTTATGTTTAGTAGACATTTACATTAATAATTGGTTATGTTTAGTAGATATTTGGAGATGAGAACATACAAATGTATAATCAGGACTTTTCTGTAATGTCAACACATGTATACTAATGAAAGCCATGGTTCTTTCAAATAATACCAAAATGTGGTTCTTGTTTTTCCTAACAATTTAACTCAGAATTAAAAATTCCTTTACTTAAAAACACCAACTAAGGGTGCTTTAATGTGCCAGACGGTAAGATGAAGATAACCTGACAATTTTTAATTGACCTTGACTAAGTAAGTTCTTTATTATATGTACGTTTATTGGGCACTTAATGTGAGTTAGGTGCTTTTAGATCCAGTGCTTAGTTCATATTTTGACAGTTAAAAATACTTTGCATATTTATGGTACCTTTCTTTAGTGCATCCTTAATAGTATGTATTCCCCACTCCTCCCACCTGTCCTTTTAAACAGTGGGGGAAAGATACAGGGTGGTCCCTACTTTTCCATGTTCTACTTTTGTATAATTTCATGGGCCAGACTTTTGTACCTCATGTGGTGAGACGATTTTGAATCACTCAGATATTACACAGATGCTGACATGAATGTTTCAGACTTTTGTGTGGATATGGAGCTTGATGTACCATCTTTGTACAATAAGTATTCACATTCTTAAAGTTTTATTGTATTTCGTCCTTGTTTGAGGTACAAAAGTGCATAAACTTAATGCTTTTGAGACAAAGTGATTCTTTACCTTTAATCAGATGCTGTGGTATTACTCTGTTGGAAAGAATATGAATGAAATACTGGAGCTTTTTGTTGTCAAAAGGTGTGGTATAATTAGAAATTTTATATTTTTTGTCTTTCTAGGCATTAATATCTGTCTCTGCCCCTTCTAATAATATTATTAACATATTTAATATTTATTATGAGAAGATTTTGGCATATTCAATTTGCATGTGTTTTTTTAGGGAATGCAAGGTGAACCCAAACACAAATGTCTTCTCTCATTGGATTCTCTAACAGTATTTTATGTAGTGCGTTTTAAGTTTGGAAGGTAGATAGAGAGATTGCTTTGACTCCATGTATTTTCCATTTTTTGATTTCAGTTGGTTAGCTTTCTTTTATTCCTGTCAGTGTATAGAACTGAATAGGACTTTTGAAATATTCAACTCTAAAAGTTCTTATGCACAACTCCAATATGTAAGACCTATAAAGTTGTCAGTGAGAAAAATTGCTATTGGATAAATCCATAATTTTGAACTGTGGGGCTCTGGGTAATAATTGTAGTTTATTTTTATTTTTTATCTTGGTTGTATACCAGCAAGAAAATTCTGTTTTACATAGTTGGAGTTGCAAATTTTTGTATCTGCAGGCTGTTTTTTAAACAAGTCATTTTTGTAATCCAGTTTCTGTTATTAAAATAGAGGTGGGAAGAGAATTAAGAAGGTCAGCACCAAACAGTTGGTAACAAGTTGTTCATCTTAAAGTGTGTTCAAATTTGGATTACAACACATTTGAGTGTTTCTTTTGTTTTATTGCATATTTTAAAATATATTAATTTTTTGAATCAAGTTATATGTAACACTTGAAGCACTTTGGAACTGCAGAATAAATTTTTGTAAACCGTTGAAAAATCTTTTTTAGAGTTAAAAAATGATGTGTAGAGAGGTTTGCAAAATTACTCGATCACATGACTAGTTTGGGATTTATTCTTAGTTCTAATTTTATTTTTAACTTCATAACAGTCCATTGAAAATTACAAGTAATAAAGTTAAAGGAAAATTCATGGTCTTTAATTTGAAAGAAGGATATGAATGTTGGGGGTTTTATTTTTATTGATTTGATCAATGTCTTATAATTATTATTCACTTTCAAGAAATGATTTAAGAGTAAACTTTGAATATTAGGATAAATAGGTTATGAATATTTAATAGGTCTGGTTTAAGAAAACTTTTGCATGTTTGTTTCAGTATTATTTGTTGTCTTGTTTTTATTTATCATTCTTGAAGAGTTACCAATTATTGTTACAGAATTTCAGCTGTTCTCTTTAAGATCAGTGGGCTGCTAAGCATCAGGTGTCTCTGACTTCTGCAGAGGTTTTAGATATTTTCTCTCTCTAAGTGTTCCTAGTGAATTTGAAGGTCAGATTTGTTTTTGTGAATTTAAAGTTCAAAGGTTAAAAAAAATACACCTAAAACTAATACAGTGTTGTATGTCAGTTTTATCTCAATGAACAAGAAAGGTTTTAAAATATTTTATCCTTAAATTATTAAATTTTTAATATGATTCTGATATTAAAAGTTAATATTAAATTGTAATTTTAAGATAAATTTACTAGGAATAGAATTAATTGTTGCAACCCCATGTTAAAACAGTTTGGGAAAAATCTGTTATAATTCTTACAGTAAACTTATTTCTTCCTAACTATATATTTAGATTGGATAAGAAAAATATTTAAGTGGCTATTTTAAGAAAAATTGTTATGCACAGAGGTTGCAGACAGAAGAAAGTTGATGAAATGTGATTAATACAGTGAGTGAGTGTTCACTTTTTCTTACTTTATAGCAGTGACGTGTGTATATTACTTTTGCAATAGTCACCTAGATGCCTTGTCTGGATTTATTATTGTAATAATTTGGAACTGAGATATGGTTTTGTAACTTAAAAACATTAAGGAAGCTTTTTCTTATAATACTGGAACAGTTTTATATTCATTTCAAAGAGGCTTGATTTTTGCTTAGGAAGAGTGGTGTTTCTTGGACTATTGAGCTGGACCAGACAGAGAATAGTTCAGGGTAATCAGTCATTTAGAAATCATTTATTCAGCAAGTTGTGTATTATAACATGTATTGTATATTAAGTAGTCATAAAAGATGTGTTCTGCTAATAGCTGGCTAGCAGTTTCTTTGGCTCTGTGCTTGGAAGAGCATTTCATCTAGACTTCTAATGCTACACCCAGGACCCTCATCTGGAATTTGTAAGTTTTTGGTTAGGCCCAATGACTATCAAGTTAATGAATTGTTTCCAATTCTATAGAACTAAAGAAATGTCAGAGTGGAAGTGAAAATTTGGGTAAAGTGAAATTTTTATTTTATCCTTTTGTGTTAGGTTTATATTTTTTTCTTCAAAGCTTGTCATATTTTAGTTTATTTCTGGCCCTAACATGGTATCTGAATTCTTATGGTTCTATGTTAGTGAAGTAATGAAAAATTGGTGCATTTTAATTAGTTACATAAAATCATCACTATAAAATTAAACTAGTTTTAACTTTACAACTTCCATTACTATGAATATTGTCTCACTTTCTATTTTTATTTTCGTTTATTTTAATATTGTTATCATCCTGTTTCTTAATCAAATAAGTTTTAACTCCTGCCTAGGAAGTCATTCCATTCTAAATCGCCAAAGAGTTTTACATTGCTCATCAAAGAGAAGCTTCTGTTTAAGTTGGTCTTTGTCTTCCATGACACAAACTTCTGATTTCTGTTATTCCTTGTTCTCTTCATTTGTGTATCACATTTTCCATCCTTGATGTCCTTGCCCAGCTGTTTTCATCCTATTTTCCTTTCGGACTTAAGTGCTCATTTGTCTTTCCCTTTCCTAATTCCTTTTGCATTTTTAAAAAATACCGCACAGTGTCTTTAATAGCATCCTATGTTCTAAGTCTAATTTCGCTATACTCACATGAGGCTTAGCCAGATTTTAGTAAACTTATAAATTTGGTGAGATCATGGAAGGTGGGTATGTTCCTAGTGGTATGTTGGGGCCTCACATGGAAAGGGAACTAGTAGAACTTAATTTTGCAGTTTTTCTGTCTAAAAAATCCATTTTTGTCACTTGAGTGTTGCTAGGGATTTGCAGTGTGACATGAGTTTGGAGGCAGACAGTTTGGGGTTCAAATCTGCCCTGCCCACAAATGAACTTTTAGGGTGATGAAACTGTTCTAAAAGCAGATTGTGGTAATGACTGCACCAGTGTGTAAATTTACTAAAAATTATCAAACCTTCCATTTAAAATAAGTAAATTTTATCATATGTAAATTATGTCTCAGTAAAATTGTGAAAAGTCAGTTTTGGTCTACCATCCACCAGTTTGTGATCTCTGGTAAGGCATTTTGCCTCTCAGCCTTAGTTTACTTACTTGACGAGTGAGCATAATAATGCCTGCTTTCTTTAGAAGGCTACGAGATAAGGATTAAAAATAACGTAGTAGGCCAGTAGTAGGTGCTCAATTAACAGCAGCTCAATTCTTAATCTGTCCATATGTGAATTGTGAATTTGTTGCCACCGTTGATCAAGTAAACTCACTGAATGCTCGTCTGATAGTAGAGAGAAGGATTTATATCTTCCTCTTCACTGATTTCCCTCTGCTGACTCCTTTTAGTTTATTATTATTTAGTATGCTATAGTGCTCTATCCTCCAGAATCTCTGCACCTTTTTCAATCTTCCAAACTTGTTTCTTCTCATACTTTCCAAAAGAAATTCACTGATTTGCACTCTCAACACTGTAACAGATCTGCTCTTTTGGGGTCACTGGTGACTTAACTGCCAAATCTTTATGGCCCTTTTTTTTTTCCTCCTAATTCTGTAACATTTGAAATTTAATATTATATTCCTTGAAACTCTCTTGACTTCTGGGATTTTAACTTAACATGGTGTTAAACTTCTGACTATCTCCTTCACTTACCCACCTTAGACTCAAATGTTGAGACTTGTAAATGTGCTTATTTCCTAAAGTACTCAGCTCTCTCCTGTTTTGTTTTGTACTTTGACCTTAGTCTATTGTGTTAGAGAATGGGGAATTATATTTACAAGACACTTTCATCCTATTCCTTATTCCAGTCTGCAGCCAGATTAATTTTTCCTGAAGCCCAGTCTGATCACATCACTCACTTTGCAAAAACTGGAGAGATTCTTGTTGGCATGTGAAACAAAACGCAAACTAAGCTGGACTTTAAAACCCTTAAAAAAAGAAATCAATTAGCAGATGTCTTATGTGTGATTTTTAGGTAGGTTCTCAGTGTTCAGTTTGGGGAGACAGTCGTATAAATGAGTAGATATAAACAATGAAGCATAATAGGCAATATACAGAAATGAATAGTTGTATGCATATCAGAAAGGACAATTTTTTTTTTTTTGAGGAAGATTTGCCCTGAGCTAACATCTGTTGCCGATCTCCTTTTTTGTTTTGTATGTGAGCCAGCATGGCCACTGACAAGTGTAGATCTGCACCTGGGAACCGAAACAGTATGCTGAACTTAACCACTAGGCCACCAGGGCTGGCCCCAGAAAGGACAATTTTTAAAAGAATATTTTGGTTATAAAAATAAAATACGCCCTTAAACTCTTCAAGTAGTAAAGAAATATGTGACATAGAAAATGAAAGTTCCTCCATAATTCAATTTCTTTTGAAGCCACTGTTTACATTTTTAAATACATTCTTATGATTTTTTTCCCCTCTTCATCATGCTAATATTTTGCATGTATACTATTATTATCAACAATTAACATTTTTGACACAAGTCTGACAATCTTGTAATCCCTTCCCTATCCTTATGGTGCCCAAGTTTTGGCTGATTAATGTTTGAATTCTAGTGGTCAGTGTATTAGACCAGTGCACAAGTCTCAGTTCTATATGATTGAGGGATAATGTGGTATAATGAAAGGTATGTGGATTTTAGGTACAAACTCTGATTTTGCCACCCAAGAGCTATATGCCATAGGAAAGCTACCTGATTACACAGAATAGTTTACTCATCTGCAAAATGGGATAATAATAATATATTTAGGATATCTGTTGTAAGATACATTTTAGGGTAGTTGTGATGAGTGTGGTACCAAGTATATCTTTTATGAATAGTTGTAGTTATTATTATTATTGTATTAGATGTGATGAAATTCAGAGACAGAAAAGTCAAACTCAAGTTAAGAGGAGTTGAATAAAAGGGAAAAATGAAACAAGACTTACTGAGTGCCTTTGCTTCAGAGCTTTAAATATTTAGTAGATAATTTAAAAAACAAAACTACATTGAATTATAAATGATAGGTAGGATTGTCTGTTTACTTTCTGAAATTTGTTAAGGGAGAAAAAACAGATTTTCTTTTGTATACTCGATGTTCTTTTTGTATTCCTTTTATTTTTAAGATCAAGCAGTGAACATCTGAAGAACAAACATTTGGGAAAGAATGCTGGTAAAAACTGTTATGAGTTTCGAGTCTTATGAAATGGAGGCAATAGATTTTTATTTGGAAATGATCTGTATTGGAGAAATAAAGTCTTAGTACTTGAAGTCTAGCCTTTTTGAATTTGTGGTCTTATTTGCTTATTGATGCAAGTATTGTTGCTTCTTTTGGTTAGATGAGGTCTTAATCATGGAACTTTTGAACTTAACATAAAGAAGGTAATATTCTTCTTAAAGCTCTCTACTCCATCATATTTAAACATGGAAAAATTTGGTATCAGAAACAGGGAAATATTATTAAACAAATCAAAAATAGGGAAAATTTGGTATCAAAAAAGTCATTATATGAGGTCATAGATTTGGAATACCAAGTGTCATAAGAATAAATGAATGTTTATTTCCAAGTTAACATATGTGGTTAAAGTTTACTTGTGTTTTTAACCTGTGTCTGAAGAAGGAAGTATGGGTTTATTTAGCTTCTTTGGTTAAGAGGAAGAAAGGGATAGGGTATGATAACCTTTTATTAGGGACTACGATCAGGGCATGGTACTAATTATGTAGATTGAGTATAGAAGTAATAAAAAATTATGACCAAAGACATAGAGCAGAGATTTTTTTTCTTGTTTCATCTTTTGAGGAAATTATTGTAATTTCCTGTTTTACAGTGGGGAAACTGAGGCTCCAGGTGAAGTGATTGTCCTTTGGCACACAAGAAGGGAGGGGAGGGATAGAGCTAGAATTCTGTAGCGGAGTTGGGGGGGTGGGCAGTAGGGGGAGAGAGAAGCAGAAAACAACCCAGAAAAATTATTTGTTATCTGTCTTTACTAGAGAAAAATATTAATTCAGTAAATATTTATTGCTAGGCACTATGTTAAGTTCAGAGGATACAGTGATAGGCAATAAGAACATAGGTCTTTGCCCTCATGGAATATATAGTCTAGTGGGGGATACACATTACAAGTAAACATAGTTACAAACTGGATAAGTGCAGCTGAGGAAATGTGTATGATGATGTGAGAGTATAACAGGGAAGACTAATTTAGACCAGGGATGGGTTAGTGAAGTGTTTGATAGGGAAGGATCTTGAGGGAGTGAAATTTAAGCTGAGACTAGAAAGAAATTCGGAAAAGAACCTTCAAGTAGAGGAAGAGTATGTACAAAGGGCCTCTGAGACCCTTCCATGAACTAAAAGAAGATTTAGTTTAGCAGAAGCTTAATAAGCAAGGTTGGGAAGAGTAGTGCTGAAATTGAGCCCAGTGTGTGGGCAGGAATCCAATCAGGCAAGAATCTTACAGGCCAGGGGAAGAATCTTAGGTTTTCTCTTAAGTGTACTGGAAAGCCATGTAAGAAGTGACTGGTGTAGTCTGAGTTAATTTTTAAAAAGATCTTTAGATATTTGGGGAATATAGTAGGTAATGTCAGTAATCTAACAGAAAAACGATGGTGAATTTCTAGGGCTACACAGGTGTCAGAAGAGAGGGATAAAAGTGGACACTTGGAAGATTTATTTTGGAAGTAGGATAGGACTTGGGGATGGCACGGCTGTAGATGAAGAAAGGAGAAGAAATTAAGAGTGACCTCAAGATTTCTGGTATGAGTAGCTAGACATATAACTTCCCCAGATGGCAAAGACTGAAGGAGGTGCAGATGCAGAGTGAAAGATCAAGTTAAAATAACTAGCTGTAGGGAGTAGGCAGTTTGAGGCTTTGAAACATCTTGATTGAGATAAATGAAGGAGTCTAGGGTATTGAGGTATTACTTAAAATCATGGGAGTGGATGAGATCCCCAAAGAAAGTTAAAATTACTTGAAAGTACCTTGCAGTTAAAATTTGGTCCTATGGGAAAAAAGAGATTATTCCTTATCCTTAGAAATTCTATGCCCTAGAGATAACCTGGATGAATTAATTAATTTATTCACTTATTTATTAGATCACAGGGGATTTTGTTTAGACTTTATCATAATCCTTGAATGGATTTTTGGTATATTAATGAAATGATTCCTATCTTCTAAAGCCAGAGTAGCATTGTTTTAGAGAGCTGATAACGATATGTTAAAAAAAGATTTTGTGGCTAGATTTTAAGTAACATGAGGGCATAATCTATGTTATCTGTCATTGGTCCCCTGGTCCCTTCGCTCACTTCCCCAGAGGTTAGTAGTAGTATCAATTTAGTGTGTATTACTCCAAATTCTTTTCTGTGCATATACTAATGTGTACCTATAAGAATTATAGTGATTTTGTGTGGTTTTTTTTTTTTTTTTAATATCTAGTTTTCTTTGACGGTACTGATATGCTTTTTTCTTCTTTTTTTTTAAATCTCATTTTTAAATTAATTATTTAGTTAATGATGAGGAAGACTGGTCCTGAGCTAACACCTGTTGCCAATCTTTCTCTTTTTGTTGGAGGAAGATTGTCCCTGAGCTGACATCTGTGCCAGTCTTCCTCCATTTTGTAAGTGGGATGCCACCATAGATGGCTTGATGAGTGGTGTGGAGGTCTGCGCCTGGGATCCGAACCGCAAACACTGGGCTGCTGAAGTGGGGCATGAACTTAACCACTACGCCATTGGGCTGGGCCCTTGTGTGCGTGTTTTCAAGACGTGTATTATACGTATCTTTCTGTACCTTGCTTTTTTCACTTAGTAGTAAATCTTTCTGAGTTAGTACATAAAGATCAACCTCTTTTTTAACTGTTGTGTGATATTTCATGTCGTGGATTTAACACAGTTTGTACGTTCTATTGATGGACATTTAGTCTATTTGCAATTTTTTGTTATAGATAAGGCTGCATGGAATACTTATGTAGTATCTTTGGGTTCATGTGTGTTTTCTTTAGGGGAGATTCTGAGAATAGGAATTGCGGGGTCAAAGTATATGTGTATTATATATATATATATTTTTTTTTTTGTGGGGAAGACCAACCCTGAGCTATCATCCGTTGCCAATCCTCCCCTTTTTGCTGAGGAAGACTGGCCCTGGGCTAACATCCGTGCCCATCTCCCTCCACTTTATATGGGACACCATCACTGCATGGCTGACAGGCAGTGCGTCCGCGGGCGCCCAGGATCCGAACTCACGAACCCCGGGCTGCCAAGCGCGGACTAAACCGCTGCGCCACCGCGCGGCCCCATGTATTATATATTTTAATAGATACTGCCAAATTGCCTTCCACTGGACCACTGTATTGACTGCATTTACACTAGTTTCTCCACATTCTTGCCAACACTGGAAATTATCAAACAAGTTAAATTTTTATCAGTTTAGTTTGTGTCCTTTCTAAAGTATGGATATCAATTCTTTGTTATATCTGTTATAAATGTATATATTTTCACTTTGCATATATTTACATCTTATTTATGGTGTTTCTTTGCTATATAAAACATTTTATAATGTAATGGGAAAAATGCATTTCACTATTGCAAGAAATGGGAATAAGTAAAACAAATATGCAAGACTTTTATGAAGGAAATTGTAAAATAATACCATAGGACATACAAGAAAATCAGAAGGGAAAGATATGCATGTCTGGGTGGGAAGACTTCAATAATGTGAAAATGTTAGTTTTTTTGGTCTCCAAATTAATCTCTAAATTAATTGAAATCCTAATCAAATCCCAATGTATATCCATATGGTGCCAAATTTAAAAGGTAAAAAAGGGTAAATAAATAGTGAGAAGACTCTTTCTTCTTTCTCCTGACCCATCCACACAGTTCTCTTCCCTAGAAGCAAAACGCTGTTGTCATGTTCTTAGATATTTACCTAGAGATATTCTATGCGTGTGTTTGTGTGTGTTTATCCATTGTTCTGTACCTTGTTTGCACTTAATTTATAGGAGCGGTTGTTCCATATTAGTGTGTAAGAATATTTAGAGCTGCCCCATTTCCAAGACTGCACAATATTTCATTGTCTTCATTGTCATTCATTTCATCAGTTGTCTATTGAGAGATGCTGAGAGTGTTTCAATCTTCAAGCTTTACAATGAATATCCTTCTACGTTTTGTTCTTAAAGATGAGATAATATATCTCTAGGAAGGATGCCTGGAAGTGGAATTGCTTGGTCAAAGAAATATTTTTTGAGTTGCCCTCTGTAGAAGTTGTACTAATTTACACTGATTTACAGTAAGAGACTCTTATTACATAGTTAAACCTTTTGATCTTTGTCAGTGTGTTGAGAAAATTGGTGGCCATTTAGAGTTTAAATTTGCATTTTTCTTAAATATTTCATATATTCAAGAGCCATTTATATTTCCTTTTCTTCTGAACTATGTTCATTTTTTTTGCCCTTTATTCTCTTTGGTTGTTGGTTTAGCTCATTGATTGTAGTATTGCTTTGTCTTCATTTTTTTAGAATATGAATTGCAGATATTTTCTTTGTAGTTAATCATTGTGTTTGTGGTATTATTTTCCCTCATACATATATCTTCTATTTTTTTTTCTTTTTAGAAAATAATTCTGTAAAAAAAATGACAGAATATTTTTGTAAACAATAAAAATATTCTGTTTACTTCTGTAAAATCAATAATGGTGTCTTGTTTTCATTTCTGATTTTAATAATTTGGGATTTTCATTTTTTTTTTTTTTTAGTCTAGCTAAAGATTTGTTAATTTGGGTAATTTTTTTCAAAGAATCACCTTTTTGTTTTGTTGATTTTTCTCTATTTCTCTTTTCTCTGTTTTATCTGTGCACTAATCTTTTTTTTTTTTTTTACCATTTTTTTTATTGATGTCTTAATAGTTTATAACACTGTGGAGTTTTAGTTGTACATTTTTGTTTGTCCGTCACCTTGTGGATGTAACCCTTCACCCCTTGTGCCCACCCCCCACCCCCCTGCCCCTTGGTAACCACCAACCAGTTCTCTCTGTCTGTGTGTTCATTTATATTCCATATATGAGTGAGTTCATGCAGTGTCTGTCCTTCTCTCTCTGGCTTATTTCACTTAACATAATACCCTCTAGGTCCATCCATGTTGTTGCAAATAGGACAATTGTGTCTTTTCTTATGGCTGAGTGGTATTCCATTGTATGTATATACCACATCTTCTTTAACCAATCATCAGTCGAGGGACACTTGGGTTGCTTCCACTTCTTGTGTGCACTAATCTTTATTATTTCGTTCCTTCTGCTAGCTTTGGATTTAGTTTACTCTTCCTTTTTAGGTTTCTTAAGGTGCAAAGTTTATTAATTTGAGATCTTTTTTAATGTAGGCATTAATAACTATCAGGTTCCTGCTGAGCACTCCTTTCATTGCATCCTGTAAGTTTTGTGTGTGTGTGTGAGGAAGATTAGCCCTGGGCTAACATCCATGCCCATCTCCCTCTACTCCAAATGGGACACTGCCACAGCATGGCTGACAAGCAGTGCGTCCGTCTTCGCCCGGGATCCAAGCCTGTGAACCCTGGGCTGTCGCAGTGGAGCGTGTGAGCTTAACTGCTACACCACTGGGCTGGTCCCACATCTCGTAAGTTTTGATATGTTGTGTTATTGTTTTCTTTTGTCTTGAAGTATTTCCTCATTTCCCTTGTGATTTCTTTGACACACGGGTAGTTTCAGAGTGTGTTAATTTCTACCTATTTGTGTTTTTCCATTTTTGCTTCTGTTATTTATTTCTAGTTTCATTCCATTGTGATCAGAAAAGATACTGTATCATTTTGATCCTTTTAATTTTATGAAGGCTTTTTTTGTGGCTATCATACGGCTTATTCTGGTGAATGTTCCATATGCAGTTGAGAGAAGTGTGTGTTCTGTTGTTGGGTGTCTGATAGGCCTAGGTGATCTATAGTGTTGTTCAAGTCCTCTCTTTCCTTATTGGTCTTCTGTGTGGTTACTTTCCACTATTTAAAATGGTATATTGAAGGCTCTAACTCTTGTCACAGAACTGTTTCTCTCTTGAATTCTGGCAGTTTTTGTTTCATGTACCTTGGGGACTCTGCTGTTGTGTGTATGTTTATAATTGGGAATCTTCTTGCTGGAATTAATCATTTATCAGTATAGTGTTCTTTTTTGTCTCTTGTTAACTCTTTGACTTAAAGTTTGTTTTGTCTACATTAGTGTATGCACTCTCCTCACGTTCTCTTGTTCTCATTTCAATACTATTCACCTGGAGTATCTTTTTCATCCTTCTACTTTCAACGTCTTGTGTGTCCTCTTCTAGACAGCTTATAGACGAATCATGTATTTTTAATCCAATCTGCAAATCTGTCTTTTAATAGAATTTAATCTATTTACAGTTAAAGTAATTAGTAAGGAAGGATTTACCTCTGTCATTTTGTATTTGTTTTCTGTATATCTTATATGTATTTTCCCACATTTCTTCTATTACTGCCTTCCTTTGTGTTTATTTATTTTCTAGTACCATTTTGATTCCCTTTTTTCCTTTCCTGTATAGTTTAAAATTGTTTTCTTAATAGTTGCCTTGAGGATTAAAATCACCATCTTAAACTTAAAACAACTTATTGCAAGTAATATCAACTTAGTTTCAACAGTATACAGTCTGCTGTTATACATCTCTGTCCTCACTTTTATATTATTACTGTCTCCTTACATCTTTATGTATGTGTGCTTATTAACATATACTGATAATTATTGTTTCATGCATTTACCTTTTAAGTCATAGGAAAAAAAGTAGTATAAACCAGAAGTATGTTAATGCTGGCTTTCTGTTGATTTATATAGTTAACTTGTGTTCTTTATTTCTTTTGGCTTCAGTTTACTCTCTAGTATGTTTTTACTTTTGCCTGGAGGACTACCTTAGCATTTCATTTGGTAGGTCTGCAGGTAATGAGCTCCCTCTGCTTTTGTTTATCTAGAAAAGTGTTAATTTCTCATTAATTTTGGAGGAAATTTTGCTAGATACAGAATTCTTGGTTGACAAGGTTTTTTTGTTCACCACTTTAAATACGTCATCCCACTCACTTCTGGCTTCCATGGTTTCTGATGAGAAACACGCTGGTAATCTAAATAATCTTATTGAGGATCCATTGTACACGATGAGTCACTTTTCTCATACTTTCAAAATTCTCTCTTCATCTTTGGGGTCTGCAATTTGCTTATTATATGTCTTGGTGTGGATATCTTTGAGTTTATCAGGCTTGGAGTTTCTTGAGCTTCTTGGATGTGTATATTTATCTTCATCATATTTGGAAAGTTTTAGGCCATTATTTTTTTAAATATTCCTGTCCCTTTCTTTCTGTTTTTATGGTGCATATGTTGATAATGCTTGGTGGTGTTTCACAGATCCCTCTGACTCTGTTCATTTTTCTTCATTCTTTTTTTTTTTTCTGCTCCTCAGATTGGATAATTTCAATTATTCTGTCTTTCAGTTTACTGATTCTGCCTGCTCAAATCTGCTGTTGATCTCTTCTAATGAATTTTTCATTTCTGTTACTGTGTTTTTTTATCTCCAGAATTTTGGCTTGGTTACTTCTTATGATTTGTTCATGTTCTTGTTTTGTTCATACATTCTTTTCTCATTTCCTTTAGTTCTTTGTTCATGCTTTCCTTTAGCTCACTGAGCATATTTAAGTTGATTTAATATCTGTGTCTAGTTATTCCAATATTTGGGATTCCTCAGGAATGGTTTTAGTCAAATTCTTTTATTCCTGTGAATTGGACATACTTTTCTGTTCCTTTGTATGTTTTATAACATTCTGAGTATATTATATTTAACTCTTGATATCTTCATAGATTGCTGATTTTTAGTTCTTGAGGTATAGTGCTGTTCATTTTTGACATTTTCTAAACTTTTTTTTTTTTTTTGCAAAGTGTGTACTTCTTATAGTTTATGATCATTGAAGATTCTGTTCTGTTATCCCTGTGTTGAGCTGGTGACTTGACAAAAATTTCCTTAAATGTCTGGATGAAAAAAAAAGAATGAAATAAAAGGTTGTGTCTCATTAAATCTGATAGATGCCACCAGGAAATCTGTGTCTCAGAAGGTTGAAACCAAGAGAAGCATTTGCTCCAGACCACCCCAAACGCACTATCCCAGATTTGTTAGAACTTCTTCACTGCCAGTCCTGTGTCCAGCCAGACCCTCTAGGAATGCAGGAAGCTATCCCCCTTGCCAAATTGGGGTGAGGAATGGAAGATGGTCACTGGTCCATGCATGCTGCTTACTTATGAATGATCGGCAGCCTCTTTCTCAAGCACTCTCCTGGTTGTTTTAAGTGTCCAGTCAGGTTTCAGAGATCCAGGGTAGTTGGTTCCCGTAATCCATGCAGCTCAATGGTTACTTGGGTGGAGGGACCCATACCTAGAGCTTCCCCCTCTGCTATTTTGCATGACATCTGTTTTCATCTATTTTTTATGTCATACTTATAAAGACCTGTTGCCTTATTCCTCTGGAAATTATTATGTTGATCACGATACTTCCTATCTCATGATAGGTGAATATTAACTGTGCATTTAACTTCATTTGTAATCCAGTCATTTCAGAACTTTCTCTACCGTGGGTTCAGAGTTTGCCTTTTTGAGGCCTGCTAGATCAGTTACAATGAATCCATGCTGGTCTGCTCTCCCTCTTCCAAAATTTTGGTGCTGTTGATTTCTCCCCTCTTCTCCCTGTCCTTGTGGGTTTCTTTTTTTCTTAATCTCCTTATTTAGTTGGCCTTTGGATGGAAGTAAGTTTTATATCTGTCTCTAATTGGCCATCCAATTAATTTAATATTAATTTCTACATATTAGTTTTATAGCTAGCATTTGACTAAATTACCTCACTATGGTAGTATTTCAGGTAAATATTTTGGGTCTTTGAGGTAAAGACTAATATAATTTGCATTTAATGATAATTTGCCTTCAAATTTTTATGTCTCTTTCTTTCTTTTTCATATATAGTCATGTGCCGCTTAACGACGGAAATACGTTCTGAGAAATGCGTCCTTAGGCGATTTTGTCATTGTGTGAAGATCATAGAGTGTACTTACACAAATCTAGATGGTATTGCCTACTACACACCTGGGCTATATGTTGCTAATCTTATGGGAACACCATCATATGTGCGGTCCATCATTGACTGAAATGTTATGTGGCGCATGACTGTGATTGCATTGGCTGGTACTTGTAGAACAGTGCTATATATGATAATAATAAAGAATATCCTTATCTTATTTTTGACTTCAATGATAATGCTTTTAATATTTCTCATTAAGTTTGATGATATCTTTTGGTTTGATATAGTATGTATATTTATAAATCCAACTATTCCTATTTTATTGAGAATTTTTATTCTTAAAATTTTAAATTTGTTGTACTGATTCAGAACTATCATAAGTGCCATGAACACATATTGGTTAATACCCTTTGCTGTAGAGGTGAGTTTACCTTAGCTTTTTTTTGTAACTCTCATGGTACCTAGAAAGCTCTTAGATAGGCTTATCGGTGAGAAAATGATGAATGTTTTTGTTGAATCACTTTGAAATGCTTTCTTTGTGATTTTGTTTTTTTGAAAGTTCATAAACTTCTCAGCAAATACTGATACTTTCTTATTATGAAATGTCAACTTTTATATTTTAACTACCACCTTTGTTTTTTTCATGAGTACATGGGGTATTGTGTTAATTGATTCTCGTTGAATCAAAATGAAGACCAATAAAAAGCATTTATAATTGATGATGATTGTCTTAGTCCATTTGGGCTGGTGGTGTAATAAAAATAGCATAGATAACAAACATTGATCTCTCACAGTTCTGGAGGCTGGGAAGTCCCAGATCAAGGCTCTGGCAGATTTGGTGTTTGGCGAGGGCCTGCTTCCTGGTTCACAGAGAGACTGCCGTTTTCTTGCTGTGTCCTCACATAGTGGAATGGGGAAGGGAGCTCTCTGGGTTGTCTTTTATTAACAGGGCACTAATCCCATTCATGAGTGCTCCACCTTCATGACCTAATCCCACTCAAAGGCCCTGCCTCCTAATACTATCTCATTGGAGGTTAGGATTTCAACATACGAATTTTGGAGGGACACAAACGTTTGGTCCATAGGAAAGATGGAGTGTCACAAAGGAGCTTAAAAATTAATCAGAAATTTACTGAAATTTTGGGGTACAGGCAAAAATTACCTGATAATTGTTTAGGAGTTAACAGTGTGCTAATTTTCACATCCAGTTATCTCTTTGAATTCTAAGAAAAACCTGGGAACTATTTTTATACCATTTACTCTAGGGAAAATTGAAGCTAGAGAAGTGAAGTTAAAATAGATAAAGTGTTAAAGTGAAGTTAAAATTTGCTCAGTGTTAAAATAGCTAATTAGAATGGACTTGATGTAGAAAAGTGGTGAAATGGAATAGATTTTGTGTGGATAATGTGGAAGTGGACAACTTTTAATTGGATTGTCTTTATAGGACTAAATAAGTGTTTGGTGGTTGAAACATTCTCAATAACATATAGAAGTGACCAAATTTATTTACAGTCTAGGATTTGAAAATAACTGTTACATAGTTGAGTAGTTATTCTG
Organism: Tapirus indicus; assembly: GCA_031878705.1. NCBI lineage: Eukaryota > Metazoa > Chordata > Mammalia > Perissodactyla > Tapiridae > Tapirus > Tapirus indicus. The sequence goes on along the minus strand of CM062930.1, from coordinate 86,734,152 downwards.
TTTTGAGAAGTGAATTACTACAGAGAACTATCTCTGTGGTAATTAAAGTCCTATTTTGTGCTCCACTGTGTTCTTCTGCGAAGAATGAATTGATACCTAGCAGCCACAAGAGGGTACTGTAAAGTCACTTCTGGCTTTTCTGTCCCAAAAATTGTTGTCTTCTGTTTTAGGTACACTAAAACATGGAAAGGATCCAGAGAACTTGTGCATTAAAAGCCTTTGCATTTCAAACATCAGTAGATTTATGCCTCATTCTTCTGGAAATTGATATGTTGATGAGGATACTGCCTACCTTGTAGCAAATGAATATTAACTACAAGTTCCACTTCATTTGTTTTTAAATCCGTTTTAGCCTGGCACTTTGGGCTTGATATTTCTTCCTTTTGAAACTTGTGTATTTTGAATATTGATTTGGTTATTGTTTTATTGAATGGCTGCAGTCATTTTTTTTAATTAATAAGAGCTGTGCTATATTATTTTATGGTTCAATACTTAATTACATATTAGTCGTTAATGAATATTCAAATCCTGACCTCTCATACTTCCTGGCTGCAGTCTAGGGCAGTTTACTTTTGAGGATTGGTGTTTTTTTTTAAGTCTGTATAAGGGAGATAATCATGATGTTACTTCATGGGGTTGCTTTTAATGTTTAACTGCCATGAATATTTGGCTCGTAATAAGCATTAAATAAATGTTAACTATTACTAGATGAATGTACTTGTATTTAAAAAAAATTTAATTGAATAAATTATGAGAATTTTGAACCAAAGTGTTTCAACTTTTAAAACTTTATGTAGCAGTAATGTTAAATTTTCTCATGTTTACTTAAAATTAAGTGAAGGCCTTATATGAAGGTTTCCCCCAGCATACGTTATTGTTTTACCATACAGAAGTCTTCCTGAGGAGCTGTTTTATTAGAGTAATAGTCTATATATTTTAATTTTTGAAAGTATATTTAAAATGTCTTAGAGTATAGAATGGTAATTTGTAAACCTTTGGGTAAAGCATCATGTCACCACTTAAGTTTTTAAATAAAATTATCCATTTTTGTTAAAGTAGATATTAACATGTCTTTTGCCATTTTCCAATATTAGTATGTCTTCCATCCTGACACAGACACAGCTCTTGCTCTAAGAAGAATGAAGACTGGTTTGGAATTGAGCTTTGTACATAGTGTTTGAATCCTGATGTTGTCTTGGAACCTTGGGCAGTTTTAATTAATGTGTCTGAGCTACTGTTTTATTATAGAAGAAAGTTAATGTGTTTTATTTAACTCAAAGGGATTATTGTCACAGTTAAGTGACAATAAATGAAACCTTTCCTATAAAATATTGTGTAAGTTATTAAAAACATTTCACTTTTGTTACTATGTTGAATGGGATATGGTGCCCTCCAAGACACTAGAACTTGATTTAACTAGGATGCTTACTGGTCAGAGAATAACACAGTACATGTAAAATAAGAGACTAGATTGTGTACCTTGGCAGTTAAATAATGATGTTTCTTAAAAATAGCTCTGGTAGTTAAAGTGAACATATTGGTTTTTGCCCTCTGGCCTTTCTGCACATATTTGGGGCAGCTGAGTGTCTGCTCTGTGCCCAGCACTGTTTTAGGCTCTAGACATTCAACGAGAGGACAGGTTACTTATGGTCTCTCCACAGTGCTTCATAACAAAGTTGGTCTACCTGTATTTAATGTCTGTGCAAAGTGCTTACTTCTCTATCCCTCTTGTTTCTGGATATTGATAATCCCTTCATCTTTAACTAGTGCTTTGTCAACTTCATATCATCTTCTGTTACTGACTCCTGTTTTTTCTCCATTATTCATTCAGGTGCTTAGCTGCCTGAAATTCTTTCTAGATTAATGTAGAATTAAAGTGCAACTTGTTGATCATCTCCCTTACTTAAACTCCCTGCTCCTCCTAGCAAACTTACTTCTATCAGTATACTGTGATCCTTCCAGAGTTTTTTTCTTCATGAATTTACATAAAATATACATGCTTTAGGAAAAATATAATGTGTGTGTATGGGTTTTTGGGGAATGCATAACATTGTAGTAATACTCTTTGTGTTCTGTAACTTTTTTTTCAATCAGCAGGATATCTTGTAGATCTTTTCATGTCAGTAAGATCTACTTTTTTTTTTCTTTTGCTGAGGAAGATTTGCCCTGAGCTTACACCTGTTGCCAGTCTCTCTCTGTTTTGTATGTGGGTCGCTGCCACAACATGGCTACCAACGAGTGACGTAGGTCCATGCCTGGGAACCGAATCCAGGCCACGCCAAATTTAACCACTAGGTCATGGGGCCAGCCCCCAAGAGCTAATCTTTAAAAAACCCTAATCTGTTCACTTTTTTTCATCTCCTGTCACCACCACCCTTGTTTCTGCAACTGTCATCTCTCACTTGGATCCTGGCCATCTAGTTGCTGTCTTTGCTTCCAGTGCTGTCCTCTTATAATCCGTCTCCCACATAGCAGCCAGAGTGATCTATTTAAAACATAAATGAGATTATGTCAGCCTTTTGGTGAAAACACTGCAATGTTTCTTATTGCAGAAAAGCCAAACTCTTGGCTTCAGAATTCATGATTTCAGATGTCAGTGTAAATGTCACCTGCTCAAAGAGTTCTTCTGTGATCACCAAAGTAAAGTAGTTACTCTTCCCTCTATTATCATTCTGTTTTTAAAAAGTTTAAACTTAGCTTTAAAAATAAGTGAGAAATCACGTTCAGAAAGTAAGAAAGTAACAAAATACACAGTGAACAATTTCTCCATCCCTACCACCCATCTGCTAAAGTGATAATTATATTAGTGTCTTCATTATCCTTCCGGAGGCTCTTTAGAGCAATATAAGCAAATGGCAATATATATGAAGTAGTAAGTGTTCTTAAACCAGTCTTTTTTTTTTTTTAACTGGGCAAAATGACTTTATTAGAGAAAAAGGATTTAGGAGTTGGCATTGGGGCTTTTGAACGAGTATTTAAGACCTGTGTAACCACTGTCTCGTCACCTCCTCAGATAACCTACTCTGTGAAAGTGGGGCTACCATGTGCAAACACTTCAAGTTCCCGTCCACCCATCTGCAGATTTACCTATAGTCTATACTCACCCTTCATTTTTTTCCCTTCTAGTTTGTTTGTTTTTCCCCGTTTAGACACTGAGATTAAGATGATTCATGTTCAGGATTAGTTCTGCTACCACCTGTGCCCGTGACCTTGTCGTCTCCATCTGCTCAAGAACCTTCTTTCTTTTCTGTCTCTTTACTGTCAACTCTGTTGTCTTTGTGGTTTCAGCACAGCCCTGCATATATAGCAGGTGCTGAGAAAATAGTCGTTGAACACAGCGGGGTAGTGAGGAGTTTGGACCGTTGAGTTATACAGAGCTAGTGTGTGTCCTAGCTGTGGGGCTCGGCGGGTCAGTTAACGTCTCCAATGCACAATTTCCTAATCATGAAAATGGGGCAAATATCATAACTATGTCAAGGGTTGTTTTGAAGATGTAACCAAGAAGTGGATTGTATTGATTTCGTATGGCTGTTGTAACAAATTACCACAAATTTTGGGCTTAAAACAACAGAAATTTTCTCTTAGGGTTCTGGAGGTCAGAAGTTAGTAATTAGTGACACTGGGCTCAAATCAAGGTGTCAGCAGGGCTGTGCTTCCTCTGGAGGCTCCTCCAGTCATGGCCACATGCCTTGTCTTGTGTCTGTAGTCTCCCTCCACCTCCCTTTGATATGGGCATTTGCGATTGCATTTAGGATCCACCCAGGTCATCTCATTTTTAAATCCTTAACCTTAATCATATCTGCAAAGACCCTTTTTCCATGTAAGGTAACATTTACAGGTTCCAGGGATTAGGATCTGATATCTTTGGGGGCCATTACTCAGCCTGATACATGGATATTAAGCACACAGCACAGTGCCTGGCAAATAAGGATTTAAACTTTCTGGATAGGGTCAAGAAAGATTTCAGATTCTCAGAAGGATTTAATCATACAGTTACATGGGAGACTGGGAATATGAGAAGAAGGGATTTTAAAAAAAGGTGAAGTAAAGGATTAGGGATTAGACCATATCATTTTATTTAATACCGTGGATAAATGTATAGAGAAGGGATTTTTGTGTGTGTGTGTGTGAGGAAGACCAGCCCTGAGCTAACATCCGTAGCTAATCTTCCTCTTTTTGCTGAGGAAGACTGGCCCTGGGCTAACATCCGTGCCCATCTTCCTCTACCTTATTTGGGACGCCGCCACGGCATGGCTGACAAGCAGTGCGTCTTGTCCGCACCTGGGATCCGAACGCGTGAACCCCGGGCTGCCAAACACGAACTAAACTGCTGTGCCACCGGGCTGGCCCCTTGAAGGGATTTTTTTATTGTCAGATTTTGGTTATTTTCCTGTTCAGGTGTGTGTCGGAGCATTTTATCTATGTTTTCAGTGTTAAAAGTTTATAGGGTAAATAGTATGGTGGAAAGGAGGTGGTAGAGGTGGGAATATTACTACATATTGCTGAAAATTGGATAATTATCTTTTTATATTGCAAGAAGTTCACATGTAAACTATGTGAAATAATTAGTGAATGAGAGAAGATCACAGAATGGATATCAAATTTTCCCTGGATATTAGATAAGAATCATTCTTATTTAGAATAAAAAAGAAAGTAAAAGAACCTTTAAAAAAATCTTCAATTAGAAGAACATAAAAATTCATACTGACATTTGTATTCTTTTTCTTTTTTCCATCTCTTAACAGGTTCTTTGGCATGGACACAGGTTCAGTAGGAGGATTAGAATTGACTGATCAGACTCCTGTTTTATTAGGGAGTACGGCCATGGCGACTAGTCTTACGAATGTAGGAAATTCATTTAGTGGTCCATCTAATCCTTTGGCCTCTAGATCTAAGAAATTTCAAAACTCATCAGTGGAAGATGATGATGATGTTGTTTTTATCGAACCTGTACAACCTCCTGCACCTTCTGCACCAGTGGTAGCTGATCAAAGAACCATAACATTTACATCATCAAAAAATGAAGAACTACAAGGAAATGATTCCAAAATTCTTCCTTCCTCAAAAGAGTTGGCTTCTCAGAAGGGAAATATAAGTGAGACAATTGTCATTGATGATGAAGAGGACATGGAAACAAATCAAGGGCAAGAGAAAAATTCCTCCAATTTTATTGAACGGAGACCTCCTGAGACTAAAAACAGAACCAATGATGTGGATTTCTCCACTTCCAGTTTTTCAAGAAGTAAGGTAAATGCAGGAATGGGTAATAGTGGTATCACCACAGAACCAGACTCTGAAATTCAGATTGCTAATGTTACAACCTTAGAAACAGGTGTAAGCTCTGTGAATGATGGCCAATTAGAAAATACTGACGGGCGAGATATGAACTTAATGATTACACATGTAACGTCACTGCAGAATACCAGCTTGGGAGATGTCTCTAACGGACTGCAGTCAAGTAATTTTGGTGTTAATATACAAACATACACCCCATCTTTAACTTCACAGACCAAGACTGCAGTAGGACCTTTTAATCCTGGTAGAATGAATGTGGCAGGAGACGTATTTCAGAATGGAGAATCTGCAACTCATCATAATCCTGGTAAGCAGTTAGTGATCTTCTACCCCATGGAAATGAATTTAAACTTTGGCTGATTCTTTTTTCATTATAGTAATTGGTGCTACTTGGTTAGTTTATTCATGTAAGATATATTAATTTTATTGACTTAAAAGTTTGAAATTTCAGCTAATAAGAGGTAAAACCATGTATAGTATTTCTCTGCAGATTATTAGAAAATTAGCTACAGAAATTTGTCTAAAGCATTTTTAGGAATACTCTTTACATTCTCCACCACTAAAGTCTAACAATTTGACATCTTATTTGTCATATGCTCACTTTTTGTTATATGTTTTTAGTATTTTAATATGTAAATAGAGAACAGTAAGATAAATAGCACACTTAAGGAGCAATATAATATTATATAATCGTTGCGTTTAGACTTGGTTTTACTTTCTGTGTGTTTAATTTTGACTGCCTGTCTGATTTTAATTTTTACTTACTAGCATTGTATTATTTCTTTTAATATTTGAAGCTTGGTAAATTTTTTGACGATTTGAAAATTTTTTCTGCTGGCAGCGTGCTGTGAAAACATTAAAATAGGAAAATCAGAAGAACTCTGTGGCTTTTTCATGACCATGTCTGTGTATGTCCCTTTTGCTTTCACCTCTGCCCCCAAGCCTGTCTGTCTACCTCATATCCCTCTCTCTGTGTCTGCTTCATTCTTTCTTCATTTTAGGCTCATCAGCAACTTTATCAGCCTAGGAATTGTGGAGAATAGTAAGACATGACTAAAACGTAGGCAGTGTAGAAAGCTCTATGAGATGCCAATCATTTTTCTTTTTAAATTACTTTTTGGTTACGAAATTCATGTCTAATTATTGAAGAATGTTTGGAAAATCTGTAATTATAAAATGAGGGGAAAAAATCCCCTACAGTCTTATTAACCAAAGATTACCACTGTTAATACTTTTAGTGGTTGTCTTTCAGTCTTTTTGCTTTGTACGTTTTAACTTGGTTGAATGCAACTCTGTATAATTTTGCTTCTTATTTTTCCCCGATTAAATATTACATTGTATTTTCTCATATCATTAACATTATTTATACATAAAAGTTTTAATGGCTGCACAATAGGTGTGGCTATACGATTCATATATGTGGCTTTTACGATTGTTTCCCATACATTGCTATTGTAGATCTATGATGAACATATTTGTTCAGATTTCTGATTTTTTTTTTAGAGTGTATTCCTAGAAGTGAAGTTACTGGGCCAAAGGATATCACTACCCATGTCCCTCCAAAGATTTTTGGTTTAAAAAATATATCTGATTTATAGTGATTTTGAAAGAAATATTTTCCTTATTACTCAGTTTTGAAAGTTTCTTATGCCCTCCAAGACCCTCTCCCCCATATGTGTATATATATTTGTAGTAGGTCAGTGCATGTGTAGGATGTATGTGTGAGTTTGTATGAGTGTGTTTAAGTTGTGGAAATATATTGTCATATTGCCTTCCAGAAAGTTCTTACCAGTTTATACTACTACCAGCTATATATTAGAGTGTTCTTCATTGTAACCTTATGGATCACATAAAAATTTAAAAAATGATAATGCTCAAATTAGTTTCAAAATAGCTACTTTATCTTTCTTGTAATTATAAATGTATTAAAAACATAAGAATATGAAAAATAAAATATTCAATTTTACCATTGAGAATGGTACATTTAATTCTAACCTGAGATCACAGTATAGCATAGTTTTGCAAACTTTCCCCTCTTGCTACCCCTTTAAATACCTAACAATAGATTTTGAACTTTTGACCATATTCATTATACATGTTTGATTCTGTTAATTCTCTATTTAGCTCAGTTCCAGTTTTAACTACTTAAATAACTCTGAAGAATATTCTTATATGTGTATCTTGGGATACGTATTTCTTTAGGAATATTGCTGGGTCAAAGGGACATATCATTATAAGAATTGTGTTCCTGTTTACTCAAACTCTTAGACAAGGGAATGTAAAGTACTCATCAGAAAAACTAAACAAATACACCTCTTTCTCTTGCATTTATGAATTAAATTTGTGTTTATGTGCTGTTTTTATTTGTAATAGAGAGTTATAAAATCTTGGCTATTTATGCTGGCTCTTGGACTAATTGTGACTTTGGCAAATTAAAGTGCTATCCCTTGATGTCCCTTGTATAAAACAGAAGGTTTAGATAAAGTCATTACATCCCTTCTTATTCCTAAAAGTATTTTGATGTTGGAAGAGGAGAAAACTTGAAAGTAGGGGAGATGTGAGAACTGGAATATAGATAAAGGGAGCCATTACATTATTTATATAGTGCCTAAAACTAAGTTGAAAAAAAGGAAGTGTGTTTTTCAAAATTAAGTTAGTAAATGCCCTTAAGTTTAGATAGTTTGCTTTGAATATATAGTCAAATGATTAGCTTACAAAATTGGAAATCCTGAGGAGCCATTATTTGTGTTGCAAAAAGCTATTCCTTCCAGCATATGTTCAAATATAATTTTTGGTTGAAGGCCGTTTATAAGATGGAATTGCCAGTTCTTTGAGTGATTTACTTTCTTTGTGTTCCTTAGTAGTTTTACCTATTTATTAAAATTGGTCAGGTACCCTGATGATAGCAGAATAGCAAGATTCCGGAATACACTCTCTTTACTCTATGTATAAAGTGTATACTTTTTTGGGAGGGGTATTGCGGAGAAAGGTAGAATTTGAATAGCAGTGTACGTAGCCCCTTGAAACCATTAGGTTGATAGACTGGGTCAGAACCAGGAAATTGCCCTCTTGGTAGTAAAGAAGTATTCCTGAGCTCTGGATATATTTGTACATCCTGTGGAAGGAAAAGAAAATTGTTTTTCAAATGGAAAGGCAGCTTTTATGTATGGAAGTTCAAAATTCAGAAGGCACTAGAAAGGAAAAAAGTTCTTTTCTTTTCTTTAGAAGAAATTAGAAGCAGTGGCCTGAAGTTTCAAAATGAAAAAAGGTTGTGGTATTTGTAGTGTGGTGAGAGGCCTGTGGAGCAGTAATGAGTGCCGTAAGCTGGAGACTTTCTGCTAAGTACCAAAGAAGCTTCTATTAAAGAGAGAAAAGATCAATAACTCTGCACTCTAGTTTCAGCGTTACACATATCTTTTAATTCTGAGCTATGCTGAAACTGTTTGTAGTGGTAGCATAGTGTGGTGGTGGATTAGTCACTGTATGTTGGCTTCACATCATCATTTCTCTGTAGCACTCTAATTTCTTTGATATTATGCGGTATATTTAGAGGCCATGGAGATATATATATGGACAAGCTGTTCTTAAAAAGATGTTTTGAATATAATCATATATAAACTTTATCAGGCCTGTATTATATTTGCCAAAGGTTCTGGTTGGTCAAGATTTTGTTATACTTTTATGTTGGTGTATGTATTCCTTGCTTAAAGTAATATTCTGTAAATTAATCTTTCCTGTTTAATAACTAATGGCTGGTATTTTTTAGTGCTTCCTATCTGCTAGTCACTGTGGTTTATTACATGTATCTCATTCATGGTTATCATTTGCAGGAGGTTGGTACTGTCTCCAGGTTAGTGAAGAGTGAGGCACCGAGTTTAAGTAACTTCCCCGTCTAGTAAGCGATGGAGCCTGAGTGTCAGCCAGCCGTTCTTACTGCAAAACTTGTGTCCTTTACCTCCTTGCTGTACTGCTGCCTTAATAATGTCTTCAACTTGTGCAGAACGGGAAGTTAAAACTGTTTTTCCGATATAAATTTCAATGTCTGTAAATACGTGTTTCATTACTCTTTCTTCTGCATTTTGTTTTTAAGATTCTTGGATCTCCCAGTCAGCTTCATTTCCTCGTAATCAGAAACAACCAGGGGTGGATTCTTTATCACCAGTGGCCTCGCTTCCGAAACAGATTTTCCAGCCTTCTGCCCAACAACAACCCACTAAACCAGTTAAAGTCACTTGTGCAAACTGCAAAAAACCTTTACAAAAGGGACAGACAGCTTATCAACGAAAAGGATCTGCTCACCTCTTTTGTTCTACCGCCTGCCTTTCTTCCTTCTCCCACAAGCCTGCTCCAAAGAAACTCTGTGTTATGTGTAAAAAGTAAGGTTTACCTTTCAACATAATTCCTTATGGTTGAATATTGGTGATATAAAATGTCTTAAGAGGTGAATTACTGTGTTTTAAAAATTGGTAAGCTAGTTGTTTGAATCTTAAAGCCAAACTCATTTATAATGGCTTTGGAGTGTTCTCCATCAAGCCCAGGTGGCTTATGATTAAAAGGTTTTCCATTTGGATAGGGTTTGGGGTTGATTTAGATACTGTAGGCTCTTGTAATTATTTTTTTCTATAATCTTATTGAACTCCTTGAATTTGTAAAAAGTGTTTATGTTATTAATTATAAGAATTTACTTCTAGCCAGATAAAGTTGTTAAGCAGTTTATGTATGACTAGTTCTATATAGGTCAAATTTGGTACTATGTTTATATTAAGATTATTTAAGGGACCAGCCCGGTGGCGTAAGTGGTTAAGTTAGCGCGCTCCGCTTCGGCGGCTCAAATTTTGCAAGTTCGGATCCCGGGCACGGACAGACGCACCGCTTGTCAAGCCGTGCTGTGGTGGCATCCCATATAAAGCAGAGGAAAGTGGGCATGGATGTTAGCCCAGGGCCAGTCTTCCTCAGCAAAAGAAAAAGAATTGACAACGGATGTTAGCTCAGGGCTAGTCTTCCTCAGCAAAAAACAAAAAGATTATTTAAAATTGGCTAGTTTTTGGATTTTATGCGTTTGTTTATGTTTGTTTTGAACATTACGTCATCAGAATACTCACTGTTTTAAGACTCACGTACCAGTTTTAGACAGCCTTGAAGAGACAGAATCTTCTCTTCTGCCATTTTTTTAGGCCTGGTTTCACTAGTTAAAAATAAGTGGAATAGGGGCCGGCCCATTGGCGTAGCGGTTAAGTTCACGTGCTCTGCTTCGGTGGCCTGGGGTTCGCAGGTTTGGATCCCGGGCGTAGACCAATGCACTGCTTGTCAAGCCATGCTGTGGCGGCGTCCCATATAAAGTAGAGGAAGATGGACATGGATGTTAGCCCAGGGCCAGTCTTCCTCAGCAGAAAGGGGAAGATTGGCAACAGATGTTAGCTCAGGGCTAGTCTTCCTCACACACACATGCAAAAATAAGTGGGATAAGGGTATATCATGTGCAAGGTCAAACCAGGTGGATTTTCTGTACCGTCTCTTGAAGAAGCCCAAGTTTGTGAAGACATATTTAGATCTTAGAACTTTGCAAAGGGTGCTGTGTACAAGTTTAATGAATTCAAATATTGAAACAATTGTTATATAGTTTTTAGATTGCTTCGTATACTGTGGTCTTGAAATTCAGAATTAAGGGAAACTTCAAAGGTCATCAATATTGTCATTTACTGACATTTCTGATTGTAGTTGGAAAGTTGTATAGAATGGTAGGTGGAGTTAATTTGGGTTATAGGGGTGTATTTAAGTTTAATTATCCTCTCTAGACTATATGTCGTATTCCTGTAGCCTAGATATCTCATGCTTTCTACTTAGCCATGGGAATGGAGTTGAACAGGTATTGTAAAGTTATACTTCAGTAAATTAGTCCTTGACATTAAACTCTGTATAAATAATAACAGCCTTTTAAAATATTCCCAGTATCTGAAAGTCTTGTTAAGGAGTTTGAAGATAAATTGGGTAGTGGCAAGGATTTAATAGTATTAAATCGTCTTGCTTCTCAATATTCTGTATTCATATTTTATTGCCAAGGCTTTTTAAATAGTAAAGATGATTTGATGGATCTAAAATATGGTGTTTGATTCCCAGGATTCAATCTATGAAAATTAAAAATGTCAGTTATTACTCATATATTTGATTTATTTTAAAATAGAATTTTACTTTAATTTATTCCTCTCATTTTTCAGAGATATAACTACAATGAAAGGAACCATTGTTGCTCAAGTGGATTCAAGTGAGTCCTTCCAGGAATTCTGTAGTACATCTTGCCTGTCTCTTTATGAAGACAAGCAGAATCCTACTAAAGGAGCTCTAAATAAATCAAGATGTACAATTTGTGGTAAACTAACAGAGGTTTGTATTTTTGTGTTTTATCACTTAGTTCTAGCTAATGGGAATATTTTTAACTTTAACAGTTATGACATACTCTTTCATCAGTGTGTATTTCCTTAAAAGTGAGATTATATAAAATCTATCTTACAAGTATCCCATTATGTAATCCCATTCTTCCACAGAGAGAATGATTTAGGAAAAATTAAAATATAATATTAATTGACTGTTTTTTTTTTTGAGGTTGGGAGTACTCTCAGACAAAACCAGAGTGTTTAAACAAATAGACTGACTACACAAGAAAGACAACAATCGTGCTTAAGAAGTAGAACAAGTGGAGGGAATATTTTTTGATAAACTTCACATTGTTCATATGGTGTTAGTTTTGCATCTGATTAAAGAAAAACCTTGTGTATACATACCTCATTTGAATTATTTATAATATTGGTTCTGTCTCCCCTCCCTTTTCTAGAGCAATGTGCTTATAGTTCCTTTTGGATTTGTCTAAAGATTTCCAGTCTGTTTAAAACTAGCACTATCCAAACTGGATTGTTTCCTGTCAGTTTTAGATACCTCTAGAGAAGTTTGTAGTGATGTCACTGGTGGTTCCCCTCCTCATCCCCCTGGCCATACATGTATTACTTGTGTGTATAAAAATAATTCAAAGAGTAGAGAAATGCATTTTTCCTTTTGTATAAACAAGCCTTCCACCGAAAAATTATTGAGACATTCTCTTTCTGTTGGAGCACCTTGTTATTGAGCTACTTGTCATACTTGTTTGTTTTTTAAAATTTTATTTGTTTTTCTTTTAGATTCGCCATGAAGTTAGCTTTAAAAATATGACTCATAAGCTGTGCAGTGACCACTGCTTTAATAGATACAGAATGGCCAATGGTTTAATAATGAATTGCTGTGAACAGTGTGGAGAGTACTTGCCCAGCAAAGGTGCTGGAAATAATGTCCTGGTGATTGATGGTCAGCAGAAAAGATTTTGCTGTCAGAGTTGTGTCAGTGAATACAAACAGGTAATTCATGATCCAGTCAAAATTGGTCATTCTTTTGAATGTGTTTATTAGCCGGATTTATCCTGGAATCTCACTTAATTCCATTATTATCTTCACATGTTAGAAATGACATGTCTCAAATACTGAAATATATGTAGATTATTGGAAATAAACTTGTGATTTTACATATAAAGGTGAATGCTTCCTCTTTTGAATTTTCTTTTTTTGGATGTTGGAGAGGGGTTACAAATATGCTTTTCAAATTGTTAAAAGTTAGCTTAGGTAGGAATGATTATCTTATTTATATTTCAATTTAAGGTTAATTTCAATTGTAAGGTCTTTTTGATTTAGTTTATTTTTGAATTTATCCGTATGGTTTAAAAGTGAAATGTGCGTAAAAAGATATACTTCGAGAAGTCCAGCTCCCATTTCTGTCTTTTCTTGGTTCCTACTCATCCTTTATAGGTATTGATTTTCAGTTCTTATTATTTTATGTTTTCTGTTCTTTCTGAAAAATTATGGAAATACATAATTCATTCTTAGTTTCTCTTTTTTCTATTTAAATGTGGTACACTGTGTATACTATACTGCACCTTCCATTTTTCACTTCACAGTGTATTTTGGAAATCATTCCTTATCAGTGTATATAGATCTTCTTTGTTCTTTTTATGGCTACATTAGTTAAATTTGCAGGAATTTTGTGAGCCAGTTGTTAAAAACACCCATTATTAAAAATTAAATTATAGAAACTTAGAGATAAATTATATTTGTATCAGTCTTCTAGAGCTGCCGTAACAAAATGAAAGACTGGAGGGTTCAAACAACAGAGGTTTGTTTTCTCACAGCTGTGGATTCTAGAAGTCCAAGATCAAGGTGCCTTTCTGGGTTGGTTTCTGGTGAGGTCACTCTTCCAGGCTTGTAGATAGTCTCTTTCTTGCTGTGTCCTCACATGTTCTTTCCTCTGTATGGAGAGGAGAGAGAGAGATCTCTGGTATCTCTTCCTCTTCTTATAAGGATATCAGTCCTATCCTAGGACCTCACCCTTAGGAATTCATTTAACTTTAACTGCTTACCTAAAGTCCCTATTCCAAGTACAGTCTCTTAGGGAGTTAGGGCTTCAAGATATGAATTTGGGCGGGCACAATTCAGACCATAACAATATTGAAAACAAAACAAATACTCAAAACTTAACACTTTCTATTTTATTACATTTTAATATTACCTATGCTCTTAAGGTTATTTACTTAACGTCTATTGTATTTTTATGATGGAAATATTATACATATTGGTGTGTTTCTGTATATCTCTTACCAATTCCGTATTTAGTTTCTTCTTGGTAGCCTGAAAATAGACATATGGGAGTATTTTCATGGCAAATGCTACAAATTATGGTGCATTCCCTCCTCTCCCAAGAGCTAGTGGTTAACCATATACAAGACAACACTGGGCTATACAGTGGTTTATTTAATCACTTTGCTGTTGATTTTGTTGTTAGTTTTGAAATCAGGAAATGAGTTCTCCGACTTTGTTCTTTTTCAAGATTGTTCAGATATTGTAGACCCATTCCAATTTTATATGAATTTGAGGAGTGGCTTTTCTGCAGCAAAGCCTGTTCGAATTTTGATAGTTGTTGCATTTGATTCTGTTGATTGCTTTGGGTAGTGTTGACATTTCAGCAATGTTAAATCTCCCTATCTATGAACATATGATGTCTTCCCGTTTATTTAGGTCTTTCTTAATTTCTTTCAGCAGTCTTTTGTACTTTTAAGTGTACAAGTCTTCACCTCCTTGGTTATATTTATTCCTAGGTATTTCCTTCTTTTAGGCACTTTTGTTAATGGAATTGCTTTACTAATTTCTTCAGATTGTACATTGCTGGTGTTTAGAAACACAACTGATATTCGAGTGTTGATCTTGTACCCTGCAACTTTGTTGAATTTGTTTGTGAGCTCTAGCAGCTTTAATGTGGATCCCTTGGGATTTCCTCTATGTAGAGTCATGTCATCTGCAAATAGTGATAATTTTACTTCTTCCTTTCCAGTTTGAATGCATTTTCTTTCTTTTTTCCTAATTGTTCTGGCTAGAACTTTCACTATCATGTTGAATGGAAGTGGCAGAAGTGGGTATCCTTGTCTCCTTCCTCATCTTAGAGGAAAAGCTTTCTGTCTTTCACCATTGAATATGTTAGCTGTGGGTTGTTCATATATGGCTTTTATTATTCCTTAGAGGTAGTTTCCTTCTATTCCCAGTCTATTGAGTATTTTTCATCATAAAAGGGTGCTGGATTTTGTTGAACATTTTCTTCATCATTTGAGATTATCATGTGTTTTTTACCTTTGTTCTATTCATTTGGTGTGTTACATTGCTTATCTTACATTGAACCACTCTTGCATTTCTGGGATAAATCCCACTTGGTTCTGGTGTATACTACTTTTAATATGCTGCTAAATTTGGTTTACTAATATTTTTTCTGGATTTTTGTATATATATTTATAAGGGATATTGGTCTGTAATTTTTTTTGTTGTAATGTCTGTCTTTGGAATCAGGTAATGCTGGCTTAATAGAATAGGGGTGGGAAGTGTTCCATCCTGTTCTGATTTTTGGAAGAGTTTGAGAAGAATTTGTTAGCTCTCTAAATGTTTGGTAGAATTCACCAGTGAAGTCATTTGGTACTGTGCTTTTCTTTATTGCAAGGTTTTTGATGATTAATTCAATCTCTTTACTTCTTATAGGTCTGTTGATATTTTTCTATTTCTTCTTGAGTCAGTTTTGGTGGTTTGTGTGTTTTAAAGAATTTGTCTATTTCATCTAGGTTATCCAAGTTGTTGGTATATTAATTGTTCATGGCATTTTCTCACAATCCTTTTTTTCAGGAATATCCATAGTACTGTCCCTACTTTTCATTTCCTTGTTTTGTTCTTTGTATCTTTTGTTTTTCTTAGTCTAACTAAAGGTTTGTTGACTCTTGATCTTTTCAGATGACTAACTTTTGGTCTCACTGATTCTTCTATTTTTCTATTCTCTATCTCCACACTAATCTTTACTACAGATCTTCCTTGACTTACGATGGGGTTATGTCCTGATAAACCAATTGTGAGTTGAAAATGCGTCTGATATACCTAATTTACTGAACATCAGAACTTAGCCTAGCCTTCCTTAAACGTGCTCAGAACACTTATATTAGCCTATGGTGGGGCAGAATCATCTAATATAAAGCCTATTTTATAAGAATGTGTTGAATATCTCATGTAATTTCTTTCTTCTTCTTCTTTTTTTTTTTAAGTGAGGAAGATTGGCCCTGAGCTAACGTATGTTGCCAATCTTCCTCTTTTTGCTTGAGGAAGATGGTCCCTGAGCTAACATCTATGGCAGTCTTTCTCTGTTTTTGCATGTGGGATGCCACCATAGCATGGCTTAATGAGCAGTGTATAGGTCCGCGCCAGGGATCCAAACCCGCAAACCACAGGCTGCGGAAGCAGGCATGTGAACTTAACCACTATGCCACTGGGCTGGCTCCTCATGTAATTTCTTGAATATTGTACTGAAAGTGAAAAGCAGATGGCTGTATGGATACAGAATGGTTATAAGTGTATCTGTTGTTTACCTTTGTGATCTCGTGGCTGATGGGGAGCTGCAGCTTGCTGCCACTGCCCAGCATCATGAGAGAGGATTGTACCACATATTGCTAGCCTGGGAAAAGATCAAAATTCAAAATCTGAACTACAGTTTCTACTGAATGCATATCGCTTTTGCACCATCATAAAGTCAAAAAATTCTGAGTCAAACCATTGTAAGTTGAGGACAGTCTATTTCCTTTCTTCTGCTGGCTTTAGGTTTAGTTTTCTCTTTTTGTTTCTTTAAGATGTAAATTAGGTTATTGATTTGAGATCTTCTTTTTAAAAATAGGTATTTATAAGTTTTCCACTGGTCATTGCATTGCACACCATCACTTTTGGTATTTTGTGGTGTTTTGCTTTCATTCGTCTGTTAATTATTTTGGTTTCCCTTGTGATTTCTTCTTTGATCCACTGGTTAAGAGTGTGTAGTTTAATATCCTTGTATTTGTGAATTTTCCAGTCTTTCTTCTGTTGTTCATTTTCTAGTTTCATTCTATTATGATTCAAAAAGATATCCGTGTGATTTTTATTGAGACTTTTTTGTGGCCTAACATATGGTCTATCCTGGAGAATGTTTCATGTGCACTTGAGAAGAATATTTATTCTACTGTTGTTGGGTGGAGTACTCTATATTTCTGTTAGCACTAGTTGTTTTATGTTGTTACTCAACTCCTGTATTTCATCATTGAAATTCTGTCTAGATGGTCTATCCATTATTGAAAGTGGTATATGTATGTATTGGATTCTCGAACTGTTATTGTAAAATTGTTACAATATTGTTTATAGTTGTTATATCTTCTTGATAAATCTACCCTTTTATCAGTATATATTTTTCTTTGTCTCATATCAGTTTTTGGCTTAAAGTTTATTGTGTTTGATATAGTCTAACAACTTCAGCTTTCTTTTAGTTAACTATTTGCATGGAATATCTTTTTCCGTCATTTCACTGTTTGTAATTTTGGATGTAAAGCGAGTCTCTTGGAGACTGCATATAATTGGATAATTTTTTATTTCCATTCTACCAGTCTCTGCCCTTTGACTGGAAAATTTAATCCATTTACATTTAAGGTTATTCCTGATGAGGAAGGACTTATTTCTGCCATTATTCTTTTTGTTTTTTTATATGTCTAATACCTTTTCTGTAGTTCATTCCCTCCATTACTGCCTTTTTTTATGTTTAGTTGATTTTTTATAGTGAATTGTTTTGATTCCCTTCTCATTTCTTTGTGTGTATAATTTTTAGATGTTTTCTTTGTGTTTACCAAGGGGATTACATTTAGCATCCTAAGTTTATATTCATCCAATGTGACTTGATAATAACTGGCATTTAAAAACTCTGCTCCTATATAGCCCCACCCCCTTTATGTTGTAATAAGTTACGTCTTCAGCATTGTGTGCCTACTAACATAGACTTAAAATTACTTTCTGTGCATTTGTCCTTAAAAACGTAGGAAATAAAAAGCAAGTTTACAAACCAAAAATGCAATAATACTGCATTTTATATTTGCTTATGTAGTTACCTTTACTAAAGATCTTTATTCCTTCATTCTGCTTGAGTTACTGTCTAGTTACCTTTCATTTCAGCATAAGTCTTTGACTCTATTTAGCATTTCTGGTAGGGTAGGTCTAGTGGTAATGCATTCCCTCAGCTTTTATTTGGGTGTGTCTTTATTTCTCTTTCATGTTTGGATAATAGTTCTGCTGGACATAGTATTCTTTTTAGAAAGTTTTTTTCTTTTAGAATTTTCCATATATTATCCCATTGCCTTTTGGCCTCCATGGTTTATGATGAGAAATCGGTGGAAAATCTTATTGAGGAGTCGTTGTACTTGATGAGTAGCTTCTCTCTTGCTGCTCTCAAGATTCTTGCTATCTTTTAAGTTTGAGTATAATGTGTTCTGTTGTGTCTTTCTCTGAGTTTGTCCTGCTTGTAATTTGTTTTGTTTCTTAGCTTTGTAGACTAGTGTCCATTGTCAAATTGGTGAAGGTTTTCACCATTATTTCTTCAAATAATCTTTCTGTCTTATTCTCTCTGTTCTTCTTCTGGGACTCTCATAATGCGCATGTTGGTCTGCTTGATCTGTCCCCACAGGTCCCTTAGGCTTTGTTCACTTTTCTTGATTCTTTTTTTGTTGTTGTTCTCCTCAGACTCCATACTTTCAGTTTTGTCCTTGTTACTGCTAGTTGTGATGGAGTCTTGACTCTCTCTACTAGTTCTCATCTTGAGGGGTAGGTGAATAGGGTACCTTGTTACTTCCTTAAGGGGTGGAAGTTCAGGCTCCCTACTTGGCCTTTTGTGACATCACCCTGGCTGGGTTGCTGGGATGGGGCACCTTATTGCAACCAGGCCAAGATGGAAGGCCAAGGTTCTCCACTTGGCCTTTTCTGGTGTGGGTGGGGGGTTAGTGCCACATTTTTTTCTGTGGTGTTTGGATGACTTAGAGGGGCTATTGTCTAAAAGTTTTCTGTCTTCCTAGGCTATCATTCCAATTATATTTCTCTTATAGGTATGTCGTTTCTGTTTCTGGTTTCAAGATTTTTTCTTTGTCTTTATTCAAATTTTAATTTTATTATTTTATTTAATTTTTTTTCAGAAATTTGACTGTGATGTATTGTGGTGATTCTTTCAGTTTATCCTTCTTAGAGTTTGCTCAGCTTCTATCTGTAGGTTTGTCTTTTGCTTAATTTGCAGTGTTTTCAGATGTTTCTTTGAGTACTTTTTCAGCCATGTGCTCTTTATCCTCTCCTTCTGGGACTCTAGTGACTTGGAAGTTAACATCTTTTGTTATAGTCCTGCAGAACCCTGAGGCTCTGTTCTTTTTATTTTTCCCTCCAAGTCTGTTTTCTTTCTGTTCAGATTGGATAATTTCTATTTTCCCCTTCACTTATTCTTTCCTCAGTCTTCTCCATTCTGCTCTTGGTCCCATGCATTGGGGATTTTGTTGTTGTTGTTGTTACTATTTGTTATTAATACTTAATTTTTTAGAACAGTTTCAGTGTTTCAGAAATATTGAGCAGATAGTACAGAGTTCTCATGTTATAACCCCCTCTCATTTCCCCGTTTATTGAAACCTTAAATTAGTATAATACATTTATTACAATTAATGAACTGACATTGATATATTATTATTATGTAAAGACCATACTTTATTTGGATTTCCTTAATTTTAATTAATTAATGTCCCTTTTCTGTTCCAGGATCCCATCCAGGATACCACATTATATTCAGTAATCATGTAACCTTAGGCTTCTCTTGGTTGTGACATTTTCTCAAACTTTTCTTACTTTTGATGACCTTGACAGTTTTTAGAAGTCAGGTATATTGTAAGAAGTCCCTCTATTGGAATTCCTCTGATGTTTTTTTCATCATTAGACAGACTGGGGCTATGGGTTTTTAAGAGGAAGATCACAGAGGTGTTTACCTTTCACACTTTTGCCATTTTCATCACGTAACAAGGGTACATCTATCAACATGGTTTATAACTGTTGAAATTGATTACCTTGCTGAAATAGTGTTTGTCAAGATTCTCCATTGTAAAGTTAACACGCCCCTTCACTTCCCCCACCCCTACCCCCACTTCCATGTTGTACTCTTTGGAAGGAAGTCACTCTCCCCTTTAAGGGTGGAGTATATAGATACTTGGAATTTTTCTGCATAGATTTGTCTCTTCCCCTATGCTTATTAATTTATTCAGTCATTTATTAATAGCTGTGTGGACTCATGGATATTTATTTTATATTTTGGGTTATAATTCAGTACTCCTTTATTTTCTTGCTCAATATTTTCTGGCTTTGGCCATTGGGAGCATTTTCAGTTGGCTCCTGTGTTCTTTTGACATACCTCATTCACTGATTTTTTTTTTAAATTTCTGTTATTGGGTTTTTTTCAGTCCTAGAATTTCCATTTGGTTCTTTATATCTTCTATTTCTTTGGTGAGGATTTTTATTTTTTTCATTGTTAAGTGTGTTTTGATTCCTTGTTGAAGCCTTTTTATTATGGCCGCTTTAAACATCTTTGTCAGATAGTTCTAACATCTCTACACTTTTGGTGTTAGCATTGTTGATTGTCTCTTCCATTTAAATTGTTCTTTTCCTGGTTTTTGGTAGGATTAGTGATTTTTTTTCATTGAAGCCTGGACATTTTGGCTATTATGTTAATGATACTCTGGATCTTATTTAAACCTTCTTCTTTAGCTGGCTTTATTTAGCTCTGCCCTGGCAGGGGAAGGAGGGCTTGCCCTTATTATTGATAGGTAGATTTAGAAGTCCAGGCTCTCCACTTGGCCTCTGTTGACACCCATGGAGGGGGAGGAGTTCCTTGTTATTCCTGGGTAAGTGTGGAGTTCCCCCTCTAGCCTTTGACTGATTCCACCCTGACTGGGAGGAGTAGGGAGTATCTCCTTACTGTGCTCCACAGAGCCTCCACTGACCACAACTGGTTCTACTCTAGTGGGTATAGAAAATAATCTTTGTACTAATCATTAAATAAAATAAAAATTATTCAAAAATAGTGTTTCATGTTTCATTCTTTAAAATATTACTTTCATATGTTTTATAATTCACATACTTTGTGTTCATAAGTAAACAAATGAGAAATCATGCATATGTTGGTACTGATAAAGGAACATAATCAGACATGTCTGGAGGCTACTACACAAGATGCTCTAGTGAACAGAAACTAAAATTGTATGGTGAACTTTCCTTGACTCTGCCCTCCTGTCCTCTTTTGACCTTTCTTTCTAACATTTAACTTGGCTGCCATTATTATTTATCTGTGTTCCCATTGCTTAATTAGTTTCTGGAGTATATTGATATAGGTAATTAATAATCTAGATCCTGGCAGTAGAGATTGTATAATGCTTAACACTTGTCTTTCAGTATTTTCCATTTTCATGTGTAGTATTTTGACTTTCATGGAAAGCAGGGCACTTCCTGCAAAGAGTAAGGATGTAAATTCCTATGTGCTGGAAGCTGTCATGTGTGTTTTAGAAAGAGTTCCCTAAATAGCCCATTTGCAGATGATGAAAGTTGTAACTGTGTCATCTCCAAATCACCTAATTTAGAAGACGTTGAGATATCATAAGTATTATTAATAGACTTTAGTGAGATCTTAGAATATAATGTCATCTAAGAGAAATAAGCAATTTTGCAAGGTCCATGTAGAGGTGAGTCAAATCTAAGGGTCTATTTTTAATTCCTTACCACATTATTATATTATTGTTTTATCATTAAGTGATTTTTTTCTATATGATAATTAAAATTATTAGTTTTTCTGTAAGTTGGGCAATGGCATTGGGAATAGGACAGATAGGCGTTGTTAAAAGTTGGAATGAGTTTGTAAGTCACAAAACAGGTAATTAAGAATCAACTTTCACAGACTAATTTACCTTTCAATCTAGCAGAGATCTTTTTCTATGTTTTTATATGGTTTTTAAGATATGTTTTTATAAAGTTTTTTAAAATCTTTTTTTAGGTAGGTAGCCATCCAAGCTTCCTGAAGGAGGTTCGAGATCACATGCAGGACTCTTTCTTAATGCAATCTGAGGTAAGCAGGAATGTAGCTGGGGTCAAAGCCCTGACAATTTCATGCACTGCTGCTATCTTTATTATGCATCTGAAAAATCATGTGAATTTTCAAGTATATTAAAATTTATGAACTTAGAATGTGTCAGACGATTGTTTTCTTACTTTATCTCTAAGAAATAGACAAACTTTTACATGTATTTTCTTGTGATATGCTCCTTTGCTTTTAGGTATTTGTGTTAAAAAATTATTTTCAGATATAGTTTTTTAATGCATAGTACCTTGTCCACAGTAGGCATTTAATTATAGGATATAAAAGTACCTCTCTTTTGTGCCTACCTGAAAGATAAACTTTTTCAAAAAAATTTCCAAATCTATATTCCCATTAATCCAGATGAATAAATTAGTATATGAATAATAAAGGTATACAATTAGGAATAATTGTAACTGCAGTACAATGATCAGAATAAGGAATTTTATATTAATATCTGATTAATCTGTATACCTTATTCAAATTTTATCCATTAATGTCCCTTACAGCAAATGGAAAAAAAAGTTTTTGCCTAGGATCCAATCCAGGATCTTAGTCCGTTATTTCTTTAAACATTTTTGGCTTTTTTCCCACCTCTCTTCTGAAACCCAAATTATAGATATATTAGACTTCCTGCTGTTGTCCCATGGACACTGTGGTTCTATTATTTATTGAGGTATTTTTTAGTCTTTTTATCCTTCTTGCTTCATTTTGGAGACTTTTTATTGTATCTTTAATTTTACTCATCTTTTCTAATCAACTGTTAATTCCATGCAGTGTATTTTTCATCTCAGGTCTTGTATTTGTCGTCTCAGGTCTTGTATTTGTCATATCTACAAGTTCCATCTGGATCTTTTTTATGTCTTCTGTTCCTTGCCTCATTATGTTCGTGTTTTCCTCTACTAATTTATTTAATATATCAGCGTATTTATCATAACTCTTTTAACATCTTTGCCTACTGTTTTTCTGTCTGTCATTTCTAATTCTGTTTATACAGGTTTATTTTTTTATTATATAGTGAGTTATATCATGTTTTGTGCAATATTTAAAAGTCATTATTACATATCTTTTGTCTAGTTTTCTAGTTGTTAAAGGTGAGAGGTTAAATCTAGTCTCTTACTCGTGGCTGGGTGTGGAAGTCCTCTCTGCTTTAATCTGAAACAGTCTTGTCTTTAATGACCTTGACATTTTTTAATACTAGAGGACATTTGGTAGAGTGCTCCTCAATTTGGATTTGTCTGATATTTTCTCAAGATTAGAATGAGGTAGAGCATTTTTTGGCATGAATACCTCATAAGTGATGTTGTTTCCTACTAGCAGGAGGCACGTGTTTGTTCGTCCTGTATGTTACTATTACTGTTACCTGGGTTCATTTGGTTAAGGGGGTATCTGTCGGATTTCTCCAGGGTACAGTTGCTATTTTTCCCTCTGTATTTATTAAGTTTTTTGGGATGATGTATTTGATACTATGTAAACATCCTGTTGCTCCAAATCTTTCACCCACTATTTTTAGCATCCATTGTCAATTAGAAGAAATTTTTAAATTACAAAAGTAGTATATATGTGTTGAAAGAAAAATTATAGACTATACAACAGTGAAGAAAAGTAAAACATGATGGTGTGTATATTTTTCTGACCTTTTTTTCTCTGCACAAATATCTTGCAACAGGTAATGTCAGAATTTTATTGAATAAATGGAGTATAAGTTTTGTTGAATTTATCTCTTAATCTTCACTTAGTATAAAAATTAGTACAAAAATCGTGTCATTGTTGCAGTTTTATCATCACTCCCTCTAATCAGAGTTCTTCACTGTTTTTGTGCTTTGGACTCCCTTGGCAATATGGATAGACTAATTCTCAGAATGTTATTAAGTGCATAAAATAAAATATGATTATAATTAGAACCAATTATATCAAAATACAGTTATCAAAATATTTTTAGAATTTTTGAAATGTAATATATATACTTTATTAATGCATTAAGTAATAAGATATAGTGGTTAATAACTAATTTTTTTGAAGTAATGTTGAACACAAATGGTGAATTGAGCTATCTGCCAGTACGATATGAAAAGCTGGGAATTTTTTATTTTTGACAAAGTCACAGGTTCTGCTGAAACTATTGTGGTTTGTTGCCTCCAATTAGAATGAATGAGAATGCAGCATTTCATTTAGATGTTAATGAATATAAAGATAATGTGTTTTTCCATGCAATATCATCGACCCAAGTTTAAGTTGTATTTGAATGTGCCCAGGAACTAGATTCTGGGCAGACCACGTCTTCATACCCGTTTCCTGGATTAGATTTGCAGCAACAAGTATATCAAGCCTTTATCTCTTGAGCACATTCCCATGTGGTCCACTCACTTGGTCAAAATATACTAAATGAAATGTATTACGTGTAAAAGGAAAAATGGGGGAGAAGTTTTAAAATCACGTGATGGTTAATTTTGATATTCACGTGGAATTGGTTAAAATAAAAAGCAAGACACTGTTTTTCAACGAGTAGGCTGAAAATGAGCCAATTTACCATAAACTCCTTATTATATTTGCCTTTTACCATACCAGTATCTTGTTTCAGTCAGTTTTAGCTCATTTTTTTCCACTGAATTTATAAGTAGGTTTATTTTTCCGTGTGCCTGAATGGGGAATATATTAATTGTGGATTTGTTCCACTCAATTTTGTTCCTTTAAATCACTCAATGCATGTTTATAGGATGCATAAAATTTAAATATTTTGATTGTTTACATATGAAGCAGAGAAAACATGGCATGAACATATGTTTCTTTTCTTGCTTATGTTCTTCCATTAAATCGGTCCTTTTGCTTTTGAAGTAGTGGTAGCTATGAAAGTGTCTGTGTTAAAATATTTTCAATATTAATGATTCTATCTTTCTGATAGTACTTTCTCATTCTCTTCAGATAGAAGTATTTGTCAATGTGGACCAGTTGCTTAGCTCCTTGTTTACTTGACCCAATTCAACTGGTCTACTTTTTATTGGTACGTCTTAAAGCTTACTAATTACTTAACTATTCTGCCAATAAAATCATTGTCAACTTGAAGGATGTTTCTAATAAGTTAAAAAAAAATCTCATCCAAGATTAGATTAGATGGTTGGACTTCACTTATATTGGTAAAAGAATATTTTATACATGCTGCTACATGGAGATCTCATACGTAAATCTGCTGGGAACTGCTTTATTTTTCTGTCTGTAATCCTGCGATACAATGGCAGGTGTCCTCATATTTTTAGTGTTCCTAATTTGTACTGTGATGCCAGATTTTAAACATTCTTTTATCTTCCATTGTTTAATTGATGTGTTTTCTTTGATCCTTTTCCCAATATAAAAAAAATTATAATATAGGTCTCAGGAAAACATGTTGTCATTCCAAACAAAAAAAAACAGAGCATTCTCCTCTTGTCCTTGTCACATTGGGAGAGTCCTAATTGGACTTAATGTGTTTGCAACTATTCTCATTTGTTCCTTGTTACCATTCTTTTGCTATTATTAAGAGCCTGTCAGAGATTGAAGAATGAGTTGATGTCCACTTTGCAAAGTAAAACTTAAGGCTTCCTTTAAGCGATACTTGAGTAAGTGAGGAATAGGCAGCATGAGTTGCTGTTTATGGTACCAGAATGAATATAACATACATTCCTGGTACATAAATAGCTATGTTTTCTCATATCTGTTCTATTTGTTGTATGCCGAGAAAGTTTTTTTCTTTTCTGATGTTGATGTTAGTTATTTGTTTTTACCTTCAGTTTATTACCTTTATTTTCTAAGATGCTGTGGCATGCATGAAATTTATCCATGCAGTTTGCCCATTTTATGTTATTTTTGGCGTGATTGTCATCTTCCCCGACATCTGTTATTCATCCATCCATGTAACATTTTGAGGCTTCTTATATCATCATATTATACTAGATGCTGTTGGGTATGAAGATGAGTAAGATAATCTTAACATCAGGTGGAAAGATGGATACACTTATTTTGCAACATATGTGATATTTGATTTAACTGATTATGACAGCTTTGTAACCACTGAGAAGAGATCAAATACAAGTTGCTCTTGGAGGCTTGCCTTTCCTTTTTGATTTCTAATTGTGACTGTCAAGTTAATTTTTTTAATACAAACACATCAGTTCGTATGAATTGTATTTTTGTAAGACTGTCTATATTTCCATGATATTGCTTTTGTGTAGTAATTTTCAAAGTATACCTCCTTTGGTCTTACCTTCATATACAGTCATGCGTTGCTTAACAGGAATACATCCTGAGAAATGCATTGTTAGGTGATTTTGTCATTGTGTGAACATCACCGAGTGTACTTACACAAATCTAGGTGGTATAGCCTACTACACACCTAGGCTCTCTGATACTAATCTTTTGGGACTACCATTGTGTATGCAGTTGGTCATTGATTGAAATGTTGTTATGTAGCACGTGACTGTATTTTATTTCGTTTCTTTGAATTATGTCAGTATTGGCAAATATTCACCTTTGGCAGAAGGATTGACTTTATTATTATCTATTGACTAATTATTAACTTTAGTTAATAGCCAAAAATCATTTTGAATGAGGTTTTGTTTTTGTTTTTTTGGTGAGGAAGATTAGCCCTGAGCTAACATCCGTTGCCAATCCTCCTCTTTTTGCTGAGGAAGACTGGCCCTGGGCTAACATCTGTGCCCGTCTTCCTCCCTTTATATGTGGGATGCTGCCACAGTATGGCCTGATAAGTGGTGTGTAGATCTGTGCCCGGGATCCAAACCTATGAACCTTGGGCCGCCGAAGCAGAGCGCATGAACTTAACCACTACGCCACTGGGCCAGCCCATTTTACTTAAAAAAAAAATTTTTTTTTAATTTATACTTTATTGTGGTTTAATGAGGTTTTAAAAGTAGTAGATAGGTGGTAAAACAGCTTTAAAAAGAAGTTCCAAAAGTGCTTGTGACAACAGCAGCTCAATGGAAAAAGTATTTAACATCTTCAGATTATTCCTCTGAAAGACTGTAGTTATCTGATTATTAAGGCTGACATTTTGTAGGTCCATTTAATTTCTTCTGTCAGATGACAGGGAATATGTCATTGTAACAGAAAACACTATACCTTTCTTTGATTTTGGTTTTTATTTGCCTATTTGCAGGGATTCTGTTAAACTAAATTAATAGAGAAAAACACTGTTTTTGAGGGAGACTTAGCTGAGATCATTACTTTTGTTTGAACCTAAGTTAGCTGCATTGCGGTTAACAGTTTGCCTCTAGATGAAGACTTCTGACCCACTAAACCTGATTAGAGATTAACAGAACTGTTTTGCAGAGAGAGCAAGTGTAATGAAAAATACGGTAATTTTTTTTCTAGTTTAACTTTTTCTTAATTATCTTTTTATGTTTCCAATTTTAGAAATATGGAAAACTGACCACTTGTACTGGTTGCCGAACACAGTGCAGGTTTTTTGATATGACTCAGTGTATAGGTCCTAATGGATATATGGAGCCATATTGTTCAACTGCTTGCATGAACAGTCACAAGACAAAATATGCAAAATCACAAAGTAAGTTTCAGGTATTTGAAAGTTAAAAAACTTGAATAACATGACCAATTTCTCAACCACTCTTTCTCCTTTAACTTTGTTTTTTTTTTTTTTTTTTTTTTTTTTTGGTGAGGAAGACCAGCCCTGAGCTAACATCCGTTGCTAATCCTCCTCTTTTTGCTGAGGAAGACTGGCCCTGGGCTAACATCTGTGCCCGTCTTCCTCTACGTTATATGGGACGCCACCACGGCATGGCTGACAGGCAGTGCGTCGGCGGGCGCTCGGGATCCGAACCCGCAAACCCCGGGCTGCCAAGCGCGGACGAAACCGCTGCGCCACCGGGCCGGCCCCTCCTTTAACTTTGTTTTTATGCTTGTTTTTAACTGCATAAACTGCTTATTTTTATTATCACACTAAACTTTCTTACTGCAAAGATTTTTAATGGTTTTGATTATTCCATATTTCTTTTAATTTTTCAATTATTGGTGAAGTTCTCTTCATGTCTGTGTTCTTAGCCCCCATTTTTTTTCTGTCCACCATTATCTAAAACTGAGATTGTTTCATGTATCTGTGTATGTTTTAGAGACGTAACAGCAGACTCTTCTTTTATGACAATATTTTTTAAGTATAAATAATCTTGGAAATTAATAAAAAATAGTCTGCAGAAGGTTCCATTAAACTATCCTCAGAGGTCAATTAAGTTTTTTTTTTTAACTTTAATTGCTTTATAATGAAATCAGATATGTACTTTTTCTCTCCTAGGTTTGGGAATTATTTGCCATTTTTGTAAGCGAAACTCTTTACCTCAATATCAAGCCACAATGCCTGATGGAAAACTGTATAACTTTTGCAATTCCAGTTGTGTGGCTAAATTTCAGGTTTGTTATTTAATTTGCATAACCCCCACCCCCAGTAAACTACACATAGAAAATAAACAGTGTAATATGTTTTATCTTTATTTAATGTGCTAATTTTTACATTGTTGAGCGTCACATTGGAGGGTGGAGGTTGTAGAATCACAGTAAACATAGCAGCACCAGCTCTCTACTTAGCACGGAAAATCTAATTGACTTTTTAAGTGTTACTTATGATACAGACTTTGAAGGAAAATAAATTTTAGTAGTGCCTGATATGTAGTATTTTCTTAGTAGATGGTTTGAATAACTTGACTCTTAAGGAGAATTCTGTTTTATGATAAATGAATGAAGGATGTAGTTATATTTAGCCTGGAAGTGATAAGTGTAAATGTTTTCCTCATACACTAGAAATATGCCATGTAAAGAGGGGATTGGACTTGTTACAGTAGGCCCTAATTTAATATAAAATCAGTTTCAGGGAGACATTTTTCATTTTGTTAAATGTAAAGAAGAACTTTCTGACATAGTTCTTCAAAGTTGAAGTATTGTTAGTCTCAGAAGATATTACTGGAAGTATTACTGGAAGTGTTCAAACTTAAGCCAGTTGACCACTAGGAAGGAATAGTTTAGAGGGGATTCATTATTAGTTAAGTGGTATGAGTAGGTTTACCTGTTTTTTGTGAACATTTCAGGTATTACTCAAAAGTTTAAACCAGTGCATAAAGCCATGCTCCATGAGTTAATTCATCCAACAATTCTACTATGTTGCAGGCACTGTGCTCTATGTTAATTTAATTAAACTGAAAATATAATCTCTTAAGTATGTTACAGTAGTTATTTTAACAGTTATTAGCATTTAAATTGAGGTGATTTTGAATTTAGCCAGATGAATGTTGTTTTTGTTAATAGTTATATCTTCTACTGAGCTCAGGTGATAAACCACATGAGAGACTAAACTTTTATTTTGAAAGTTGGGATCATGGCCATTGATACATCCTTAGAGTGGTAAATTTTCCTTTCGATTCACTGGCTTTTCTTAAACTAGAAATTAAGGAATAAGGATTAGTTAGATGAGAGAAGGACAGTGTCTTTGGCATGTTACTTGTCAGATTTTCCTTTATTCCTTTTTAATGTTGGGTAAACTGAAATGTTAATTGAAAGTGTTCTAATTACTTTTTTCATTTAATTGAAACTTTTACTATCCATGATTTGATTAGATAATTTGTGTATGTACATTGTATATTTTAAAGAATCTCTTGATTTATACTCCTTTCTGAGGAATGCGTCCAGAGGAGCCTATAGGCAGACTCATCACCTTGTAACTCTGCGTTAAAATAATAGAAAGGTGGCAAATAGAAGAGCAGCATTTTTTCTCCCTCTCTTTATCATAAAGCTAACCATAGATTTTGAACTTCGTCTTCATTAGATGTTTTTCTGTTTCAAAGTTAGATAATAGGGTAGTATTTCATTTGTTTTGAAAGAATAATTAACTTTAATGGACTTCAAGTTTTTGGAAACACTAAGGGTAACGTTGCTGATTTTTATTTTAAAAATTTATTTACCTGATAGTTACTGTTTTAAATCTGCATGTTTTATTTTTTCACAAATTTTAATTGTGTTGTACAGTGTATGCAGAAGTTTTTAAAATGAGAAAGGTTATTTTCTCCCTCCATTGCCAGTTGGAAAAAATTTTCATAAACTATTTCACATTTACAAGATTATATACAATATGGATTAAAGCATGATAGTTAAATATGAGTGTACACACCACTCAGGTTGGAAATTATAACAAAACTTTTAAACTCATGTATGTGTATATCTTTCTATTCTGTAAATTGTTTTAACTTTTAAATATGTAATAAAAGTAAAATAAATTCCTGCTATCAATACCAGTCTGCAAATCTTTTTTTCCCCAAATGATCAATTTTAAAGAGTAACATAGGCTGTTTTCACTGATGGACTTGGAATGAAAATGGTGGTAATAATGCAAGTGGGACAAATCATTAGTAAATTAGCTACTGGAGAGGGAACTATGAGCTAGATTTTTTAAAACATTTATTTACTAGTTCAGAAGTTGGTTAACTAACATCACTATTATTTGTTTACATTTTCTTAAAGAAAAAATTATAATTAGACATTTTTTTTCCTTTTTCATATTATTTTATTTTAAATAAATAGCAGTAATCCTGTGGTAAAAAATGAATTTCAATTTCATAAAACTTAGTATCCTAGTATAATTTTTAAAGGCAAAATTCAGAAATGTAATTTTATGTATTGAGAAACTATTTAAGCAAAATACATAGTACTTTCTGGACATAGTTGGTATTTGACAATAGTCACAAATAAAAATTCGAAAATCCGTATCAGACTCAGTATGTTTTGTTCTTTATTTTAGGCTCTAAGTATGCAGTCATCTCCAAATGGTCAGTTTGTAGCCCCGAGTGACATTCAGTTGAAATGCAACTATTGCAAAAATTCTTTTTGTTCAAAGCCAGAAATCCTGGAATGGGAGGCAAGTCATATTTTGTTATATATATTATCTGGTGCTAAAATAAAAGTCTAGTAAAATAACTGTGCATTTCATTTGAGAATCTATTTCTTAGTGGATAAGGATTAGTTCTTTTAGATTTTGTGATGATTGAATTATTACTGTCTTATGTGGGAAGGGTACCAGCAAAGGATCTTTTTCTTTTTAGGTCAAACAAAAAATTATTGAAGTCATAGTCACTATATATTATGTTCATAATAGTGTACAGAATGTCACTTTGTTTAGCTAGCTACATATCTGGAGTATCTGTACAGTGTTTTTCACAGTTTTCCCGCCATCCTTATAAATATTGTCTGTGAACTATATCTTGTATTGCTTGCTGTCTCAAGAGCATTTAAATCAATAGTCATTCTTTGAGACTATTGTTGGCACCTAGTGATGATTTTTAGTGACTGATACCTTCTTTAAATCAGAGCAGGAAGAATGTTGAAGGCCCAGTAAGAGAGAATAAAGGAATGGTGGGGAATGAGGAAAGAAATCCATAAGCAAGGACGTAGAATTGTATCAGGAAATGAAGGAAATGAAGATCCTGCATAAACCGAATTTTGATAATAACTAGATGAAAATGAGGTCCTTTCCACCATCTCCATGTTAGTGCTACTTCGCTTTTGTAGTCTCGTTGCTGTGTTGCTTTTATTTGCATGGAGGTTAAGTGTTGGAAGGAGTTAAGAAACACTATTAAACTGAACGAGTGTTGAGCCTGTCTCCCAGGTGACTGAGAATTCAGGGGCCTCTTGCTTCTGGTTCCATGGTTGGCAGTTGTGGTTTCTTTGTTGCTGTTTTCCTCTTAGAAGTTATGTGTCCATGATGGGGCAACTTTCCATGATGATTGCCTTACTGCTTGAGTTGCTTCCTAGATTCGTGCACCTTTCTTGTCTTGGTCGTCGCGTATCTTCGCTGTTAGGTAGATGGTTTAGACCTAGTCTATATCCTCCGTAATAACGGGGGGAAAGCTGCCACCTTGGAAGTTTTAACTTGTTCCCTTTTGGCTGGATATTTGAAAAGTA
Source organism: Tapirus indicus (assembly GCA_031878705.1). Taxonomy (NCBI): domain Eukaryota; kingdom Metazoa; phylum Chordata; class Mammalia; order Perissodactyla; family Tapiridae; genus Tapirus; species Tapirus indicus. Next base: position 86,702,379 of record CM062930.1, on the reverse strand, counting down.
GCTCTGGCTATTGTGGGTTTGGGGCTGGAGAAATAACTAAATAGTTACTAACCTTGCCCTGTTTAAGGGAATTAACTCCGTCTTAAACTTAGCAGCACACTGTGGGATGGCCCCAAATTGAGTACTTGACCTCTAATAGGTCTGTGACTGTTAAGCAGTGATAGGACTGTGATTGAGACTACTTGACTATACTCAGCAAAGAATATTTCTTTTTGAGTGAAAACATTATTAATGTCATAATTCTCATCTTTTTGTAGCATATCCATGTTGTATCTTCCATTGTTTTCTTCCCATTTTTCCAGTTCTGTTAGCAACACCAGACTGCTGTCTTGTTTTAGTGATACTTTTACTCTTTCACTGAGTAATATTAGGGTAGTAAACGGTATTGACTTTTGTGGAGCTGTCTCTAAATATAGCAGTGAATTAGTTACACTAGGTGTCTGATCTATAGGAAATGTATCCCCAAAGATTATAACATTAAATAGTAAATGATTTAACTTTGTTTCTGTAAAAGTGGCTTGTTTATTTCTTAAACTTGTTCTTGAGGTGGTTGTCATGTACTTACCAAGGTTCCCATTGTGCATTTAGAACAAAGTGCATCAATTCTGCAGCAAAACTTGTTCAGATGACTATAAGAAGTTGCATTGCATAGTTACATATTGCGAATACTGTCAAGAGGAGAAGACTCTTCATGAAACAGTAAATTTCTCTGGCGTTAAGAGACCTTTCTGTAGTGAAGGCAAGTGTATATACACCATTGTTCATAACTTTTATTAATATTTAATGTTAATTTTTTGCCAAAATATATAACTACGTTTGTCCAGAGTAGCTGTACAATTTAGCAAAGATGAACAAAAAAATTGAGTTTGCTTTTTTACAGACTTGTTATTTTATATATATTTATAGACCTCTGGGCCTCAAGGTGTTTTATCTCTTAAAAATTTGATAACGTATTTTTCCATTACAAGGAAGTTTTGAGGATAAAATAAGAGCATTATCATACCATGTCATTTCTAAACTTGTAAATTGTGATCTGAAAGTTGATTTTCCAAGTGGATTAGAATTATATTCCATTGGATCCATTTCCTTGCCCAGCTTCCTGCCTTAGCCTACAAAGGTTTTCAGTATACCAGAAAGAAAATCACATGTGGCATCACTACTTTTATGGGTAAATGCTTACAGGGAGTAAGTATTGACACAGCTTTTGTAATCGTACATTCAAGAATTCTCTTTCCTCCCATGTACACTGTTGCTGCTCTGGTGTCAGGCAGCAGGTTAGAGAAATGAATTCCAGTCCTCATTCTAATTCTGTAGAGATGGGAAACCAGGATTGTAGCTAGGGGTTTTGGGCTCTTGTTATTACTTTTCTCCAGATGTCACATGCTTGGTCTAAGCTGGCTTTCACTTTCTTTCTTTTTTTTTTTTCGGTCCCAGGCACTGAACTCCCAGCTTTCCTATCTGCTATCTTCATCTGTTATTTTCCAGTTAGCTTTTCTTTTCTGGATCCACTTTTTTTATGGATTTCTACTGCTAGTTAGGGGCAAGAAAAAGGTTGGAAAATCCTGAATGCCAGCAGTAGGGAATGACAGCAATATCAAAAGATTATCGGTCCATTCAACTGCCTCCATTTATATATTATACATTTCACAGATAAGGTTATATATGTAAGAAGGTACTGCTTATAAAACAAGTCATTCCCATTTATATAGGTTTAATTGGTACATTTCACCTGGAATGAAAGGTAACCGTGTTTACTGTTAAGATCATAGCTATAATGAAAAGTGACATAATGTTTCTTTGAAAAGATTGATTCTACATTAGTTTAACTCTTTTTACACCTGAATTTTTGTGCAATGACACTCTTAGTTATTCCTAAGTCTGAACGTATTGGTGTTGATGGCTAACATACATATCAATGATCTTGTACCATTTGGATGATACCAAAATGAATACACAAGCACCAGCACGTAGATAATTGACATTTAAGAACATAATTTTCAGTTGGAGGGACTTATTACTTTAGATGGGCAAGAAAAGGTTAAAAAGGATGTGTGTCGTTTTCCTGTTTAATAATGTATTTTGTGCTTTCTCTGACTGCACCTAGTTCTCTGCTGGAACCTGTCAGAAATAACAAAACATAATACCTGGCACTGCTGTCAAAATCTTGGGGGCCTCCCGGTGGCGCAGCAGTTTAGTCCGCACTTGGCAGCCCGGGGTTCGTGAGTTCAGATCCCGGGCGCCCGCCGATGCACTGCCTGTCAGCCATGCCGTGGCGGCGTCCCATATAAAGTGGAGGAAGATGGGCACGGATGTTAGCCCAGGGCCAGTCTTCCTCAGCAAAAAGGGGAAGATTGGCAACAGATGTTAGCTCAGGGCTGGTCTTCCCCACCAAAAAAAAAAAAAAAATCTAGTTAGAAAGAGAAAGTTAAGAAAGGTAAAATATTAACAAAGTTTTTAAATATAGTTCAGGGTAACAGAAGAGAAGTTATAGGACAGTACATAAATAATTACCAAATTATATAGAAAACAATTGCAATTTGAGTTCACAGATAGGAAAGATAATCATTTAAAATTAGGTTGATGAGGGCAGAGTTTGTGGAGGAGGTGTAATCTGAGCTCCTTATTAAAGGATGGGTAGGGGGCCACCCGGTGGCGCAGCGGTTTGGTCCACACTTGGCAGCCCAGGGTTTGCTGGGTTCAGATCCCGGGCGCCCGCCGATGCACTGCTTGTCAGCCGTGCTGTGGTGGCGTCCCATATAAAGTAGAGGAAGATGGGCACAGATGTTAGCCCAGGGCCAGTCTTCCTCAGCAAAAAGAGGAGGATTGGCAACGGATGTTAGCTCAGGGCTGGTCTTCCTCACACACACACAAAATAATAATAAATAAATAAAGGATGGGTAGAATTTCAGGTAAATACATGAGTAGAAGGTCATTCTTATGTGGCACAGCATGAGTAAAAGTATGGAAGATTATTTAATCTTTATAGAGATTTTATAAGGAATAAATAAGATTGATATGTAAAAACATTTAAAATAATGCATTTATGTAGTAGGTAAAAGAAATATTTTATTAAAGGAATAGAATAACAATATTTTTTCTGGACAAGTTCATAAACCAGTGTTACTTCCCTGAAGGTTCATGTAGGGTGGCAGACAGGTAATGCTAGAAAAATTCAGCTAAAGTGCCTACTTAGCTGAATATATCTTCAAGTTTACTTAATGCCTATCAACAGTCTACATTGTTTCATTTCTCTAAAATACCTATTTGTGAGGTGTTTACCCTATGATACTTAAGCAAGGTTATATTTAAATAGAGCAGAGTTCTGAGACGTTACTAGATTTGAATGTCTTAGAGCATTAATTATTTGAATCCATGTGATATCTAATATAGTTTCCCATGTTCTGTTCCAGTTTCTACAGGTTGGTGTTGGTCATAGATTTCAGTTTTGATCAGGAGAGAAAGGACTTCATGTGTGAATTTATAGAGGCTTTCTAAAGCTAATGATCTGTTTGACTTAGTTCTTCCTCAACTCAAAAAATGTTTTTTGTTTTAATATTAAAACGTTATATTTTTCAGGCTGCAAACTATTGTACAAACAGGATTTTGCAAGACGTTTAGGACTGAGATGTGTTACTTGCAACTATTGCTCCCAACTGTGTAAGAAGGGAGCAACTAAAGAACTGGACGGCGTCGTGAGGGATTTCTGCAGTGAGGACTGCTGTCGAAAGTTTCAGGACTGGTACTACAAGGCAAGTAACTAAGAATTTTTATCACAGCAGCTACTTGAACCAGTCTTTAAAAAAACGTTGTGGTTATTACCGTTATGAATATGATAGGTTATTTATATAAAAAATGTACACACATTAGGCCTGGCCCAGATTATACAATTCATTAAAATTCTTGTCATTTCAATTTGTTCTTTATAACTTGAAGTAGTAGTTTTACTTGTTTTATAACTTAGGTATTACCCCAAATTAGGATATATCTGTATTTTCAGCAGTGTACTTTAACAAAATGGATGATTTTCTAAAATTTGTTGTGTCTTTATTTCACTAAATAGAAGTATTTTCGGTGACTACTTTCTCAATGTTAAACATTAGCAGGTAATTGTTTTGGATACTTAGGAAATGTTTTAAAACACTTTGTTCTTTTTTGCCTTTTTAATTGTGGATCTTTGGAGAGTTTCACATTGAAAGGACACTATATGATAAATAGAGGCCAAAAACATTTAATTTGAAACTGCAAATAAATGTGTGTGTATGTGTCTTATTAACATCTACTTCTAAAAAAGTTAAGATAACCCCCTCTGGTTCATTGCATTGGTTTCTTCCTAGATAAGATGATGAGTGTAAATTTGGGCTTTGGTTAGTCAGATGTTACCCAAGAAAAAGTTATTAGTTCCTCTGTCCATAACATGGAAAACCATCTCAGTGCTAAAGCTTCATTATGGATGCAGTTCTAAAACATGTGAATACAAACATCATCATAACTTTAAAATTGTGAAATGCTGCTAAAGAAACAAACAGTAAAATGGTTGAAATATATAGAATATTTAGTTCACTTAAAAGTGATTAGTGTTAAAATGATACTATGTACTTGGGAGAATTGCAGGAATTCTTGGTGTAGTTCTTGAATATCTACAGCTCCACATGTTAACTAACATTTTTTTTTTTTAAATAGAGGAAGATACTTTCCAACTTGCCAGAGGTTGTTGCGGCTAAGAGTTTTGGTGCACTTTTAAGTTACTTCATTATTTTACCGTTGCTTCTAACTAATTTAAGCATTAGAATTAAGGTTCAAATTTTAGGAACACACAGGACAAACATACTCACACCCTCTATACGTTCCTTTTAGTGTAAACCAACGTCTTGTTCTGTTATAGACAGTAGCAGTTTCGAGAAATCACTCAGAAAATGCTACTTTAATGGCTTTAAATGCTCAATTTTAGTTTAGCACACACAAATACACCTTCTCCACTGTTTAGGTTTTATTTTTAAAAATTGGTTTTGAATAAATCTCAAAACAGTTGTTATTTAGTGGCTACAAATGTGAAAATTCCACTTTATTATCTGTTATCCTCTTCATCATTTACTTTAGTGTTTGAGACAGAAGTTCTTGCCACGTGATGACGTTGATTTCCCTCTCGTCACTTTATTATACAAATTTCTGCCTAATTGTGTAATCGTGAATCTAAAACTTTAATTTTTTAAAATACTCTTTCTTGGAAGATTTTGTTTTTTTCTTCACAGCACACTGAACATATTTCTCTGGCTTTTTTTTTCATGGTTCCTGTTTTCTTTTATATTATAATTAAAATAGAGAAATCTTTTTGTTTCCTTTTTTTCTTTTTTGGGAAGCAAAGAAGTGTTCTTTGGCCAAAGACCTCATTAGTCTAGATGTTGCCTTTTGTTCCATTTTGCTGTTTATTTTAAAGGATAATTGTGTCTAATGTTTTTATTCATGCAGTGTTCAATGGTGAAATTTCAATGAGGCAGTGCATTTCAGAATATATAAGGATATGTTAGTTAAATGACCAGTTATTATCTGGTTATGTTTAATGTCAGTATTCTATACATTAAACACATTTATTATTACCCCTTGTCTTAGTTTAAACCCAACAATCTTTGTATAATATGCACAGTAGCATTATCACATACTGTACTAACCTAAGGAGTAAAGGTAAGAAAATTTTTGTCACACGGTAGGAATTTGTGAAGCAAGTAACAATGATGTTTTTAATACAATCAATAGGAATCAAACCTTCCAAATGAAGACGAGTTACCCCTTCTGATTCCTTGCTGGCCTCTCTGTGGAGGCAGCCGTTATAATCAAAGAAGACCTTTGCTCTGTGTGCTTCCTACTTGAGTCAGACTGTGATGCTTAGACTCTTAGGACCCCTTCTCCTCACCTCTAGCGTCGTATCATCATCTTGAAATGTGGTAAATTGAGTCCCAACCAAATTATGATTTTTTGACCTTCTTTTTGCTTCCACTTTTTAAATTTAGGAATACAGAGTTTTAGATTTTAGTTCATTAAAAAATGTCCCTTACAGGTCAATCCAGCTTTTATTAGGAATAAAAAAAGTGCCTCATGAAGGAAACTACAAACAACAGCTAGCCAGTGAAGCTGTTACTTCACCTTTAGTTGTGAGCATTTGCTACCTACACACAGGAGCACACGTTGTGTTTACCTTCTCTTCTCTTGGTGCTTCAATTTGAGAGACTACCAAGAGTATAATAACTACATTTTCATTTATTTAAATTTAATTTAAATATTATACTTTTGAAATTACTGCTTATGTTTCTTTTACTTGACATTTTGAATGATCTGTATTTTCTGGTCTGTATAATGGTTTGCTGTTGGATTTAAAATAGAGGATTATTAAATACTGGCTCTTCTAAATTGGAATATAAAATCTGTTGAAAACATGCAACCAAAAAATGCTGAGAATAAAATTGTGTTTTTCTTCTCCCAGATAACTCTTTAGAAGGAAGTAGATTTTACTTTTCCTCAAAGTAAATGTTTCCAGGCATAATGTGAAACCAGGTGGGAGGATAGTTCTTTTGATTTCTATAAGTTTAAAATTTTTGGAGAAAAAGGATTTAGTGTTGTAATGCAGTAATCGCTAGGTGTTTGATATATAGTGAAGATAATTCAAAAGGCCCACCATTTCCCAAGAAAGTACTGGTACGTCACAGTACTAGTACTTCTTACTAGTACTAATAAGCTTTTCTTAAACTTGTTACTTCAGATTATACATTTTTTTAATGTAGGTTTTGATCTGTTTTACAAACCAGTAGTGAATAGTAGCAATATTAAATTCTTTAATGCAAATGCACTGTAATAGTCTAACAGGATGACTAATGGGCTTGACTCAAATGAATACTTAATGTTTTAGTAAATCTTAGGTAAAAAAGGATAGCTGAATGAAAAATATTATTGGGCTTTTAAATTTTTTCTTTTTTTGTCTATAAATTGCCAGAAATATTGATTTAAAAAAATTTTCTTTTTGAAATTAATTTGAGAAAGAATATCTAATATTCTTGCTTTAAAGTGCTGTTTGGGTAGCTGAAGAATTCCTGTCACTTAAATGCTTGCATAATACTCAATTGCCTACTCTTTTATCACTACATTCTTTCTTTGTTTTTTTAATAAATCACTCTGTTGTACTCAGAAAGATATATTGGGACATCATAAAGAATGCCTTTTTAAAATGACTGTAAAATCCCTAATTCACTTATGTTCATGGTTTCCCCTTGCAAAATTAGATCTGATTGGTGAAATGGGGAGCAAGTGGATGGGAAAGTTACAAGGATGTATGTGGGTGTATATATATATATCAACCAAACATGAGAAGTTGTAAGTGTCCAGTAATGTAAGGGACTATGTCAGTACAGGCTGATGACCTTTTGTCTATTATTGAAGAAAAGATTCCTTTATTAGCTGAGAGGTTGGATTCAGGTTTTTGAATTAAGAGTTTAGTAGCTGCCTATTATTTAGATTTGTTTGAATCACTGATTGTGGTGTTTTTTGTTTTTTTTTTCCAAAATAACATACGATCCCCAATTTTCCACAGTGACAGGAAAACCTTTTAAACCAGAGACTTAAGTCACATTTCAGTTCTTATGCTGTAGAAATGTTAACCTTTCCTAAGAGTTGTCTTGTGGTTGGGAGTGGTGTTGGTAAGGAACGATGGTCATTAGTGATGTTTTCAAATTAGTCGTATTTTAATTCAGTTCCAAACACTTTACCAGGAGTTTGCATTGGTGGCTGTAAAAGAAAAAACAATAAAAAAAGAGGTTCACAACCTCTAAAATTTTGGTTATGGCATCAAACCTGGAATTAGTATTGAGTTCTGTTATTATCCATTCTGAAAAAATGTATACATATTTTGTTTCCATTTGTAAATTGGCATTAATCTTGCTCCCTTTTTTTTCGGATAGAGAGAAATCATCTAAAGTTATTTTAAATCTTCTGGAAGAAAGGAATTTTAAGTATTGTTACTACAAAATCCAAATGTTTATAATGACAAAATATGAAATGATTTCATTGTTCCAGTTTTTTGGGTGGAATGTGCTTGGTTTTATGTCCTTGGCCATCTAAATTATTGTGTAAAGCTGTAAATTTTACGTAGGAACTTTTTTCATTTTTGAGTAAAATATGACCTGGTTGATATTAAGTGTTTATTTTATTGCGGTTACCATGTAATATTACCAGCAATGTAAGGTTCAAGCTCAAAATTTTTTGGACAAGAGATGTGATCTGTGATACACATACTCAGCGTCAGCCTAGTACATGTAGTGATTTGAATATGTTTTATACAAATTGATTTGGGTTTTAGATGTTATATTGAGATCCTTCTTGCAGCATTTTACTTCTTTAGGAGTTTTATTCTCTAGTTATATTAACTCGTTTTGTCTTTCCGTTGTCTCTATGACCTGGTGTACTAAGTAAAAGTCCAGGTTTTGACTTGGATTGTCCGGTTTGAATCCTGTCTTTGCATCTTTAATATTTGGCTTAGACAAATCACTGAGCCTCTAGTGGTGTTGTGAGGGTTACAGGGAGACTGTAACACGCTGGCTTTATTCTCCAGACTCGGTGAGTGAGGTGGTCGGGTCGGGCCGCAGCTTCACTTTTGCTCTGTTCTCGCGCTGTTGCAACTCGGTGAAGAGAATGTTGAAGCTTTCAGTTCCTTCCTTTGTGCCTTGTCTTTTCTTTGAGTATAAAGTATAAAAAAGGGAAAAATTTGAATCCTGGAACACTTCAATGGTTATTTTAAAGAACAGTTTTTGGCTGGTGAAAATTCCACGTAGAACTTTTTTCCTAATTGAGTAAAACATGACCTGGTTGATGTTGAGTGTTGATGTTACTGAGATTATGACAGTGTTACCAGCAGTATAAGATTTGGGCTCACAGTGTTTTGGACAAGAGATGTGATATTGGCATCACTTAATAGTCATAATTTATACTACAAATCTTCATTCATTTAACATTTATTCAGCAGGAGAAATACCTGACCTGGAGAAAAAAAAGAGCCTGTGTTCTAACCTTGGGGTATGTTTGTTATATAAGACCTGTTTACAACACAATCATTTGTTAATATTCCCGACTAGGAATTCTGACATAGTATTTATTCATTGAACCCCTGTTGAGACATAAAGTGAGAGCTATCAAAACCCACAGTATGAACCTTAGATTATTTAGAGTAATGAGGAAAAGCTACAGCCATGATTATGAACTATAAAATATTTAATATTTATTGCTTTATCAAAACTTCTAAGTTGTTAGTTAAACCAAAGGGTAATTTAAAAAATTGTGGTAATTTATTTCTACTCTGACTAGATCAGAAACTTAATTATGAAAAGGACTATATTTGACATTAATATCTTTTGGTTCACTCATTAATTAAGATGTTAAGAAATAGTGAAAATGGGCAAAATCTAGGGAAAATGGGATCCTAAAAGATAAAAATTTGTCCCTAGATTATTGATTCATCATCATAAAGTATAGCTTTTTATGTATGAATTTTAGTTGGCTTTATTTTGCATATTGGTAGACCAGTTAGGGCTGATTGTTTTCCTAGATGTAGATCAAATTTGTTGTCTTAAAATTTAATTGTTTTTTAATTACTTAAACATTGAGTATTTTAAAACATGAACTGGAAGTTCTTGTTATTAAAATTAAATTAGTATATTTATTAAAGCTCTTCAGATTTGTTATATTAAACTGTTGAGAAACAAAAATACTTCAAGTTAACATCCATGATTTTCTCATCATAAGAGCTTCAAAATTATTCTGGTCTTGTACAACTTCTTTAAATTGATTTAGTATGAGCTATCAGTTGAACCTGGGAAATCAGAGATTTTCAATGTAGTATGATTATAGGAGACTTCTACCAGTATATCATTATGGCCCTCAAAACATTAAAGTATATTGTACCAGTTTGGTCTACCAATGTTCTTTGTAGTGCTGGTCTTTGACTTCTGGTAAGTATAAAAAGGGATTTTGACAATTAGGTATATTGCTGCATTTTTTTTTTTTTTTTACTTGTGGATTTTACTGTGTATTTATGATTTATATTATAATTTTATTTTTTCTTTATCAGACGTTGTTTTGTCACATTTGGCAGTAATCACTGAAAAAACTTAGAAATCTTTAAAAATACATGTCTGACTTTTTAAATCTTCTAATTTGAAATGTCTGATACCTTCCTTTTTTTAAATTAAGGCTGCAAGGTGTGACTGTTGTAAATCTCAAGGGTCTCTTAAGGAGAGAGTGCAGTGGCGTGGGGAAATGAAACATTTCTGTGATCAACATTGCTTATTACGTTTCTACTGTCAGCAAAACGAGCCCAACATGACAACTCAGAAAGGACCTGAAAACTTACATTATGGTATGTAATAATTTAAGTAATAACTTGAAAAACCTATACAGTAGTCTTTGGTTTCTTAGATCTGAATTCAAAATAGTGGTAATGAATAGTTGATTTTGGAGATAGTTTAACAGCAACTTCCACCTAACAGTTTCTTTAGGTGGAAGTGCCCTGTATGATGTTTCTCTAGCTGTATTGCTTTTTATTTTATTCTCTTTTAAAAACTTAATGCTAATTGAAGGACTAGAGTCCAGTTGGAGGTGGAGAGAAGCTAAACAGAATTATAACAGAAATTTTTAAAAATTCATCTACCTATCATGGATCATCTTCAATTTTAAATGAAAACCATTTTTAGCAAATTGTATGTGCTTGGGGGTAGGTTGGGAGGAACGACAAAAACCATTTAGAAGTTGTGACTTATTTAAGAGTTAAATTTAAGAATATAATATTGCCCCCAAAGCAGTGTATACTTTCTGAGGGGAAAAAAGTTAATTCCACTTATTTAGCTATGTATTTCAGCTCTCAAATTTGATATTCTTTACTTAAAATAGCTTAAAATATTTTCCTCAGTAACTATTTTAAAAGTCAGTAAAACTTATTGAAATACAGATTTAGGAAATTCTGAAGAAAGTGATATTTGTCTTATTTTAAATTTGTTTATGTTTTTAGATCAGGGTTGTCAGACGTCCCGAACCAAAATGACAGTAAGTATTGCTTAAGTAAAGTGCTAAATATTGATTTTATAATGTGGGGGTAAAAAAATAATTAGTCCAATTTAATGTGATCATAATAAAAGAGTTTTTACTTTCCTCTGTTGAGACAGTTGAAGTATGCAGCTGAATTACCTGATATTAAAACAAATACTTTCAAGATGCTAAGGAATATAAAGGTCAATTAATTAACGCCTCGACCCACACTGGGGGAGATAGACGTATAAATGGTATTTGAGTTGAAGCACTCAATTAGATGCATCTTGAAGACAGTAGCAATGATTTAAGACAGTAATGAAATGATTGACTGTATCTGTTCCTGGCGGCTGTGAAAAAGCTAAACAGTTGAGTAGAGGGTTGCCAGGTAGATAGGGATGAAAAGGAGGAGTAATAATGTGCAAAGGGCATGTATATTTGGCAAAACTATTCATTAATGCCAAGCTTAAAGGGGGCGGAATCATGGGAAATGAGGATGAAAGGGTAGGCTGGACCAGATACGCATTTGTTTCTCAATTAGGGATCTAAAGATCTATGATGGGGGCTAGGATTTGTGACTTTTTAAATTTGAGAAATACTTCCATAATGTGTCCTTCTGGGTTTCTTTCTTTCTTCTTTTTTTCTTCAGTCTTTTCCTTTCTTTTGGTGTAATACATCAAATTCTGCTTTTATGTTAGCATTTTAAGACTTCTATAGGTTGAAAGTGGCCATTGTGTGTAACAAAGAGAGAGAAGAAGCAATGTGGTGCCACACTTTGAAGAGCAGTGGGCCTGCCCTCTGCATACTAAGTCTAGCAGTAATCACCAGTGTTGGGATCCTGTATTTCTGGCATCCTTGTCCAACGGGAGCTCTACAGGAGTCATCTGTTGGTGTCACAATAAGTCTCTGGGCTACTTCTTGTCCTAGTAAGAAAGAATAAATCAGTGGTTCTCAGCTCTGGTTACACATTAGAATCACCTGGGGAGTTCACAGTGTCTGGGCCCCAACTCAGAAATCCTGTATTTTCGAACAGTTCTTCAGGTGATTTTAATATTTAACCACAGTTTAGGGTCACTGATATAGATGAAAGATTGGTGTTTTTGTATTATTCCATTCAGCTTTTGTTTTTAATGGTAATCGTTAGAATCCTAGAAAAGTAAGAGTGCTTTCTGCTTTGCTTTCCTGCCCTACGTGTCCCCTCTTGGTGGAAATGTACTTTTAAGTCAGATAATTCAGAAGTACCTAAAAGTATTCAGCTGAATCATCTCATTTTAATACCAGGCACTTTCCATCCATGCTGAGGAGTATAAAGATGATCACTCCCTATTTTGTTAGCTTGTGGAGCCAAAAGGCAGCTCCCCAACCTTGTTTCAAATACCCAGGCTTTTGACCAAGACTTCAAGAAATTCCTTGTACCAGCACAATTAAATACTTCTCTCCTCTCCCAGCACCTGAACCATATCATCTGACAGACAGCAGGACGGAGGGAGCATTATTAGTAGAGAAGTGTGCCATTGCAGCTATTGCCTTTTGTCTTATAAAGTCCTCTCCCATCTTTTCTTTTTAGGATTTTGGAATCTTTTAATTACCCCCTCCCCCCGCAAACTTCAAAAGATGAGAGCTTAGCTGTATAATTTTGGGCAAGTCACTTCATTGTTCTTTGCATGAATTTTCTTTGTAAAATGGGGGTGAAGATAGTACCTACCTCAGGGTTGTCACATAGTAAGTACTGAGCACATGGCAGCTATTATATTGCAGACCTCACAAAGACAGTATGGACGGTAGTTAAGAACATAATCAGTTGAATCTGCTTGAACTTTTAGTTCTGTCACCTTTACCAGGTTGTGTAACTTCTGAGCCTCGGTTTCCTCATCTGTAAAATGGGAGTGACAAAAAGATCTACGTCTTGTGGTGTGATGAGGATTAAATAACTCATTTCATAAGTTAGGTAACTTTGGTGCTTTACATGGTATTCTAGTCTAGTTGAGCTATTCTAACAGAATACCGTAGATGAGGTGGCTTATTAACAACATATTATTTCTCGCAGTTCGGGAGGCTGGGAATTAGGTGCCCGCAGATAATGGTGTTTGGTGAGGGCCTGCTTCCTGGTTCGTAGATGGCCATCTTTTTGCTGTGTTCTCACATGGTGGAAAGGGTGAGGGATCTCTCTGCCCTTCTATAAGGGCATTAATCTCATTCATGTGGGCTCTGCTCTCATGACCTTATCACCACCTAAAGGCCACACTTTCAAGTACCATCACATTGGGGATTAGATTTCAACATACAAATTTTAAGGGGACACATTGTCTCTAGCACGTAGTCCCTGGCATATAGCAAATACTCAGCAGATGATGGCTTTTGCCTTTATAATGTTTATTATTTGGGGTCTTTATTCAGTATTCATTGTAAATAAGTATAGATCCTGTGTATTGACTAGCAGAAAAGTAAGAAGCATTATCAAGTGTAGGTTTTCACCGGGTGGCATAGTTCAACTGACATAATGTAATATTTGCAGAATGACAGGAGGTGAAACACTGAGTAATCTAGGACATGTATGATTTTGGACCTCTTGTTCTTAAGTGGGGATTTTAGAGTATTCTCCAGTTCAGACCAGACTTCCCCAGTGCTTGGTATGTAGTAGATACTCAGTAACTGTAAATTATTCTTCTCATTTTACAACTGAGGAAGTTGAGGCACAAGAGATTGAGTGACTTGCTTTATGTTACACAGCAGTAGTGCTAGAACCAAGTTCCCTAGCTCTTTGTTCACAACTCTGTCTCTTACAGCTCAATTAATTATGTGGTTTGAAATCCTGATGAATCTAGAATAAGCGCATACTAGTACCGGCCCCCTTGGCCATATGTGTTTGTTTATAACTCATAAGATAATCCATCATAAACAGTTTTTTTTATTTATACCCCTCCAGACCTTTAACTGTGCACAGATAAACTGTTAAATAATAAGTGCTTTATTTTAGTATAGTTGATCCTCGTTATTCATATTTGTGAATTTTCCTACTGTCTAAAATTTATTTGTAACCCCTGAATCAATACCCATGGCACTTTCGAACTCACTTATGGACTTGTGCAGAGCGACTAGAAGTGAGTCACCTGGGGCATGTCTTCCTGCCGCGGTCGAACAGGGCAGGGCTTGACCTTCTCGTCTCGGCTCATACTGAAATAAGTGTCCTTTTCACAGTGCCATGTTTTTTGTGTTTTTGTGCTTTTCGTGGATGATTTTGCTGTTCAAAAGGTCCCCCAAGCATAGTACTAAAGTTCTCTGTAGTGTTCCTAAGCATAAGCAGGGTGCTGTGTGCCTTAGGAAGGAAATAAGTGTGTTGGATGAGCTTTGTTCAGTTGGCTGTGAGTTGTGTCCATGAATCAACAATAGGAGACATCCAGAAAAAGGAATAAGAAATTCACCAGTCTGTAGATGAGGCAACTCCAAGTGTTAAAGTAAAATCTATAGTGTGGTGAAGCTGTGGAAAAGATGGGATAGTAACTAAATTTGTGGATTTCTGAACTTGTGACTGATTTTTAAAAAAGCATAGTGAACAGCATCATTTTGAGACTTTCTGCTTACAACATGTTACCCAGGATCAGGAAAATGTTAAACCTTTCTCACACATTTTAAGGTGATACGGTGTGAAAAATGTTAAACTTGCTGGAGAGGTGGGTTCTGCAGATGAGGATGCTGTGGAAGAGTACCTGCTAAGCGTTTTGCAGGAAAAGGGTTATATGGACAAGCAGCTTTTCAACGCTGATGAGACTGACTTGGTTTTTTAATAAGATCTTTGGCAAATGAACCTAAATAATGCAAGTGGTCTCCAAAGCCCCTGGCTTTAAATCATTCAGAGACCCTGCGTCCTTCCTCTTGTGTGCCAGTGCCAAAGGTAACTTTAAGTGCAAACCTCTTATGGAGTACAGAGCCCCAAATCCACAAGCAATTAAAGGGAGAAAACTTAAATGTATGCCAATCCACTGGAGGTGGGACAAAAAAGCATGAATGGTGTCTCAAATATTCTGGGATTGGTTCTACAGCAGCTTCGTCCTAGATGTTGAACACTATCTCCAGAATGGAAACCTTATCTTCAAGGTTTTATTCTTGCGTAATACCCATTGCCTTGAAGAACTCAGAAATGCCCATCTCAGTGTAGTTCTTCTTATGCCCTCAAGCACTATGTGTCTCATCCAACCCTTGATCAGGGCATAATTAAAGCTTTTAAGGGCATAATAAAGCTTCGTGGAAGAACTTGGGAGGCTCTAAATAGCAATAAGGAAACCACCACGATAGACTACTGGAAATCAGTCTCTATGCAACATTGTTGATTGTGTTGGCACAGCTTAGGACAGCACCAAGCAGGCTACTGTAAATAACTGTTAGGAAGATATTTCACCAGATTGTGTGAAAAACTTCAAAGTCTTTGAAGGTGTTACAGAAAATAAAAAGAACATAATATGTATTGTAGTCAGATAAGTGGAGAGGGCTTTGGGGACATGAAGGAAGAAGACATGGATGAAGTTTTAGCAGAGAAGGCAGTTAGAGCCTACCAGTGAAGACCTGGACAAGATGGCCAAACAAGGTATCAGATTCCGTGATGAAAGTCAGCCTAAGACTCCTGAAAATTCTCCCTCCAACAGCAGCCAAAGTATCGGAATGGAATTCTGCCTTGGGAAAAAGGCTATGCTTGAGCAAAGCCTCAAATTTAACCACCGTGTCTGTGTCTTATATCAAGATGCTTAAAAGATTTGAGGTGAAAAGCCAAGCAGACAAGGCTGACTTAGTTTTTGAAGCCAGTTTGGGAGGGAAAATCCCTGACACTGTCAACAAGTTGCAAGAGCCAGACTCCTGAGGTAGAACTGCCAGGTGTCACCATGCCACCCTCATCGACATCTTCCTCTTCTGCAGAATAAGTTCCATCAACCTCTCCCTTGGTTGTCATGGGGCATGCCCCATCCTACATCCTGCAGCTCCAGCAATAGTAAGACGTTAATGTTGTTATAAAACTTTAAATGCTTAACCGTTAGGTTGTTTTCAGGCCTTCATTGGTGTTACTATACAATATACAATATATGTTCACAGTACTGTGTATGAGTACTGTACAGTATGTGTGTACTGTATCTGCATGTGTGTGTACATGTCTGAGTGACAGCCAGTAATCACAGTATAGTGGAGAACATTACACAAAAATGCTGTAATCATAATGTATTGTAAAAAAAATAGTGCATATAATTATTTGTAAGAAATAAACATTGAAGAAAGTGTGTTTCAACAGGAACAAGGTTATGTATTGATCTGTTGGTGAAAATGTGACCAGAGGCTCTCAGGAACCTGACCTGTACCTCCTTTTGGAGCAGTGATTTGGTGTCCCCACTTCAGTGTTCATGGCGACTGTTCACGGCAGCTCTAGAAAACTTGCCTACCCCAGATGTTGAGAATTGGCTATTAGTACTCTGTACCTTTTTTCCCATATCCATAGGTGTTATGAACAGCACTTTAGTTCGTTATGGATTATTTTAGATTTTATTTGTATGTGTGTGGTTTTTGGTTTTTTTCAATTGCAGATAATACTATGGTGAACATGCATCTGAGAGACTGTATCTGTAGGATAAGTTTCTAAAATTGCAATTGCTGGGACACAGGAAATAGACAACTTAAAGTTTGATAATATTTTTGGTAACTCTTTTCATCATTTTTCTCATCTTTTCAAGTTTAGGACCATATATAAGCTGTTTACTCAGCAGAGGGAGCTAGAGTACCAGATAGCCATCATAACTGTGGGAACCTTTTTCTTTCTCCAATAAATGTAAAAGATCCTCATTATTTTCGAAATTCAGGTTCACAACCTTGCTTTTGTACTTCCAAGTAAGAATTGTCTTTTTATGTTTTCTTAAAAATATGCTGATGGCATCCTTTGAAGGTAACACAAATCTGTGAAATGAATGATTACTACTGCTTTGT
Organism: Tapirus indicus; assembly: GCA_031878705.1. NCBI lineage: Eukaryota > Metazoa > Chordata > Mammalia > Perissodactyla > Tapiridae > Tapirus > Tapirus indicus. Next base: position 86,685,360 of record CM062930.1, on the reverse strand, counting down.
CACTACTTAGGATAGATTCATACTGATCCTTCCAGATTAAGACTATGGTAAACATAGTAATAATAGCATAATTTGGTTATATTCTTCTACTTTTGTGTGTTCCCTCTGCAGGAACTAGAAACCAGTATTTCATTAACACCAGGAAGTAATAAAAATTAGAGGCAAAAATAAAATGTTTCTCTTTGCTTCTCTGTAGGGCTCAGCACCTCCTCCTTCTCCAACACCTAACAAAGAGATGAAGAACAAAGCAGTTCTTTGCAAACCTTTAACTATGACAAAAGCTACTTACTGTAAACCTCACATGCAGACCAAATCTTGTCAGACAGGTAACTTTGGAGAATTTGACTTTTATTCTTCCCTATACTTACACCTCACCTAAAGAAATTCGTGCTTTTCTCAAACAACAGACTACAGAGTAGATGTGTTTGGTCACTTTGTCATTTTCCTTTGACTTTGCTTATCCAATTTTATATATTACCTTGAGAATACAGCATATCATTTAAAATCATCAGTGAAAGTCAATCTCTGATAAAAGCCTAGAATGTAAATTTTGTCAAAAGTGAAAAAATGCTGTATCAAAAATTTTCTTGAGGCTCAGACCCACTGAAGTTACAGCATTCTCTTGAGAAAATCTTCTTTAAGTGTGGTCTGTAATGATAATAATTCTGTTTCCTTGTCAGAGTGAGATGAAATAATTCAAATATGTGTTTTCATCAAATTTAGATGTTGGCTGTATTCTAATTAATGAAATAAACCTTTTTGTGGGAGTTGTGAAGGGGGATCTGGTAGGGTGTCTGAAACTATATCAAGTTTTTAAAGGATGTTTTCTTTCTATTAAAAAAAAAGCCTAACTTCTGTTTGTGCTCCCTGTAAGTTAGAATAGCTTCTGCATTCAATTTTGTTAAGTTACCTAATTTTGTGAAAACTGGGAATTTCTTTTAAATAGGTACTGAGGCACTTAAAATTTTCTTTGTTACCAAATTATTTTAATATTGAGCAGCTATATTTAAGTGCTAGTTAACATTGCTCCTTAAACATGCTTTGTATTTTTAGATGATAATTGGAAGACAGAATATGTCCCAGTGCCTATCCCTGTGCCTGTGTATATCCCAGTACCTATGCACATGTACAGTCAGAATATTCCTGTTCCTACTACAGTTCCTGTTCCTGTAAGTCAGATTTTAAGTTCTTTTTCGTTTTGAGATTTATCAGGCGTAGGTGGGAGAACAGCGCTGTGGCAGTGACTACCTTAGTGAAGCCCTTAGAACAGGGTTGTCTTCCCTCTTCAGCACTTAGCTTAGGTTTGGTCGGCTCTCTCAGTGTTGCTTTGTGTTTAATCAGGTGTGTGTTCATCCTTGAGAGTGAAGTTTACAAAGGTCTACATCTGCTGTACGCATTCTGTGTTTTACATTTGAGTTCATTTTAGAAAGATTTGTGAAGCCGTAAGTGAATTGAAACAGGGAGTAGAGTTTCATACCAAATGTCATTACATTATTTCATCCTAAATCATTTGCAATACTTACGACGCTCTGTCAGGGCTTGGCTACTGTAGACCCCTGGGGGACAGAAATACCTCAAAAATTGTTTTAAATTTTTATTCAAAAAGTAGCTGCTTGTGTTCTGGGTTTTCTTTGTCACAGTTGACATCTTAGTTTTGATATGTATTCTTTCCAAAGCTTTTATCCAGTATGGTATTATAGATTATATGCCAGAGTAATTTTTAATTTGGAAAAATACCTTTAAATGTTGAGTAAACCTAACAGTAAATCCTTCGGTTAATTAGGTGCCAGTTCCTGTTTTTCTGCCTGCCCCACTGGACAGTGGCGAGAAGATCCCTGCAGCAGTTGAGCTCAAAAGCAAAGTTTCTTCAGATCCTCTTGATGCAGAGTTGCTTACAATAACAGACGTGATGGCTGAAGACGAGGGGAAAACAGAAGCTGCCGCCATCAACAGTGAGCGGCACTTTGTTATGCCTCATGAATATGTGAAGCGCTGGTTTCTAATAAGTGTTGTAATTGACACAGTATGTTCCAGGGCATAGCGCTGGACTGCATCTTGATGTGGGGTAGGGGAAGCATTGCAACAAAACTGTATTTTACATCAAGAGATCCACACTGTATCTAGCCGGGGGCTCTGTTATGCCAAGCCCGTTTCAAGCAGGAGTTTGTACAGTCCCTGTTTTAATTGTAACAGGATTTGACTTGTAAAATCAACTCAGAATTATTCTGTTTTAATGGACTAGCTCAGACACAGAACTAACTTGTAGTAGGCTTCACTAATGATCCAGGCTCTTATTTTGTAATAGTTATTCCCAATTTTGTTTTATTGATTATACTAATAAGGTAATTCGCATTATCTAAACCAGCGTTTATCCTGAGTGCTTGCCAAATGATATATAGCAAGATAAATGTTTTGTGGATGATTCTGTCTCTTAGAGTATTTATTCTTACCCTTAACTCTCTGGTGATACCCAGAGTCCTATTTTGACCATGAGCTGCCTAATTCCCTTTACCCTGGAGCACAGTAGAAACACTAGATTCTGTGTATTCCATAATGTGACAGTGTTTGTACTTTGTTAGGGAGTTGTGAAATTAACTTAGTGAGTTGCAACCAGTTCTTTTAAAAAAATGAAGTGAAACAGGAAAAAAAAGTCAGCATGAATTCCTCATAGAAAGGGTATTGTTTTGTGAAACATTTGTGTCCAGTATGTGTACATGTGTCTGTGTTTGTCTTTCTGTCTCCTGCCACCACCTTCAACTAGGTCAAGTGCTTTTCTTACTGTGCATTGCAATACAAAAACGTTGGAAAGCAACTGATGAGAACATTAGAAGACAGTTGTAAATAAGCATATATTGAATGAGGGGGAAAACCTAGGTCACGATTCAAAAAGAATGTTGAAAATTGCAGTTATCCACCCTCGTTAGTTTATTTTTGACGAGATTGCTTTTAGAAATACTCTACATATCAGAGTTGTTCTATCAAAGCATGCCTGTTAACTTTTGAAGAGGGGAGGTCAAAAACTTACAGGATTAAGTTTTTGTGTACTCATGATTAATAAAGTTTATAGTAGTTTACATTTCAAGATAGCTATCTGCCTTTTCCTTTTATGACATATTTATATAAGTATTTATTCTTAATTTGTATTTACAGTTAAATGACTTCCTTTTGCCAGATTAAATACAGGTAATGTTGAGATTTTCTATTTTGATTTCTAATGATATTATGGATTGATTACAGGTATAATTATTGAAACAGACATAATTGGGTCAGATATCTTGAAGAACCCTGATCCAGAGACACAGTCCAACATGCCTGATGTACCATATGAACCAGATTTGGATATCGAAATAGATTTTCCCAGAGGTACTCAAAATGCTATTATTCTGTCAGTGTGAGCTATGGTTACGGAATTTAGGTATGGAGTCATAACTGTGGTTCTGATCATTTAATGTTTGTGTCATTGCCTTTGTTGTTCATATTTGTCTTTCTTTTTTACCCAAACAAAACTCGACAGTTAACATTTGAAATGAGGCACAGGATTGAATTATAGGGACTTAAAAAAGAGTTTCTTAGAGCCTTAAAAAGAAACTTTCTCAAAGTAATTCATTATAGAAAATTTTGAAGATAGAGAAAAGAATAAAAAAGTGTTGGTGTCTTTTTAAAAAAATTAAATAAAATATTGATAGTATTTTTCTTAAGACCTTTTGAAAATTAAGTTTACCTTCAAAGGGAAGAAATTATTTTCAGGTCTTTGTTGTGAAAGAAACGTATTCTGTTTTTCATTATTTGTTTTCTTAATCTATCCATGGCTAATAAACACATTGAATAGAATGTATAGCATTTTATTTTGGAAAAGATTTACTAAATTGAAATAGATTTGTACTGAAACCATTTAGATCTTAAACTTGAATTTTGGATTGTAATAGTTTTTCTGATATCTTAAATATTTCCATGAAAATTCTGTGTTGATATTCCTTACACATGTTTTTTAATAGTCTGAACAGGGTTTATCAGAACTCAGACCATGTTAAGTACAGAAAATCATTCTCTCTCCTCCCCAGCTCAGGTTGTCCCCATAACAGATGCTGTTTACATCCTGTGGTTAGTTCTTTGCAGGCTTGTAGCATCGGCCTGTGCTATTATGTTCGCAGTAAAAGCTCTTCTGATTTAATTGTCAGCTGCTGAGGAGCTTGATGTGGAAAATGAATTTTTATTACCACCTGTTTTTGGAGAAGAATATGAGGAACAGCCTAGACCTCGATCTAAAAAAAAGGTATAAAATTTAATAGTATTCTCGCATTTACCTAATCTCTCTCTCTCTAGGTATAGAAAGGATACAGTGGTCTTCAGTTGTGCCTGAGAATATGGGAAGCTATTTTGTTCTCTAGATTTAAAAAGACTTTAAAAGATAAAGTCTTTATTACTTCATTTCTAAGTTGTAAAAATGTCTCAGATTTAGTTGTAACTTCATAGAAGAGTGAATATTATTGCCAGTTAATTTTTCTTTTCGATTTTGTCTTGATAAAAGGTTGACTTAGTTGTTAAAAAAGAGTTCAATTCTTTGACAAGAATTGAGTCTATTTTCTGGGGAGCTGTTTTTTCTACTGTTATTTTTGATGAGACTAATCAGTGAGGTTGGCTGCACAGTTTATTATGCCTCGTCTCTTTTAAGCATGCTGACAGGTTGGAAGACATGCTGGACAGTTTAATCATTCAGGCAGAGCAAATCTAAGTGTATTAACAGGTGTAATTGTCTTAAATATTTATCAACAGCTTTCTATGTCTAATTTCCAACATAAAGAAAGATCAAAAGAAAAAAAGATGACTTTCACAAATTTCTTCCCCAAAAAGAAAGAAAACTGAAAAAGGAGCACTTGCAGTAGAATGAAGTTGGACTCCTACTTAACACCACACACAAAAATTAACTCAAAATGGGTCATAAGACTTAAATTTAAGAACTAAAATTATAAAACTCTTCAAAGAAAACATAGGCCTAAATCTTCATTATTTCCTTAGGTTAGGCATTGATTCTTAGTTACGACACCAAAAGCGCAAGGAACAAAAGGAAAAAATAGATGAATTGGACTACGTCAAAATTGAAAACTTTTGTACAGCAAACAATGCCATCAAAAAAGTGAAAAGGAGGGGCCAGTGTGGTGGCATAGTGATTAAGGTCAGCGCGCTCCACTTCAGCGGCCCGGGGTTCATGAGTTCAGATCCTGGGCATGGACCTACACTGTTCATCAAGCCATGCTGTGGAGGTGACCCACATACAAAATAGAGGAAGATGGCTCAGGGACAACCTTCCTCACCAAAAACAAAAGTGAAAAGGACTTGAGTGGTCATTCCCTATAAAGTGGAGTCATTGAAAAGTTCCACAGTTTCTCAGATTTTTTAAAAAAATCTAAAATCTCTTTTTATTTTAGAATTTTAGTTTATTAATTATGTCTTACATTTAATTATTTTCTCATCATTAGTGACTCTCATTCACAGCGGAAGCTAATATGATTTTCTTGTATAAAGTGGTTTGTGTAGAAGTATGGCATTCTTGGAGATACATTTCAAGTAATGTTATAGGTAACTGTTCTCAAATTCCAGAATACTAGTCCATTTTGAGCATATAAATATATTTCTCTTTGATTTGCATTTGTTGAGAAATGGCTTACATAAAGTCATGAAATCATATAGGCTTTAAAAAAAGATGTTGCAATGGTGTTTCCTGGTAGGGAGCCAAGAGAAAAGCTGCGTCAGGATACCAGTCTCAGGATGACAGTTCGGACAACTCCGAGTGCAGCTTTCCTTTCAAGTATACGTATGGCGTAAATGCGTGGAAACACTGGGTCAAAACCAGGCAACTTGATGAAGATCTTCTCGTGTTAGATGAGCTAAAATCTCGTAAGTCTTCTGATTTTATTTTCCCTATGTACTTTTTAAAGCAAGATTTTTGTTAATTAACTACCTTCAATTAAAAAAAAATATGTAACTTAAAACATTTTAAGTACGTTTAAATGTAGCTTTTATTTTACTTTTAAGTTCTTATATAGAATAAATTAATTTCAGAAAGTTTCTTAATCTTCACAGTGAATTATAACAATTACTAATTTTTAAATTTCTTTTTAGCTAAATCAGTAAAGTTAAAAGAGGATCTACTCTCTCACACCACGGCTGAGCTTAACTATGGGTTAGCCCATTTTGTCAGTGAGATCCGACGGCCGAATGGAGAGAGTTATGCACCTGACAGCATCTATTATCTTTGCCTTGGAATACAGGAGGTCAGTGATTTAGTGGCCACTTTGGAATAGAATGTTAATGAGAAAGGTTGTTGTGGTGGTTCTTGGAAAGATAAGTGTTATGCTTCAAGAATATCAAGGTGGCTTTGTGGAACATGATGATATACTGGCTTACCAAGAGAGACAAAAAAGAATTTAATCTATTCGAAAATGCTAGAATATTATGCAGGATTTTCTTAGCTACTTTGTATTTGGGTGTTTCTGCTATAATGTAACATATTCCTAAACATCCTCAAGTTCTCCAAAACTGTGTACCAAAACCAAAAAGAATTTATGTGAAAAATAGAGCTAGGGACAGGCCACTCCAAACTCCTTTGTAACAGGCCTAACAAAGTTGTGTATTTGTTACCATATATATGATAACCAAAATGACGACATTTCCTCCTTACAATTGCAAATAAATTAATTTACATTCTGAGGCGTGATGTAGATATGTATACTATATAGATCCATGCTGATATAGGTGTAAGCAGAAAAATATCTTCTCTCTGCAAAAGTTGGTCTGTTTCATTGTACACTTCTGATGTGTTTCTAACTTCTTAAATAGTGTAATTACTCATGAGTTATTTGGAATCATCTTATAAAAGGAGATCATTCTTTAAAGGTTTTAGATAAACTTCACATGTATGAATCTTGTGTGAAACTTTTTTTCCATAATAAACATGAAGATCAGCTTTGGGTAATGACTTCTGGTTCTGAACAAATTGTACAGGTTTGAGCCCAGAGACTAGAAAGGATCCTGGCTTCACATCCTGTGTATTTTTAAATGTGGTACATGGTAGAAGGAGATCTTTTTATGTAGGGTTTTGTTTATAGGCCTAAAATTTAATGTTATGCTACTAACAGGTGGTAGATACTGAAATAAATTACTGAGGAAAACTAGAATTGTCTTAATTTGTATTTCACTTACATTCTCTTCAGGATAGAATTTTTTCTTTTTTAAATATAATTCTTGAAATTTTATTTATTTATTTATTTTTTTGTGAGGAAGACCAGCCCTGAGCTAACATCCGTTGCCAATCCTCCTCTTTTTGCTGAGGAAGACTGGCCCTGGGCTAACATCCATGCCCATCTTCCTCTACTTTATATGGGACGCCGCCACGGCATGGCTGACAAGCAGTGCGTCGGTGGGCGCCCGGGATCCGAACCCATGAACCCCGGGCTGCCAAGCGCGGACTAAACCGCTGCACCACCGGGCCGGCCCTCTTCAGGATAGAAATTTGCCTACAGTTATATCAGCAGTGGTGGGGAAGTAGCATGTGGTACCACATACTGTACTGTGTACTGTAAATTGCTGTGTATTCCAGGACCATCACATATTTTGCAGTAGCAACCTAAAAGAAATATAGGAGGTCTTACCTTTTCCTATTCTTCTTTGATAGATTTACATGTACTTTGTGCCTCATCTTTAGATGGTGATAATAGGTTCACCATACCAAAATCCCAAAACCTCTGAAAACCAGAGATTTTACCCTTTAGTTTTTCATGAAAACTCATTTGACAGTAAAACTGACTTGAAGAGTTGTGAAGCTGTTGTTGTCTTTATTTGCTACACTTTTTGTTTATATTCATTCATAGAATATTAACTATAGAATTGTTAATGTTTCTCAAGTATAGGGTGCTTCCCCAGACAACTCTAGGACTGTTATGTAATTATGTACATGCCCTGTGTTTCCTCTGTAAAATCCAAAAAATTAATGAATTCCAAAACATCTGGCCTCAGTGGTTCTGGCTCAGGGTTTGTAGACTTGTGTATGTGTTTTTCCCCTTTCTGTTTTATTATACCTAGTAGTATAAAGAGCAGGAGTAGTGTTTATAAATACAGTACCAGGTGTAGGTGAAAGCATCTCAATCCTCTGGTTTCAGAACAAGTTATTTATTACATATAAATCCCCTTAAGAGCAAATAGGAGCTGACCCTGCTCCTTTGTGTCTTGCACCATGCTAACCACGCAGTAGGCGCTCGCTGATTTGGATGATTGTCATGACTGGTAAACCTAGACTTACAGATGTAGTTCTCTATTGCTTTTTGTTGTGTGTGTGTGTGTGTGTGTGTGTGTACTTACTTAAGATGGTGGAACACAAAGAATAAATTTATGCCTTTTTAAAAAATAAAAGAGAACACATATATCGTCATTTTAGAAATAGTTCTGCTGTCTAGATCAACCATTTTTTAAAGTGTTGAAGAGAGCAGTAGGATTCTGCGAAGTTAGCAGGAAGGAGAGATTGAGTTCTAGGCTCTTATTGTTGTTTTAATCCAACTCTACTTTTTGATATGTTTTGAGGTTCTGTATAAAATTTCATATAAAAATGCCTTCTGCTAGAAAAAGAAGCTTAAAAACTAGTATGTAGGGGCCAGCCCGGTGGCATAGCAGTTAAGTTCACACATTCCGCTTCAGTGGCCCGAGGTTCACTGGTTCGGATCCTGGGTGCGGACCTACTCACTGTGGTGTTGCACGTAGAACAGCTACAACTCTGCAACTATGATATGCAACTGTGTACTGGGGTTTTGGGGAGAAAAAAAGGAAAAGAGGAAGATTGGCAACAGATGTTAGTGCAGGGCCAATCTTCCTAGACAAAACCCACAAAAAACTAGTATGTAGGGGCCGGCCCGGTGGCGCAGCAGTTTAGTCCGCGCTTGGCAGCCCGGGGTTCGCGGGTTCGGATCCCGGGCACCCGCCGACTCACTGCCTGTCAGCCATGCCGTGGCGGCGTCCCATATAAAGTAGAGGGAGATGGGCACGGATGTTAGCCCAGGGCCGGTCTTCCTCAGCAAAAAGAGGAGGATTAGCAACGGATGTTAGCTCAGGGCTGGTCTTCCTCACCAAAAAAAAAAAAAAAAACTAGTATGTAGATAATAGCACCTTAAATCAAAGAATAATAAAAGACAACAAAATGGGAGTTCTCTGCCCCACCTGTCTCTAGTCCCCCTAGTTCTTCGCCCTAAAGTTAGATACTTTTTGTTCTGTTAGCTGTTTCCTCTGGCATTGCTTGCATATACAAACGCAGCTGATTATTGTATATTCATCTTACATTCTGTATATACCAATTCACTATTAGTTCTAGTAGGCGTTTTTTTTCTCGTAGAATTTTCTACATATATAATTATGTCATGTATGAAGAAACACAGTTCTACCTCTTTCTTTCCAATCTGCATGTCTTTTATTTCTTTTTCTTGCCTTATTACTACATCAGTTAGGGGCCTTTCCTCCACCCACACCCAGAACTTGGGATGGAAGTGGCGAGAGCAGAAACCCTTGCCTTATTTCTAGTCCTTAGGGGAAGGTCTTCACCATTAAGTATGACGATGCTTATAGGTTTTTTTGCCGCATCGTGTTACCGGCTGGAGGAAGTTCTCATCTATCCCTAGTTGGCTGACAATTTTTCTTTTTAGTTTGTTACTGAGAGTTTTTATCATAAATGGTTATTGAATTTTGTCAACTGCTTTTTCTGCATCTATTTAGACAATCATATGGTTTTTTTCCCTTGTTCTATTAATAATGGCATATCAATTAATTTTCAGGTGTTACATCAACATTGAATTCCTGGGATAGACTCCATTTGACAGTGACATTCTTTTTATACACGGCGGATTAGATTTGCTAATTTACTGTTAAGGTTTTTTGCACATATTCGTGAAGGATACTAGTTTTCTAGTAATGTCTTTCCATGGCTTTGGTATTGGGATAATATTGGACTCATAAAATGAATTGGGAAGTGTTCCTTTCTCCTATTTTCTGAAAGAATTTGTGAGTATTGGTATTATTTGTTCTTTAAATGTTTGATAGAAGTCACCAGTGAAGCCACTTGGGCCTAGGTTTGTTTGTTTGTTCTTGGCAGAGGTGGGGCATGGTTTAAATTACAAACTCAATTCCTTTAGTTGGTATATGGTTATTTAGGTTTTCTGTTTTTCTGGAGTCCATTTTGGCAATTTTGCCTTTGAGAAATTTATTCATTTCATCAAAGTTGTCAAGCTTATTAGCGTTAAGTTGATAATATTCACTTATTATCCTTCTAATGTCTGTAGGATGTGCTCATCCTTCTTTCATTCCTAATATTGGTAATTTGTGCCTCCTTTTTGTTTCTTGAACAGTCTATCTCAGAAATCAGCAAACTTTTTCTTTAAAGGGTGAGATAGTAAATAATTTAGGCTTTGCAGGCCAAAAGGCAACAATCTAGGATATTATGTAGCTATATAGTTAGCAACTTAAAATGTAACCACTTAGAAATGTTGTTAAAGACAGTTGTCAGTTTACAGGTTGTGAAAAACGTGGCTGGTGAGATTGGGCCCAGTGGGCTAGGGTTGTAGTTCGCCTGTACTGCTGCTGTAGCTAAAGGTTTGTTGGTTTTATTTTATTGACCTTTTCAGAGAACCAACTTTTGGTTTCATTGATTTTTCTGTTTTCTTATTGAGTCTCTGATCTCTGTTTCTTTTCTTAACTTGTTCTTTTTTTCCAGCTTCTTAAGATCATTGATTTTAGACCCTTTTTTTTTTTTTTTTACCATTTTTTTAATTGATGTCTAATAGTTTATAACACCGTGGGGTTTTAGTTGTACATTTTTGTTTGTCCGTCACCTTGTAGACCCTTTCTAATCTAAGGAAAGGACTAGGAAAGCATTCAAAGCTATAAATTTTCTTCTATGAACTAGTTTACCTGCATTCCACAAATTTTTATATGTTGTATTTTCATCTTCCTTAAGAGAGTTAACTGATCGCCTCATAACCTGTTTACAGGAAGTTGAGTCTCTGGATTGCTTTTTATTGAATGGGTTATTTAAATATTAGAACTCTAAATTCTGTTAGAGGTTTGAGAGTTAACTGGATTGCATAATAAATTATTTTAAATTATGTTTTTAAATAGGGTTATTTTCCCAATTTTTTTATTGTGGTAAAATACACATAACATGAAATTTACTACTTAAACTATTTTCAAGTGTACAGTTCAGTGGTATTAAGTACATTCATAATCTTGCGGAAACATTGCCACCATCCATCTCCATAACTCTTTTGTCTTTGTAAAACCGAAACTCTATACCCATTAGACAGTAACTTCCCATTCTCCCCTCTCTTAGCTCCTGGCAACCAACATTCTATTTTCTGTCACTGTAAGTTTGACTAGGTATCTCATATAAGTGAAATTATACAATATTTCTCTTTTTTGTGACTGGCTTATTGCACTTAGCATAATGTCCTCAAAATTATCCATGTTGTGGCATATGTCAGAATTTCCTTTTTTAAATAGGTTCTTTATGTACGAAAAAAATGCTTCCTCAAAAATATTTTTTTTTACTACTGAATGGTACACTTAAAAATGGTTAAGATGGTAAATTTCACGTTCTGTGTGTTTTTGCCACAATTGAAAAAAATTGTTTTACTATTCTCATCATCAGACGTATTTTCAGACTTGATTTAATTTTTGTAAATGACTGTATGGTATTTTTAAGCAGCTTTAAAAATAATCCTAAAACTCAATATAAAGATATCTAAAATAAACTTTCCAGAGATCATTGCAGTTTAATGTTACTTCAAGGATGTATACAGAAATAGAAGCTATTTTTGGAAGATTTTGTCTGTTTTTCTATCTGTTGCTTCTGTTGCTTCTGTTCACATCTGACAATAATGTTGAAGTGTGCTTTTCTTAGATATGTCTGTAGAAGGAAGAACATCTTTAGTTGTAAGGATTAAATCTTGTGAGTGTATACAGAAGTAGGCAGCCACTTCTACCTTTGTATTATACTCAATTGTACTCAGTTATACTCCACTGTATATTGAGAGAGTGAATATAATTATAGATGTTTAACTAGTACTGTATGAAAGGGGAGCACAGCTTTTTTTTTCTCCTTTACAAATAAAATAGCTGATTTTTTTTCTGATTGTATAAGGAATGATGGTTATTGTTAAATGTTCACATAATATGGAAATGTTTGAGGGAGAAAGAAAGAAAACTACATGAGATCCCACAATCATGATCGTTCTTTCATATACTGTCTTATATATGTAAACACATGCCCCTCACACGAAAGTTATTGTAAGCGGAATTGTGGTTACCCTTTTTCCTTAATCCCTCCCACCCCATCAGTTAGCTAGATGTGTGTGCGTGTGTTTTTATGTATGTGGTGAGAGATATAGAAATTTTGTTAGCTAAGAACACGGAACCATGTTATACATGTCTGCATCTTCCCTTCCTTCACTCTGTTTCCCAGTACATTGTGGCAGTCCCTCTGAGTCTGCTGGAGACTTAACTGTGTGTTTTATAAAGTTTCGCTATTGTAGATAAACTGTACCGCCACCTTCCCCTTCTCCCTCAAATCTTATATCATTATCCTAAAGAATTGGTGCTTTTATTTCTATGAGCCTGAAAAGGTATTACTGGATCATAAGAAACGTGTATTTTTTACTTTAAAAGATCACCAGATTGCTTTCCAAAAGGACTGAGGATCTGTTTGTGTTTACTGGCTGTCTGGATTTGCTTTTCTCTGCGTTGTCCCTTTGTCTGTTGGTTGCTTATCCCTATCAGTTGGTGCGAGTTCCTTGTTTATTCTAGATGTAATTTTTTGTTATCCCCAAATTTTTTCCAAGTTTATTTATTTATTTTTACATGCTAAGTCTTGTATCTGGAGGAATTTTTTTGAGAAGAGTGTGAACTCCATTTACCAAATTAAAAAATATGGTGAAGTCACTTATATGGCTTGTTAATTTGAGTGCTATGTAAACAGTTTTCTGATAATTAAAATCTATTAAAATACATATAACATTTTAAAACTTATTTAATCTTTTCTTTGATTAAGAAGGGCCTAAAGAATTTACCTTATTCTTCATAGCAATGATGTGGTGGATTCAGTTTTGCTAATCCTTCTTTCATTGGTTCATTCAGGAAACATTAGTTAAGTGCTTATTTTATGCTGAACACTGAACATTGGAGTAGACTTTGGAGATTACATTTTTTGACTGTTTACTGTTTTCCACGCAGTGTGCTAAGTGCTTGACATGTCATTTAATCCTCTCAACAACCTTACTATTATCACCATTTTTTGATGAGGAAGCAGAGTTAAGTAGCTCACCCAAGGTTACACAGCTCATGAATTTTGAATCTGGTAAGCAGTTTAACTTAAAAGCCACTATAATATGCTCTGCTCAGGATTTGAAGTATGTAGATAAGTACCGTTTAAACAGTGCTGTACTCGTGGTATGGTGTGTCGGTGGCGCAGAATGGGGACGGATTGGTTCTACCTAAGAATGTACTGTGAGAAAATAGAACAGTGGAGAAGACCTGTTCGGTTGAGTTTTGAGGTAGATACAGAAATTTACCGGGCAGAAAGGATGAGGGAAGAACAAGGGCATTCCAGGAGGAGAGAAATACGAGCAAGGGCACAGGTTTCCGGGAACTGCCTGGCGTGGCCGGAATGTAGAATGTGAAGTGTAGAGGGCTTTGGGGGTGGGATGGGGTATGAAGTAGGTAAGAATCACATCACAGAGGGCCTGTATTCCTTGCTGAAATGTTTAGACCTCATCTTTTATCCAGGGTGAAACATGAAAAGGTTTTAAGCATTTTTAAAGATCACACTCCATATTCTTTCTTAGAGGTAGGCAGCTGAAGGCTGGAATATTATCACTGAAACAAATTTATTCTGCAGAACTCTGCTGATTTGTAGCTAAATTAATGGTGGGTTATTTTACATTGTTCTTAATAAAGCTTTATGCAAATAGCATTTAATAAGAACCAATTTTAGAGACATAAGTAGAATCTCTTAAATATATCTAATAGCCCTCAAATTGTGTGTCTTATATTGCCAATGTTTATTTTATAAATTGTTATGCATGTTGTTACACATAATAGGTTTCTTGCCTAGCTAGCTTTTCAAAATGTTGTTTGACAATACGTATTCCCAATATTGGTGACAATACATATCCAGACAAACATGTTTAATGGTCTTAAAGTATTCTCTAAAATACACGCTTTCCAACTGTTATATGGGATTTTCCTTCTATGTCTCAAATTCCAATACCAGAATTTCTACTAAGTAAATAGCTATCTACCAATGTGCTGCTTTGCATTTTTAATTCATAAGAAAACAGGGCCCTTGAAACTTAGGTGGTCTAAAATAAGAAGTGCTCTGAGTATAAAATACAAGATTTCAAAGAATTTATATTTAAAAAAATGTAAAATATCTCATTAATTTTTATGTTATGTGGTGAAATTATGTGTTTTAGATATAATGGATTAAGTAAAATGTTAAATTAATTATACCTTTTTCTTTTTTTTTAATGTGGCTACTAGGAAATTTAAAATTACATGTGTAGACCACACTATATTTTTATTGTTTAATGCTGCTCTATACAGTGGTTCCAAAATTATCCGTGGATCTCTAGTTCTGTCAAATATTGTTCCAAAGCAATCTAAGTAAAATGAGAGACTAGAACCTTTATAAAGGAATTTATATTTCGGAAAGAGGATACTTATTCTTCAAATAAACACTTTCTGTGAAGATAATTTCTTAAGATTACTACTATTCAGACAGGCCTGTCCTGTCGGGCATTTTCTCCAGGGTTACTTCCTAGAAGGTGCTGCTGTCTCTGGCTTCTCCTTTGCTCTGCTTCTGAGACCACGAGAATTCCATTGGTTGCAGGGCTTTGATGATGGGACCAATTAGGTGTTTGTAAATCGGGACTGCCTTTAATGGAAAATAACAATAACAATAATAATATAGTATTGTTTCTCATAGCATAATGACAAATAAAGCATAATATCATTCCTTCTGTAACAATAAGTGCAGCAGATCTCTTAATTTATCCTGAATTGCTAAGGAAGGCTTTTCAGAAGGACTGAGTGTGACACTTCATTAGGACCTGCGTTGAGTAGAGCTGTGTTGGCAGCTTCATAGTTATGGCTTGTCATTGTTATAGTTCTGGATGTACAGAGAAATGACTTTCCACTTGTTGCTAGATTCATAGCTGAAAATGATTTCAGGATCACTTCTCTCATTTTTTATTATGTGTGGTGCTGTGTGGTAAGAACAAAGAACACAAATTGCTGTTCTAAACATGAAGATTTCATTTTTGTGATTGTTTTATATAATGTGCACTGTTTACATTTAAAAAAAAATCTAGGCTCCCTACTTTAAAAAAACTATTTATAGTCCCATTAAATAATTGAATCATGATATTGTATTTTAACCAATTATTGCTACACTCAAAATGTTGAGGATTTCCAGATAATGTAGGAAATGATTATGTTTAGAAATTCTGCCCTCTGACTAACCCAGAAGCAGGGGAGGGATCTGACATTGTCACTTCATTGATTGTCAGGCAATTGGTCTAATTGTCATTCTATTTGAAAGGCCTTAGTTAGGAATTTTTTTTCTATCATTTTGAAATTATGCTGGCTAATCTTCCTTCTGACGAGCAGGAGTGACATTAGATCAACTCAGAGGGTGATCGCCTAGTCTAATTCTTTATTAGTGTGTGCAGTGTGTATTTTTTCGTCCTTTTACTTTCCGCTTCTCTGTGTCTCCGTATTTAAAGTAGGCAGCGTGTGGTTGGGCCTTGCATTTTTTTGTTTTTGTCTCAGTGTGTTTAGACCAACAAACTTATGTAAAATGAAGGCCCGGGTAGTAGATGTTTAGGCTTTACAGGCGTACTTGTTCGTGTCACGCCGGCAGCCAGCTCTGCTGCTCTGTGAAAACAGCCTGGGACAACATGCACATACTGAGCATATCTGTGTCCCAAGAAAACTTTATTTACTAAAAAGGCAGTGGGGTCGGAATTGGCTCGAGGCTCTGCTGACAATGGTTTAAACCTTTTACATTTAGTGTAATTACTGCTGCAATTGGATCTATTGTCCTGCTGGTTGTTTTGTATTTGTTTTATCTGTTCTTTGTTTTTTTGACCTTTTCTGCTTTCTTTTGAATTATTTTTTTGTGATTCCATTTTATCTCCACTATTGGTTTATTATTTATGCCTCTTAAATTAGTGCTTGCCCTAGGATTTACAATATGCATCTTCAAATAATCAGTATCTTTGTTCAGATATTATCGCGCCACTTCATCTGGGATGTAAGAACCTTACAACAATGTATTCCCAATTCTTGCCTCCCGTTCTTTGTGCTATTGTTGTCATACATTTTATTTTTACATTATTTTATTTTTAAATCCCATTGGAGACGGACATTACAAACTTTAGTGTTTAAATCATTTTTAACAACCCTCACTGTTAAGGTTTGTGATAGTAATAAGATTCATAAATTTGTATGAGTCACAGGAGAGTTAAGCGTAGAGAGAGGCAATAAGGAAAAAAGCATTAGCCTAACAAAACGAGAGTGCTAGAAGAGATCTTCAGACAGCCAACATTTCATCCCATCCTTACCATTCAGAATTTTTCTTTAATCAGTAATAATTTAATTACTTTAAAATTTTATTTTATTTTCTCCATGTACTATATAGTGAACACTGGAGTGAGATATTCTGTTTTTTTGTGAAGATTCTCATCCAGTTCTTACATTCTGGATTCTTGGGTGTATTTCAGCTTTGAGTTTTTTAAGCAAAGGATTAATTGGTAACGTATGATTTCTAGATATATAGATAAAGTCAGTAATCTCTCATGTTTTATTAGTATGTTTATTTTTCTCGGACATAAGCTTTGTTTATTTTTTTTCTTAAGAAAGACAGAATATAAGTAATATATTCACTATTTATAATTAGCTGGTTTTCCTTCAAGAATTTTTTTTTTTATTGTAGTACTTGTGTGGTAGTAATCGAAGAGACAACATATTTATTGATCCAGGATACCAGACATTTGAGCAAGAATTGAATAAAATACTCCGAAGTTGGCAACCAAGTATTCTTCCAGATGGTAATGCTTTTTTAAATGAAAGTGTTGCTAACTTGCTACTGGAATTTTTATTTTTACAGAAAGTATATTAAAAATAATTAGAAAGTAATTTAAATTAGCCTATTTCTCAGAGTACTTATTCATGAACTCATCTATTCATCTTTCATTGAATTAGAAATGAATGTGGTTGATAACTAGTGTTTATGAAGAACTTTGTAATAAATGTGTCCTACTTTCTCTGGAGTAAGAAACTGGATGTTTATTTCTTAAGCCCTCCAGTGGAGATTCTGCTGTAAAAGTCTCTAAGAAACCTCTGTTTTATATGTGCGAAGAAAATGTGTTTGTGAATGGAAATCACCTGTTTTTTTCAGGAATTCTGCAGATTTAAATTCCTTTCTAACCATTGTCTGCTTGTCCTACAGAAGAACAGAAGCAGACATCTAGTCCCTTACTCCAGAGATGCTAGTTCCCTAGTCTGGTGTGTTCCCTAGCCTCTGTGTTGTCAAAGAGCTGCATAGGTAATTCTGAAATTCACTCCAGTCGACCTGGTGTGAATGGACGATTGGAGTAGGTTTGTTCTTGAATTAACTTTATTTCAAGATGGTTAAATGAAAACTGTTTTATTTATTACAATTCTTTTAAAATATTTCTCTATTTAAGGGTCAATATTTTCTCGAGTTGAAGAAGACTATCTCTGGAGGATAAAACAACTAGGATCACACTCTCCAGTAGCTCTTCTGAACACCCTGTTCTACTTTAACACTAAGTATTTTGGCCTGAAAACAGTGGAACAACACTTAAGACTTTCCTTTGGCACTGTGTTTAGGCATTGGAAAAAAAATCCTTTAACGATGGAAAGCAAAGCATGCCTTCGGTACCAAGTGTCTTCCTTATGTGGAACAGATAATGAAGGTAGTGTAACAGGTTTTTATTTTGAGATTTTCTGCGGCAGGGCTAGCCAAACCTTGCCTTACTCAAGACCACTTGGGTCACTTGTTAAGAACCCAAGGACTGTCGTTTTCATAAAATAAGACAACCTGTGTCTTCTTAAAACATCTCAGTTCATTTTGTTTGAAAAATTATGAATTACCAGAAGCCACAACTTAGAATTCTGCAGGACACCTCATCCCATTCTTTGGTATAACAGATACTGGGAGTGAACAGAGTAAATAGTACTAGCTTTCTTCAAGCTTGGTCTCAGGAGGTTTGTGTAATTTTTATTTTTTAAGATAAAATTACTACTGGAAAAAGAAAACATGAAGATGATGAGCCAGTATTTGAACAAATTGAAAATACAGCCAATCCTTCTAGATGTCCTGTGAAAATGTTTGAATGCTACTTGTCTAAAAGGTAAGTGTTAATGATATTTAATTTTTTAAATGGTGGTATAAGTTAGTTACCTTGAAGTTAAGACTACCAAGAGGTGACATTTTTTCGCTGATCCTTTTTTGATTTCTCTCTCTTCTCATTTATATCTAAGTCCATTCAGTTATAACTTTTTTAGTCCCATTTTTATAAAATACCCAGCTTCTACTTTGTGCTTTAGGATTCAAGCGTATGTTAAGAAATAGCTCTCTACTAATGGAATTACTACTGTGATGGTCATCTTGTAAATTTTAGCAATTCCAGTGACTGTACAGCGGGGAGCACAACCTTTTTTGTAGCGGGTCAGATGGTAATACTTCAGGCTCTTGGGCTGTAGAGTCTCCAGTACAGCTGCTCTGTTCTGCTGTTGCAGCCAGGAAGCAGCCATATGCTATATGTGGATAAATGGTCACACCTGTGTTATAATAAAACTTTACACAGACAAGTCAACAGGCTATAGTTTGCCACTGCCTGATGAAAAGACATGTTCAAAGGTAGTATAGACAGGTGAGGATGAAAATGAAGTACTTACGTTTAAGGGAAAATAGCCCTTTAAGGTCTGAGAGAGATAATAGTGTTCTGAAAGTACCGTACGTTTGAACTATACCACTGCTTTTTCCCTTAATCTGATACCAACAGACATTTAAAAAATTATAAATTAGTGTAATGTTTAGACCATAAATTATTTTATGCTTGTCCATTATTTTAAGAATGCACTCTCTAATTTTCAAAAGGTTAGCGTGAACTCAGAATGTATTTTCTTACGTAAACGGTTTTATAAATTATAGTTAGGTCGCCAGGTTAGCTCTCAAGAACTTGTAAAAACAACATCATTTATAGGATGATAGTAATATTTCTGAGGATGGTTTGAGGTGGCCTTATTATTTGGCTGCAACAATATCAGGATCTTTAGTGGTAGTAACTGTTAGTTGGAAATCCTTATCTCAGTATTATCTTGTTGGTATTTTAAAAATTAAATTTCTATTGTGTAATGCTGTTAAGTATTTTTATTTCATGTGCTACCATATTTCATCAATTCTAAGACATTTTACTATATCTGAAACTGGGATGCATAATTGATGGGATGCAGTTGACTGGGATGTTATAATTGATGCATCTGAAAATTATAATTGGCAGCATTTTACTTGTTTATGGCAATAATAAAATAATGATGAAAAATAATGTTTCTAGGGGCCGGCCTGGTGACAGTGGTTAAGTTTGTGTGCTCCACTTCAGCAGCCCAGGGTTTGCAGGTTTGGATCCTGGGCACAGACCTACACACCGCTCATCAAGCCATGCTGTGGCGGTGTCCCATATACAAAATAGAGGAAGATTGGCACAGATGTTAGCTCAGGGCCAATCTTCCTCACCAAAAAAAAAAAAAAAAAAAAGTTTCTATGGATGGTGTCTTGGATTCAGTGAAACACAGAATTTAAATTATGGGTGGAAAATAATCTTTTATCACAGAAATTAACTTTCAAAATATCTTCATGATAGAATATTTAATGTAGGTAATGGGGCATATGGTCTGACCATATAATGTGGTTAGTGGTGGTGGAATTAGAAGAAAAGAAAGTTGTGGGGAATTTTGTGTATATACTGTGAAATTGACTTTCTCCTTTCTCCCAAAGTCCACAGAATCTTAATCAGAGAATGGATGTTTTTTATTTGCAACCAGAATGCTCTAGTTCTACAGATAGCCCTGTCTGGTACACATCTACTTCACTGGACCGAAACACCTTGGAAAATATGCTCGTACGGGTTCTTTTAGTAAAAGATATTTATGATAAAGACAATTATGAACTGGATGAAGACACAGACTAAAAAGGAACGTTTCAGAAGCAATTGGGATAAAACAGCATTAGATAGTCATGCTGCTAGATCTTTATTATGGAAAACATTTCAAGTTTACTCCTTCTGTTCTGAGTTTTGTAGCAGTGTACCCACACTGGGTATTACCATGTAAATAATCTGTGAGTGAAAGTTGCCATTATTCTATGTAGTGGTTTTAGGATACTTAACAAATACATTCAAATTCTTTTTTTATTATTATTTATTTGATTAGGTATGTTTGTAACTTTTTACATTACAAAATATGAATGAGAATGTGCCATGTTTAATTTTTTTTCTTGTAGTAAGAAACATCCATATTGCACAACTTTACTGTTGCAAAGCTTCCTTGAAAAGGGGACTCTTTTACTGGGTTCTTGACCAGATGGTTGTGTATGGGTAGCACTACTAAAAGTTTAGAACTTGCAGTGTCTTTCAGAATTTTTAAAATAAACTGTAAACTAATAGGCTGGGTTTTTTGTTTTTTTGGAGTTTTGTTTGTTTTATTTTACACTTTAGTTACTGAAGCCTTACAAGGTTATGTAGAGAGAGACCATCTTCTGTACCAAACTAGTCAAGAGAATGCTGTCAATATTGGTGTACTGTAATGTGAACCTATACTGGTGAAAACAACTTTTTTCCCCTTATTAAAACCTTAGTGTCCTTTTCTTATTTGTGGCTTTCTGCATCACCCCTGTCAATAATAAAATGTATATGTGTATTATATATATATGTGTGTATATATATGTGTGTATATATACATATATATATGAAGAAAGGTGAAAACATGATCATTGAGACATTTTCTTTGTAAAAATGTCTGTTGAAAGTATAAAATTCTGTTTTCTTTTCTATGCCAAACATTAAGTATCCAAAGTTCCCTTTATTTCTAGAAGTTTGACCCCCCTCACCCCCACAAGTATACAGATCATGTTGTAATACCTGAGTAGTACTCTAAAAACTTTACCAATTTTATTAGAATTGTTGTGCCTGCCCTCAAATATGACTGATGCATACATGCATTGGATAAAATTATTTTTAGAAATGTCACTCCTGAAATAGTTGTTATAGAAAGTCAAGCTAGTTTAAATAAGATAGTATCTATCACATTTTACTGTGAAGATTAGCAGTGTAGTAATTCTGCTATTTCAGATGATTGAAGAACAAGGAAAGAAACGGATAAAGTATATCTCAAAGGAAGTCACATTTGTTGCTAGATTGTTTGGCTTTTAAAATTTAATTACTTCTTATAGAAGATTGTATCAAAGAAAACTTTGTGCTTCTACATAGCAATTTATCTGTTCAGACCTTTTCATTTAGAACAAGGAAGTTTACTTTAAAATTCTACTTTCTAGGGGCCGGGCTGGTGGCTTAGTGGTTAAGTTCATGCGCTCCACCTGTGCAGCCCGGTGTTTGCGGGTTCGGATCCCGGGCGCAGACGACGCACTGCTCACCAAGCCATGCTGTGGCAGCGTCCCATATAAAGTAGAGGAAGATGGGCACGAATGTTATTGCCCAGGGCCAGTCTTCCTCAGCAAAAAGAGGAGGATTGGTGACAAATGTTAGCTAAGGACTAGTCTTCCTCACACACACACAAAAAATTCTACTTTCTAAAGACTGAGCAAAATGCTAGCTGTAAATTATCATCAAGAAATCATTTGGCTGACTTCATCTGGCATGTGTGTAATCATGTTGTTTTCTTGTTTCTAATTCCTGAATCACCACAGTGACGTGAGTTTTTCAAAATTGTAGGGGGGAAATTGGGCTATTTTCCACAGTGGTTACGCAGTGTCTACACATCCCCTAGTATTTCTCTCTTCCTTAGGATAAATGTCAACATTCAGAAGAAATTTTCTCAATCATGATTTGGAAAATTTCACAAGTGTAATCACTGTATATTTAAGCAATAATTATCCAATATTTTTGGCATAAAAATTATAATGTTCTAACTTGTTTTATAAGTTTGAATAATGTTTCTGTCCCTTAATTAATTTTATATTTGTTGATTTGATAATCAGACTGACAGCAAATCTGATATTACTTTACTAAAACAGATTGCTCATTGTCTATTTAATGACGAAAAGTGGGTAACATTTAAAATACATAATACAAAAGTTTCCTCATATTTAACTTTTTCCAGAACTACTACTTTAAGCACTTTTACTATAAATGCATATTGTTGATTAAAAGGTGGTTAATCCAAACCATCTTTTATTCTCAAAGTGGTGCTATTATATTCCATCAAGAGCAATAAAGTTTTCCCCGAATGTCACTTAACGTATATTTTACCCAACACCATACGTTTCTGCCGCGGTACTACTATTAAGCACCTTGTCTTGCTGTTTACACTTGCTTTATGGTACATTTTAGCTTTTCTAAACAGAAATGGCTGCGTAATTTTCATCTTGACCTGATTGAGGATTTAGAGCTCTTGTCTTTGTCTTCATTGCAATCCAAGGATTGATTAACTTGACTCAGGGGGAAAAGAGAAAAGAAGATACTATTTTGTGAGAATTGTTTGTTCTGTGAAACTTATTCACCTAGAATCCATTTCTTTAGTTTGTGGGTCTCCTTAGTTTGTGTGGTCATACCTGGCTGCTGAGAAAAAGAACAGTAAAATGATAGCAGTTTCTTTTTGCTTCTTAGTGATTTCTGATTACAGCATCCTATAAATATAGCTTTATTATCTTTGGATGTGTATTGGAGATGCTATGTTTCTTTTCCTGAAGACAATTTTGCTGTTTCAAGTGAACCAATGAAAAAGTTTTTATCCATGTTGAGAATAGTGAATTTCACATGCAAATTGAATCTTGCTTAACACATTTTTAAGGCTTTTAACTGTATTAGGTAATACATATAAGTTATTAAATGATTTTTCTAGGCAAGAAGCTCAACTTTTTTTTTGCCATAAAAATAGTTTTTGTTTAAGTAGTAGTTCATGTTTTTCTTTAATTACACGGAGTTGTTAGCAGTGTGTTAAACATATTGAGATGGCAAAAGGATGCATGTTGTACTATGCATTCAAACTTTCATCACTGTTTTTCTGATGAACTCCCCTTTGTCCTGGCCAATTGTGATTTGGAAAGGGTCACTTGTTTATGCATAGTATCAAGGATTACAGTAATGGGGAAGTCATAAAATGGCAACTTTTTGGTTTGTACTACTATAATGTGGATCCATTTAATCTGAGATCTTATATATCTTGCAGTCTTAAATCACTATAAAAATTGACACTTTTATTTTGCCAGTTATTTCCAAAATGTATTGTTATGCATACGTCACTTATGTTCTAAGTTAACATTGGCTGTAGGATAATCTTGTTCCCCTCGAACAACATGGCCATGAAAGTGTACATGAAAATATTTTTAAAGAATAAATTTCTTTAATTAAATTACAGTACTTCTGGATTTTCCCCCTTAATAATCCCTTTAATCGTTTTTAGAGAAGTTCTTTGGATTTCAGTTATTCCATTTTACTCTGTTCTTAGGAATAGACCATTTTTAATGTTTTCCAGGGTTCAGTACTTTTTTGTTGTTTCTTGGTATATCGTACTTGAAAATGGTACTACTAACAAAGTCTTATAAATTTAGAAGTTGATGTCCAGCACAGGTTAACTGCATCGCTCTGGGTCTGACAGTAGAAACACCTAAAGGGGTGTCTCAACTTGTACTGTTTTTTTACTTAGAAGCTAGATATTAGAGGAATACCCCAAATAAGTTGCTGTGATCCCCTCTGCCTTATGGTGAACTGGTCAAGAGAAATTGTTCCTAAAATCTGGGCAGATAACGTCCTAATTAATTACTGAGTTAAGCAAGTTCACAAATTAAGGCCTTTTGAGAAAAAAGAACCAACAAGAAGCCAAGATTTAATCTGAAAAGAAAGTATTAAGAATAGAACCAAAGAGAGGGCCGCAGGCCATGTGGGTCCACGTCAGAGGTCATTGTGTCATTGAGTGAGGGCAGGTGGAAATCCTAACTATTGTAGTGCAATGGGAAGAACAATTCCAGCTCTTTCTGGGACTTGAGCTAGGCGCTGTATTCTCTCTGGGCTTGGTTTCTTCATCTGTACAATGAAGGCATTGTCTTGATTTCTGATTCTGGAGTTGAAAATTAATCACAGTTGATATTATACGTAAGAGACTTAGTAAATTTTGCAGATTTATGTCTGAATCCTTATTTAGAAACATCTTGTTGGAGAGGGGAAAAATCTTTATTAAAATAGCCTTACACAGCGAGCATTAGATCTAATTTTATAAGTCCTACTCAGATAACTCCTTGGAAGTAAACTTAGCACATGAAAATTCATTATCACAAAACTTAACAAATTTTTGTTATGTATTTCCTTTGTGCCAAAGAACCACTGCCAACCATGGTAGTTAGGGAGGAAGAGAAAATAAAAGATTAACAATACATTAGTGTTCCAATGCTTATAATGACGGGAGTAAACAAGATACACTGCTGTATATACATTTAACTCCTAGGGAATATATAGAGAATATATTCATGATAGTTGATGACAGAAGATTATGGACACTCAGAAATACTGTAAAAGGCTGTTAGGATCTAGAGTAGGTTTCAGAGAATTACTGTCACCTGTGATTACATAAGACATATTCTTGTAACCTTGACATTGCTTTTAGTTGTGTTAGGTCAGTGGAGCAATTTCTGAGTATTTTAATGGTTTCCTTTTGATGGCATTAGTCCTCATCTCTGGCTTTCAGACCAACTCACTACAAGAGTAGTTAAAAATAGCACCCAAAGGGGTAGCTAGGGTACCCTCACTATGCATTAGAGATAATTCTAGAATGTATTAAACCACATTGAATCAAGGTGAGTAATTCAATTTCTAGGTTACGTGGTATGGATGGAACACACACGATCCAATATATTATAGATATTTTTAAAAACCTCATCCACTAAAGATTTTTGTATAGCAATTGCTTTTGAAAATAGAATTTCAAGTATTTTCGAAGTCACGGGGTGTGCTGCTCTTAACCCTATAAGCAAGATTAAACCTTAACATTTGATCACATATCTGTAGTTCTAAGTTGATGTCAGCAGATGGCAGTAGTACACAGCACAAGCTTCAGTTGCTCCTTGTTTATGCTACTTTACCTAAACTAGAATCCCTTGTCCTTCAGAAACCCTTGGCGGTTTTAGAGTTCAGAATTTTCACTTTTCAAGAATATGTATGCTTGTAGATTACATAACACCCTCAATGGGGTCTGGGGTAGCACCAAACTGCAGCAATAAATCAGATATTCACAGTAACTGGGATAGTCGATGTATGGCTGGAGAAAGCTTTACATAGTTCAAGTCAGTTTCTGTCGTAAACAGGAAAAACTAGATTTTCAGACTTTCAGATCTCAGAATTGCTGAAAACAGGAATTGCAGACCTGTAATAAAACTGTCAGATCTAGTATTTTCCTTCTAATAAAATATTGAGTACTTTTTTATTGCTTAGTCTTGGTAGAGTAACTGAAGTCTTTCTATAAAACTTGCATATTTGACATAAAAATGCAAGGAATGCTTAGAACAGACATATATGTATAAATGGCAGTTCTAGAACCATTACTGAATTCTGAAACTTAACTGCTTTTTTTTGTGTGTGTGTGAGGAAGACCAGCCCTGAGCTAACATCAGTCACCAATCCTCCTCTTTTTGCTGAGGAAGACTGGCCCTGGGCTAACATCCGTGCCCGTCTTCCTCTATTTTATCTGGGACGCCGCCAAAGCATGGCTGACAGGCAGTGCGTTGGCGGGCGCCCGGGATCCGAACCGGCAAAACCCGGGCTGCCAAGCACGGACTAAAACGCTGTGCCACCGGGTGGTCCCCTTAACTGCTTTCTTTTACTTTCCATTTTGCCTCAATATTTGTAGCATAATTATTTTACATAAGTATGATACACCTTTATGAATAGCTGCAGTCAAGTCATGGAGACAGTCGTTTATTCATTCAACAAACACTTGAGTGATTATTCTTTCAGGCACACTAAGCCAGGTCCTGGGAACACAATAGGATATAAGACCCAGGCCCTCATCTCAAAGACTTGGTCTAGCTGGGAAGAAATGAGTGTGTGGTGAAATGTCAGAATAAGATAGGGACTTACGCCTTAGCACAATCACTTGTATTATAAGGTAAAGAAACTACTCAGGTCAAGTAATTTCTCAAGGTCCTGTTCTCAGCCCAGCTCTCTGACTCCCGACTGCACTTACACCAATCTAGTTTCCATTCTGGAAAGGCAGAGGTGCCAGCTACTTTTAGGATGCAGATAGATGTAGATTGGAAAATGGCTGTGAACGTCTACCCCACTGAAGGCTCACAAGGTTATTAGTGCTTTTCAATTCAGTTTTAGTTTAAATCAGTTTTAAACTGATTTAATCAGTCACCATGCTGCAAGAGCAGAATATATTTCACTAGAATGGAAACTCATGGAGGTAGGGAGTTTTTGTTCCCTGTTGTATCCCAAGCACCTAGAGAAATTCCTGGCACATACTAGGTGTTCAGAAATGTTTGTTGAATGAATTGATGATTACTTTCAAATTCAAGAACTTTGTAAATAAAGGAACCATTAAAAACATGACCTAGGATCCATGAAATGACACCTAATTACCAGTGTGCCTTGGAACATTTGTCTCTTGTGTTTGTGTGTGTGATTTGCCCTGCATGCACTAGTACCACTTGAGTACCTGGAACCTTCCATTTATGAGGGCCAAGGGAATTAGGATGTAGGGCTTGATAATTTGTAGCAGTGCTCAAAATATAAACACTTGGAAGTCACTTGTGAAGTTTGTTAAAGTGCAGATTTTGGACCTAGCCTGGAGATTGATTTAGTACTGATCTTATTGATTTAATATTGATCTTCCCACAGCCACTCTTACAAAAAAAGCCTCAAGTTTATGGAAAACAGGCAGAGAAATAGGTCTATCTCAAATAATCCACATCAGTTTTGACTAGCCACTTACAGCAAAATGAAAAGCATGTGTCTCCACAGCTCACAACTCTCTGGAGCTCAGTGTAGATAAAATGAAGACAGTGGTATTTGAGAACAAAATGGGAGGCTCAGGTTGACAACAAATCCTTCCGAGAAGTGGAGTTTCTCTTAGTTTCCTAGAGGAGGGCTTTAAACTGTTGACTGAAAAACATGCGATGTGTTTTATGTTTGCCACTCAGTACAAGTTTCATGAGCAAATACCTTTATGATGTTCTATTCCTTTCAATTCCATTTCATTTTTTAAAAATTGTCGACAAATTTTTTAACTGTAGGTCATTCAGTTTCTAACCCATGTGTTAAAAATGCAGCTCTCTGGGACCCCCACAGTCATGAGTCACTTAACAACCGGGACAGGTTCTGAGAAATGCGTCACTGGGCGATTTCAGTGTTTTGTGAACATCATAGAGTGTACTGAAGGGGAAAAAAATTTGCCACCCAAAATGTCTTTCTTTAACATGAAGAAGGCTGATTATTTTTTAATTTTACTGAGGTCATTATAGTTTATAATATTGTGAAATTTCAGTTGTACATTATTATTTGTCAGTCACCATATTTATGTGCCCCTTTACCCTTTATGCCCACCCCCAACCCCCTTCCCCTCTGGTAAGCACTAATCTCTTCTTTTTGTCCATGTGCCTGTTTATCTTCCACGTATGAGTGAAATCATACAGTGTTTGTCTTTCCCTGTCTGGCTTATTTTGCTTAACATAATACTTGCAAGGTCCATTCATGTGGGGCAATTTTGTCTTTTTTATGGCTGAGTAGTATTCCATTGTATATGTACACCACGTCTTCTTTATCCAATCATCAGTCGAGGGGCACTTGGGTTGCTTCCACTTCTTGGCTATTGTGAATCATGCTGCAATGAACACAGGGGTGCATACGTCTCTTTAAGTTGTTTATTTCAAGTTCTTTGGATAAACACCCAGTAGTGGAATAGCTGGGTCATAAAGTATTTCTATTTTTAATTTTGTGAGGAATCTCCATACTGTTTTCCATAGAGGCTGCACCAGTTTGCATTCCCACCAGCAGTGAATGAAGGTTCCCTTTTCTCCACATCCTCTCCAACATTTGTTATTTTTTGTCTTGGTGATTTTGTTAGCCATTCTAACGTGTAAGGTGATATCTCATTGTAGTTTTGATTGCATTTCCCTGATGATTAGTGATGTTGAAGATCTTTTCATGCGCCTGTTGGCCATCTGTCTATCTTCTTTGGAGAAATGTCTGTTCTTATCCTCTGCCTGTTTTTTGATCGGGTGTTTTGTTTTTTTGTTGTTCCACTGTATGAGTTCTTTATATATTTTGGAGATGATTAACCCCTTGTTGGATATATTATTTGCAAATATTTTCTCCTAGTTGGTGGGTTGTCTGTTCATTTTGTTCTTGGTTTCCTTTGCCTTTCAGAAGCTCTTTAGTCTGATGGAGTCCAATTTGTTTATTTTTTCTTTTGTTTCCCTTGCCTGAGTAGACATGGTATTTGAAAATATGCTGCTAAGACTGATGTCATAGTGTACTGCCTATATTTTCTTCTAGGAGTTTTATGGTTTCATGTCTTACCTTCAAGTCTTTAATCCATTTTGAGTTAATTTTTGCGTATGGCAAAAGATAATGGTCTACTTTTGTTCTTTTGCACGTGACTGTCCAGTTTTCCCAACACCCTTTTTTGAAGAGACTTTCCTTTCTCCATTGTATGTTCTTGGCTCCTTTGTCAAAGATTAGCTGTCTGTAGATGTGTGGTTTTATTTCTGGGCTTTCAATTCTGTTCCATTGATCTGTGTATCTGTCTTTGTACCAGTACCATGCTGTTTTGATTACTATAGTTTTGTAGTATATTTTGAAGTCAGGGTGTGTGATGCCTCCACCTTTGTTCTTTTTTCTCAGGATTGCTTTGGCTTTTTTGGGTCTTTTTTTGCGCCATATACATTTTAGGATTCTTTGTTCGATTTCCATGAAGAATGTCGTTGGGATTCTGATTGTGATTGCATTGAATCTGTAGATTGCTTTACGTAATATGGACATTTTAACTGTGTTTATTCTTCCAATCCATGTGCATGGAATATCTTTCCATTTCTATATGTCATCATTGATTTCTTTCAATAATGCCTTAAAGTTTTCAGTGTATAGTTCTTCCACCTCTTTGGTTAAATTTAGTGCTAGATATTTTATTCTTTTTGCTGTGATTATATTCTTGAGAGTTCTCTTTCTGCTAGTTTGTTATTAGACTATAGAAATGCAACTGATTTTTGTAAGTTGATTTTGTACCTTGCCATTTTGCTGTAGTTGTTGATTATTTCTAATAGTTTGCTGCTGGATTCTTTAGGGTTTTCTATATATAGAATCATGTCATCTGCAAACAGCAAGAGTTTCACTTCTTCCTTGACAATTTGGATACCTTTTATTTATTTTTCTTGCCTAATTGCTCTGGCCAAAACCTCCAGTACTATGTTGAATAAGAGTGGTGACAGTGGGCACCCTTGTCTTGTTCCTGTTCTCAGAGGGATGGCTTTCAGTTTTTCCCCACTGAGTATGGTATTGGCTGTGGGTTTCTCATATATGGCCTTTATTACATTGAGGCACTTTCCTTCTATACCCATTTTGTTGAGAGTTTTTATCATAAGTGGATGTTGGATCTTGTTGAAGGCCTTCTCTGCATCTATTCAGATGATCATGTGGTTTTTATTCTTCGTTTTGTTAATGTGGTGTATCACGTTGATTGATTTGTGGATGTTGAACCATCCTTGTGTCCCTGGTATAAATCCCACTTGATCATGGTGTATGATCTTTTTGATGTATTGTTGTATTCGGTTTGCCAATATTTTGTTGAGGATTTTTGTTCATAGGTGATATTGGCCTGTAATTTTCCTTCTTTGTGTTGGCTTTGTCTGGCTTTGGGATCAAGGTGATGTTGGCCTCATAGAATGAGTTAGGGAGTGTTCCGTTTTCTTCAATTTTTTGGAATAGTTTGAGAAGGATAGGTATTAAATCTTCTTTGAATGTTTGGTAGAATTCTCCAGAGAAGCCATCTGCCTGGACTTTTATTTTTGGGGAGGTTTTTGATTACTCTTTCAATCTCTTTACTTGTGATTGGTCTATTCAGATTCTCTATTTCTTCTTGATTCAGTTTGGAGAGGTTGTGTGAGGCTAAGCATTTTTCCACTTCTTCTAGATTGTCCAATTTGTTGGCATATAGATTTTCATAGTATTCCCTAATAATCCCTTGTATTTCTGTGGTGTCTGTTGTAATTTCTCCTCCTTCATTTCTAATTTTATTTATTTGAGTCTTTGCTCTTTTTTTCTTAGTGAGTCTGGCTAAGGGTTTGTCAGTTTTGTGTATCTTCTCAAAGAACCAGCTTTTAATTTCTTTGATTCTTTCTACTGGTTTTTTTGTTTGTTTGTTTCTATTTCATTTATTTCTGCTGTAATTTTTATTGTTTCCCTCCTGCTGACTTTGGGCTTTTTTTTTTCTTATTTTCCTAGTTGTTTTAGCTGTAGTTTAAGATTACTTATTTGATAGCTTTCTTGTTTGTTGAGGTGGGCCTGGATTGCTATGAATTTCCCTCTGAGAACTGCCTTTTCTGCATCCCATATGAGTTGATATGATGCATTTTCATTTTCCTTTGTCTCCAGATATTTTTTGACTTCTTTAATTTCTTCAGTGGTCCATTGGTTGTTCAGTAGCATGTTATTTAGTCTCCACATATTTGTGACTTCCCTAGCTTTTTTCTTGTAGTTGATTTCTAGTTTCATAGCATTGTGGTCAGGAAACATGCTTCATATGATTTCAATCTTCTTAAATTTATAGAGGCTTGCCTTGTTTCCCAACATATGGTCTATCTTTGAGAATGTTCCATGTTCACTTGAGAAGAATGTGTATTCTGCTGTCTTTAGATGGAGTGGTCTATATTTATCTATTAAGTCCATCTGGTCTAGTTTTTCTTTTAATTCCACTATTTCCTTGTTGACTTTCTGTTTGGATGATCTATCCATGGATGTAAGTGAGGTGTTGAGGTCCCCTATTATTATTGTGTTGTCGTTAATATCTCCTTTTAGGTTTGTTAATAGTTGCTTTATGTACTTTGGTGCTCCTGTGTTGGGTGCATATATATTTATAAGTGCTATGTCTTCTTGGTGGAATGTCCCTTTTATCATTATATACTGCCCCTGTTTGTCTCTCATTGTCTTTTTTATCTTGAAGTCTGTTTTGTCTGATGTAAGTATGGCGACTCCTGCTTTCTTTTATTTGCTATTAGCTTGGAGTATTGTTTTCCATCCTTTCACTCTGACCCTGTGTTTGTCTTTAGAGCTGAGATGTGTTTCCCGGAGGCAGCAGATTGTTGGGTCTTGTCTTTTAATCCATCCCGCCACTCTGTGTCTTTTGATTGGAGAATTCAATCCATTTACATTTAGAGTGATTATTGATATATGAGGGCTTAATGTTGCTACTTTATCACTTGTTTTCTGGTTGTTCTGTATTTCCCTTGTTTCTCTCCCTGTGTATTTTTGACTGCCAATTCAGTTTGGTGATTCTCTATGGTGGTTTTCTCAGTATTTATCATTTGTGTCTCTGTTCTGATTTTTCATTTAGTGGTTACCATGAGGTTTGTGTAAAAGATCTCAGAGATGAGATCTCAAAAGATCTCATTTTCTGATGCCTCTTATCTCCTTAGTCTAAGCAGCTTACATCCCTTTCCTCTTCCCCATCTAAGTTATTGTTGTCACAACTTATTCCATTTTGTGTTGTGAGTTTGTGATTAAAATGAAGTGATTATCATTATTTTTTATGCTTTCCTTCTCTTTATCCTTAATGTTCTAATTAAGTGTTTGCTAACCTGTTCTGATAGAGATCTGCAATTTTCTGATTTTGTCTGTCTATCTCCTTGCTGAAGGCTTTGTAAATCCTTTCTGTTTTTTTTCCCGGTATGAAGGCCTTCTTGCTTATTTCTTGTAGGGGGGATCTTGTGGCAATGAATTCCCTCAGCTTTTGTTAATCTGGGATAGTTTTTATCCTTTTATCCTTGGCTGGAAGTTTTTGTCTTTCAGAATTTTGAGTAACTCATTCCACTCTGTCCTATCCTGTAAGGTTTCTGCTGAGAAATCCACTGAAAGCCTGATAGGGCTTCCTTTGTAGGTTATTTTCTTCTGCCTTGCCGCCCTTAATATTTTTTCTTTGTTGTTGACTTTTGCAAGTTTTACTAATATATGCCTATTGATGTAGCTAGGAGTTCTATTAGCTACATTCACATGTAATTCCAGCTCCTTCCCCAGGTTCTGGAAGTTCTCAGCTATTATTTCTTTGAACAAGCTCTCTGCTCCTTTCTCCCTCTGGAATACCTATAATCCTTATGTTGCATTTCCTAATTGAGTTGGATATTTCTCAGAGAATTTCTTCTTTTCCTTTTTTGTCTCAGTTCTCTCTCTCCCTCCATCTGAAGCATTTCTGTATTTCTGCCTGCTAAATTCCACATCTGTGCTCCATAATATCAGCTCTGTTTTTTAAGGATTCCAGGTTTTAAAAATCTCATTCATTGTGTTCTTCATCTCCAACATTTCTGATTTTTTTATAGTTTCAATCTTTTGTGAAGAATTCCCTCTGCTCATTAATTTTATTCCTGAGTTCATTGAACTGTCTTTCTGAGTTTTCTTGTACCTCATTGAGTTTCTTTACGATAACTATTTTGAGTTCTCTGTCATTTAAATTATAAATTTCTGTGACTTCAGGATTGATTTCTGGGTACTTGTCATTTTCCTTTTGGTCTGGATTGTTATCATATTTCTTCATGCTGTTTGGTGGAGTAGACTTTTGCAGTTGCATAGTAGTAGTATCTGGTCACAGATTCCACCTGCCACCACTGGGGGGGACAAGAGCTGTGTTTTCTGAACCCGCCATGACCCCTGGCAGTTGTGCCCGTCCGTTGGAACCTGTGCCACTTTGCTGTCTGTGTCTGGCTGCCACTGCTTTACACACACAGGTGCAAGTGCTCTGGTGGGGTTCCCCTGCCTTGGCCAACCAGCTGAGCGGTGCATCAGGCGGGATGGGGGGAAGGGAGTGCCTTCTTTCCCATGTGTATTCCAGCTCTGCACTCAGTGGTTCCCTGCCTGGGCTGCTTGGCTTGGTGAGGGTGTCCCCATGGTGGCTTAGCTGCCTGGGTATGGAGCATTCCTTTGGGCTGGGAGGCAACTCCAAGAGTGAAATCATTCCCATGGAGGGCTGCCTTTCCCCCCTTCTCTCAGAGTCACGTACCAGCTGCCACACAAGGTCCTAGATCACTGCCACTGGGGAGGGAGAGGAGATCCACTTACCTCCTTACACTGCCTCCTGGGGGGTCCAGCACCTCCACCTTCAGACGTATGGCTGTGTGGATCTCTCAGACATCTATTGTGTTCTGTGGATGTCCTCTGTTGGTTTATGAATGTCCCTCTCATTGTATCTTAGGAGGGAGAGACTAATGGAAGAGCTCAGTCTGCCATGATGCTGACATCACCCTCCTTAGACCGATTGTTTTTAAGAAAGTTTTTCTTGTTACCTCCCCCTTAACTGCCTAGAAGAATTCAGATAAAAACCTGTCTCAGGAAGCAAGCTATAACCTTAGCACGATATGAACTAGATGGTAGACAGAGGGACCTAGAAAACTGTTTGTGTGA
Source organism: Tapirus indicus (assembly GCA_031878705.1). NCBI lineage: Eukaryota > Metazoa > Chordata > Mammalia > Perissodactyla > Tapiridae > Tapirus > Tapirus indicus. Next base: position 86,651,413 of record CM062930.1, on the reverse strand, counting down.
GCTGAAGCCCCTCGGTGTTCTGTTTCTGTGTGGCCAAACACTTGTTCTCCAAATGTTTGCTTCTTTTCACCTACCTGTGAACTGTCTTCTTTCTGTTTGAAGTCCCCGACTCTCCCCACCCCAACATCTTCTTTTGTCTTAACTGAGGATGGTATTTAAGGTGACAGCTTCAGTCATTTTGGCAAGTTACCTGGTTTTCCTGAGTTTCTCCCACATGTACATGTTATTAAACTTTTGTTTGTTTTTCTCCTGTTCATCTGTCTCATGTTAATTTAATTTTTAAACCAACCAGGAGAACCTAGAAGGGTAGAAGAAAATTTCTTCCTTCCTACTACACACCTAGGCTTTATGGTACTAATCTTACAAGACCACCATCATATTTGTGACCCATCATTGACCGAAATGTCATCATGTCACGCATGGCTATAGTTATTGGAGTCCTTTCTGTATGACAATCCATGAAATACTGTTGACATTATCCCCAATTTAAAGATCTGGAAATGCTTAGGGTCACACAACTAGTAAGTGGTGGAGCTGTGATCCAAATTTAGTTCTTTATATGGGAAAGATCATGTGTAGTCCTTAACCCCTTTGCTGTCCATTTACTGTTACAGATATGAAATAGGGAATCCTTCCAGTCTGCCCTAGTCATCCATGAATTGCTTTTCACTGGTAAAAATAAATGTTTAACAAGCATATGCCAAAACAAAAGTAATAGGTGAGCATTCAGCAAGATTTTGGAAGATAGAAAGCGGATGGCTAAGTGGAGATGGACTTAGCAGGGCAATAATAGCCACACCCAGAGCACTTCCTCTACCTGCCCCTCACCTGCACATTGTAGCTGAATGTGCCCAAGAGAGGCACATGACCATGACCAGCACAGCTCTAGTTGATTCATTGTCTCACTCTCCTAGGTTACTATTTCATACCTTTTTATCTCTCCTCAAATTGCTAACACTTCCCCCATCCTTAAGCTCAGGGGTCAGCAAACTTTTTCTGTAAAGGACCGGTCAATATTTTAGACAACATGGAGGATATTGTGTAGGTGCTTACGAGAGAAGACAAATTTCCACTACTTGGGTATTGACAAAATTCAAAATATAATCATTGAGTACAACTTTTTCTAATACAGGTCTACTAATGAGAAGAATGGAATGCTTTATGGGAGAGTATCCATTTTGCTTAATTGCAAGGTTCAAAGTTAGTTCACTATCATCGAAATTGATTGCAAATGTTCATCTGCTAGATTCTATGTGTTTCATCTTTGAAAATGTCTTTTCAAACATAAGTACTATGAAATACTGATATCAGTCCATGAGCATATGATTTTAATCAAGCATATTCATCATTTGGAAAGCATTTATACAATTCTATTAGATTCTTCTCTTGATATTTCTCTTTTAGCATGTCATTATGTTGCAGATTAATTACTTCCAATTGAAGATTAGATGGACTCTCCTCAATTGCACAGTTAAATGAATTTTGAAATAAGGAAATTTCCTTAACACTTGCATTGATCTTTGAAAAACACAGCTGGAACTGTAGCTTAAGCTTGGAAAATATATCTGCTATAAGTGCATCTGGGAATGGAGATGCTGCTTCTTTTAACTTTTGACAGCATAAGAAGTGTATAAGCAGCTTGATGGTACTTGTAATTCAAGCAATAGTAGTTATTGGAATTACTTTACTGCAATATGTTTTACATATAAGCACTGTTTTGCCTTGTAATTTTAGGTTGAATTTATTAAGAAACATTATCAAGACTGCAACAAAAGTTAATTTCCAAAGTTATGCAGTGTTCAGTAATAGTGGTTGAGTGTGGTTCTTCTCATTCAGAAAAATGTCAGTCTTGGCCCTGAACTCAGAAACGTCACAATCCTACCCTATGCTGCTAAGCCATTGGACTGCTGTGTGGTCAGGCAGGTCAGGATATTCAGCTTCTTATCTGACAAGTATTTACAGAACTTATGATGGTTAAGTCCACATGAGTGAATGAAGTTCACCCTTGACACTACTGGTTCACTAACGTGATAAATTCAAATATTTACTGCAAAGTACCCCAGATAAATAATACCGTGAATAACCATGAACTTTAAACATTTACATTTCAACTAAGACTTTTTCTACTTCATACAATTTTTGCTACCATTAGTTGCATACATCTTAGCAGATTCCACTTTCAGGTTTTACTGAATTAGTGTTTTCTCAACTTCTTTGAAAATATTTTTGCCCGTAGTTGTTATCTACCAACTATTCATAGAGGCTAATTCTTCAGCCCCTTCAACCTTGGCAGTGACTCCCTCAAAAGACAACTATTCAATATTGGTAAAAATCTTTTAACTCATCAAGAGCTAAGAAATACCACTTGAAAACATTTGTCTTGTTTTAAAAATTTTAAATGACTCTTCAACTCTTCCAGCGACTCTTTTGCCGAAAGGCTAAGCCTGTTTTCTCTGGATACATTTCTTTGGCTGCTGCAATCAAATAATGATTTAGTCAATTTGCCAGCAGTAAATGGCTTGCTTGGATGACAAATGAGCCACTTGGAAACTTATTTTGGTTGCAACCTCATTTGAATGTTTTCATTTTTGTGAGGAAATTCTGCTGGAATGAGATATTCCATTTTAAGTTTTCTAATTTTTCTGACCATTGCTTTCCTGTAGGTTGGAAATATTGTGATGAGCGCTCAGTCTGGTAATGTTGATGGATATTGCATTCTTTTAGCTCAGCTATAGTGTCATTGCATAATAAACACATTACCATCTAATTCGATGACAAAACGATGCACGCTCCACTGTGTCATAGAAGTGTGACATTCGAAGAACATTTTGTTTTGACATGATGGGTTTGCACTGGTAAAAAAATAAAACAAAATGTTGGTGAATGACAATACACAATGGCACTTGAAACACTGTCTTGTTATAACTACCTCCCTGATTAGCAGCCCAAAGCTAGGAGAGCACCACATACTACTCTCTTGCAACTAAACTCTGCCCTGAGTGGAAAGCAGCCATAGACAACATGTAGATGAAAAAGCATGGTTGTATTCCAATAAAACTTTATTTGTGGACACTGTAATTTGAATTTTTTTTATTTGCTGAGGAAGATTCGCCCTGAGCTAACATCTGTTGCCAATCCTCCTCTTTTTTTTTTTGATGAGGAAGATGGTCCCTGAGCTAACATCTGTGCCCATCTTGCTCTACTTTGTAAGTGGGATGCCACCACAGCATGGCTGATGAGTGGTGTAGGTCCGCACCTGGGATCTGAACCTGTGAACCTGGGCTGCCGAAGTGGAGCTTGCTGAACATAACCACTAGGCCACGGGACTGGCCCTGAATTTCATGTAATTTTTGTGTCACAAAATATTTTTTTAAATTAATTTTCCAACCATTTAAAAATATAAAAACCACTCTTAGCTAGCTAGTGTGCCTGCTAAAACAGGTGGTGGTTAAGACAGCCTGCAGCCTGTAGTTTGCCAACACCTGCTTCAGTTGCTTACTTTGCTTCTAACTTCAGTGAAAACAATTAATTCAATGTTAAAGCAATCAAAAGAGACTTCCATTGATCCCATCATCACATTCACCCACCTAAAGCACATGGATTGTCCCCATTAGCAGACAATCTCATGTTGATCTCACCTTTAAAAAATCTTTTTAACTCTACTCCCCTCTGGCCCCATTTCTCTGTCTCCTTACAAAGGGAAGAATTCCTCAAAAGAGTTGTCTATCCTTGTGGTATTTAATTCCTCTTCTCCTGTTTTCTCTTAAACTTTAAAAAGGTTTTTGTCCCATCATTCCTCTAACTGCATTCACTACTGTCACCCACGACCTCCATATTGTTAAATCCAATGAGCAATTCTTAGTCATCATGTTACTTAGCTTATCACTTCCTCCTTTTTGAAATGCTTTTCAAAATTTAGTTTCCAGTATTCTACATTATCCTGCTTTTTTTCCTACTTCATATAGCTCCTCTTTTCAGTGTGTTTTTGCTAATATCCTCCTTATCGTCTGACTTCTTAAAGTTGGGGTGTCCAGAGCTCAGTTCTTGGGCCTCTTCTATCTTAATCCTTTGGGTTCTTATGTGGTCTCAATGGCTTTAAATGCCAGTGACAGACTGAAAACCCCACCACACACATGAAATAAAGATATCTCCACCTGGGAATCAACGAATGAGTGGCTTTATTTTGTTCTAGTGCTTTAACTCGGCTAATACAACTACCGTGTAAGCCAGGGATCAGAAAACTTTTTCTGTAAAAGGCCAGATAGTAACTATTTTAGGCTTTGTGGGCCTCTCAAGGTTTTGTTGCATGTTCTTCTTTGAGTTTTGGGGGGTTTTTGCAACCCTTTAAAATGTAAAAACCATTCTTAGCTCACGGGCTGTGGGCCAGATTTGGTGTGTAGTCTGTAGTGTGCTGACACTTGCTATCAGCTATTATAGGGTATTATTGTCCCCACTTTACATATGGAAAAAGGGAGGTACAAAGAGGCTAAATAACTTGCCCAGGCTCTCCAGCTAGTAAGTGATGAAGCTAGGGTTCCAATATGCTGTCTGGGCTCCAGAGACTATGTGCTTAGTCGCTGCACTATAGTGTCTGAAAGGTTAAACTTATGTGTCTGCAAAAAGATAAGCGAACAGGAACCTCAGGAGGTTAGTCAAGGGTGAGACAGAGAGGCCTGGGACTCAGACACCAGGCATGACTGAGGCAGGGTGAAAGACTATTCTGGAAATGGAGGGATTGAAAGTGAGAGCCCTGGCCCTGGGTGCCCAGGATTCTTGAGGCCAGGCTTCCAGCCCTTCTGGCAGAAGATCTGAGGATTCCTCTCTGGGAACCAGACCAGCCCAAGACAGAAGACAGAGATACCTAGTGTTACTGATATCACAGGCTGCACAGTGAACCTACCCTGAACTCCGAGAGTCAGGAAAAAGTACTTGTGCCCACAGGACTTCCTCTCATGTGTTGTCTCACTCAAGTAAGAATGGATGGGACATTTGAGGAAAGCTTTCATCACAAAAGATGGAGACTGAAACAAAATAAAAAAGAAGGTGGAAGAAAAAGCCACAGTGTAGGAAGCAAAAGAAAACTTAAAAAAGAAAATTAGAAGTGACAGCCAAAGAAAGATTAAACATACTGGAAGCAATCAGAGGCTAAGAAAAAGGAATACTAAACAAGAAAGACTGAAAATTGAAATACGACAGCAAAAATAAAATATTCAGTAGAAAGACTGGATAACAAGGTTGAAAAATTTGCATAAAGTAGTGCAAAAGATGAAAAAGGGAAAAGTATGAGAGAGAAAAGAGAAGAAAACCAGAGTTTCAACCCAGGAAGTCTAACATCAAACAACTAGAAGTTCCAGAAAGAGATCAGAGGAGGTGCAGGGGAAGAAAATAGCAGAGACATAATATGGGAAAAGTTTCCAGAACTGGAGAACAGGATTACCCACATTAAAAGGGCACAAGGTGCCCAGAGTAATTAATTTAAAAAGACTCAGACCAAGACACATCATTGTGAAATTTCAAAAATCTGGATATGAAGAAAAGATCCAGGGTTCCACTGAGTAAGGAAAAAAAAATCAAAAAAACAGATCACATACAAAAGATCAGGAATCAGAATATCATCAGGCTTTTAAACAGCAGTGCTGGAAGTTAGAATATAATGGTGCAATGCCTTTAAAATTCTGAGGGAAAATGATTTCCAGTTTAGAATTCTATACCTAGCCAAACTATCAGGTAGAGTAAGGACATTCTCAGATACACAAATTCTCAGAAAGTTTATCTCTTAGATACCTTTGTCAAGAAGCGACTCTCTTCCACCAATATGAGATTGTAAATGAGGAAAGAGGAAGATACAGAGCTAGGAAATAGGAGATCGAACCCAGATGAGAGGCAGCGAGGGTGGTGAAGGGGGTTTCAGGACAAGTGTGTTCTATAACTACAGCATGCTGCTTATCACTGAATTGCCCCACAGCTCTACATCCACCCCTCTTTGCCCTGCTTTGTGGTATTGGAACTGGGCCCTGTAAACATTTCCTTTGCTTATGTCACAATGCCAAGCCTTGTCAGTAGAGGGCACTAGAGGACACTGCAAGAGGAAGGGGCTTCTCTTGAGTTTCTGGCTTTGGTATTCTTGTTTTCATGGCAAGACTGCCAGCAGATCCACAGGGGGCAGCTTCCCAGTGAGTTTCACTGTCACCTCAGTGGTGGCTTCCTGGGCATCAGACCAGCCTTAGCACCTCATCCAACTTCTCTACCATCCAGTAGGGCACAGCCACATGCTGTCCTCCTAAGGGAGGGGTCTCTTGGAGACAACGCTTTTTTGGGCGAATTGGCCTTTCTTTGGGCACTCTCCCTCCGTACTAGAAATAGTAGCTGTTCCCTATACCTGATAATTCTGTATTCTTTAGCGTTCTCTTTATCTCTCTTTGTAGTCAATTCCCTAATTACCAGTTAATAATTCATTCCATTAAATTTTCTCTGTTCATATTATTGATGTGGCTTCTGTCTCCTGGCTGGACCCTGACTGACACACATGGTATGATAAAAGCTGAAATATATTTTATCAAAATGTGTGATGTATTGGGACAATGGTAGAGGGGAGATGTCTCTGCAGGGATATATAAAGGGTGTGTGTAGTAGGAGAGCTAGCTCTTCTATGGTGGGGAGTCAGGAGATTACATCAAAAAATTTAAAACTCAAGAAAAGGCACTACAAGTATATTTAGAAATATGGCTGTAATAACCAGAAGAAAGAGCTAAATGATATGAAAGTTACTGCCTTTGGGGAGCAATCGGACAGGAACCAGGAGTGGGACAGGAGACAGCTAGTTTTTGGTATATGCCTTTTAGTACTGTTTTATTTTTAAATTATTTAAATGTATTACATAAAAAGTTTAAATTTATTCACAATAGCCAAAAGGTGGAAACAACCCAAACGTCTATCAAAAGATGAATGGATAAACAAAATGTGGTATATCCATTCAATGGAATATTATTCAGTCTTCAAAAGGATAGAAATTCTGACATGCTACAACATGGATGAACATCGAAAACATTATGCTAGGTGAAATAAGCCAGACACAGAAGGACAAATACTGTATGATTCCACTTATATGAAGTACCTAGAATAGGCAAATTCATAGAGACAGAAAGTAAAATGGTGGTTGCCAGGGGCTGAGGGAGGCAGAACAGGGAATTATTGTTTAATGGGTACAGAGTTTCAGTTTGGAAAGATGAAAAAGTTCTGGAGATGGATGGTGGTGATGGTTGCATGTTAATGTGAATGTACTTTATGCCACTGAACTGTACACTTAAAAATGGTTAAAATGGCAAACGTTGTTATGTATATTTTTTCACAATAAGAAAATTTAAATTTAATAAAGTTGGTGCATTCAAAATATGAGTCTCTGATAGAAAGAACATTAATTCATGCCTGATGAGTTGAAATATTATCATCTATGAGTAAATTAAGCATTAGCTTGAAAATGAGATATTTTGGGAATTTTATTTTATTTATTATTTACCATGCCAAAGGTATCTACCCTCAATACCTTTATCTTATTTTTTTTTATTGTGGTAACATTAGTTTATAACATTATATAAATTTCAGGTGTACATCATTATGCTTTGATCTCTGCATAGATTACATCATGTTCACTACCTAAAGACTAATTACAATCCATCTCCACCCACACGTGCCTAATCATCCCTTTCACCCTCCTCCCTCCCCCCTTCCCCTCTGGTAACCACCAATCCAATCTCTGTCTCTGTGTGTTTGTTTGTTGTTATTTTTATCTTCTACTTATGAGCAAGATCATACAGTTTTTGACCTTCTCCCTCTGACTTATTTTGCTCAGCATAATACCCTCAATGTCCATCCATGTTGTCACAAATGGCTGGATTTCATCATTTCTTGTGGCTGAGTAATATTCCATTGTGTATATATACCACATCTTTTTTATCCATTCGTCCCTTGATGGGCACCTGGGTTGCTTCCAAGTCTTGGCTCTTGTGAATAATGCTGCAATGAATGTAGAGGTGCATGTATCTTTACACATTTGTGTTTTCACATTCTTTGGATAACCACCCAGCAGTGGAATAGCTGGATCATATGGTAGTTCTATTCATAATTTTTTGAGGAATCTCTATACTGTTTTCCATAGTGGCTGCACCAGTTTACATTCCCACCAGGAGTGTATGAGAGTTCCCTTCTCTCCACATCCTCTCCAATACTTGTTTCCTGTCTTGTTGATTATAGTCATTCTGATGGGAGTGAGCTGATATCTCATTGTAGTTTTGATTTGTATTTCCCAGATGGTTAATGATGTTGAGCCTGTTGGCCACCTGTATATCTTCTTTGGAGAAATGTCTGTTCAGGTCTTTTGCCCAGTTTTTAATTGAATTGTTAGGTTTTTTTGTTGTTGTTGAGATGTGTGAGTTCTTTATATATTTTGGATATTAACCCCGTATCAGATATATGGTTTGCAAATATCTTCTCCTAATTGTTAGGTTGTTTTTTCATTTTGTTAATGGTTTCCTTTGCTGTGCAGAAACTTTTTAGTTTAATGTAGACCCATTTGCTTATTTTTTATATTGTTTCCTTTGCCCAGTCAGACATGGTACTTGAAAATATGTTGCTAAGACTGATGTCGAAGAGCGTACTGCCTATGTTATCTTCTAGAAGTTTCATGGTTTCAGTTCTCACATTCAAGTCTTTAATCCTATTTGAGTTAATTTTTGTGTATGGTGTAAGATAATGGTCTACTTTCATTGTTTTGCATGTGGCTGTCCAGTTTTCCCAGCACCATTTATTGAAGAGACTTTCCTTTCTCCATTGTATGTTCTTGGCTCCCTTGTCAAAAATTAGCTGTCCATAGATGTGCGGGTTTACTTCTGGGCTCTCAATTCTGTTCCATTGATCTGTGTGTCTGTTTTGGGGCCAGTACCATTCTCTTTTGGTTACTATAGCTTTGTAGTATATTTTGAAATCAGGGAGTGTGATTTCTCCAGCTTTGTTATTTTTTCTCAGGATTCCTTTGGCTATTCAGGGTCTTTTGTTGTTCCACATAAATTTTAGGATTCTTGGTTTTATTTCTATGAAAAATGTTGTTGGAACTTTGACAGGGATTGCATTGAATCTATAGATTGCTTTAGGAAGTATGGACATTTTAACTGTGTTAATTCTTCCAATCCAAGAGCACAGAATATCTTTCCATTTCTTTGTGTCTTCTTCAATTTCTTTCAACGTTTTATAGTTTTCAGTGTACAGATCTTTCACCTTTTTGGTTAAGTTTATTCTTAGATATTTTATTCTTTTTGTTGCAATTGTAAATGGGATTGTATTCTTAATTTCTCTTTCTGCTACTTTGTTGTTAGTGTATAGAAATGTAACTGACTTTTGTATATTGATTTTGTATCCTGCAACTTTACTGTATTCATTTATTATTTCTAAAAGTTTTTTGGTGGATTCTTTAGGGTTTTCTATATATAAAGTCATGTCATCTGCAAATAGTGATGGTTTTACTTCTTCTTTTCCAGTTTGGATCCCTTTTATTTCTTTTTCTTGCCTGATTGCTCTGGCTAGGACTTCCAATACCATGTTAAATAGGAGTGGTAAAAGTGGGCATCCTTGTCTGGTTCCTGTTCTTGGAGGGATAGCTTTCAGTTTTTCACCATTGAGGATGATATTAGCTGTGGGTTTGTCACATATGGCCTTCATTGTGTTGAGGTACTTTCCTTCTATACCCATTTTATTCAGAGTTTTTGTCATAAATGGATGCTGTATCCTGTCAAATTCTTTCTTTGCATCTGTTGATATGATCATGTGATTTTTATTCTTCATTTTGTTAATGTGGTGTATCATGTTGATTAATTTGTGGATGTTGAACCATCCCTGCGTCCCTAGAGTAAATCCCACTTGATCAGGGTGTATGATCTTTTTAATGTATTGTTGTATTCAATTTGCTAGTATTTTTGCATATCTTATGTATTAAATGGACACTTATCTTGCTGCTTTTATTTCAGTCATTATTTCACAACAGAGAAAAACATGTATATATCAAAGAGCAATTTTCAACATGGCATTGCATGACTTGCTGAAAGGACATGTTAGACTCATTCAAGGAGTATTTGAGGACCTAGTATGTATCAGGCCTGCTAGGCACAGGGTCAACAAAGATGAGTAGTGTTTCCTCAAACTATTCCCTGCAATCTAACAGGAAAGACAGACAGAAAGAAAGTGTCTGAGGGGAAGCAGCACAGAGAGCTGGAATGGGGTCTTCTGAACTGAGTAAGAGTTTGTCCTGTGGCCCCAGGAACAAGGGTGAAGTGGCCTAGTGGGCACTTGATATGTGAGACTGCCCAGCGTCTTTCAAACACCCTTCCTGTGTTCCTGCGTCCATGCCTGTTACTACTGTGGATGCGTTGACCTCTAAGTTGCATTTCTAAGCTGAGCTGTTTAATTCAGTTGGGCAAGGATTACAAAACACTTGCTCTGAGCCTCATTGCCCTGCTGAAGGCTGCAGAAGTGCCCAACAGGAAGCCCTCAGGAAGTTTTCAGTATAGATTCAGTCCCACTGGAGAGATAAAAGTTACAGCAGACACATATCCAAGAGGGAACAGGTATCAAAAGGGCAGACAGCACATGCATGAGGGAAGTTAGGGAGGGAGGCATCCCCAGGCCCAGAGTGGCTGGGGGCTTGTGGGTGGATTGGGGCTGGATCTGTATATGACTGACGGGCACAGCAGTATTTGCAGGGATGGGGGCAGTGCCCTGAAATGGAAAGAGAATGGGGTCCCACAGCTGCCAGTCCAGGATTTGCTGCTGCCACCCCCTGACCGGAGGGGGGGCCACACTGCAGAGAGGGGGCTCTTGGGGCCACCGGCTGTGTCCACTTGGGGCTGGCTCCACTGACCGGACCACTGCCCTGCTGTCCACTCAGGAAAGCAGCTCCTGATGACATGCTCCCTGTTGGTTCCACAGATGTGGTTGGAGAGCCACCGGCCTGCTCTCTGCAGGGCTCAGCCCCAGCTGTGGGCGTGTGCTCCCCCTCCTCCCGGGCTGCGGTCAGGTGCTCCCCCTCCTCCTGGGCTGCGGTCAGGTGCTCGCCCTCCTCCCGGGCTGTGGTCGTGTGCTCCCCCTCCTCCTGGGCTGTGGGCGTGTGCTCGTCCTCCCAGGCTATGGTTAGGTGCTCCCCTTTCCCAGCAGTGGGCGCTGTCCAAGTGCTGGGACCAAGCCACCCTGGCTGCCTCTGCCTGATTCTCCCCACAGGGGAGCAGGTGTGGAGTCTGTAGGGTGCATTAGGCAGCCGGGTTTGGGTCCAGGCCCACATGCTGCCCCTTGGCCAGCACTGTGAATGGCAGTCGTCTTTAAGTGGGGAAATGATAGCACCTTTGTGGAAATAGAGAGAACAGAGCTGGCTTGGAGCCCCAGGGTGGCTGGGTGGGCACCCCCTTAGAATAATATCCTTTGAACATCTGTTCAGCTTTAATTTACTAGAGGTCCTGGCCTGGAGGGTGAGGAAAGGGGGCCAGGAGGAAGGACTCAGCCTCTTCCTGATGGTCCTCAGGGATCAGCTCACACCGGTCAGCAAACAGACACTGGCCATCAGCTGGATGGCCCTCCATGGGGGCAGTTGGGCGGCCATCCACGGTGGTTTGGTATGCCCTCGGGGACCTCACCTTCCCTCCAGATGGCTGATGAAAGCATTTCTTCCTACCACGCCCACATGCTTGCCGAGAGGGGTTCTGCCGAGTCCCGTTTTCTCTGATGTTACGTTTCTGGTCGTGGTTTGGTGACCCTCGTTAGACTGATGTGCTGACAGCCAGCTGCCTGCCCCTCATCCGATTCTAGTGGTGTACGCCTGGACGTCAGCCACATGGCAGAGGGAGCTGTTCCTCTCGTCTCTCCCGCTTCGGACTACGATCAAAAGGACATTCGTTGATTAGCAGAGGACACCCACACAGCACATCAGGATGCCTGAGAGACCCTCACAGCTATACATCTGAAGGTGGAGGGACTACCCCCCAAGGAGGTGGTGGAGATAGGTGAGCACCCTCTGGACCCCAGGCAGTCCAGTGCACCTGAGTGACTGCTCTCCCAGCTGGAGTGATCACAGCACTGCTGTGGCCTCGAGGGTGGGAGCGTGCCCCAGCGCAACTGTGGAAACAGGTGACGGCAGCCCTGAGCCCCGATGTGGTCCCTTCCCCATCTGGTGGAAGAGTCCTCAGGGCCACACGGCCCACAGAGAGTGGTGCAGGCTTGGACCCAGTGGGGAAGCCCTGCCCACCAAGCACAAAGGCTGATGCGACTTAGGAGCAGAGGACAGCTCTACTCCAAGTCTGGGTGAACAAGCTCCTGGCAGCAGTGAACACCCATAGCACCACTGTGACCCCGAGGCAGGGAGCACAACACGGGACAGTGGGAGCAGGCGACAGTAGCCCTGAGCCCCCATGTGATCACTCTCTCATCTGGTGGGAGAATCCACAATTCCACCATGGTCCCAGGGAGTGGTTTTGGCTCTGTCCCAGAGGGGAGGTCCTGCCCACCAAGCACAATGGCTGGTGAGACCTAGAGGACAGCTCTACTCCAAGTCTGGGTGAACAAGCTCCTGGCTGCTGTGAACACTCATAGCACCACTGTGACCCCAAGGGGGGGAGCACAACTTGGCAAGACTGTGGGAGCAGGTGGCAGCAGCTCTGAGCCCCCCGTGTGACTACTTTCCCATTCGATGGGAGACCCCACAGGGCCACCATGATCCCAAGGAGTGGCCCAGGCTTGGACAGGCACAGCTGACAGGGATCACAGTGGTGGGCTCACATTACACAGCTCCTGCCCCCCCCAAGAGGCAGCAGGTGGAACCTGCATTGAGAAACTATCACTATGCACTGGCACAAACCCACTCCATCAAATGGTGTAAAGAAATATATTAATACTCCAGACCAGAAGGAAAAAGACAAACACACAGAAATCAGTCCTGAAGGCACAGTAATCTACAATCTAAGTGACAGAGAATTCAAGGCAGCCATCATAAGAAAACTCAATGAGTTACAAGAGAATTCTGAAAGACAGTTCAATGGAATCAGGAACCAAACTACTGAACAGAGGGAATTCTTCACAAAAGAGATTGAAACTATAAAGAAAAACCAATCAGAATTGTTAGAGATGAAAAACACAATGGATGAGATAAAGAAATATCTAGAGCCCTTAAAACAACAGAGCTGATAATATGGAGGATAGAATTAGCAATCTAGAGGATAGGAATACAGAAATGCTTTATATGGAGAAGGAGAGAGAACTTAGACTAAAAAGAAGTGAAGAAACTCTCCAAGAAATATATGACGCAATTAGGAAATGCAACATAAAGATTATATGTATTCCAGAGGGAGAAGAGAGGGAAAAAGGAGCAGAGAGCTTGTTCGAAGAAATAATAACTGAGAACTTCCCAAACCTGGAGAAGGAGCTGGAATTAATGTAAAAGAAGCCAACAGATCTCCTAATTACATCAATGTAAAAAGACCTTCTCCAAGGCATACAGCAGTAAAGCTGGCAAAAGTCAATGACAAAGAAAAAATATTAAGGGCAGCAAGACAAAAGAAAATAACCTACAAAGGAAGCCCTATCAGGCTTTCAGCGGATTTTTCAGCTGAAATCTTACAGACTAGGAGAGAGTGGAATGATATATTCAAAATTTTGAAAGACAAAAACTTTCAACCAAGAATACTATATCCAGTGAAAATATTCTTGAAATATGATGGAGAAATAAAAACTTTCCCAGATAAACAAAAGCTGAAGGAGTTCACTGCTACAAACCGCCCCCCCCGCCACAAGATTTGATTGAGAAGGCCCTCATACCTGAAAAAAAAAAAAAAAGCATGTACAAAGCCTTGAGCAAGGGGATAAACAGGCAGACAAAATCAAAAGATAGCGGCTGTCTACAAGAACAGATAGGCAAACACTTAATTATAACTAGTGCTGTGAGCTGGCAGCGGGCTGTGATGAGCAGCTACTGTTATTACTACCACAGGAAGTTGACTAGGCTTACAAAATTCTTCAGTTGAAAAGCTGAAAGAGTAACAGTGTCCTTTTTCCTGAACCAGAAGGAAAGAAATCTACATTTAAGTATTATCTATCATCTCCTGAGTCCATCAGGGTGTACTTGAGCTTGTTTCTTTCGTAAGAAAACAGTATGTTTTGATGAAAGTTGGTGGATAATTCAAGTGACTTCAAATCCTCACACTTTGAATGCTTTGTATGTATGTGTCGGGCATCATTTACAACTCTTTTTTCCCCAATGTGTAGAAGAAGGAAAGAGTTTTTCTCTTTGGCAATGGGTGACGGATTGCTTTGTTTGAGTGACATTGCCAGCTAGTGACGTGAAGGAGTGTCAGCAAAGAAAGAAACGGGTTTATTTTATAACTGAGATCTCAATTCTGTGGTAGCTTCTAGAAGCCCTCAAAACCTAGGTGAGTTTTGTGCAAAGACTTTTCTATGAAAAACCCAGCCTTCTGAAATGAAGTAATTGTTTAAATTCTCATTCTTCTTTTTCCTTCTCTCCCCCTAGTCTGATGATGTTGACCAGAAGCTTCTCCATCCTGTTGAATTAAATGTCTGAGACAGTCATGTGGTCAAGCTTGCAGCTGACACACAACAAAGGACTGCAGCCACATATCGACACCGTGAAACGAAAGGCTGACGGAAACACATTCTGGTGAACTGCAGGAATTCAAGGACAGGAAGCAAAAAAGACATGAAAGAGTTCTTGTATCAGAGGTAGTAGACGTGATTAATTACCTTTTGGAGTTAGGATTTTTAAATAACAGCTTTCCGGACAATTCTCATTCTTCTTGGTGAAATATTCTGCTTTAGATTTTTAATTTTGGGGATCAGATTATTTTGTAAAAGCAGTCAAGAACATTGAATTGTAACCATAAAGGGGAAACATTTTAATACGACAAATATATCCGAAGTTTCATCCTGTTAGCATGTCAATATTTACCCCATTTGGCCCTTATCCATATGTTCATATTATTTGTACGTAAATACAACTATGTTTATATTTCACCTTTTTATTGATATAAATTAAGTGCCCTTATATATTTCCTTCGAGGATTTTTGATTATATAAAATATTTCTGTAATTTACTATGACATCCTTAAAAATGTTTTTAAGCTTAAGGTCACTGGGAAGGGGACATTCTGCTTTACTCATTGTTGCTGTTAAGAATAATTTTATATTTATTGAGACCCACCAGTGAAATACATGTGCATGCTAGTCTGTGAAATGGGTTAAAAGATACCAAAAAACCCACCCCAAACAAAAAGGCTTTTGTGGATCTTTTCTCTAGGAATGGTAGAAACAATATTCCTCTTTCACTCATGCTTATTCATTTGATCAATATGACCAACTGGATACCTACAAAGAGCGAACTCATCACCTACCAGGAGAGCAGCGGGCTTTCCCGGGGCGTCGTGCGACACAGGGGTGGGCGGGACACCGGCTGAGTGCCAGGATGTAGGAACATAAAAGAACTTTTCGGCCACAGTGATTTGGGAAGATATCACGCAGGGATTGGATTTTAAACTGGAGTTGAGGAGTGGGTAGGGAAAGACAGAGAAAAGACACTCTATTATCAGAGATTGACAAAAGCAACACCACTGAAGAAGGGACTGTTAGGCATACTAGAACAACGAGTGGCCCACATTTGTTAACGTGCAGGGCTCCTGTGGGGATTGGTTCCGGGAACCCAGCGACAGCGTGGGGCTGGATTCTGGAGGCCGCAAAGCTTCATTTAAATGGGAAGCCACAGAGGGTTTTTAAATAGTTGAGTGACTAAAAAAATGGAGCTTTAAAATATTAATCTGAATGGTTTTGTTCAAGATCGACTGAATGGGGGCCAGTCTGCAGGCAGAGAACACAGTTAAATGGCCACAGAGTGGGTGGCAGCAATAGGAGCTGGGACAGAAGAATGGATACGATTTGGGATGGAAGGCGAGGGAGAAGTGAGCGGTTATTCTGAGGTTTCGAGTCTGGGATGACGAAAGATGCCACAAACTGAAAGAGGACCATTTGGAGGAGTACCCAGTTTGAGGCAGATCCTAAATCCAGCTTTGGACATGTTGAGTTTGGGATCCAGGTGGAATACTGAAGCTCAGGGGAAAGAGACTGGAGTCGATCACAAAGAATTATAGACCTAAAAATGGATGAGATCTCGGGAGGACAACTTTAAAGAGAAAAGAACAAAGGCCAGAAATTTGGGGAATGACCACAATCAAGAAGAAGAGGAAGAAGAAACCAATAGGGTACAACAGGAGCTGGATGGTCACTAAACACATTGCTGTGGGGCGGGGATGGGAGTTAAAAAAGAGGGGGAGGTCTAGGGGTCAAACAGTCTAGGAGGTTGAGAAAGGAACATTGCCCCCCCTGAGAATTTTGCTGGTGGAAGGGAGGAGAGCTCAGAGCTCAGCTTCCCTTCCCTGTCCTGGAAGTAGGCGCTCTGGTTGTCAGGGGCAATTCATTCCGACTTGTACTCCCTGACAAGGAAGGCTGTGAGAGGTGGGGGCCGGCCGGCGGCACCGCCCTGTGCCTGTGCCCACAGAGCTGAAGGTCCCATGACTGCCTCTCATCACAATATGGTTTAGGAACAGATTCAATACATCTGTGGAACTGGAAGAGTTACCCCTGATTGAAGAAATTTAACAGAAATTGAGTTTTAAAAAACCAAAAACACTCTGGGGCCAGCCCGGTGGCATCGTGGTTAAGTTCACCCGCCCCGCTTCCGGCGGCCTGCGGTTCGCAGGTTCGGATCCTACCCACAGACCCGTGTGCCGCTTGTCAGCCACGCCGTGGTGGCGTCCCATATAAAGTAGAGGAAGATGGGCACGGATGTTAGCCCAGGGCCAGTCTTCCTCACCCCCCGCCCCAAAACCAAACCAAACCAAACCTCAAATGCTAACACCTAAGGCAAAGAGGAAGAGAGAGAACCCTGTCCAGCCTCCTCCAGCCGGCGGGTTTACTGGCCGATGGACTGAGTCTGAGGTTAGTAGAATTCCCTTTCCCTCCCCCTCATCCCAAACATCAGCCAATGCTGGACAGCCTAGATCCAAAATACCACACACTCCAAAGGTCCAGGTCTGGTAACGGATTCAAAGAATTTCTGAGTTGGAAGGGACCCGAGGGGTAACTGTGAGTTTATGAACAGGGATCGGCAGGGCTACTGCCCGCGGGCCGAATCCTGCACAGCCTTTTTGGGGCGAAGTTTTCTTGGCTCACGGTCACAGCCATCGGTTCACAGGTTGTCTGTGGCTGCTTTCTCGCCACAGTGGCCGAACTGAGTAGTTGCAGCAGAGACCATGTGGCTCTCCAAATCTGAAATATTTACTATCCAGCTCTTTTCAGAAAGTATGACGACTCCTTAGCTAGCTGTGTTCTCATCGTGATTGGACCTTTCTCTTTCAACCTGGGCAAATTGTGATGCTTTTCAAAAGCACCAGGAATACTTTTTGGAAGTCAGAGTTTTCTGTCAAGTGGCTTTGGCTGATTTCCAGATAGTTTCTATCCATTTAGCCATAGAGCTGGACTGGGCACATCGCATAGAAACAACTCTCAGACCTCACTTTTGTTTCTGCTCAACCCCTTGTCCTTTTAACCAGCACAATAAAAGTGCTTCAATAAGCAGGATCAAATAGGACATACCAGAGAGAAATGTGAAAACGAGATCACAGGCCATGATTAGAGGCTCGAACGTGTGGTGAATGCCCTTTCATCACATATTTATTGTAAAACCAACTGCCCAGCTCTCGGAGGCAGAATAGACGACCACTGCATTTTAAAACGTTTTGTTCAAGTAAATGAAGCATAGTCATTTTGGAAAACAGGGAAGCAAAGTTGTGAAATAGCTGAAAAGCTTTTCAAATGTTCCTATTTTTGTGTTCCTGAGGGACTTTGGTTACTTGAGTTCTTAAATGGGATGTGAATGATGCTCTTTTACTAGTGTATAAGCATCAAGAGTCTTTCGGTTTTGGATGGATGTGTAAATGCAAGTCAATTAACATGGGGGAAGTAAGTCCACCAAACTATCCTGAATTTACTTGAGTAAAGTCACCAGAGAAGCCCTCCCCCATGGCGAGACGTGCGCTCCTGGGCTGCTGATGGGAATAAATCAGTACAGCCTTTGGCAACATGCATCAAAAAGTCTTCATGGAGTTTGTATCCTTGACCCTAGCAATTCCACTTCTAGGAATCTGTCCCAAAAGAAATCATCAGTGAGGCGGAAAGGATTTATGTGCAACAAGCATTATTTAAAATAGCCAAAAATTGGAAATAACTTAAAAGTCCAACAATTGGATTCTGCTTAAACAAATTGTTATACATTTATATGGTGAAATATCATGCAACCTTTAAAATTATTATTTTGGAAAGAATGTATCAACACAGAGAAATATTCATAATATCAGAGTAAAATGTATCCAAATAAATGTACAGTATGATCCTAATTTTGCATAAGTATATACTTACAATATGCCTCAAATAAAGTGAATCAATGTTAGCAAATTTAGCAAAATGTTAGCTAAATGCTGGGTGGTGAGGTTGTCAACATCTTTGACACTCTTCTTCACACTCTGGTGCCTGCACTTTCAGTATCATGTGTCTTGGTGTAGATTTTTTTTTTTTACTTCAGATTTATTGGGCTTTTGAATCTATGCATAGGATCTTTCATTAATCCTGGCAAATTTTCAGCTGTAATCTTTTCAAATATTCTCTGCTCCTTCTCTGTTTCCTTTCCTTCTAGTACACTGATGAGGCATACATGAGACCTCTATCCTTCTTGTCTCTGAACCTCTTTTTCATACTTTCCATTTCTTTGACTCTTCATGAAGCATTCTAGATCATTCCTCAGCTGTGTCTATATTGTTCAGATCAATTCTTTCTTCAGCTGTATGTTAAATCTATCCATTGAGTTTTAAATTTCAATTATTATTATTATTTTTTTAATTTCTAGAACTTCTCTTTGGTCATTATTTATAAATTTTTGTTCTCTGCATATACTTTTAACCTTGTCTTTTAGTTCTTTAAAGAGAGTAACATAGTTATTTTACATTGTGTCTGGTAATTCTAACTCTGACATCTTCATAGGTCTATTTCTGCTGTCTATTGTTTCTGTTTATTCTCACACCTTGAGCCTCATTTCTTTTGTGTATGTAATGAGTTTTATCTGTGTCCACTTAGCACCAAGGATTAAAGCAGGCAAAGTTTCTTGTAGTCTTTGGAGTGGGGTTGTTGTTAGTGCCCGTGCAGTTGATTCTGACCCCTAGCAACCCTGAAGACAGCAAAATGGAACCCTGCCTGGTGTCGTCATTTTTTTTTAAATTAACATTTTGGTTTATTTATTTATTTTGCTGAGGAAGATTAGCCCTGAGCTAATATATGTTGCCAATCTTCCTCTTTTTGTAGGTGGGATGCCACCACAGCGTGGCTGCTGGTGAGTGGTGTAGGTCGATGCCCGGGAACCAAACCTGGGCTGCCAAAGCGGAGCATGCCAAACTTAACCACTAGGCCGCAGGGTCAGCCCCTCTGCCTGGTGTTTTTGTGCCATCCTCTCACCTTCCGGCACTATATCAGACAGTGCTCTGCTGCTATTCACAGGGTTTCCATGGCCAGTTTTTTGAAGTGGGTGGCCAGGTCCTTCTTCCTACTCTGTCTAGTCTGGAAGCTCCGCTGAAACCCGTCCACCATGGGTGACTCTGCTGGTGTTTGAAATTCCAGTACCATAGCTTTCAGCATCACAACATGCAGCCACCACAGTGTGACAGATGGATGCTCTGGTTCCCTGACCAGGAAATGAACTTGGGCCAAGTTAGTGAGAGCGCTGGATCTTAACCGCTAGGCCAACAGGAATGGGGAGGGATTTCTAATTCATTTTCTTTTCTTCTAATTTTTAAGCTGCATGTGTAGTCTTTTGAGGTGCCAGCTTGTGGGTGCCTGTTAGACTCTTTGGGTGGGCCCTGGATTTCACTCTTAACCCCAGTGCCCCCCACGAGGCCATGAAAACAGGTTCAAACTAAACCTTGACTCCTTTCTTTCTCTTGGCTTTGCACAGTGAATCTGACAGAATGGCATAACGGCTCTCTCTTTAATTCTGTCTAGAATCTGACCACTTTGCACTAACTGTTACCTCTGATCTGCACCCCATCATCTCTAGCCTGGATTGCCATAGCGCCACCTAACTGGTCTTCCTGCTCCTGCACTCTAAGAGTCTGTTGCCGGCGCAGCAGCAAGGGTGGCGCTTTCACAAGTCAGGTCATGTTACTCCTCTGCCCCAAGCCCTGAAATGCTTCCTCGTGTCACTTAGAGCAAAAGCAAAGTGTTTTCTGGGTCCCATTGGACACCGGGCCTCTCCAGCCTCATAGACTCCTCCTGTCCCCACGCTGATGCTGCTCAGGCGGCACGACCCCCGGTGTCCCCTTAGCCACCAAGGCCCGCTCGCCACTCAGATTTTCTCACCTGCTTTAAGGCTTTGCTCGCATGTCACTTCTCCGTGAGGCCTACCCTGTCAAATGTATTCGATATTGCAAACCTGCCCACCTGAACCGGACTCCCAATCCCTTTACTCTGCTCTACTTTTTCTTTCACTTTGCACGCACTTGTCAGATTCTAAGTATTGTCATTTTCTCCTTTTTCTGTGTTTATTTTTTGTTGCCAGTCTCACCCCACTAGAATGTAAGCTGCTTCACGGGGGTGAGGACCTTTGTCTCACTCTCTCCTGAGAAATACAAACCACAAACCCTCATCCACGTGCTGTGTGGTCAGAATGTACACGATTTGAGTGGTTTGAGAAAACCTAAGCCAAAACAGAAAACAAAGTGTTCCTGTGCTAATGATTCCCCCAGAGCTCAAAACTAGACCTCAAATAATTCCAACAGAAAGAGTTTTAAAGCACAAGAGCTCACAGAAACATATCACTGAATGCACGGAAAACAATGAGTAAAAGTCAGCAGAAATAAACTACAGACGCAGACCCGTGAAGTCTGAAGATACTGGAATTGTCATATGAAAGCACAAAATGAATGTTTAAGGAAATAAAAGAGAGGATTAATATATGGCAATCAAAATGGACCCACAAGACTAAAAAGTGAGTAAAATAAAACTTTTAGCACTGAAAATTGTCATGATTGACGTTAGAAGCTGACTGGATGGGTTAAATAGCAGATTAGGTGCAGCTAAAGTGAATTAGAGGAAATCACGCAGAAAACCATCGACAGAGACAAAGAGGCGAGATTAGGACGAGGAGTTACAGTGAAAACGCCGGATGTAAGTTTAATTGTAGCTCCAGAAGCAAAGAGGCAATATCTGAAGAGATGATGCCTAGGAATTTTCCAGAGTTGATGAGAGACAGCAATCCTCAAGTTCAGGAAGCAGAAATCCAAGAGGGAAATCCATACATGGATTCCGTATAATAAAAACGCTGAACAACAAAGAAAAGCGAATACACTTCTTAAAAGACGTTATAGAGAAAAGAGGTGAACTTCAATGGAATAACAATTAGACTCCGGTTAAGCAAGTAGCTTTTTCCCACAATGATGCAGGTCAAAACGCAGTGGGACGACATTTCCAAACTACTCTCAGCCTAAATTCCTCTCTACATTGAAACTATCTTTCAATTATTAGAGTGAAATAAAGATATTTCAAATAACTAAAAACTGAAAGTTTACTGACATTGTCTTCACTAAAGGAATTTCTGATGTATACTTCGGGAAGCAGGAAAAGGTCTGAGATGCAAGAAAGAATGGTTAGCAAAGAAATGGTAATATGATAAATCTAAAAAGTTTACATAGGATTAGAATGATCTGTTTCATGAATATTTGGGAGAATTTTCCTATGGAACTATCAGAGCCTAGTGTTTTCTTTGTGGCAAGATTTTTAACCACTGGTTCAATTTATTTAATAGTTATAGGAGCACTCAGGGTTTCTTTTCCTTCTGGAGTCAGTTTTTGTGTGTGTGTGTGTGAGGAAGACCAGCCCTGAGCTAACATCCGTTGCCAGTCCTCCTCTTTTTGCTGAGGAAGACTGGCCCTGGGATAACATCCGTGCCCATCTTCCTCTACTTTATATGGGACGCCGCCACAGCGTGGCTGACAAGTGGTGTGTCAGTCCACACCTGGGATCCAAACCTGCGAACCCCGGGCCACTGAAGTGGAGCACGCGAACTTAACTGCTACGCCACCGGGCCAGCACAATTCCTCTATTTCCAATAAAAATATTTATCTTCTGTGTATATTTATTTGCCAAGAATTAGGCAGCTCTACAGGACACTCTACTACTCTATTGGTGGAGTTTCCTCCTCTCTGTTTACCACTTTGGCAAACGCTTCAGTTTCTTTAAAAAATTAAATACACAACTCACTACACACCCAGCCACTGCACTCTTCGAACTGAAAATATGTCTCCACAGAGACTTGTATACCAATGTTCATAATAGCCCCAAACTGGAAACCATTTGTGATGGTTAATTTTATGTTCCAACTTGCCTGGGCCACGGGGTGCCCAGATATCTGGTCGAGCATTATTCTGGGTGTTTCTGTGAGGGTGTTTTTGGATGAGATTAACATCTGAATTGGTAGATTGAGTAAAGCAGATTGCCCTCCCTAATGTGGGTGGGCCCCATCCAATCAGTTGAAGGCCTGAATAGAACAAAAAAGCTGACCCTCCTGTGAGCGAGAGAACATTCTCCTACCTGACAGCCTTCCAAATGGACAGTTTTTTTTCTGCCTTCAGACTCAGACTGAAACATTGGCTACCGGCCTTTGGACTGGAATTTACACCATTGGCTCTCCTGGGTTTCCAGCGTGCTGACTGCAAACCTTGGGACTTGTCAGCCTCTATAATCACGTGAGGCAATTCCTTATAACACAGGTGTTTATATCCCCCCGGGAAAGCCCTGACTAACACACCAGCCACGAATTCATTAACAGGTGAATGGACAAATAACAGAATTCTCAGCAACAACAACAAAAAAACAAATTCCTGAAACCTGCGACAACAGAGGTGAATCTAGAAGACATTACACTGAGTGAAAAAAGACGGACACAGAAGAGTTCATACTGTATGTTTTCATTTATATGAAATTCTAGGAAATACTAATCTATAATGTCAGAATGCAGATCAGTGGTTGCCCGAAGTGAAGGAGAACTGACTAGAAGGAGCACAAGGGAAACTTTTGGGGTGATGGAAATGTTCTTGACTGTGGTGATTCACATTTGGCATATACATGTGGCAACCACAAATCATATCTCGATAAAGTTGATTTTACAAAAAGAATTAGCCAGCCCTGACAAGGGAACAAGCTTCTCTGGTATCATATTCTTTGGTGCTCCAATCTGTGTGGACGAAGTTTAGACGGTCAAGCAGAATCCAAGTTTTCATTCATTCATTCATTCCTTCACTCATAGGGTCATTATTAAGTGCCCACTCTGTGCCAAGCCACGGTCCAGGCAGATTTGGTCCCAGCCCATCTGAAGCACAGAGGAGCAACAGGGAGTAGTCCTCACGGGGTCCGCTGTCCACTTCCCGGCAGTAGGTCCCACAGTTCCCCTCCTCCCACCCCTCACCTCCCTAAGTGACTCCCTCTAAAGGTGACACGGCAAATTAGAGGTTGGGCTGGTGTGAGAACTCGGCGTATCCTTGGCTCTTGGTCTTCTGCCAGTCAACATCATACTCACACACGTACATCAGCCTGGATGTCTGAGTTGAGCTTGGTTTCCATATTTAACAGAAACTCCAGAGGCTGCTGTCTCAGTTTGTACAAGTACAAAGCTAGAAAAGCAGCTTAATCCTCCACGCAGGTTTTCCCGAGACAGAGTTTTCGAGGGCATTTAAGAACAAACTTAAATTTCATGAGGTCTTGAACACAAATGAATAGGAAAGAACTGTGTTAACTCTGGCTGGATTTGCCAAGTGGATAAATTCCAAAATGTGAGGATTCTTGTCAGCTGTTTTGTGTCTTATCCAAACCAGCCACCTCTCTGTCTAATAAAGGCAGGAATAAAGAGGTCTTGTTGCCAACATTTGATAGTGGTCTTGCTTTTGTGGTTAAAGATTTAGTTTCTTAACAATGCTTTCTGTAATGTTAAAGTCACTTCCCAGGTTTGAGAACTCATGAAAAGAGAAATGCTTGATCACAGAATCAATAATCTGAATTCTGTCAAATACACTGTATCTAAAATTCACTTTAAAGAGAAATGTATTTCCTTGTTGAGGACTTCATGTTGCACCCTTGTGGTATGAAAGAGGCAACGTCCCGTTGAAGCATATAACTCACACCCCAAAATGCACACTGTCCCGAAGAGTTCTGAGAGGCACCCTGGGGGCTCACACAGACCCTAGTGGGTGGTCAAGAGAACCACCTCTGAGGCCGGATCACCTCTTTGGAGTCCTGGCTCTGTGACCTAGGGCAAGTGACTTAACCTTCTCTGCGCCTCAGCTTGTATCTGTAAAACGGAGGTACCAACGGGACCTCCCTCAGAGGGCTGTTGTAGAGGACGCAGGGCCGTGAGCACCACAGGAGTCTTAGTGCCAGTGAAGCCGGCAAACAGCCATCGATGATGAAGCAGCTAGTGACTAGGGGGGATCAGAATCGGCCACCTCAAAATATGTCTCTGCCTGAAGGACACTTTGACCCCCACCCCCACTAACTGACCAAAAGAGTTTGAGATGAGAGGCCTGCCCCCAGAACCGGCCATCACCATAGACATCTCCTTGCTAAGCCATTCTTAGTTCTTGTTCCCCTTTGTAAGGGACATTTACATTTGTAAAGGAACTCTCCATTTGTAAAGGTATCTTCTTCCCTGGACCAGGAAGAAGGGGGGATGGCCTTACCTAGAAACTCATCAGAAGGGAAGGCGAGGACTTAAATCTGCGTGATAAACTTACCCAGTGTTAACTGTGCTGTTCAGGCAATATGCTGACTCCCACTAGGTTCCTATAGACAACATCTCCCTGGGGCCTGGGTCACCATGGTAATGGGTGTTTGAGCTATTTTTTCGGGAGTTGGAACCCCTTTGCCCACTTTAGGCCAGTTGAGACCACCAACCCCTCAACTGGGCCCACACAGATGTATGTCCGATAAGTGACCTTTTGACGTCAAGAGGTTAAAACTCCACCCTCAGGGCATGCTGACACCTCCGTTCTGTGGACATGCGTCCTACGAGGAGGCATGAAGCCTAACTACGCTTGCGCAGGTCGTCAATTACCTCATCCCTCCTCACCTGCAATCATTTCAGACCACCTTGCCCTCTACCCCATAAATATCCCTGAGTCCCTGTTTTCAGGGAGGTGGATTTGAGATTCATTCTCCCGTTTCCTTACTTGGCTGCCTTGTGATTATTAAACCCTCGGTCTGCTGCGATCTTATCATCTCGGTGTTTGGCTTTCTGGGTGGTGGGCAAAAATGGACCTGGTGTGGTAACACTAGTGTTAAAATTTTTACAGTAGATCTAAGTTGCAGCTTCTCCCTTTGTGAAATGGCGATGACGCTATTTATCTTGCATGGTTATTGTGAGGATTAGATGAGACGATTTATGTAAAAAGCCTGACACGTTCAATAAATCAAAGTTATTAATTTGGGAGTTCACAGGTGAGTATAAAATTGTAAAAATGATGAATTTGGGGTGACTTTTTACCCTGAGATATACATTATTGGCCTGTTTTCAGCTTGGATGCAGTCATTTCACGTGTTCTCTGAGCAACAGCCTCCCCACAACCCCAGGAGTAAGGACCTCCGTCTCACAGCTGAAGGAGGGACGCTCAGGAAGTTTAACAACTTGTCCGAGGACACACGCTGAGAGGTGATGAGCAGGGACTGAATTTCGGCCTGTTTATTCCCAAGCCTGGGCCCTTAAACACGAGGCTGCTCTGCTTCCACGTTCACAGGCATTGGGTCGTCTGGTCCCGGGGCAACCAGGAGGGGGCGGTGTTATCCCCGTGTTTCTATGTGGAAAATATACGACCTGGGCCGATGGATCACTTCTCCGAGGCCCACAGCTTGCCAGTGATGGAATTCAAATTTAAACGCAGGCCTTTCCAGTTCTGAAGCCCCAGTTAGGCAGCTTGACCTTGCTGTGTTTCAGCTGCGATGATGAGACTAGAAGGGGTGATGAAAAGCCAGGAAGAGGACAAAGGAAAGAGAAAGGAAGGAAGGAAGAGGGAGAGGCAGACAGAGAGGAAAGAAGCGAAATGCATGACGCCACAGCAGCAGCGTCTCCTCCCGCCACTGCCTGGCTCCACCCTGGAGGAAGCAACGTTCCTGTAAACCCAGTGCAGAGAGAAACACCGCAGGCTTCACATGCCCATTCTAAATACAGTGGGAAGTGAATCCAACAATCAAAAAGTGCTCAACACCTGCTGTAATAATGATAACACTCATACACCCAGAGGTGGCTTATCTGACAACTAATAATCCAGAACGGAGGTGAGGATCAGACTGAAGCAAAGCAAAATAAAATAAAACACAAAGCCAACTTTCTGAGGGGTTATAGCATACGGTTTGGGGACCTACACAAATTAAGGCTGCCTCCCTTACCCCCGCTCTGAGCCCACCCTTATTTTGGTTCTTTGGATGATGGGGTAGGTAGAAAAATGTCCCCGCAGAGATATCCACGTCCTAACCCCCCGAACTTGTGGATATGTTAGGTGATATGACAAAGGCAGAGTTCAGTTTGCTGATGCAATTAAGGTTTCTAATCAGCTGACTTTAAGATAGTGATGGGGTTCAGGGCAGGCCACCCCAAGATGCGCCACTCTGGCATGTGAATTATTTCGAGCTGAAGACGATGAAGGCTCAGAAGACTCAGGAAGAACATTTGGCCTTCCCCATAGTTGCCTACAAGAATTTAAGGGAAAAGGCCTGCTCCAGGAAGGAGCTAATACCACAAGAGTACTACAGTATAATGTAAAATAGGTGTGATAAGAAAGGCACCAACAAGCCCATCTTATGGAAATTCTGTCTTTCTGGCCACATTCTCTGTAGGTGGCCCAGTAGACAGTTGTCTGACAAACATTTGCTTTTCCATCTCCATGTGAGTTGTCTTCCTCCCCTCTGAAGTCCCAAACCACCATCTCAACATCCTCCTTTGTCTCTAGCTGAGATGATATTTAAGATGACACCTTTGGTCATTGTGGCGAGTTGCTCAGTTTTCCTGGGTTTCTCCCGTGTATACATGTTATTAAAGTTTGTTTGATTTTCCCTTGCTGACCTGCCTTTTTAATTATTTGACCAGCCATAAGAACCTTAAGGGAAAGGGCAGGGGGGATTTTCCCTCTTCCCCTACAATAGGAAGGCTATCTGGTGAGCCCGATGTAATCACAAGGGTCCTTAGAAGTGGACGAGGGAAGCAGGAGAGGGGTCAGTGTGGCGCGACCTGAGAAGGAGTCAACCAGCCATTGCTGGCGTTGGAGATGGAGGAAGGGGTCACAGGTCAAGGCGTGCGGGCGGCCTCTAGCAGGTGGAAGGCAAGGGAGCGGACTCTCCTGGAGGCTGCAGAAGGCCCAGGCCCGCCGACACCTCGGTACCAGTTCATTGAGACTCGCTTTGGACTTCTAGCCTCCAGAGCTGTAGAATAATAAACGTGTGTTGTTGGAGGCCACTAAGTTTGAGGTCATTTGTTGAAGCAGCCACAGAAAACCCATCAGGTGACAACGGGAAGGTTATCTTTCAGAAGCCCCAGATTTCACTGTCCCTTTATTCCCTGTCAGGAATGTCGCCTCCCTGAGCGTCCCTCCTGCAGCTGTGAGACGCAGGTCCTTGCTCCCGGGGTTGTGGGGAGGCTGATGCCCGGAGCACGTGAAACGACTGCATCAAAGCTGAAAACGGGCCAACAATGTGTAATCTTAGGGGAAAAAGTCACCCCAGATCCATCATTTTTACAATTTAAACTCATCTGTGAACTCCCAAATAAATAACTTTGACTTATTGAACGTGTCATGCTTTTTACATAAATCATCTCATTTAATCCTCACAGTAACTGTGCAAGATAAATAGCGTCATCGCCATTTCACACAGGGACCCACTGTAAAAACACTACCACTAGCACCAACACTCCTGTGGTGCTCACGGCCCTGCGTCCTCTACAACGGCCCTCGGAGGGAGGTTCTGTTGGTACCTCCATTTTACAGGTACAAGCTGAGAGAAGGTAAGTCACTTGTCCTAGGTCACAGAGCCAGGACTCCAGTGACCTTCAGGGACTTCAGAGTTGGTTCTCTTGACCGACCACTAGTATTTGCATGTGTACAAATATAAAATTAGGTGTCAAAATAAATATTGATTTAGAAACGAGTTCAGTGGGGAGTGAATATTGAATTAGAATGCCCTCCAGCACTCCATATGCCAGGCAGGGAGGTGTGGTGGGAGTCGGAGTGGGAAGAGAAATGGGGGTTGAGCTGATTGCGGTTAAATACCTTATTTTTGCAAAATTTCCAAAAACCCGTGACCATGTAAACAGATTGCTGCAGCCGCTTGCAAGCCCTCGGAAGGAACCCAGGCAAGCGAGAGGCCTGTGAAGCTTGATTAGCTTCAAGGTGAATCTTCCTAGCAGAGGCAGGGAGGCAGTGCGGGGGGAGGCAGTGGGAGGAGGCTGTTCTGATTCCTTCGGTCCCTGGAGGTTCCATGGAGACCGCCAATTACAAAGGACTATGTTTTTGGGGGATAGAAAAGAAAATTCTCACATACAGGAGATACACACACACACACACACACACACACACATCTATATGTGAGAACACATGCAGGGAAGCAGGCTTCCTAAGCAAAGTGAGTACAAGAGATGTGCAGTGTTAGACGCTCTAGGACAATATGCAGGGCATCTTTTTTCAGACGGGCCCAGAGCCCTGCAGTTGACTTGCTTACGAACAATGGACAGCGTTCAAGTCTGTAAACCCACCTATTTTTTAAGAAAAGGGAAAAATCATTACTTAATGGTCCCAGATGGCCCCTATAAAACTATATAGGACCTTAAAGAGGTTATTGTCCCAGGGTCTCCCATAATACAGATGTCACAACACGCATGCCTTAAAAATCACACCCTTTTCTCACAGGATGCTCCTTCAAGGCTACTCCTGGACACTTAATTTTGTGTTATAAATATGTATACTAGCATTTGCCATTTGATTTCTGATATTTAAAGTACCTAGTTTATTGTGGAGCCTATAGAAAAGTAAAATAAAATTCATCTGTAATCCCAGAAATAACCATTGTTATTTCATTCTAGACTTTCTTTAGGATATACAATTTATAAACAAAGCCATTTCATTCAGACTTGCTTGGGCTTGTCCTGTAAACCCCCGGGGCAGAAGTGCAGACCCCAGGAGGTGAGGCTGAGGCCTTCTGGAAGAGGGCTCCTCTTGTTACTGATCCAAGTGGGCTCGCCTCCTGGTGAGTTAAATAAGACTCTACACCAGTGGAAGTTGTCTCACAAAGTAAAGTGTATTTGCAGCAAATAGGAGGCCATGAGGAATCATTTGCAAAGTCATGACGTCCCCAAACAAAGGGAAGCAGGGACTTTTATTTTGGTTGGGAATGAATATTCAAAAGGGAGAGGCCAGTATTTGCCTGCACCTGCTCAGCTGGAGAACCTGCCTCCACAACATGCCTCCTGGAGAGATCTTTGCATTAAAAATAAGGCAAAGGTCACCACGGGCTAGCTCTTGTGGTGAGGCTTGGTCAGTTTCAGGAGGGCGGTGGTTACATCTCCTTAACATACAAAAGAAAAAGAAACAACTTGGAAAAACAGTTGCTTCCAAACCCCCCTTCCCGAGGCACCTAGTCCGGGACACTCTCAGCAGATAACCCGCCAGGTCCGAGGCTAGACAGTGCTTCCTAGGGCGTGGGGTCCCGAGCAGAGTGGGTAGGGCAATTGCAAACCCTGGAATTTAACATCCAAGTGTGGACATTTCACCAGAAAGCTAGGCCGCTGCTTTATAGAGGTGGCATCAAGCGACAAAGCTCATGAGGCCGGGTGGCCCAGAGTGCTGGCAAACTGGAGGGGCCAACCCTGTGGGGCCACTGCTGCTGGACACAGGGAGGGGTAGCCCTGGACCTCCAGTGAAATCTGTCGTTCGGTCCCGGCAGGAAGGACACTCCGCCTTGAGTAACTGAAGCAGAGTTGATGCAGAGATTTGCAGCCACCTCAAGAGACGGGCAGGGACAGTCAGACGAGGGTACCCAGCGGCCGCCACAGTCAGGTGCTCAGGGCCAGTTCCGATGTGTTCATCCTGGCAGCTAACTCGTCGGCCAGAGAAGCCCCCTGCGGGTGGACGTGGCCCGTGAGCCTTCGGTTTGTAACCTCTGCTTTTTTTTCTGGTGAGGACGCTTCACCCCGAGCTAACATCCGTTGCCAGTCTTCCTCTTTTTTTGGCTTGAGGAAGATTAGCCCCGAGCCAACATCTGTGCCAATCCGACTCTATTTTTCGTATGTGGGTCGCTGACAAGCGACCACAGCAGGGCTGACAAGCGGTGTAGGTCGGCCCCGGGGATCCGAGCCTGCGACGTAGGCTGCCCAAGTGCAGTGTGTGGAACTTGAACCACCTGGCCACAGGGCAGGCCCTTGTTTTTTTTTAAAGTAAACTTTTTATTGAAGTGTAGTAAGCATGCACAAAAATCTAATAAGCAAAATCTAATTACACCCAAGGAAAATGTTATAAACAAAAATCTAATAAAGCCATTAAAAACTTTTAAAAATAAAATAATATATAATATTTCGGGTTTTCTGTTTTAAATGTGACCTCCAAATAAGTTTCTTTTAGAGTTGAAGTTAATTTTCAAAAATGAAAATAGCCTTTTTACAAATTATGAGAGCAATATAAACACATTTTAGAAAAATCTGAAAATAGAGCCAAGTATAAAGAAGACAGTAGATCCTTATGTTGTACACCTGAAACTAAAATAACATTATATGTCACTTATATCTCAATTGAAAAGAAGAAGAAGGTAGTAGAAATCAAAGCAATCTCCTTAAGTCAGAGCTGCCCAGAGGGTGTTAGCACGTAAAGAACCAGATAAAGGAGGTCAGGGCTTCTGATCCAGTAA
This sequence comes from Tapirus indicus, assembly GCA_031878705.1. NCBI lineage: Eukaryota > Metazoa > Chordata > Mammalia > Perissodactyla > Tapiridae > Tapirus > Tapirus indicus. Next base: position 86,620,348 of record CM062930.1, on the reverse strand, counting down.
AGTCCCCCCACGTTTGGTTTAAAGAATCAGGAAAGTTCTTTAAGTTAAAGTTTCCCCTAATTCCAGGTGTTAGTTAAAATTCCAGGAAGAAATATTTGGGGGACTTTTGAATAATTTTTGTTTATAGCCAGTGATGGCTAATCTATTTTGCATGAAGTTTAATGAAAGAAAAAATGAGTTTTTGAGACACATTGTTTTCCTTTTTGGGGGAGGATTATTGACTTTAACTTCATAAAAGGAAACTAATATATACACTACAGTAGCCATCTCCCCAACAGACTGACATTATTGGCAAATGTGGTAAAGAAAGAGGCGTGGAGTAGCTCCTAACGTCAGGAGAAGCAGCATTTAAACTATGACACTCTTACTGGTAGATGACATGATTCTTTACTATGATTATTACTGGCTGTACTGTTTTGAAATATGTCCACAAATTCTTTGACTCTCCTCTCCCCAAAGTGTAGCCTAATTCCTTCCCAGTTGAGTGTGGACAGACTAAGTGACTTGCTTGGAACAAACAGAAGACGGTGAAAGCGGTAGCCAGCCTCCCAGAGAGCCCCCAGCGATCCGCGCCTTCTAGACCGCATGCCCTTATGTAGCATCCTCCCACACTAAATCAGGGCTGGTCCTGCGTGACCAGCAGAATACAGTAGAAGTAATGGTGTATGACTCCTGAGGCTAGCTCAAAATAGATACTGAGGGTTCATTCTCTTGGATTGCTTGGGGAAGCCAGCTGCCTTGTCATGGGGACACTCCTGCGGCCCTGTGGAGAGGCCCACACAGAGAGGAACTGTGGCCTCCCACCAACAGCCAACAACAACTTGTCAGCCTTCAAGGAATAAAGACAAACCCGTGCTTTTAAACCTCTTACCTCTTACATTGTATAATAATTCGTTCATCTACCCATTTATCAATTCAGTAGATATTTATTGCACACTGGCTGTTTCCCAGGCTCACAGGAGGCTCCGATTGCCCTGAAGTGATAGATAAAGCACTGTCTTCACACTTGTTTTCTGTTCTAAGGTTAGTGATGCGGTAGTTCCCATGAGATTTTGTTTCATTTATCACACGGTGGCTGTTACAGATGCCAAGGGAAGTAACTGAAGACACACAATTCTTCTATAGTTAGGAAATTATCATCAGTTGCAGAGCATGTGGTCTGGCTAAATGTAAACTTCAGAATTTTTAAAGTTGACTGAGAAACAATACATATGAGAGAATTCATTAACTACCTACTACTTATTTTCTTTGTGTCTTTGGATAGTCCAACTAATAGTAAATGTGCTACTGAAAGTGGCAATTTATAGCTTCTTAGCTCTGTTGCCCAGTATTTTTACCAATAACTTGAATGATGACTGAGAAAGTCTGTTTAAGTAGATTTCCAATGACACCAAGTTAACACAGTAAATGATGGGCTCTGCCTTCTGATCTCAGAGAGCTGGAGGGGGCTGGCACCCAATTAATAAGATGACTTAGCAAGGACAATGTTGGGTTTTCCATTTAGGCTGGGTGACAAAAGGCCATTGCTGGGGTCCAGGAATGCAGAGGCCTTTCTGGGCAGCTGTTCACGCGAGTAAATCGAATGAGATAATATAATGAAAGCACTTTGTAAGATGTCAATTTACAAATGTTATATATTTTATCAGTAAAAGACTTGGGATTTTGTTGTCTACAAGTCCACAGTGAGCCAGCAAGGCTATGGCAGTTAAAAAGCAGTGATCCAGTTAATAAAAGTAGAGGGAAAGAGGGCAGCAGAAACTCAGCAGCAGGCAAGCACCACACGAACGGCTGCTGCGGACAGGATCCACCAGTGGATGCTAAAATCAGAGGTGAGTTTCGGGAGAGCAGGACTTGCAGAGTCTCAGAGAATCTCCCCGAGTTTGTTAACGTCCAATGGGAAACCGGGCAGATGCTCCCTTCACCAGGGGGTCAAAGTCCGCTCCACATGACCAGTCGGAAGGATAGCATGTCCCTCTTGATGGAATGCGCTGAGAAGGATCCGACGTCAGCTCTGTAGTCATCGTGTCCAAAATGTCAGACGGCCAACAACCTAAAAAGAAAGCGGTCAGGTAACCTTTGGGGCTATCTAGGTTGCGCATCCATCTCTGCCTATCTTCGCCTTGTGCATGATGGACACTGGTAATTTGTCCCTTTGCTTAGTCTGGTTTATGCTCTCACATGTAGGCCTGGAAGCTGTTTTGTTTCTTTTTCTTGGTGAGGGAAATTGGCCATGAGCTAACATCCATCGCCAATCTTGCTCTTTTTCTGCTGAGGAAGACTGGCTCTGAGCTAACATCTGTGCCCATCTTCCTCTATTTTTGTATATGGGATGCCGCCACGGCATGGCTTGATGAGTGGTGTGTAGGTCTGTGCCCGGGATTCAAACCCGTGAACGCTGGGCCGCTGAAACGGAGTGTGCAAACTTAACTGCTACGCCACTAGGCCAGCCCCTGGAAGCTAGTTTTAAAGGATGCTTTTGTGATGGTTAGGGCTGCCGTGTACGGTTGTGCAGGTTGTTCACTGTGCATCTCTGGAGTGGCAGTGATCCTTGAGGTCCTCCTTGGTCCTGTGGTCGTTGCACCAGTAACATCTGCATCACCTGTGAACTTGTTAGAAATGCATATTGCTGGGCTCTACCCTGACCCACTGAGGCAGAAGCTCTAGAGACAAGACCCAAGAATCCGTTTTTAAGAAGGCCTCCAGGTGATTCTTGTGCAAGCTAAAGTTGGAGGACCTCTAGAGTATGGAATGGAGCCTCTAGCATTAGGAAGGGCTCAGCTCACATTTATGGGTAGCAGCCCTCCTCAGGGCCATCCCTTCTGACTCTGATCCCTATCTAGTGATCCTGGATTCCTGGATGTGGTCGTTTTTAACGTGCAGAGTATTTTCAGAAGGTCCCCACCATAGCGGGGTCCAACCATTCCCAGGCTGAGAGCCCTTCCTGCTCCAGCTTCTGGATGATTTGATTTAGTGTCTGTCATTGAGGAGAGTTAGAAGTGCTGACCGGCCTTCCTGCCGGGCTCCCTTCTAGTTTCCTCCCACCTCCCTCCTCGACCTCTCCCCCACAAAACTGCCTTTCTTTATGGCTAGAGGTGCTCTGTAGGTCAGCCACAGGAAGTGAAAGAGCCCAGGGTTTGCCTCACAGAATCTGGGCCTCAGGCTGGGGTCTGCCCCTTATCAACTACACTTTTAACTAACAACACTGTTTGATGCTGTTTCTTATATTTCCCACGTACTGATATGACCTAAAGCACGTCTTTAGGTAAAGTCTTGATTGGACTTCTCCCAGCTGAGAATTGGGATAACCCTCCATGTGTCCACGGGGCTCCGTGAATCGGCTGACGAGCATGTCTGGAGGCTGAGTCCTGTGGGACCCAGGCGGGGACATTTCCCTCACAAGATGTCCCCTGAGCAGGTAGCGGGGCCTGCTCGCCTGTCCTCAGGGTTTGGAGGCCGAAGGGGTAATGTCCATGGTGAAAGGACGTCGTGAGTAGAGTGTGCACAGCAGGCCAGGGAGCAGGTGACAGAGAACTTTCCAACCTGGGCGAGGTCACTTTCTCTTTGGACAGCTGTTACTGTTACAAAGACCTTTCTTTCCGACTCTCTGAAGTTTTCACCCACTTGGGGTCAAACAGCTGAGTGTAATCCTCCACGCCAGTCCTTCAAAGCTGACATTACACAGGAGAGCGATAATTTTTCTCCTCTTCGGCCTAATGGTTCAGCTCCTTCAACAATGTCCTCTTGGTTTCCAGGCCTCTTCTAAAGTAGTTCTAGCATTTTAATCACTCTCACAAAATGCAGCCCTTTATCCTCACCACCGTCGAGTGGGCTCCAACCAGGGCGGGGAGAAGTGGGAGGGCCCCTTGTTCCGTAGTCGGCCGAGGGCCGTCACTCGTCTTGCCAGCCACGTCAGGCTGCCGGCCCGGGGAGCTCTGTTACAGTTTCTCACGTGGGCTCCTGCGGGGCAGCCCGTGCTGATGCAGCTGGATTTTGGGGCCTAAGTGCAGATTCTTACCTTGATCTCGATGTAGATTTGTTTAGTTGGATTCAGCCCAACAGTCCAGAATGGCAAGATATTTTGGGACTCCCATTCACCAAGTCCCTTCCTTCCTGATTTCTATGTATTTAATAAACAAATTTTCTGGATCTTCATCCACATCGTGGATACAAATGTTGAGGAAGGACAGGGCCGAGCACACTGCTCTTAAGGCCGGTCGTGGAAAGTGCCTGTCGGGTCCAAAATCCCGACTCCTCTGTGGCGGGTTGACTAGCGGCCCCCTAGGATGTCCACACTCTAATCGCTAGACCTTGAGAATGTTACCTTATACGGCAAAAGGGACTTTGCAGATGTGACTAAGTTAAGGATCTTGAAATAGGGAGACAGTCCTGGATTATCTGGGTGTGCCCTAAATGTGATCACCAGTGCCCGTATAAGAGGGGACAGAGGGAGATGCGAGGACGGCAGAGGTGTAAGGGATGTGACCACAGAAGCAGATACAGACTGGAGTGATGCAGCCAGGGGCCAGGGAATGCCGCGGCCTCTGGAAGTGGAAGAGACGAGAGTGGGTTCTCCCCTGGAGCCTCTGGAAGGAACTAGCCTGGCCAACAGCTTGACTCCAGCCCAGTGAAACTGCTCTCAGACCTCTGGCCTCCACTGAGAATAAATCTGCGTTGTTTTAAGCCATTAAGTATGTGGCGATTTGTTACAGCAGCCGCGGGAAACTCATACACCCCCTCTGCCTGTCGTCACTTATCCCCTGATGGTCCCCAGTGACGCAGGTGTGCCAGGGTCTCGGTCTCACCTAGTCCGCAGCACGTCTTGTGACAGCTCGGCCAAACGGCTGAAATTCCAGGGCAGTCTTACCTCCTACTTCTGCCCTTTTCAGCTCTGGATGGAGAACCACACTCGGCCCTACTGCTTCCTCACGCCCTCTCTAAACCGTACAAAAACTGTTTACGGTAGAATATAGAAACGATAAAGTCAGACTGAAGATTTGGTACTTTTGTGTTCAGTTTATGTTTTGTATTCATTGAGAATATATATGTGTATATATAATATACACAACTACATATATACATATTTCCTTTTAAATCTACTTTGTTGGCATATAAGTAATATGCAATAAAATAAATCTATTTTAAGGGTGCAGTTTAGTGAATTTTGAAAAACGTATTCACTGTGTAACCACCACCACAGTTAACATACAGAACATTTCCATCTCACCAATAACTTTCCTTATGTCTTTTGCAATCAATCCTTCCTTAGCCCTGAACCCAGGCAACCACTGATCTGCCTCCTGTCAGTGAAACGTCTTGGTATCCTGGATATTTAACATGTTTGCAATCTAAGAGAAGCTGGCATGTTAGGGAGTCTGACAAAATAGGTTTGTAATTTCTATGTATAATTAATTTTAAACTTGTAATTTTTAAGTTATAAAGCTAAAGAGCATTTGACTAAGTCTGTAAATAATGTGGAACATATACAAAAATGTGAAAGTTCCTATATTTATAGCTTTGATTTATTAGATTTTTAAAGAGTTGTTTAAGGTTGTTGTAAAGTTTTGTGAGTTAGGGGTGTGGGTTGTGCCATTCAGGCATTTGAAGTATTTAAGAAGAAAACGAATATATTAAATTTGTAAATGTAGTGCAAAATGTTAAGAATTATTTAATTAAATGGACTGATTTTTAAAAGTTTAATTGGTTCAACTAATTGAAGGTGATTATTCTTATTTCATGTAGAGTTTGCTAGATTTATACACAGTATAACAAGATTTGTACAATAACATAAAAGCTAAGGGAAAGCAAGGGTTTTGAATATGAACTTCAATAATGAAATACTAATTTGAAATTTAAGGAGCTGTAAAATTCTTTCCGTACATTCAAGTCCCTCTTGCTCATTAAAAGAACCCCAAACCCAACACACACACAGACTCACTCTGCCATCTTTAGTTTACATAGTGCTGCACGTTCTCACACGCTCAAGTAAGACCTGAGCACAGGCGGCTCTCCCAGACTCCGGGCGGGGGGCTGCCTCACCACGACATCATCACCCTGAGAACCAGGGTGGCTCTGAAAGGCAACCCGGAGGAGCACTGTGAGGGAAACCTTCAGACTCGTGCTTGGAACTCTGTCAGTGTTGGATTTTTTTAAGAAAAAAAGAATTCTTCCTTTCCAGACCACGCTGCCGTTTTCTCTGAACGTTCTGTTGTGGGCACTCGGCACAGTACCCTCATCGCCCCCACCTGACAGGTGCCCTAGGAGAGGGAAGATCTGTTCTCACAGCACCTCCGAGCAAGAGCAACCGGACCCTGCAGCCTCGGCGGCGGCCTCCTCCTGCTGCACAGGCAGGAAAGCATGCCTGGCTCTGCAGCTGCCTCTCGTTTTGTCTGGGCTGGGCACTAGGTATTGTAAGGAGAAACATGTGGGTACAATGAGGAGAAACAGCCCATACACAGGCTCAGACACACACACACTCACACTCACACACCCCAGATAAATGCTAAAACGTAGGTGGGGATGTGCTTTCTGAATGATTTTTGAGGACCTCGGAAATGAAAATTCTTAGCTCAGGGAGGCTTTTAAGACCATTCTGGTTTATTCTGAGACACAGGACCCCATTGTGTGTGTGTTTAATCCACACACCCTGCAAGTCAGGGACGACAAGACACCGAGGCCCAGAGCAGGGAGGGCTCCCCTGGAGCTGTGCCCTCATTCTTCCCTCTTAGTGGCATTTGTTTCCCGTCTGCGTCGCCCAGGCCGCCTGCCTCCTCCTGTCTACGTGGCTGTGGCAGGGACTGAGTTCTCTTAAGGCTCACTATGACAGTGTATACCCTTCCTCTGAGCCCGTGCCAGAGAATGACTGACGACTTTTGAGGGTCATTTTTTTCTGTTTTGTCTTTCTTTTTGCTTTAAACTTTCAGGGGAAATTAGAAGGAAGTGCACCTCCTGTATTCCGTAAGAGTCTCTAGTTCCATGTTTGGAACCTCCAGCCCGGGAAGCCCTTTGAGGCTGTCTACCATAACTGGGTGTGTGTGTGTGGGGGGGGTGCCCAGGCATATTATGGACAACACCATCTGCAGTTCTGTGGGGAAGCAGGAACACCCAGGTCCATTCTTGTGTGCACCTCACACACATTAAAGCTGCACAGAGGCAGATGAACAAGTGCTGGCTTTCCTGGGAAAAGGCAAGCCCGTTGGTGCCTGTTGCCATCTGTTGAGTGATTCATTAGACCTACTGGAACCTATTAGAGGTTCTTGCAGAGGTTGCAAGTTTTGATCCAACAGCCTGCACGTGTTTGGCTCCCACGGTGTTTGGTGGGGTAGGCGTTCATATCCATTCATTCAGTATGTAGCAGGTATTTATTGAGAGCTTAGTCAATAAACCTATAAACCCTTTCAAAGATGAAACCGTTTTGTTTCTCCTACTAAGAAGGTAATGAAAGCTCATAAAATGGCTCAAAGAAGATTCCACATCAGGGACAGTATTAGTTTTCTGGGGTATATTCAGAGCTTGCCAAGTTGACTTCTTTTCAGCACCAGCACTTGGTAATTGGATGGCTTTTAAGCAAGTGTACCAGGACGGAGACAGCTGTACCTTAGTGACCTGCTTCCTTCCACATTTTCCTCCCTTCTGCAGCCCAATGGTCTCCTTCATTTCCACAAAGAATAATTTTAGAGTGAATACTGACAGCAAGAAAACGGGTGGGCAGTTGTGACATAAAAAAGAGAGGGAGTCTTTCGGATGCAGAAATGTTCCCTTTCTTGCTCTGGGTTTTGCTGACCTAGGTGTGTTCAAATTCACCAAGCAACTCAGGCGTTGCATCCTCCTATGTGTGTATTTTAGTTCAATTTAAAACTGGTTTTTTTTCCACTTTTTAATATATATAGTTCCAATTGTGGTAAAATACACACAACACAAAATTTACTCTTAGCCATTTTGAAGTGTACAATTCCATTAAGTACACTCAATGAACTTAACCACCATCCATCTCCAGCAATTTTTCATCTTGCAAAACTGAAACTTCCCAGTTAATAACGCCCCCCCCACGCCCCCACACCCATGCTACTTTCTGTCCCAATGAGTTTGTCTACTCGGTACCTCACATAAGTGGAATCAAAAATATTTGTCCTTTTGTGACTGGCTTATTCACTCAGCATAATGTCCTCAAGGTTCATCCATGTTACAGCATGTGACAGGATGTCCTTCCTTTTTAGGGCTGAATAATATTCCATTGTACGCAGGAAACTGTTTAGTTTTAAAATAAGGGTAAAAAGTAGAAGCGCGTAGGCGGAGACGACTTTGTCCAGCCCGGGTTATTTCCATTTATTCACGCTGACGCTTTATTAAGCGCTCCTGTGGGTCAGCCACCATGCTGCCCATTCTCGTTTGCTCCTCACAACGTCACCTGCATTTTCCGGACAGAAAACTCGTCTGTCAAGTCAACGAGGGTAAACAAAGTTGTTTCGGAACTTTCCGGAAAGTTCCGGCCGGAAAGGAGCGCGGCAGAATTCAGACCCTTGTGTGCCCACGGGGGCCCGGCCCGGGGCACGCGGCTGTTCCGGGTCCCGCGGAGAGGGCGCCCCTCATTTACAGGACCACACGCCGTGCGGGCAGCGTGCAGGCCGGCCCACGCCACACGGCGGCCCAGCCCTCCGCCCGCCTCTCCGCCCGCTCGGCCGCGGGAGCCCTCCCTGCGGCGCCCGCCTCTCCGGTGCCTCCCGCGCGCGCCGCCTCCGCCCCACGTGCCCGCCCTCCTGCGCCCCGCGCCCGTCCCCCGTGCCCACTCCCCGGGCCCGCCTCTCCGGTGCCTCCCGGGCGCGCCGCCTCCGACCCCCCGCGCCCGTCCCCCGGCACCCTCCTTCCCGCGCTCGGCTCCCCACGTGCCCGCCCCACGTGCCCGCCCTCCTGCGCCCGCCCCCTGTGCCCGCCGCCTCCGCCCCCCCGCCTCCCCCCCCCCGCACCTTCCCCCCCGCGCGCGACCCCCGTGCCCGCCCCCCGTGCCCGCTCCCCGCGCCCGCCCCCCGTGCCCGCCGCGCGCGACCCCCGTGCCCGCCCCCCGTGCCCGCTCCCCGCGCCCGCCCCCTGTGCCCGCTGCCTCCCCCCCCCCGGCACCGTCCCCCCCGCGCGCGACCCCCGTGCCCGCCCCCCGTGCCCGCTCCCCGCGCCCGCCTCTCCGGTGCCTCCCCCCGCGCCCCTTCTTCCCGCGCTCGGCTCCCCCCGCGCCCCTCCCGCCGGCACCCGCCCCCCGCGCCCCCCGCGCCCTCCTCCCTCCCCCCGCGCTCCCCCCCGCGCCCCTCCTTCCCGCGCTCGGCTCCGCCCGCGCCCCTCCCCCCGGCACCCGCCCCCCGCGCCCTCCTCCCTCCCCCCGGCGCCCCCCCGCGCCCTCCTCCCTCCCCCCCGCGCCCCCACCCCCCGGCACCCCCCCTGCGCCCCCCGCGCCCCCCCCCTCGCGCCCCTCCTTCCCGCGCTCGGCTCCGCCCGCGCCCCTCCCCCCGGCACCCTCCCCCCCGCGCCCCCCCCGCGCCCTCCTCCCTCCCCCCCGCGCCCCCCCCGCGCCCTCCTCCCTCCCCCCCGCGCCCCCACCCCCCGGCACCCCCCCTGCGCCCCCCGCGCCCCCCCCCGCGCCCCTCCTTCCCGCGCTCGGCTCCCCCCGCGCCGCCGCCTCCCCTCCCCCCCCGGGCCTCCCCGAGCCCCTCCCCCCGGCACCCTCCCCCCCCGCCACCCTCCCCCCCGGCACCCTCCCCCCCGCCCCCCCCCAGCGCCCCTCCCGGCGGCCGCGGGCGGACGGGTCCGGGGTGCGGCCGCCGGCGGTGGCCTCGCGGGCCGTGGCCGGGGCTCGTCCCACGCCGTCCGTCGGGACAGCCTTTTGCACTTACGGTCCGCGGTGCGGGGACTTGTCACCGGTCGCGTTGGGGGTTGGAGTTTGACCGCGGGTCTCCTTCGGCCGTCGAAGCGCATCCCGGGGGCCTGGAAAGCGTCCCCAGAGCGCGTTCGTAAGGCGGGAACCGTGTCGTGCGAATTCCATTTCTGATTGGGAACTTGGAGGCGCGCACACTGCAGCATTGCCGAGTCATATAAGCACAGGTACAACCACACAATTATTTACAGTTCCATGCAGAAGTCTTCCCCAAGAACCATCAGCTGGAGCCTTTCTAGACGGATCTCTGCGCTCCTTACACCCCGTTACAGCTTAGCAGTATGGGGGGTGAAGGGGGACTTAGGGGACAGACGAGGTTAGCAGTGACAATATTAACTCTTCAGGAGAATGCGTAGCCAGATGTAGCAACGCTCGAAGACCCCTTGGAAGACACTTTTGGTAAGTACCTGAAAAAACAGCCCCTGCAGAACTTGCTCAAGCGTCTTTGGTAGGAAAGAAGTTTTTGCTTATGATATCTAAAATAATAAAAATTGTTATTTTGAAAACCTGCCCACGCATTCTATCAATAAAAATAATTAACCAACTACAGAACTAGTGACTTAAATTTAAGACCATTTTTTATTACTTATTTTATAAAATGCCTATTTTCAGTTACAAGACTAGGAAAGACACATCAAGTTTTAGCAAGAGCTTTGTAAATGTTATGATCTAAGTTAACATTTATATACCAAACATCTTCAAATATAGTACTGGAAACACTTCACTGCTTTTAGTGTTATTTAAATGTCTACTGACCGTAAAAAGTCTGGTTATGGCATTCTATAATGCAAAGAGAAAAAAACCCTTTGGGCAATAAAAAATCATGGAGTGAGTAAAGCTAAGCTTTGCAGTGTAATAGAAAATTAGGAAGAGAAATACATTTTCTGACTTTAATGTTATGTTATATTTAAAAGTTATTTAGAATATCCCAAACTCCCTGGGGGACAGGGTGGGGCGGTGGCAGGAATCTACTGATCTTTATCGAAAACATTTACCCTTTGAAATCTTGCAGTACTCCACGAGAATTTTGGTGGAGATCCACAAATTAATGTTATAAATATCAGAAGAAAAAGTTTAAAAGAAAACATTTCAGAAAAAAGAACTTTATTTGGTAAAGAATTAAAGTGTTAGGAAATAAAAAAAAGCCCAAGGCCTGCCTAGGGCCTGCCTGGTGGCTCAGAGGTTTAGGTCGCACTTTGGCAGTCAGAGGTTCGCTGGTTCGGATCCCGGGCACAGACAGAGCCATGGCTGCGTCCCATAAAAAGTGGAGGAAGATGGGCACGGATGTTAGCCCAGGGCCAGTCTTCCTCAGCACAAAGAGGAAGATTAGCAACGGATGTTAGCTCAGGGCTGGTCTTCCACACACACACACACAGCCTAAACTAAAAAGAGACGTAAATCTCATTACAACGATTTTTTAAAAGGACGTTTAAATTGTATTCATAGTTCTTATTCTAGGTGTTCTTATATAAGAAATCTATGATCTAGTCACTAAACCTAAAGATCAAAGAAAGCCAGGATATATCAGAAATATTCTGACTTGCTCTTTTTCTCTTTCTTTCTTTTTCTTTTTCAACTTAAGGTATCTTTTTTGTCAATTTCATGGGGAAAAAAAGTATAACTCAGTAAAATAAAGTTTAAAAAGTAGAAAGAGGGATTCTATAAGAAATGTTTTTGAATTTTAAACAATGGATTTGGGTACTGTGACTGTAGTAATGCTGCCATTTTATAACTATTTATAGATGATTGTGCAGTGTCAATTGGATGACTAGGCTTCTAAAAATAGGGATGGAAGAAAGTAATTGTGTACTGCAGATTAAAAAATAATGTGTGTAAATATAATAGGTATAGCATTTAAATTAGGGTTTCAAAATAAGCTTAGGGATTTAAAGAATTTTTCTATTAAATTGAGAGAAAAATAGTTTCAGTGAAATTTCCAAGTAATTAACAGGCTAGAAAAAATATTTCTGGAATCTTGCCCATAGGGAGAGGCAATTTCTATTTTTATTGCACATTTCAGTGCTTAAAATGATTGGTTAAATAGAGAGCAACCTTTCACACTGCCCATATCCCCGTGAGGGAGAAGGACCCTAACCTTCAGGGTTGTGGATGCCTCAAACTGCAATATAATGTAAGACATGCTTTCATTTTTTATGCGAATTGAAATCAGAACACTAACCTGAAAAAATTCCATAGGCACTGTTGTATTGCAAAATTTTACTTCTTTATAAATTAGTGGGTTTCAAGTAGGTGAATCTAATTTTACACTCCTACCCATGCACTGAACGGGCCAGTACAGTATGGCATCTTCACGAACATATGGTGAATAAAATCCAACTTGAAAATGTAAAAGCTAAATATAATTGTAGTTCTCACTCTCATCTCCAACCGCACTCAAAATTAAATCATAGTAAACAAGAAGCTTATTATCATTACTGACATTTATCATGGCAGACCCTAGAGAACTAAGTAAGGACTCACACCACTCAGTGAGGTGTGCGCTTGCTGTCTGACAGCTGCAGTTGCACTCTCTAAAAGGACCAAAGCTTTGCTATCAGAATGCTTTTCACACCAGATTTGTCCACCGGCCCTTCTCACCCAGGAGAACGAGCCCTGCTGCCCGAGGCCGAAGGCGTCTGCTATCTGTGATGGACTGACTTCCCTCCTGCGCATGGAGGGCCGCACCAGTGTGGCACCAGCCTAGGGAGAATCAGAAAATCGTCACTCCAATAACTTTCCGTGGGGCTCAGTTCCCTCTGGTTGTCAATCCGTTCGAGAAAGGCTGCGAGGATATGTTTGGGCCGCTGGCATTTTTCAGCTCTAGGACACGGTCCGGTCCGTTCTGCAGCGAGCACAATGTGCCGATTTACCAGCCGCACACGTTAACCTGAGCACGGGAGTCGAGGTCTTCCTATCGGATTGTTTGTGGGTCACTTCACAATATAGAACACAACGTATGCTGTGGAGCGTGGCCCCAAATGCATCATCAAATTCATAGAAAGAAATGAATCCAGTTGGAAAGTGCGTGGTGTCTGCTAACGCCCTTCAGTGGAAGTTGGAGGTGAGAGGAGCCAGAGGACAGGCCCAGCGCCGCCCCTGCTCACGGTCTACAGTGACCCAGGCACGCAGCAGGGTGTGCCGCACAGAAAGTGCTGCGGTCTTCCAGCCACACCACGCACACAAATAGCCTCCCTGTCACCGCAGCAATCCGTGCGGGTGACAAGTGGGGCCCGAGTCCGAAATCAGCACAGACACCACACAGGAAGTAAAACCCAGACTCTTTTATTTGCGCTTTAGAAAGCAAACAGGCCGCCTACAAATTGTGGTTAGGAAACTGGAGGAGTTTTATTTTGTCCTGTTAAAAAAAATATAGGTCATTGATTCAGCGGTATAAATAATTTTTCTGGCAACAGTAGTTACCTTTTTACCTCACATTCAAAAACTTCACAAGTTAAAGTATTTGAAGTGCACTTAAATTTTTTCCCTGCTTTTATTTTATAAAATACATTCTCCTAGTAATTAGCTGACACATGAAGTTGAAGAATTTCTTCTAAGAGAAAGCTCAAATCTTTACTAGTATGTAATAGAACAAGTTTGCATTCTCTTGGTCAGTATCCATTTTAATAGTACTGTTTTTCTTTCATTTTTCCTGAAAGGTAGAAAGTGGGGAAAAATAGGCATACCTGTACAATTCAGATCAAAGCACAAAATATCATTTAAAAAACAAATACCTAAGGCATACCTGCCATACTGTTATTTCAATTTCCTCAGCTGTTTAAAAACTCATCTCAAGGGTTGCTGCATTTCCACCTGCTTTCTTACCAGCAACCTCAGTGGCCCTCACCCGCTGTGTCTCTGCCTCCGGAGGGTAGCTTCTCATCGTCACTTGTCAAGACGCACGCGGTATGATATTCTGGGCTTCGCATGCGATTTCAGAAACTCCAGTGACACTAGATGGACTTGCTCTAAATCCTTTTTTAGTGCAGTTTGGCAAATATCCCAAGTGAAACTCAACTCTACGTTAAAAGTATCAAACAGAGATAGGGCTAAGTGCGCCGTGACTTTCTGGGCTGCCGCGAGGCTCTGGAGAGCTTGGGAACAGAAGACCTCATTGTCCTGAGTGCGGCCACCCGCTGCTTCACCACAACAGAACAGCTGCCACGGAGACAGCACCTGCAAAGGTGGCCCAGGTTTCTGGGCCCTCCGACAGCACCTGCACTCCACTTTGCCCCCGCCTCCCCATCTCAGAAAGCACTGGTATTCTCCCCCCCGACCCCACAGTGTTCAGAACAGCAAGCACTGACACACACAAACCTGATCTCTGCGCCTGCCCTCCTCCTGCAACTGCAGGGGTAATGCCTTCGGGCCCTCTCTACCTGCTGATTCGAACCACACTTTGGTTTTGGTTGCTAGAAAAAAGGTCATTATAAAGCTGTCTGGAGAGACCACGACTAGATGGCCAAGTCGTCCGGTCTGGCACGACCACCGCTGGATTCACTGGCCTTGCTTGACCGTCCCGGGTCTGTAGTGGGCAGAGGAGGTGCATGCATCTCTACCGCGGTGGTCGCTGCCCACTGCTCATCACGAGTCACTTCCAATTTACTCCCTCCCCAGGGGCTGCCATCCCCATTCGCCAACAGGACAGGCACTTTGCTTCCTGCTCTGTCCTCCTGAGGGGGCTGCCGGGGGCTGCCCGGGGGGGTCAGGGATGCAGACGTGGACGCTGGCGGGGAGGCCTTCCTCGCGGAGCTCTGCTGCTCGGCGGCCCCCTGGTTGGCCCGGTTCTGCTCTGCCATTAGTAGGTGGTGGTTGCCATTGTAGACTTGGGCAGGGTGGCCCCTCCCATGTGCCTCAGACAGGGCTACCGTTGTGAAGTCTGTTGCTGGTGGAGGGGCCCCGGGATAGCAGGTGGCCGCTGCCTGTCCCAGGGAAGAGGCAGAGTGAGTGTAGTAAGGCGGGAATCCGATGGTAATGGTGGGAGGGGCAGAGTTGGAGGGGAGGAGGAATGGGCTCACACCCCCAGGCTTTGTGGCCCCCATCCTGGATTCAGGGGTGTCTGGGCTATAGTGGTTGGTCATTCCCTGTTTAAACTTCTTCCAGCCCAGATGGTAGATCTCCAGCATGTTGAGTAAGAGTGACACGCAGGCCACTGCCAGCATGAAGATGATGAATATGGTCTTCTCCGTGGGCCTGGAGATAAAGCAGTCCACCGTGTTGGGGCAGGGCCACCGGTCACAGCGGTAAAGTGGCTTCAGCTGAAAGCCGTACAGGAAGTACTGTCCGGCGATGAAGCCCACTTCAAACAGCGTCTTAAAGATGATGTTGAAGACGTAGGTCCGAAGCAGGGCCCCAGCGATTCGGACTTTGCCCCGGTCATTGCGCACCGGGGGCCTGTCCTTCTGGCCGTGGCTGCCCAGCCCACACGGCCTGGCTGGCTCGTGGTGCAGGTGGTCTCCCTTCAGCAGCTCCTCCTCCCGCTCCTTCTTCTTCTCTTCCATGCGCACGAGGTGCAGCACGTGCCCCAGGTAGATGAGGCTGGGTGTGGACACAAAGATGATCTGCAGCACCCAGAAGCGGATGTGGGAGATGGGAAAGGCTCTGTCGTAGCAGACGTTCTCGCAGCCTGGCTGCTGGGTGTTGCAAGTGAAGTCTGCCTGTTCGTCTCCCCAGACCTCCTCCGCCGCGGCCCCCAGCACCAGGATTCGAAAGATGAACAGCACTGTCAGCCAAACCTTGCCGATGACCGTGGAGTGCTCTTGTGCATTCTCTAGCAGTTTCCCCAGAAAGCTCCAGTCGCCCATTGCTTCGGGTTGCTAACCTGTAAGGGAACATTGCTTGTTAATAGCAGGCTACAACAGGTAAGCTGCCGAGTCCAGCCACCCAAAGGGGCAGGCCGCTGTCACCGATGGGCGCTGGAATATCGTTTCCTTGGGCAGCTGCGCTCCCACTTCCAAATGAGGGAGGTGCTGCCGAACCTTCGTAGGAACACGTGTGTGCATGCACATACGTGTGTGTGTGTGTCTGTGTACGTCTCCCCAGTATTACGCCACGCAGGACTAGGTAAACGTCTGCAGCACCGGTATACTCCGGAGTGTCCGTTAGGCGACACAGGTGCTGGGCTGAACAAGATAACCGCGGGTTGCTCAACTCTCACCTCAGAGGTGAGGAAACTAGAGCCAGAGAAACGAGGTGCCCGAGGGAAACGTCACTCCCCTGGCCGCCTAGCTCCCCGTCCTGGCCTCTCCTGGAGCCGAGCCCTGTCCCTGAAGCAGCACCAGGGCTTTGTATACCGCTGGGCCAATTCCTACTCTCCGCCTCTCTGTCCTCGTGAGATTAGAGCAACTTTCTCCCAAATTGCCGTCATTCCCGTGCCACCTTCATAACTTCTGCCACAGTAATCTACTACCTCTTCTATTTTCTCTCTTTTTCACTTTGCACAAGTTACATAAATGGTTAACTCCCTGCGTGTCCCCGGGCAGGAGCCTGTGTCCACATCTGTCACACGCAGTGAACTGCTTCTCGGAGGGAGGGGGTAAGACCCGGGGGCCTGTCTGTGAAGCTGGCAGTGCTCCTCGGACGGACGGAGGGACCAGGATTAGGGGGCGCCCTCCTTGGCGCTGCTGCTCAGACAGGCCAGACGCTCCGACTGGGACGACAGGGCAGCTCCGCTGGCCCCTCCGATCTGTGCAGTGAGGAGAGTGGTCCAGCTGTGAGCACATGCACAATTCTCCAGTGGAACTAAAGGAAACTCTTCTTGTTTTGAATTTTAAAATGTTTAAAACTATTAATTTTTATGGATCGGTTCGAAGGCAAATAAGCAAAACAAAACTTTATTCACTACGATCTAAAGAAATAGACAAACGTTAACCGTCTCTTAGAATAAACTTCCAACTCTTTGTTTTGGTCATTTGAGATCTTCAGAGAAATCTGACTGTTTACATACCCTACCAGACTCCTGGCCCCATAATGGTGACTGGCATCTGTTCTATTTTGCATATTCTTTGAAGGTAAAGCATTTTAATTTAGAAACTTAATTATTGAACATGAAACAACCCACTCTCCCGTGAGAGATGTGAGATGTCAGGGAACCATTCTAGGTTACATCCTACTTCTCCTCCAAGATATCAGTTCTGATTCTCATGTGGACCCCACAGCCATCCCTCTGGGCCTGGACAGGCACTCGCCCTCCAGCCCAGACTGGCACGAGGTCCCTAACTGACGTCTCTGCCCTTCGCCCTAGCCCCTGCCTCCACTCCGCTGGGGATCTGACTCTGGGACACAGGACAAAAGCCACACATGGTGTGTACCACCCATCAGCCTGGTCCGGCTCTCCAGGTAGACCAAACTTCCAGGGGTCCCTGAAATGCTGCTTTTCTGCCTTTGCCTGTGCTGTTTCTTCAGCTTAAAACTCGGCCCCATCCAGGGACTGGCCTGTTGATCTGTCACTTACCTCCATTCTCCCTTCAAGGGTGGCCACGTCAGGCAAACACGGGTGCCCTGTGTTCTCTCTTCTTCCTTGTCACGGCCCTGGCTTAATGGCTGTCACTCCCCCTTATGCTCCAGGTTTCCCTCCATCCTCCCACACCCCCACCTGCTAAGCTTCAAATAGCATCCTCTCTCCTTGCTGTCCCGGGACAGGGACAGGGACAGGCGCAGCCCTCTGGGTCTCTGCAGAAAACCACTTGGAACCACCTTGACCGCTTGTGGACTTTCTCTTTAGCTCTAGTCCTGAGGTTGGGGCTTGCCCGGGCAGCCATTCCTTCTTGATGTCTGTAGGCGGGACAGTTGGGCAGTGTGCATTTCTGGAGGTGTCTAAGGAAGGCTCAGTGTGGGGACTTGAATACTTCTTCCTGCCGCCTTCCCAGATGCTCAGGCAGTTCTGCCCTGTCGGGCGTAATGTGTTTGCTAAAAAGCAGCCAATGCAATGTGCTGACCCTGAGGGCCTGGGAGGCTCTCCACACAAGGCTGGTGGCACATAGCAGCAGGAGGGAGGGGACATTTCTGCTTGTCACAGAGACTGGAGAGGGTTGCTGGCCTTTCCCTGAGGGGCCAGGGAGGCAAAATGTTCCGTACCGTTGGGGGTGTTCTGTAGAGTACAGAACTGTCCTCCCCGAAATGTGCATTGTGCACCCGATGAGGAATACGCAGCTAGACAGGTATGTACTCAGAGCCGGGCAGACGAGGAGGGTGGGGCAGCGGACTGTGGCATCTGACTACTCTCCTTTGCAGGCTCTGCCTCTCCAGCGTCCGTTAGGTCCAGGTGCCGTGAAACTCTCTCAGGTGTGTGCCCTTAAAATTGCACCGTGACCCCTGAGAGCAACCGACAGAATTGTAGTGTGGAAACCACTACACTTAGCTGGGACCCGGGCAGTGGCAAGGCTCATAAGTCCCACAGCTGGGATGACTGAGTGTGCCCTAAATGGGAGTGCCCATCTCTCATGTACTGAGGGGTACTGCACACTGGTGAGATCTTTCTGGAAAGGAGTTTAGTAATATGTATGAAGAGATGTAAAAGTTATGAGACCTTCAACCTATAATTCTACTTCTAGGACATCATTCTAGGGAAATAATCAGAGATTTTGACAAATCAATATACATGGATGTTTACTATTACTTCTAAGAAAGAATAATTGGAAACAGCAGTGTCCACTAAAGGATGAATGTTAACTAAATGATGGTGGCTGGCTGTCCTTGGCTGACATCACCGTCTGGCTAACCCAGATCCTACCCCCAGTCCTCCTCTCCCTTGTCTGCCTCTAATAAGACCAGGAAGGGAAATTCTTGCTCTCTCATCTCCCTTTGTGGCTGGAGGTGGCTTGAAAAGACAGTTCTGTCTGATGAGGTGTAAGAAGTCTGCTGGGGAACTTCTGGGAAAGCTTTTGGTTTCCAAATAAAAGGGCAGGTGCTACTTGTACTGTCCCTTCCCCCTTCTTTCCATATGAAGCACAGATGTGATGCCTGGACCTGGGCAGCCACCTTGCGAGCACGAGTCAATAAGCATGCAAGCATGAGGGAATGGGCCAGAAAGTCCCAAGGCACCTGCTGTGACAACGTGGACCTGCCGAATCAACCCCAGCCACCTCCAGACTTACGTGAGGGGAAAAACCCTACTTGTTCAAGTTAGGTTTTCTGTTGCTTGCAGACAAAAGAATTCCTAACTGATATGCTATCTTAAATTCTTTATAAAATAAGGCCAGGCATAAGTGAAAAGCTGTGGTTCATTCATATCTACTAAGATATAAGGTATTCATTAAATATAATTGTTTTTTGTCTATTCAAGTCTTTTGTTCTTTTTTTTTTGCTGAGAAAGATTCGCCCTGAGCTAATATCTGTTGCCAATCTGCCTCTCTTTTCTTTTCCCTCCCCAAAGCCCCATTGCATGGTTGTTTATCCTTGTTGTAAGTCCTTCTAGTTCTTCTATATGAGTCACTGCCACAGCATGGCTACTGACAGACGAGTGGTGTGATTCCCTGCCTGAGAATCAAACCCGGGTGGCCGAAGTGGAGTGCGCCAAACTTTAACCACTAGGCCATCAGGGCTGGCTCTAAATATAATTTTTATGAACATTAATGAAGAACTATTCATGCTATGATGATAAATGACAAAAGCCTAATACAAAACTGTAATCTGATACCAGCCATTTTACACGCATTCATACGTACAAACAGAAAAAGGAAGAGCAAGAATGATATTGAAATGTCAACCATGGTGTTTCTAAGAACTGGGTGATTTTCTTTTCTTTTCATATTTCTTTGCATTTCCCATAACTACTCACCACATTTATCATCATAAAAGATTAATGACCATGACTTTCATTTTTCAAAGTTCTAATTTTTGGAAAAGTATGCTGATTCCTTTTTCATTGTTCTTTCATTATGGTTTCTACTCCGTAGATCTCTTTAATCGTGTCCCTAATAAGCACACAAAGACGCATACCATTTGTGTCGCATTATTAGCCCAATGTTAGGGGATGACGATCCTGGGATTGCCGAGGTGCATCCCAGTCCTGACAGTGGTCACCACGAAGATCCAGACCCTGCATCACGTCCTCCTGCGAGGCCAGGCCGCCGTATCCCGCTCACCGCTGAGCCTTGACGGTTTTGGTTTGGAAAATGCATGAATGAATGAATGTATGTAAACATTAACCAGACGACTAAATATCTATTGGAAGGCTGGCAATATGGGTCAAAATCAGATAAAATGGGAGCCTCCAAAGTAGAAGAGGCATCCACCTCTCTTCATAGTTGTCAGATTCCAGTCTGCTCCAGATGGCACGCAGAGGTTCTTGAGGCGTTTTATCGATACCACTTTTTAATCATATCCCTAATGTCAGTTAAATAAGAAAATAACAGCAGAGGAGTGAAGCCCCCCCAGAACAGCAAACCTGTGCTGGGCTAAGTAAGTACAGAAAATGGACACGATTCAAGGGGGCTGAGGTCAAGTGAGATGAGCACACGGTGAGTGAATGAAATCGTCTGAGGACTGCCCGAAAGAGGAAAACACGGGCTTCTTCTCATCGTCGACGTGTCGGACCGTTTCAGGACAGAGCTAGAGTGGCTTCTGAAAGCTCACCGTGTGACTGCCTAACTGTGTAAGGGACACGGTCTGATTACAGAACACCGCACACTGCGTTTCTCACCACTTTCTAGGAACTCATCTAACGGTGGCAGCGGGGTTTCATGTTACTTGGGTGTGGGACATTAATTATCTCCATGAGATGGCATTTGATTGTTTTTCATTTTTATCTCAATGAAAAATCTGATTCTGACACTATTGCAGAACAAACAAGATCTTATGTTTCAAAGTTTACGTGGCTGCTTTAATGTTCTTCTGATAGTTATATTTTCCTTTCCAAAGTTATATGGTTTTCCCCTTGGCTTTCAGGACATATTGAGTTTTCCCTTCAGATCAATCAATGGGTATTTACTCAGTGACAACCCTGTGCTCAGCTCTGGGCCATAGGTCCTGTCGGGTACAGTAGAAGTAAAAACATGGTCTCTATCTTGAAACCTATTCGTGGAGACGGGAAAATTCAGGAAAATGGGGAGCTCTATAAGTGCAGAGGGATTTCAGAGAAAAAGGATATTAATATTAAAACATGTAGCCAGAGAAGGCTCTCCAGGGAAGAGTGGAATTTGAGCTGGGATTAGGAGATGTGGCTTTGGATAGGAGGAAGGGAGAAGGGAGTGCATTTCAAGGACAGAACAATTTTCCCACGGTGGTGGGAATATGCGTGACCTGGTGTGACTGACACAGGGGCGTTGAGTTAGAAAGCAGTGAATATGGGTGTTTATGCACAGGAGAGCTGGACAGTGGCCACACTTTGCACATAGGAGACAGTCAGTAAACACTAGTGGTGCACGTGAGTGGAAGGAAAGAGAGAGCACGAAGACGCTTTGAGAGGAGAGAGAGATGCTGAAAGTGTTGCTCAAGAAAGAAGGGGCCTCTACCAGCCGGCGGGGACCAAGGGAGAGTGTGGTCATCTCGGAGAGAGTGCTGGATGACAGGAGGGAGAATGGAAAAAAGGAAGGACAAAATGTGGACACATGGTGAAGACAAAAATAAAGCAGAACATAGTGTCTGATTAGAGTGGGAGGATGAAGGAGCGAGGTATGAATTAAAGACAAGCCTTACATTTCTAAGCCTGGTGAGTGGGGGAATTATGGGGCCATTTAAAGAGAAAGACATTGGGGGAGGGATGCTAATTTGAGTTTAGAGGAAAGGATGAAGACTTTGGTTTTGTGGCCGTCTGGATTAAAAGTGGTGGGATTCAGAGTGAAAACGTCCGGGAGGAAGCTGGAGATGTGGAACTAGAAGTGGTAGGGAAGAGGGTCTGCAGAGGAGCTGCCCCTCTCCCGGGTGAAGACGGGACGACAGCACAAAAACCAGTTTACAGACAGCCTTCATGGAAAATCTAGCAAAAGAGACGAGCGATACAGGAAATGACTTGCTGCTCTCGGTGTGTGTATAAAGGTGTGTGTGTAAAAGTGGCAGATGTGTGGTTGGGGCTTCAGCAAAGGATCACATGATCTGACAAAGTGGCTAAGGGCCCAAGACTGAGCAGAGGCAGAGACCAGCGACCCCCAGACACTGCGGAGGGCAGGGGCCTCCCTCAGTGTGCGCCTGATGAGCTCTGCCGGAGAAGTCCACAATCTTTGGGTTTTAGATTCTCGGAATTTGTGCTCTGAAAACTTGTTTTAGTCTTTCATATTTTGTTTTTATTATTGTTTTTCCCTTAGTCTTCTGGCAAAGTTCTCTCGGAGAATTCTAACCTTAGGGGGGGAAGTGGTCAGGCAGCTCCTGCATGCTCCTAAAGACCAGACATCATGGGGCCAGCTGATGCAAGGAGAACTGGGAGGGGCTTGGAGGGCAGAACCTGACTCACGGGCTGGGGACGCTCACCGTCTCAGAGGGCGCACTCCCCGGAGCAGCTACAGGACTGGAGAGCTGGGACCACACGGAATTGAGGAAGCCAATGGAAGACCTTGAAGAAGAAGGTGACTAACAGTGCCCACATTCTTCAGAGCATTCAAGAAGGATGGAAGTGGCCCTTTGATCTCACAATACTAAGGCCGATGGTCTTCAAGTGATCAGTCTAGGGAGAGGATAGGGACAAAAACAAGTCTGGGCAAGCGTTAAAGGGGCAGTGCGGGGAGTGAGCGGAGGCATGATATAGCGAGCACGTGCTCAATAAAACCAGAACTTAAAGGACAGACACAAGATGGGTCCAAGTCAGGCGCAGGGCCCAAAGGAGGTGTTTTCCAGACAGGGAGGCTGCGGGGGTTGGACGTCACAGAGCACAGGGTCCCAGGGATGAGGAGGATGGAGAGGCGGGCCGCTCAGCCGCCAGGATGCGGTGCAAGGACGGGAGGAGGGCTAGGGTGCAGGTGTAGGCCAAAGGGTCCTCCGAAATGTTGACCAGACTCTTCTCTGCGAGGTTGAAAAGGAGGTCGGTTCTCAGGCAAGGGCGGGACTTGGCCTTCCGGGAGAGGAGAGTGGGATACGCCGGAGTAGAGAGGGTGAGGAAGGTCGGCTCCACCGCGCCACTCCGCAGCCAGCCTCGGTGTCCACGACGTGGCCGTTCCAGGAGCGAGGAGCGAGGCCCTCCGCGTGGCCAAGCAGGGGAGGAGACGGGAGAGCAGGGGAGCGCAGGGGAGGGGAGGAGAGGAGAGGGGAGGGGAGCGGAGCGCAGGGGAGAGGAGCGCAGGGGAGGGGAGGGGAGGGAGCGGAGCGCAGGGAGCGCAGGAGAGGGGAGGGGAGAGGAGGGAGCGCAGGGTAGGGGCGCGCAGGGGAGAGGAGCGGAGCGCAGGGGAGGGTAGGGGCGCGCAGGGGAGAGGAGGGAGCGCAGGGGAGGGGAGGGCAGGCGCGCTCGCGGGGCGGGGCCCGAGCGGGTCGCAGGGGCAAGCGGGGAGGCGACCGGGTCCCGGCAGACCGCGACGAGAAGCCGGGCTGTTACCCCGAGGGGGACGGGAAGGCGCGCAGGGCCGCGCAGAAGACGGGCGGGTGTGAGCGCGTCCCCGCCGTCGGAGCGGCCCCGGGCGGCCGTGCTGTCCTCGGAACGTGCGGCGGGAGAGGGCGCAGGCCCGGGGCGCGGACGGCCGCGCGCGGGGCAGGCAGAGAGCAGCTGGCGGGGACGCCAAGGTCTTGCCCTGGTGGAGGAAGGGAACGGCCATCGACCGAGATGGGGACCCCTGAGGAGGCACAGGTTTGGGGAGGGGCAGGGAAACCATGAGTTTATTTAGAAATGTGTATTAGACACACACGTGTCGAGTTGGAGATGCACATTTGGAAGGTATCATCAAACCCTGAGACAGGGTTGACGTCGTCTGAGCCCAGGGGAGAAGAAGGGCCTGAAGACCAAGCCCTGGGGTCCTCCAGCATCTGGCGGTTGAGTACAGGAGGAGGGACTTGCAAAAGACCTGCTCACTAGGAAATCAAGTTTTAGTTAAGACTCTGGAATAGAATAAGAGCCCAAAGGTGTAATTTTGGATTATACTTGATTCCCTTTTGTGAAAATATATTGACATTAAAACATTGTTATTTGGCTTATAAATTACAGGTATACAATGTGGAGTATAGCTAGGCAAATTAATTTTGTATTAACTGTTTGTGATTGCCTGGAACATTGCTGAGTAGGATTTTGAGGGTCACGTAGGTTTAGCCAGAAAGAGTTCTGTGTTCAGTTAGTAATGTCTGCTAAGGTTTGGTATGGGGCAGTGGTGGCCCAAACGCTATTTTTTTCCTATCCCTGATTTGGCACAAATCTAAAAAGGACACAGTAGGCTGAACTAGTCACAAATACTATACAATGAAAAGTAGGCTTATCTAGTTATCTGTTTGGCCAGTGGAAACACTGTTTTCCATTAGCTTCTTTCATCCCTTACACGCCTATTTCAAGCTTTTACAATCAAGACAGTAATTTCCAGATGCCATGAGACCTAGCCCATGGTGTTATGTCCTTATCATACCTTTTTCATAATCCTGGTCTGACTCTTTAAAAAGGAAATGGAATTCAAAATAAATTTGTCCAGATAACAAAAGACTCTTCGTTTACTCTATAGAGTCCACCCCAGCAGTTAGCTGTGTCTGAGCTACTAAGCCTAAAGAGTAAGAGGAAACCAGGCCCTCACGAGCTGGTCCGGTGTCACTTATAATTCAGTGCCACAGCAATGTGGTCAAGTTCAAACACATAGACAAGCAGAAAAGAGGAAAAAGTTGAACCTTTGAACTCTCAGATTGAGGAACACGTGACATTTTTTTTCTATCTCCAGAAGAAAACACTGAAGGTCACCGATGCTAATCACCCCAACCAGCAGGTCCCCCAGTGGCAATGGTTCTAGATACACGTGACTTCTGGTAGCACAGGTCCCCCACTTTGTTCTTCAAATTTGTCTTGACAATTTTTGAACATTTATTTCTTCTATATGAAATTTAGGTACAGCTTATTGAGTTCCACAAAAATCTGAGACACGATTTTGACTGGAATTGCACTAAACTTAAAGATAAGTCAAATTTACTCCTTTACAATCTAGTTTCCCTATCATTAAGCACCACTTCTCCACTGATGCAGAGCTTCCTTTTTTAAACTTCTATTCATTTTTTTTTTTTTTTTGCTGAGGAAGATTCGCCCTGAGCTAACATCTGTACCAATCTTCCTTTATTTTGTATGTGGGTCGCCACCAGAGCATGGCTGACCAGTGGTGTAGGTCCATGCCCAGGGATCTGAACCTGTGAACCCCGGCCGTGGAAGCGGAGCGTGCCAAACTTTAACCACTATGCCATGGGGCCAGCTGCACAGAGCTTCTATGCCTTCCAATAGTGCTTTCAAACACTGTCCCTGAAGGGCATGCACACCTTTTGTTAGATTTATTCTTATAGTTCTAATTTTTTGTCCCAAATAGTTTTTTTCATTATAATTTCTGATTGGTTATTATTGGTACTTAGGGACATTATTATTATTATTTTCGGTGATGAAGATTAGCTCTAACATCTGTTGCAATCTTCCCCTTTTTGCTTGAGGAAGATTGTCCCTAAGCTAAGGTCTTTGCCCATCTTCCTCTATTTTGTATATGGGACGCCGCCACAGCACAGCTTGATGAGCGGTGTGTAGGTCCCTGCCCGGGATCCGAACCTGCGAACCCTGGGCCGCCGAAGCTGAGTGCACGAACTTAACCGCTATGCCACTGGCCAGCCCCAAGAACAGTATTCTTACATATTGATCTTCTATCCAGCAACCTGTTAGAAAGCTCTGGCTAGATCTAACAGTCAGGACATTCCTTTGGATTTTCTATGTAAGACAAATAATCCTATCATCTGCAATTAAGGATAGATTTGTCTCCTCCTCTCCTAATTCGAATTCCTGTTATTTCTTTTTCTTTTCTTCTTGTACTGGCCAGGACTTCTGGCACAATGCGGAGATGGTGCTTTTGCTTCTGTCCCTAACATCAATGTTTCTCAAGTTTTATCCTTGTGCATCATGTTCAACTTCTAACAAGCTAAGGAAGTTTCCATCCAGTCTTTGCTAAGTCTGTCTATTTTTGTTTTCTGAATCACGAATGAGTATTGGATTTCGTGGAATACTTTTTTCCTACATCTATTGTGATTTTCAGATTGTGAAGCATCTTATTGGTCATGATTTTATTTTCGTTATACTATCAAATTCAATTTGCTGCTACTTTATTTTGGATTATTTATTTGTGCATACTAAGATTGGCCTCAAGTCTTTTTGTACTATCATTCAATATTGGTAAGAAAGTTATTTAGCTTGAAAAACTAAAAATTCTCTGAATAAGCTTGTATAAGAATCTCCTATAGAACAGTTTGGGACGGAGGTCTTTTTTTGAGGGGGTTGGGAGGAAGACTAGCTTACAAATTCAACTTCATTCGCTGTTATCGACATATGTAGGTTTGCTATTTAAGTCAATTTTGATCATTTGTATCTTTTAGAAAAGTTTCCATTTTATCTAAGTTTCGAATTTATTGGCATAAAACAACTCATAGTATTTTCTTATGATTTTGAAACTCCATGGTATTTGTAATTATATTCCTTTATTTGGTTCCAAATATTGCTTATTTGAGGCTTTAAAAATATTAGTGTTCCTAGAAGTTTTTCTTTTATTAAAGAACCACCTTTGATATGCTTGAAAAAGAATGAGAGTTTATTTTGTTATTTTTTCTGGTGTCTTATCACATATGCTGTATTCATAGTATATAGAATAAATCTACAAAAAAATTCCTATGGATCTTTTAAAGAATGTAGATTTTAGTATTTGCTAGTATTATTATAAAATACACATATACAGTTTAAGGGTATCCTTTATCTTAGAGTAAAATTATTTATTATTGTATAGTTCTGGGGTTTCCTTCTCTAATTTTAAATGGAAAAATGCATAGGTTTTATTACTTAACTTTTCAATAACCTACTGCTCCAGCAGGAAACATCACTTTCATCCAGAACCAACTGATTTAGTGAAATTATAAAACATTAATTTTCCAACTTCTTTATTAATAATTCTAAAGCACTGCTGGGATTATATATTTTTACAGTCAGAGAATAAATCTCCAGAAACATGAAATTGTTTTTAAATTATGTTTTTAATTAATTAATTTTATTCATCAAATAAGAATGTATAGAAAGCACTTATAATAGTGTCTGCCATCCATGTACTATTATTATTATCCTCATATTTTCTCTTTCATGTGGGGATTTTAATCATTTATGAATACCCAAAAAGTCATATGCTCTTCAGTCTTTATTTGGCTGAGGTACACATGGTTAACACTTTTCATCTTTAGTCAAAAGGTCTTCCTCATCAGTTTTTCTTTTGTTTTTGACCTTCTGTAACTTAAAAGCTTAGTGAGAGCTAATTTTAAGTTGGAAGCAATTTAAACAACTGTATTACTTTAAAAACAAGTGTCTTTACTGTCTTATATTCAAGAATGTCAAAATTAAAAATATACTTAACTTTTTATCCACAGTATTTCCTCCTGAAATACTTGAATAAAATAAGTATTCCCTCCAGAAATCAGTATTAAATCACCATTTCCACAGAGTTCAAACATTAAGCTAGAACACTAACAGCTGGTCTAGCTTCAGTTCAATTTACAGAAAAACGTAGCTAGTCTGATGTGATGAGAAACATGACTGTCTTCCCAGACTATTGATGCTACGCTGGGCTTCCTCTTTAAACCCTCCAGATCTCTTCCCTGCTCCACTACTCGGCAGGGTCCTCTAGCTTCTCCTGCCAATTACTAAATGGCATTATAAGTTTTCTACATGACTTCTGTGAAAGACCACAAATACCATCACTTTCCACTTATTCAAACATCTCAGACATTTTAGTGACGTGTTAATTTTAATGGACTTCAACATTAGTTCTCAAGGTTTTAATAACTGGATAATGAAAAAAAGTCACTATCCTTAAAGTCAAATTGCATGTCCAGTACACCACTGGAGGGGTGGCACGGGGCTAGGGCAAGTAACACTGAAGAAAGTTATCGGGGTGCTCTGGTGTACAGTGCTCGAACAGCGCTGGTCATGGCTAAAACACAAGACCAGGCAGTCTGAATGCTACACCGAGCACCCACTTCATAAATACAGTACCGTCACTTGAGAGGTAATTTCCTTATAAAAGTCCAAATTACATCATCCTTCAGGAGTCCTACCCATTATCCATGGAAGACATATGGAATCAGAGCATCTTAGAACTGGAAGAACCTTAGAGGTGGTCTAGTTTAGCCTCCACGTTTTACAGACCAGGAAATGGAGGCCCAGGGAGGGTACTGTGATTGCCCAAGGTCACACAGCCCAGAGCGCTGAGCCAGCACGAAACTCCTGACTGTCCTCCTGGTCCAGTGTGCCTTCAGTTCCCCGCGGCTTCAGGGGACTGTGCACCAGGCCGACTGATCAGACCACAACAGCTGCCTCTCGAGCTCTCTTAACCACACTGTGAAACAGAGGTTTAGACACACGCGTCAGAGCACATTTTGAGCTTCTGCTCTTTTCTTCCAGTCCAGAGTGTCTAAAATTGTTAAATATTACTGATATGCTAACAGCAGTCCAGTTACTTCGTCATATAAATTGGAATTATCATTTTAGAGCAAATTCAGACATTACCTTTACTCTTGCTTAGTAAAGAAAACCTCACCACCTCATAATTATGGTATTTTATTATTCCATTTATATTACTGACACAAATTACATCTCCCAAAATGTTTTCTACTTTTTGAAGAAACAATAATTTCTGTAGTATAAATATAATTTCACTTTTCTTATTCAAACCTACTTCTATTAGTATATAACCAGAAATCGCTTCCATGTTCTAGAAATAAAAGACTCATTTTAAAGCTAATAGGAAATGGAGTTTCATGAATAAATGAGCAATAATTAATGGAGATAATCAGGTGGTCTAAATGAAAAAAATTAAGTGATTTTTATCTTTAGTGTCATTAGTTTAACAGTAAATTTAAAGCAAACCACTAATTCTTCAAATGAAAGAAAATGTAAAAGTGCAGAAACTGCTCCCATCAACCATTACGAAGTCATACTTTTGAAGATGCAGAGATTTTAACAAGCAAGCACTGAAGTACTAATCCAGTTATCATGATGAGGAATTTCCCACCACTGTAAGAAGGAAAATTATGGTTAAACTTGATCACTAGTTTATTGCCTTGAAGCATTATATTGAAACTGCAAAAACATACTGTCTTTAGAGACACTTGTAGGCTGTTTACGGTCACATGGACTGAATTTTTTTCCCTTTCCAATTCAGTAAACATTTATTGAACACCTGTGTGTGTGACACTGTGCTGCTATGCACGGAGGATACCGGAATAACTAAGGCATGGTCCTTCCTCCCAGGAGGGTCACTGCGGGAGAGGCAGGCTTGTGAGAAACCGATGGAAATGTCACACAAGTGGTACATAGTACTGGTGATGGTCGGGACACAGTGGAGGGGGAGGGAGGAGACTGCATGTTGATCAAGACGGCAGCTGAGTGTGGTTGAGTTTCTTCATACATACAGAGGTCCTGGGAACCACATGTCTGTACAGAGTAAAATGCTTCTCAGAGGCCTTTCTGCTGTCTACAATGTTCTGATGATATTTTTGTACACTAGAAAATGTAGTGTGTTTATTAATGCATTTATGCGATGAAGTAAAATCCTAAAAATATGTGTGATATTGACTCAATACTGATAAAATTCTAAAAATATGTCCTATTTATTCCGTGTCATGTGCATGTTCAAGTGATGATGGTAACATCTGAAAGACCAATTATAGTTCAAATTCTTTACATGCATGAGGCTTTATAAAACAGCTGTGATAAATACATATAATTAAGTTTCAAATGTATAATGTAAAAGTTATTTTAGTTAAGAAAACGAACACAACTTAAAATGTAAGTAACATTAAAGGAAATTGTGTCAAAATTCTTTTTCTCACTGGTAAACAATATTTTATTGCATGCTATTATTTGAAGACAGCTTTAAGCCAGTGAACATTTCGTGGTTAACATACATAGCAATGTCTAATCTGTTATAGTAGTAAAGTTTTTGTGAATTACTTTACAGGAACCCGTGCATTGACCTTATTAGAGGCTTATCTTAACAAGGAACAAAACTGCTGAACCAGTGGAATATATGCCAAATTAGCTGATGAACTGTGAACACACTGACCTTGGAAAATAAATCCCCCTTTTCCTCTTTAATCTTTTAATGTTTGTTTTGCAATACATTTCATAGCACATGGATGGTGTGCCAGTGAAGTGATGCACATATCATAAATCAGCATTTCGAATTCTTGGGTGATGAAAACCATTGCACAATTCACGTCGTGGCTGTTTGCATATAACCACTTTTAAATGGCATATTTTGGCGGTATCTCGATAAAATAAACACTAGAGAACTCCACTGGTCTCTAAAGTCCCAGTCACAAATATTCATGAGCCGCGAGCGCTGCATGCTAGGATGCATTCTGTTCCCTAGAGCGTAGAGAGGACAGCAAAGCAAGTGCACCCGCGTCACCGCGGTTTACCGTCAGGGCAGCCCCTAAAAGAAGGGATGACTGCAGAAAGCAGATGTTTTCCACTCTTCCGTAAATTCTTTACAATTAAACACGCCATAACAAGCATATAGGTCAAGGCGTTAGCTCGTGGCACTTGTAGCTAAACTCTCTCTTAAAAAAAAACAACTTCGAACAATTTTCTTAAAGGAACGTAGGCCAGCCCACTTCGTTCCTACACGACACCCACACGACCCCGGAGAGCGCGGCGATGCTCACGTCCTAGAGCGCTCCGTGCGGCCGGGACCTGCGAGGATGCCAGCGTCCAAACCGCCCTCAAGATCCCAGAGCGCCTCCGCGCCCCCACTCGGAGGGAAGCAGTGTCGACCCGGCCTCCGCATCCAGCGAGGAAGGCCGGGGACCGCGCTCTGCGGGGACCCCCGGGAGCAAAGGAACGTCCATCACTGCAGTTTCTCCGCGGGTTTCCCGAGCCCTGCCCGCCGCGACGCCCCACACCCCCCGCCCGCCCGCGCGCTTACCCCGCTCCGCGGCGACCCGGGGCGCTGCCTCCCAGCACGGCTCCCGCCGCCCCGGACAGCCGGACAGCAGGACCTCCTCTGCGCGCGCCCCGCGCCCGCCCGGCCTCCCCGCCCCGCCGCCGTCCCCGCGTCCCCGCGCCGCAGCCCGGGCCCCGCGCCACGCCCTGCGCCCCCGTCCTCCGGGCTGCACACCCGCCCCCGCCGGCCCCGCGCCACGCCCCCGCGCCCCTGCCCGGCGGCCGCCCCCCGCCCCCCATCCTCCGTCCTGCACACCCGCCGCCGTCCCCGCGCCCCCGCGCCGCAGCCCCGGCCCCGCGCCACGCCCTGCGCCCCCGTCCTCCGGGCTGCACACCCGCCCCCGCCGGCCCCGCGCCACGCCCCCGCGCCCCTGCCCGGCGGCCGCCCCCCGCCCCCCATCCTCCGTCCTGCACACCCGCCGCCGTCCCCGCGCCCCCGCGCCGCAGCCCCGGCCCCGCGCCACGCCCTGCGCCCCCGTCCTCCGGGCTGCACACCCGCCCCCGCCGGCCCCGCGCCACGCCCCCGCGCCCCTGCCCGGCGGCCGCCCCCCGCCCCCCATCCTCCGTCCTGCACACCCGCCGCCGTCCCCGCGCCCCCGCGCCGCTGCCCCGGCCCCGCGCCCTGCACACCCGCCCCCGCCAACCCCGCGCCCCTGCCCGGGGGCCGCCCCCGCCCCCATCCTCCGTCCTGCACACCCGCCGCCGTCCCCGCGCCCCCGCGCCGCTGCCTGGGCCCCGCACCCTGCACACCCGCCCCCGCCGGCCCCGCGCCCCTGCCCGGCGGCCGCCCCCGCCCCCATCCTCCGTCCTGCACACCCGCCGCCGTCCCCGCGCCCCCGCGCCGCTGCCCCGGCCCCGCGCCACGCCCTGCGCCCCCGTCCTCCGGGCTGCACACCCGCCCCCGCCGGCCCCGCGCCCCTGCCCGGCGGCCGCCCCCGCCCCCCATCCTCCGTCCTGCACGCCCGCCCCGCGCCCCCCGCCCGCGCCCCGGCCCCCCGGCCACCCCGCGTCCTGCACACCCGGCCCCCGCCCGCGCCCCCGCCCGCGCCCTCCTCGCGGGACCGCCCGCCCGCCCGGCACGGGGACCCGGGGCTCTTCCGGCCGCCGCGGCTCCCGGGCCCCGGGCAGGCTCCCCGCCTCGCCGCCCAGTGGGCCCGCGCGGGTGCCGAGGAGCGCGCCCCGGGGGCGGCGGGGCGCCTGTAAGTAGCGGCCGGCGCTGGTCCCGTCACACACACGACTCAGCCGGCAGTCGTGGGGATCCCTGTTCCTTCAAAGACCTCGGCCCTCGGCCCGGCCTCAGGGGACGGGCGCCGGGGACGAGGGGCTGGGGCGCGGCGAGGCCTCTCCGCCCTCCTTGCTCCACACGGGCCGGGGAGGATCCCTGCCTCAGGCGGACGCGCGTCCCCTCCGGCTCCCGGGTCCCGCACGCCGGGCCTGCAGGGGTGTGTCGTAAACACCAGTTGACTGAATTTCCTTCACCGTTCTAAGGGCTGAAAATGAGCTCAGAACTCCCCGTATGGGTGATGAGTATTGCAGGAACGCGGCAAAATTCGTCTCTGTCTTCAGATCTTCGTGGAGCTTCCATCGGCTGCCTGTATTAGAGCTTAGATGACGTCCTGATCAGCAGTCTGCTTGCCCTAGAGAATTTGTGTTCATCTGACATCTGAGCTTAAGGTTATCCCAAGGAGAAAGAAAACTAAGCTTCTAAAGGCACATCCAAAACACCCTCCTCCTTGTAGAACTTGAAAGTCTGTGTAGCTAGTAGTTATGTAGACTTAAAGTTTTTTAAATAGAGAAATATTACTCTGGAAGGTCTTCAAGTATTTTTCTCTATTTTTCCTTCTCTCTGAGAAGCACAAGAATAGTTTCTATTTATTTTTTTCTTGGTCACTAAAGAACTGAAATTTCATAATACTTGTAGTCTCTTTGCCAAACACTATTATCGATATTCCAAGGGTAAAAAATGAAAATATAATATTGCAGTGATTTACAACTTTTCATTAAAAATGTAGATTTAAAGTGATTTTGTGTAACTCAAACAAATATTCATACCCCCATGTCCATAGCAGCATTATTCATAATAGCCAGAGCCGGAAATAACCCAACTGTCCATTGAAGATGAATTGATAAACAAAATGTAGTAGAAACGTACAATGGACTGTTACTCAGACTTAAAAAGGAAGGAAATTTTATCACTTGCTACAACACTGATGACCCTGAAGGACATTGTATTAAGTGAAATAAAGCAGTCACAAAAAGGCGAATACTGTATGATTCCACTTATATGAGGTCCCTAGAGCAGTCAAATTCATAGAGACAGAAAGCAGAATAGAGGTTACAGGGGCTGCGGGAGGGGAGAATGGGGAGTTATTTAATGGGAACAGAGTTTCAGTTTTGCAAAATGAAGAGTTATGAAGATGGATGGTTGTAAAACAATATGAATGTGCTTAACACCTCAGAACTGTACAATTAAAGATAGGTAAAACGGTAAGTTTTATGTTGTATTTTACTACAATGAAAAAACTTTTAATTATGTTGTGTAAAGACTAGCAAAGTTAAGAAAACGATAGTTTCATATTGTATATTTTCTAGGTGGACAACTAAGATGTTAATCATATGATTTAATTTTTTAGTTGTAAACATTGTTTTGCTTCTCATTAGGTGTCAAGAAAGATTGTGTTTAAGATAATTTCAGGGAAAATACATGTATATGTACATGTACGCATGTCAAACTGATTAGAACTGAATTCTCAATTGATAGTTCCTCTTTCCATATTCTAGTAACATTTCTAGCAAAAAAGGTGCATCGTTAAGAGAAACTTGACCACCACCTTGCTCTCTGAGCTAGGAACTCCTCTCACACGGGTGCTGGAGGGGCACCCTCTCCCCCCTCTTCCCCCTCCTTTTCCCCAGCCACTAAGATGTGCTTGCCTAGGGTGCCCCCTGGTAGTCAGGGTTGGAACTGCTTCTCAGGGCCTTTAGTGCATCTGAGTAAACCTTTGTGCTTGCATGCACAATGGAAGTTCAACAAATATGTGTCAAATACACACGTCCTTCCTAAATGCGGCCGCCCAGAGTCAACGCAGTAATCTTGTCTGTGAGCATGTGAAAGCAGAATTTAATGGTGCTTTTCTTTGAGCACCCAAGTTTAAGATGCATAAAGAACTGTTATTTGATTTTTTTCGTTTTGGTTTAAAATTGCTACTATAGACGGTACTGTTCATTACCAACTTATTATACTAATTGGCAATGATAGTATTTCAGTTACTTTATGAGCTATACATATCTTGTATAGTAGTTTTGTAAATTAATTCAACTACTATTTATTAAACATCTTCTCAAACAAGGCCATGGGCTGGGTACTGGGGGAGATGAGAAAGTCTCATTTTTCTCTGCTCAAAGAAGTCATTGTGCTGAGCTCTGTCCCCCGGAGGAATTTACATCCCGTTTGTTGTGAATTTCATCAGTGCCACTGAGTCGATTCCGACTCCTAGTGAGTCCTGTATGCGGGAGGGCAGAACCCTGCCTGGTCTTTCTGCTCCATCCCCCCACCTTCTGGCGCTGTATCAGACAACGCTCCACTACTACTCATAAGGTTTTTATGGCCAATTTTTTTTTTTTGGAAGTGGGTGGCCAGGTCCTTCTTCCTATTCTGTCAGTCTGAAAGCTCCACTGAAACCTGTCCACCATGGGTGACCCCGTTGGTATGTGAAATACCAGCGGCATAGCTTTCAGCATCACGACATGCAGCCACCACAGTGTGACAACTGACAGTCGGTGGTGTGGTTCCCTGACGGGGAAATGAACCCGGGCCGTGGCGGTGAGAGCACCAGCTCTCAACCACTAGACCGCCAGGGCTGGCTTTGTTCTGAATTACAAAGTACTAATTCACAAATAAACACTTGAAACACAATCTACCCCTTAACAAGACAATGGTAGTAAATAAACAGCATAGCAATTTAAATAGCTTCTGACACAATTGTAAATATTCTGTGCACATTTCTTAAAAGATGTAATCGGGCACATGGTTGAGGCAAGTTGTGTCCTTTGAGAAATTAGGAACAGGACTGTTTTGCTGTGAAAGCCTACATCTGTGTAATTTTCTGCTTAGTTTCATAACAACACAGTACAATTCCTTGATTTTAGGGCACTTTCGCTTTTAAAAACTGGCCTATCTAGATTAAGTCAAAAGTTTATAGCCAGTGTTACTTATTGATCACAAATCAGTGTTTTTCCAAGGACTTTTAGGAGCCTGTTGCTTTCGGAACCATTACTATCAATCACCCCGGAGCCCTCCTCACTGCTCCCCAAACACTGTGGGCTACATGGAAGTAACAATGTCTGTATTTACTACAGAGCATTATTGTACTATTTGTACTTTGTATTATTAATACTTCATTATTAATACTTCTTGAGAGAGCCAAAATCTTAGCAATCTACCATATACGGAAGGAGTATCTTGAATAAACTCTCATCTTAAGGTCTTCAAACGGGCGTGAAGAGCCATGGTGTTGGCCCTTTCCTGCCTTTGCCCCCACCTCCCCACCCCCCGCTCTGCAGACCCCAGCTCAGCTGGTCTGACGTGTTAACTCCTCACTGTACAACTCAGCTCGGGAGTGGAGTGGGAGGAGAGTCTAGAACTTGTTTTCCTGGTGCTGATGATGGGTTAGAAACCTACAGTTCCAGTCTCCAGTGAGTCTTTACAGCAGAGGTTTCACTGCAGAAAGGAAGGAATGTAGAACAGGACGTCTGCTTGTGAATTTAACACGAGACCTGTCTCAGGCTGCAGCGTGTCAGTCTTCGTGATTTCCCATCAAACCAGACAGGCCCAGCCTAATGACCCCATAACCTCATGCTCCTGAGCGCCTGTTTTCTTTTTCAACTCTTGCACGATTAGGAGAATCCATGAGATAATTTCTTTTTTTTAAATTTAACTTACTTTTTAATTTTTATTTTTTTCCTTTTAGCACCATTTATTAAGTGATCTCAGCTGTTGTTGTAGCAGCTGCGTGTCAGCTTGTTCTTAAAACATAAAATGCTCTTCCAATTCCTCTTGTCCAGGATAGAAGGATCTTCCAGGTAGCACGCAAACAGAACAAGAGACCTCAATGATGCCAGCTTCAATGATGGTGCCATCCAGAGAGGGAGAGGGTCATGGCACATTCAAACGCAGCCTCCAGAGGTTTTGAAAAAGGAGCCTTTGGGGGCCCAGCCTGCCCGGCATTTTGGTGCTCTCAGTGTGGGTTTTGTATTCCACAATGGTGTGGGGAGGTAGGTTAAGCACTCGCCAAAGTGTATCCCGGATTCGGGCTGTGGTTGCTTGGTTGCTGGCAGTCTTATTCCACATTGAACTAATGTCCTCCTGAAACTGGACAGAGACCACAGCCCCACAGATCTCCTCCCCAACCATGAACTGTTCCCCCAGCATGGCCAGGATGAGAGTCTCCCAACAACGGGGTGCCAAGCCCTTCCGCAGCCGAATAATCCACTTGCTGGCATTTTTATTTGCATCATCCTCCCACATGGGTTTAATTCCTTCTTTGAAGAGATGAAAGTCACTGTGGCCTGTCAGGTCCCCGGGAGGTACCATGCGGCTGTAGAACCTCCAGAACTGCTCCACAGAGGCAAAGGTGCCCATCTGTTTGATACTCTGTTCATAGCTTTGTGAGCTGGTGGGACGGCTGGGGGTTCTCCGGGAGTACTGGAAAGTGTAGTTGTGCTGCAGGGGATGCTCTGCTGGTCCAGGGACAACAGCCTTCCTCTTGCTGCTGCCCTGGCTCTTGTCTCATTCCGTTTTTTCCTTCTCCCCATCTTTCTGTGTGCTGTTTTCTTCATTCTGATCATGGTCCCCACTATCATCATCTTTCAAGGTGTCAGACTTGTTCATCCTCTCGCCGCTGCCGTCTCCACTGCCCCACGGAGTGACTTCTGCTCCGCGGGTTATTTTGTTAAAAAAAAATTTTTTTTTTAGGAAGATTGGCCCTGTTGCCAATCTTCCTTCTTTTTCACTTTTTTTCTCTCCCCAAAACCCCAGTAGATAGTTGCATGTCATAGTTGTGCATCCTTCTAGTTGCTCTATGCGGGATGGTGCCTCAGCATGGCTTGATGAGGGGTGCACATGTCTGCACCCAGGATCTGAACTGGTGAACCCCAGGCCGCCGAAGCAGAGCGTGTGAACTTAACCGTTGTGCCACCAGGCCGGCCCGAGATAATTTCTATAAAGTGATTGCAATTGGAAGAACAGTATAAATGCACAGTGGTCAGTTTCTTATTTTGCATGTGAAAAAATGAGATTTGTTCATTCATATGGGATCTGCAGGCCTTGGGAATGTGTACTGTGGAAATCCTCTGAGCCGAGCAATGACCTGTACCTAACTCTTGTTGGATAATTAACTTAATTCCAGAAAGTTGGGTGGTCAGAACAGAGGGTGGCAGAGATATCAGTTCAAGTAGAATCAGTAGAAGTAGAGCTTTCCAGAACTACTAGACTGAATAAAGAATTCTGCTGGGATATAATTTTGCCAAAATTTAAAGTAGCGAAAAATTTAAATCAGAATGCTAGGTTGATAACATTTATTTATCAATATGGTATGCATTCTAAAGAACCTTTTTTTTTTTTTTGCAGAGAGTTAAATCCAATAACTTGAGGTTCCATCTCCTGTGGAAGTTTGCTTTGTAAATATAGTGACAGTAAGGCAAAGAAATCAGACTTGACTACTGACCTTGTTACTGCAGTATACAATTTTAGGGATACTTTAAGAATTACATTATTCTTACACAAATGATTATATCCAACTAATAGAAGCATTTAGAGTGTATTTACTGAATCATCTTTGTTGAAAGTTATGTGTTGTACACAGAAACTTTAGATTAATCTGCTGGAAAGTTCCTTTGCAGCTGTTCTTTCTTTTCCTTTGATACATATTTTCTAAGTATCTATAATCCTTTGCTTGGCTAGTCAGGATGAAGTGGGCTGGGCAAACCATGCTGGAAAAAATGCCCAGAGAAGGCAGAAGAAGGAACAACATGCTGTGGAGGAAAGGCAGAATTTGTGGGAGCTGTGCACAAATGTGAATGGAGGAGGAACTAGAAAAAGAAGAACAAACTAAACCCAAGCTATCAGAAGGAAAGAAATAACAAAGACTGAGGAGAGATAAAAGAAGTAGAAAATAGAAAAACAATAGAGAAAATTAGTGAAACCAAAAGTTGGTTCTTTGAAAAGATCAACAAAATTGAGAAACCTTTAGCTAGATCAACTAAGAAAAAAAGAGCGAGGACTCAAATTACTAAAATCAGAGATGAAAGTGGGGACATTACTATCAAATCTACAGAAGTAAAAAGGATTTTAAGAGAATACTATGAACAACTGCACGCCAATAGATTGGATAACCTAGATGAAATGGAAAAATTCCTGGAAACACAAAACCTACCATGACTAAATCACAAAGAAATAGAAAATCTGAATAGACTTATAACTATTAAGGAGATTGAAAGAGCAGTCAAAAGTCTCCCAACAAAGAAAAGCCCTGGACCTGATGGTTTCACTGGTGAATTCTACCAAACATTTAAAAAAGAACTAATACCAATCCTTCACAAACTTTTCCAAAAAATTGAAAAGGAGGGAACACTTCCTCATTCTATGAGGCCAGCATTACCCTGATACCAAAGCCAGACAAAGACACTACAAGAAAAGAAAACTAGAGACCAATATCTCTTATGAACATTGATGCAAAAATCCTCAACAAAATCCTAGCAAACAGAATTCAGCAGCATGTTAAAAGGATTATATGCCATGACCAAGTGGGACTGATTCCTGGAATGCAAGGATGGTTCAACATATGCAGATCGATCAATGTAATATGCCACATCAATGGAAAGAAGAAAAAAAACCACATGATTATCTCAACTGATGCAGGAAAAGCATTTGACAAAATTCAACACCCTTTCATGATAAAAACACTCAACAAACCAAGAACAGAAGGAAGCTACCTCAACATAATAAAAACCATATAAGAAAAACCCACAGTGAACATTATACTTAATGATGAAAGACTGCTTTTCCTCTAAGACCAGGAACAAGGCAAGAGTGCCCACTTTCACTGCTTCGATTCAACACAGGACTGGAAGTTCTAGCCAGAGCAATTAGACAAGAAAAAGAAATAAAAATTATCCAAATTGGAAAGGAAGAAGAAAAATGATTTTTGTTTGCAGATGACATGATCTTATATGTAGAAAACTCTAAGGATTTCACAAAAGAAGTATTAGAATTAATAAATGTATTCAACAAAGTAGGAGGATACAAAGTCAACACACAAAAAACAGTTGCATTACTATACACAAACAATGAAAAATCTGAAAAGGAAATTACAAGAACAATTCCACTTACAATAACATCAAAAAGAATAAAAAACTTAGGAATTAACATAACCAAGGAGGGGAAAGATTTGTACGATGAAAAATACAAAACACTGCTGAAGGATATTAAAGAAGACACAAATAAATGGGAACACTTTCCATATTCATGGATTGGAAGACTTAATATTATTGAAATGTCAGTGCTACCCAAAGTGATCTACAGATTCAATGCAATCCCTATCAAAAACCCAATGACGTTTTTTCAAAAATAGAAAAACCCATCCTAAAATTCATATGGAATCTGAAGAGCCAAAACAAACTTGAAAAAGAACAGAATTGGAGGACAAACACTTCCTGATTTCAACACTTTCTACAAAGCTACAGTAATCAAAACATTGTAGTATTGTTGTAAAGACAGACGTACAGACCAATGGAGTAGAATAACGATCCCAGAAATAAATCCTCACATATGTGATCAAGTAATTTTTGATAAGGATGCCAAGACCATTCAATGGGGAAAGGACAGTCTTTTCAACAAAGAGTGCTGAGAAAACTGGATCTGCACACGCAAAAGAATGAAGTTATACCCTTACCTAACACCATAAACAAAAATCAACTCAAAATGCATCACAGGCCTAATTGTAAGAGCTAAGACCATTACTTTCAGAAGGAAACATAGAGCTAAAGCTTCATGACATTGGATTTGGCAATGATATCTTGGATATGACACCAAAGGCACAGGCTACAAAAGAAAAATAGACAAATTGGACTTCATGAAAACTAAAAAGGATGCTATCAACAGAGTAAAAGGCAACCCACAGAATGGGAGAATATATTTGCAAATCATATACCCAATAAGGGATTAATACCAGAATATATAGAGAATTCCTAAAACTCAAAAGCAAAAAACCAATCCAATTAAAAAGTGGGCAAAGGACTTGAATAGACATTTCTCCAAAGAAGACATACAAATGGCCAATAAGCATGTGAAAAAATGCTCAACATCACCAATCATTAGAGAAATGCAAATGAAAACTACAATGAGATACCACCTCACACCCATTAGAATGACTACTAAGAAAAAACTAGGAAATAGCTAGTGTTGATGAGGATGTGGAGAAATTGGAATCCTTGTGCACTATTGGTGGGAATGCAAAACGGTGCAGTCACTGTGGAAAACAGTATGGCAGTCCTTCAAAAAATTAAAAACAGATTTACCATATGATCCAGCAATTCCACATCTGAGTACATACCTAAAAGAACTGAAAGCAGGGTCTTAAAGAGATATTTGTACACCCACGTTCATAGCAGTAGCTAAACCATGGAAGCAACTCAAGTGTCCATCAACAGATGAATGGTTAAGCAAAATGTGGTATAGACATACAATGGAATATTATTCAGCCTTAAAAAAGAAAGAAATTCGGAAAAATGCTACAACTTGGATGAACTTTGAGGACATTACGCTAAGTGAAATAAGCCTGTCACAAAAAAACAAATACTGTTTGATTCCACTTATATGAAATACCTAGATTAGTGAAAATCATAGAGACAGAAAGCAGAATGGTGACTGCCAGGGGCTGGGGGAGGAGAGAGTGAGGAGGTAGTGTTTAATTGGGACAGAGTTTCAGTTTTGCAAGATGAGAAGAGTTACGGGAATGGATGCTGGAGACGGTTGCACAACAATGGGAATGTATTTAATATCACTGAACTTTATACTTAAAAACGATTAAGATGGTGAGTTTCAAATTATGTGTATTTTACCACAATAAAAAGAAGCGAATCCACCCCCCACACTTTCATATGACCCCAAGAAAAATGTGAATGGAGGGGTTATCCAGGAGATGATTAAGGTGGAGAGCTTGGGCAGCAGCTGAATTCAGTCTTTGCAAGTTGCAGCGAGTCGGCACGATTTCTAAAGCAAGGAGGAGAATGGCTGATGAAACTGTAGACGGGCAAGAGTGTAGGAGGCTTTGCTGCTCGGTTATCTTCGGACAGCACAGGCCTCTTCCTGGTATTTCAGCACTTCAAAGATAAAGACACTCTTGGTGGAGAATGGACTTATATCTGATAATAGTAATGGAACCGTTCACAATTGCTTGGTGTTTTGAAGTTTTCAAAGTACGTGATCTTACTTGAGCTTCCCAACAAAAGTGTGAGGAAAGAAGGGCAGGGGAGCATTTCCTGGTTCACAGAGGAAGGAACTGAGACGTGAGAGGTGAAATGTTTTGCACTGCTGGTAAATAGCCCAAATCTTTGGACTATAAATCTAGTACTTTCTGTGTAACACTATGAGACTTCTGAGGTTGACTGTGAAAAGAACTTAGTCCTTTATAAATTAGGAAAAACCTTGGTAACATCTGGAAAGGGATACCATTAGCCATGTTAAGTCGCCAGGTTGCAGTTCTGGGATGACAGGCCATTCATGTCATTCAGGATGACCTGCCATCATGACAGGTTCTGGGATGCTAGTGCATTTTCATTTCTTGCTTTTTACAGGAATGTTCTTTATCTTCTATAATCTTTTGAGGAGATGTTATACTATTTTGCCTATTTGAAAATTGGGGGAAACCAAGACAAAGGATGTGACTTTTCAAGATGATGGAATTCTTTGGTGGCAAATGGATTACACGTCTCAGATTGAAATTTTACAGTGAGAAGAAACAGGGGAGCAGTCTGTACAATTAAGGCAAAACCTCGGAAGTTGCTTCAGGAGATCTTTATTTTTATTTTTTTAAATTTTCATTTTTATTGATGTCTTAATAGTTTATAACATTGTGGGGTCTTAGCTGTACATTGTTTTTTGTCCATCACCATGTAGATGCATCCCTTCACCCCTTGTGCCCACCCCCCACCCCCCGTCCCCTTGCAGGAGATCTTTATTTTTAATGGGTTGTTTTCTGTTTCGGCTTCTCTGTCCTTCCTGGTTACAGCATATGGGGTATTTCATGCCATTTGTTCAGACGTGTGCTGTGCCTGGTGTGTGTTGGAGAATCTGTGTGTGCCGAGATGGGCTCATTACACGTGAACCAGGACAGTCTCAGCCGAATGGGCACGTAGCTGCCCCCGTCAAGCCTCCTCACTCAGCCCAGCTCCCTCAGGACTGAGGTTAACACAGAGGACTTCTAAAGCTGTAACCGGAATGCAGTCTGTCCCCTCCAATCTACTGGGAACCACCACAGATGTCATCCAAAGGCCTTCAGGGCCAGCCAGTCGCCTCTCTGCTGGCTGCCTGGAAAACGAGATTCCCGCCAGCTGAGGCTGCAGCCTTATAAGGAGACTCCTTTGGACCTAGGCCGGTCGAGCCTGCTCTGCCTTCATCCTCATCATATTTGGCCACGCCCAAGCATCACCCATTTTCACCCTCATACTGGGCTACACTTCCTCCCTGCCATCCCCGCCCTCACTGATAACGCCCATAACGAGCCCCCTTCTGGGTGTTTTGTGACCCGCTGCACACGTGGCCTCCCTGGCTCCTTGTTCCTGTGAGGCCCACTCTCCTGGAACTTAGCTCTCAGCCATGTCAAGAAGAGGCAGCTGCTCCTTTCCCCACAGGCTGGATCCAGGAGGTGTCAGCACGCTTCCTGAGCACGTCTGAAACCCTGCGCTGTGTCCCAGCTCCCGACACAGCCTGAGGGGCTCAGATTGCTTCAGTCTAGGAGACGGTGAAACCACAAGATGCTTCGTAAGAGGTATAATCTTGTGAGTTTTTTATGTAAAAAAAAAAAGCTCAATTTCACAGATAATGAATCAAGGCAAAATAGCAGCACGTGTCCATATGTGTTAATAGGATGGTCATGACAGAACAAATCTTGTGCCAGCAAAGGCGGGTGTACTAAAGGGTACTGTCCATTTGATGCTGTGTGGACCATATTTCAAGGCATGTGTTTAGTTTTGAATACAATCCAATCAAAAGGTTGTTTAAATGGCACACCATCCATTTAAAAGGTGACTGACCCATTTAAAAAGATGGAGCAGCAATTGGAAACCACAAAATATAAGGAATGGTTGAAGGAGCTAGGAATATTTCACTAAGAGCAACAACTCAGAGGAAACTCAGTCCATTTGACAAGTACTTACTGTGTGCCAGATGCTGGGCTCAGAAATGTACATATCTTAGTTAATTTAATCCTCACAGCATGTCCATTGATGGATGAATGAATAAAGAAAAAATATATATGCATTGGAATACTACTCAGCCATAAAAAATAGTGTTTGTGACAATATGGATGGATCTTGAGGGGATTATGCTAAGTGAAATAAATCAGACAGAAAAAGACAAATACCATATGATCTCACTTATACATGGAGCCTAAAAAAACAAAACCTCCCAAGCTCATGGATCTAGAGAACTGATTGGTGGTTGCCAGAGGTGGGGGGTGAGGGGTGGGTGAAATGGGTGAAGGGGGTCAAAAGGTACAAACTTCCAGTTGTAAAACAAATAAGTCATGGGGATGTAAGGTATAGCGTGGTGACTATAGTTAATAATACTGTACTAAATATTTGAAAGTAGCTAGGACAGTGGATCTTGAAAGTTCTCATCACAAGAACAAAAATTCATAACCATGTAGGGTGACAGATCTTAACTAGACTTATTGTGGCGATCATTTTGCAATGTATACAAATATTGAATCATTATGTTGTGCACCTGAAATTAATATAATGTTATGTCAATTATATCTCAATAAAAAAATCCTCACAGCAACCCAGTGAGGTTCATAGGATCCTTAGTTTTCCAGTAAAGAAATGGAGACTCAGAAAGGTTAATTAACTGCCCAAAGTCACACAGCTAGTAAGTGGCAGAGTCAGGATATGAAT
Source organism: Tapirus indicus (assembly GCA_031878705.1). Lineage (NCBI taxonomy): Eukaryota > Metazoa > Chordata > Mammalia > Perissodactyla > Tapiridae > Tapirus > Tapirus indicus. Next base: position 86,576,207 of record CM062930.1, on the reverse strand, counting down.
ATGAGTCTGTTGGCTCCCAAGCTCTTGCTCTTAAACAGTAGCATACATATATACTTTAGTGGTAGTATATATATATACTTTATATGTAGCTATATATATAAAGTTTAGGCTTGTATTGTGCGTCCTCCAAAGGGACAACCATGACCTATGGAAAAAGTTGCTGGAGAAAGGTTTTTGCTTCAATCCATTACGTACACCCTACCAGAGCTGTCAAGAAGTGGTTGCCTTCAGAGTGTGGTGGTTCCCACGGTGGGGGTCCGACAGGGCAAGGTGGTAGAGGTAGCAGGGGTGTTTGAGGAGGGGGATTGCGTCTGTGTAGAGGTGATGGAAGAAAGCCTTCTGGAAGGGAGGGATGAGTTCAGATCTAATCAAGACTTGGTATTAGCACAGTGTGTCAAAGCATGAAATTTAAAAACCTATTTATGACCCAGTTGATTTTAGAAGTTTGCCAAAGAACATCTGAGGCGTCTGTTGTAATGTGCAGGAGGAGGAGGATGGGTGTGTCCTTGAGTCACCTGGGAGGCCTGAGGGTCTCTGAGACTCTGCTCAGTGAGCATTGAGTGACACTGAGACACAAGAAGAGGAGTGGGTGTGCCCTGAACTTACTGGTCCATCTCCTCAAAGTGACCTCTGCTCTTAGAGGAGGGACAGACAGCGTGACAGCGCCATAACACCAGGAGCTGAGGCTTGCGGTGTGGATTAGAGAGGTCTTGTTCACTGATTACTGTTTTGTGATTCCTTCTCTACTCTTTTTCTTCTTGGCTTCTGCTGGCTACATTTTCTTCTCACTTACTTTTCCAATCCTCTCATTTTAATTTTACCTTAGCCTAATATATCATTTCTTCTTTCCCTCACCTAAGTCTCGCTGCTGACTGCACCCTCCACGAGTCCTTCTCCCCCACTCCCTGCTGACTGTGATGGGAAGGAGCAGAGCCGGTGCCAGGAGAGCCTCCACCGCCAATTCCTGCTCACACTTCCCTGCCATCAGCAGCAGTTATCAGATAAGGAATAAGTATGTTCTTCAGAATAATGAAGAGAATGTCTGAGTTCAAATCACAGTTCTCCCCCTCACTGGGCAAGTTCCGTGTGCTACAAAATGGAGATTATCTATGTAGGATTGTTCGGAAGATGAATCAAGGTGACCCAGTGTATGAAATAGTCTAATACAGCGCCTGGTACATAGTTGCTACTCAAAAAATGGTACTCATTATTATTATTTGGAGACTTTTATAGCAACTTGTCAATGCTGTGACATTTATATTATAATTTACAAAAATATCGGTCCTCGAAAGATAAGGAAAAAACCCAATCTTTCCCTACAGGTGGCTTGAGAAGCACTGGTCTAGACATCACTATTTCTCCAAAAGCTACTTACTGTGAATAGAGGCATTTACATAATTAGTGAATTCCTCAAATGTTGGAAGAATCAGCTGCAAAACTGAGTCACATATTTTAGTTTGGACAGAGAATAAACAGGCAGAAATGAAAAAACCTTGTTTCTATTAAGTGAACCTGTGTCCTCCTCTTTCTTCTTTCTTGCCTCTCTTTGGCAAGGCCCCTTTTGTCATCAGCTGGGCTGTGCTGAAGAATTTGTCTGTGCTCATCTGGCCAGGCTCCTCCTCTTTGTATTCATATCTGATGAACCCAAACCGGGAACTCAGTGTCCCCTCACAGGAGGATAAACTTAATTTCCTGCTTATTCAAGATCCATTTTGTTTGCTATGTAGGGACACATGTTTATAAGTGGTTAGCAGCTACCCGGAGTATAGACGTGTGTCATTTTCCTAACAGATAATATCATCAACCATCTTGAGAAAAGAAATGACATCACTTTCAAATGTGATTCTCATGTAATGTCCCCAGGGCAGAGTGTGTTGCCACAAAGATAAAATGAAAGATTATGTGTGTGTAGATTTCAGAAAACAGCATTCTCTTTACAAAGGCCAGGTCAGCTGTTTGCCAAGGAAAAGAAAGCATAAGCCGTTGTGTTCTCCTGACAGTACTTACCTTGCTTTTTCCTCTAAAAGAATGAGATACCTTTAATCCTTTTATTTCTATCACAGAGCACAGTCTGAGCAGGTACTGTGTTATCTAGTTTGAATGTTGTTCATTCAGCAAGTATCTAAATGCAGGTAGCACTGTTCTAGGATTTGTGGGGCTCCTGGGGAAGCATAATGTATTTACTCGATGCCTTGAAGAACCTATAATCCGTCAATCCACCAAATTGCTCATGACTGCATCGACTGTGTCAGAGAGACTGAGCGAGGCCTCTCGCTCACCTCAGGTGCGATGGTCACCTGAGTTAGTCACTGATCTCTTGGGACTTACAGTCTAATGAGATGATCATTAAACAGGTAGATACACAAGCAGACGTGTACTGTGTTTCATCAAATCTAAAGTAAGACATACCGTTAGTTATGTTCCACCAAACAACAGCTACAATTATGACAGTGAGATGTCACTAATTGTAAGACCCAGCTCTCTATTTCAGAGATGTGCAAATGAAAGAACTGTGTGTCTTAGAATCTGCGTGTATAAGAATTAACTTAGAAATTACTTAATTGTTAATCATGGTGGGTGATTTAAAGGAAAAAAATACATGGTGTTACAAGAAAGACGAACAGAAAGGCCTACTTTTGATTGGGTGACATTTAGGCAGAGGATTAAAAGATAAGGAATGGGGAGGAGACTGAGTCTTGGGTGAATGGTCCAGGACATGAGTGGAGTGGGAGATCAGAGGAGGAGAAATCAATACAGGCAGGAATAGTCAGGTAGGAATCGAGCTGGATTTTGAGTGATTTGAATGATAGGTGGAAAGGAAGGCCAAGACAAGGGACACAACAATAGCAAAGGCAAAAAGCAAAAGATAATGGGTGAAAATCCATCCCATTAAAACAAAACTTGAAAAGGAAGAACAAAGTTGGAGGACTTATGCTTCCTGATTTCAAAACTTTCTACAAAGCTACAGTAATCAAAACAGTGTGGTATTGGCATAAAGACAGACTTACAGACCAATGCAGTAGAATAAGGAGCCCAGAAATAAACCCTCACGTATATGGTCAAGTGATTTTTGATAAGGATGCCAAGACCATTCAATGGGGAAAGGACAGTCTTTTCAACAAAGAGTGCTGAGAAAACTGGATCTTTACATGCAAAAGAAAGAAATTATGCCCTTACCTAACATCATAAACAAAAATCAACTCAAAATGCATCAAAGGCCTAATTGTAAGAGCTAAAACTATTACTTTTAGAAGAAAACATAGAGCTAAAGCTTCATGACATTGGATTTGGCAATGATTTCTTGGATATGACACCAAAAGCACAGGCAACAAAAGAAAAAATAGACAAATTGGATTTCATGAAAATTAAAAACTTTTGTGCATCAAAGGATGCTATCAACAGAGTGAAAAGGCAGCCCACAGAATGGGAGAAAATATTTGCAAATCATACGCCCCATAAGGGATTAATACCAGAATATATAGAGAACTCCTAAAACTCAATAACAAAAAACCAATCCAATTAAAAAGTGGGCAAAGGACTTGAATAGACATTTCTCCAAAGAAGACATACAAATAGCCAATAAGCGTGTGAAAAAATGCTCAACGTCACTAATCATTAGGGAAATGCAAATGAAAACTACAATGAGATACCACCTCACACCCATTAGAATGGCTACTAGGAAAAAAACTAGGAAACAGCAAGTGTTGATGAGGATGTGGAGAAATTGTAATCCCTGTGCAGTATTGGTGGGCATGCAAAACGGTGCAGTCACTGTGGAAAACAGTATGGCAGTCCTTCAAAAAATTAAAAACAGATTGACCGTATGATCCAGCAATTCCACATCTGAGTACATACCTAAAAGAACTGAAAGCAGGGTCTTAAAGAGATATTTGTACACCCACGTTCATAGCAGCATTATTTGCAGTAGCTAAACCGTGAGAGCAATTCAAGTGTCTGTCAACAGATGAATGGTTAAGCAAAATGTAGGATACACTGTTGACCTTAGACAGCCAGTTATTTCTCTAGCAAAAATGGGTTTATTTGGGAATCAGCAAATAATTGCCAGTCAGGGTCTGCAACCATGGCAAGTCACCTGCAAGTCCCTAGCAGCAAAGGGAAGAGAAACTCTTTGTAGAGCGGAAGAGGAGGTTGGGAGGGCTATTGTAAACGGAGAGTCCATTGGAGGAACTGAGAGTTTGAAGTATAGTGGCTTTTCATTGGCTGACTTGTAACCGTCTCTCATTGACTGAACTTCTTGCCAGTCAAGAGAAAGTCTTTCTTCTTCCTTGGGCTCTGGTATTAATTAGAGCTTGAGAGCTCCTCCTTTTGGCTTCCTGACTCCATTTTAATCAGGTTTCTGTTTATTAATTTCCACAATACATACAATGGACTACCATTCAGCCTTAAAAAGAAGGAAAGTCTACAATGTGTTACAACATGGATAAGTGAATAACCCAATCACAAAAAGACAAATACTGTATGATTCCACTTACATGTAGTCAAAATTATAGAGACGGAAAGCAGAATGGTGGTTGCCAGGGGCTGGAGGAGGGGAAACTGGGAAGTTGTTTAATGAGTACAGAGTTTCAGTTTTGCAAAATGAAAAGAGTTCTCGAGATGGATGGTGGTGATGGCCGCACAACATCATGAATGTGCTTAATACTCCTGAACTGTACACTTAAAAATGGTAAATTTTATAAGTGTATTTTACCACGATTTAAAAAAAAGATAATGGGGCATGTCCACAGGTCCAGGAAGAGACCGTTTGGGCTGGAGTGAACGACTTCATTAGGAAAGCAACAAAAGATGAGTTTGAAAGTGTACACTGGGACCAGATGTGAAAGGCCCATGGATGACAAAAGAAACAGATGCTGGCAATCTCAGGTTGGCCCACAGGTGACAAGCACTGTCACATGATTTTCCCCAGCAGGAGCGGGTGCAGAGAGAATACACGGTGAGTTAACCCAGCACCGAGGATTGCTGGGCTAGGTGTGTCCAAAGGCTAGTGAGGCAAAGGGTTGAGGCGGTGGCCGCGAGGTCTTGGTGGCGAGGGGTGAGGCTGGGAGAGGCTCAGGTGGGGAGGACAGGAGGCTCCGAGGGGTTGAGGAGAAGGCCTAACTGAGTGGCAACGGTGGAGGCTGAGTGTACCAAGAACTCTCGGACTTTGTTGGGGATTTGCCATGTGATGATGGAGAGCATGGTGCAGTGCTGTTAGGAGAGTCTGAAATGGCATGGATTCAGCCATTCCATTCCCAGGGACACTTTGTGTACATTATAACGAGGGAATGGAACAGGTCAGAGTGTCCTTTAGGCTAATGCTTTAACCTCATGTGCTGACGAGTGTTGCAGACCCCAGACTCGGAATATCTCGGTCAGAGAACGCAGGATGCTCACCTCTCCAAGCCCCGAAGAGATGGGAAATGGTAACTGAGGGTCAGCACTGTCAGTGATGAGGTAGAGAAGGGAGACACACCACTGACCAGATTGTGTCCGTAGTACTTGGCCAGGGACCAGCCATTACCGTCCAGCCTCCTGAGTGGGTTGTGGAAGTGGCTGAGAGGGGCCCTACAGTCTGCTCAGCCCTTTGAGGTTGTTGACAGTTAGAGGGTGAACCTCGCCATCAGAGACCTGAGAAACCAGGAGGGTCATCTCCCCATTTCCCTCCCCCCAGCCCCTGGCAACCACCGTTACATTTTTTGTCTCTATGAATTTGACTCGTATTCTAGGTGCCTCATGTGAGTGTTTCTTAATGTCAGCTGAGTTAGAAAATAAAGGAGTTCGCTGAAAAGCTCTCTGTTTGATTTTTCTCTTGGAATTATTAGCTTTTCTCTCGATGACTTACAAAAGTAAACTATTTATTACTTTGAGTGTTGAAAGAGAGAAGCGTGTCTCTCCGTATTTCCTCCAAAGGAAATTCCTCCAAATTCTGAGCAGAGAGGGGCCTCTCAGAGGTGGTGGAGGAAGCGCCATGCCGTGACAGTCGTGTGACCATATCCTGAGAGGGTGGACGGAGATAATTAGAGTAGACACCCACTCTTGTGGTGTCAGGGCCTCGGCAGATCATCCGATTGCAGAGGAATCTCCCAACGTGATGGCAGGAGTCAGATGGACAGGCTGACTCTGAATCTTCCAGAAATGATGGAACTTGAAGTCGGGTAAATAAAGGCAATGAGGAAAATCTAGAGGGCCTTTCAGTGGCCATAACGGTGTTAGAGGGGATGGCTGTGGACTTCAGCTGGAGAGTGCTGACTCTGGTTCTGGCAAGGGCGTGGGAAGTGGGCGGGTCTCGGAGGGAAGTCCTGTGGTTGGCACTCACCGGGCACACGCAGAGGGGCCATCTCACTCTGCTCACGCTCTCACTTCTGTCCAGCATGCTTCACCTTGTCCCACCTCTGCTTAGTGAAACGCTCCTCTTCCTCACTCAGGTCCTTCCAGGCTTTGTTCAAATGTCTTCTTGACCACCAAGCGCCCCCAGCCCCCGGAGGCAGACTGAACCGCTCCCCTCTTTGTTCTGTGGGTATTGATTCAGCAGACATTTGGCACTGAGAGGAAGGGTGGGTCAGGCTCTGTGCCTTCATGAAGTTTTGCTTAATCCTGGGTCTATCCGTGAGGTCCCACCAAGTTCAGAACGAAATAAGAAATAAGACACAGGGACAGGCAAAGGGAAATCAAACTGTCAGCTTTGTAAAGGCAGGGGAAAGTGGCTTTTCTTACCCCTTCCCAAAATAGAATTAGCTACCTGCTCGTTGACTGCTGGATTCTTCTTCAGGGCCCAGCCTGCCCCGGATGAGCTTACCCCACGGCCCAGAGCATTCCAGAAGGCGCCCCTCGGCCTGCAGGCAGAACCCAACTGGAGAGGCCAGAGGGGACCGCGCCTCACAGGGCCAATTCCGTCTCCCAAACTCATCGGCAAGGTAAGTCTCTCCTCTCCTGGGAGGGAGGGAGTGAGAGAGGAAAGGAGTGGAGGGAGAGAGGGAGGGAACCCCTTGAGAGGCTAGTTGGTCAGGAGCACCTCCTGGGAAGAGGGGTGCAGGGACGGAGTCCCACCTGGAGCCTGGCTCACACTCTGGTAGTTGTCTTTCCGTCTCGCTGTTTATCTGAAGGTAGGCTCTTGCCAGCGGTACAGGGTGCCTGCCTCACCTTTGAACACCGGCATTCAAGAGGAGAGTTGGCACACGTTCAGGGCTTAGTAGGTGTTGTCTGAGTAAGAGGAATGGGAAGGGGGCAGGAGCACCTCTCTCCAGGATTTAGGGTTGGAGACTCCTGGATCTCCTATCGCTTGGGCCTTGGCTGGAGCACCCTAGGGTGCTCTGCTGCATCCTCAGGCCAAAGCACGGTTGACATGATTTTCTGATCCTCCAGGGAGTTCCTCACGGCCTCCTGGCCAGGTCTATTTCTGACCAAGCTCCATGTGGCCTGGACCCCGGCCTTCTTGCTCCCTCCTGTAGGCTCAGCGCCTAGTAGCCGATCTACCTGCCCGGACAGGCCAGCGGACTTGTGGGCCTGGGCCCCGTCGTTTCAGCTTCCCCGATTACTTCTACACCTAGTTAAAGGCACCAACATGTTATTATTCCTTCCTCACTGAAGACTTTTCTGCTCCTTCATTAGTTGTTGAAGAAGGGGCCCCCACGCCCTTTTAAAAAACATGTCCTAGCTCACTCTTGGCTGTGACTGGGACTGAGTCAGAGAGAAGGAAAAGCGCTTGCTGACTCATCAACACTTCCTATGACACCCTGGCATTTTCGTTGATTAAGGCCTCCCTTCCACATGTTGAGTCACTGCAGCCCGAGAGCTGAAATGAGGGTGTGCCCCAGGGGCAAGGGGACATTTAGTGAGGACAAGTCGTCTCTTCTTTGCCGGAGCTCCAGACCACAGGACCCTTCCTGCGGGATGGCTTCTGTCGGCGGGGCTGCCTCCTCCAGAGGAAGTGAGCACACTGGGACTGGTACAAGATCACGTTCCTTCTATTTGTCTTGGCATAGGTATTTCAGAATTCAAACACACGTACTCTTGACCTTGCAGGGGTGGGGTCTTTTGAAAATACTTTCCTCTCAAACATGCTTTAGTTAAAGTCACTGGTCCCACACCGTTTTAGAAGCAGAGAATGTACTTATGTTGAGTGCCAGTTGTTGAAATACTAGGGAAGTTTAAAATAATTTACCAGTTACGTAAAAGCTTTCTTGGGCATATATTCAAATTGAATGTTACATTTGAAGGCCACAAAAGGCTCCCTGTTAGCTGTCTTACTTTAGACAGGCCATCTGGTTCTTTGAAGCATGGCTGGCTTATCTGTGGCGGGAAGGTCACTCCTGCTTTAGGAGCATTGTAGAGATGAAAATGTGTGCAAGGAGAAGGGACAATTAAATCTATTGAGGTCCACTATGTGCCAGCTACCCTGCCAAGCGCACCCTCATATGGGTATCTTTTAAAATTAGTCTATTTAAAAAGTTATGCAAATGTTGGTTATTATTATAAGTTGTATAACTATGGGGGAAGTCTGTTAATCTCTCTGAACTTAATTTCTTTAGCTGTGAACCCAGAATAATATCACCAAACTCAGTGTTGTGTAAGACTCACGTGAATTCATAGAGGGAAAGCTGCAGGTAAAAGTTTTAAAGCAGCTTTCAAATATTAGATACTATTGTTGACGTTTATGATAATTTTTGAATTGCTGCTGGAGAATGCCCTCCACAGTCTTCCTAAAGGGATGTTTCTTTCAGTCTGGGTGGTGGCACAGTTAATGACGGTGAGCCAGAGTATCTACGTATCCTTTTATCCCAGCCAGACTTTACATCCACCCTCTGATTAGATCACACTATCAACTTTAAAAAGGGCTCAGAGCCAGAGCAGCCCTGCTGGCGAGCGCCTGTGGCTGCCCTCCCAAATTTCTGGAGGTGGAGTTCTCCTCCTGTGAAAATAATCATGAGCATTTTTCATTGTTTTTGTTTTTAACAGAAAGCATGCGTTGGGATCTTTTGTCGTAATAATTCTGGTGATCATGAACGGAACTGAAATAGCCACTGTTCTCCTGTTCATTCTACAGTGAATGGTTGTACCACGTGAAGTCAGCGCAAGAAATTCTGAATAGTCTCAGCAAACCCGAGAGCTGGTAGCGGGCAGGCTTCCTACCCGGTGGAAAGGAGCGTATTTAAAGGAGGAGGAAGGAGGGAACAGCAGGGAAGAAGCAGCTACAGCACTCTGAAAAGGAAGATGCCCTCCTCTGGAAACTGCCTCATCGTATTTCCTACTCGAATGTTGGGTGAGAAGAGCCAGCCACGACCCTGGTCCTGGGGTCTCACTCGCTGAACGTTCGAAGCTGAGAGGAGAAGTGATTGACATGTGTACCCACCTCACGCTCCCACCATCCTCACTGTCTTCAAGGGACGCTACTGGGCGGGCAGGGATTGTGTGCGTTGTTGGAAAAGACCTGGGCTCGTCCTGGCCCCAAAGTCCCTCTCTACTGCTGTGGTCCAATCAACCGGGTAATCCGAGGTTGGGCTATGTTGGTTTATGCGTAATGTAACACTGAATATTATGGTTTTTGGCTACACAGAGAAGTGTGTCTTTTTTTTTTTCTTCCTTCTTTTCCCCCTTTTTTGTGGAAAGAACATTTAATGTGAGATCTACCCTCTTAATGAATTTTTAAGTGCACAATACCTCATTGTCAACTATAGGTGTGACGCTGTACAGCAGATCTCTAGAACGCACTCCTCTGGTGTACCTGTAATTTTATACCCAGTGAACAATTCCCCATTCCCCCTCCCCCCATCCCCTGGTAACCACCAGTCTATCTTCTACTTCTGTACCTTTGACTGTTTTAGGTGCCTCATATAAGTGGAATCACGCAGTGTTTGTCCTTCTGTGAGTGGCTTATTTCACTTAGCATAATGTCCTCCAGGTCTATCCCTCTTGTCACAAATGGTAGGATTTCCTTCCTTTTTAAGGCTGAATAATCCATTGAATGTATATACAGTCATCCCTCTGTATTCGTGGGGAATTTGTTCCAGGACCCTCCCCCCATGGAAACCAAAATCCCCGGATGCTCAAGTCCCTAGAGTTGGCCTTCCATATTTGTGTGTTTTGCTTCCGTGGATTCAACCACACTCGGATCAAAAATACAGTATAGTATTTGGTTAATTTCTATCTGCGATCGATTGAATCTGCTGATGTGAAACCCGTGGATGCAAAACTCTCAGACACGGAGGGCAGACTGCACCACATCTTCTTTATCCATTCATCTGTCAGTGGACACTTAGGTTGTTTCCATGTCTTGGCTATTGTGAATAATGCTTCTATGAACACAGTGGTGCAGATATTTCTTCGTGATCCTGATTTCAGTTCTATTGGATAAACACCCAGAAGAGGGATTGCTGGATCATACGGTAGTTCTATTTTCAATTTTTTGAGGCATCTCTATGCTGTTTTCCACAGTGGCTGCACCATTTTACATTCCCACCCACAATGTACCAGGGTCCCTGTTGACTTTCTTATTTCGAATTCCTACCATTCAGGCATGAAAAGTCAGTCATGTCTGAGCCTTCCTCTCTCTCCCGCCATCCATAGTTGATCTATTGCCAAGTTAGATCATTAAACATTACTATTACTATTATTATTACATTATTCTATATATTTTATTATTATTAAAACATTATTTTATATATTTCTTCCTTTCTGTCACTAAATTAATTTGGCCACATATTATTATATCTGACTATTCCAGTAGTCTTCCAAGTAATGTCCCTGTCTCTCTTCCGGCTTTCTTCTACGACCATCCTGAAGTCAGGTCAGAGTTGTCTTTCTGGAGCCCTGATCAGATTGTGTGGTTCTCCAGCTCTGGATGCTCAACAGCTTCTCTGCCTGCAGAACAAACTCCACCTTCTTGACCTTTCCATTGACGGGCCCCGCAGTCCAGCCCAGCCGGCCTTCCTGCCCTCTCACGTGTACCCAGGCCGCTTTCTTTCCCCTTTTGCGCTTTTGTGCGTGTCGTTTCTCTGCCTGAAATGTCCTCCGCCATTTCCCTCTCACCCCGCCTGTCAGGAGGGTGAGCAGCCGGAGTTCCCTTTGCTCTCAGTCCTTTCGCAAGGTTCTGGAGCCCAGGACTGTGTCATGGGTCTTTATCCCTCTTTCAGAGCCTTCTTGGGACTGAGTTGATGAATCTAGAATTATTTGGTGTTCTTTCAATTAGTTCATCCTTGGAGTCAACTGAGTTTTCTTTTTTTAAATTTTATTTATTTACTTATTTTGTGAGGAAGACTGGCCCTGGGCTGACATCCGTGCCCATCTTCCTCCACTTTATATGGGACGCCGCCACGGCATGGCTGACAGGCAGTGCGTCGGCGGGCGCCCGGGATCCGAACTCGCGAACCCCGGGCTGCCAAAGCGCAACCTAAACCTCTGCGCCACCGGGCGGCCCCTCAACTGAGTTATCTCATGAGCCTTCCGGGCTTTCCTGGACTCTTCTCTGCGTGAACAAAATTAAGTCATTTTACGAAATTCTGAATTCCTGTAAGTAACTTGTAGAATCAAAGTGCTGGACATTTGCCAGTTCTAGTCTGTTCTCCTCCTTTTTGACAGGACTACATCCTAATTCTCTGTTCTGACTTTTTAAAATTAACATTTGTTGAGTGGAGCACGTGGTGCTGGGTGGTGAGCTGTGGTTCAACAACAAACCATAAGAGAAATCGAAGTGGAGAAGTTTGTCACTCACAGGTCTTGGAGGAAGTACCCAGCACACCTCGAGGGGCCACGTGGGGAGGTCGAGACAGGGTGCAGACAGAGAGAAAGGCAGAACTTGGGGCACATGCCTTTATTAGGGTCCCTGGGTGGAGTGCTTTGGGGTTCCTGGGCCAAGGTTGTATCGGTCAATTCAAACCAAAAAGAGCAGGGTTTTGGTAAGCTCTGTGAGGCATTTGACCTAAGGGGGGCACAGAGGGAAGGCCCTGGGAGGTGGGGAGTCTGCTGGGAAGTCACATCAGCAACTTACATTTGCTTATGTCTGTGGGCTGCTGTCTAGGGCACGAGCTTGCACAAGGGGCTAGTGTCAATTCAAGGCCCCCGAAGGCTGCTTGGCCCAACAAAATGGATGCCAAGGCAGCAACACCACAGAGGAGCTTAGCTCAGCTCTCGACACTCTCCCAGGACAATAAATGGAATTATTTTCCCGTTCAGTACAAAGCAGAATGAGCCAAGAAGAAATCATTAAGAAAAAAGAGGACAACAACAGGAGGTGTCCCTTTCCTGTTTCTCATAAAGACGCTGACTTTGTTTGCTACTTCCTAGAGTGCTGGAGTACGTTTTTGGAAATCCAAAGGTAGTCAAAGACTCTTAACAAGGAAAATCCCATGAAAAAATTCTCTCTTTGTGACTTAAAATTTGTTGTACCATTTATACAGCTGGAAGTTTGCTGGCTGTGGGCAGTAAATTCTTCCAATCCCCCAGATGCTTCTGGATATAGAGGATGTAATTATCATTAAAACTTCTGCTTCTGTTTGGCATAGAAGTGAAAACTAGACAAGATTACTATAATGAACTCTAATTCATACCAGCTTTGGGAAATAAGTTGCCAAGGAACTTAAGAACACAGGGACTTAGGGAAATGTAAGCCTTGAAGAGCTGGCCATGAGAGTTTCCCCTCATTTTTATCACCATTCCTGAGAATAATTGTTTTCATAATATTCTACCTGGTGTGGGCTACAGAGAGTACTAGAAATATTTTTTATATTGGAAAGGTCACTGGTAGCATGTCAGAAGTGAGTTTGAGGCAGAGTGATTTTCTGGTACTTCTACCCTAAACGACTTGAGCAGACGTGAACATGGTTGTTTTTCACGGGTCAGGGAGAGACCCAGCTGTGTGCTGAGACTTGTCGTATTAGTTTAATGTTTATGGTTAATATATATGGGCTTAGGAACTTATTTGGGTGCATTATAGCACTAATAAAGTGAGGCAGAGATGTTAACAGCATTTGCTATGTGTCTCAGTTCAGAACACTTCTTAACACGCTTGTGACCACAATCAGTGCCTTTCAGAGCAGACCATCCATTGTCTCTTGTGTTGAGAAAAGAGATCTCTCTTTCTTTTCACTTTAAGAAATTATACACACATAATATACGTAACATAAAATTTACCATATTAACCTTTTAAAGTTTACATTTTCAAGTACATTCATGTTCTTGTGCAACCGTCGCCACTACCCATCTCCAGAACTTTTCCACCATCCCAAACTGAAACTGTACCTATTAAACAATTACTTCCCCTTCCCCTTCCCTGGCAACCACCATTCAACCGTCTATCTTTATTAATTTGACTCCTCTAAGTAAGTGGAATCATATAGTATTTGTCTTTTTGTAATTGACTTATTTCACTTAGCATAATGTCCTCAAGCTTCATCCATATTGTAGCTTGTGTCACAGTTTCCTTTTTTTTTTTTTTGTGAGGAAGACCAGCCCTGAGCTAACATCCGTTGCCAATCCTCCCCTTTTTTGCTGAGGAAGACTGGCCCTGGGCTAACATCCGTGCCCATCTTCCTCCACTTTATATGGGACGCCGCCACGGCGTGGCTGACAGGCAGCGCGTCGGCAGGTGCCCGGGATCCGAACCCGCGAACCCCGGGCTGCCAAGCGCGAACTAAACTGCTGCGCCACTGGGCCGGCCCCACAATTTGCTTTCTTTTTAGGTCAAATAATATTTCATTGTATGTGTATCCCACATTTTGTTTATCCATTCATCTGTCAATGGACACTTGGGTTGCGTCCACCTTTGGCTGTTGTGAATAATGCTGCCATGAACGTGGGGTGTACAAATATCTGCTCAAACTGAGATCTCTCTCTTTTGGAAAAGGCAGGGCAAGTGGGAAAAATTCATGCTTTCTTGAGTTATTGTGACTCAAAATTGCCCCAAACCTGTTTTTCAGGTTTTGAAAAGTAGATATCACAATAAAGAGCCTGAAAAATCTGAGTGGAATATATTAGGTGATTTTCCCCCCTAACAATATAAGAGAAGTAAAACCAAATAACACTGAATCTTTAAAGAGCTGCCATGTTAACATTAGATGATGATTTAAAAATTTTTTTAAATGAGAGATTCATCCGTCCCTGTAGATGAGTGGTAAGATGGTAAGATTTCAAAATCCAAGTGACAGAATACTTAGAGAAACCTGAGGAAAAACCTAAATAAGAACCTTGTGAAAAGCCACTAACTATCACCATGAGATTATAGAAGTTTGCTAATATTGCTTATTATACTATTTATGAGAGGAAATAGTGTATGTTTATGTGTGAATTTTTGTTTTTCATTTTTTATCATTACCCGAACAAAACAACAACCAGCCCTGGCAGTCTAGTGGTTAAGATCCTGTCTTGTCACCACCGTGGCCCGGGGTCGTCTCCCGGTCAGGGACCGACACCACCCATCTGTCGGTTGTCACACCGTGGCAGCTGCATGCTGCTGGGATGCTGGAAGCTATGCCACCGGGATTTCAAATAGCAGCAGGGTCAGCCATGGTGGACGGGTTTCAGTGGAGCTTCCAGACTCGACAGACTAGGAAGAGGGACCTGGACATCTACTCCCGAAAAAACCGACCGTGAAAATCCTGTGAACAGCAGCAGAGGGTTGTCTGATACAGCGCAAGAAGGGGAGAGGAGGGCACAAAAAGACCGGGCAGGGTTCCACTCTGCTCTACCAGGGTCACTAGGAGTCGGAATTGACTGGACAGCACTAACAACAAAAAACAAAACAGCAATGGCTAGATAGCTACTGATTGGAAATACAAACTCCGGGACAAGGGAAGCAATGAGGTTTTGATGGAGGGGTGACGTGGCTGTTCAGGTGCAGGAGTTTCTTAAGAAAACTGGTGCTGGTGGGCGCCCCTGCCCTCACTGAGGGATGCCCCAGGGCATTGGAACGATGAGGAGCCCTACAGTTACCCTTGTTGACAGCAGGTGGCACCACAGAGAAGCTTCCCACATCACTGAGGGTTCTAGTCTGGACTAAGGGCTTCTGAGAAACTGGTCAGCAGTTATAATATCAAGGGGTAGCAGGAGTGCTGGGCAAGTGATTTAGCCTCTAAAGAAATGAAAAAGGCCACACTGACCACTAGTCATAGGTCTTTTCTTGGCAAAAGCCTGTTATCTTTCATGATTTAGCTTTTTGTTCCTGAAGACCCCCCCCAAAAAACGATTTCACGCCCTGAACCCTTTTTGTAGTGCTTTGCTGTTCCTGTCATATCTAGCTTGTCACCTCCTGCAACCTCCTCATACACACCTGCCCTCTACATTGTGTCCTCCTTTTTAAACCACCTTCATGTTTGTCAGGGGCCCAGAACAATGCTCTGCACATATCAGGAACTCAAGAAATGTGTTTTTATGGATAACAAAATGGGAAATACACCTAAATACTTTTGTAAGATACTTCACCAAGTTTGTCATAATATCCTTACTATTAAGATAAAAACTTGTGAATTAGACACAGCTGAGTATGTTTATCCTTAAAACTCCAAACGAATCATATCGGTAAACGGACTGATGTTAAACTCAAGGAAAATCTTTGGCGGCATTCCATATTCAACATTTTTATTGGCTTAAGTGACTATAGAGAAAGCAGGCTCATTAAACTGACAGATGGCATAAAGTTGGAAAGAATCGCTAATTAAGTGGATACAGGGCTCAGAAAGATCTGGATGAACCAGACGGATGAGCCAAAATCAGCAAGATGAAATTTAACAGGGAAAACATAAAGCCCTGAATTCAGGTTGGAAGAATCCATGCAACGTGTGTTACAAAAGGAAGATCTG
This sequence comes from Tapirus indicus, assembly GCA_031878705.1. NCBI lineage: Eukaryota > Metazoa > Chordata > Mammalia > Perissodactyla > Tapiridae > Tapirus > Tapirus indicus. The sequence goes on along the minus strand of CM062930.1, from coordinate 86,560,419 downwards.
GTTTGAAGGAGGTGGGGAGCAGGGGGGCAGGGGAGCAGGAAGAAAAGGGGAGGGGGAGTAGTCTTTCTGAAAAATTGGAAACAATTTAACTGTTAATAAGGAGACGGTTAAATAACTTATGGCTCAGTCATTCCATGGAATATTGTACATCTGTTAAAAAGAACAAGTTAGATCTATATACACTGACCTGGAAAGATTTCCAAAACATGTTACTAAAGGAGAAATTATCGCAGAAAAAAATTATGTAAGGAATGTGAACCAAAATGGTTATGTATGCTTATGTGTATATGCATATAAGTATCTGCAATTGCACAGAAAAAAGACTGGAAGGAAGGATCTACATCGAGATGTTAATACTGACACTTCTGAGCAGGGCTCCAGTTTGACTTTATACACTTCTGTTTTTAATTTTAAATGTAAGTGTATTTATATACTAATTTTATAATGACATAAGTCACATCGGTGGCCTTTTAACCGAAAACGAGGAAAGGTGATGAGGCCCTTGACTCAAAATCAAATGACTTTAACGATAACGTGTGTCCTGGCAGTTGCCGCATCTCTCGGCCGTGCTGGAGAGCCCCAGCCAGTGCTGGGCGCGCCTCCCGGCTAGAGGACACAGACACTGAACTCCATCTCCCGCCTTGAGGGGGAGCCGGGACGTCCTGGCACCGTTACCACTGCTTGACGGCCTGGTCAGAGAACGTATTTTCTTCTTTCTACCTGCCTGTAACTAGTAGGCTGGTAAACAGTAGGTGCTTAATACTGAGTGAATGAATGACCAACTGGGGTATATGGAGCTGCATAGCTGGAGAATAAAGTTGAGATTGAACTTGGATCTATTTTCAGCTATTTAAGGTTCTTAAGTGGAAAACACACTTCCTTTGGGTCCACCAGAGGGCAGAACAGATGCTGGAGAGCAGATGACATAAGCAGGCCAATTTCAGCACAACAGCCGTGAAACCTCTCGGTGGCCCCCGGGCCTCACTTGGTCTGTACTACCCGCCCCTCCTTTGGCCTCACCCCACCCCCGGACTGCTCTTTCCTCAGAGTTCGGTTTGGCTTGCTTCCCTTCCCTGTCCGTGTCTCAGCAGAGAAGACTTCTCTGACCACCCTACACTAAATGGCAACTGTCTTTGCCCCCGGCACTTCCCAGTTGCCTCCTGTCGATTTATTCTTCTCACGGCACTTGTCTGCAGCACCCAGAATCCACAGGTCTTGGTTATAGTCTGCCTCCTCGACATGCGGGCAGAGATTTTGTTTTGCTCAGTCCCACCGATCAGTATTTCCTGGCACTCGGTACTCAATAAATATTGGCTGAGTAACTGAATTATGAGAGACGTGCGGGAGTCGGGGACTGCCTCCTGAACCGTGCCAGCGCTGGGGAAGATGGGCGGCCCTACGGTGTCAGCTGCTAGCTTCAGAAATTAATGCACCAGGGGAATTCTAGAGTCCACTCCACATCCTTTGTGCGGCAGGACCGTCTCTATTGATCTGTGAGCAGGACGTGTCATCTCCGTGAGCTGCACCTTCCTGAGCCCTTCAGTAGGCATATTGTGACCTGCAGGCCGACTACCTCGTGGTGTTGCCGTGGGGATTACCGAGATCGTATATGTAGAGCTTTTGGTAACCTACGTGTAAGCTATTTAGAGCCCTAATTAGATGAAGCAAAACTTTCTTTCTCACACTGCTTTTCCTTCAACTACGGGAACACAGCTGTCATCACCTGCCTTATGCTGTTGTGTCCGCACCCGCCTGTTCCTCCTCTCTCCTTCTCTGTTGTACTTATCTCAGGCTTTGCATAAATGTGCATTTTTTTCAAGCTTCCAGTTTATCAAGATTTGCTTGAGTCATTCCTATCTAAAGTACCATCCATCATCTTTCCGGCTTGGGATGTATCTGATGGAAAACAGACGACAATAATATTTTACTCAGTGCTTTACACTGTAGAGAGCCTTTACATAAATTATCATATCTGACTGCCATTAACCTTGGGAGGTAGTCAGTGGGCCCATCTTAAGACGAGGAAACCAAGATCTGGAGAAATAGGTGAGCTCCTGTCTCCCACTACAGACCCCTCTCGGTGTGTTGCCCGCTGCTCTCGAGTTGATCGTGTAGGGCAGCGAGGGCGGTGACGGACAGCTCAGGCCTGGCCACCCTGCGGAGCACAACATTTGTCCTCCGAGTTGACCCTGATCCACCCATACCAACTGTGAGTCACCTTTTGACGGCTGCACCTCTACGGAAGAGTAGTTTGAGATTGCGATTGTCAGTTTATTAATAAACCTCGTACAAGGTAGAATTAGCAGCTGGGCTGTACCTGCTGTTTCATAAACTCCCGGAGGTCCCATACACCCACACTCAGCCAGTGCTGGAGGCCCTCCGAAGGCTGGCCTGTGTGAGGCCGTGGACTTGATGCGGCCAACCTGACATAGAGTCCTTCGCTGGAGTCTTAAAAAAAAATAAATAAAACAGAGCCTTTTCTTACGTGGTACAAATTATAAATTGACGATATGAGATATATATTCAGGATGACCATTTTCAGAGTTCAAGCTCTAATTTTCAGGCATGTGGCCAGACCTCTCTATAACTTCTTAAAGGTGGTCATTAGTAGTCTGTAATTATTTTGACCTAATCTTTTAATGCCTTGAGAGTAATAATCTTCAGAGCCTGTAAGAGTGAACATACCTATTTAAAAGTTGTGCGCTGTTTTAACAGGCTATGTGCAGAGCACTTTGGAAGGGAGCCAGGGACTATTTCTTATCCTTTTTCTTTTCACCTGGATGAAAGTTGACTGTTTTTTGTCCTTTTAAAGCCATAAAAAACCTCATAATTATTGAAGTGAAAAATGCTTTGAAGTCCTTGGACGGAAGGCTCATACTATCGAAAGGACAGAGCCGCTGCTGGCTGTCTTGGGGACAGTGCCTGAGGGACAGACAGGCCTGCAGGTGGCAGCAGGCAGTCACATACACAGGGACAGGATGACCATCGGGTTTATTTCCCATGGAAGTGGGCACCAAAAAATAAAAAGCAGTTTCACAAGACCAGCTTTGGTTACATACAAATATACGGAGAGAAAATCCCATAGAAAAGACACCTTATAGAATTTTGCTCGTGCCTCAGCCAACCTTCACCATGAATAACATTTTAAAGTGTCAGCTTCCAAGAATCTTCTAGGAGCCAAACTGGTCACGTGAACCCAACTCAACGTTCTCCAGGCCACAAATCCACCCCACACGCCATATTATGCCGTGTCCATCGAAAACCTGTGAGAGGTGAGCATGGGGTTGGACAGAAAAATTTTTTTTTCTTTCTGGTGATAGAGGTGGTTCTGTAACTGGGGCAGAAGACTCCCAGAATGGTGGATGGTCACCCTGGTAACCTACCTGTTTGGCGTTACGAAATGTAAAGTACCAATGTGCTTATTCAAAACTGGCTACAGACGAAATTAAAATCTGCTATTCTATTAAAAACTGTAACAGATTTTAAATAACTAGTATATTTTAATATTTTAAATGACATTTGAGACATTACAAAATTATTTTAGTTACAAGCATGTAATTAAGGCTATTATTCATGATTACAGAGTGTTTTTATAATGCTATTCTTGGCAACAGGAAAATGCTTACCCTTATTGAAGTATGTTGACTACCATTTTTTGGAAACCATATCAAGCATAATGATAATATTAGGGTTCAATTTGTCCTATAGAACTGCTAAATATTTATCTAAACCCTAGTTTCTACTTTAAAAAAAAGTCTGTTAATTCTATTTTCACTTAAAAAAATTGGATGTTGAAGAGGGAAGCAAACAAATTTTCGAAGTGGACAAAACTCACTGTTAATCGTCAGAATTTACAGTCCAGTCTTTCCACCTGTTCTTTAAAAACAGCCCCCCGCCATTTGTTCAGCGCCATGAACTTGTGCTGTGGCAGTAAAACGCTCCTGTGCACTCTTTCCATCAGTGTTCCTCCACTGACCACAGCCCTGGAAAAGGCAAACGCTGGGAGGGAAGAGAGGGTGTCTCGAGCCAGCCTGTCGTTGGGAGTAGTTGGTGGTACATCCAGGCTGCATTTCTTATGCAAAATTACACCTCAATTTTTAAAATGAGCCATTTGCTATCATAAGCCATCACTAAGAACTTCCCGTTTGTTCCACGTGAGAGGGGCTGAAGTCTTCCTATGTACCACGTTCCACAGTTAGTGTAGTGGACGGCCTCCCAGTGGCACTGCAAGTTATGCATAGCGAAGAGGCCACATTCTAAACTAAGTGATAGTACCCAACTACATGCCATTTACACATCACATCCTGAGCCTTTGAAACAGGAAGAACGTATAATAGTTTTCAGAACATCTTGTAGATCAAAAGAACATGTCTTATTTTAAAGTTTTCACTTAAAAAAGTATAACAGAGTTTGAAGCATTAGGTAACCTTGTCCATTGTTAAGAGACTAAAACTTCCAAAGCAAATAAAAGAACCAAGAATCTCTATGTTTACCTTTAACTCGGGAAAAATGGCAAAGGGAACCCTAAAAGGAGCAATCAGACCTTCTCGGCATCCTCTTTGGGACCTGGCGTTTCTCTCCTTTCCTCAAAGAAAGAGAAACAAACGCCAATATCCTCTGCTTAAAATATGAAAGTACCTAACACATATAACCCCGACCAGCACGGGGTTTCATTGACAGTAATTTTAGTAAAAATCAGTACAGGCGTAGAATTCAGCCCCTGTTCTGAAGCTTCAGGAGAACCAAGCTCCGACGGGGGTGTGCAGAGTTTCATGTGGGGTCTGCAGGGGTTTCGAACGGTTGCATTTAAGATAAGAACCTTTACAAGAAATGCTGGTGACTGTGCCTTGACGGCTAAGCACGGGTTGCCTCATCCTTTTCATGCTATCGTTCATCTAATAGCTGGGTAATGTGTTAAACTGGTTTTTTTGACTTTCCGGAACAATATCTAATTAGCAAATAACACAACTCAGTGACATTTAGCAGTATGCAGATTCCAGACACTGCTATCATGAAAACCGTAAAGACAGTCTTTTCCGTGGGCCTGGAAACAAAGCAGTCCACCGTATTGGGACAAGGCCACGCGTTACATTTCACCAAACGCTGCATGGAGAACCCATCATACATGACATAGAAGACATACATGAAGACGGCTTCAAAGATGACTCGGAAGAAGATGCTGCTGGTGTAGGTCCACCACAGTGACCCTTCGATACGGACCTTCTGGCTTTTGATCTCTTCGATGTCTTTAAATTCACTCTTTATCTCTCCCTTGATGAACTTCCTTTTCTTCTCGTGTCTCCGGTAGGCAACATGCATGGCCACCAAGAGAGCCGGCGTGGACACGAAGATCAGCTGAAGAGCCCAGAGTCGGATGTGAGAGATAGGGAAATAGTGATCATAGCACACATTTTTGCACCCTGGCTGTAGAGTGTTGCAGATGAAATCGGCTTGCTCATCTCCCCACACTTCCTTTGCGGCTACAACAAGGATCATAATTCGGAAAATGAAAAGGACGGTGAGCCAGATTTTTCCAATACTGGTGGAGTGTTTATTGACACCCCCCAGAATAGTCTGCAACGTGCTCCAATCCATCTTCTCCTCTGGGCGCTGTGCACTGGAAAAGACAAGACGAACACAGAACAGAGGTGACCAGTCAGGACAGAACCTGGGAGGTGTGCCTGGGTCTCAGGTAAGTAAACACTCTTAAATCTCTTTCTGAGCAAATACCAACTTACACAACCCCACCAAAAAGGGTGAAAGCGAAACCGACTTAGTTTGCCATAGGATTAAATGTATATTCCCAAATCACCTTGGACATGTTTCATGTGTTCTCTGACAGAGAGTAGCTCATTCGCCTGAGTAATTCACCCAAACTTCGGCACAGAATAAAAATTTGGGGGTGGGGGGGAAAGCACCACAAGCAGAAGAACTCACTAACTTAAAGGCACAGATCGTGTGATGCAGCCGCCGCACATACTCCCGGGTCTCCCCGACCCGCAGGAGTTAGCACTTGAGTGGCATTCCACAGTTGCATCGGCCTGCCAGCCGCAAGTTCTGGACAGTACCGCTGGGACTGACACCAGCGGGGTCAACCTTGCCTTAAAGGCCAAGTCTCCCTGCAGAGCCACTTGCCCTAGAGTATTCCAATTCATTTCATGGACTTGGGCTGTGGCAGTGAAATGACTGTTACCAATGGCAGAGTTTACATCCGAGGCGCCCCAAGTTAAAATTTCACAAGGGCCTCACTTCCTCTTTCTGCATGAAAAGGAGCAGGTTGGAAATGGTCTCTCTGAGGAGAAAAGCCACCATGCAGGTGGATTTTTGTGTCCGTTTTGTGTCCGGACTGGTGGTCCTCACTGTCACGCAGGAACTGATCCCTCGGTTAGTACTCTGGGATATCTGTTTTGATAAGTGTTGCAACTGTGCATTTTTTTTGTCGGCTATGATTTTAATTGAGAAGTGTCTCTAAAGAGGCACATTATGAAAAATGATAGAAAATTTAACTCAGTGATTCCCCAGTTACTGGCCCTCAAATGTGACATCACTGTATTGAAGTTCAGAAACAAAGCTTGCTGGGGTCACGTACTACTCGCTGATAAGGGACCTGGAGAAGCCATGGACCAGTCTTCCATGAGCCAGCGGCCTTCTCTCCATCCCAGGCTGTGAACCGTCCTCATTTATTCATAGTTCCACCCCGTCTGTCTCATCAACCCCTCTTCTAAACAAGAGTCCACCTGTCCACAATCCTGATGAGTAACCTGTCTGCCCCTTCCAAGCTGTCAGCAAATTCTCCTTCTTCTCTTACTTAAAAGCATAACGCTCTCCTCATCTGGAGCAAGTTGGGTCCTGTTTCCCGATGGACTTCCTAAGCTGGTTCAGAATGTATGTCTTTCATCACTGTGCCTCATCTTGGGCGCTGCTGTGGGGCACCAAGGTCTGGCTGAAACCATCCAGTGCCACTTTGGTCAGAGGAGGCAGTAGAGACATGGAGAAGAGTCATGGACACGAAAGTTACATGAGGTCGAAATATACGCAGAAACATTTAGCCCTACTCAGCACACCACTGGAAAATACAGCGGCTTAGTCCAGGTTCAGCCCTGACCCTTTAAATGCGACTGTCCGGGAGGTCCTTAGGCGAACCAAAGGGCCTGCTGCTGGAGGTTCCACATCTCAGTCTAGTCCTGCCCCAACACCACAGCCAAAACCCATATTTTAACCATCTTCTGAAATTAGACGTTTCACTTCTTCACTGGCACTTAGTACGTGGAGAACAGGACACTCACTGAACTAAACTGGCCATGGTTTATATCAACACATTCGGCTTGTGCCCTGCCCTCGTCCACAGCACCAAACACAGACCCCACACTCTTCTGTAAACCAGGCCCATCGCCATCAGCTGAGAAAAGTTCAGCTTGAAGTTGTTGTTTTTTAAAGCTCTCGGTTGAGCTGCAACTACCTGTCCCATAGATCTTCACGGGAAGAGCAGCAAAATTAAAATTTGATCCCCAACCGGGACAGGGGTAATAGGTCAAGATGGACTAACCAAGCAGCATGAAATTGTTCTCAATATTTGGATGAGCAGGGAGCTGCCCTCCTGCCTGTCCCGACCTGGCAAGTGGGTCACAGCCAGGCCCCTACCTGGCCCATGCACCCCGCAGTTGTTTGGAACACTGCCGGAGGGAGTTGAGGAGCTGGTCCTGTTCTTTAGGGAAGGCACTGGGTGAATCACGAGGCTCCACAGAAGTCGAAAGGAATTCTTTACCCCCGAACTCTTCTCAATCCTTACTTTCTGGAAGGTGGATCTGGACTAGCTGTCTCCACAGAGCGCCCCCACCCCCCTCCAGCGTCTGTAACTGACTGACTGAGCACACTAGTTTTGCAACAGATTCACAGGGCAAATGGGGACATGGCTGTCCCAAGTGAATGGTCACAGGTGTCCAGCTATCAGAAGCCGTTTAGGCTGACTTCCCGCCTCCAGTGAGGTGCGCTGAAGGGCTGATGCAACCGTCCCAGAGACCGCGTTTCTCAGCTGCACACCGCCTCACCTGTAAACAAGTGTCCTAAAAGCTGGAAAACACGGCGCGGAAACAAACGCTCTTGAATTCTTTAGGAAAAAGAGAAGCAACCAAAACCTCGACTGAAATTTAGGTCATGGTCTCCCTGCTCGGGAGCCGGGACTTCTAGCTGATCTCCACCCGACCTCGACCAGTGCTTTTCTTTGCAAAGGCGGTGCAAGGGGGTAAAGGTCAGTTTCCTCCAGGGAAGGCTCCCCGCTCCACAAACGAAATCGTTTTCTTCCCAAGGTAAGCCTTCGGCCAATTAAAAACTTTGGGTGCCGGCAGATGAAGCAAGCCGGCGGCTGTGCGAGAATTTCCCCGAAGGAATATCAGCGACAATCACACAGTCACGTGGCGGGGGACTGTCTCGGCCTCCTGCCCCCCCATCCCCCGCGCCCGGCGCTCCAGCCCGACCACCAACCGGGGTTTCGTTCGGTCACCGCGGCCCCTTCCCCAGCCGCCGCTGCAAGTCCGGCCGGATCCGCCCGATGCCAATCCCAGAACCCGGCCCAGGAACTCCCCTTCCAGAAGTGCGCTCTCCGCCGCCTGCCCTCCGCCAGGTCCGCTGCCGCGACTGACCGGGGCAGGGACGGCGCAGGGGCCTCCGTGCGCGCCGCGTCCCCGGCCCCCGCCGCCCCGGGTCGCTCCCCGCGCCGCGTCCCCGGCCCCCGCCGCCCCGGGCACCGAGAGTCGAGCGCCGGCCTCACCGCTCCGACCGGGGCGCACCGGCGGCGGCCTCACCTGCGTCGGAGGGAGCGCGCGGCGGGTGGCGAGGGGTCGGGGTGGCGGCCCGGGCACTCCCGCCGGTCCTGGCCGGGCTCGCTGCGGGCCGGGCGCCGCCTGGCTCGGAGTCCGGAGAGCGGAGCGCGCCGGGCGCTTCGGGTCCTCGGCACCTGTCCGCGCCAGCGGCGCCTTTTAACCGCACCCCACACCCCGCCTCCTCCGCGAAGCTGTCGGGAAACTTACGGAGGGGGCGGCCCCAGAGCTGCGGGCGGGGCGCGCCGGGCCTCCTGGGGACCCCGAGCGCCCCTCCAGGCCCCGGAGAGCCCAGGCGCGCCCAGTGCCCCCGGCTCCCCGAGCGTCCCCGGCGGCCGGGGCCAGAGCCGGGAGGGGCCGAGCCTGCTGACCCGAGGACGATGCAAAGCCCCTGCGTTTCGGGGAGTGAGCGGGGTTCAAGATAGTTGCTCCTGTTAACTGTTATTTCTACTTAGACTAGTTCAAGAGTACGATTGCATTTAAAGCTCTCTTTTAATTATTTTTTTGTTTTGTTGTATTAATAGAACAGGCGTTCCCACCGATTCGAAGATCTAACTTCAGGCCGCGGGGGTTCCAGGTCCCTGCGAGGCTGTGCGCTGTTGCGCGGTTACGCAGGGTCGGTTCCCTCCTTGGAATTTGGGGTCAGAGTGGGCGAGGAGGTGGTGCCACCAGTGCTGGCCGAGGCCCCTTCTCCCCACAATCTCACAGGCGAACTTAAATGCCTCCTTGAATTCCTTGATTCTATCACTTTCGACAATATGCCAAGGGCTGGGGTTGGAGGTGGTGGGGGGAGACAAGTCTTGCTTTTGCCAAGGCTGGCGCGGCTGGCTCCCCGGGCCCTGGCCCTGGCCCTGGACGTCCGGCCATCCGCGCCGCCCAGACGGTGCTTCGCCTGGGCCCTGCTGTTCTTCCTCCTTCTACAGTGGAGAAATAGCGTCCACTGACCCTTCTTTCCCCTGCACACACACCACGAAAGGGGAGCACCCATAGGATTTCTGGAGAAGATCCCTGAGCAGCTCCGTTCCTCTCCCGGGAGCTCGTGCTTGGATTATGAGGTGTCATGGTTCACATTCGGTCGGGTATGAGACGCAGGTGACGGAAAATGGAAATTCACAAAGCAAGTGGTGGGAGAATTAAAATTGCGCGAGCAGGCCGCGTTTGGGGAATTGTGTCCAGCCCTAGCGGCTGTCACCTGCTCGGGTACCTCGCTTCAGGATTCCTGCAGAAAGCAGCCAGTGTGGGGGTGCAGGCGTGCTCGCTCTCACGCTCAGCTTTACTTAGGTCAGATTTATGTTAAGCAAAGATGGTGATTCATCCTGACAGGGCAGATGTGGCCTAAGAAATGGATTTCCCATGATTGCTGCCATTAGCGTGAAGGTATTGACTTTTCCTTGTAAAACTGGCGCCCCATCGCCATGGGCCACCTCAGGCCGTTTCCTGTATGGGCCGACAGGAGTTTTGTCTCTGTTACTACCCCACCTTCCAGCTGGAAGTCAGTCTAGGAGCGAGTGTCTGTTCATGAAGAGATGAAGCCCCAAGGGCTGCCAGAAAGCCCCACACGGCCGGCCGGCTGAGAGAGGTGCTGAATCGGCTGGTTAGAAATTACAAGGCGAAACCGGGTGGGGGGAGGCCCCTCCAGGGTCCGAGTGAGTGCACCGCAGGGTTGAGGGGCAGGTGACTCGGGGTGGGCGGTGGGGGAGCTGGCAGGCGGGAGGGGCTCTTTAGTCTTTGCAGTGGCAGCGCTGTTTAGTCTGTTAGAGTCCTGGTTGGGTTGGATGGACTGAAGGAAGGATCTAGAACCGTTGTAGGCAGACGGCTGGTAAAGACGCTTTGGAGATTGGAAGTTGACTCAATTTCCCCGCAGTGAAAAATTTCACCTTAGGTTTTAGTGTCTGTATCATGATTCTAGGGAGCTCTTCAACTTCCTTCTCCTTGTTTCCCCTGACCTGTTCTCCTGATTTGCATAATTAGTGTGTGGTGTTGGCTAATTGTATGTCACAGCCCCGCTGTATTTTAGGATATACAGCTAGAACTCCTACAGCTCTTAAGTCTTAACTTTTACAATTGAGCACTCGATTTTATTCTGTTTTGTATGATTTCTGTTGTTTTTCTGCGTGTTGATGTTTTCTTCCTAACCAGACTTGGATTCCTCTAGGGCAGGAAATCTTATGTATATATGTTTGTGTCCTCCAGAGCAAGGAGGAGAAGGAGAGAGAAGATGCAAGAAGGGTCTCAAGTTCAGACATTTGAATTTCTCACCACACGTGCCTGCTGCCCGATGGGCACACTTTCGTCTCACTGACTTGTGGGCACTGAACAGATGCAGACCACCTTTTGACTTGGCTTTATGGAACAAACTCTGGTGTCTCCGGGGTAGGTCTTGAATGAAGCCAGTCGGAGAACTGGCACTTCCCAGGGAAGATGGGGCACTTACTGGGTAACTACTGATTAGCTGATGAGGATCTGCCACAGCCACACCTGGTCACTTCAGAGTGTGAGAGAGACACACGACTAATACTTTTGCATACCTACTTAGTGGCAAGCGGGCAAATCCCGGGTGTTTATAATTGAGCTGAACTTTTATGCAGATATTCAAAGTGATGCACTTGTCAGGTTATAAGGTAAAATGCTAATGTTTAAAGCTATTTGATGTTTTAATTTGACAGTTTTATAAATAAACCAAAAAGAAAGAAGTTGCTACTGTGCAAGAAATCAGTGTGAGACAAATAATATTTCTTAACACATTTTAATGAATGAATGCTTGCCAGCTGCCTAATGGGGTGGCCTCTTGAGTCCCCCGGGGAAGGATGCTCTGAATGTAGATAAAAAATGCTGCAGTTAAATTTCTGAGTCACAAATCATACGTAGGTGGTAGCAAAAAATGTCTCACGACAAGAAGAGGCTTGTGAGAGAATGCCCTAACACTTTGAAGTTTTAGAACAAGTTAGAGCCATTGAATGAGTCTTAGCTATTAGTTACTAGAGGCATTAGCTACTGGTCTACACCCACTTTCTTGGCTTTGCTGTTGAAATATTAATCATATTAATAATTGGCAAAAAAAGAAAAATTCAGCTCTCCTCAAAACAGCAGTTGGAAACTGAATATCTAATGAACCTGGCATCTCTGGGTAACTAATAACGACTTATATCTGGTAATATAATTTTAAAGCAGGAGTGGCCCTAGTGTGAGCCTTTTTAGTTTTTGTGGATAATTATTACAGGAGGACACCATTTCACTACGATTTCTCTCTGCATCATTGACCCACATCCTCACTTATGTATCCTGAAAATTGTTAATGTCAAATCATTTAGGGGAAAAAGTCAATTGTTACGTTCAAAGAGTAAAAAGAAATCTCAGACTTCGATAACTTAATTGTTCTTCTCTTCACTTTCAAATTAAAGGCATCTCATAAAAATTCTAACTATTGAGTTGTGACTGAAACTGTTATAAGCCTTTCCATTTCCCTCATCCTATTCTTACATTCACACATAAAATATTTTGGGGAAATTGGAGCTGCTGGATGTGTCTCCGTTGCAAGGCAGTGGTAAAAAGAGTCCGTGTCCTTGGCTTTACTGAATGAGCATGTGCTTTCTTCCTTGCACAGACATCAGTTAGCTCTTCTGTGATTATGAAGCAGACTGGAGAAGTGACGAAGATTCTTCCACCTGTGTTTGTATCAAAAGCACATTTTGAAACGAATGCAAAGCTATGACTCTCTAGGCAAACTGGTAGGGAAAACCTATTGAGTATAACAATTAAATTGTGTAAGCTATGGTGGCGTGTCAAAATGGAAATTCTGTATCACTCATAAAGGAACAAAAGAGATGTCTATGTTTTAGTTTGTGTTACAACCATATTGTGTTATACATCATCTTGAAGAGCTTTTGGAATACATTAGGGTATTCATGAGTTGTTTTAGTAAAAAAAAGTCATAGGCATAGATTTGACAAGGGACTATAGAGCAATGATTCCCTGGTTATATTGTATTTGGTAGACTGCAGCAGCTTTCATGAAATGCTAGTCTCGAATGTCCTGAATTTAAATTTGTCACTCTCTGGAAACTACTGACTACATGGTCAGTTTGGCTTCTGAGGTCCCAACCAGGTGGATTTTCTGACTCGGAAAGTCCCTCTTCAGAACTGGGTTTGTGTGTTAGCTATTCATCTACACTTCTCCTTAGACCATGTCAGAGCCATTTCTATTTTGGGGGAAGAAGCACCTATTGGTGTGTAGAGTTCTCTGATTTAATCTCATCCTTAAAAAAAAATCTCTGTGCCAGGAAAAAAAAGGTTCTCGCAGTACCCAGAGGGTACAGTAGATGGCACTGGGGAGACTTGTCAGGAAGTCTTGGTAAAATATGCATACTTGGGAGACAGTGGGAGAAAAATGGATAATCTTTTCTTCTAGTCTAGTGTTGCTTGTCTCGACCTTGTTAGTAGGTTTGGAAATAAATTTTTCCTCTTTTTTTTTTCAAAATAGAATAGAATGGAAAATATCAGAATGCGTTGCTCTTCTTAAAGGTTAAGTAATGTTTTATGAAATGTTTGTTTTGTGTGTGTTTTCAGACTCCCGTGTGTCCTGGACCCAGTGTAAAAGGTACTTCTCGCTGTAGATCTCTGTCACAAAAAGTTGGAAAGCCACTGTCCTCTTCCATTTCCAGGGCAACAAACCTGTCACTGTGGCTCAGGGGAAACGGTGTGTTACCGAGCGGAGAGACATCCAGGCCCTACGAGCAGCCTCCTAGCTCTGCTGTGCCTTATTTACGCACACAGCCCAGTGACCCAGAAGCTCCAAGCCGGTGAGGTTCACGGATGGTTGGGTTGCTGAAGAGCCTTAGTTCAGACTGGAGAATGACCTCCTTCCTTTAGGCTTGTTTCCTCAGTGCTCCTGTTTCTGATCTGAGTAGCTGTGTGAATGCTGCTTTCTGATGGGAGTTTGCTGGCTTTGTGGGATGAGAAGCAATAGCGACATTTGATTAGGTCTTTTACTAACAATAAAATTATTTGTCTAAAAAAGGATATCTATAATGCTTTGTTGTCTAGTATGCTCAAAAGTCGTGGATCAGCCATTTTAATGGATTATGTATCTAAAGAACCAGACGTAGACTTTTAATGTCAAACGTATGGATTGGACGATTGTACTTTGGGAAAGAGAAGACAATAAACATAACGCCTTTCATTGTTTCTTTATTGCCTTTGAAATAAATGAGTCATGGTGGGAAATTTAGAGTATTGGGCTATTTAGTGCTCTGGTGGCTCCTGTAGATACTGTGTGCCATTGGTGGAGATGCTGTTGGTCAATCACCATCTGATGGGAAACGTTCATTTTTCTCTTATAGGCTATATGACATTGCATACTAGGTTACTAGGTTCATAGGCTTTGGAGAGAGACAGCCCCTGCTTACAATTTACCAAAGGAAAAAATAGACCGTTGCAGATGTAACATATTTGAATGACTAATTAAGATTGTGTAACTGACACACAAAAATATAAATGGAGGAATCTCTGGGTATAATCCAATGCAAAGGTCACTGTGTTAATCATTTATCCACAACCTGATATCCTGAAGTATGCCAATGCTCAGTGTTTATTTTATGTCGTAACTCCAGGAGGAAAGTATTTTTAATCCAATTCTACAGATGTGGAAACTGAGTTAAGAATCAAGAAATTTTAAAAACAATGATTTACTTTATTGATTTGTGTCTTTTCAGAATTTCTTTATAATGTGATATGAATCCATATGTGAATTGAATTTATATGAATATAGATGACTTTGCTTCCTCTTTTACACAAAAGGTAGAGCATTGTACACATTGTCCCACACTTTGCTTTTCTCACTTAATATATCATGGGAATCTTTTTATTCAAGTAAATGAAGAGCTGTCTCATTTTTTCTCACAGCTTCGTAGTATTCCTTTATATGATTATATCAAATTTAATTAAAAATCCTTTATTGATAGCCATTTGGATTGTTTCTAATCTCTTGCTATTACAAACAACACCATGGCTTCTGCTTTCAATTAGGATATAGATATGGGATATGGGAACAATAATAAAAAGCCTGCTGAAATGAAAATCGTACTTTTCTATGGCAATTGTCAAAGAACAGTGGTAAACTTTGATGAACTGAATTATAGGGAGTGATGGTGAGCAGACAGCCACAGCTGCTTCCATATCTGGAGAAAAGTGCCTGGTTTGTGGGAAAATGGAGAAGCAGGCCTCTTACTGATAGAGAGACTTCACAGAATTGAGGAGACATCAGCCAAGGCTTTAATAACAGTGTGGGTTGCCAGACGGATTGGAATTTAGAAGTGCCTCAAATGAAAAAATAAATTGTTTGGCTCAACAATCAGCCTCCCCCACAATTTTGCTGCAAAAATAGTAGTGTAGGCAAGGTTGGAAAACAAAGATTTACAAAATTTCACAGTGCTTGAATTTTGGAGTGGTTCAGGAGTTGAAGTCAAGGTGAGCCAAAACTATATCATGTCTGTGTCTCAGCCTCCTCCTAGCTCAAACACTGACGAGATCAAAGAGACCAGCCACTCCACAGTGGAGCTGTAGGAAACTGAGGTTGGGCTGAAGGGCAAATGAAATGTCCTTATTTCCATTAGATATCAGAGGCACACTCAATTTAATTAACAGTACAGCTCAGTCTCAGATCAAATGGACTCTTGATGACATCTGAATGATCAAATCCTCATTCTAGCCACCTGCCAGAGAAAAAGACTTGTACCACTGGAAAAAACAAAAACAAACAAAACATCCCTGGAGATTCTTTTATATGCATGTCCAGCATTGAGTAAAAAATTATAAGACATGTGAAGAAATAGGAAAATGAGACCCATAATCAGGAGGAAAAAAAAAAACCACTCAATAGAAGCAGACTCACAGGTAGGTTGAAAGGTAACAGAGTTGAAAAAAAATATAAAATGCAAACCCAAATCATAGGGAAGCTAGGCTATACCATAGGAAAGTGACTGTGCCACACAAAGTATACTTCAAAACAAGGAGATTACCAGAATTAAAAAACATTTCAAATGGCAAAAGGGTCATTTCATCAAGAAGACGTCAATCCTAAATGTGTATGCACTAAATAACAGAGCTCCAAAATACATAAGGCAAATTTGAAAGCACCAAAAGGAGAAATGATAAATCCATATTCATAGTTAGAATAACTGACTAATTGATAGGACATGTACACAAAAATCAGTAAGGATATAGAAGATCAAAACAATACTATCAACCAACTTGACTTCAGTTACATTTATAGAACACTATGTCCAGCAACTGCATAAGATGCATTCTTTTCAAGTACACATGGAATGTTTGCTGAGAGAAAACATGCTGAACTATAAAACAAGTCTCAATAAATTTCAAAAAATAGAAATTACACAGAGCATATTCTCTGACTTTGCAGAATTAAATTAGACAGTTATATATCTAGCAAATACCAAATATTTGGAAATTAAACAACAAATAGCCCATGGATAAAAGAAAAAATTATGAGACATTTAAAATATTTACAATGAATGAAAATGCAAACACAAATATCAAAATCTGCAGAATGCACTTGAAGTGCTAAGAGAGAAGTTTTTGTTTGAAGTGTCTATATTAGAAAAAGAAGAAAGCTTTATAATTGATTATCTACATTTCTACCTTAAGAAGCTTGAAATAAAGAGTGACTGAAACTCAATTTAAGTATAGGAAGGAAATGATAAAGATAAGAAATCAATGAACTAGAAAAAAAATAATAGAGAAAATCTAACAAAGCCAAAGTTTAGTTCTTTGAAAATATTAATAAAATCGATAAACTCCTTATCTTCATCAGTCTGGGCGGCCATAACAAAATACCATAAGACCAAGGGGCTTAAACAACAGACATGTATTTTCTCACAGTTCTGGAGGCTGGAGGTCCAAGATCAGGGAGCCAGCAGGGTTGGGCTTTGAGGAGGGGCCTCTTCCTGGCTTGCAGACGGCTGCCTCCTTTCTGCGTCCTCACGTGGTGGAGAGAGAGAGACCAGGCTCTCTGGTGTCTCTTCTTATCAGGGCGCTAATCCTACCTCGAAGGCCCCACCCTCATGACCTCATTTAAACCCAATCATCTCCCAGAGGCCCCATCTCCAAATGGCATCACACGGGGGATTAGGGCTTCAACATATAAATTTAAGGGGACACAGTTCAGTCCATAAAATTCCTAGCAAGACTAATTAAGAAAGAAAAGAGAACAAACAAATCATCACTGTCAGCAATGAAACAGGGGAAATCGCTACAGATCCTCAAGGCATTAAAAACGGAAGGAAATATTAGGAACAATTTTATGGCAGTGAATTCAGTAACTTAATTGAAATGGACAATTTCAAATGCCTTGAAAAACACAACTTATCAAAATAGACACAAAAAGAAATGGAAAATATGTCTGTTAAGAAAATTGAATTTGTAACTAAAAACTTTTCCCATAAAGAAAAGTTCAGGCCCAGGTGGCCTTACTGGTGAATTCTATTAACATTTAAGTAATCTATCATGCCAAATAACACTCTAAACATCAACCTTGTATATATGTCATTTTTTACGTATATATGCTTCTATAGGATAATGTCCCCCAAAGTGGATTTGCTGAGTCAAAATGAATGTGCATTTGTAATTTTGACAGATACTGCCAAATTGCCTTCCATAAGGGTTGAATCAATTTACACTCCTGTTAACAATGAGAGTACCTGTTTTTCCACTGCTTTTCCAACAGATTTATAATAGATTTAAGAATTCATAAAAATTTCATTAAACATGTTACGTGAAGTGGCTAATAAAGGATATTTCTCATTGGCCAATTCCTAAGGCTTTTATTTTCAGAAAAATGTGTGCATCCCTTTTACTTCTCTGTGTCGTTTACTTTTCACTTGTTAATTACTAGTCTAAAATTAAAATTAAGATGGCACGATGGGTGGGTGTATGAGGTCATGGGAGAGAAGTACATGGGGGAAAGTTTCTTGAACTGTGGGTTCAAGATCAGTACTAATCTCTCCCTCCAGATGTTTTTTAAAACCTTCTACCAAGTAGAAAAATTGGTGGTTTTGAGTTTCACTTCACTTATCTTAGAAATATTAAGAAATAGTAATACAGAAAAAGGAGAGAAGAGAGAGAAGGATGTACTTGATGATCATCTCTTTAGTACTTAGGAAAGACTTTTAAAGAATACATGTATTTTAAATTTAAAGAGATTTGGAAACTGAGTTAAAAGGTTTGTCCAGGTGACTTCGACTTCCGGCAACATGTCGGTAGGACCTATTCTAGAAGTTTCCTCTGCCTGTCTCAGATATAATAATTCTCAACAAAATATCATAAAAAACTCGACAAATAACTAAGTGAAGGAAATGAAGGCAGGGAGGTTCCGAGGTGCCAGAAATGAAGAACGAGCTCCAGATGGGCCCCGTGAGCAGTTAGTGAACCAGTGGTGGCCAATAGGAGGTGAATCTGAATGTGGGACTCGGAAGCTCAGGCTGACGTTAACTCCCTCTGAAGAGGATTTATTTTTGTTTCTGGGAGGCAGCTACGGTCGATGCAGTGACATCAATCCAATCAAAGACTGGACTGGTTCAAAGCCTGGCTTTAGTCTTGGTGAGCGTTGGCTGATTTCCAGGTTACTCTTGCTCCCAGAGGGGCAGACTGAAAGAGTGGGGTATTTACCAAGGCCTGTCCTCCGGGGGGCCCTGAACTTCTGCTTCTTTTCTCCTCGTCCCGTGGGATTGCCAGAAACACTGCTCAGACTCTTAGCTTCTCAACCGTTTTGTTTTTTTGCAAGTTGGCCAATGCCTTGTGGGTAAAATGGTTTATTTCTCTGCTCGTTGCTTTTGGCCCTTTGAGTCCTCGCTACCTTGGTAGCTGTCCGCTGTTTTGCACACGTTTTGTTTACATTGTCCAACTTCTCTAGTTGTTGTCAGCAGTAGAGATTGTCCGGGATAAACCAGCCCACCAACACTTGAACCAGAAATAACTGCTTGATTATTTAAAACTACACAGTAGATAATGTGAAAAATTCTGATCGTATTTTCTAAATGTTTTTTATAAATATCATTTGATAAAATTTTAGAAATTTTTATTACTTCAAAAGATCTATTATGTGAAACTTATTTATGATGGTCTTCAAAGTTTTTCCTCATTGATGAGTGCAAATTTTCTTTTACTGAATCATGAACTTTAACAGGAATAACTGCTATTTTGATAAAATATACTTCTGTACTTTCAACTTTTAACGACATGACTTTTGAGCATCATTTTTGTCTAGTGGTTATGTTACTAACAATACTAAGCCACTGCTTTGGTCCGTTTCAAACCACGCAGGTCACTTTCAGTCTTGCCTTCGTTTGCCTTCCTCCCGCCAGGTCTGTGTGCCGGGCTGTAGCGCTTGAGGGCAGAAAATGGGACGGGATCTTGGAAAACACCTTCAAGAAGAAGCGAGGCTTGGTCTACACCCTTTCCATTTCCCCGTCACTCCCAGGCAGTGTGACAGGGGAAAGGGCCAGTGACACCCAAATTTGAGTCTTTGCTCTTTCCCTTAGCAAACTATATGGCCTTAGGCAAAATGTCGCAGCCCCCCGAGCCTGTTTCCTCTTCTGTAAGTTGAGGGTTAACGCGCCCACGATGTACAATGCCTAGTGCCACGAGTGGCTTGCCGTAGACGCTGGAGAAATTAGGATCTCCAATTTAAAGAGATTCATGTTGCATAAAGGAAGAAGTAAGAGTTGGAAGAAGGGAGAGCTGGAGACAGAAATTGGCTATCCCCATCCTTAGAGGGAAGATGTGATCCCAACAACTACCTTCACTGAAATAATTGCACCCTGCCCCCGGCTGCCCTTGTATCTATATTCAAGGCTCTCCGTAAATCCAAGAGGCACAGCCACTCTGACGTGGAGCAAATTGGGACACTGGGTTCTTACCTTGTGATGGGCTTGGCTCCTGACCTTTTGTCTGTATCAGAGAAGATAAGGGAGAACATTTTGAAAGAAAGGAGAAAGAAGATAGTCACAGGAAAACAAAGCAAAGGAGCCGGCAGAAAAAGAAGTGGGACCCGTGGCACCTTGGAGGCAGAAAATGGGTAAGCTGAGTCGGATAAAGACGGAAAGCAGATCCTGAAAAGAATTTGTCAGAGGTCTTTAATGTGGCTTCGTCTGTGAGGAGAGTGACGGGGCGAACGCGGGGTGTGAGAGAGAGCTGTTGCTCCAGAGCCTGGAGACCAGACTGACCGGCCCCGGAGGACGGCTCCGTGGAGAGCAGGGGCTAAGGGCTGGGCAGAGCAAGGCAACCGCCCCGCTCCCCATGTGGAACAAGTTGCTGGAAGGACAACCTTGTGGTTTGAGTCCGTAGCAGCTGAAAAGAGGTGAATCAACCTGTCGTGTTTATTCGACAGTTTTTATCATCCTGTGGCTGAACTCGGCACAACTTGTACAGATGTCTTTCCAGGGTGGAAAGATTTTCAAGGAGCTTGAAATGCCGTGTGCCTGTGTGTGTTTCTGACGACAGCGTGAGGACAGCTGGAGGAGATGTTAGAATGCAGATCCCCCCCCACCCCCAGGCTGACCCAAGTAGGCTCTGTGGGGTGGGCCCCGGGACGAGCATTCTAAGTGACCAGGCCATTCTTAGGCACACTGAGATTGGACAAGTTTGCCTACTTCACGGGAACCTGGAATGAGGCCAACTATATAAAAATCAACTGAGAACTTTGTTAACAACACCGATTCCCGGGCTGTGGGACCAGAAAGTCTGATCCAGTAGGTTTGGGAACCCATGGTCGGTAGTCAGTATTAATTCGGTCCTTATGATTTTGTAACTAGACTTCGCACTATTTTCACAGACGCGCTCCAGGGGAAACTTAAGAGCTTTACCCTGTTAATGTAACTCCAGTGAAGGAGGTCCATCTTCTGTTTGGGTTAGGACAGTGGTGTATGGAGAGGAGGAACGATATGATAAAGTTTCCAATCCCAAGCAGGCGGCAAGCAGGTTAGAGGCCGTGGCACGTCACCAAGAGCATCTCTTTGACATTAGTGCTGAACTCAATTATTAGTTCTTGGTGACCATTGGGCATCACCCGTCTGTGAGCAGAACCTAGAAGACCATTCCTGGGTCTCTTTTAGGGCTGAAGTGCAGCCAGAAACAATCCATTTCCCTCTCGACGTTTGCCTTCCATATTCTGAACACTGAAGATTTGGATACCGATTACCAGTCGGAAGAGACTGTCTCAAGTTGTATTAATATGTCTTGAACAGGAAACTAATCTCTTAGTTAATAAGAGATGGATGAGAGTAACATGGCCTCCAAAGAAATAATTACTTACAGCTTAGTGCTAACTATAATTTAAAATACCATGTGAATCCCGAATCCATAAATTTAATAGTTATGTCATCAAAAAGCTAGAAATAAATTATTTTAGTGTCTGTCTGATAAATCATATCCAGAAATAATTTAACAAGTGCCTTCACGTTTCTGGTGTTGATTAATGATGGTGTCTCTGAGGTCTGTAATATTATCTTTAAAAGCATTCTCGGCTGTAGTTTCACAATTAATTTCATTCCTCATCTTGGTGAGTTTTTCCCATTATGCTCTGATATCTGAATGGTTTCAAGGCATCCTGTCAACTTCACCGACTTTTTTCCCTCTTAAAATGACCTGAAAAGGCCTTGGCCAGCCATGCTCTGTTCTTCAATCAGCATTCACCTGAGTACTCCTAGTGGGTGGGAGAAACCATGGCAACAGCAGTTCTGGCAATTAGGGAAGCTGTTCGCAGGGCTTCAGAAAGCTACTGTCAGGTCCCCCTTAGGACGGCAAGCTAATGAGCCTTCTTCCCTTCCCAACAGCTATGCCACAAAGCCGGGAGAAAAAAGGATTAGTATTCAAGACCCCAATTAATTCAACGTACGTTTATTGGTGCTCATTATATGAAAGGGAGATGTTTGGGGCACAAAGTGAATGGGATTGGCTCTCCTCTGTCCAGGAGCCCCCACCCTAGCAGAGAAGCAGTAAGAACACTGGAGCACAAACACCCACAGAGTGGCCCTGGTGGGGAGGGTAAGGAGGCAGTGGTTCTGCCTGGTGTGAGGCAGAGAGAATCTAAGTAGTCTAGAAGGACAGGCTGGGGGAGGGGGCAGGCAGGGAGGACATTCTAGGTGGGAGAGAGCTGGTGCCACACCCAGAGGTGGGGTAAATGAGTGGCACTCAGGAAACAGCTGGTCCCCTCGGGAAGCTTGGGAGTGGGGAGCACTGGGACATCAGTGAGAGAGAAACATGGGAACACACGCTGCTGTAGGAGGAGCTGACGTCGTCCTTACTATCAGTTTATAGAAAGTGCAAAGGATAGAAGAACATATTAAATCCCACCACGAATATGCAATCAGCAAAGTCTAGGCTGTGAGAAACTTGAGGAGACAAATGACCCAGATTCTGAGAAAAAAAAGTTGCAAGAAAACAAAAAGAGGTGGAGGGGAACCAATAGATTAAAGAGACTTAAGAGACATGTTAACCAGTTGCAACATGTGGATTTCATTGATTTCTATTCAAAGTACTATTTATTTTATTATTTATTTGTTCATTTTTTGGTGAGGAAGATTGTCCCTGACCTGACGTCTGTGCCCATCTCCCTCTATTTTGTATGTGGGTCGCCGCCACAGCATGGTTTGATGAGCAGTGTGTAGGTCCGTGCCCAGGATCTGAACCTGTGAACCCTGGGCTGCTGAAGCGGAACACATGAACTTAACCACCACGCCACCAGGCCAGCCCCCAAACTACTATTTAAAAAGAAAGGGAATTTTTGCTTCTGGGAAGATGGTTTCTGTACTTTTTCTTATTCTTCTGGCTAAGTACAACTAAAAATCTTGGAAATTACATAAAAACAAACATACGAAGACTGAAAGGTGGAGACAAGAAAGCAGACCAGCAGGCACCTCAGGTGGTGGGTTGCTTGGGTGTTCTTTTTTTTCCCTAAAGATTGGCCCTGTGCTAACATCTGTTGCCAATCTTCCTCTTTTTCTTTCTTTTCTCCCCAAAGCCCCAGCACATACTTGTGTGTCATAGTTGTAGAGTTGTAGCTCTTCTATATGGGACGCTGCCTCAGCATGGCTTGATGAGCGGTGGGTAGATCCGCGCCGGGCATCCGAACCGGCGAACCCCAGGCTGCCAAAGCGGAATGCGCAAAGTTAACAGCTACGCCATGGGACCGGCCCCACTTGGGTATTCTTTTTGCCTTATAAATTCCAGACTTAGAGCTGAAGAGGCCAGTAATGCAAAACACCAAGGCAGAAAAAAAACCCCAAAAGCCCCCAGGACAACCCGAGAAAAACCCTCTGTCTCTAGCCAAATGACCAGGAAAGGGAAGCCTCGCAAGACAGAAAAATTTTAGACGATAACGTTCTACTCCAGCCAAACATCATAGAAAAAAGTGTGCCCACACCCCACAGCAATGGCCACAAAGGCAACCTAGATTTCTACCTTAGTGAGGCTATAATGAGGTGCTCCAGCATCCCCACGAGGGTGGTGTTAGAGAAGGCCAAGTAGGCAGATGGGACTTCCAACCCACTGGATGGTAACAAGGCCCCCACAGTCCATGGTGACCGTGGAGACCATGTGGGGAGCCTGGACTCCACCTCCACTTGGCAGTAATGAGGGGCCTCTCCCCTCCCCCTGGGTTGGTGTCAAAGGAGGCCTAGTGGAGAGTCAGGACTTTCCCCATTGCCCACTAGTAATGACACCACGCCCACCAAGGTGTCAGTGGGGATCACACTGGGAGCTGGAACTCCCATCTCTGCCCAGCAGTAACAAGGAGCCCCTCCTCATTTCAGGTGTCAATGGGAGCCAAATGAAAAACTTGGACTTCTACCTCCAACTGACAGTAATGAAGTGGTGGGCACCCCCACTCCCCTCTTCCCCTCCCCTGGTATCAGAGAAAGCCACCTAAAGCAGAAGGTTTAAATAGGATCCAGAGTCTCATAACATAATATCCAAAATGTCTGGGTTTCTATCTAAAACCCCTTGTCATACTAAGAAGATCTCAAACTGAATGAAAAAAAAAATCAGTAGATGCTAAAGCCAAGATACAAGAATGTTAGAATAATCTCACAAAGATTTTTAAAGCAGTTATGATAAAAGTACTTACAAGCAATTACAAACATGTTTCATTGTGAATGAAAAATAGAAAGCCTCAGCTAGAAATAGACAGTATCAGTGAAGAAATAGAAGATATAAAGAAGAACCAAATGGAAATTTTAGAACTGAAAAATACAATAACCAAAATAAAAAGCTCAGCAGGGGGGCTCAACAGCAGATGGATGGAAGAGAGGAAAAAGTCGATGGGTTGGAACAACAAAAACCATTTGATCTGAACAAGGGAGAGAATATAGACTGAAAAAAAAAAAAAGAACAGAGTCTCAGGACTCTGCATTACTATAATGAAAGCCCTAACATTTGTGTCATTGGAGTCTTAGAATGAGACGAAAAGGAGGGCAGGCCTAAAAAAAGGCACTCAAAGGAATAATGGCTGAAAACTTTCCAAATTTAGCAAGAGGCATAAACCCACAGCTTCAAGAAGTTAACTCTAAACAGGATAAACCCAAAGAAATCATGTCAAGACACATCATAATTAAACTTCTGAACACTAAAGACAAAGAAAAAATCTTGAAAGCAGCCAGAGAAAAACAACACCTTACCTTTTTCCTTACAGGGAAAAAGGATCCAAATTGTAGAGGATTTCTCATCAGATATCATGGATGCCAGAAGGAAGTGGCAAAATATTTTTCAAGTCAACCTAAAATTTTATTTCCAGCAAAATATCCTTCATGAATGAAGGGGAAATCAAGGCATTCTCAGATGAAAGAACACTGAGAAAACTTGTCACCAAGAGACCTATCACTAAGGAACGGCTAAAGGAAGTTCTCTATACAGAAAAGAAATGACAAAAGAGGGAACTTTGGAACATCAGGAAGGAAGAAAGAATACATTAAGCAAAAATATGGACAAATACAATAGGCTTTCCTTCGCTTCTTGAGTTTTCTAAATTATGTTTGACAGTTGAAACAAAAATTACGACACTGTCTGACATGGTTCTAAATGTATGTAGAGGAAATATTTAACACAACTATAGAGGGAGAAGGGTAAAGAAATGGAAAGGGAGGTAAGTTTTCTATATTTCACTCAAACTAGTAAAATGAGGATATCAGTACACTGATATTATATATTATATATATTATATATAATGTAATATCTAGAGCAACTTCTAAAAAAAGTTATACAAAGATACACACAAAAACACTAGATAAATAAAAATGAAATTCTAAAAAACATTTAAGTAAACCACAGAAAGGCAGGAAAAAGAAAACAGAAACAAAAAACAGATATAACAAACAGAAAAAAAATGAAATGGTAGACTTAAGCCTTAAACCATCAACAAATACATTAGATGTAAATGGTCCAAATACACCAGTTAAAAGACAGATTGGCAGAATGGATTATAAAACATGACCCAACAATATACTGTCTATAAGAAATTCAAATATAATGATCTAGGCAGGTTGAAGAATGGAAAAGATGGAAAAAGATGCATCATGCTAACATTAATCAAAGGAAAGCAGTAGTGGTTATGTTAATATAGATAAAGTAGACATCAGAGCAAAGAAAATTACCAGAGACAGAGAGAAACATCATATAATGATAGGAAGACATAGCAATCCTAAATGTGTATGCACTAAACAACAGAACTGAAAAATATGTGATGCAAAAACTGATAGAACTGAAAGGAGAATAGACATATCCACAATTACAGTTGGATGCTTTAATACTTCTCTCTCTCTCTCTCTCTTTTTTAATTGCAGTAACATTGGTTTATAACATTGTGTAAATTTCAGGTGTACATCATTGTACTTCTATTTCTGCATAAATTACATCATGTTCACTACCCAAATACTGATTACAATCCATCACCACACACACGTGCCTAATCATCTCTTTCACCCCCCTCCCTCCCCCTTTCCCCTAACACTTGTCTCTTAACAATGGATAGAACAACTAGACAGAAAATCAGCAATCACCTAGAAGAACTCAACAAAATCATCAACCAACATGATGAAACTGACATTTGTAGAACACTTCATCTCACAACAGAATCTGCATTCTTTTCAAGTGCCCATGGGATATATACATAGATAGACCACATTCTGGGCTATTGAAAAATGTACCCAGGATTTGTTTTAATCAGGTAGGGTAAGACATGCAGACATTGGAAATGACTGTAATGAGGAAGAAGTTTTTACTCACAGTTCTCTAGAAGAAGGAGTGCACAGCCACAAGGGGAAGCACCAGAGTCAGTCAGGAGGCAGGGAGAGAGATGGGGAAATGTGAGCAAAACTCTTTATTGTGGTTTCTGTGGGAAAGGCAAGGCAAGGCATGGTAAACAGGCTTAGGATTGGCTAGTTTGAAAAATTTCAGCTAGTTGTCTGGTACATGGCGCTGGGGTGATTAGGGCAGGTGGATAGTGGCCCAGAATGTGAGGGCCTGATAAAGAATGTGGCTGGGGGCTGGCCCGGTGGTGTAGTGGTTAAGTTTGCGTGCTCTGCTTTGGCAGCCCTGGGTTCACAGGTTCAGATCCCGGGCACGGACCTACGTGCTGCTCATCAAGCCACGCTGCAGTGGCATTCCACTTACAAAATAGAGGAAGATGGGGACAGATGTTAGCTCAGGCCTATCTTCCTCACCAAAAACTTTAAAAAAAGAATGTGACTGAGGGTATGGGTTTTGGATTAGTTTGTTAGCATATGAAAGTTACACTACAGGGGAGTTGTTTGCTATCTCTAGGAATTAGCTAGCCATGGAAGGGGCAGTCTCCCCTAGTAAGGCAACAGATATCAAAACATCCGAACAAAGAGACACACTTAATACATGGGCCATAAGACAAAACTCAACACATTTAAAATAGTTGAAATAATAAAGAGTGTGTTCTCGGATCACAGTGAAATCAAAGTAGAAATCAGTAACCGAAAGATAACATGAAAATCTCCAAACACTTGGAAACCAAAACATACTTCTAAATAAACCATGGGTCAATACATAGTATTGAATGAAAATAAAAAATACCATATATCAAAATTTGTGAGACACAGCTAAAGGATTGCTGATAAGGAAGTACATAGCACTGAACACATACATGGAGAGAGGAAAAGACTCAAATCTAAGCTCCCACTTCAAGAATCTGGAAAAAGAAGCACAAAATAAGCTAAAAGTAAACAGAAAGAAGGAAACAATAAAGATAAGAGCAGAAATCAATGAAATTGAAAACAGAAAAATAATCGAGGAAATTAACAAAACAAAGAGTTGGTTCTTTGAAGAGATCAATAAAACTGATAAACCTCTAGCAAGACTGACAAAGGGAAAAAAAAAGAGAGAAGATAGAAATTACCAATATTAGGAATAAAACAGTGTATATCACTATAGACGCTGTAGACATCAAAAGGATAACAAGGGAATACCATTTTATACATGTAAATTTTGCAATTTAAATGAAATGTATTACTTCCTCAAAAAATGCAAACTACCACAACTCACTCAATATGAAACAGATAATTTGAAAAGCCCTATAACTATTAAGGAAATGGATTTGTAAAAAAACAAAACAAAATAAAAAAAAACCCTCAAGAAATGTTCAGGCCCAGATAGTTTCACTGGGGAATTCTACCAAACATTTAAAGAAGGATTACCACCTATTCTACATGATCTCTTCTAGAAAATAGAAGAGGCAAGAACACTTCCCAGTTGAGTGACATCAGTAATATGGGGGAGGGATCTGTTCCCTTTATCTCTCCCCTTTTGAACTACAACTAAATGGACATCCATTGACCAATGGAGGATACCTACACAGCACAACAGGACACCTGAGAGACCCACACAGCTATACATCTGAAGGTGGGTGGACTGGCTCCCTGGGAAGTGGTGGAGCTAGGTAAGCATTCCTCTACCCTTCCCTGGCAGCCCTATGTGCATGCCTGAATGCTTTCTCAGCTGATGTGAGTGCTCATAGTACTGCTGCAGCCCTGAAAGTGCAAACCACCTCAGTGTGACTGTGGGAAGGGTGGCAGCAGCCCTGGGCCCACGCACAAATGGTTTCCTGGCCAGTAGGAGAGCCCACCCTGCTGCTGCAGTCCCAACAAGTGGCCCAGGCTCAGACCCCAAGAAGAAGCCCCGCCCACCAAGCACAGTGACTGGCATGACCATAAGAAGAAGCAGTGGCAGATACACACATGCACATGAATGCTTTCTCAGCTGGCACGAGTGCTCACAGTGCTGCCTCAGCCCCACAAATGGGCACATGCCTTGGTGTGGTGGCAGCCCTGAGCGCACGTGTGAACCCTTTCCTGGCCGGTGGGAGCACCCATCATACCTGCACAACTTCCAGCAGACAGGGTGGGATCAGAAACACAGTTCCTGCTTCCCCACAGTGGTAGCAGGGGGAATCCGTGACCTGATACTACCACAAATGCACCAGCAAAAGGTTAATTCATCAAACACCATGAGAAACCACAGCAACAATTCAGAGCAGAAGGAGAATGACAAATTTCCAGAAACCAACCCTGAAGTCAGAAATTTACAATGTAAATGACAGAGAATTCAAAACAGCTGTCATGAAGAAACTCAATGAATTACAAGAAAATTCAGAAAGACAGTTCAATGAGCTCATTAACTATTAAGGAAATGGATTTGTAAAAAAACAAAACAAAATAAAAAAAACCCTCAAGAAATGTTCAGGCCCAGATAGTTTCACTGGGGAATTCTACCAAACATTTAAAGAAGGATTACCACCTATTCTACATGATCTCTTTTAGAAAACAGAAGAGGCAAGAACACTTCCCAGTTGAGTGACATCAGTAATAGGGGGGAGGGATCTGTTCCCTTTATCCTTAAAAATTAATGAGCAGAAGGAATACTTCACCAAAGAGATTGAAACTATTAAAAAGACCAAGCAGAAATTCTGGATATGAAGAACACAATTAATGAGATAAAAAATAAGCTAGAATCCTTAAAAAATAGAGCTGATGTTATGGAGGAAAGAATTAGTGATTTAGAGGATAGAAATATAGAGATGCTTCAGGTGGAGGAGGAGAGAGAATTAAGATTTTTTAAAAATGAAGGAATTCTTTGAGAAATATCTGACTCAATTAGGAAAAGCAACACAAGGATTGTAGGTATTCCAGAGGAAGAAGAGAGGGAGAAAGGAGCAGAGGGCTTGGTCAAAGAAATAATAGCTGAGAACTTCCCAAACCTGGGGAAGGAACCGGACTTACAAAAACATGAAGCCAATAGAATTCCTAATTACATCAATGCTAAAAGACCTTCTCCAAGGCATATAATAGTAAAACTGGCAAAAGTCAATGAAAGAAAAAAATATTAAGGGCAGCAAGGCAGAAGAAAATAACTTACAAAGGTACCCCTATCAGGCTTTCAGTAGATTTCTCAGCAGAAACCTTACAGCCTAGGAGAGAATGGAATGATTTATTCAAAATACTGAAAGACAGAAACTTTCAGCCAAGAGTACTCTGTCCAATGAAACTATCCTTTAGATAAGATGGAGAAATAAAAACTTTCCCAGATAAACAAAAGATGAGGGAGTTCATCACCACTAGACCTCCCCTACAAGAAATGATTAAGGATGCCCTCATACCTAAAACAAAAAGGCAAAGGTCTATAAAGCTTTGAGCAAGGAGATAAATAGACAAAATCAGAAAACTGCAGCTCTCTTTCAGAACAGGCTAGCAAATACTTAATTATAACCTAAAAGATAAAAGGAAGGAAAGCATCAAAAGTAACTATAAACACTTCAACTTAGTCACAAACTCACAAAACAGAAAAATTTGTGACAAAAATAACTCAGAAGGGGAAAAGGAAAGGGATGGGACCTGCTTAGGCTAATGGACATATGAGGCAAACAGAAAATGGACTATCTCGTCTACAAGATCTTTTATACAAACCTCATGGCAACCACAAAATAAAAAAATCAGAGCAGAGCCACAATTCATAAAAAAAGAGGAAACTGAGAAAACCCCCACAGAAAACCACCAAACTAAAGTGGCAGTCAGAAATACAAAAGAAAAATGTTGGAAATATAGAACTGGAAAACAAGATAAAATGGCAGTATTAAGTCCTCATGTATCAATAATCACTCTAAATGTAAACAGATTGAATTCTCCAATCAAAAGGCACATAATAGCTGGATGGATTAGAAAACAAGACCCATCAATATGCTGCCTCCAGGAAATACATCTCAGCTCTAAAGACATAGGCTCAGAGTGAACGGATGGAAGATGATACTCCAAGTCAATGGCAAACAGAAGAAAGCAGATGTTGCCATCCTTATATCAGACAAAGCAGACTTCAAGATAAAAAAGAGAAGGGCAGTATATAATGATAAAAGGGACACTCCACCAAGAGGACATAGTGCACGCACACACACACACACACACACACGCACGCACGCACCTAACACAGGGGCACCAAAGTATATAAAGCAACTATTAACAGACCTAAAGGGAGAAATTAACAGCAGCACAATAATAGTAGGGCACCTCAACACCACACTTACATCAATGGATAGATCATCCGGACAGAAAGTCAACAAGGAAATAGTGGATTTAAATGAAACACTTGGTCGGATGGACTTGATAGATACATAGAGAGCATTCCATCCCAAAACAGCAGAATACACACTTTTCTCAAGTGCACATGGAACATTCTCAAAGATAGACCATATGTTGGGAAACAAGGCAAGCCTCAATAAATTTAAGAAGATTGAAATCATACCAAGCATCTTTTCCGAACACAATGCTATGAAACTAGAAATTAACTACAAGAAAAAAGCTGGGAAAGTCTCAAATATGTGGAGACTAAACAACATGCTACTGAACAACCATTGAATCAATGAAGAAATCAAAGAGAAATGAAAAATACCTGGAGACAAGTGAAAATGAAAATACAACATACCAACTCTTGTGGGATGCAGCAAAAGGGGTTATAAGAGGGAAATTCATAGCAATCCAGGCCCACCTCAAGTAACAAGAAAAACATCAAATAAGTAATCTTAAACTACACTGAACAGAACTAGAAAAACAAGAAGAACAAATGAAGCCCCAAGTCAGTAGAAAGAGAGAAATAATAAAAATTAGAGCAGAAATAAATGAAATTGAAACCAAAAATACAGTAGAAAGGATCAATGAAACTAACAGCTGGTTCTTTGAGAAGATAAACAAAATTAACAAATCCTTAGCCAGACTCACTAAGAAAAAAAGAAAGAAGGCTCAGATAAATAAAATTAGAAACGAAAGAGGAGAAATTACAACAGATACCGCAGAAATACAAAGGATTGTAAGAGAATACAATGAAAAACTATATGCCCACAAATTGGATAACCCAGAAGAAATGGATAAATGCTTAGCCTCATATAACCTCCCAAAACTGAATCAAGAAGAAGTAGAGAATCTGAACAGACCAATCACAAGTAAAGAGATTGAAACAGTAATCAAAAACCTCCCTCAAAACAAAAGTCCAGGACCAGATGCCTTCTCTGGAGAGTTCTACCAAACATTCAAAGAAGATTTAATACCTATCCCTCTCAAACTATTCCAAAAAATTGAAGAAGACAGAACACTTCCTAACTCATTATATGAGGCCACCATCATCCTGATACCAAAACCAGACAAGGACAACACAAAGAAGGAAAATTATAGGCCAATATAGCTAATGAACATAGATGCAAAAATCCTCGACAAAATATTGGCAAACTGAATACAGCAATACATTAAAGGATCATACACCATTATCAAGTGGGATTTATATCAGTGATTCAGGGATGGTTCAACATCTGCAAATCAATCAATATGATACACCACATTAACAAGTTGAGGAATAAAAACCACATGATCATCTGAATAGACGCAGAGAAGGCATTTGACAAGATCCAACATCCATTTATGATAAAAACTGTCAATAAATGGGTATAGAAGGGAAGTACCTCAACATAATAAAGGCCATATATGACATACCCACAGCCAATACCATACTCAACGGGGAAAAACTGAAAGCCATTCCTTTGAGAACAGGAACAAGACAAGCGTGCCCATTCTCACTGCTCTCATTCAACATAGTAGTGGAGTTTTGACCAGAATAGTTAGGCAAGAAAAAGAAATAAAAGGAATCCAGACTGGATAGGAAGAAATGAAACTCTCACTGTTTGCAGATGACATGATTGTATATATAGAAAACCCTAAAGAATCTATCAGAAAACTATTAGAAATAATCAGCAACTACAGCAAAGTTGCAGGGTAGAAAATCTACTTACAAAAATCAGTTGCATTTTGAAACACTAATAACAAACTAGCAGAAAGAGAAGTCAAGAATACAATCCCATTTACAATCACAACAAAAAGAATAAAATATCTAGGAATAAATTTAACCAAAGAGGTAAAAGACCTATACACTGAAAACTATAAGACATTGAAAGAAATTGAAGAAGATATAAAGAAATGGAAAGATATTTCATTTGGATTGGAATGGATTGGAAGAATAAACGTGGTTAAAATGTCCTGGGGCTGGCCTGGTGGCATCGTAGTTAAGTTCGCACACTCCACTTTGGCAGCCTGGGGTTCGCGGGTTCAGATCCCAGGCGCAGACCGATGCACTGCTCATCAAACCATGCTGTGGCGGCATTCCATATATAAAATAGAGGAAGATAGGCACAGATGTTAGCTCAGGGCTGATCTTCCTCATCAAAAAAGAAAAAAAAGTCTATATTACCTAAAGCAATCTAGAGATTCAATGCAATCCCGATTAGAATCCCAATGACATTCTTCATGGAAATAGAACAAGGAATCCTAAAATTTATATGGGACAACAAAAGACCTTGAGTACCCAAAGCAATCCTGGGAAAAAAGAACAAAGCTGGAGGCATCACACACCCTGACTTCAAAATATACTATAAAGCTATAGTAATCGAAACAGCATGATACTGGTACAAAAACAGACACACAGATCAGTGGGACAGAATTGCACAGAAATAACACGACAAAAATAAAACCACACATCTATGGTCAGCTAATCTTCAACAAAGGAGCCAAGAACATACAATAGAGAAAGGAAAGTCTCTTCAAAAAATGGTGTTGGGTAAACTGGACAGTCACGTGCAAAAGAATGAGGGTAGACCATTATCTTGCACCATACACAAAAGTTAACTCAAAAATAGGTTAAAGACTTGAATGTAAGACCTGAAACCATAAAACTCCTAGAAGAAAATATAGGCAGTACACTCTTTGACATCGGTCTTAGCAGCATCTTTTCAAATATCATGTCTACTCAGGCAAGGGAAACAAAAGAAAAAATTAACAAATGGGACTACATCAAACTAAAAAGCTTCTGCAAGGCAAAGAAACCATGGACAAAATGAAAAGACAACCTACCAACTGGGAGAAAATATTTGCAAATCATATATCCAACAAGGGGTTAACTTCCAAAATATATAAAGAACTCATACAACTCAACAACAAGAAAACAAACAACCTGATCAAAAAATGAGCAGAGGATATGAACAGACATTTCTCCAAAGAAGATATACAGATGGCTGACAGGCACATGAAAAGATGTTCAACATCACTAATCATTAGGGAAATGCAAATCAAAACTACAATGAGGGGCCAGCCCGGTTGTACAGTGATTAAGTTCACATGCTCTGCTTTGGCAGCCCAGGGTTTGCAGGTTTGGATCCCAGGCGTGGACCTATGGACTGCTTATCAAGCCATGCTGTAGCAGGCATCCCACATATAAAGTAGAGGAAGGTGGGCACGGATGTTAGCTCAGGGCTAATCTTCCTCACCAACCCCCCCCCCCAAAAAAACCCCCCACAAAACTACAATGAGATATCACCTTACATCTATCAGAATGGCTATAATTACCAAGACAAGAAATAACAAACATTGGAGAGGATGTCAAGAAAAGGGAACCTTCATACACTGCTGGTGGGAATGCAAACTGGTGCAGCCACTATGGAAAACAGTATGGAGATTCCTCAAAAAATTAAAAATAGACATACCAAATGATCCAGCTATCCCACTACTGGGTATTTATCCAAAGAATTTGAAATCAACAATCCAAAGAGATTTATGCACCCCTACGTTCATTGCTGCTTTATTCACAATAACCAAGATGTGGAAGCAACCCAAGTGCCCTGCTACAGATGAATGGATAAAGAAGATGTGGTATATACATACAATGGAATACTACTCAGCCATAAAAAAGACAAAATGTCCCATTTGCAACAACATGGATGGACCTTGAGGGTATGGTGTTAAAAAAGTGAAATAAGCCAGACAAAGATAACACTGCATGATTTCACTCATATGTGGAAGATAAACAAACACATAGATACAGAGAACAGATTAGTGGTTACCAGAGGGGAAGGAGGTTGGGAATGGATGAAAGGGGGTAAAGGGGCACATGTGTAGGGTGATGGATAAAAATTAGAGTACAGTGGGAGGGCCCTGTGTTGTAGTGGTTAAGTTCAGCACACTCCACTTCATTCGTGGGTTTGGATCCCGGGCGTGGACCTAAACCACTCATCAGCCATGCTGTGGTGGTGACCCACATACAAATAGAGGGAGATTGGCACAGATTTTAGCTCAGGGCTAATCTTCCTCAGCAAAAGAGAAAAAATCAGACTACTGCTGGTGAGCACGATGCAGTCTACACAGAAATTGATAAATAATAATGTAGACCTGAAATTACACGATGTTATAAACCTTTATGATTTCAATAAAATAATTGAAAAGAAAGAACATTTCCCAGTTCATTTTATGATGCTAGTACCCTGATACCAAAATCAAAGACAATACAAAAAAAAGAACCAATATCCCCCATGAATATAGATGTAAAAATCCTTAATAAAATATTAACAAATGGAATTCAGTAGAATATAAAAAAATTATACACTGGACCAAGTGAGATTCATTCCAGGGATGCAAGGCTGGTTCCCTATTTGAAAATCAGTAAATGTAACCTGCCATGTTAATGGGCTAAATAATAAGAACCACATGATCATATCAACTAATGCGAGACTGTTTCTTTTCACAAAATTCAACACCCATTTATGATAATAACTCTCAGAAAAAATAGGAATAGAGGGGAACTTCCTCAACTTCATAAAGAGCGTCTACAGAAAACTACAGTTAACATTATAGTTAATGGTGAAAGAGTGAATCCTTTCCCCTTAAGATCAGGAACAAGATAGGATTTCTGCTTTTATCATTTATCAACATAGTAGTGAAAGTCCTGGCCCGTGCAACACGGCAAGCAAGGGAAACAAAAGACACATAGAACA
Organism: Tapirus indicus; assembly: GCA_031878705.1. NCBI lineage: Eukaryota > Metazoa > Chordata > Mammalia > Perissodactyla > Tapiridae > Tapirus > Tapirus indicus. The sequence continues at coordinate 86,525,224 of CM062930.1, read as the reverse complement.
GAAAGGAAGAAATAAGACTATCCCTATTTGGAGATGATATTATTGTCTATGCAGAAAATCCCAAGGAATCTACAAAAAATCTCCCAGAACTAATAAATAAGTTCAGTAAGATCACAGGATACAAATAGAAATAACATTTATTTCTATATACTAGGAATGAACATGTAGACACTGAAATTAAAATACAATGCTCTTTACCATCACTCAGAGAAAATGAAATACTTAGAAGTAAATCTAACAGAACATTTACATGACCTGCATACTGAAAACCATACAATGCTGATGAAAGAAATCAAAGAAGGTATAAATAAATAGAGACATACTGTGTATAAGGATAGGAAGATTTGACATAGGAAAGATGTCAATTCTCCGCAAATTGATATATAGCTTTAATGCCATTTCTATCAAAAACCCAGCAAGATTTTTTGTAGACATAGACAAGATTATTCTAAAATTTATACGGAAGGGCAAAGGAACTAGAATAGCTAAAACAATTTGAAAAAGAAGAATAAAATAGGAGGAATCACTCTAGCAGATTTCAAGACTTATTTATATAGTACAATAGTCAAGACTATTTGGTATTGGTAGAGGGATAGACATGTAGATCAATGGAACAGAACAGAAAATTCAGAAATAGCCCCAGACAAATATGCCCAATTGACTTTTGACAAAAGTGCAAAAGCAATTCATGGAGAAAAGACAGCATTTTCATCAAATGGTGCTGGAGCAACAGACATCTACAGTCAAAAAAAAAAAAAAAACGAACCTCAACTTAAGTTTCAGACTTTATATAAAAATTAAAACAAAATGGACTAGTATCTAGAATATATATAGAACTCTCAAAACTCAACAGTAGAAAAACAAACAATCCAGTTAGAAAATGGGCGAAAGACATGAAGAGGATATAGAGATGGCAAATAAGCACGTGAAAAGATGTTCCACTTCATTAGCCATTAGGAAAACGCAAATTAAACACGTCTCTCTGAATGGCTAAAATAAAAAATAGTCACACCACCAAATGCTGGTGAGGATGAGGAAAAACGGGATCATTCAAACATTGCTAGTGGGAATGTATAATGGTGCAGTTACTCTGGAAAACAGTTTGGGAGTTTCTTAAAAAATGAAACGTGCAACTACCATACAGCCCAGCAATTGGATTCCTGAATATTTATCATAGAGATATAAAGACTTGTGTTCACAGAAAAACCTGTACGTGAATGTTCATATTTTTCATATAAGCCAAAAACTGGAAACAGGCCAGATGTCCTTCAATGGGTGAATGGTTAAGCAAATTGTGGTACATACACACCATGGACTATTACCCAGTAATAAAAAGGAACAACGGTTGGTGCACACGGCAACCTGGATGAATCTTCAGAGAGTTGTCCCGAGGGAAAAAAGCCAGGCTCAACAGTTACACACTGTATGATTCATTTTATAACAACATTCTGGAAAAGACAAAACCGTGCAAACGGTAAGCAGATTAGTGGTTGCCAAGAGTTATGGAGGGATGTGGGGGGTGGGGGTGGAATAGGAGGGAATCGGGTGTGGGTAGAAAAGGGCACCGTGAGGGTCCTTATGGTGATGGAAATGTTCTGTATCTTGACTGCATTGGTGTCAACAGACTGGCTGAGTGTTGTAAGACGTTATCACTGGGGGAAGCTGTGCAAAGAGCACATGGGACCTCTGTATTATTTCTTAACACCTACAAGTGAACCCACAATTATCTAAAAATAAGTTTAATTTAAAAAAAAGAAGGGAAGATTTGCAGGACAACGGGGAATTATGAACACTGACTGGATTTTTTAGTGTGATGGTGGCATTTTTTGTTTTAAAAGGTTAGTCTCCACCCTTAAAAGACCCATACTGAAATATTTACAGATGAAACGATATGTCTGGGATTTGCTTCAGAGTAATCCAGAGTGGGGGATACGCAGACGACAGTCTGTTGGGAAAGCGAATAGGCAGGAATAGATAATTGTTGCAGCTGGATGAGAGGCGCACGGGGTATCTTCACACTATACATTACACATGGTCGTCATGCCTGGAGCTGTGGGTGTTGGTGCTCTGTGGCAGTTAAGACACTGACTTCGGATACAGTCGGACCTGTTTTGCATCTTGGCTCTACTTATCAGCTATGTGACCTTGGGCAAGTTATTTAACCCCTCTAAGCCTCAGTGTCCTCATCTGTAAAATGGGACAATATCTCATAGGTAATTGTACAGGTAAATGAGATTGCCAAGGAAGAGTGGAGGGTGAGGAAATAGGTCTTCACCCGAGGGATGGGGTGAGTGAGAGAAGATGGTGCAGGAGACTGAGGAGCCACTGGAGGTGGAAACCCAAGGTTAGGTTGGGCAGTGTCGTGGAATCCACGAAGATCTCAAAAGAGTTTTAAGAAGATAAGAACTGATAAGAAGCTGTTAGATTTGGTGTTCGGAAAGTCATTGGTGCTGATACTGGCTTGGGTTCAGTCGTGAGCGTGGGCCCAGATTAAGGTGCTGAGAGGTAGGTGGGGAAGGAGTGTGCTGGCAGCGAGTATGGCCCACCTCTCTCAGCCCTTGATGGGATGGTGCAGAGACAGCTCAAGGAAAGGAGCGTCTGGAGAGGTTAAAGAGCACAAGCAACTAGAGAAGAGGAAGAGATTGAAAATAGAAGAGAACGGAGGGACCAACCAGGCGGGGCTGTCATGAGGGGACTAGGGGTCCCATGAGCACGGCGGGAAGTCAGTCCGTCTTCCATACAGACTGGGATTGTTACCAAGGCTGTTTTATCTGCCCCGATACCTCCCCGCTTCCTTCATCTGACAGCCATTCAAACAGCTTTAAAAAGAAGGAACATTATAGGACAATGAGGAATTGAGTGCTAACTAGACTGTTTAATGTGATGAAATTGTGGTTTTGTGTTAAAGGTTAGTCCTTGGTTTTTATAGATTGATATTAAAAATTTATGGATGAAATGATAGGTCTGGAATTTGCTTTGGACTCTGAAGGCAATGAGAATTATTTTTCTAGAGAGAGGGTCTGAGATCCTGATGCCGTGTCAAGCTCTCACGTACGCTCATTATTCACTAGATTTCCCCGTGCACAATATACCGTGCTAACTACGGCCCTTTCCACAGAGGGTGCATTCGTGTGTATTACTCCAGAGTGACCAGTCCGCGGCTGACTCACTGACACCCACGCTAAAGGCCTCCAGGTTCAATCTGGAAATCCCTGCAGAGAGGTTTCCCCACCGAGGGGTATGAGGCTACAGGTGCTGTTCCGTCACCATGGACTGAAGGACCAACTTCCCCAACCTCCTCTCCAGCAAGCCTGAACTGACCCAGAGGACACCGGCTGTGTCCTAAAGCAGCCAACTCCTCTCCAAGCTGAGGACCCGGTGGGCTGCTCAGCTCCGTCCCCGCTCGTGTGATGTGAGAAAGCGCGAGTCCCCGCTGAACTGGCGGCCCCCCTGCACCAGGAGCCCACCGCCCATCACACCACCGGGCCGGTGGCACCAGGTGTGGACTGCACAGAAACCCAGACTCAAGCAACGGGGCTGATCTTTATTGAGGTGAGCACACGCACGTCAGCTGTCCACAATGACGGCAAACAGGCTGGTTTAGAAAAGCTTCCCGCGTCCACACAGCTCGGTCCACATTCAGAAAGCAGTAAAAACACAGGGTATGATGAGCACTTTCCACCTTAAGAGTATCGTGACAGTTTATAAATTTGTCAATAGACAATTCAAAACAATACTTACAACAAGACAGACCCTTTGTAAGTTCAAAATTTAGATACTGATGGTACAATTCTAAAACTAACATCGTGTTTTTCCAGGTAAGGAAGACCAGTCATTACAAAAATATACAAAGTCAGAACTAAAACATTCAATCCTATAAAAATATCTTTTGCTAGTAAGAGTATCAATTTCTAGATAAATGTTCTTTATCAACAACAGTTACATACTTAAATTTTCAGGAAATACCCACTATGTCAGACAGTCCACTTAAACATGTTAAAGTTAGTTGAAGGCCCAGTTGTCCTCCTGTCTTAGTTTTCAGAGACGGACCACATATTAGATTACATTGCATATTAATGGAACAATTCTTCTACAAAAAGTTAACTCAAGTATCTACGTCCTACGAAAGCCATCGACGAACACAAAGTCCTCAGCCTGGAGAGGGCATGTTCTCCTGTCTTCAGGAGAAGACACCAGTTTTGTTATGAGTCAGCTACACTGTACTTTGAAATGTTTAACTTGGAAACCCTGGGATTGCATTTTGACCACTCTCTGAAATCAGCTCATTCATTTCATTTTGCTTACTCTCTTTTAGGGCATGATTGGGGTGATTTCTTTGCGCCTGTGCTCTTTTTGATCTCCTAAAACATACTTTCAGCAGCAGGTAACACAACTCAGCCACATTAAGCAGCATGCAAATCACAGAGGCAGAAATCATAAAAACGGTAAACACCGTTTTCTCAGTAGGTCTAGAAATAAAGCAGTCGACAAGATTGGGGCAAGGGTCAATCCCACATTTCAACACCCAGGGCAGGTGGTACCCATTGTAAAGGAAGTAAAACATGTACATAAAGGCTGCTTCAAAGATGATCCGGAAAAAAATGCTGCTGGTGTACGTCCACCACAGGGACCCCTCTATCCGAACTTTCTGCTTTTTAATGTCTTCTAAGTCTTTGAATTCATTCCTCTTCTCTCCTCGCCTAAACTTGCGGGCGTTCTCGTGTCTGTAGTAGGCGACGTGCATGGCTACCAGCAGGGCCGGGGTGGAGACAAAGATGAGCTGCAGGGCCCACAGTCGGATGTGGGACACGGGGAAAAAGTGGTCATAGCACACGTTTTTGCATCCAGGTTGCAGAGTGTTGCAGACAAAATCTTCCTGTTCGTCACCCCACACTTCCTGAGCAGCCACTACAAGGATCATGACACGAAAAATGAAGATGACGGTGATCCACACCTTCCCGATGCTCGTGGAGTGTTTGTTTACACCCCCGATGAAAGTGTGCAGGGTACCCCAGTCCATAGTGTTGGTTTATTCCTAAACAGACAAAAATTAGCAAAGGTTAAGTAATGGAAAGTTCCTTTGATTTTATTAAACAGTATATTGATATCATAGACTGAAGCAAATATTTCTTAAAGTATGCCGTGATATTTTATCCCTTCAACCCCTAAATTGCTAGCAGGAGGTTTTCTGATAAGGAATGCCCACTCTAACAATATTCTAACGTTTTTGAACCAGAAATAACTGTTGGGGGGTTTCAGATCATCTTGATTCAACTGAATTCAGATTATCTGTTAGGCTGCTGTTTCACGCGAATCCAGGAACTTGGGTAAACAAAGTCATTTCCGAGTTCCCTTTGAGTCACTACGTAAATACACGTTGCATCAGTTTCGTTTTGCCCAAGGGATCACAGAGGTTCCACAGTAGATTTTATTTATTAAATGGCTTACCCAAGGAAAAAAAAAATCATTCTGGAATGACACAATCTGGTTTACCCAGCAGACTAAGGGGAAAAAAAGAAATCAAATACTTATTAGTTTACTTTATACAATATATTTATTTTTAGCTTGAATAACATTTGCTGTAATCACACATTCTTAGGAAACCTAATCTCATAAACTACTGAAAGATCTGCTTCAATGAGAGTCACAAGCTTTTACAAAAAGTGCTCACTCGTTCTCCACTGTAACCAGGGCCAGAGTTGGCTTTCCCTCCACAACAGGTGCCATTTACACCGAGGGCCGTGGATGAAGGAAACAGCTGCCACAGCCACGCGGAGCCTCCCTCCCTACTAAGGCACGGGTTTAGCATCCTGAGAGGGCTTCCTGACTTCTACAGAAACTTCAGCTACAATTCAAATGAACGCCTTCTCACCCTACGTTGCCAAACAAGACTAAAGAATTGGTCAGCATTCCCCTTAAAAAAAAAAGGGGTGAATAACAAAGCCATTGAGAATCTTCTGAAAGTAAAAGACCCTCTCTTCAGAAAAACACACACATAATTTTTCACACCCACCTTTGGGAGACGAGGGAGTCAGCAAAGTCCTTCAGTCAATCCACGTTAGAGACTTTCCTGTACTTAAATGCAAGTGGAGCACACTGGGGTCAGGCCTCTCCTTCTCAGGCCGACCACCCCACCTCCCCGGGGCCCACACTCTCGTCCACAGATCTGCCTCCTCTGCATCACGTTCGCCGCTCTTCGAAGCAACTGGGTAAGTGGAGGCAGCCTCAGCCCCTCCAGGAGTGCCCAGCACTCAGCCGCTGAGTGAGGGTCTAACGTGTGCCCCGGAAGCAAGATCTTTTGTGGACTCCGGTGAAGTCAGCCAGTCCTGTGTTACAAAAGGCGGACTCCCGTTTTAATTGGCTTTCTGAGAAATTTGTGTTTTGCCCTTGGTTTGGCTTTTAGACACCACATTTTTCTCAGAAAGACACGAGGTCTAGGGAAGCAATGCCAGCACCCATCTTACACCTGTGTGGACTCCTGCTCTGTCTGAAGGAGGCAGTGGAGTGGGGGGCACACGCTGCGGAGGGGGAGGAAGGGGGAGTGCAAGCAGGGGCACAGCTAGAAACTTCGCCATCATGAGTTTCTCCCCCTGCCTTTTCCTCTCGCCAAAACATACAGAGCCCAGTGATAGGAAAACGCTTCCCTTTCACCTCATTGCCAAAGCCAAGGAAACAACAATCAGCAAGCCGTCCATCATTTATTGGGTGTCTACTGTATACAGATTTAGCTACTTCATCTTGGAACCCCAAGGCACAGTCCGGTTCCTGGACTGAGTGGGTTCTCTGTAGAGCTGCGGAGCAGGTGGGGAGGCAGGAGGAATTACGACTAGAGGCGCCGGGGAGCCTTCTAGACAGAGATGCCTTGCTGTCGGTGGACTTGGCGAAGGTGTTGGGTCACAGCTATGCAAAGCGGGAGCACAGAACATGTCAATGGCCAAAAATGGGGCGGGGTGAGGTGGCTGCACTGCACGACCTACACCTGCACTTGATTATCAAGGACAGGATAATTAAAGTGAGCACGGAACTTCACAGATTCTTTCCTTTTGAATAATCCATAAGGAGGAGTCCAGTAACAGCACTTAACACACAAACCAGCCCCCGCCAGACTCCTCAGGGCTCCCAGGCCCTGGAGGCTGGCCCCGCAGCAAAAGGAGGTGAAGTTGGCAATAAGGAACCTGAGAGAAATATTTCTGGGTCAAACTGAAGGATTCAGTGCACACTGGTCTATTCCACCTCCATTAGCCAGAAAAATGTAAAGGACTTCAAAATGTTTCTAGATCTTAAAAGTTGTTCAAACAACCATGGAATAGGAAAAGTTTTAAAGCAGAATATGATAACATTTGGATTCTTAAATCCAAACTAAAATTGAGCTAAAAGCTTACATTGGGGCACGAATGGGAAAACTCAAATTATGGTTTTAACTTAGCCCAGACTTTAGGGAAGCATATTAATTTTTTTTTTTAATTTATTTTTTTTTTGTGGGGAAGACCAGCCCTGAGCTAACATCCGTTGCCAATCCTCCTCTTTGTGCTGAGGAAGACTGGCCCTGGGCTAACATCCGTGCCCATCTTCCTCTACTTTATATGGGACGCCGCCACGGCGTGACTGACAGGCAGTGCGTCGGCGGGCGCCCGGGATCCAAACCTGCGAACCCCGGGCTGCCAAGCACGGACTAAACCGCTGCACCACCAGGCGGCCCCCAGCATATTAATTTTTTCAGTGAAAAAGAAAAGAGGTAGAGTTTCACAGCTGAAGACTAGGAATCGGGGAAGGAGGGTCCCTAAGTGTGCCAGTAAGCTTCTGAGGGAGCCAGCGAGGGAGGGCGGGCGGGCGGGCCTCGGGCAGCCTGGGGAGCTCAGACTTTACAGCGACAAAAAGATGGAAGACAACTTAGATCACCACACACAAGTGGAGAGGCCCAAACCTGTGAAAACAACGTCAGGAAGTTAAACACTAAATGAGCCAAACCTCACCAAAACAAAACAAGAACAAAAAAGGAAAATAAAATTAAAAACATGAAAAAAGAAAAATAAGATACTTGAGCCAAAAGAAAAAAAAAAGGGGTGGGCAGAATGCTTGGAGTATATGGCATAATTTTAATTGATAACGAATAAGAGGCAGAAACTCTTATTTTACTTCCACTACTTTATCAAAGAGAAATTATTTAAAAAACGATTTCTAAAAACATGGTACAAGAGAGGTGTGGAGCTAGTGTCTACTGTCTGAGAAAGAGCTCCAGTCTCCATCCCCAGAAGAGCCAAATGTTAGAGTACTGAACAATTTACAGACAGGATCCGAATGTCATTCAGAATGAGAGAGGGGCCCAGCGCCTGGAGGAGGACAAATAAGAGAAAGTTTATGTATATGAACGAGGGAACTTTCTGTTGAGCCCCCAGCAAAATTCTACAACAGCATCACTGAACCTCCTTCTAAAGAGTGGCTATTAGTTTGCTAATCGTAACCATGATGATGGCAGTAGCACAGACATTTTAATATCAAAATGATGTCCACAGATGCCTCTCATATCATCGGCAAGTTAGTTGTACTTTCATGGTTCATTTACTAACTACATCCTAACATTTTAATTAAGGAATATCTTTATAAGCAGCATATCTGGGCCATACGACAAGGCTGCTGAAAAGAAACTCAAGTTTAGGCCAAATGAAGAGAACAGAGTGCCCGGCTCCCTGGGCAGCGCCCATCTGAAGGGTTGTGTTCATTTCACTTTTCAAGAAAGACACGGGCATGCTCGAGGAGTGCGAGGAGAGGGCCAGGAGTGCAACCAGGTGGCAGAGCCTACAAGGAACGCCCCAGGAGGAGCAGCTGAGGGAGCGGGGATGACAGGCACATGACAGCACTCTTGGTCTTGGTGGCAGAAGGACTGGATTCTTGTGTTGATCTAGGACTAAGAATTGGATCCAATGGTAGAATTAAAAGAAAGCGAGGTTTTTGCTTTTTTAAAAAAAAAGCTGATAAAATTAAATAGGCACAACTCTTTAAAGTTGTGGTTTCTCGCCCTTAAAGCATTTAAGCAGAGGCCGTGTGAGGGTCTGAGGGGTAATGCAGAGAGCCTCATTCAGGAGGAGTGTCCTCAAGGTTCCCTCATTGCAGTGTATTTATTAAATCCCCCCTTCCATATACTGCTTATCCAAGGTCCACAGTAAATGGATCTTCGATTTAATAAACTCATTTTAGGGCCAGCCCTGATGGCTAGTGGTCCAAGCTCGGCGCCCTGTGCTTTGGTGGCCCGGGTTTGTTTCCCGGGCACGGAACCACACCCTCATCTGTCAGTTGCCATGTTGTGGTGGTGGCTCACATAGAAAAACTAGAAGAACTTACAACTAGAATATACAACTATGTACTGGGGCTTTGGGGAGGGGAAAAAACCCCCTCATTTTAGACAATATGAATTATAAAATCAATTTTTAGTCCCTGAAAAAAGTCATTATAATAAATTTTCCTAATTTTTGCTGTTCTATCCTGGAAACATCTCAGGATGTGACCAGTGGGGAGGTAGAAACACATACATCTTCATGTTTAAACATATTTTACAGTGGCTGTTCACCTAGGGAATCAGTCCTATTTGTGTATAAAATGAAGATGTTCTCTAATCAGCCAATAAACATCTCCCACTGAAGTTGGGTTAATTAAATGCCCAATCAGTGAATTTTTGATTTATCCGATAAAAGTTCACCTTTTCTGAAACCCTCCAAAGTGCAGAGAATTTAAACTCGCCCACAGGTAAGAAGGCTGTTTTCCGTCTGAGTTCTCTGTCCATAGCCCAGCTGAACAGTGCAGACCAGGTCGCCTGGCACCTGCCCTCTAGCAAGCAGACTCGTCAAGGCGCCGAAGACCCACTCGGCCGAGTGACTCTCGAGAGGTTGAAGTCAAGGGACAGGTCAGGAGGCCAGAACTTCCCCACAAGAGTATGGTCCCAGCTTTCTAGAAGCAGAGTCCTTGACTTCTGCTCCTTTAGGCTTCTCCTTCTTTAAAAACAGGGACAATTGTGATGGCAGTAGCTTTATTTATTTATTTTGACTTTTCTGGGTTCCCTAATTACACGCTCTGATGACGTTCTACCAAAGTCACAAAGCTGAGCAGACAATAATCTATTTCACAATACTTGTTGACTTTGACCGAAAATCAGCAATTTACCTGTGCCTTTAAAGGAAGAAAAAAGAGGTGAGATCCCTAGGTCACTGAGAAAAATGAGTGGTTAAACCCACGTGTAAGTGTGTCTAGCCTACAGGTCACACAAGACAATTAATGAGGCTAGACACAAATCACCTGATTTGCAGTATCTTCCTGCAACAGCAACAAAGGCCCTATAATTTGTCACAGCAGAAACGACTGGAAGGGAAGAGCTGTTTCCCACAGTCCCCATCACTCCTCGCCCTCAACGTGCTGCCGGAACGGGAACCAGTTCCCTCCAGCGAAAGCTTCTCTTTCCACTCTCCGGGTGGTTCAGTCATTCCCGAGGGTCTTACCAGTGGGGCCCCGGGTATCCGTCCTGCACGTCATTCTCCGGGCGAAGGGCAGACGGAGAGCTCACCTCACAAGTATTAGGAGCCAGGTCAGGGGGCTGCACGGCCCCAGCCTCCCTGACACCTGGCAGCCCCCAGGAGAGGAGGGCGCCGGGGGAGGGGCTGACAGACGGCTGGAAGCAGAACGTTTGGTTCCACTTGCTCCTCCTGCCCTGACCTTCAGCGGGCTGAGGCCCGCCCTGGCTGGGGGTGAACAGGCCTCAGCCTCTCCCCTGTAAAAACATAGCCCCTGGGCAACCGTTCATAACCATTTTCCTTATAGAAGACTTGAAGGTGGAATCCTCTGAAAATTACTTTGCAAAATCACTGCATCCACTGGAACCCTCTGCAATTAGGATTAGTCAACAAAATATCTCTTTCCTTTCCTGCCTCCAGCAGGCTGCAGCCAGAGCAGGAGCTTTTTCAATAAAAAGTAAACCATTAACTCTTTGTAAACCAGGGAAGTTTATTTTGACTGGCGCCTTTCTGGCTTTCTCTTAGGACAGAATAGATATGTTGAACTTTCAGAGTCTTCAGTGCCTAAGCACGTGGTCACGCTTAGACTCACAGGTAAACCGTACCTATCTAATCACAGCAAAGAGCTCCGCGCGGCCTTGATACTAAAGCTCCAGGCCGAAATACCTAGCTCTAAAAATAAGTAAACCATTGACCTTATTTCTGGAAATACCTAGCTCTAAAAATAAGTAAACCATTGACCTTATTTCTGATGATATACGCAGTATCGTGAAGCTGGGCTGTTCTTCCCTGTTACAATTCAAATAATTCAAGTCTATTAGCATTCTGCTTCAGGAATATAATTTCTTGACTGTTTGAAAACTTATTGAAGAATTTAATTGTAACTAGTTTGCTTAACAAACAATGCCATTTTGGTTTCACCGAGGACAGAACCAAAACTAAAGCCCTGAAAACTATAGTGATAGCCCTCAGCATACACCAAGAGGTGGGAAAGTATCTTGCTAGACAGTTCTCTTCCTCTTTGCATGACCCTCTCAAAGTTATTCAGTGAACATTTGCTAGCCCGGGGAACAGAACACATTCCTCACAATTTCCACGGCAGCTTCGCACCGTCGAGGAGTCCGTACTGATAAAAGGCAACCACGTCAGCGCCACACAAGCTCCCCTGAGACTTACTTCCAAGGACCCACAGCTTATCGCCCCGAGAAGAACCAGGACGAGGCTCCCTCTTCAAAGGCTTTGGGCTCTCTCCTTCTACACCATTTAATTGCCTAGAAGGCGGTGCTGCACAGTAGCAATATGAATATAAATCTTTGCGCTGCTTCTGGATGACTGCGAGGATGTTACCTGCTGAGGAAAAAATAGTAGATGTGGCATATTCCTTTAACTCCCCCCCACGTGTCTGCTGCGTGACCTTTGTGGGTAGTTTTTCTTCACCCCCAGAACCGTTAGGAGGTAAGTCTGGATGCTGCCAGTTTCCCGACGCTCCCCACTTTGAATACACAATAAAATCAAAATAAAATCTTTAGTGTAGATTCTTTTCCCTATAAAAATAATAATAATACCCAATCCCAAACCTCAAGCACATCCCCTGAGCATTAAAAAAAGTAGAGGGAGTTTGAGAACCTGGATATGCTCCCTGACCCCCCAAATCAGCAGTCTAAACAAAAAACCCCTCAAGTTCTCTCCTTAATCAAGAAGAATCTTTATCTTTTGTCTCTAGAAATCTCACATCATCCAAGGGACAACCCGACAACTGATTTTTAAATTCAATGACTCAAAATTTCATCAATTGTCCTATCAAAGTAACGATCAATAATAAAGTGGTTTAGGATTTATACACTTCAAGATTAACTCAATAAAAGTGAAAAATTTTTCTCTGTCTATGGAGTCTAACTATAAAAATGGACAATTCATAGAATTATATGTATTTCTTAATCCATTTAAAAATTCAAGGAGTTAAAACATAATTTCCATTAAGTAGTCTCTCATTCAAGTAAACCTATGCCCTTTCCAAACATTTAAGTCTAACCAGAGTTAAATGACCCTGGGAATAAAAACAGAGGAAGGCCCTCTGGGGACCCAGTTCCATTCGAACAGATCAAGCAAGTAAAACAGAAATCTTAAAGCACCATAATATAGCCATTAGAAGGATTATGCCCTCGTGGACCAAGAAGCTTGGGTTGAAATTATTTTCCCACAATTCTATTCTACTGAACGTTTTAACTAACATATATAAACAACTTGTAGCTCCTGGAGTCTTCCGACTGAATCAAAAGTGCATGGTGAGGATTTGCAAGCTAGAATTTTTCTATCACTCTGTTGAGATTGCTTAGTCAGACACTGTAGTTCCTATCCTTAATGCTCTTACAATACAGAACGGAAAAAGTAAGAAAAAGAGAATGAGGTCACCATCACCTGCATCAGAGTTTGTTTTAAAATAAAAACACCAGTGAAGCAGCTGCACTGATTAGTGTCCTCCAGGTGCTGGTCACCGTGGCCACAGCAACGGGGAGCCCTCCTCCCTCCCTCCCCCAGTTATGTGGCAGACTGGAGCGTGATGTCCTCTCTCTTCATAGGCCCTTCTCCCTCCTTGGCAGAGTTCAACCACCACTCCCGAAGGCTCGGCCTGATCCAAACCACAGACAAAGCTCTCCACAGGAGCAGTTTTGAGCAGCATCCTGCAATTCTAAGGAAACTTGCACTGGGGCAGGACATTTTCTTCTAGAACAGTAGCTAGATTCTACTAGAACTGGGGCAAGAAAATACTTCTAACCGCATAAGGTCTACTGAAGAAAAGAACTACGCGCACGATTCCAGTCAGTCTGGCACTAAACTGACGGCGGATTCCACCCTGGGGACCCCGAGGTCTCTGCACGGGGTGTCCTGCACCGGCTGCACACCCCTAGCCCTCCAGGCGTCCATAGCTGTGTTCAGCCCACTCTCACCTCACACTTGGCCCGCTCTCCAGGAAGGGAGGCCAGCCCAGTCCAAAAAACCCGCGCCGCCAGGTGACTCCCGGGACTGGTCTGCTTCACCAAACAGGAAGGACCTCTGGTGCCTCCACCTTTTAGCTGAGATGCGTCACCAATGACACTTAATTACTGTGACCCAGTCATTGGATTACTGTCACCTGCGTTTCACAAGGTCCCCGGGGGTACATCACGCAGGCACACGGGTCAGTTCCACCGGGACTTGAGGACTAGCCAGGAATCGCAGGGTCCGGCTCATCTTGAACTGGCTTTCCTCTCCCCCGAATCCAAGCGGGGCTGTGTCAGTGACACACAAAAGCGAAGAAAATCCAAAACGCAGCGACGGAAGTGGGGTAAGGGGCACAGGTCCCCCCCCCCCCCCGCCCCTGACGCACAGGAGGCGATACATGCGTAAAACCTGCCGCGCAAGTCAAAGTGGGACCATCTGGGTAAACCAGGCCACCCTCCTTCCTCCGAGCGCGCAGAGGGCGATGCGGGCCCCGGGCAGACAAGCTTGCCCTGGGCAACCCTAGCGGACGCCCCTCTCCCGGCCGCCGTGGAGCGGCCGCCCACCCGGGCGACGAGGCGAGGGAGGCGCCGGCTGCCGCCCTCCGGTCCCGGCTTCCCGGGAGGCCGAGATGGCGCCGCGGCGTCGTGCCCGTCGCAGCGCTCGCTCACCTGCGCGGGGCGGGGGTCCGGGGTCCGGGGTCCGCGGCAGCCGGGGGCGGGTGGGGCCGGGGCGCCGCCGGCTCGGGCCGCTGTGGGGACCGTGCAGTCGGCGCTCCCGCGCGGCCTCGGCGAAGGCCGGCTCCCACCTGCAGCGCCTTTTAACCGCGCCGCACCCCGCCCCCGCCTGACGCCTCCCGGGCGGGCGCGGGCGGCGAGCGCGGGGCCCCGACGCGTGCCCGGGCGGGGGCGGGGGGCGCGGGGGCCCTCCCTCGGGGCGCGGGCGGGGGGCGCGGACGGGCCCTCCCTCGGGGCGCGGGCGGGGGGCGCGGGGCGCGGGGGGCCCTCCCTCGGGGCGCGGGCGGGGGGCGCGGACGGGCCCTCCCTCGGGGCGCGGGCGGGGGGCGCGGGGGGCCCTCCCTCGGGGCGCGGGCGGGGGGCGCGGACGGGCCCTCTCTCGGGGCGCGGGCGGGGGGCGCGGACGGGCCCTCCCTCGGGGCGCGGGCGCGGGGCGCGGGGGGCCCTCGCCGTGTTTTCCCGGGGACGCACCGTCCTTCAGCCTCGTAGCCCGCGGGCACCCGTGCGTGGCGCCTCCGCGAGAGCAGCCTGGAGGCACAGTGACTGTGGTTCTGTGTTAATTGGTGACCACTTGGAGAGGTTAAGGGGCTGATTTTTATTAGTTCCGCCGTGCTTGGAGGCTCCTCGGGGGAAGCAGAGCGGGCCTTCCTCGGCCGGCCCAGCGCGCCGCGTGAAGACCCTGCCGGGCCGCCTTCCCAGACGCGGCTCCGAAGGCCCAGGGTGGGCACCGCGGTGGTGCCGGGGCGGGTGGGTGGAAATGTTGGAAGCTATTTAGGGACCCGGCTTTACGGGTTCAAAACTGTCCTGCGCCAAACGAGATGTGTGACTTGCTTATCCCACAATACTGTTTGGTAATTAAGTGTCCCCACCTAAACTATATGCTACTTGGTAGGTCCTATTCTGTCGTGCCACGAGTTTAGTGGTGGTTCTTAAGATGTTTCTTCAAGGTCACAAAAGATGAACCAAGACTTTATAAAAATCCACATTTTGAAATACTTTATTCGAGAACAAGGTTCTCAGAGAATTGCCCCTGAGTCAGATAAGCTCAGAAGAACCCCTTGGGGTGCCCCTGGAATGGCCTTCAATGTAGGGGTGGAGATATAAGGATCCTGTTTTAGGCTTTTTCGTTAGACTTGCAGCCTTAATGTGTCCTGTGCCTTGAATGATGCTTCTCTCCAGGGTCTGGCACCTTTCCAGCCTTCTCTCCATCAATCCCCCCAAACACGTCCTCCAGCCGGGCACATCTGTTTGTGCAGTAGAATGACTCAATTTTAAAAGCAAATTGTAAACTTCTTTGGGGATTATAAACAGTTTAAGCCTTTTCTGCATTCCCACAGCGCTGGGTAAAGTACTTTGCAGGTGGTAGATGCTGCTCCTTGAGTATTTGCATGTTGATTGGCAAAACCCAACAGCATAGCAGATAATCCTGGAAATAGCTTTTGCTCCTCAAGTGCGACTGCCCACGTTCACACTCCTAGGGCTGGTTCCATGAACACTGTGTCTAAGCAGTTATATTTTGGACCGTTGAAGTTGCTCCAGGACCCATCGAGGAAAGCACTCTTGAACCAAAGTAGTCACAGAGAATGTGTTGCATTTGCTCAGGTGCCCGGGAAGGGAACGGTCTCAGTGCTGTGCAAAAATCTCTTTCCTGTTCAGGTTATCCATACTAGCCCCACAGTGCCGGTTTTTTGTTCTGTCATTTTTTTCTTAATGTTTAACTCCATCATTCAATTTTCACTTCCCCTACGATGGCCCCGTTGCAGTAAAAGTTAAATATGCACTATATGAAATTTACAGACGTTAAAATGTTCCTTTGACAACTGAAAAGTTAGGTAATTAAACATTTTAATGCTAATGATATCTGGAGGCATCTAGAGTGTTGACTGATAGTTGACTTTCTGTGGCAAACATGAAAAAACCGTCAGGAGAGCATACGACCCTCCTGTCCACTTACAGTATCACACAATTCTAACAAGACTTTTGCAGTACTAGATGGAATCAGAGACAGGCAACTCATTTGATTGATATCTTCCCTCTGCATCTTAACGATGATTTCCAAGGCCATAAATTTAATCAGCACAAAACGTGCTAAATATGGATCTCCCTTTGCATTACCAGGAGGTTTGAAGGGATGATGGTGAGATGCTCTTTTGAAAAATCTCTCGATTCTCTGGGTGGCCTCTCGTGCCTTTACTTAAGGAGACTCCTCGCTCCCTCGGCGGCTGCTGGTGCACACGCACGAAGTGACTGACATCGGATGGCCCAGACTTTCACAGACTAAGCTGGAAACACAGACAGGGACTCTTCCTGGTGACTGACGCAGTCCTCACCTGGAGGAGAGGGAACTATGTGCTCCCTTCCAACAAAAACTAGCATTTGTCTATTCATTCAATAAGAAAGCCTACACTGAGCAGGTCTGTGTTAGGCTGGGGACATAAAGGAGACCGTTTCTGTCTCCAGAGTTTTCTAGTTTGATTTTAAAATCTGTGTGCAAAGGTCATGTGAGATGCTGTTGAAAGGATAATACAATACTCTACAGGTTGCTGGGAATCTAATTTTGTGAGTCTCAGGTGAGTCCAGGAATTTTCATTTTTATCAAGTATCTTAAGTATTGCTGGTATAGGTGGTCTGAGAACCATACTTGGAAACATGTTAGTTATGGATGTTCTTTGCTTTTTTTGATTTTTAATTATGGTAAAATACACATGACATAAACTCACCATTTTAAATTGTACTGTGTATAGAGGCATTTAGTACATTCACAATGTTGTGCAACCGTCACCACTATTTAGTTCTAGAATATTTTCATCACCTCAAAAGGAGACCCTGTACTCTGCTTTCTGTCTTTGTGGATTTGCCTATTCTGGCTATTTCACATAAAAGGGGTCATACAATATGTGGCCTCTGTGTCTGGCTTCTTTCACTTAGCATGAAGTTTTCAAAGTTCATCCATGATGTAGCACGGTCAGTACTTCATTCCTTTTAATGGCTTCGTGTTTATCCATTCATCGTTGACGGACACTTTGGTTGTTTCCACCTTTCAGTTATTGTGAATAGTGCTGCCATGAACATTCATGTGCAGGTTTTTTTTGAACACCTGTTTTTATTCTTTTGGGTGTAAACCAAAAGAGAGGAACTGCTGGGTCATATGATAATTCTATGTTTAACTTTTTGGGGAACCGCCGAACAGTTTCCCACAGAAGCTGCACCATTTTACAGTTCCACCGCTAATGTATGAGGGTTCCACTTTCTCCACATCTCACCAACACTTGCTGTTTTTTCATTTTTTAAGTTACAGCCATCCTAGTGGGTATAAAGTGGTATCTCACTGTGGCTTCGATTTGCATTTCCCCGATGTCTCGTGACATTGAGCATCTTTGCGTGTGCTTGTTGGCCATTTGCACGTCTTTGGAGAAATGTCTATTTGGTTATGGATTTTGTTTGCTTGTTTAAGAAGACTGGCCCTATGCTAACATCTGTTGCTAATCTTCCTCTTTCTTTTTTCTTCCCAAAGCCCCAGTACATAGTTGTGTATCATAGTTGTAGAGTTGTAGCTCTTCTATACGGGACGCCGCCTCAGCATGGCTTGATGAGCGGTGGGTAGGTCCACGCCCGGCATCTGAACTGGCGAACCCCAGGCCACCGAAGCGGAACGTGTGAACCCAACGACTACACCGCCTGGCCATCCCTGGTTATGGATGTTTTAATGTGGCAAAGTGATTTACAAATGATATCTCCACAAATATTGAGTACCTACAAGGAGCAAAATGTAGGTTGCTGCCTGACTATGGCAATTCTCTGTTCCATTCATATTTTGCCGTGATGAAGTAAGGACTGTTTTGGGAGGTTGAGGTGTATGTGTACGACGGCCAGTGCTTTTGTGAAACAGGGAAGGGGCTCAGGAACGGTCTCATTGTGAAGGAGTCACCAGAAAGCATGCCTCAGTGTCCCTACTGCTTCTGGCTGTGGGCACTGGGAGCGCTGAATTAGCCTGAGATACTGATTACTCCTCTGTAGCTGCTCCCCGGGACTTCATGTCTGACTTCCAACAAAAGCCTAAGCTGTGGTTTTGGTCCATTTATTTTTATAATAAACTTTTTATTTTAGATTTACAGGACAGTCGCAAAGATAGTAGAGAGAGTCACCACATACCCTGCGCCAAGTTTCCCCTAATATCAACGTCTTACATTAGTGCGGGACACTGGTGATGATTAAGGAACCAATGTTGACACAGTATTTTCCGCTAAAGTCCGTACTTTATTCAGCTCTCCTTAGTTTTTACCCAGTGTCCTTTTCTGTTCCAGGATTTGTATCTAGGACAGCACATTACACTTAGTCATCACGTCTTCTTAGGCTCCTCTTGGCCGTGACAATTTCTCACACTTTCCTTGTTTTTGATGATCTTAATTTTGAGGAATACTGGTCAGGTATTTAGTAGAATGTCCCTCAGTTGGGGTTTGTCTGATGTTTTTCTCATGATTTGATGGGGGTTATGTGTTTTGAGGAGGACGATCATAGAGGTAAAGTGCCATTTTCCTTATGTCATAGCAAAGGCACATTATAATCAACGTGACTTATTACTTTTGATGTTAAGCTTGATCTTCTGGCTGGGGTAGTGTTTGTCAGGTTTCTCCACTGTAAGGTGACTCTTTCCCCCACTTACCGTACCATAATCCTTGGAAGGAAGTCACTGTGCAGCTCACACTTAATGGGTGGGGAGTTTGCTACATAATTGTCTGTTATTCTTCTGCATGGGAGATTTGTCCCGTCTCCCCAGTTTACTCATTTATTCAATCGTTTGTTTACAGTAGTCCCCCCTCATCCCTGTGGTTTCAGTTACCCACAGTAAATCACGATCTGAAAATATTAAATAGAAAATTCCAGAAACAATTCATAAGTTTTAAATTGCGCGTTGTTCTGGGTAGTGTGATGAAATCTCACGCCCCCCTGCTCTGTCCTTCTCTGGACATGAATCATCCTTTTGTCCAGTGGATCCCTGATGTATATGCTCCCCACCCATTAATCACTCAGTAGCCGTCTCGGTGATCTCATGGACTGTCGAATGGTATTGCAGCGCTTGTGGTCAAGTAACCCTTATTTTACTGAATAAAGGCCCCAAAATGCAAGAGTGGTGATGCTGGCAATTCAGATATGCCAAAGAGAAGCCGTAAAGTACCTCCTTTAAGTGAAAAGGGGAAAGTTCTCGACTTAATAAGGAAAGAAAAAAAATTGTATGCTGAGGTTGCTAAGATCTACGGTAACATTTGTTACAGTATATAGTTATAATTGTTCTATTTCATTATTAGTTATTGTTAATATGTTACTGTGCATAATTTATAAATTAAACTTTATCGTATGTGTGTATATATAGGAAAAAACATAGTGTATATAGCGTTCGGTACTATCCACGGTTTCAGGCATCCACTAGGGGTCTTGGAACGTATCCCCTGTGGATAAGGGGGACTACTGTATATCAGAATGGATTCATGGACATTTATTTTATACCTTGGATTATAATCCAATAAATACTACTTTATTTATTTTGTTCAAATTGTTTCAGCTTTGGCCATTGGGAACTCTTTCATTTGGTTCCTGTTTCCCTTTTGCTGTCCATCCATCATAGCATGGTTTTTTTCTTTTCTTTTTTTTTTTTTTTTTTTTTTTGTGAGGAAGACCAGCCCTGAGCTAACATCCATTGCTAATCCTCCTCTTTTTGCTGAGGAAGACTGGCCCTGGGCTAACATCCATGCCCATCTTCCTCCACTTTATATGGGACGCCGCCACAGTGTGGCTGATGGGCAGTGCGTCGGCGGGCGCCTGGGATCCGAACCTGCGAACCCCGGGCTGCCAAGCGCAGATGAAACCGCTACGCCACCGGGCGGCCCCTTTCTTTTCTTTTTTTTTAAAGTAAACAGAGATGAGGACAATTCTGTCCTGCTGTTTTTTATGTTTTTTTTTTTTTTGAGGAAGTTTGGCCCTGAGCTAACGTCTGCTGCCAATCTTCCTCTTTTCTTTCCTTTTTTATCCCCAAAGCCCCAGTAGATAGTTGTATGTCACAGTTGTGCATCCTTCTAGTTGCTCTATGTGGGACGCTGCCTCAGCATGGCTTGATGAGCGGTGCGTTGGTCTGCGCCCAGGATCCAAACCGGTGAAACTGGGGCCGCGGAAGCAGAGCACGCGAACTTAACCGCTACGCCACCAGGCCGGCCCTTGTTTTTTTTTCTTTTTTAACACTTTCTGGCACTATAAGATACTCCAGGCTCATCTTGTGTATTCCCTGCCCAAGCCCTAGGATCACGGAGCCCTTCTTTCAGTTACTGGAGTGCCCACTGTCTGTGATTGTGCTTGCTTGTTTGTTATCTGTCTCTCACTCACCTGTGGGCTCCTTGAGGGCAGAAATCATGGCTGTGTTTTCCATCTCTTTCTGCTCCTGTACAAGCACTAGTGCTGTGCTTGATATATTCTGGGGGCTCAGCAAGTGTTTGTTGAGTGAATGAATAAATTCAAGAAGTGTCTGTTGAGTGGATTCATTGAAGACACTAGGAGAAGAGTTTGGTAGGTGAAAATACAAGATATCTTATAGTCAGTCGGGTGTCTGTATACTTGAGAGAGTGTCAGCCCCGGCGGAAGAATGGGGCATTGTGCAGACTCTAACGGAGAGGTGTGACCATGCTGTTGGAGCGAAAGGACCCTGTCAAATATGGACGCCCCCCTTCCTCCAGCCAGGGGTTAGAGGTGTCATCAGGGAAGTGAATCTCCAGAGTACAGCATCTGGTCCTTAGCTCTGCAGGCCCAGAGATGATGGTGTGGAGTCATCGGACTTGAAAGAGATGGGGTCATAGGCCACAATGCCAATGTAATTACTTTCTGTTGGAGATGTATCTGGCTGAAGGGGCGCTCGATGGGAAGGTCTATTTGGGAGACCAATCCATTCCCACACAATGCCTTCTGGTGCCCTAGAATTAGGATCAGAAAAGGCGGATGCTTTAGAAGGTTATTTCCATCAAGCATGGTAGCCTGATAAATTGATCTTCTCTGCAAAGTATCTGGTCTGCCGTCTAGAGACAGGATCACTTCCCAAAGAAGCGCTGGATTCTTGGTTTTTGACTTCTTGCTTTCTAAACTTCATGCAGAGCATAACTCTTATTAAAACACATCTTTACTTCTCATGTCATATCAAAATACACCTAGTTGGGTTACAATTTTCTTCTAATACATATATCCAGACTGTTTTCCTTCTTTAATTTTCTTTGTTTGTTTGTTTTTTTTTTGGTGAGGAAGACCAGCCCTGAGCTAACATCCGTTGCCAATCCTCCTCTTTTTGCTGAGGAAGACTGGCCCTGGGCTAACATCGTGCCCATCTTCCTCTACTTTATATGGGATGCCGCCACAGTGTGGCTGACAGGCAGTGCGTCGGCGGGCGCCCGGGATCCGAACCTGCGAACCCCGGGCTGCCAAGCGCGGACTAAACCGCTACGCCACCGGGCGGCCCCTTTGTTTGTTTGTTTTTAACGAACTTTAGTATTTCCAGGCTTTCTTTAGTAAGCCATTAGAAATTTCTTAGATAGGGATATTTCTGCAGGAGGTCAGTACCAATTTTTGGGTGACATTTTCATGACCTTAAATCCATATCCTGGAGTGACTTACTGTAACTCTTTTAGTTCTGGCCACAGAAGAATATATTATAAAATATATAATAATTATAACACAGAATATGATATATCATCACACAGACTATTGTTTCACAATATAAGACATACACGACATACAAAAGCCAAATTCTGTTCTGCAGGGGATCAGAGGAAGGAGAGCTCAATAGGGTGGAAAGATGTGCAAAGACCTTCACGGCCTGGGCAGAGGGAGAGGATGCCTGGGATAGTCTGAGGGAGGCACGTGCATGTGGCAGTTGGGATGAATGTGGTGTGTTCACGGACAGGAGACTGGCTGGCCTGGCTGGAGTGGAGGGCTTGCGTTGGGGAATAGATGGACGTAGTAGTCAGGCAGGGTCAAAGTAGGGGGGTTGTCAATCAGGGAGAGGAATTTAGATTAGCTATGAAATGAGGAAGAGAGAACATGACATCACTAGCTGTGAGCCGAATCTGGCAATTTTAATGAAGTCTGCATTCATTACAAGTTAGTGCGATACGACTGCCCAACAACCATTGTAATTTTGGGCACCATAAATAGGAGTTTGGTATCTCAATGAGGTGGGTGCTTCTTCCCTCCTTTCTAAGCTGCCAGGTCACATTTAGTGTGAGCTGACAACTCTGGTGCCACATTTTCTGTTTACAAACTGTAAACAGAATGGGTGGTGAGTTTCTACCGTGGGAGGAGTCTATAAGAGGACAAATGACCCTCATCCAGGTGCTCTCTGGATGGAGGTCAGACTAAAGGACTGCTAAGTCATTTTCCAACACTGAGAAACACCTATGACACAGTCACCATTGAGGAGGGGAAAAGTTGAGTTAGAGATTTGGTCTTGAGTCCGAATGATCTAGAGAATCACATTTTTCTTCCACTGCCAAGGAGATGTTGGTAAAGGAAGCTGACTTGGGAGTGAGTGATGTTTGTTGATGCTGACCGTGGGGTGTTGGTGAAACATGATTGAATGTCTATTCAACTCTAGATCTGGAAATCCAATCTTGTTTCTGACTGTGCCCATTTCCGACCCATCCTATGCTTTTTCCCAGCTGTGCTCAAAATCCTATCCGTCTTTCATGGATTTGCTTTTCCATGATCCTTTCTTGATCTTTGTCCCTCCCCAGTCGTTCCCAGAGGAGGATCTTTCCTTCATCACTCTCCCTGGTCCCTCTGCCCTGCTCTTCCACTCCATGTTTGGCCCTCCCTCTGTTACAGTTGTATATACACTTGCTTTACCTCTCTTGCAATTATTTCCTAATTGTTAAGACATTTCAAGACAGAACCCACACCCTACTTATCTTTGTATTATTGCCCCTTCCCCACCCCTAGTACCATTCACCTAATGCACAACCACATCCCTTGCTTCTGTATAACTGCTGGAGTAAATCAATTGAGTTAAAGTGAAATCGAGTTTCTGGTTGAAAGAGTGAGTCCTCTAAGAAGGACTTGGGTTGGAGAGAAGGTGGAAGTCTAAACATTGAGCTTTGCAGAAAGGAGGAATGGGAACCAGCAATGGGAGAGAAAAGAAGGAAACAGAGAGGGAGAAGGCTAGCCCAGAAAAGAGGCAGCATGTGGTGGTGCATCTGACTGGTGGGGACAGAGTATCTGGAAGGGTGGTGTATGTCAGGGCTCTCCAAGGAAACAGAACCAATAGGATGTGTACACACACACACACACACGTGTATATATATATATATATATATATATATATATATATATATATATGTGAAGTCTGCATTCATTATGCATTCACATATGCATTCACATATGTGTATATATATATATATATATATATATAGAGAGAGAGAGAGAGAGAGAGAGAGAGAGAGAGAGAGAGATTGATTTCAAGGTATTGGCTCATGCAATTGTGGGTGCTGGCAAGTCCAAAATCTGCAGGGCAGGCCAGCAGGCTGGAGACCCAGGGAAGAGCTGATGTTGCAGCTCGAGTATAAAGGCAGTCTGGAGGCAGAATTCCCTTTCTCCTTGGGGATATCATAATTTCTCTTAAGGCTTTCAACTGATTGGATGAGGCCCATCCACATTACAGAGGTAATCTGCTTTACTCAAAGTTTACTGTTTTAGCCATAATCACATCTAAAAAATACCTCCACAGCAACGACTAGAGTTGTGTTTGGCCAAACTTCTGGGCACCATAGCCTAGCCAAGTTGATGCATAAAATTTACCATGACAGGTGGGTTCATTCTTTTTCCTAACTGATGATTCCCACCATCTGCAAGCTTCAGTGGACAAGGTTACTTCTCCTTCAGGGGGCTTACAGTGGAGCTAAGGAGCCTGTCAGTACACAAGCAAGTGTAGTACAGCAATGAGGGATGTGATGTGGATGGTAAGGGCAACAAGCACCATAGATAGGCCAAGAATGTAAGAGAAAAGCAAAGATTTCTGAATAAGGAGGAGGAGACTTGTTAAGATCCTAATTTTATGTGTGGTATGCAAATAAAACTATCACAAAATGTTAACAATTATCTTTAATGTCTTTTAGGTGGTTTTACAAGTAATTTTAAGTTCCCCCCCACAAAAAATATGTGATACATTTATTGTAAGAAAAATAAGCTAGAAAAGACTAGGGACATTTGAGGGTATGACTTCCCTCTTCTTTTGTTTAAAAATAATGAAGACTGAGTTAGAGACATTTGTCTATGAGTGTACCCTTTGAAAAAGAAGAAATCACCCACTGATAAGGTGTCAAATTACCTACAAATGCACTCTTTTAGAGCAATGAGCTTCCAATATTGAGTTTTGTTGTTTACTTTTTTTTCCTTGACCATTCTCAAAACGGAAGTCTCATGATATGACAGTTTTAGCCTAAGTGTATTACCCGTTAGTTTTCTGGGTCAGGGCCTGAGGTGAATGCAGAACACTGTGATTTTTTTGAGTTGAGGGGATGAAGATAGAAGTTAAAGAACTGAGCATAGAATATTAGAATGCAACATGAGTAAGATGACATTAACTGTGATAGTAAATTAAAAACAGACAGTATATTTTAGGTCTATTCCTGACTGTCCCTATTAGTTTCCAGGTGAACTTTCCAATAACTTACTTTCTACCTTCTCTTGACAATGATCAAGGTCAGGGTTCTTCCCTGTGAAAGGTACTTGAGATTTCTTTTAAACTCTTCACAGTATTTCTTGCACACAGGTGCAGTTCATTTGGGGATAGCAGTACCTGGCTCTGGAGTCCCTAACTCAAGTCCCTAACTCAACTTGCACCAAGTCTGAACACATTTTCAGCTGATTTTAGGTATTATTTCAGAGATGACTCTGTAAGCGCTGGGTGGAATTAGAGGAAATGCAAGGTGATGAGAAAGAAGGCCCCACCTGAGGAGAGAGGGAGGAGCTGGGTGACTATGGAGCCTTCAGATCCCTTTGCTTCTCTGTTTTCCATACCTCTGTACATCTGAAGGTTGGTGGACTGGACCTTGTGGAGGCAGTGGAACTAGGGGAGCGGTGGTGGTGGCTCCCAAGACTGGGGGCTCCAGGAATTGGCTGCACCTGAGACCAGAGGCTCCAGGAATTGTGCCAATGCCCATGAATGGAGGCCCCAGGAACTGAGGTGGTACATGTGATGGGAGGCTCCAGGAACTGCTGCAACACCCCTGACCCAGTCTCCTACCTCTCCTCTGGTGGCAGCCTCTGTGACCCTGGTCCTCCCAGCAGCAGGGGTGGCATCAAGACCCCGATGACCCTGGCAGTAGTGGTGGTGCCCGTGACCTGATGTTCTAGGAACTACGGAGGTGCTCCAGACCAGAGGCTCCATGAACATTGGTGACACCCATGAACAGAGGTCCCAGGAACTGCAGTGGTGCTTGTAACTCAGCCCTATCCCCTCTCCAGCAGTGACGGTGGCACCTATGACCTGAGGCTCCAGAAACTGCAGTGGCACCTGAGACCAGAGACTCCTGGAACCACAGTGGTGCCCACAACCCAGGTACTCCTTCCCCTGTGGCAGTGGCAGTAGCACCCACAACCCTGACCTTCCTGGCAGCCATGGTGACACCTAAGAACTCAGCACCCCTAGCAGTGCAGTGCCAGCACCCCCAGAAAATCTGGGAGCAGCAGCAGAGATGGCCTTTGTGGTAGCAGCCCCCCCAGCCACAGCAGTGCCTGAGGTCATGAAGAGCCCAATAGCAGTGACAGTGAAGCCTGTGACCCCAGGCCCCCCCACCTGCAGCAGTGCCCACAATCCTTGCCTCCCACCAGTGGCAGTGGTGCCTGTGGACCCAACAATCCTGGATATGGTGGAGGTGCCTGTGACCCTGGTTCCCACCCCAGCCTCTCCCTCCCCTGCTGTGGTGGGGAGCCCATGACCCAGGAGATCCTGGAAGCAGCAGAGGTGCTTGCCAGCCCAGTGACCCAGTGGCAGCACCTGTGACTGCAGTGACACTGGAAGCCGCAAGGCACCAGCAACTGCAGAGGCACAAGCAGGACAAGGAGGGCACTGACCACACCTCTGGCAGAGGCAGAGGAAGCAGGGTGGAAAGTGCTGGCTCTGAAATACAACCAGAACCAGCTCAGAATCAAAGTAAACAAAGCTTACCTAAATAAAAAAAGATGATTGCTGCTACAAAGGTGCTGGCTGAGAAACAACTCATCAAGCACCATGAAAAATTATGGTAACGTGGTATCTATCACAAAAAGAAAATGACAATTCTCCATAAAATGAACTTGAAGTAATGGGAGACTGTGATCTAATGATGGAGAGTTCCAAATAGCTGTCATGAAGAAAATCAATGAGTTACAAGAAAATTCAGAAAGACAGTTCAATGACCTCAGGAATAAAATTAATGAACAGAGGAGTATTTCACTAAGAGACTGAAACTCTAAAAAAGAACCAAACAGAAATTCTGGAGCTGAAGAACTCAATAAATGAGAGGAAGAATAAAGTAGAAAGCACTGGAAATAGAGAAGACCATATGGAAGGGAGAATTAGCGAGCTTGAAGATAGAAATCTAGAAATGATTCAAGTGAAATTATCTCCCAGAACTAAGACTTAAAAAAAAAAATAAAGAAATTCTATGATAAATATCTGACTGTTAGGAAAAGCAACATAAGGACAATGGGTATCCCAGAAGGAGAAGAGAGGGAGAAAGGAGCAGAGTTTACTTAAAGAAATAATAGCTGAGAACTTCCCAAACCTGAGGAAGGAACTGGATATACAAGTACATGAATATAACACCTGATTATCTCAGTGCAAAAAGATCATCTCTTAGACACATTACATTAGAACTGTCAAAAGTCAATGACAAAGAAAGAATATTAAAGGCAGCCAGGGAGAAAAAAACAATAACCTATAAGGGAACCCCGATTAGGCTATCAGCAGATCTCTCAGCAGAAACTTCATAGGCCAGGAGAGAGTGGAATGATATATTCAAAATATTGAAAGACAAAAACTGTCAGCCAAGAATACTCTACCCAGCAGTTATCTTTCATATATGAAGGAAAAATAAAGGCTTTCCCAGACAAACAAAAGCCGAGGGAGTTCATCACCACTAGACCTGCCTTATAAGAAATGTTGAAAAGAGCTCTCCTACCTGAAATGAAAAGGCAAAGGTATACAAAGCTTTAAGCAAGATGATAGACAGAATTAGAAAATTGCAACTCTGTATCAGAATAGGTTAGCAAACACTTAATTATAACTTAAAGGTTAAAGGGAAAGAAAGTATTAAAAATAACTATAACCATTTCAATTTAGTAATGAACTCACATTATAAAAAGGGATAATTTGTGATAACAAAAACATAGAAAGGGAAGAGGAAAAGGATAGAATCTTCATAAGCAAGTAAAAATAAGATGCTATTAGCAGAAAAGGGATTATCTCATCTATGAGATCTTTTATACAAACCTCATGGTAACCACAAAACAAAAATTCTGAGCAGAGTCACAAAGCAAAAAAAGAGGAAACTGAGAAACACATCACAGAAAACCACCAAACTGAAATGGCAGACAGAAACACAAGGAAAAAGAAACAATGGAAATATAGAGCAAGCAGAAAACAAAAGATAAAATGGCAGTATTAAGTCCTCATATATCAATAACCACCCTAAATGTAAATGGATTGAATTCACCAATCAAAAGACACAGAGTGGCTGGATGGATTAAAAAACAAGACCCACAATATGCTGCCTCCAGGAAACACATCTCAGCTCTAAAGACAAACACAGGCTCAAAGTGAAGGGATGGAAGATGGTACTCCAAGCAAATGGCAACCAAAAGAAAGCGAGTGTACTCATACTTACATCAGACAAAATAGACTTTAAGCCAAAAGACAGCAAGAGACAAAGATAGACACTATATAATGATAAAGGGGACAATCTACAAGGGTACATAACATTTATTAATATATATGTACCTAACATAGGAGCACCAAAGTATATAAAGCAACTATTAACAGACCTAAAGGGAGAAATTGAGAGCAACACGATAATAGTAGGAGACTTTAATACCCCACTTATATCAGTGGATAGATCACCCAGACAGAAATTCAGCAAGGAAGCATTGGCCTTAAATGAACCACTAGACCAGATGTACTTAGTAGATATGTAGAACATTCCATCCAAAAGCAGTAGAATACACATTCTTCTCAAGTGCACATGGAACATTCTCAAAGATAGACCATATGTTGGGAAACAAAACAAGTCTCAGTAAATTTAAGAAGATTGAAATCATATCAAGCATCCTTTCCAACCACAATGGTATGAAACTAGAAATCAACTACAAGAAGTAAACCAGAAAAGTCACAAACATGTGGAGACTAAATAACATGCTACTGAACAACTATTGGATCTATGAAGAAATCAAAGGAGAAATAAAAAAATACCTGGAGACTAATGAAAATGAAAACACAACATTCCAAAACTTATGCAATGCAGCACAAGCAGTAATAAGTGGGAAGTATATAGCAATACAGGCCTACTTCAAGAAACAAGAAAAGTCTCAAATAGACAATCTAACCCTACACCTAAAACAACTAGAAAAAAGAAGAACAAACAAAGCCCAGTGCAGAAGGAAGGAAATAATAAAAATCAGAGCAGAAATAAGTGAAATAGAAACTAAAAAGACAATAGAAAAGATCAATGAAACTAAGAGCTGGTTCTTTGAAAAAATAAACAAACCTTCAGCTAGACTCACTAAGAAAAAAGAGAAGGCTCAAATAAATGAAATCAGAAATGAAAGAAGAGAAATTACAACAGACACCACAGAAATGCAAAGGATTGTAAGAGAATACTATGAAAAGCTACACCAACAAATTGGATAACCAAGAAGAAATAGATAAATTCTTAGAATCATACAACCTCCCAAAACTGAATCAAGAAGAAACAGAAAATCTGAGTAGAACAATCACTAGTAAGGAGATTAGAACAGTACTCAAAAACCTTCCAGAAAACAAAAGTCCAGGACCAGACAGCTTCTCCAGTGAATTGTACCAAACATTCAAAGAATATTTAATACCTATCCTTCTCAAACTTACTTGAAGAGGAGGGGATGCTTCCTAACTCATTCTGTGAGGCCAATATTACCCTGATACCAAAACCAGACAAGGACAACACAAAAAAAGAAAATACAAGGTAATATCACTGATGAACATCAATGCAAAAATCCTCAACAAAATATTAGCAAATCTACTACTACAATACATTAAAAGGATCATTAATGATGATCAAGTGGGATTTATTCCAGGGATGCAAGGATGTTTCACCACTGGCAAATCAATATGATACACCACATTAATAAAATGAAGAATAAAAATCATCTCAATAGATGCAGAGAAAGCATTTGACAAGATTCAGCATCAATTTATGATAAAAACTCTGAATAAATTGGATACAGAAGGAAATTATCTTAACATAATAAAGGCCATATTCAACAAACCCACAGCTAATGTCATACACAACAGTGAAAAACTGAAAGTTATTCCTCTAAGAACAAGGAGCAAGAAAAGGATACCTACTCTTGATAGTCTTATTCAATATAGTATAGGAAGTCCTAGCCAGAGCAATTAGGCAAGAAAAAGAAATAAAAGTTATCCAAATTGGGAAGGAAGTAGTAAAACTGTCACTATTCATAGATGACATGATTTTATATACAGAAAACTTTAAAGAATCCACCAAAAACTATTAGAAATAACAAATGAATACAGTAAAGTTGCAGGGTATAAAATCAACATACAAAAGTAAGTTACATTTCTATACACTAACTAGCAGAAAGAAAAATCAAGAGTACAATCCCATTTACACTTGCAACAAAAAGGATAAAATACCTAGGAATAAATTTAACCAAGGGTGTGAAAGACCTGTACACTGAAAACTGTAAGACATTGTTGAAAGAAATTGAAGAAGACACAAAGAAATGGAAAGATATTGCATGCTCATGGATTGGAAGAATAAATATTGTTTATTACCTAAGGCAATCTACAGATTCAATGCAATCTCTATCAAAATGTAATGACATTTTTTGCAGAAATAGGACAAGGAATCCTAAAATTTATATAGAACAACAAAAGATCCTGAACAGCCAAAGCAATTTTGAGAAAAAAAGAACAAAGCTGGAAGTATCACATTCCCTGATTTCAAAATATGCTACAAAGGTATAGTAATCAAAACAGCATGGTACTGGCCCAAAAACAGACACACAGATCAATGGAACAAAACTGAGAGCCCAGAAATAAACCCACACATCTATGGACAGCTAATTTTCAACAAGGAAGCCAAGAACATACAATGGAGAAAGGAAAGAAAGTCTTTTCAATAAACAGTATTGGGAAAACTGGACAGCCACATACAAAAGAATGAAATTAGACAACTATCTTACACCATATACATAAATTAACCCAAAATGGATTAGACTTGAACGTAAGACCTGAAACCATAAAACTCCTAGAAAAAAACATAGGTAATATGCTCTTTGACATTGGTCTTAGCAGTATCTTTTCCTCAGGCAAGGAAAACAAAAGAAAAAAATAAACAGATGGGACTATGTCAAACTACAAAGCTTCTGCACAGCAAAGGAAACCATCAACAAAATGAAAAGACAGCCTACCAATTGGAAGAAGACATTTGCAAATCACATATTTGATAAGGGGTTAATATCCAAAATATATAAAGAATTCATACAACTTAACAACAAAAAACCAAACAACCCAATTGAAAAATGGACAGAGGATCCGAACAGACATTTTTCCAAAGAAGATATACAGATGGCCAACAGGCACATGAAAAGATGTTTCACATCACTAATTATTAGGGAAATATAAATCAAAACCACAATGACATATCATGTCATGCCTGTCAAAATGGCTACTATTAAAAAGACAAAAAATAACAATTGTTGGAGAAGATGTTGTGAGAAAAGGAAACACTTGTACTCTGTTGGTGGGAATGTAAATTGGTGCAGCCACTATGGAAAACAGTATGGAGAGTCCTTAAAAAGTTAAAAAAGAACTACCATATGATCCAGCTATTGCATTTCTGTGTATTTATCCAAAGAACATGAAGACACTAATTTGAAAAGATATATACACCCCCATGTTCATTGCAGCATTATTCACAATAGCCAAGATATGAAAACAACCTAAGTGCCCATCCACGAATGAATGGATGAAGAAGATGTGCTATATAAATACACACACACACACACACACACACACAGTGGAATACTACTCAGCCATAAAAAGATGAAATTATGACATTTGCAACAACATGGATGGATCTTGGGAGTATTATGCTACATCAAATAAGTCAGATGAAGAAAGACAAATATCACATGATTTCACTCATATGTAGAAGATAAACAAACATATAGATGCCAAGAACAGATTGGTGGTAACCAGAGGGGAAGGGGGTGGGGGAGGGCAAAAGGGGTAAAGGGGCACATTTGGATGGTGACAGATGGTGGTGAGCATGTAGTCTACACAGAAGTCAAAATATAATGATGTACACCTAAAATTTATGTTCTAAATCAACGTTACCTCAATAAAAAAAAAGGTCCAACAACAGGATGCCTTCTCTCTCTGCTTCCTAGCCAAATGCAACCATATTCTAAGGATGAGATTGTAATAATGTTCTTTTTTTTATTGAGGTATAATTGACATGACACATTATATTAATTTCAGGTGTACAACATAATGATTTGATATTTGTATATATTGCAAAATGATCACCACAATAAGTCTACTTACCATACATAGTTATATAGTTTTTTTTCTTTGTGTTGAGAACTTTTAAGATTTACTTTCTTAGCAACTTTCACACATGCAATACAGTATTATTAACTATAGTCACCATGCTGTACATTACATCCCCAGGACTTATTCATTTGATAACTGCAAGTTTGTACCTTTGACTCCCTTCACCCATTTTGCCCACCCCCCCCATGATAATGATGTTCTTATTATTTGTTAATAAATATCGTGAGTCAGGCGTTATCTCTACTTTCCGACAGTCACACAAAGCGGGTACTACTGTCCCCGTTTTACAGGGGGGCGGTTGTGACTTAAGAAGCTTCCCAGCTGGTTGGTGCCAGAGCTAAGATTCAGACTGAGTTTAGTTCAGTTCCCAACTTGAGCTTCTTTCCCTGTCGGCTACCACCTTTGAATGCTCCTCCTAGAAGCTGATTCCTCAGCCTGCACTCGTGTGCTCTCTTCCCCACTCGTACCTCTCACTAGGTGCTGCATTTAATTGCTTCTCCAGCGTTGATTTTTGCTTTCACTCCGCTCTTCAGTGTGCTGCTGTGGCATCATCTGTCAGCCGGTCGGCCAGGATTCCGAGTGCTCCTGGTGCTGTCCCGGCTTTAGGAGACCTGACTACAACACGGCCCCCACGTTTTCTTGTCAACGAATCCTGGACAAGTTAACGTGCCACCCGAAAAGGAGAAGACGAAATGTGATGAGATGTCAGAGTTCCTAACAGGACCTGGCACCTTGGCAGGTGCTCCGTGAAAGCTCACCTCTCCCTTTGCTTCTCTTTCTCCTTCTCATACTCCTTTCTCCTCAGTGTCCTCCTGGGTGAAGTGGGGGTGTTTAAGCAGCTCACAGAATCACTGGGATCTTGAACGAGGCTGTGTATGTGAAAGGCCAGGCACAGTGTCTGGAACGTAATATAGTCTCAATCCTTGCCCTGCTCCGTTCCCATACGACGTTTCTCACTCAACAAAAAAGTCAGCAGTTGCCAATCTGTTTGTGTCACCTGCCCCCTCCCTTGCCCGGTTCTCACTTGTCTTGCCTGGTTGTCATTTGATGGTGCTGTCGCAATGCGAATTTGGGGAAATGGAAGGTGCTTGTTTGAGGTTTGGCGGCCCCTTTGTTTCTGGGCTCCCTATGGCGTCAGTCAGCGCCGGGCCCCTGGGAACCGCTTCCTGGGCTGCTCCAGCCTCCTGCTCTCAGATGTGCCCAGGCGGTCTGTTTGAGCATGAAGGCTTTGCAGGGAGACTTCACAACGTCCCAAGCCTCATTGCAGGGTTCTGCTGAGGAGAAGCTGGGCTGCAGCTGGGAGAGACCGGGGAGCAGTTTGGTCTAGGCCTTGTGGTTCAAAGCTGTCCTGTGGGTTTCTTTTGCCTTCATTTATTGAAACGTATTTCTCATCTCTTCATTCCTTCTGTTCTTTTAGATTTGGCTGACTTAAAACTGCATATCTGTCAGTTTAATGATTTAATATTTAGATGATTTAACATCCTGTAACAATCAATCTTGCCCAACTCACGCTCTTTTGTTACTAGTTACTTTTACTACAGAGGATAAAATAATTCCATTTGAGAAATGAACGCAGAAAAGAATAAAGCAGTATTTAGGGAAAATAAAGAAAAGTGGGGCAGCTCTTGTGCGGAAGTAAGGTAGAAAGTTGGCCTGTTTTTATTTGGTTGGGTCTTTGTTGTGTCACTTTATTTATTTTGAAGTATTATCAATTATTACAAATGATCCTTATCTCTTAATGTAAATATATAGAAAAGCCTCATCAATTTAGCCTAATCCTTCTTCCTATCCATTCTGAATTAGTCAAAAGTTTCTAAAGTATTTAGAAAGAGATACAGCAATTGCTTTTAAGATTATATTGACAAATAGGACTAGACAAAAATGTATTGCCTAATAGAAGTTCTTAGGAAATGGATGCAAACATTTCTATAGGAATTGTTTTTATGCAAAGAGGTGCTTCTACAAGATTTTAAGTTTTTTCTCTAATTTAATACTTCCCCAAAAAGGAGGTTTACACTGTTAATTTGCTGAGCAAATCTTTTCTCTATAAGTGGTGAAAATGTAAATTTTTAATCCATTTGGAATCTCTATTAGTTAAATTATTTTTAATTAGTGCCAGGTAGAACTAATGAGGGTTACCCCACAGTCTTGGATTCCATATCTGTACTGGACAGCCCATGTTTTTGCATTCTATTATGTTCTAATATATATGTTCTTCCATTAATGCCATCTACTGAGAGGTGACAATATTTTTCTGTCTGGTGTTGGGCAGCACTGAACTGCCTGTGAAACCTAGATGGTGGGATTCGACCTGTTTTTCTGGGGTCCAGTCAGCAGCTCATCTCTTTCTTCTCAGATGCAAGTACCAGGAAAGAAAAGCTTCCAACTGACTTGACATTAGAACATCACAAACAAGTACAGACTCATCTGCCGTTGAGTCTCTTTCTCTATGGCACAGTCAGGAAAAACAAACTTTAGGAAGAAGAAGATAAGAGGAAACTGGAAAAGGTTTCTTGTTGGATATCCAGTTTTCCCCAATCCATGAGGTTGGTTATAATTTTATGAAAGTTGGTGACCTCCAAGTAGGGTTGATTTTGTTCCTCCCTAAAAACTCTCCTTTCTTCTGTTTTCTCCCTCCCCGCCAACTCCATACACACAGGCTCTAGAACTTGGAGGTCTTGCATGGGGAAGTCTCCTAGGGGTCCAGAAGAGGCTGGACATTTAGGTATGGGGACAGCTTGGGGACCCAGTAGTGCTTCATAACTGTTCATCAAATGTATGAAATATATAAAAGGGTCAATGGCATTCTAAAAGCTTTTCAGGGACTTCTGATTTCTGGTCCATTACGCAGAGATCTTGGAATTCATCACTCTTGTTTTGGCAACAAGAAAAAAGTCAAACAAACTAAAAATCAACAACTCTTCTTGTATCTCTCAGAGAATTGAGGTCACAGGGAAACCACTGCTCCAAAACTGGAGAGAGAAGCAGACACAGAGAATCACAGCTTACCAAGACCAGAAACTTGCTGCTGGAGCCAGTATTGTTCCTTTTATCCAATACATCATGTCTGGTTTTCAACAAAAAATTACAAGGCATGCTAAAAGGCACAAAACACAGGCTGAGATACAAAGCAAGTATCAGAACCAGGCTCAGATATGGCAGAGACTTTGGAATTAGCAGACCGAGAATTTAAAATGACTGATTAATATGCTAAGAGCTCTAATAGAAAAAGTGGACAACATGCAAGGACAGATGAGTAATGTAAGCAGAGAAATGGAAACTCTAAGAAAGAAATAAAAGAAAATTCTAGAGATCAAAAACACTGTAGCAGAAATGGAGAATACCTTTGATGGGTTCATCAATAGACAGGACATGACAGGGGAAAGAATCAGTAAGCTTAAAGATACGTTAGTAGAAACTTCTCAAACTGAAAAACAAAGAGAAAAAATGAAAAAATTAAAGAAAAGAACAGAATATACAAGAACTGTGGGACAATTACAAAAATCGCACCATATGTATAATGGGAATACTAGAAGGGGAAGAAAGAGAGAAAGGAATAGAAAAATATTTGAAGCAATAACGACTGAGAAATTCCCAAAATTAATGACAGACACTAAATCAGAGACCCAGGAAACTTAGAGAACACAAAGCAGGATAAATAAAAGTCTACACCTAGGCGTATCATATTCAAACTGAAGAAAATCAAAGACAAAGAGAAAATCTTTATTGAAGCCAGAGGAAGAATACCTGCCCTGTTTATAAAGGAACAAGGATAAGGATTGCATCAGATATCTCTTCAGAAACTATGCAAGCAAGAAGACAGTGTAATGAAATATTTCAAGTGTTGAAAGAAAAAAAACCCTACCGATCTGGAATTCTGTATCAGTGAAAGGATTCTTCAAACGTGAAGGAAAAATACAAACACTGTATAATTCCACTTATGTGAGGAACTAGACTAGTCAAATTAATAAAGACAGAAAGTAGAATGGTGGTAGCAAGGGGCTGGGGCGGGGGAAGAACGGGGAGTTAGTGTTTAATGGGTGCAGAGTTTCAGTTTGGAAAGATGCACATGTTCTGGAGATGGACATGGGGGTGTGGAGAATGGTGAATAACAATATGAATGTACCGAATACTATTGAAATGTGTACTTAAAAATGGTTCAAACTGTAAATTTTATGTCATGTATATTTTAACACAATGAAAAGTAAAAAATTTTAAAAATGGAGAAAAAAGAACCAAACAGTGAAAGAGAAATAAAAACTTCCTCAGACAAACAAAAATTGAGGGAATTTGTCACCAGTAGGTGCACCTTGCAAGAACTGTTAAAAGAAATTTTTCACAGAGAAGGAAAATTGTATAGGTCAGAAACTGGGATCTACATAAAGAATGGAAGAGCATTAGAGAAGGCATAAATGAGAGTAAAATATAACCTTTTGTTTTTCTCATTCTTAATTGATCTAACAGAAAATAGTTTGTTCAAAATAATATTTGCAACAATGTATTTAGTTATTATAGCTTATAGATAAATGAAATGTATGACAGCAATGTTATAAGGGACAGGGGGTAGAAATTAGTAATACTCTCTTGTATGTATGATCCATGAAGTGATATAGGGTTATTTGAAAGTGGACTTACAGTGGTTGAAAATGTACATTGCAAACTTAAGCACAACTATTAAAAAAAGTAAAAAAAAGAAGCATAATTGATACGCTAAAAGAAGAGAAAAAAATGAAATAATATAAAATGCTCAATTAAAACCAGAGAAGACAGAAAAAGAGTGGAAGATCAAAAATAAAAACAAGGACAATAAATAGAAAATAGTTACAAATATGGAAGATATTAAATCAACTATATACATAATCAATTTAAATGTGAATGGTCTAAATATACCAAGTAAAAAGCAGAGACTATCAGAGTGGATCAAAAAACAAGTTGTCTACAAGAAATCCACTTTAAACATAAAGACACAGATATTTACTTTTGATTTTAAAGGTAAAGGGATGGAGAAAGATATACCATGCTAACACTAATCAAAAGAAAGTTGAAATAGCTATATTAATTTCAAAGAAGACTTCAGAGCAAGAAAAAATTATCAGGGATAAAGACAGGCATTGCTTAATGATAAAGGGGTCAATTCTCTAAGAAGACAGAACAATTCTTAATGTGTATGCACCTAACAACAGAGCATCAAGCTATGTGAAGCAAAAACTACTGGAACTGCAAGGAGAAATAAATGAATCCACTGTCATAGTTGGAGACTGCACCACCCCTCTGTCAGGAATGGACAGATCCAGCAGGCAGAAAATCAGTAAGGATGTAGTTGAATTCAACAAAACCATTAATCAACTGGATCTAATTGACATCATAGAACCCTTCATCCAACAATGCAGAATACACATTCTTCTCAAGCTTGCATGGAACATTCACAAAAATAGACCACATTTTTGGCCATAAAATA
The DNA here is from genome assembly GCA_031878705.1 of Tapirus indicus. Classification (NCBI taxonomy): domain Eukaryota; kingdom Metazoa; phylum Chordata; class Mammalia; order Perissodactyla; family Tapiridae; genus Tapirus; species Tapirus indicus. The sequence continues at coordinate 86,487,709 of CM062930.1, read as the reverse complement.
CACCTTAACAAATTTAAAAGAATGAAAACATTACAAAGTATGCTCTTAAGCTGCGATGGAATTAAATTAGAAATCAATAACAGAAAAAAGCTGGCAAATGCCAAAATATTTGTAGATTAAAGAAGACATCTAAATAACACATGGGTCAAAGAAGTTTCAAGAGAAACTTAAAAATATTTTGAAATAAATGAAAATGAAAACACAACTTATCAAAATTTGTGGGACGCAGTGAAAGCAGTGCTTAGAATGAAATTTATAGCATTGAATGCATATATTAGAAAAGAAATGTCGAAAATCAATAATTCATGCTTCTACCTTAGGAAAAGGTAGAGCAACATAAACCTAAAGCAAACAGAAGAAAAGAAATCACTAAGAAAAAAGACAGAAGATGCAAATTACTAATATCAGACATGAAAGAGGGGCCATCACTACTAATCCTGTAGACATTAAAAAGATAGTAAAAATGCCTTATGAACAACTCTATGCCCACAAATTTGGTAATTTAGGTGAAATGGACCAATTCCTTGAAAGACACAGTCTACTATGATTTACACAAGTAGAAATAGTTAATTTGAATAGGCCTATACTATTAAAGAAATTGAATCAATATAATTAAGAAGCTTCCAAACCAGAAAGCACCAGGCCCAGATGGTTTCACTTTGTGAATTCTACCAAATATTTACAGAAGAAATGATACCAATTCTCTACAGTCTCTTCCAGAAGCAGAGGGAATATCTCTTAACTCATTCTATAAGACCAGCATTGCCCTAATACCAAACCAGACAAAGACCTTACAAGAAAGGAAAACTACAGACCAATATCTCTCATGCACATAGGTCCAAAAATCTTCAACAAATATTAGCAAATCAAATCCAACAACGTATAAGAAGGACCGTATATCATGACAAAGTGAGATTTGTCCCAGTTAGGGAAGATTGGTTCAACATTCAGAAATCAATTAATGTAATCCATCACATCAATAGGCTAAGAGGAAAAATCATGTGATCATAATAATAGATGCAGAAAAAGCATTTGCCAAAATCCAACACCGATTCATGATAAAAACTCTTAGCAAACTAAGAATAGAGATGAACTTCCTCAACTCGATAAAGAGCATCTAGAAGAAACCTGCAGCTAACATCATAGTCAACGTTGAGAAAATAAATGCTTCCCCCCTACGATCAGGAACAAGGCAAGGATGTCCCCTCTCACCACGCCTGTCAATGTCGCATTGGAAGGCCTAGCTAAGGTAATAAGACAGCAAAAGCAGATAAAAGACATACAAGTTGGGAAAGAAGAAATAAAACTGTCTTAGTTTGCACATGACATGATTGTTTAGGTAGAAAATCTGAAAGAATCAACAAAAATTCTCCTAGAACTGCTAAGCGATTATAGCAAGATTGCAGGACACAAGGTTAATATGCAAAAGTCAATCGCTTTCCTATATACCAGCAATGAACAATCGGAATTTGAAATTAAAAACACAGCACCATTTTTATTAGTGCCCCAAAATTAAATACTTAGGTAAAAATCTAGCAAAATATGTACAAGATGAGAAAACATACAGATGAGAAAAACTACGAAAATTTGATGAAAGAAATCACATAAGAGCTAAATAAATGGAGAGACATTTCATGTTTGAATTAGTTTTTTAGGGCTGCTGTAACAAAATTACCACAAACTGAGTGGGTAAAACAACACATATTTTTTCTCTCACAGTTCTGGAGGCTAGAAGTTCAAAATTAAATCTCTGCCTCTGTCATCACATGGTCTTCTTCCCTGTGTGTCTCTTTCCCCTTTGTGGTGGTTGTTCTTTTCTCTCTTAAAAGGACATCAGTCACATTGGATTTAGAGTCTAGCCCAATCCAGTGTGACCTCATCTTAACTAATTACACCTGCAAATCCTTATTTCCAAATAGATCACCTTCACAAGTACTGGGGGTTAGGACTTCAGTGTATCTTTTGGGGGAACCCAATCCCACCCACAACAATCTTCTTGGCTAGGAAGACTCAACATGGTTGAGATGTCGGTTTTTCCCAACTTGGTCTCTGGATTTAAAGCTATCTCAGTCAAGATCTCAGCAAGTTATTTCATGGATATATCAACAATAGGTTCTAAAGTTTATATCAGGACAAAGAGCAGAAAGGCAAACAGTAAAAGACCCAGAATAGACAACACAATACTGAAGAACAAAATTGGAAGACTGACATTATCCAACTTCTAGACTTAGTATGCAGCTACAGTAATCAGGGCAGTGTGGTATCGATGAAAGAATAGAAATACAGATTAATGAAACAGAATAGAGAACCCCCAAACACACCCACACTGAAATGATCTTTGATGAAGGAGCAAAGGCAATTCAATGGGGAAAGGATAGTCTTTTCAATAAATGGTGCTGAAACAACTGGACATCTACATGTAAAAAAAAAGAAAGAATCTAGACCCAGACCTTACACCTTTCACAAAATTAACTCAAAATGGATCATAGATTTAAACAAAAATCCAAAACATTAAAACTTTTAGAAGATAGCATGAGATAATCTAGAGGCAACCTTAGGTTTGGGGTTGACTTTTTAGATACAATACCAAAAGCATGATCCACAAATAAAATATTGATAAGTTGGGCTACGTTAAAATTAAAAACTTCTGCTTTGCAAAAGACACCGGTAAGAGAATGAAAAGACAAGCCACAGATTGGGAAAAAAATATTTGCAAAACACATATCTGATAGAGGACTTGTACCCCAAATATACAAAGAACTATTAAAACTCAACAATTAGAAAACAAACAACTCAATTAAAAAAATGGCCATAAGATCTGAACAAGACTCCTCACCAAATAAGATATAAGGTTGGCAAATAAAATGAAAAGAAGCTTCACATCACATGTCATCAGGGAAATGCAAATTAAAACAATAATGAGATACTATTACATAACTATTAAAATGGCGAAAATCCAAAACAATGAAAAGACTAAATCCTGAGGGGAATGTTGGGCAACAGGAGCTCTCATTCATTGCTGGCGGGACTGCAAAACGGTACAGCCACTTTGGAAGACAATTTGGCAGGTTCTTCCAAGACTAAACATAGGCTTATCATATGATCCAGCAATCACACTCCTTGGTATTTACCAAAATGAGTGGAAAACTTACGTCCACACAAAAACCTGCACACAGATGCTCATAGCACTTTTGTTCATAATTGCCAGAACTTGGAAGCAACTAAGATGTCCTTCAATGAGTGAATAGATAAACACATGTCGTACATCCAGACAAGGGAACATTATTCAGTGCTAAAAAGGAACGAGCGATCAAGCCATGAAAAGACATGGAGAGAACTTAAATGCATATTACTCAGTGAAAGAAGCCAATCTGAAAGGGCTGCAACTGTATGACTCCAACTATATGACATCTGAAAAGGCAAAATTATGGAGATGGTAAAAAGAGCAGTGGTTGCCAGGGATCGGAGGGAGGGAGGGATGAGTAGGTGGACCACAGGGGATTTTTAGGGCAGTGAAAAGACTCTGTGTGATACTATATTGGTGGATACATGTCAATACACATTTGTCAAAACCCATAGAATGTACACCACCAAGGGTGAACCCTAATGTAAACGTGGACTTTGGGTGATAATGATGTGTCAATGTAGGTTCATTGATTGTAACAAATGTACCACACTAATGCAAGATGTTAATGTTAGGGAAAACCGTGTGTAGGGGGAGAGGTGGTATATGGGAACTCCCTATACTTTCTGATCAATTTTTCTGGAAACCTAAAACTGCTCTAAAAAATAAAGTCTATTAATTAAAAAAAAAAAGCTCTTGGCTCTTTAGCTTAAAGTTTTGCATTAATTAACAAAAGAGTATTTTGGAACTAAAGCATTTACTTACAAACAAAACATTAAAATATGTGAACACTTAATTTCCTTAATAAATGTGTTTTTCATTACATTGCTTCCTGTAGGAATTTTCTTTTTCCTTCATTCAACGAGAGGAACACTCACAGTGTCCCAGGCCTGACACAGATTGCATAAATGAGTGAGTGCATGGGGAATGAATGAGGCCAGTCCTGCTGGAAAACACTAAGCTGTAGCCCTTTTGACAGTCATCCTCCCTCATCCTCTCTACCTCCTCTCACGCCTATCGTTACATCAAAGGCTGCTCTGGCCTTCACAAACAGGGCTACTCATTTGTAATTTCTATGTTGTGGCTGGTTAGAAGGGTTAGGGACTTCATATTTTTATAGCAAATCAACAAAGACTAGAAGAACACAGACCCTGAACTAGTTCATTTTAGAATTTCTCTGTCAGCTTTCATATTCCACATTTGCAGGTCTGGGTTTCTCAAAGTATTATTTTTATGAGGAGCAAAGAAGACTTGGACACAGTTATTCATCTACTTAAACAATTTCACTCTCATTCAAGAAAAGAGCTGAGAGCTTAGCCAGGTTATTTGCAGATCTGACCCACCTTCAACCTTTGGTTCGGTGGACTGAACCTGTCTGAGCCCAACGGGAAGACTTTGACCCAGTCTAAGCTATTTTATCTTCTTAGGCACCTGTGCCAAAGCTCCATGGCTGCAATAATCCGGGCAGATGGAATTCTCTGTCTTAGCTGAGGAAACAAGACTGTGTCCCACCGTTTCTCTTTTTAATCTTTAACAAAAAACTTCGCACAGCTACAAGGAGAATCAAGTGCGTCATCTTACCTCAGCAACTGGAAGTATCGACATCTGTCTTAAAGACATGGGTTTGTCTTTGACCTGTTTCTGTCTTAGCTGGTGTCAGAAAAGCAGCTTAGCGTCGATCATTCCATAACTAACACCATTCTATTTGGGTGGCACCAAACTGTAATATTCTTTCTAACAGGTCGTTACAAATTTTGAAGCCATCATTTGTCTTCTTGAGCGGGGCAAATAATACCCTGTCACAAATGGATAGTGAAGAGTTTGATTTAGTTTATCCCTTGTGTGCCAGTTTTGCAATAGAGCTAGGGAATGGGAAGGTGGGGACCTAAAGACTTAAAAAATCTATTATTATTTATAATGCTAAATTTTATTACATATATTTTATTACAAGGAAGGAAGGAAAAGAGAAAAGAAAAGCATGGTGATGAGTAGATACTGTAAGAAAAGTCGTTTGAGAATTCCCCCAAATCCACCCTTCCTTTTGAGTTCTCTGTCTCAGGTAATGGCCTTGGCGATCTCCCAGTCACTGGCTCCAAACGTCATTAGCTGCCCCCAGTCGGCCACCACATTGATTCTGTCTTCTGATTTCTCTCTTTTCCATAACTTTACTCACGGCCTTGTCACCTTTTCATTGGATGACTCTTTCATTCACTCAACAAACATTTGTTGAGAATTTACAAGTGTGGGGCCCCTGGAGACACAAGTGTGCATGACAGACCTAGACCCTGCTGTCAGGGGACCTGCATGGGCCCCTGGCGGAGAAGACACACTGAGCACACAACCACAAGTAGGGTGGGTTTTTCAAAAAGGGGGGTCAGGGTGCTCTGGAAGTGGATGAAAGCCAGTGAACCAGGCTGTGGGGCCCAGGGAAAGCATCCAGGGGCTGTGACATTTCAGTTACACCTAAAAGGGAGGGCTATGGATGACAAAAAGTTTTCAGTGAGAAAGGATTTGATGAGCTGCCTCTGGCTGCGCCTTCCCCTTCCCTCCCTCACAGCTGCTGGAGTTGGTTTCTAGAGCAGCCTCGTCCCTCTACTGCTGACATCCCCTGGTGCCTCTGCTGTCGGTAGAACGACTCACACCTCTTAGCATGTTACTCAAACTTCAGACTCACTTTCTACCTTTCCCTCCTACACTTTTGATACATAGCTTATGCTCTGATCACACGCTTTGCGGGTTTATACCCTCGAGTCTTTGCGTGTGCGGTTCCTCTGATTTGGATTTTGCTTTCGCCATCTTGAAAATTCATTCTTGTTCTTTAGGGCTCAGCTTAGAGGTTTCTTTTCTTGATTCTCATTAATAATAGTAAATTTTCCCTGACTGTTCTGGTGTGTTACTCATACCATTACTTAGTACCGAGACCATTCTACCCTATGTTATATTAATAGTTTACTTGCATGTTTTTAGGGTAAAAGACCTTGAGGGTAGAAACAACATCATTGCCTCTTCCAGTACCCAGCACCAGTACCAGCACCGGCATCAGCATCCAACACCGATACCAATATTAGCACCCGCACACTCAGCATCAGCACCTACCACTCACCACAAGCACCCAGCACAGCAGCAGCACCAGCACCCAGTACCTACCACCAGCACTTAGCACCAGCACCAGTACCCAGCACCCAATAAAGTGCCTTGTACACAGCAGGTTTTCAGTGAATTTTTGTGAAATTGAATGAACACTCACTTCCTTAACCCAATTAATGAGTTTAAAGAAGATTCTTCCTTTACTGAGAAATCATCTCTGCAAAATTACAAATCTAGGGGCTGGCCCAATGGCGTTGTGCTTAAGTTTGCACGCTGCACTTCAGCGGCCCCAGGTTCGCGGGTTTTGGATCCCAGGCGCGGACCTACACACCGCTCATCAAGCCATGTTTATGGTGGCATCCCACATACAGAAAATAGAGGGAGATGGGCACAGATGTTAGCTCAGGGACAATCTTCCTCAAGCAAAAAGAGGAAGATGGGCAACGGATGTTAGCTCAGGGACCATCTTCCTCACCAAAAAAAAAAAAAAAAAAACAACTCTATGAATGTGATATTGCTGTAAATTTTTTTACATGTAATTAAAAATTAATATCCTATAATAGCTAATGCCTATGTCCATATAATTTAGCATGGTGTAAGGAGTGACACTGGAATACTTTCTAAACTTGTGCTGAGTGAACAAGGTTAAGCCCTGGAGAGGTATTGCAGATGTAATTAGGAATATGGAGTTGAAAAGTGAACCACGTGAACTTTATGTACTCAGTAGGCAAAAATGACATTCAGGCCAAGACTCCATTTTAACTGACCCCAGGTCTCCACTGCAGTTATGATTGACAGTGAGTTCTGACCCCGTCCCTGCTGGAGAACCGTGTGGGTTGTTAGTCATGAGACATGTTTCAAGATGCCCTTTTCTCATATCACTCAGTAATGCAAGGAGGAGGCAGTTAATAATGTCTTTACTGTATACATTATCTCATCTGAAAACAATTCTCAGAAGCAGATGAGGTAGATATTTTCATTTTACAGAGGAAGAAGCTGTGGGTTCAAAAGGTTCATTCATTTCTTCATTTAGCAAATATTTACTGGATGTGGCTGTGGCAGACATATAAAATAAGGCATTTGCCCAGGCAAGTAAGGATATTTGAGCCCAGTCTTCTGATTCCTCAGCCAGGCTTTTTCCACCACCGCATGTGACTGAAATGAAACATCTGCAGAAATGAAATGTAGGGAGTAGGCAAGATTAACTCAATTCTGTAACTTTTAGGTGTTGGAGATGACATATGTGGAATCCATTTCATCCCTTGCCTCTCCACTTAGATTGCAAGTTCAGCTCCAGATAAAGAGGCTGGCTCTTCCGCCTCTCAGGAGAAGCTAAGCACCCAGCACCCAGCACCAGCACCGGTATCTTTGAAGCTCCTGGAGCATGTTGAATCTTCAGCACTATCCCTCGGAATATTTCTGAGTTGAATTTTTTTGTACGTTCAGGCCCAGCCACCTATTTGAGCTTCCTGAGAACTTACTTGCTTAGATGTTTTTGGTCTGTGTTACTAAACAATCGTTTTTTTTTTAACGGGTGGACTACTTAGAAACCGCCACTGGGTTAATAGCCCAGAGTTGTATGTGAGTTCCTGCTTGATACAAACTGGATAGTTTAATACTTTGGTACAACACCCACCAGGAAATCTCTGTGGAGCCAAATAAACCCTCAGACTCACAAGGCTTTCATAGGCTGCCGTGGCATCAGCTTTCTCAGAGGCGCGCGGTGAAGGAGCCAGAACTTGCTGGCCGGGCCGTGTCAGGCCTTCCCCTCAGCGGGAGTCTGCGGATCCACCCGCAGGCCGTCAGGAGCTAGTCTCTTCGCCCCAGGTGATGGTTCAAGTGCTGAGAGACGAGCCTCATTGGCAGGGGTTGGGGCTGCCCTGACTCAGGAGCCTTGTTCCCCACAGGAGCCATTGATGTCACTCCCAGGGTCCCCACAAGGGGCACGCTCCGAGACCATCGCACTGAGGGAAGCCCCAGGACGTGGCTTCCTGGCAGGTGTTCGCATGCTCCCGGTGCCGATGCGGTAGTCAGGCTGTTTCCACCATCAGCGGTGCTGCTTAGTGACACAGTTACACGTTCCATCTTTGTCTGTCTCCAGGAGAACAGAGTCCAGAAATCAACCACAGGCCAAATTCTCACACAGAGAGAAAGATTTTATTAATCCTTTGCCCGCATCCCCCTCAAGAGCTGGATATTAACATTTACCTTTTCTTCAGATCTCAGCAATGTCATGAGCACATTTTAAGGCATTTGAAATGTTTAAAAGGAAAGTTTGGAATAATGCTCTGGTTTCATCATTCACATATCGCTTAAGTTAGAGTTACGGTGTATCGCCCGTATCCCTGACATTGCCAGGTACACCCCGTTGTCTTCAGAGTGACAAGAGCAGTAGCATCTGATGACACAGAGATGCTGTGTCACAACACGGGACTTGCTGCTGTGTTTTCAGTGACAGGGCTGTCTGTCATTCCTGAGCTCCCAGCTGCTGCTGTCGGCCTGCACACCTGACTTGCTAGAGCACACAGGGAGTTCCACAGAGTCAGCAGAGAATGCAGATTGACGATGGCATGCCTGCGTCAGAGGCCCCTGGACCCAGAAACACAGGCCCTGGCCCAGAGCTGTCCTGTAAAAGGTGCCGCTTACCTGTTCTCACTCAAGTTCAGCATCCAGGTAGGGACTGCAAACCCCGACCTGCTCAGGTACGTCCTTTAGCAGTGCCTGAATATCACTCAGGTCTCCGTAAGCATTGATGGGAAGAACGGAACCACGTGGCTGTGAGGCAGTTGCCTGCAGCATAAACGAACGCTGCAAAGTGTAAGTAATGTGCAGGCAAGGTTCCCATTCTGGTGCTGCCCACTCTCCCCAGCAGGCAGTGGAGCAGTCCCTCGTCAGGACGGCTGGGAGAGCGGACCAGTGGATCAGCGGATCTGGCCATGATCTTCTTCACACAATGTCCTGTTTGGGACCCACTGACCCACCTTATCCACTTCTCCATCCCTTCCAGCCTGTGCTCACCTGTTTACTCCTGAGTGGGATGACTTGCTCATCTCCCTGACTGTGGCTCCTTGTGTCCAAGACCAGTCAGGCACCTTCAGCTCAATAAGTGAGAGAAATGACAGAAGGCAAGGCCTTGACTGTGGGGCAGTCTGGGGGACTGCAGGCAGGTGTCAGCAATAGCCGTAGTTCTGTGCACCAGGCCTGTGCACTAGGCCTTCTGTGCACCAGGAGCTTCCAGAGGGATACGGCAGGGTTGTATAGATGCTTGGTTTCCTGTTACCCACAACCTTCTAAAGCACAGAGTCCAGAAACTGTAGCTCCGTTCCTTAGGAGGTATGAAAGAAAGGCCGATAACCCATAGCTTTGTAGAGCAAACTCTAGTTTACAAAGTGTTTGTATGTGGCTTCTCCCATTCAGTTACCTCCCACAGGCGCCATGCTGCTCCCTGATTTACCCACCATGGCGCTGTGCTCGTTTTCTTGACAGCAGTCTGAGATCCTCTTCTGTTTATCCCTGTTATATCTGGGTCCCTAGACCTTTCCAGCCCAACACATGCAGACACTTTTTCAGATTCATCACTTAGTGTTAGAATCAAGTCATACGTTATCTTTTTGTTTACTAATATTGTAGAATTTATTATCAATTGACAGAAAATCAAGGCTTTTCGTCTTCTTCCTGGACATTCTGTTTGAGTTTTGAGCTTATCTTCCCTATCTGGAATATGAGTATTTCTACAGCTCCATGTAGGCAAAACCATGAAGCATTTAAAGGTGATCATTCATGTTCCCACTTCTCTGCCATCTCCATCTTTGATATTCATTTCTCCATCTTTGTATCTTTGCTATTTTTAGGGACACTTAACCTGTGTTCCATTGCCACTAGATCTTATTCTTTTGAAACACTTCTTCTAAGAAGTGAGGACATGAAAGCTTAAGAAGCTGTTTCTTCAAGGTGTTTAAATCGAAATGATTCTCTGCTAACATTTTCAGGTATTCTGAAAGATGCAGGAGCTGTTTTGAAGCAGAGAACTCTGCTGGGTGTTTCCAATTCCAAAGACTGGTCCAGGGGAGGTGGCAGTGGGTCCTGTGGCAAATGTGCTTGATTTTGAAGCAGTCTTCCTTTCCGTATATACATATTTGAAACTATAGATTTCTCTCTAAGCACTGTTTTAGTTACATCCCACAAATTTTGATCTTGGGTTAAATTTTTTTTCTAATTTACATGGTAATGTCTTCTTTGGCCCATGAGTTAATTAATTTTGTTTGTTTAACTTAGGCATATATGGGGCTTTTCTACATATTTTATTGTTAATTGATTTCTAATTTAATTAAGTTTTGGTCAGAGAGCAAACTCTATAAGATTTTTTTAAAGACTTTTTAGAGCAATTTTAGGTTGACAACAAAGTTGAGAGGGAGGTACAGAGATTTCCCTTATACCTTCTGTTCCTGCACGTGCAGTTTCCCATTATCAATATCACTCACCAGAATGGTGTGTTTTTTACCAAGGATGAACCCACACTGACACTTCATAATCACCCAAAGTCCATAGTTTACCTTAGGGCTCACTCTTGATGTTGTACGTTGTATAGATTTTGACAAATGTATCATGACATATGTCCATCATTACTGTATCATACAGGGTATTTTCACTGCCCTGAAAATCTTCCGTGCTCTGCCTATTCATCTCTTCCCCCCACAACTCAACCCTGGGCAACCTCTCATCTTTTCATTGTCTCTGTAGTTTTGCCTTTTCTAGAATGTCATAGAGTTGGAATCATACAGTATGTAGTCCTTTCAGATTGGCTTCTTTCACTTAGTAATATACATTTAAGATTCCTCCATGTCTCTTCATGGCTTGATAGCTCATTTCTTTTCAGTGCCGATTAATATTCCCTTGTCTGGATGGACCACATTTGTTTATCCATTCACCTGCTGAAGGACATCTTGGTTGCTTCCAAGTTTTGGCAGTTATGAATAAAAGTGCTACAAACATTTGTGTGCAGGTTTTTGTGTGGACGTAAGTTTTCAACTCTTTGGGTAAATACCAAGGAGTGCAATTGCTGGATCACATGGTGGGAGTATGTTTAGTTTTGTTAAGAAACTACCAAACTGTCTTCCAAAGTGGCTGTACCATTTTGCATTCCCACCAGCAGTGAATGAGAGTTCCTGTTCCTCCACATCCTCGTCAGCATTTGGTGTTGTCAGTGTTCTAGATTTTGGCCCACCTAATAGGTGTGTTTTGGTATCTCAGAGTTGTTTTAATTTGCATTTCCCTGATGACATATGATGTGGAGTATCTTTCCATATGCTTATTTGCCATCTGTATATCTTCTCTGATGAGGTGTCTGTCAAGGTCTTTGGCCCATTTTTTTAATTGGGTTGTTTGTTTTGTTATTGTTGAGTTTTCAGAGCTCTTTGTATATTTTGAGTAGCAATATCCTTTATCAGATGTGTCTTTTTACACATATTTTCTCCCAGTCTGTGACTTGTCTTCTAATTCTCTTGATATTGTCTTCGCAGAGCAGTTTTTAATTTTAATGAAGTTCAGCTTATCAATCCTTTCTTGGATCATGTCTTTCATGTTGTATCCAAAAAAGCATCACTGGGGCGGGCCCTGGTGGTGTAATGGTTAAATTCCTGCACTCCACTATGGTGGCCCAGGGTTTGTGGGTTTGGATCCCAGGCGCGGACCTACACCCTGCTTATCAAGTCATGCTGTGGCAGTGTCCCACATAAAGTAGAGGAAGATGGGCACGGATGTTAGCTCAGGGCCAGTCTTCCCCAGGAAAAAGAGAGAGATTGGCAGCGGATGTTAGCTCAGGGCTAATCTTCCTCACACACACAAAAAATAAATAAAAATAAAAAACATCACCATACCCAAGGCCATCTAGGTTTTCTCCTATGTTACCTTCTAGGAGTTTTATAGTTTTGCATTTTACATTTAGGTCTGTGATCCACTTTGAGTTAATTTTTGTGAAGGGTGTAGTGTCTGTGTCTAGATTCATTTTTTTCGCCTGTGGATGTTCCCTTGTTCAAGCACTGTTTGTTGAAGAGACTCTGTAAGATTTTCATTTTTTGAAATTTCTTGAGACTTGTTTTATGGCCTAGTACATGGTCTGCCCTTGTGAATATTTCATGTGCTCCTGAAAAAATACGTATTCTACAGTTGTTTGGTTTAGTGTTCCATGGTTGTCAGTTAGGACAATGAGGTTTGTGGTGTCATTCAGATCTTCCACTTCCTTCCTGATTTTTTTTTGTGTGTCTAGTTGTTCTGTCAATTAATGAGAGAGGAGTGTTATTATCTAACCATGATTGTGGATTTGTCTATTTTTCTCTTTAGTTCTAACAGTTTATGCTTCATGTGTTTTCAAACTGTTATGAGGCACATACACAAATAATTGTTAAGTATTTGTGATGTTTGACCCCCCATCATTATAAAATTTACCTCTTTATTTCTGGCAGACTCCTTCTCTTGAAGTCTATTTTGTCATATACTGATATAGCCACTCCAGCTTTTGTATATGTAGTGTTTGCATGGTATATCTCTTTCTATCCTTTTACTTTCAACCTATCTGCACCTTTGTATTTAAAGTAGGTCTTTTGTAAATAGAATATAGTTGGGGTCTTGCTTTTTTTTTCTTCCCAGTCTGCTAATCTTTGCCTTTAATTGAAGCTTCTAGTCCAATTACACAATAAAATTATTGATGTGGTTGGACTTAGTTCTGCCATTTTGCTATTTTCTCCTATTTTTCTTTCTTGCCGTCTACTTTTTCCCTCTTTTCCTCCTTCCTTACCTTCTTTGGAGTAAATTATTCTTTCCTATTCCATTTTAATTATTCTATTGGCTTTTTTGCTATATCTTTTTGCGTTATTTTTTAACAGGTTGCTCTAGGGAAGTGATTCTCAAACTTGATGTGCCTCTGAATCATCTGGAGAGCTTGTTAAAACACAGATCACGGGGCTCCAGGCTGGAATTCCTGGTTCAGTAGGTTAGGAGCAGAGCCCCGGAATGTGCATGTCTGATGCGTTCCCGGGTGAAACCAATGCTGCCGGTCCTTTGAGAACACTGCCCGGGGAAGTAAAATCTGCATCTGTAAATTTTTACCATCTACTTAGGGTTAATATTGGACTACCTCACGTGAAATATAGACTATAGGAAACTTGCAACAGTATGGTTTCACTTACCTACCACCCTAATCCTTTGCACTGCTGTTGTCATATTTATTACGCCCACATATTTTTAGAAAATCCACAATACATTGTTTTGCTTTTTGCACTAAATAGTCATATGCCTTTTAAGGAAAGTAAGAGAAGAAAAGAAAATATACATAGTATCTTATATTTACCCACATATTTCCCCACTCCCTGTGATGTTTATTCTTCCTGGATGCCCTATTTATCGTGTGTAGTCACTTCCTGTCAGCCTGAAGAACTTGCTGTAGCATTTCTTGAAGAGCGTGTTGGATCACAATGAAGTCTCAGTTTTTGTTGACCCGAAAATGCTTTTGCTCTGCCTTCATTTTCAGAGGCTATTTAAAAGATACTTTTCCTGGATATAGAATTCGAGGTTGATGAGTTTTTCTTTTTTTCTGGGTCTAGGACTCAGAAATCTTCATTTTTTATAAGCACCCCAGGCCATTCTCATACAGAGTGTCTGTGGGCCAGTTTAAGAAAAACTACAGTAAGCACTCCATTCATATTATGGATACAATGCGAAGACCACTACTGGCCTTGGTGATGGTAGTTTCAGTGGGATGGCGGGGACGAAGTGGTGTGAAGAGCAAATGAGGAAGTATGACACGGAGTGTAGACAATGCTCCCTCTCTATCAAGTGATGTAGCTCTATTGATCTTCTTTCCTCTTAAAACAAATTAGATTAAATTGGGGTTACAGTCTGTTGATCTACATTTTTGGCACAAATGTGATGGAGCTTTGATTTCATAGACCTATTCAAACTGTAAACTTCTTCTGCCTCTGCTTCACCTAATCTATGTGATCTTTTAACCATTTCTATCAATTCTGTTCTCCAAGAGCTGGCTTGAAATGGGTCTGAAGGTCTGGACATCGTGGCCTCACGGCTGGTACCAGTGATGTTCAGGATGGGCCAGCACAGGGTCTGGTGAAATGTGATGGCTGCAGGTCACAAGCTGAGGTCTGGACAGAGGGGCAGTGAGTCCCAGGACCATTCTTCTAAGCGGACGGAGGGCCTGCACACCGTCTTTCTGTTCTCTCACTTCTGGGGAAACACCTGCTGCGAGTGGCGTTGTGGAGGGAGGACTCATGCTGTGGAGACAGGGTGGGACAGAAGGGAAGGCTATGATTATAATATGGTGCAGAGACGGAAATGTCAGAAGGGAGATACAAACAACATCCTGCAGGGCTTTCAGGGCGGAGTGTGTGAAGAACACACCGTTTTCAAGCAGGCTTAGCGGCAGAGCCACACGGGAATAAGCAAGAAGCGAGGACTGCTTTGAGGCTCTCAGACCACACGGCGCTCTGGTGGACGTGGAACACAGTCTGCACGGGTCCCCGGGGTCAAGGGGCTGACCAGGTGCCTTCCCCTCTTCACATTGACTTTGCCAATTTAGTTTCTTCTTTAGCTTCTAGTGATCAATTGGGAACATGCAAGCGACTGTATTGCGGCTTTGAGCTTCTCATGGCCAGTTGAGCTTGTTTATTCTGGTGCTGGTATCTTATGACTTAGGTGTATTTCAGGTCGTTGTGCTTTCTGAGGTGGGAGTAGCCAGGTATACTGGAGTAGCTTCTTACATCACGATAATTACAACATTTGGAGATAAAGATCCCACAAGTACCAGTCGTGTACGGAGACAGTCTGCCACTGCCACTGCCACGGGACACAGTGCTTGGGGGTATGTATTAAAGATTAGACACAGTTTCCACCCTCAAGAGCATTATGTTTTCGTTTGGGAAGCCAGGGACATCAAAACAATCAACATATGTGTCAGCAAAAGTCAGCAGGTGGAATGTAATGGCATTCTGCAGTAGGAAGATGCAGAGTGACTAGTAAGTTACGGCTTCCTGAAGGAGATGAAACGTCAAATAACGTGACGCAGTAAACTGGAGGTGAGAGAGGCCGTGTTTACAGGATGGAGGAAAGAACAAGGCATACTGAATATACGTCTGATTGCCACTGTGCAAAAGCCCCTATAAAATATCCCAGTTTTTCACAAAATCAGGTTATCTTTGTCATCTTTCTTGTTGGTCCAGCTCACCAATAATATTGTTTTCATTTTACTCACAGGCAAGAGTCACCTGAAAGGACAGCAAGGCCACTTATTCACCTTTCATTTCTGTCCTTCACAACTATCCCAGCAGAACTGGGGTGAGCTGCTGGGGTGGTCCCAAACCCTGGTTCTTCCAGATATTGTATTTGTCTCTGTTTGATTTACTTATCCATGTGATGGCCTGTGGTTAATAGTGACTGTTAGAAATATTGTATGTACTCCTTTAGCTGCAGACAATGCTTTCTTAGGACTTGCAGACAAATTTCACCCGTATATTCAGACATATTGTTGCATTTGTTTGTGTGCAAACAATGTGCTATCAAGTGTATCTTCTCAATTTGATTTTACGGTTCACAGCGATCCTTGAAATATAAGTGTTGTGATCCCCATTCTCCAGTTGAGGGTGACTGAAGCGCACGGGTTAAGTGGTTTGCCCACGATGCACAGCTAGTAAATGGCAGAGTTAGTTAGGACTTGAACTCCCATCTCCGTCTCAGGACCAGGAGCCAGTCATCGTGTGAAGAACTCTTAATCTGGAATCCATAGTTGGCCAGCACAGGTACAGGAAGGACTTCCGGGTCATGAGTTCCGTGAAATTGCACACAAATTTCGTGTCTATGTATTCATGCACATTTTTCTAGAGAAAGTGTCTGGAGCATTAATTTGATTCTCTAAGAGTTCACGGCTCTGGAGAGATGAGGTAGTATCTAACGATGCCCACCACTATATTTCACTTCTATTCGACATCTGTATTGATGGCCCCCAGCATTGTAATCCTGGAGAAGATCAACTCTTTCTGGCTTAAATTTCTGGCCTTTTTGATGTCTCTGAAATCCGGTGTCAGGTTCCATTTATCGTGTGGCTAATTGCCCAAACAATTGACTTACATGATGCTGATTATAAAATGTTTCTAATTATGATCCTCTTTTTCTCTGTCACCTGTGATAGAGTGTGGACCCAAACACAGATGAAGGGAGCATAAAGTTTGAGAATAAGGATTGTAATCATAAAAGGCTGTACTTCTTGGAGTATTTTTATACTCAGAAGTGGTAGTTCCTCTCTTTGGAAAGCTGATACTTTATTATACTTCCTAAAATGAGCGAGGCACGACAAGGGCACAGCCTCTCTCTGACCTGGTCTCTTTGAGGGATCCCTCATTTGCAGCCGTCCTTGTACTGTTCACAGTGAACCCGCTCTGGCTGGCCCCTGTCTGGGAAACAAGAGCTTGAAAAATATCCCGACATTCCATGGCACAAGTGTAATTTCCTTAGTGTTTCATCAGTGGAACTATGCCACAGCAGACACTCTCTAGTGGCCGATTACCTGAGATGGGCGGTAAACACGAGGTGGGTGGCCAACAGCGGAAGAGCGACAGATTCATAGAAAGTCTGAGGATGACTTAGGGCAGAGGAATGACAGAACCAAGGACCGTATCCTTTCTAAGCCAGGTTGCAATACAAGCAGAGCCTGATGGCTGCCCTGGGCAGAGCAAGGGGAAGTGGCATCTGGGCACAAGAAGTCACCTGGCTTCTTTGGGGTCAAAACAGGCTTAGTTCAAATCTCCAGGGCTATTCTCCCTCCTTTTCTGTAGTATGTTGACTTACTTTTTCAGTGGATAATATGAATAAAAAAGGAAGAAATAGAAAAGAGAAAAATCAAAGTTTGCATTTATAAGAAGTCAAATGTTTGTGGAACTTGGGGGGAGGATTGGGAGAAGGGAGTTAAGCTGGTGGATCTAGGTAATCCCTGGTGCCTAGTAGTTATCAGTTGTTAGTTCCCTTCCCTTCCCTCTTTCCAGAAAAGACTGATTTGTTAATTAACATAAACCCAAAGGAGTGCTTAGATACCCGAATGGTGACCGTCCTCTTCAGAGCTGCCCATGTAGAAGGTACAGAGTTTTGTCAACGATGGAAACTGCTCTAGAACTTTTCTTTTAGACTTATTAAGTTATCAGTTGCGGCATAACAAACTGCTCCAAAATTTATGATTTAAAAAACCAGTGATTTATTATTTCTCATGATTCTGTGGGTTGGTGGGGCATCTCATGTGGGGTGTCTCTCTAACTTCGTTCATCGGGAGCTGGGCTGGGGCCAGAACGTCCAGGACAGCCTCCTTCCTTCAGGGCTCTCTCTTCGAGGCCTCTCTGCACTTGGTATTTAGCCTGAGTTTCTTACATGGCAGCTGGATCCCAAGAGTCGGCCTCGAACTTCCATGGGGTCAGTTCTGCTGCATTCTGTTGATCCAAGCGAGTCACGAGGACAGCCCGCACTGTAGCGGAGAGGACACGCATCCGCCTTTAGTCTGCCACGGTTCTCCATTTTCAGAGCATGTGCTGATGCATGTTGACAGTCTAGGAAGCATGTTTACACAGTTATCTGACATGATCTGCGGAGCAATTGTAACCCTTACACCTAAGAAAACCGCATCTCACAGCAGGAAGGGGCCTAGCCCTGTGTCCTATCGTAGTGAGAAGTGGAACCAGAACCGTGTCTCCCGACCCCTGGGCTCCGTGTGCTACAGAAGCTGCTCTTGGGCACAGCTTCATCCAGAGGGAGTGGAGCTGATTTTTGGAAACATCTGAAAATCATTCTGTATCAGGGTTGGTTAAAAAAAAGGGGGCTGAGCTGAGTAAACACTGTGTTGGTCAAGTATGAAATGAGACCATGCTACTGATCTTCTTGCATGGCTCATAAATGACTCCTGAGGATACATGGGGTGTGAGTGTGGTCCCCAAGGGGGTGTCCAGTCCCTTCATCCGGGCCCTACGTCTCCCCTGTGAGCATAACATGCCTGGAGGTTTGCGTGGCAGCTTTCTGGGATTGTGAGGAACTGGTGGGTCTCTGAGTGACTTCCAGCTCTGCGTTGGCACACCCTGATGCCACTGTATTAGTTTGCACTTATTTTGCTTTCTTTTCAAACTCTGCTTCAGAAAAATGCTGGGAAAGAGGGAAGCTTTGAAATTAAAACCTTTTTATCTGTTTAATTTTCTCCTTGAACAAGTCTTCCCAGTTTTTCTCTCATCTCCCTCTTGCCCGGTGCCTGGTCCTCCTCAGTTACCCTCTGTCTCCACAGCAGATGCAAATCGCTTCCTCACATGTGACCCATTGACTAGTAATTTCTATTTCTATCGCTCTCACAGGCTTGCAGTGTTACTGTCACCCTGCGTTGTCTGCATTATTTTCTTCCCTCTTATTTCATGCACGTAGTTTTACAGTCATTCTTGTGACAACAGTTCTTTCACGTGGCAGATTTTAGCCTCTCATTTTCATAAGGTCAGTTACTGTAAACATCTCCTTGGAGCCTCAAAATGTTTGTGCGTTTTTCACAGCATAGAAGATATTATATGATTAGACAGTTTGTCATTTGTTACTTATCGTGGAGAATTTTGTTTTGTTTTTATTGAGGTATAATTGACATATAACATTTTCTTCAGGTGTACGACATAATGATTCGATATTTGTCTATATTGCGAAATGATCACCACAATAAGTCTAGTTAACTTCTGTCACCACACATAGTTTCAGAATTTTTTTTTCTTGTGATGAGAACTTTTAAGATTTACGCTGTTAGCAACTTTCAAATATGCAGTACAATATTGCTAACTACAGTCACCACGCTGTACATTACATCCCCGTGACTTATTTTATAACTGGAAGTTTGTACTTTTGACCTCCTTCGCCCACCCCTGGCAACCACCAATCTGTTCTCTGTGTCTATGAGCTTGGTTTTTGTTGTTTCAGTTTTTTAGATTCCACATATAAGTGAGATCATACAGTATTTCACTTTCTCTGTCTGACATTTCACTTGGCATAATGCACTCAAGGTCCATTCATGTTTTCTCAAATGGCAAGAGTTCATTCTTTTTAATGGCTGAATAATATTCCAGTGTGTGTGTGTGTGTGTGTGTGTGTGTGTGTGTATTTTATTTGCTTTATCCATTCATCCATTCATGGACATTTAGGTTGTTTCCAGATCTTGGCTCTTGTAAATAATTCTGCAGTGAGCATGGGGGTGCAGATATCTTTTCAAGTTTACTGTTTTTGTTTTCACTGGATAGATACCCAGAAGGGAAAGTGGAGAATTTTTAAATAATGTGCTAATCAATCATTCATTTACTCACTCAACAAGATTTATCAAGTTCCTCCTCTGTCTTAAGCACTAGGGTTATAGTGCTGACAAGATAGATGCAGCCCCACAGAACTTAGTATTTTGTACTCTGAAATGGTGAGTAGCCATTGCCTGAAATCTCGTGGTTTCTCAGAGTTTTCTGACAATAGTGAAAACATGCTTGATAGCTGCTGCTCATGTTGTTTAGGAGCCACAAGCAGGAACGACACAATTCTAGATAATCAAGTGTGACAACCACTGGGAATGCCGGTGATGGGGTGTAATGAAGGGCCAGCATGTTCAAGATTCAGCAGTTTAGTTAAATGACAGTGTCTTAAGTGAACACTCAGTAAATGCTTTATCATGACCTCCACTTCAGTCTAGACCTTCTCCCTTCTAATTGCGCAACAGATCGATGCCAGGGTGTTGGCTGGTGATTGGACAGGGAGGGGACAATCAGCACGCACTGGGTGACTGAAGTCTTTGCTCCGTCTTGGGATGAGCTGCTCATGGGAGGTGCCAGCCAGTCTGCTCAGGCCACCTCCCTCCTGAGGTTTTCACCTCATCGTTCCGGCAGAAAATCACCTTGCCCTTCCAGCTCCCATAGTGCTTTGCATTACTCATCAGGCACTTATCCCCACTGCCCATTCTGTAGTTAGTTTCACCCTTTACTATCCTTAATTTGATTATAAGTTCTTTCGGGACAAGAATTCTTCCTTCTACATCTCTCTCCACTATATTTCCCCCCCACAGCCTGTAACAATGTCCGACTGTCATCTGGGTTTCATTTCATTCAGGATTTCGTCAATCCTTGGGAAATGTATTATAGAATTGCCTTATGCAAACAAAATTGCCCATAAGTAAGGTCCTTTGGGGATTTTCATAATAACCACATGCTCTTGGGTGGAGTTCAAAGTCTTAAGTCTCATTCAATTCTCTATGATTGTGGAAGGCGTGTGAAGGTGTGAATAAGGAGACGAATACTGCAGTCATAGAGAAGTTGATTATTCTAATTTTATAAATGAAGAGAACTTAGTATAGAAACTTTCCTGACTTTCCCAAAGCCACATGGTTTACAGGGCATGTGAAAGGGAAAGGGAGCATGTGGCTTGGATCAGTGTAGACAGCTTACCTAAGTATTTCAGGTCATAAACCTTTCCTTCTTAAGTTTTCCTAAATTCTTCTCTATCATGAAATCAGCATTTACAGCTAAATTTTTAAGTCTTCAGAGGTCTTGCATTTCAAATCCATTACTAAGTCTCTAGGATCAACAGGTGCCAGAAGATGCTATCGGCAGTAATAACACTTCCCTGGGATTGTCATAGGTGATGCCCATGAATCCTTTCAGCATGAAGGCCGTGTTTACCAGTTCTGTCTCACTGAAGATCAAATACTTGCTGATTATACTGGTAAAACTACATTCCATTATTTAAATTTGTCAAACTCAGGTTTTAATTGCATTTCACACTATTTAACTAAGTATTTACTAAAATATTAACTATTTAACATTTTTATCAAAATAATGTTTACATAGTATAAAATTCAACAAAAGGCTTTCAAGGAAGTATGTCAGCCCTCTGCCAACCCCTCTACTTATCCCAATACTCTGCCCCACAGCCAGCCAGCGCCTTTCATTTCTCATATCTCTTCTGATATTTACCTCTGTATTTCTAAACAATACGCTTATTATGCTATTTATTGATTTATGGATTTTAGACCTGTTAACTGTTTTATTATGGTATTTGAAGGTTTAGCTTTTACTTCACCCCCACGGCTCCCACCCAATAAACACATCCCTTCCCTCCATCCTCATAACGTAATCATATCTCATATTTTGGTTAAATAAATATTGGTTATTTACATTATTTTGACTATGTACATAATCACTTCTGGACCAACTTATGTTGTCTGTTTACACTTTCTTTCTCTTACAACTTTCTCCCACTCATGGAATAAACAATGACTGTGCGTCCATTTGCCTAGTTTTCTGTGTGTCCATTGTTCAGTTTTTCCCCGCTCGTCCAGCAAATCTGTCACATGCCCAGAATTAATTTTTTTAAACTTCCAAACATAGTTCTGAACACTCCATCTGTTCTGTTTGTTTCTTGGCATGTCCCACCTCTCCGCAGCTCCAGGCTGGACTGGGTCCTGTAGGCCTGCTGCCCTGCTGTCATCCTGTGCTCCTTCCGCCTCTCTCCGGGGTCGCAGCTTCTGCCTTCTGGAGCCCATGTCTTCTCCTTTCTTGGTTTACACCTTCACTTTGCTGAAGCACATCTTCCAGTGGGTTCCTAAGAAAGGGAACGTGGGGGGTAAAATTTTGTGCCCTTCTGTGTAAAAAAAAGCCTTCCTATTATCTCACACTTGATCTGTCTTGCCGTCCTCCACTGTCCCCTCCTTTCCCATTTTCTTCATTCTCATGAGTTTATACGTTTTTTCTTCGCTGTCACTGAATTAGCATTTAAGATGAGAGTGGAGATAAATACACATGTTTAGGCTCGTATTAACCAGAAGTCTCAATATGTGCGTGTGTGTTTAATGAACTTACTACCTCAGTTCCGCAGTTTTTATTGACTACTTGTGCAAGGTACTGCCGGGTTTGCAGAGTAAGCCCATCTCTGTGCTAGCCCAGCCCTGTGAGATCAGCCTTGCAGCGCACTTCTGAGAGATGATGAAAGTGAGAGTCATAGAAGTTAAGTAACTTTCCCACAGGCCACACAGTTAATGACTGGAAGAAGTGAGATTTGAAACCAAGTCGGAATCAAAGACTGTTCCCTTTCCCCCGTACCATGCTTATAACCAAAGCCCGGGAGACAAGGGCGGCACATCGCTATATATGGACTAGCACTAGAAGATACCATGGCTGCAGGGTGCCTGGAATGGGCTTCAGGAAAGGGGCAAAGAAAGGGCAGGACGGCCAAGATTAGCGGGAAGTGTAATTCCGGGTAGAGAGAGTCATGGGAGCAGGCAGAAGGTCGGCAACGCGGAGAAACCGCAGGTGAAGGGTAGCAAGACGAAGGGAGACCGGGCTAGAGCCCAGGCCGGCTGTGGGCAAGCTCCCTCGTGTTCCCTAATGACCTGAGGCAAGTTCCTTCTCTGAGAACTGGCTTCATTTGTACGGTGGGGATGGTAATAGCTTCTTCAAAGTGCTATTTGAAGGATTAAATAATATATGAAAAATGTGTGTTTTAACTTTAAAGCACTTAATAAATACAAACTATTATTCTTATCAACCTAGAAGGATCAGTTGCAGTTATAAAAAAATCCTGGAACTCCAGTCTGCGGAATTCTTCTTATTTTCATAGGCAAAGGAGGAACAGAAAATAATTCTTGTGGGCGAGTGGCCGCCCGACGGATATAGCAGGCCTCTGCCGGCTCAGGTCTAACTCGCCAGTGCGGTGTCAGCGGCGGTCAACCTGTGCAGCGTCCCCAGGCAGCTGGCCGGTGCAGTGACTGCAGAGTCTCTGCTGAGCCGGGTTTGTGCCCAGGAGGGAGCCCAGTGGAAAATTCTGAGCTGCCGTTAGAAACCAGGCGTACGGTCTCGGAAACTGAAGTTCCTTCAAAAGAAAAATCCCAGTGTTTTTTACACTCAAATGACAGCATTGACCATTATCTGCTTTTCTCTCTTGCTGGTTCCAGAGCTTTCTCGGGATGTTATCAGGGCAAAGTATTAGAACAATGCCTACTTCTGTTTCCTTTTTAACCTGAATTGCAAACTCCCCCTCAGCAGAGGGAGGCCAGGCAAGGAAGCACCTCCTGAACGCTGGACTTCTGCAAAAATGGAGAGTCTTGCTGCTGCTGGTGGTGGGTTTTTTTTCCCGTCTTCTTTTCCTCAATGAAGGTACTTTTTGTCTTCAGTTTTCAAAGGGCTACTGAAGATTGTTTGAGAACTTGATTTCTGTAACAGACATTTTCCGTGCCAACTCTTGTTTATTATTCTAAAAAAATCAAACAAGCAAAAGCTGTCCCTCCAAAACAAACTTCAAAACCAAAGCGAAGCACGCACACAAGCCCACAACTTTCCTATGGTTGCTTCTGAGAAGCAAGAAGCTTCCGGTCACCATTAAATTCTATTTAAAACTTCGAGTTTCAACAGTATAGTCAATATAGAATTTATCTGATTATTTTCACTGTTGCTTATATGTTTCTCTTTTTGAGAGAGGGATTCCAATTAAAGTGAACATGTTGGGTTCTCCTTTTATCTGGTTTAACCGTCGGAGGTCTGATGGGGTGCGTGAGACGCGCTGTTTCCCCTTTCCTCCACGCTGTCTGCTCGTAGTTCAGCCCTCGCGTGCTCTTTGCTCTCAGAATACCCTGCCCTTGACCCTTTTATTGTGCTCACTGGTGATCTGTGATCATCTGTTTCCCACCAACGGTGGGCTGTCTGGGGCCGGGTCATGGGCTCTTCAGCTTCATAGCTCGGTGCCCAGCAAGGATTGCCGCCCCATGGGAGCCCGGAGTTTATTAAAAATGGGGCGAGCATCAGCTGTACAGAGGCCATCCGCTGACAGTCCAGGAAGAACGTGCCGCAGTTGACTTTCTGGGAAGAGGAGTGGAGGAGCTCCTGCACTGGGAGCCCAGGGAACTGCGGGCCCCTCTCCACCCCCGGGAGCCTCTTTTGTCACACGACAGTGCAGTCACAAGCTGCTTTTTATTCTGGTTAGGTGTGCAGAGAATCGTACTAGCTCTTTCCCTCCTTAGACTGTGATTTCCTAAAAGGCAGGATCTACATCTTATTCATGTTTTTATCCCTGCGTCTAGTGTGCGATAAGTAAGTGGTGACTGAGTTGAAGAGGGGAGGGAAGGACCAGGGCAGAGAGAGGAGAAGTGGTCTGGGTGCTGGAAAAAGTCTCTCCCCTGCTTGTTCTGGAGGGTTCTGGATCTTCAGTCCTCAGAGGGGGGATCTGCCCTCAGTGGTTCTTTCCAGGCTCCCAGTGACAGTCAGCTGACAGGGTCGTAGTAAGTGGCTCTTGGAGAGGAGTCGCAGAGGGAAAACGCGCTCGGCTCTCCCCTGTGCACTGAAAACCCAGCCCAAGTCTCAGGGGCAAGTGGAAGATGGCAAATGTTTTCATCTTACTGTGCTGAAAAGCAGGTTGTTCCTTTTCCTGACTTTTATATCCCAAGGCTAAAAAACCAGTATAAAACAACTTTTAAAAATCTATTTCAATGTTTTCCATTGTTTGCTGAAAGAGGGTCAAAAGGGTGCAGAATCACAGAGGATGTAAAGCTCATGTGATTCGCTCAGGGGACGTGTTGTGAGAGCCCTTTCACAAGAAGGTTTTATTTAGGAAGAAATTATTGAAAACTGATGGTTCTAATAAAAATTAGATTTAAAATTTTCCATGAAAGTTTCATAGTTGGATGCAATTTTACTTGCTATCTCTCCCTTAATCCCCACCTACAACAGTCGGAAAAGGTGGGGCAACGTGAACACCTAGGTGCGTGTATGTGTGCGTATATGCACGTATAGTTTTGAATTGGCAAGTCAGGATGAGAGTTTTTCCTGTGAGATACAGGCGTTCAACAATGTGTCCCAAGATGTGTTCAACGCACTTTTATTATCAGACCACCTCTTCTAAACAGTCGTTACACAATAGTTCCAACAGAAAAAGCTGAGTAAGCTCTGACTCAGTCTTGAAAAAACAAGTTTGGGATTTGGTATTCTAGCAGATAAACGTTCAGCTCTTGGTATTGTCCTTAAAACAGAGTACATATTTACTCTATTTTGTAAGATAAAGACGGATAAATCCCCAAAGGCCTTGGCATTAGGAAAACATTAATGCTTTCTCTATTAATTCACTCCTTAAGCTCTGTGGTTCTTTGCATCCAGGTGAGGTCCTCTGTTTGCCGGACAGCAGGCCGCCTCTCTCAGGCCACACCGAGTGTAGATCAAACGTGGTGACTGGACAGTTAGAAGGATTAGCAAGGCTGGTCGAGCCATCTCCAAATGTCCCAGCTAAGAATATCGGTGTACGATTAATATGTGGACAACGCCTCTGAGGCTGTCTACACGATTACTGGTGTTCATGTTATAGACGCGAGTAACGAATGGTCAGAACCACCATTCTCTGAATGCTTGCTATGTGTGGGCGGGAGCCTTACTAGTCGCTATCTTATTTGATTCTCACAACAGCCTTGGGAAGTAGGCACTATCCTTATCCGCATTTTACAGATATACAAACTGAGGATTCGAGAAGTTAAATACTTTGCTCGAGGTCAGATTACCAAAAAGTTTGGGAGTCATTATTTAGATAAAATTCTAACTAACATTTTTAACCATTATATTATATAGTCTTCCCGGTAAGACACACATCTATGGAATCCCCTACTTGTGCCATTCATTTCATGTATAGCTTGATGAAAAAAGATCATTCTCATCGCTTACATATCAAAACTCTAAGAGGTTTCTCTAGGAGGGTGTGTGGTTCCATTTAGTTATTGATAAATGTAGTCCTGTCTCAGTATTTAACATGGATCTTTTTTCTGTGACTGTTGCACTCAGAAAAGCTTTGAATCAGCAACTGTTCCTGTGAGCTGCAGGACAAACCTCTTGTTTTGGTGGAACCTAGGAAGTCACAGGCCCCTGTCCCTCATCTGCACTGTGGTTCTGCATCACTACTGATGAGGAAACCGACTTCCACGAGGGGCCGCGGGAAAGAGTCATATTTCCTCAGCTGAGCAAAAAATTCTTTTGATTTCCTAGGTCTGCTCTGTCTAACTCAGTAGATATTTGCCACAAGTGGCTATTTAGATTTAAATTTTAATTAACTAAAATTAAAAACCCATTTCCTCAGTCACACTAGCCACATTGCAAGTGCCCGATACCTACGCACGGCTATTGGCTACCGTATTGG
Organism: Tapirus indicus; assembly: GCA_031878705.1. Taxonomy (NCBI): domain Eukaryota; kingdom Metazoa; phylum Chordata; class Mammalia; order Perissodactyla; family Tapiridae; genus Tapirus; species Tapirus indicus. Next base: position 86,461,296 of record CM062930.1, on the reverse strand, counting down.
ATGCACAGACTTAGAACATTTCCGTCCTCGCAGAAGGTTCTACCGGACAGAGCTGTCAGATTATTTAGACTGTCAAGCACTGAGATCCACAGTTACAGAAGTCAACTGTTTTAGAAAGTAAGGGTGGCCTTGAGCATCTAGAAGCCAGGGGAGTATTGCCCTTCAGTAAATTTACATTAATTTGGACTTCGCTGATCTCGCCTTTCCACAGCCAGTTTTTCTTTCCAGTTCTAAAGGAAACAATGTTCGACTTATTACCTACTAACGAGCTCTGCAGAGCAGACATAAACAGCAGCTCACAGTGGCTTCTGCCAGCTTCTCTCAGGCGTTCTGCTTGGGTGGGGAATCGCCACACCCGGGGCTGACCTGGGTGGCCCAACGCAGCCTGTCTCCATCGGGCCGCGTGCCACAGGGGGACACCGAGAAAGTTAGGGCATTTAGTGCCCCTCTCCCTCCTTGAACTGAAAACCCTCATTGATTGTCAGCCAAACTTAAAGGATATTTTTCCTAAATCTATTCGTGATCACATTCTAATTTGTCTCGTCTCAGCTGTTTCCACACGGTAATACAAAGCCGGAGTCTGAGAATGACCATAAGCCGTGCGGGGACACAAGCGGCACAGAGCCCCAGTTACCAACCTCCCCCCCCACCCACGCAGCGAGGGCAGCAGCCGCTGGGACCAGCGGTTTGTGTGACGGATGCTGGAAATTGCCGAGGGAGGTTTAAGTCGTGTTTTGGAAGCTCTGACACTGCAGCTGACACACAGGTTTCTCTGCAGGTGTGAGTAACACGAATTCACCTGCGTCTTTAAACTTAACTGGAAATCTGTCAGGGATGTGGGTGTGCCTTTGAAGCATCGAGGCCCTGTGGAATAAAATGCCCTACAGGGGAACTTTGTTGTTAATTCACTTAACAGGGACCAGCAGCAAAGCTACTAATTCCTATCATTCATATTCATGTAGATTAATTAATTTATATAACCTCATATAAATTAATTCATACAAATATGAGAGAGACATGGTCTGTTTTTTCAGAGTGTAAAATCAAGGAGAAAGGTAAGATAGATACAAAATAGCTGTAGCACAAAGTGATTTTTAATAACTGCCATAACTGGAGGAGGAGAGTCCAGTTTTTTAATTTATTCATTTTTAAAGATTTTATTATTTGATAAATGTTATTAATTTATTGGAGGATCAGTTTTTCACCTGCTTCATTTAGCGAGCTGTGTAAATCCCTGGTTACACTTTAAGGTTCGGGGGTAGATCATTGCTTTTCTGAGTCTAGTGCTTATGCTAAAGAAAAAACATCCTTCTAGCGAGAGCCCCGGAGAAGGACCGGGTTTGGACCCTGAGGAAGACCTGGCCTGTCGAGCCTGGGAGGGGTCTCGAGCCAGCAGGCCTGGTCTCCCCGCACTTTCCTGAAGTCTGTGCCCGGGCACCCCCATCTCCTCTGAGACTCAGGACGCGGGGAGGAAGTGGGAGCCAGAAGGCGCCGGAGAGGCCCGTCCGAATCCCTGGAAGCATGGCCCGTGAGGACGGGGCCTAGATTCCTCAGCAGAGAAGGAAGGGATTGACAGCATCTCACTCCGGCTTCTCGGGGTCCGCCCTCCCGTTCATTCCTCCTCACTGGCTTCGTGACAATGGGACTCGGAGCGACGCGGGCAGAAGGGCGGACAGGGGAGCATTCACGAGGGAGGCGCTGGGAGCTGACCGTGACCCCATGGCCCTGACTTGGAGTCTTCAGACTGTCCCTTCAGATTCACTCCAGCCTAAAACCAGACTGAAAAGTGAGGGAGTGGTGCCTTTTGTAAGGCAGCTAAAGACATGGACTATTCCGGATGACCACTTTGAAAATCGCAGTGAGGGCTTCCACCCCTGGCTCTAGTGGGAACTGGCCGGCTTGCCAAAGTCCCTTTGAACCTGGGACAGCAGCTTCCAGGAGACAGCCAGAGACAGCAGACTATTTTCCTGTAACCCTGGGGAAGCAATGGCGTGACTTGACATCAGAATTGGCTTGGGTCTCTGTGCCAGAGACTGCAGGCTACCCCCCCACTACCCAGCAGGCTGGTCGTCCTTAGAGACAGAACTCTGACTGTAGCCTGAGTCATCGCCACTGTGAGTTGAAAATGACTTTTCTCAGCCTACCTTGCTGTTGGGTGTGATGACTAAATTCTGACCAAAAAGGCGAAAGTGAATGTGTCGGATGGGACTTAGGGCTGATTCAGCTGGCAGGTACACCCTTTTTGCTCTTTCCTTCTCTCTTTGTGCTGCCGCTTTTTAAAAATTAAAATTTTTTTTTTTTACTGAGAGAAAAATGAACTTTTTATTTGGGGGGGGTTCTGTTATATGCAGCTGAAACTAATTTTAATTAATTCAGCCTCTGACACCAATTTATCTCATCAGACCTCTATTAAATTTTAATATTCCATTTCCTATATCCCTTGTCCCTCCCTCACTCCTGAACTCGGCTGCACTTGCTCTTCCACCCCTCCATTCCTCCTGCCCAGGGGTGCCACCTCCCTCCCTCTGCTCCCTACGTCCCAGGTCCTGTGAGTCTCCATTTCAGCAGCTCTTTCTGACCAGCACCGGCCCCTCCCTCCAGCCCGCTGTCCTACTCGCTGCACCTCCCCTGATGAAGGAAGCCCTGAACTGATTCAGTCACCTCCCGCCTCTCACCCTACGCAGGGGCTCCTGGGGACTACGGGAGAGAAAGTCCGTACCACCCTGTGGTTTAATGCAAGCTGGCTGGTGCTCCCTGGCAGCCCCTTCTTACATGCTTCATCAGCTTCCTCCCCCGTCCTTCTCCCTGAACCTTCACAGCCCTCCTCAGGCCGGTGACCACGTGCTGCCTCACCCAGCAGCTGCCCAGGCTTCCTCCCTCCCTCAGCCCCGCCTCCCTGACCTGACGGCCCACCCCGGTTCATGAAAGAGGTGCCCTCTTGCCCTTTGGTGGACAGTGAGCCCTGCTCCCCAGGTAGCCCTTCTCTCCTCCGACAACGCTACTAGCTCTTCCCTCCAACTTTGATCTCCTCTAGCTGGAACCCCGTTCACCCCATATCCACGTCCAGTGGCAACTCAGTCTCTTTTCTCCCACAGTCTTGGTCCTCTTGAAAGAGTATGTTGCATTTATCTTTTTCTTGCTTCTCACTCACTTTCTGACCCATTGCAAGCTGACTTCCACCCCATAACCCTGTGAAACTGCTCTTGCTAAGATAACTCATCTCCTCCTGGATATTAAATCCAGTGGAATTTTTGCTGCCCTTGGTGGGAGTGGCGCCTCCTCCAGGGGGCCTGCCTTACCTGGCCACCTGAGCTGGGGTCCCCCGCTGGATGTGAGACTGTGCGCAGCTCCCACAGGCCCAGCACAGCAGAGAGACACTGTGCCCTCCCACCCAGCCTCTGCCGTTTCTGTTCTTCTGAGCGGCCACAGCCGTCCCCAGCCGTCAGGTGTTAGGCCTAGGTCCCACCGGCCGCTGACTTCCGGCTGCTGACTCACTGCCTGGGCAATAGTTTTCTTCTCTTCATTGTTTAAAAAGTCACATAGACAACACACGAATACATGTTAGTAAAACTTCAAATAGTCGAGAAGCATGTACGCAACAAGTGACAGCTCCTGCACTCCACTACCCTCCGCGGGGGCGACTCTGCCAGCTGCTGGCGTGCCTTCCCCCAGGCCCTGCCCTGCACTTACATTCCCACTGGGCATGGACACGTCTCATCTGCTTTTTAAAAAGGACGTATTAGGATCACAACCTGTGTACCATTCTGCAATGGGCCAGGGTTTTCTTATTAAAGAACTGGATTAATTGAGCCCTAAGGTACGTATTGCTTCTCTCCCTGGGTAAATGAGTACCCAGGTATTTGGTGGATTAGTGTTGTTGTTTTCAATCATCCCACAAAGAGAATTTTACTGTATTTTCTAGTTAAGGGCCTCAAGAAATACAGTGTTGATAGTTTTACTGCACACTGCCATTTTACTCAATACATTTATTACTTCTAGTATATTTTTGGCTAACGCCCTTGGATTTTCTTTCTGTGTAGTCATGTAATGGACAAGTAATAAGAAAAAAATAGGACCACATATTTTTAAATTAAAAAAAAACACCTCACAGCATTTCTAGAACTCTGAAAAATAGAAAAGGTGGTTAGTAGAGAAAGTGATTTTTAAATTTCTACTAAAAATAGGTAATTATCCCTGTCATTTACTTTTAAGGGAAATGAGCCACCATTACATATAATATTGTATCTTTGTTTTAAAATATGCCAATTGAGGGGCCGGCCCTGTGGCCAAGTGGTTAAGGTTCTGTGTGCTCCTTTTCGGCAGCCGGGGTTCATGGGTTTGGATCCCAGGTGTGGACCTGCACCACTCATCAGCCACACTGTGATGGTGACCTATATACAAAATAGAGGAAGAAAGACTGGCACAGATGTTAGCTCAAGGTGAATCTTCCTCACACACACACAAAATAAATAAAAATTAAAAAAATATGACAATTGAGAATAGATTTTGAAACAATAATAGTTATTGATATATTAATGATTTTTCTTTTCTTTATTAATAAAATGTTTTACTTTCTCAGTGTTATGTTAGCTTCTTGTTTCTAGAACAAGCCAATCTTTTAATGTGTTCTTATATTCTATGCATTGATATTTGATTTTAAACTTTGTCCTTTAAGGAAACTGACTTATTTGGAGTACTTAAGATCTGAAGATCAAGCTATATTTGCCTTGTGAAAGAAATTTCACACTATATCTTCTTTTTACATATATACTTTGAAATAGTTTATATAACAGAGGGAATTTCTTTAAAAAACTTTTAAAAACTCAGAGAACTCTTGTGCTCTGTTGGTGGGATTGTAAAATGATGCAACCCCTATGGAGAACAGTATGGTAGTTCCTCAAAAGATTAAAAATAGAATTACCATGTGGTCCAGCAACCCCCTCGGGTTATATATCCAAAAGAACTGAAAGCAGGATTTCTAAGAGATATTTGTACATCCATATTCATAGCAGCATTATTCACAATAGTAAAGAGGTGGAAACAACCCAAACATCCATTGACAGATAAAAGGAAAAACAAAATGTACAATATACATACAGTGGAATATTATTCAGTCTTAAAAAGGAAGGAACTTCCGGCACATGCTACAATCTGGGTGAACCTAGAGGACATTACGCTAAGTGAAAGGAGGCAGTCACAATAAGACAAATATTGTCCTTTTGATTCCACTTGTATGAGGTGTCTAAAGTAGTAAAATTCCTAGTAACAGAAAGTAGAATCGTGGTTACCAGGGGCTGGGGGTGGGGGAAATGAGTTGTTCAATGGGTATAAAGTTTCAATTTTTCAAGGTGAAAAGGTTCTGGAGAGGGATTGTGCAACAATGTGAATATACTCACCGCTACGGAACTGTGTACTTTAAAATGGTTAAGATGGTAATTTTATGTATTTTTGAACACAATTAAAAAAAGAAATATTCTTCAGTGAGGCCACTGGGATTAAGTACCCTTTGATCTTAACCATAGGTCCTTGGGGATCAAATCTACTGTCTTTTCTTTCTTGCATGTTTTCTTCCTATGTTAGTTCATTTAACCTCAGAACCACAGGATGTCAGGACTAGATGGCTAACGCACAGAGACATGCACACGCATGTGCACACACGTGTGCATGAAGGGTAGGGGGAGGACGAAGGGTAGGGGGAAGGGAGGCACCAGCTTGCAGCCTTTGACACTTGAACTCCTTCATTTCAGACAAGTAAGCTGAGTGGTGGGCCAGGTTCTGCCAGCCCTGTGGCACAAGCTCGTGGCGGATTTGAGACTCCACCCCAGCGTCTGGCCTTGTTCAGTGGGTCTTCAAGAGCCATCAAGATCTGAGAGGGTAATGGTGGGGTCTGCAATTAGAATTTTATCTCTGCCTCATCCTACGTCTCTGTGTTTCTTATGTATTTTGTTGGGCTTGGTCTGGTTACTTTAGCTTCTCTGCCCTTCAGCTTCTGTAAAATGGAGATAATAATTCCTAACTCCATAGGTGGTTTTGAAGATTGAGTGAAGTAATAGTCGAAACAGTGTCTGAGCCTGAATAAGCACTTAATAAATGTCAATTACTAGTGTCACTATTATTATTATTTTAAATGCGCCATTTAGAGCTACATTGTGTAAGGCATTATGAATTACTTTATACGTGTTCTCTCATTTAATCCTTTTTTACACATGAGAAAATTGAGGGCGAGAGAGGTTACCCAGGGAACACAGCTAGGAAGCAGATGGCCCTCTACTGCACAATGGCGAGATCTCTTTGGACTTTGTTTCTGTTGTGTCCCTTTGCCACCTTCTTTTCACAGGAGCGGCACTCGGGTACAGGCCGGTGGATGTGCACTGTCCACATTGCCATTCTATTTCCTCCCAGTCTTTCTTCCGTGCACATCAAGATTTCCACTGTATTTATAGTTCTTTATCCTCACCTTTTTAATTTAACATTATAACGTGAGCATATTTTTATATTGTGAAATATTTTTAAAATATAATTTTTAGTAACTGAATGGCAGTTGACTTTATGACTGTAACATGGCTTGTTTAGCCGTTCCCCTATTCTAGGTGTGTTGTGTTTTCCACATCTTGCTGTTATAAATAATGGAGGGATGTTCCTGGTACAGACACATTTAGGCACATCTCTGATTATTCCTCTAGTGTAGAAATCTAAAAGCAGATTTGCCAGGTCAATAGACATGACTATTATAATACTTTTTCTTACGTGTTGAGGAATTTCTTTCATTAATCCCTTGCCAACCCCGAGAATTATAATTCTTAAAAATCTTTGCTGATTTTAAAGGTTAAAATGGTAACTCATTTTAACTTGCATTCCTTTTATCACCATGAGTTACACTTTTTTTTCTTCCCATTTTTATTGGCCATTTGCCTCGTTCTTTTGCAAATTGCTCTTGATATCCTTTGCCTATTTTTAAATCTGGAAATCTGGGTGTAAGATTTTATAAATTAATAATATCAACACCTTGTAATATATAACACAAACATTCTAGCTGTCATTTGTTTTAGTTCTGTAGGTTTTTCCCCCATTTTGCTTAATGTTATAAACATGTCTAATACAATCATTTGGCATATTACTCGTTACAGTAGCTATTCTTTTTATCTTTTGTTTTAACTAGTTTCTGTCCTGAACTTGAAACTTGCAGTTCAGAATGAATTGGCCAGAGTGTAGCAGGGTGGAGATTCTCCCCAGGAGATTCTCACACAGGCCCAGGCTGAGAACCCCTGCTTGAAACCATTCTGAAGACAATCTTAGCCAATTGACGTATTTTTCTGCTTTTAACACCAATGTTTTAACCCAACTGTTTTCGTCTACGGATGTCATTAGGTTTAACTCTTGTGCCCCAAACACAGGAGCGCTTCCTCTGTGACAGTGGTTGTTTCAGACACCCCATGAGATTTGTGTTCCCACTTTGCCTTCCTCACAGCGTTTTGCTAACTCACTAGGTTATTTTACTGTCTCTCCTTTTCTTCACGAAACTGTCTTGATCTATTTGCCTCTTAAGTGTATCGCCCACTCTTAGATCTTTGTTGCTTTTTGCAGCTGTAGGATTTTGTGAAGAAATCATTTTAGAGTCTCTACTTTAAAACTTTATTCTGACTTAAAGAGAGATGCAGCTTGACTCTGCTTGTAGTGGTGTCTCCCCCGGCGGGCGAGGTCTGGAACCCTCTTCTCGGCACCTTCCCCTGCACTCCCTCCTCTCACCTCAGGGCCTTGTAAGAGCCTGTCTTTGTCTTTATAGTTTAAAAAGTTGACAGTTGAGTATTTGGGGATTCTCTGGGGATGTTCCTGAGTGAGAATTCTGTCCCCCTTAAAAGTCTTTGCTGTGTTGGTTTCAGTTGGGAAAAATATTTTTGAATTATTAATCTGGCTTCCTGATTTTTGGCCTTTTAATTTCCTCTTGTCTCCCATTAGTGACTGTCCTTGGTTCTGCCTCAGCTGCATTTGTCGTACCATGTTTGGCTGTGACTTGGGTGCCTGGAACAGTGAAGTTTCTACACCTCTGACTGCTTTCTGCTACAATTTGTTCCTTACTCATACTTCTTTGCATGGTTTCAATACCTTAATGATGCTACTAGTTTGACTTTTTTTCTCATTTAAAGTTAAAAACCAATTTTAAGCTTGGGCATTTTAGTTTAAAATGTTAATTTTGGAAAATATTTCTGTGGTAGAAATAATACATACACATTATATTAAAAATTAAACAGTCCTTTACACAAATAAACTGAAAAGCAAATGTGCCATATAATCTCCACCCCCAAAAGATAACCATACTTAACTGGTATATACTCTTCCAGAAGTTTCTTCTATGCTTATACAAATCTAGTCTTCTATTTCTTGTTTTGTTTTTTTAATACTGAGATCACATTATACATACTATACTTACTATAACTTACTTGGTTACATACTAGATTATTGTCGTTTTTCCGTGCTACTGTATGTGGACATGCCTCATTCTTTTTATAGCTGCATAATTTGTCATTATGTGGATGTACCATACATTTTTGGAAATAATTCCATATTAATAAGCGTTTAGGTTGTTTCTAATTTTTTTCCATGACAAACAATGCATCAATAACTATCCAAACACACACATATGTACATATATATATCCATCTGCACTTTTGCAAGAATTTCTATTTCCAAAGGATAAATGTCTATAAGTAGAAATATTGATGAATATTTTAAATTGTTCTAAGTGGAAGTATAATTTTCTAGTTCCTCAAACTCTCCTCTAAAGTGATCATTATTAGCTCTTTTCCTCAACCTGGTTATTATTATTAGCTTTTTCATCAAGGCTGATATAGTAAATGAAAAACAGTATTTTGTTTTAATTTGTATTTTTGAATTCTAATGAGATTGACCCTTTTCCAAGTGTTTATTGACCATTTGTATTGTCTATTTGTGTCCTTTATTACTTTTAATTTTTATTCTTTTCTTTTTTATTTGTGGAAACTCTTTATTTAATAAAATATTAACTGACATATATGGAACAAACTGTTTTTCTTTGCCCCAAGTGCATTTTGAGTTTATATTTTATGGGGGGTTTTTCTGATTCAAAAGTTTTTAACTTTAATACAATCAAATCTACCTTTTCCTTTATGGGTTTTTGGCCTTGGTGTTAAGCTAAGAAAGGCATTTAAAACCCCAAAGTTAAAGAACATATTCCTATTTTTTACTAATAAGTTTATGATTTGGGTTTTTATTATTTATTTTTATATTTAGCACATTAATATACTATAATTTGTTTTAGTAGATGGTTTGAGTTGAAAGTCTAGCTTCTTTTTTCTTCCAAATGGACAGTCAATTTTATTCTTAATTGAGAATCATTTCTCTTAAAACTAGAAACAAAGATAAGAAGGGTAAAACTCCAGTCCCAGCACAATTTTGGGAAAGACTGGTCTTGATATTTTTTAACCTTTAAAAAATTTTATACATATAACGTACATACAGAAAAGTGCACAAAGACGCATAGATAAAGGCAAACATCCATGTGACCAGCAGTAGGGTTAAGAACCAAAACGTTCCCAGCACTTTCAGAAGCTCCCAACCCCCATCCCGTTCCCCATCACTACCAATTCCCGCTCCGAGAGGTACTCACATCCTGACTTTAGCAGTAACCACTTTCCTGCTTTTCTTTATAACTTATGCACCTAAGCATGTTTCCCAGAACAAAAAGGCTTGATTTTGCCTGCTTATTAGACTTCATATAAAAAGAAGTCAATTTTTAATTTATCCAGTACAATCTTTGGTTGATAATCATTTGGGTTATTTCCATAGACTGGGTGACTTAAACAAAAGAAATTTATTTTCTCATAGTTCTGGAGGTTAGAAGTCCAAGATCAAGGTGTAGGCAAGTTTGGTTTCTTCTGGGGCCTCCCTCCTTGGCTTGCAGATGGCCACTTTCTCTCTGTGTCCTCACTTGGTCTTTCTTTTGTGCACCCACATCCCCAGTGTCTCCAGCCTGCGGGCCCAACCTGTAGATTTTGGATTTGCCAGCTTCCATAATCATGTGAGCCAATTCCTTCAAATCAATCTCTCTCTCTCTCTCTCTCTCTATACACACACACATACACATACGCACACACCCTATTGGTTCGGTTCTCTGTTTCTCTGGAGAACCTTGACTAATGCAGGTTTTGGTACCAAGAAGTAGGGTACTATTGTAACAAATACCTGAAAATGTGGAAGTGGCTTTGGAACTGGGTAATGGGTAGGGGCTGGAAGAGTTTTAAGGTGAATGGTAGAAAAAGCCTAGAAGACCTTGAGGGGGTATTGATAGAAATGTGGCTGTTAGAGGCAATTCTGGTGAGATCTCAGATGGAAATGAGGAACATGTTATTGGAAATTGGAGGAAAGATGGGCCTGTTATAAGGTGGCAAAGAACTTGGCTGAATTGTGTTATAGTGTTTTGTGGGAAGTAGAAATTTGAATGATAAACTTGGATATTTAGCCAAGGAGATTTCTAAGCAAAGTGTTGAAGGTGCATTCTGGTTTCTCCTTACTGCTTATAAAATTTGAGAGAAGAGAGATAAATTGAAGGAATTGTTAAACAAAAAGGAACCAGAACTTGCAGATTTGGAAAATTCTCAGCCTATCCGTGTTGCAAAAAATGAGAAAGTATCTTCTGGAGGGAACACCAAGGGCGTGGCTGGTGTGACACATGGATCTAATCAGCCATCTCAGCAGAAGGCAGGAATGGAGATGAGGTTATACCAGAAGAAACACTGCCAGCTTGGATTAAAGGGGACAGAGACAGGACAAGATGAAGGAAGGCTGTCAGACTTCTAGGATTCCACAGAACACAACACTAGAGATATCTGGCTGCGAACCTGATTATCCTTCAAAAAAAGGGAAAAAAGACCCTGAATGAAATTCAGAGATCAGCAGGGCTGCCACTCCCCTCACAGGACCAGAAGGGACAGGTCCAGAAGGCGAGGCTGTCTTCTCCTCGGATTCAACAGGCTGGGATCCTGCCACCCAGGGCCAAGGGGGCAACAATCCTGCCTTAGTGGGCCCAAAAGGCAGGCTGCCACCCCAACATGGGACCCATCACCCCTTTTTCTCTTCTGAGTTCTCCCTTTTGGAATGGCAATGTCTGTCCTATGCCTGGCCCATCATTTCTGGAAGCACAGAACTGGTCTGGTTTCACAGACTCATAGCTGGGGAGGAATTTTGTCTCAGGACGGATGACACTTCAAGTCACCCATACTGATTTAGATAATATTTAAACAACGCTATGGACTTAGAGCTGACGTTGGAACTGGTGAAGGCTCTTGGGGATCTTGGGGTGAATGCATTTTGCACGTGAGACAGATGTGAATCTGGGGAGTCCAGAGGGTGGAGTGATATGGACTGAACTGTGTCCACGTCCAAATCCATGTGTAGAAGCTCTAACCCCCAGTACCACGGAGAGTGACTATGTTTGGAGACTGGGCCTTTAAAGACGTGATTAAGTTAAAACAGGGCATTGGGGTGGGCCCTAATTGAATCTGACTGGTGTCCTTATAAGAAGAGGAGCTGTGGATGCATAAGAGGGACACCAGGGGTGTGAGTGCACAGAGCAGAGACCAAGTGAGGACACAGAGAGAAGGCGGCCATCTGCGAGCCAAGGAGAGAGGCCTCAGGAGAAAGCAAACTTGCTGACATCTTGATCTTGAACTTCTAGCCTCCAGAACTGTGAGGAAATAAATTCCTGTCATGAAAGTGACTCAGTATGTGGTATTTTGTATGGTAGCCTTTGCAGTCTAATATAGAGTGTTTGTATATTTAACGTTTGCAGGTGACACCCAACAATTTTCCAAAATGGTGGTTCCAATTTACTCTTTCACCAGCCGTATCTGGAAGTTCCTCTTGCCATCCATCCTGGTTGTTTCTCATTTTAGCCATTCTGTTGGGTGTCAAGTGGTATCTCGTTGTGGTTTTAATTTGCATTTACCTGTTTACTAATAGGGTTGCGTTCTTTCGCATATGTTTATGGGCCGTTTGGGTATCTTCTTTCTTGAAATGTCTCTTCAAGTTTCTTGTCCATTTTTTAATTGGGTTGTTTGTCAGTTTTCTTATTTAGTTATAGGAGTTTTTATTTAAAAAAATATATATTCTGGATAGAAGTTCTTTGTAAGTTATTAGTGTGACAAATATATTCTCCCACTCTGTGACTTGCTTTCTCACTCTCTTAGTAGTGTCTTTTTTTTCCACTTCTATTGAGAAATAATTGACGTGCATCACTGTGTAAGTGTCATGTGTACAGCATGATGGGTTGATTTCCAGATACTGTGAAATGATTATCACAATAGGTTCAGCTAACATCCATCATCTCCTATAGATACAGTGAAAGGAAAAGAAAGAAGAAAACAATTTCTTCTTGTGATAAGAACTCTGAGGATTTACTCTATTAACAACTTTCCTGCATATCGTTCAGCAGTGTTAGCTGCAGTCATCACGCTGTACGTTACATGCCTCGTACTTATTTATCTTATAACTGGAAATTTATGCCTTTTGACCACCTTCCTCTAGTTCCTCCTCTCCCCACCTTCCGCCTCTGGTAACCACAAGTCTGATGTCTTTTTCCATTTTATGTTTGTTTTGTTTATTATTTTTTGTTTGTTTTTTAGATTCCACATGTAAGATCATACAGTATTTGTCTTTCTCTGTCTGACTTATCTCACTTAGCATAATGCCTTCAAGGTCCATCCACGTTGTCACAAATGATAAGGTTTTCTCATTTTTTATAGCTGAATAATATTCCATTATATATATACATATATATGTGTATATATGTATCTCACAACTTCTTTATCCATTCATCCATTGATGGACATTTAGGTTGTTTCCATGTCGTGGCTATTGTGAATAATGCTGCCATGAACGTGGGGGTGCAGATATCATTTTGAGTTAGTGTTTTCATTTCCTTTGGATATATTCCCAGAAGTGGAATTACTGGATCATATGGTAGTTCTATTTTTCACTTTTTGAAGGTCTTCCATACTGTTTCCCACAGTGGTTGTACCAATTTACAATCCCACCAACAGTGCACAAGAGTTCCCTTTTCTCCACATCCATGCTGGCATTTGTTATCTCTTGTCTTTTCGATGATGGCCATTCTAACAGGCGTGAGGTGATATGAATCTGCATTTCCCTAATAACTAGTGATGGTGAGCATCTTTTCATGTAACTGTTGGCCTTTAGTATATCTTCTTCAGAAAAGTGTCCATTCAGGTCCTTCGTCCATTTTTTAATTGGGTTATTTTTTGCTATTGAGTTGTATGAGTTCTTTATATATTTTGGATATTAACCCCTTATCAGATATATGGTTTGCAAATATGTTTTTCATTCCAGAGTTTGTCTTTTCACTTTGCTGACTTTGTTTTGCTGTACAGAAGCTTTTCATTTTGATGTAGTTGCATTGTGTTTTAGGTGTCATGTCCAAAAAAATCTCTTAATAGTGTCTTTTGGTGAACTGAAGTCTTAATTTAAATATTAAATTAAGTAAATTACCTAAATGAAGTAATTTATTAAGTGTTAAAATAGTCCAACTTATCAATTTTTTTCCTTTATAGTTAATATCTTTTGTGTCCTCTTGCATTTCACATTTAGAACTACAAACTGGAATGATTTTTGCTTATGGTGCAAAGTAAGAATCAAGGTTCATTTTTTTTTTTCCATACCGACAGCTAATTGATTGAGTAGTGTTTTTAAAAAAGAAATCCTTTTCTTGCTGCTTTGTTTGTTTGCAATGTTGCCTTGGTCATAAATCTAGCATCCTCATATGACTGACCTCTTTCTGTCTATATTCTATTCTGTTGGGCAATTTACCTACCCTTGTGCCAATATCATAACGGGTAGAGCAAGTCCTCCAAGGTTATTCTTCTTCAAGAATGTCTTGGTTATTCTTGGCCCTTTGCATTTCCATATAAATTTTAGAATCAGTTTTTCAATTTCCATTAAAAAAATGTGTTGGGATTGCATTATGTTACTTTGAGGAGAACTGACATTTTTATAATATTCAGTCTTCCAATCAAGAACATGGTATATCCTATCTATTTGGATTTTTTCTTCACTTTTTCTCAGTAATGTTTATTGTGTCTGTGTAGAGGTCTTGAACATCTTTTGTTAGATCTATTCCCAGGGATGATCAATTCTTATTGTTTGTGGATTATGTATTTACAAATTTGCCTACTTGCTAAAATTTATTTCTAATTCTAAAATCAACACTTGTGCTTTCATGGTCATTTGTGGGCGTGCACAGAGTGGCAAGAATGTGAGTCACCCAACATGCGTTCCCAGCTGAGGTCAGACAAGGTGACGTGCTGCCTTCTTGCTTCAGCTCTCATACTATAAACAGGTATCTTTTTTGAAGTCTGCATAGTGCCACATTTTTGAGTTTTTTTGGGTGGTAGGAAGTAGTTTTGCCATTTACAATGGCCCAAAAGTGTTGTACTGAAGGTTCTGGTGTTCCTAAGAAGGAAGGCTGTGATGGGCCTTATGGAGAAAGTACATGTGTTAGGTACGCTTTGTTCAGGCATGGGTTGTAGTGTTGTTGGCTGTGAGTTCAATTTAACGAATCAACAGTATATCTTAACAGGGTGTCTTTAAGCAGAAACACACATCAAACAAGGTTATGTGCGGATCCATTGATGGAAATGTGACCAGAGGCTCACAGGAACCTAAGCCTTTGTTGCCCCTAGGAGCAATGATCCAGTGTTTGCTAATTCAGTGTTTGCAGTGACTTTATAGAATATAAATACTGCAAATAATGAGAATTGACTATTTTATATACTTCTGTAAATGTTACCTTTTGAAATTTTCAGTTTAAAATATTTGTTGCTGGTATTAAGAAGTCCAATTAATTTTTTCATAACTATAGTATGGTTTACCAAAAAATTCAGCTAAGAAATTATATTTGAAAGTTACTGATAAATAACTCTATAACAATTCTGGAAAATTTGAAGTATTTATAATTATGCCTTTAAAAATCTGTATATTTTACAATATTATTTTGAAAAATGATATAAGGTTTAGAAAGATAAAAATTTATCAAGTACTCTTACTTTTAAATGGGAGTCAAACTTTCTAATACATCATTATTGTGGGACCAATTAAAAAGGAATGTAAATACTAAATGTGGCAATATTTTGTAAACTAATGATGTAGAAAACTGACAACTATAGCAAAAAAAAAAAAAGCAAACCTAAAACTAAAACAAAAAAACACTGATGAATACTTTCGTTTGTTTTTTTTTACCAGTGTATTAAATGGTTGACTTTGGATCAGTTAGTTATAATTTTTGAGAGGTGGTTATATATTTTTGATCATACAGTAAGTTTGATCTTTGGGGGTCTATACAGTTCTATGAATTTAACAGATGAGCAGATTGATGTAACCACCACCACAATGGGAACAGAACAGTTCTAGCACCCTGATAAAAGTCCTGGTGCTAGCCCTAAACCCTAGTAATTATTCCTCTGTTCTCCATTATGATAGTTTTACCTGTCTGAGAATGTCATTTAATGCAATGGGAAAAAGCACAAAGTTTTTCACAACCTGGACTTTGCCCATCTCTCTAGCAAATCATCTGATTTTATCTTAATCCTGTTCATCCTTCAAAACTCAGATCAAATGTCATTCCTCTGGAAAGTGTCCCTTGACCTCTGCTCACTGTCACCAGGCTGGTTTAGATGCCCTTGCTCTGGGCTCCCATACAGCCTAGTCTAGCAATTGTAACCACCTCCATTTGACAAGCTTCTTGGGGGGCAGAGATTATGCCTTATTCAAATCAGTTTCCCAATTGTCTATCATAACACATATATGTATATATAATTAGTAATTATTTATTAAATATTTAATGAATAGACGAATAATTAAGAGAGGTAAAATTGAAGCTCTTAACCTTGGGTATCTGGGTGCTAAAGTTAAGAAACAAACAAAAGCAATAGTGCATGGTAACTTTGAAAGAATTTGTATTTCAAAGTTTCCTAGAAAAAACAACAAATAGAAAGGTGTGCCAAGATTCCATTGTTTCTGAGATATTGTAACTCCACACGCGTATTCAGGTAGTCCAGTACAAACATTTCAATAAATGCCCTTGTACTTGGTAGCCAGTTATGGTAGTAACCGATGGTGGTTGGGTTAGGAGAGGCTGAATGTTCCAGGCCAGTCAAACTGTTGTCCATCTTTATGGCTCTAAAGGGGGGCTCTGGAATCACCTCCAAAGTCAGTAGGACTGGGCAATGGGGTTCCAGATCCCTGACCTCAGTTTTAATCAGACTTCTGCTTTTGTTTTAATTAGAAGAAAGAGTTCTGCTTAAAAATAAAAGTTGGAGCCCCACTGCCTTAGATCAAGTGGTAAATGCAGTTCATGTCCATCGTGATGTGCAAACTTCTTCAAGATTCATTTATTCCAGGATGTTCTTTAATTAGATCATTTTCTTTGGCATTTGATCCTATTCACGGTGAGAATCCACTCTTGTCCTGCTTTCTTGAATTTCTGCTGTGTTCTGGAAACTGCCATTAGTTTGGATTGTTTTCTGGAGGTTTGTCGTGGGAATGTAGTCCTTGGCCAACTCCTGAAATGCCTTCGTTAGCCAGTAGGCACTTAATCACCTCCTTTCAGAGTCCTTTGCAGTGAATATCCTTCTTAACAGATAATTGTGTTAGTAATCAATAATCCATGTGCTATTTAATTTCCACATATTTGTGAATTTACCAATTTTTCTTCTCTAATTGATTTCTAGTTTTAATTCTATTGTGGTCCAAAAAACACTTTGTATAATTTCAATCTTTTAAAATTTATCGTGATTTTTTGGAAGATACTTTGTATTATTTCAACCTTTTAAAATTTATTGTGATTTTTTTTTTGCAGCCTAACATATGGTCTATGCTAGAGAATATTTCAGGTGCACCAGAGAGGAATACGTATCCTGCTGTTGTTGGATGGAGTGTTCTCTATATGTCTGTTGGGTCTGATTGATTCACAATATTGTGTAAATCCTCTATTTCCTTATTGATCTTCTGTCTACATGTTCTATCAGTTATTGAGAGTGTGTGTGGGGAGGGTTGAAGTCTCATACTATTATTGCAGAGTTGTCTGCTAGATAGTCCTCACCCGTTCCTTCATCTCCGTCAGATCTCTGCTCAAATACCACTTTCTCAGGGGGCCTTCCCTGGCCACCCTGTTTAAAATGGCAATTCCTCCTTCACCCAGTCACCAACACACACAACTCACCTGGGCCTTCCGGCTCCTCTATTGTGTTTCCCTGCTTTGTGGTTCTACATAGCACTTAGTGCCATATGCTCTACTACTGGTTTTACATACTTGCTTATTCTGATTTCCCTCACCGGAATGTGAACTCCACAAGGACAGGGATTTTTTTGTTTGCTGTGACATCCCTGGCACCTAGAACAGTGAGTGGTACATCATAGAAGCAGAGGGAAAGTATGACGGCTGAGAGGTCATATCCAGGACTCACTGGGGATATGAACCAATCTCTGTGGATGAGCTGGCATCATCCCGGAGGACATGGCCCAGTTAGAGCAGGGTGGGACAGTGGGAGGTCTCCTCTTCGTATGGCTTACACTCACACACCCCTGGGAGGGGACATGCTAGGCTAGCATCCACGAACACTTTAATGACTGGTTATTGCTTTAGCAGGGATCGGTTGGCCCAGGCTGAGGTGTGGGGCCACCAGGAGGGAAGAAAGGGGAGACTGGTAGAGACCAATCTTGCTCTCATCTGTAGGCGACCCTGCAGGTGCACAGCACGTCTACCTGCATTACCTCACTTTGTGCCTCGTGACAACTGTGACATAGGTGGCGCACATGGTGTTATGCCTTCTTTATAGATGAGAGAAATGAGGCTCAGGGAGGCTAACTGGCATTTCCAAAGTCACAGAACCAGTGAGAACAAAAAGCCAAACCCCAGTGCTCTCTCTGGCATCCCACTCTGCCAAAGGGAGATTTTGAGCTGACTCCGGCCTGTGCCATTGAAACTATCTGGAAAATTGCTTGTGGGGTGTGTGCTATAGGCAGCCCATGTCTCTTTGGAGAAAAGGTAGTGGAGAGAAGTCACTTCTCTTTTGATTTCACCCATAATCTAATCCAATATAGCAAGATTAAAATATGGTAAAAAGGCCACGATCCCAGAGAGAGAATGAAATCCCAGAGTACCACTTGTTGAGCATGTACCAGAAATCGTTCTAGGTGCTTTACATGTATTTCTTCAAATCCTCAGAATAACCACGCAGAGTAGGTGGCGGTATCCCCACTTTATAGACGAGGAAACTGAGGGTCAGAGGTGTGCCTTACCCGCCTAGGTCCCAACTGCTCGTGAAGCCAGTCTTTGAACTGAGGTCTGTCTGGCTCCAAAGTCCATGATCTTTCTGCCACACCAAGCTGTTCTCTGACAACAAAGTGATTTCCGAATTAGGGTGTTACGTCTTTAGCAGCTATCACCTCTTTCCTGCTTCATTAATGCTCAAGAAACACAAAAGAGAGAGGTGTCTCCAGTGTGGTTAAATTCTCCTCGAGGCCTTGGCCAGGCTATAATTATTTCAAATACAAAGTGTGAATCTCTCCTGCTTGTCAGGTTTGCTTCCTCTTTTGTCTTCTTACCCACGTTTTCTTATTTGTATTCTCTTTATATCTGATCCAACAAATGGAAATGGTCCTTAAGGAAGAATCCTACCATTTTCTGAGTGGATTGGATGCTGGTGACAAGAAAATGAAAAGACACGCATTTAAACTTAATAGTCGTACTGGCGAGCATCGATCCCACCTGCTTTTGAGGACACGCTTCCTGCTGGCCGGGTTGAGCGCTGACCGCAGTCTGAGAGGTCCTGCCAGGGTGCACCCCGCAACGTGACTTTCAACATCAGGTACTTTTTCTGGCTCCTTTGATGGGCTTGATGGCAGAGAATCTCCATGTATAAGTTTTAGAACGAGTAGTTGACGATTATGAGGCTTCAAAATATGTTAACACTTATTTCTCAGAAACAATGTGGTCCATAAGTGTGGTTTGCCTGCAGCATCGTCCCCCCCCCACCCCGTGCAGTCTGTCTTACATCAGTAATGGAAAGAAGGGGTGTCACCGCACGAATACAGATTTCCAGCAAGAAATAGAGAATGGAATGTATGTGGGCAAACTTCCTTTAGGCGTGTTACCTACTTTTTTAAAAAAAGTTCTTTTTTAACTGACATCTTGATTAATAGTAGCTATAAAGACAACTGCTTATGGCACTCATCCAAAGTTTTAGAGCCGGGATCATTCATTTATTCATTTAACAACTATTTTTTGTCTAGATACACCAGGTCCTGTGCTGGACACTAAGTATACAGTGGAGGACATGATAGATGTGTTCCTCACTTCCTGATGCAGGTGAGACGGACGTTACGAAAGTAATCATTTAACTACAGTCATGAAAGATAGCCTGAAAGGAAAGTACAGGCACCATAGGAGTCGGTGATGGGACAGATCTTAGCTAGACCAGGAGATCCTCTGTCCACCTCCCCTCTTTTACAGATCAGGAAACTGAGGCATGCAAAAGTCAAACAGCTTTCTATACCAGATATTCCTAGCTTATTGCAATCTCTCAATTATGAAACGAATTATTACATTCAATCAGATTATACCAATTTTTAATGGCACAGAATATAGGGAATTTATTCATTTCTTCAAATGGTAAAAAATAGTAGAACTTTAATACATCACTTAGGAAGCAACCCAAACCAAGATCCAGGTATTCTACTCATGCTCTTTAGGAGAAAAGCTACAAACTTAAATTATCTATGTATGTATAAATACACATCCATGTGAATATATACACACATACATACACATATATTACATACCACTCTATCCCTAAGATATATTGTTAATTGAAAAAAGCAAAGTGGAAGAAAGTATATATGGAATGCTACCATTTGTCTAATAAAGGGGGAGGTATGTGAACTTATATGTATATCTTATATTAAAGCATATATATAAGGTATATTTTATATAAATTATATATAAATATATATTATGTAATGCCTATAATATATATAAAGTATATATTACGTATATATGTATATATACTTAAAGAAAACAGTGAAGGATAAACCATGAAAATCTAAAAATTATTACCTAAACAGGGATGGAGGGAATAGGGTGGAGAGGACTGGGCTAGAAGCTATATTTCTTTGAATATGCCTTCTTCTGTAGATGGGACTGTGGAAACATATAAATATTTTACTTAATTATAAAACAAAATTTAAATGTTAAAAAGCAATCTCTAAAAATGGAAAATAAAAAGAAATAAATAAACCTGAGTATTCAGTTGGTGGAATAACCACACAGAGAAGAACCATTCCAAGCAACATTTAACCACAGTAACTTGACTATGGGGTTTACTCCAAGGGTAATAACTTCAAAATACAAACTAAAACAGCAACAAATAAAACTTATATTGTCAATAATCATATTGTTTATGTTAATGTTAGTATCCTTATTTTGAGACTGTTGTATGTACAATATGAGATAAAGCAAATAAGTACTTATTTTGACCATTGAGAACTGGGATTTTTTTATGGTGAGAGACGTGCATGTAAGATTGATGTGGTTAAATAAAAACTCCATTGTCCTGAATGTGAACAGGACATCTAGTATGAATTCATGATGTATTTTATCTTAAAAAAAAAAAAAAACCAAGGGGGGGCCGCCTGGTGGCGCAGTGGTTTAGTCCGCGCTTGGCCCGGATCCCGGGCGCCTGCTGACACACTGCTTGTCAGCCACGCTGTGGCGGCGTCCCATATAAAGTGGAGGAAGATGGGCACGGATGTTAGCCTAGGGCCAGTCTTCCTCAGCAAAAAGAGGAGGATTGGCGACGGATGTTAGCTCAGGGCTGGTGTTCCTCACAAAAAAAGGAAAAAAGAAGGAAGAAGAAAGAGAGAAAGAAAAAAAAAACCTAGGTCTGTCCATTGATAGCCCTAAACATGATGATCAATCCAGTAGAAACAAATTATTTTAGTGCTTGGATAGTGGCCTCTAAATAGTATTTCCCAACAAAATGAAACAGGGCTTCCCAGAGAAATGGCTAATTCCAGGTCTAGGGCAGGATATGTAAAAGAGGGGCTTTCAATGTCTTGTCATATCAGAAGACAAACCATCAAAGACAACTAGGGCTGAGTCAAAAGGACTCAAGAAACAACTCGTCCCCACAATGATGGGACAAAATGAACATCAATGAGGACACTAGCTACAACAGACTGAAACATACCAAACAGGTTTAAATCCACAAATTCATAGTGATACTAAAAAAAATCATTGATTATCTTCAGAGGAGAGGGAGCTAATTCATTTTTTTGAAAAATGATGAATAAAGGAAGAGTCAAGCATGTATCCTGCCTTTCTTATACAAAGAGAGAAACTAAACATCATGCACCCACCAGAAGAACCAACACTACCTATGAAATAGTCTTGCTAAAATGTTTGAACCTGAATTCAGTTAAGCTTCTAGATCTAATACCAGTTTATAGGAAATACAGATAACACAGGAATGTGTTAAATGACGCGACAGGTGTACAATTGAGGTTGTAATCAGCAAAACACAAACTATATGAAACTCTGAAGGTTAAAAGGAAACAAGCAAAAAACAAAAATGTTGGAGGAAACCTATAGCTAAAGAGACTTAAGAGGCATATTAGCAAATCACAGTGTATGGGCCCTGTATGATCCTTATTCAAATAAATAAAATATTAAAAATTATACTACAATTAGGGAAATGTAAACACTCAGTGGATATTTAGTGATGTTGAGGAAATATTAAAGTGAGATGATATTGCATTTTTATTTAAGACAGGGAGTCTTTAGAAATATGTGCAAATAAAATAATATAATGTTTGAGATTTGCTTCAAAAATAATTTAGGGTGAGGTGGTGGAGGTAGAGAATATAAAATTATTCCTAAGTTGATAGTTGTTAAAGCAAATTATTGAAGAGGTTCATTATACTTTTCACTCTACTTTTGTATAAATATATTTGAATTTTTCCATAATAAAAAAGTTTGTGAAATTTCAAGAATGTGCTACAAGAGTTTTCCAGATAAGCAAAAGATGAAGGAGTTCATCACCACTAGACTGGCCTTACAAGAAATGTTAAAGGGACTTTTTAAAGCTGAGAAAAGAGAGCGCTAATTGGTAACAGGAAAACCTAAGAAAGTGTATCTCATTGGTAAAGGTAAATATATAGTAAACTCAGAATAATCTAATGTTGTAATGGTGGTGGGTTAATCACTTATAAATGCAGTATAAAGGTTAAAAGAAACTACTAGAAAGAAAAGAAAATTACAGGCAAATATCCCTGATGAACACAGATGCAAATATCCTCAACAAAATGTCAGCAAACCGAATTCAACAATACATTAAAATGATCAAGTCAGGGATTATTCCAGGGATATAAGGGTGGTTCAACATCCACAAATCAATCAATGTGATACACCACATTAACAAAATGAAGAATAAAAATCACATGATCATGTCAATAGATGCAGAAAATGCATTTAACAAAATTCAACATCCATTCATGATATAAACCCTCAACAAAGTGGGTATGAAGGGTATGTACCTCAGCATAATAAAGGTTGTGTAAGACAAGCCCACAGCTAACATCATACTCAATGGTGAAAAGCTGAAAGCTTTTCCTTTCAGATCAGGAAGAAGACAAGGATGCCCGCTCTTGCCACTTTTATTCAACATAGTGTTGAAAGTTCTAGCCAGAGCAATTAGGCAAGAAAAAGAAATAAAAGGCATCCAAACTGGAAAGGAAGAAGCAGTACTGTCTCTATTTGCAGACGTTGTTGTTAGTGCCGTTGAGTCAATTCCAACTCCTAGTGACCCTGTGTACAGTACAACGGAACCCTGCCCAGTCTTTTTGTGCCATCCTCTCATCTTCCAGCGCTGTATCAGACAATCCTTGGCTGCTATTAATGGGATTTTCAGGGCCAATTTTTTTCTCAGAAGTGGGTGGCCAGGTCCTTCTTCCTAGTCTGTCTTAGTCTGGAAGCTCTGCTGAAACCTGTCCACCATGGGTGACCCTGCTTGTATTTGAAATATCAGTGGCATAGCTTTCAGCAACACAGCAACACACAGCTGCCACAGTCTGACAACCGACAGATGGGTTGTGTGGTTCTCTGACCAGGAAATGAACCCGGGCTGCAATGGTGAGAATGCCAAATCTTAACCACTAGATCACCAGGGCTGGCTATTTGCAGATGACGTGATATT
Source organism: Tapirus indicus (assembly GCA_031878705.1). Classification (NCBI taxonomy): domain Eukaryota; kingdom Metazoa; phylum Chordata; class Mammalia; order Perissodactyla; family Tapiridae; genus Tapirus; species Tapirus indicus. The sequence goes on along the minus strand of CM062930.1, from coordinate 86,437,999 downwards.
ATATACAGTAAACCCTAAAGACTCCATAAAAAGACAGTTAGAATAAATGAATGCAGTAAAGTTTCAGAATACAAAATCAATATACAAAAAGCATTTTCATATATAGTCAATTAACCAATGACAAAGGAACCAAGAATATACAATGGGGAAAGGACAGTCTCTTCAATAAACAGTGTTGATAAAACTGGACAGTCACATGCAAAAGAATTAAACTGGACCACTACCTTACACCATACATAAAATTAACTCAAAATGGATTAAGGACTTAAATATAAGACCTGAAACCATAAAACTCCTAGAAGAAAACATTGGTAGTAAGCTCTTTGACATCAGTCTTGGCAATGATTTTTTGGATTTGACAACAAAAGCAAAAGCAATAAAGGCAAAAATAAATAAATGGAACGACATTAAACTAAAAAGCTTCTGCACATCAAAGGAAATGATGAACAAAATAAAAAGGCAGCCTACTGAATGAGAGAAAATATTTGAAAATCATACATCTGAATAAAAGTTAATATCCAAAATATATAAGGAACTCATACAAATCAATAGCAAAAAACCCACAATCTGATTAAAAAATGGGCAGAAGATCTGGACAGACATTTTTCCAAAGAAAACATACAGATGGTCACCAGGTACCTGAAAACATGCTCAGCATCACTAATCATCAGGGAAATGCAAGTCAAAACCACAATGAGATATCACCTCACACCTGGTAGAATGGCTGTCATCAAAAACACAAGAAATAACAAGTGTTGGTGAGGATGTAAAGAAAAGGAAACCCTTGTGTACTGTTGGTGGGAATGTAAATTGGTGCAGCCACTATGGAGGAGCATCAAAAAACAAAAAAATAGAACTACCAAATGATCCAGCAATTCCACTTCTGGGTATTTATCTGAAAAAAATGAAAACATTAACTTGAAAAGATATATGCACCCCCATGTTCATTGCATTTTATTACTCAGCCATAAAAAAGAGTGACATCTTGCCATTTGCAACAACGTGGATGGATCTTGAGGTCATCATGCTAAGTGAAATAAGTCAGACATAGAAAGACAAATACTATATGATCTCACTTATACATGGAATCAAAAAAGAAAAAAGAAAAACCAGGCTCATAGATACAGAGAACAGATTGGTGGTTGGCAGAAGCAAGGGGTGAGGAGGTGGGTGAAGTGGGCAGAGGGAATTAAAAGGTACAAACTTCCAGTTATAAAATAAATAAGTCATGGGGATGTAATATATAACATGGCAACTTTACTTAATACTGTATTGCATATTTGAAAGTTGCTAAGAGGGGCCAGCCCGGTGGCATAGTGGTTAAGTTCACACGCTCTGCTTTGGTGGCCTGGGGTTCGTGGGTTTGGATCCCAGGCATGGACTTTTGCACTGCTCGTCAAGCCATGCTGTGACAGAGTCCCATATGCAAAACAGAGGAAGATGGGCACAGATGTTAGCTCAGGGGCAATCTTCCTCACCAAAAAAAAAAAAAACCCAGAAAGAAAGAAAGTAGCTAAGAGAGTAGATCTTAAAAGTTATCACAAGAAAAAACATTCTCTAACTACGTATGGTAATGGATGTTAACTAGACTTATTGTGGTGATCATTTCACTATACAATTCAATATGCAAATATTGAATTATATTGTACACCTGAAGCTAATATAATGTATATCAATTATACCTCAAAAAATAATAAAATAAGACTAAGCATTTCTATATACTAATAGTGAAGTATCAGAAAGAGAAATTAAGAGAACAGTTCCATTTACAATTATAAGGCATCATAAGGAATGAAATACCTAGGAATAAATTTTTCCAAGGAGGTGAAAAACTTGTACACTTGTACAATGTCTAAGACATTGATGAAAGAAATTGAAGAAGACACAAATAAATGGAAAGATGTTCTGTGCTCATGGATTGGAAGAATTAATATTGTTAAAATGCCCATACCACCCAAAGCAATCTACATATTCATTGCAATCCTTATCAGAATTCCAATGGTATTTTTCATAAAAGTAGAACAAACAATCCTAAAATTTGTATGGAACCACAAAAGACACTGAATAGCCAAAGCTATCTTTAGGAAGAACAAAGCTGGAGGCCTCACACTTCTTGATTTTAAACTATATTACAAAACTATAGTAATCAAAACAGTATGGTTTTGGCATAAAAACAGATACATAGATCAATGGGACAGAATATGGAGCCCAGAAATAAATCCACCCATATATGGTCAATTAATTTACACCAAAGGAGCCAAGAATATGCAATGGGGAAAGGACAGTCTATTCAATAAATGGTGCTGGGAAAGTTGGACAGCCACATGCAAAAGAATGAAACTGGACCACTATCTTACACCACACACAAGAATCAACTCAAATGGATTAAAGACTTGAACATAAGACCCGAGATCATAAAACTCCTAGAAGAAAACGTAGCGGGTAAGCTCCTGACATCAGTCTTGGAATTGACTTTTCGGATTTGACAACAAAAGCAAAAGCAACAAAAGCAAAAATAAGCAAGTAGGACTACATCAAACTAACAAGCTTCTGTACAGCAAAGAAAACCATCAACAAAAGGAAAAAGCTACCTATAGAATGAGAGAAGATATTTGTAAATCATGTATCTGATAAGGGATTAATATTCAAAATATATGAAGAACTTTTACTACTCAATAGCAAAAAAAATCCCAAACAATCTGATTAAAAAATGGGCAGAGGATCTGGACAGACATTTTTCCAAAGAAGACATACAGATGGCCACCAGGTACATGAAAAGATGTTCAACATCACTAATCATCAGGGGAATACAAGTCAAAACCACAATGAGATATCATCTAACACCTGTTAGTGTGGCTGTCATCAAAAAGCCAAAAAATGGTGGTCGAAAGGTACAAACTTCCAATTATAAAATAAATAAGTCCTGGTGATGTAAGGCACAGCATGCTGACTGTAGTTAACAATACTCTATTGTTCATTTGGAAGTTACTAAGAGAGTAGGTCTTAAAAGTTCTCACCACAAGAAAAAAAATTTTTAACTATGTGTGGTGGATGTTAACTAGACTTATTGTGGTGACCGTTTCACAATATACACAAATATTGAATCATTATGTTGTACACCTGAGACTAATATAATGTTATATGTCAATTTTACCTCAAAAAAAAGAAAAGATGGGAAATAACAAGTGTTGGCAAAGATGTGGAGAAAGGGGAACACTTCTACATTGTTGGTGGGAATGTAAATTGGTGCAGCCACTGTAGAGAACAGTATGAAGTTTCCTTAAAAAGTTAAAAATAGAAATACCATATGATCCAGCAAGTTCACTTCTGGATATTTATCTGAAGGAAACTAAATCACAATCTCAAAAAATATCTGCACTCCTAATGTTCATTGCAGCATTATTTACAATGGCCAAGACATGGAAACAGCCTGTGTCCATTGATGGATGAATGAATAAAGAAAATGTGGTATATATAACAATGGAATATTATTCAGCCAAAAAAAAGAAGGAAATCTTGTTTTTTGCAGCAATTTGGGTGGACATTGAGGGCATTATGCTAAGTGAAATAAATCAGACAGAGAAAGACAAGTACAAATGATCTCTCTGATGCATGGAATCTAAAAAAACCGTAAGTTCAATAAGTCCCGAGGATGAAATGTACAGCATAGTGACTGTAGTTAACAAAACTAGTGTATATTTGAAAGTTGCTAAGAGAGTAGATCTTAAAAGTTCTCATCACAAGAAAAAAATTTTGTAACCATGTGTGGTGGTGGTTAACTAAGTTAATTAAACTTGTGGTAATCATTTCATAATATACACATATATGAAATTATTATGTTGTACACCTTAGCTAATACTATAATGTTATATGTCAATTATATCCCAATTAAAAACTGCATATAGATTAAAAATTTCAAAGTAAAATACAGCTATAAAAAGTCTAGGAGAACATTTGGAGGTAATGTATGCATTTTGGGAATGCAGAGGCTTTTTTAATCACAGTAATAAGGCCAGAAACTGTAAGAGTGAATATGAATTGATTTAACTACACAACAACATAAAGCTTTCTACACAAAACACCATAAATAAAGCTAAAGGACAAGTGAAAAGCAAGGGAAGAAATTTGCAATATATATAGCAGATGTACAGTTAATATCCTTAATATTTAAATGTTCTGACAAATTAAAAAGGTAAAGACTACCAACCCAATAGAAAAATGTGAAAAGTCCAAAAATAAGGTATTCATAAAAGAAGTATAAACAATCAAATATATGGGCAGATATTCAATCTAAGGAAGAAAACAATTAATTCAAATTAAACTAATAAAGAAATGTTTGGCCACTTATCAGACTATAATGAGGCCTTGATTCTCTTGGTGGGGAAATAACTGATCCATTTTAATCTTTTATTATCCTTTGTAAGGATTTTGTTTTCTGCCATTGAGTAAAAAGATAGCATTTAGCTCAGATTTATTAAGTTTATTAGTGGGTATCAGAGCGATAAAACCGTATTCTCCAAAAGTTTCCTTGGTCATCATAACACTTATTAAACAACCATATGTGACACCTGGCCAAAAAAACAAAAAAAGAATGTGCTACAAAGAATATAATGTAGCAACATAATGTATATAATTATATATATTATATTAAAATATAATAATTATGCTTAAATGTCAACCATTGTGATAACTCAATGATTGATAGAGATGAGAAATGAGAGAAGTTTGAGATTTATATTCCAAAACCACTAACTACCTCTTGCACTAGAAAGCTTTGAGTTGGTCAGTAAAAAATTATGCCAGCTCCCAGAAGTACTTTTTTCCCAATAAAATATTTTAAGGATGGGGAATTGTGCCTCCATTTCTGGCCATGGCAAAGTAACTGGTACAGGACACGCTATCTTTTTTTTTTTTTTTTTTTTTGTGGGGAAGACCAGCCCTGAGCTAACATCTGTTGCCAATCCTCCCCTTTTTGCTGAGGAAGACTGGCCCTGAGCTAACATCCGTGCCCGTCTTCCTCCACTTTATATGGGACGCCACCACGGCATGGCTGGCAGGCAGTGCGTCGGCGGGCACCAGGGATCCGAACTCGCGAAGCCTGGGCTGCCAAGCGTGGACTAAACCGCTGCGCCACCAGGCGGCCCCCAGGACACGCTATCTTGACAAAAAGCAGCTATAAACTGGACAAAATACGTGAAGGAAGAACCAGCAGTGCAGGACTGTGATTCCTGAGGAAAGGGAAACACACGAGAAGGCCTCCGTCATTGCCTTGGCTTTCTACGTGGGGACTGTTCTGCTGCAGCATAGGAGGTTAGAGCTCAAGTGAGTGGAGGTCTCACTCAGCTGAACAGTCAGAAACTGGAGTTTGGGGTAGATGAAGCAGCTGGAATGTGTGGGCAGGGTACTGGAAGAGAGGGGGCTACAATATGGGGTGGCTGTCCAGGAGTCTATGCGGAAATTCTCTCGTTTCTTGGCCGAGAGCTGGTCTCTGCAGGACAAGGCTCTACTTGCCTAGCAAAGATCACTTGTGCGGAGCTGAGACATAAGCAATGATATCTGAGGTTGTGCAGTGCTGGCAGATGTTGGAGTTCTGGGCCACGTGAGTGTAGATGCCTCACTGAGCACCCTATGCTCAGCTGAGACCCCAGAAAGATCACGCCTCAGGAGAAACTACAATGTAGAGTGAAGGAAACACTCCATGATCAAGTTGAAAACCAAAATAGAACCACCCTAACTAAGAATAAAACCACTCCCGACTGGGCCAAAAAGATCTGCCAGTTACTTAACTGCCTGCCAGAACAATCCTCAACACACTTTAATGAAAGATGACATAATTCAGATTCCCTACAGAATGTCATCTACAGTGTCACACACAGGATAAAAAATTACTAGACTAGTGAATAAACTAGGAAACTGTGACCCATAATCAAGAGAAACATCAGTCAATAGAAACAGACTTCAAGATGATCCAGATGTTGGAATAAGACAAAAATTTAAAGCATATATATATATGCTTTATATATATATAAATATATATAAATATATTTTATATAAATATATATATATACACACACATATATATATTTGGAAAAGTGGTACAAATGAGCTAATAGATGTACCACCTCACCAAGACAACTGGGAACTATAAACACACAGGAAAAATATAGAATGGGAAAATGCAATATCAAAAATAAAAAATTCACTGGATGGACGTGGTGTCCATGAGAAGGCACCTTGCATATCTCCTTCTCCAGGTGGTGTAACTGGCTGTGGGCCTCAGCTGCTGTACTTTGAAATCTATTCCTGCCTTTGCACGGAAGCCATGCCTCTCACAGCATGCTCCTTGTTCAATAGAATGGAATTTTTTAAATGCTGAAGGGGGAAAACCCCTGCCAATCTGGAATTCTATATTCAGTGAAAATATCCTTCAAAACTGAGGGTAAAATAAAGAATGTTTTTTAAAAAGCTGATAGAATTCATTACAACCAGACCTATGCTGCAAGAAATGCTAAAGAAAATTCTTCAGGCCAAAGGGAAATGACACCCACTGGAAATTCATATTCTCAGAAAGGAATAAAGGATAACAGAAAGGTTAAATATGTGTGCAAAGATAAAAGAGTACCTTTTTTTCTTCTCTTAGCTTCTTTGAAAGACAGCTGTTTATGGTAAAATAACTTTACATTCCAGGGTTTTTCCCTTATGAAGATGTAAAATATGTGGTAAGGTTAGCACAAAAGATGGGGTGAATGCAATTTTGCTGTTGTAAAATTTACTTATGTTTTGTGTAAAATGGTACAATATTAATTCTAAATAGATGCATATTGTAATCTCTAGAGTAACCACTAAAAAATGCAATCAAGGAATTAAAGTAGAATAAAAAAGTATTTCACTAACCCAAAAGAAGGCAGGAAAGGAAGAACCGAGGAACAAAATCAGATGCGACAACCAGAAAACTGATAACAAGATGGTAGACTTAAACCCAACCATGTGAAAAATTACATTAATGGTAATGGACTAGACGCTCTAATTAAAAGGCAGAGACTGTCAAGCTGTTAAAAAGGAAAATCCATATGTAAGCTGTCTAGAAAATATGCATTTTAAGTACAAAGACAGAGCCAGGTGGACAGTAAGGTGAAGGAAAAAAGATATGAGAACAGTAAGCACTAAGCACTTGATATGACTACTTTAAGACAAAGTAGACTTCAAGAAATGGAGTATTACAGAAAAAGCGTGGCATTTCATCAGGAGGATATAACAATCCTAGTTGTGTACATGCCTCAAAATAGATCTTCAAAAAACATGAAACAAAACCTGACAGAATTAAAGGGGATATAGATAAGTCCACACTCAGAGTTGGAGATTTTAAATGGCTTGCAGTAAAAATGATAGAAGAGCTAGGCAAAAACATCTGGAAGGTTGAAGAAGGTATCGAGCACACCATCAACCTCCTGAACTAACTGACATTTATAAAAAACACTGGCACCAGAGACAGAATACACTGTCTTTTTGAGTGTCCATGGAGCATTCATCAGGATAGACTACATGTTTTGCAGAAAAATGTCTCCATAAATTTCAAAATATTGAAATCTTACAGAATATGTTCTCTGACCACAATGGAATTAAGTTAGAAATCAATAACAATAAGATATCTAGAAAAATTCCCAAATGTTTGGACATTAAACAATGCACTTCTAAATAATCCATGAGTCAAAGAAGCAATCACAAGGGAAATTATAAAATATTTCAATCCAAGTGATAATGAAAACACAACATATGAAAACATATGATTTATAAGATACAGCTAAAGCAATGCTTAGAGGGAAAATTGGAGCTTTAATACTTACATTAGAAAAGAAAAAAGAACAGAGCCAGTCCAGTGGCGTAGTGGTTAAGTTCAGCGTGCTCAGCTCAGACGGCCCGGGTTCATGGGTTCAGATCCCGGGCGCAGACTTACACCACTTATCAAGCCATGCTGTGGCAGCGACCCACATACAAAATAGAGGAAGATTGGCACAGATGTTAGCTCAGGGCCAATCTTCCTCAAGCAAAAAGACGAAGATTGGCAATGGATGTTAGCTCATGGCCAATCTTCCTCACCAAAAAAAAAAAAAGAAAAAGAAGAAAGGATTAATTAAATGATCTAAGTTTCAACCTAAGAAGTTAGAAAAAGAAGAGGAAATTAAATCCAAAGTATATAAAAGGGAGGAAATTATGCTAGGAGAGTAAATAAACTATAAAACAACAAACTACAGAGAAATGATAAACCACTAGCAAAACTGATCAAGACAAAATGGGAGAAAACACAAACTACCAATAACAGGAATGAAAGATGGGATATTATTATAAAACCTACAGACATTTAAAGAATAATAAGACAATATTACAATCAACTTTGTGCCAATATAATTACATGAAATGTGTAAATAACTTTAAAAAACAACTTTCAAAAATTGTAACAAAGAGAAATGGAATATCTGAATGGCCCTATATCTATCAAAGAAATTGAGTTTGTAACTGCCTGCCAGAACAATCCTCAACACACTTTAATGAAGGGTGAGGTAATCTGTTTTCCCTACAGAAGGATACAGAATTGTATCATACATTTAAGGAAGAAATATTATCAATCCTACAAAAACTCTTTAAGAAAGTGAAGGACAACGGAACAATCTCCAAATTGTTTTATGAGGTCAACATTATTATCCTGATACCAAAACCAGCTAAAAAAAATTACAAGAAAAGAAAATTATAGTTCCTCCTGAACATAGCTGCAAAAATTCTTAACAAATATTGGCTAATTGAATTCATCAATCTGTAAAATTCAGTCTTGATGCTAATGCTTTTAATAAGCCATTTAAGTCCCAGGAATTGTAGGGTCAAAACAATCTATATTTTGAAATGTAACCAATAAATGATTAACTCTTGGCTGTCAGCAAGAAAAATGGGAAGTTTTACCAAAATAATGCGAGCAAAGTGAAATCTCAAGTCTGAAATGTAGAGCTTCTGAAATCCTATTCTTGATTCTTCAGAAAGCCTCTATGAGTCCATGCCCTTGCTCGAACAGCTTGAATTTGACAGATGGAGAAGCAAGATCATATAAAATATACAGAAAATGTACAGAATGTGCTTTATCATTGCTGGAAACATAGGGAGGTAGTGGAAATCTGTGTTCCTGGGTTAAAGTAGAAACTATTCTTCCTATTTCTCCAGGAGCCTTTCAGTGTTACTTTAACTAGCTTATTCAAAACAATACGTTAAAATCTGGGTTTTTTTCTTTTCTTCTCTTTTTTTAAATTTAGAATTTAGGTTCTGTGGGAAGCTGTCTTCCCTCTACCTGGCCAGCCTGGTTGTCACTTTTCAAGGTTGCCACAGAATCATTTCTGTGGCTCCCTCTTAGAGCAAAGCATGGCTGGCAATTTTCAACACTTTAGAATCCTCCCTTAGTAACAGAATCTTGACTGAATTCATTTTTATATTCGTATCCTTAATAATGGAACAAAGAAGCACTCTTTCATTGGGTTCCTTCCTCTTTCTCCTCCTTTTTTTCTTTCCAACTTATCCACAGTTTGCATAATGAAATTCCCCCATTTCTGAGTTCCTCTTGTTCCCCAAAGGGCTATTTTTAATACTATCCCTCCTTTTGCTGCTATTGATCTGCAAACAAATTTTGCACAAAATAGGTAGAAGAGATCTTTGCAGTCTCCATATTAACAGTGCCTTTTCCTAATGAATGATGAGTGACTGACTCAAAATTAAAAAGTATTTATTGAGCACCTATCTACAAAGCAACTAGTAATTCCAGGATGGTAGAGGGCATACCAAAAAAGTATAAGGCGTGGTGCCCGATTCAAGGAGTTTGGGGAGACAAAACAATTGAGGTAAAAATAATTAAGTTCCAGATGAGGTGTTATTAATTCTATGTGCAGTATGAATTCACAGAAGGAAGAGATCCATGTGGGCCCAAGGCATTAAACCAGGTGACCTTGATAATTCACCTTGCAGATCTCCAACTACAAGTGCGTCATTGACCAAGGGCCCCAGCTGCTGTGCTCTGAAATCCAGAGAAGTTTATGCCAAGGCCAAGGCTGCCCATGGGCTGCTCTGAGACAATGGCTGAGCAAACAGCGGTCTGTGGCAGCTCTACCCAACCTTCTTCCCTCTCTCCTTCACCCAGAGTCAGACTTGCAGGCTCCACCCAACCCCCTGGGCTCCCTACTCCTTTTCTCTCACAGATGTCTCCCCTAGTAAAATCCTTGTATGTGTAATCCCATCTTGGTGTCTGCTTCTCGGAGAACCCAGATGAGCACAGTAGGCTTTAGGCAATGAGCAAGACTTAGACCTGAAATACGAACAGGGAGAGATTTGAGGGCAGGGCACTTGGCAGAACTTGACCAAAGCATGGAGGTGGGTTAGGGGCACACTCGTTGACCCTACTTGCATACATGAAGTTCTCTTCCAGTGGACAGAGGGGGCCAAATTGGAAGGTCAGAGGACGCCCATTAGGGAGCTTTGGGAAATAAGAGTGTGAGCCAGAGCGTGGAGGGCATTAAGAGTCTGGCGTCAAGGTTGGACTTGTAGTAAGCAGTGTGAAACCACTTGGCATTCTAGGACAAGGAAAGCGTTATATAACTCTTCTATTATTATGTAAGTTATATAAAGTAGTACTTTAGGAAGGATAGCTGGAAAGTAGCATATAGGATGACATAAGTAGAGAGAGATGGGAATCAGGGTCGTTAGCTAGAAGGCTGGTTGAGTGATCTGGGCCTGAAGGGATAGAAAATGCTTACATAAGGTTGACGGAATGAAGAGAAGGGAGAGATTTTAGAGGAAGAAGCAGCAGGACTTGGTCCCTGGCTGGGATGAAGGGTATAGGATCCTGGATGCAGGATGAAGATGAGACATGAGTTAAAACTGGTTCCAAGGGTTCTGGCCTGAAAGAATGGAGGAATCACAGTTCTGCTGACTGAGATGAGGAAATTGGCATGGAAGAAGGAACTATTTTTGTGGGAAGAAGAGAATGACAAGTTCTGTCATATATGTTTACTACTTGACATAACAGCAATATGTATAAGCAGAAACATCTGGTAGACATTGGGAAATCCAGTATGAGAGCTAGACTGGAAATGTAGTTTTGGGAATCACCAGAACTAAGGTGAATCTATAAGGATAGGGTGTCGATGGAAAAGAGTAGCAATTCAAGAGACAAAGCAAAAAGATTTGGGGAAAAAGAATGAAACTCCCTGCTTCTTGGTCACAGCATCTCAGAAGCCTCTCCTGCCCCGCCACGCTTGTCTGCTCTTATGCAACTGAATCCAGAAGACCTGCAGAGAGGACGATGACTCCCTCCTTGGATCAGTGGCCATAGTCACATTTGCCACTTGCACGGACCATGTCATCAGGGAGGAAACCTGGCCTCCTTGTTCTTCACGTCTCCCGTGCTTTAGGTTGAGTCACTGACCCTCTTTGCATATGTGAAGTTCTCTTCCTGTCTGGTCCCTTGAACGCCTTGGAGCTCTCAGACTCTGAATTGCTCCTCCCTAGAGGACCAACACTAACCTTCTCTGTTAACCTCTAACCCCTCTCTCATCACCAAGTCCTGGCCTCTGCTACCTTCTCGTCTTCTGCCATCAGGGCTAGTGTTTACACTCTGTACCCCTTTGATGCCCCATTTTAAAAAAATTTTCTTTATCATTAGCTGTTAATACTCATAGAAGGATCTGGATTGGGAAGACTGTGATTGGGAAAATGCAGGTATTGCAAGATGTGTGTGTATGACACAGTAAGTGGGGTGGTGGCTTCTGAGTCAATTCTGAACCCAGAATTCCTGTGACATGCAAAACTACATGGCTTGCTAAAGGACCTCAGCCTTTTCCCAGCAACTGTGATGTATACTTTATTTCTAGGGAGAATACCATATGCTTCTAATTACCATATATAACACCATCAAGAGAATGTTTCACATCAAATTGTTCATTTTATCACATATAACTTAAATTACTTGGATATTTTGGGAAGTAGTTAATAAACATCTAGGTAATTTTTTACATTCAGAATACAATGTCAGGAGCTATAAGATGATAGAAACCTTTAAAGGGTTTAGCTTTGGAGATGGAAGACACAGATATACACATACATATATCAGAGCACATAAACTGTGACAAAACACTCTCAATCAGAGTGGTTCTTTGACTTCTTCCTACAGTTATAACACTGTCAAAAAGACTCTCCTTTTTATTCACTCTCTTTGGGAAAAAGAAAATCAATGTCCATAGTGATGAACCTGGCAAACGAAATGCTGTCTTATGCTCTCTGGTATTTCTGCCAGCACTGAGCTAGTTTTCTCCATAGCTAACCTAGCTCTTCTGAGAGATGTTTTGATTTCTTTACAGCAATCCCTAACGTCTGACCCCTTCTGTATCCTTTGGGATCAGGGGCAATCCCTCAAGGAATTAGGATCAACGCAATTTGTCCATATTGGTGCAGGTATCAAGCAGTGCAATGCTGTGGTGACCACCGAGTGGCTGGGTTGGGACCACTGAGTGCACTGAGGGAATGGTCTTCAAGTTTGTGTGAGGAGAACTTCTTCAGACGGAGTACACAGGCTAAGAGCGAAGCAACAAGGCCACAGATTGGGGTTTCTGGGTTTATTCCTTGTTCTTTTATGAACACACAGATAAATTCCTATGTCAGTTCACTAAACCTCTACGTACAATAGACCACCACCATCCAAGCTAATAGGTCAATCGCCTCAGCTCCCAAGAGCACCAACACATATGCGGCAGTGAGCAGAAGAGTAAGCAGAGAGAGAAACAAGGCTGTTAGAAGTTCATACACTTTAATTCAGAGGAAAAGTCCCCAGATTGGAGCCTGCTGATTTAGAATTACGTGCAAAAATAGGATTACTGATTTCACACAAGTGATTTTATTTATAGAGTACAATGGTCGGAAGATTAGAAGTGCAGGAGGTATTGGTGGACTTTAACAGGTCAACTATGGAAAGCAACCAATTTACCAGCTATAATCCTGGGACTTGAGTGAAGAGGTGAATAGTCTGGCATGCCACAGAACCCCCAAGGACCTCACTTTATCACAACACAGCGCAGGAGTTGGAATCCATGATGGTGACCATGTGCCCTCAGAGGTGAAATTAGGTCTAGAGCTATCAGTCTGAAAGACATGATTCATATAATTAATATTACAAATATTTTTCACAACATGAATACAATTATTTTCATTATGCTTAGAGACAAACCAGAGTCCTCTTGACAATTTGCTTAGGTGGAACAGCTCACTCTTTAGTGAGGCTAGATTTTGAGATAGGGCCACATCATGAAGGACACCATATGCCATGTTAAGGGTGTTATATTATCCTGCTAACAGTGAGGAGTTGGAGAATTCTGAGCCAATGAATGAGATAATCAGACCTGTATTTTCAGGAAATCTCTGTGGAATAGTGCCGAGGATGGAGGAAGGTAGGTGAGGCCTGAGTCTACGGAGGCCAATTAGAAGCCTCTGTACTATTCTAGGAGAGAGAATGAGCACTTGAACTAGGGGAGTGGAGAGAGAATGTGGAGGAGGACATACACTTATTTGGGTGCTATTAGAACACAACTCAATGACTGATTTGATGTGGAGATAATGGAAGTATGACTCAGGTTGTCTTGGGCAACTGGGTGGATGGTGGTGACATCTCAGATAGGGATGAAGAAGGTAGAGGGGCTGGAGAGGGAGATGATAAACTTGGCCTTGGCGGTACTGAGTTTGGGGGACATATTTATATAGGCCTGGACTGAGGAAATAGATTTGTGAGGTGACAGTGTACAGCAGGTGGATGATTTCATGAGTGTGGATGAGAAGTTCCAAGGGAGAGCACACAGAATGAAGAAGGGTAGGAGGGTTGATAAAGAAGACCTTAAGAAGTAAAATGGGAAATTTTGTTAGAGGCCTGGGAAAGTATTTAATAACTCTGTCCTTACATTAGAAACATAAGTAAAAATCCCTATAGACCCAAGTTCCCTGGAACAATGATTTCTCTTCCCCCTTAAACAATTATCTCCTGTTTAATTGTTAACTATCTTTCCTTATGCTTTTTAATGTTTTAAGTTACACCAAATGCTTTTTGCAAATAGTTGAGGTATAAATTATAAGTTATAAGTAAAAATATCAATTTTTTGAATCTGGTGGTTTTTAGGCCTTTGTTCTTAAATATCATGACTAGAAGGGCCTTATATGGACTTCTGATTAAACAGTAATGCACCGTGTAACGATGTTTTGGTCAACAATGGACCGCATACTCGACAGTGATCTCATAAGATTAGTACCATGTAGCCTAGATGTGTAGACGGCTATACCAGCCAGGTTTGTGTAAGTACACTCTATGATGTTCGCACAACGACGAAATCGCCCAACAATGTCTTTCTCAGAACGTATTCCCGTCCTTAAGCAATGCATGACTACTGCTTTTTCATTTGTAAAAATTTAAATTTCCCTCCATTTAGCTTATGCATAATAGGTTATAAAACAAACATGATTTTTTAAAAAGTAAATGCAGGCAACATTATGTAATGAATACCTTTGTTTTCCAGCTCTTTCCATATTTGCATTCTAGAGCTGTTCAAACCTAACAAGATTCAGTATAACCTCTTCTCTATATGTATTTTTCATCCCAGTGTGATTATCATGTTCATGACGTCTGTTTACTCAGGAAAAATACTTGCCCCCTGTAGTCCTATGACTTTAAGATTTTCTCACTTTTCTTTATTTGTATTTTTAGATTTGTATTGATCTGAAGTCTCACTGTTATATTTATCAGTAATACTATTCTTCTGGGGAGGAATTCGGTGTCCTAGGTCCACAGTGGAACAGGCCTTGGTAATTACTTACTGAACTGTTAAAATACCAAAGACCTCAACACAGCCAAGTGTTACCAGGTGGTCTGATACATAACTCAGTGCTGTGGCAGATGCTCCGGTAACATGAAGCTCCAATGTATTAAGTTCCCATGATGGTTAACATCGTGCAATGCACTTGGTCGTTCACTTCGCTGTGAAGGAGAAATGGCCAGATGTGTAATTATATACTGTGGCCAATGATTTGGCTGAAAGGTCAGGGACTTGGAAGGAACATGAGTGGAAAATTGGTGACAAGACAGTCTGGTGAAAGGTATGTGGACAGAGTTCTCTGAATGGGCGAAAAGATGAAGATATTTGTATCCCATGTGAATGCTTACCAAAGGGTGACCTCAGCAAAGGAGGATTTTAATAATCAAGTGTATAGGATGATCTGTTCTGTGGATACCAGTCAGCCTCCTTCCCCTCACCCCAGTGGGCTCATGAACAAAGTGGCCATGCTGGCAGGGATAGAGGTTATGCAGGGACTCAACAAAATGGACTTCCATTCACCAAGGCTGACCTGGCTTTGGCCACTGCTGAGTGCCCAATCTGCCAGAAGCAGAGACCAGCACTGATTCCCCAATACGGCACCATTCCCCAGAGTGATCAACCAGCTACCTAGTGGCAGGTTGACTATGTTGGACCACTTCTATCATGGAAAGTGCAACATTTTGTTCTTACTGGAATAGACACTTATTCTGGATATGGATTTGCCTTCACTGCCTGCAATACTTCCGCCTAGACTGTGATCCATAGACTTACAGAATACCTTCTCCATCATCCTGGTATTCCACACAACATTGCTTCTGATTAAGGAGCTCACTTCACAGCAGATGAACTGCAGCAATGAACCCATGCATGTGGAATACACCAGTCATACCATGCGTCCCACCATCCTAAAGCAGCTGATCTGAAGACTCGGTTACAGTGCCAGCTGGATGGCAACACCCTGCAGGGTTGCAGCAAGGTTCTCCAGGAGGCGGTACAGGCTCTGAATGAGCGGCCGGTGTACGGTGCTGTTTCTCCCAGAGAGGGGATTCACGAGTCAAGGAATCAAGGAGTGGAAATGGGAGTGGCACCACTATTACCCCCTAGTGACCCAAAATTTTATTTTTTTGAGTCAAAAAATTTTTGCTTTCTGTTCCCATGAACTTATGCTCTACTGGCCTGCAGATCTTAGTTCCAAAGGGAGCAATGCTTCCATCAGGAGATGCGACAATGATTCCACTGAACTGGAAGTTAAAACTACCACCTGGCCACTTGGGCTCCTCACACTTAGGAATCAACAGTCAAGGAAGGGAGTTACTGTGCTGGCTGGGGTGATTGATCCTACTACTAAGGGGAAGTTGGACTGTTCCTCCACAACAGAGGTGACGAAATGTGTCTGGAATACACGAGATCCCTTAGGGCGTCTCTTAGTATTACCATGCCCTGTGATTAAGATCAGTGAAAGACTACAATAACCCAATCCAGGCAGGACTATAATAGCCTAGACCCTTAAGGAATGAAGGTGTAGGTCATCCCACCAGGTAAAGAACCATAACCAGCTGAGGTGCATGCTGACAGAAAAGGGAATACAGAATGGGTAGTGGAAGAGGGTAGTTATAAATACCAGCTACTGCTACATGACCAGTTAGAGAAATGAGGGCTGTAATTATCACGGATATTTCTTCCTTATTTTGTTATGAATATGTGTATAAATATTAAGCAAATATCTTTGTTTTCTTCCCTCGCATCTCCTTATCGTGTAACACAAGATGTATTGACTTTACATCATATGTTTATGTATTGTTAACTTTACATCGTAGAATTTATGTTATGATATCAAGGAGAAGAGTGAACATCATCCAAAGACTTTTCTGGGAAAGGGTTAGTATGTTTTGGGTTATACAAAGGAGAGTTGTATCATGTTAGGTGGAAGTATGACCTTGTTATTGTCTTTATTCAGAGATTAGGTATGCTTTAAGGAGATGTGTATGGGTGCCAAACTGACAAGGGGTGGACTTGTGATGGTTGATTTTTTGTGTCAACTTGTCTGGGCCATGGTGCCCAGATATTTGGTCAAACATCATTCTGGGTGTTTCTGTGGACGAGATTAACATTTAGATTGGTGGACTTTGAGTAAAGCAGATCGCCCTCTGTCATATGGGTGGGCTTCATCCAGTCAGCTGAAGGCCTGACTAGAACAAGAAGACTGATCTTCACCGAGTAAGAGGGAATTCTGTAGCAGACAGCCTTTGGGCTTGAACTGTAACATTAGGTCTTCTCTAAGTCTCCAGCCGGCCAACCCAGCCTCCATAATCACGTGAGCTAATTCCTTCAAATAAATCTTTCTATATGTGCACATCCTATTGGTTCTGTTTCTCTGGAGAATCCTGTCTGATACATTCCCCTA
Source organism: Tapirus indicus (assembly GCA_031878705.1). Classification (NCBI taxonomy): domain Eukaryota; kingdom Metazoa; phylum Chordata; class Mammalia; order Perissodactyla; family Tapiridae; genus Tapirus; species Tapirus indicus. The sequence goes on along the minus strand of CM062930.1, from coordinate 86,420,716 downwards.
AACTCTCACCTGGAGATTGCTATCTTATTTCATTTAAATTATTCTTGTTTAGTTCTAGATTCCCAAGTGCTTCAGACAGTCCCTGATTTTTTTTTTTTAGTGTGCATAATTATGAGGAACTGGTTTAGTTCTGTAAAATTAAAACAAGATTAGGACCTATCGATGACAGAATACGAATGCTCTCTGCACTCAGCTTGGAAGCAAATACAGTTCTAACTTTTTTCGATGTCTAGGACAGAGACCAATTCACTTTCTCATACCTGGGCCCAGTTCACTGAAGAGAGTAAGCTGAATCAGTGTCTCATCTGAGCAGCACCCCAAGGGAACCCTCAGCTTCACAGAATCCAAAGAATCCCAAAGGTAGGAGGAATAAGGTAAAGCCAAAGTGACTGGGCTTATCACACCAAACAAGAACACCAGCTTTCTGCAATCTTACTTAAATGTAGACATCACTTACATACACGTTTCTTCTGATCCCCAAATATCAGAAGCCAAACTGTTTTCTTGCGCTAGAAAAATGAGCACCTGAAGCTGGTTGTCTATGGTCTGATTATTCTGAAAGTGCAGATTTATGCAGTGGCGGTTGGGTGCATCACATCTGTATCCAGTGCTGTGGGAATTGGGATCTATGCATGGAAGAGACTTGCTATCCTTGTGGAGCTTGGATGACAATCACATCCATTTACCTCTCTATACCACCATGCGTATTTCAAAGCACTTTATCTATTATTTTAAAAGTGGTGGACTTATTGCCTACACACAGAGGAATATTTATATATACGTTTTTAACTTAATTTCCTAACTAGGTAGCCTTGATTTTCTAATTAAGCTTACTTTATAGGTGAGAAACTTTGGAGACCTGGGTTTTACAGGAGGCTAGGTAACTAGAGCCCCGAGGGCCTGCTCATGGCTTCCTCGCTAATGACTCTGCTTCCCCCAGGTAGGATGAGCCTTGCTAAAGCTGAGACTGATTCAAGAACTTGGAAAGCCCAATGCTTGTAAATATTCCCTTAATTGGAACCATTAAACACCAAAATAATTCATATAAATTCTTCCTAAAAAGTACGTAAACCCCTTCTGGTTACTGGTTCTGCATGTAAGAAGCTTTGAAGTCATGACTCATGTTAAGAACAGGTAAAAAGTTGAAAAAATCAGCAACTCTTTTTAGATCCTTAATAGAAGTGAGTTCATAGAGAAAATCACTGCCCCTAAATAGGCGAGACCAAGAGAATACAGAGAATCACAACTTACCGGAGAAGAAACCCACAAATAGCAACCTTCCTGGGAACCAGTGCTGAGGTAAATAAACCTGAACTGTAATTGATGAATTGCTGGATGCTCGTTGTGGACAACTCCCAGAGTTGAAAACTCCAGAGGAACCCAGCCATAGGGGGAACCACCATACTTTTGTGAGTTTTACCTCCAGGAACTCTATCAGGCCCTCATAGTGAATATCAGAGAAAAATCCCCTACTGCTGCCAGCAGGGAGAGAAGAAAAGAAACCATTTTGAAACATGCCAGAGCATTCTGTTCTTCTTAACAAGGCCTGCCCTCAAGAGAAACTATTTAACCAGAGCCTAAATGACCTGGGGGAAGGGAAATACCCAACTTCAGCTGGCTCTTGCCGTCTGGTTCCAATGAAAGGGGGAGGGAACTGAGAAGCACGTGTCAAGATCACAATCCAGAGGTACAGGCTACTAAAAGACTGAGATCTAATTATGGGACTGTAGAATGCTTCCCATCCCCTCACACCTTTCCACAACTTTACTAAAGGCTTATTTACAGCAATTCCTTCTACCCAGCACATCATGCCCAGCTATCAAGGAAAGAATTACAAGACATTCCAATGGCAAAAAGCACATTTTGAAGAGACAGAGCAAGCATCAAACCAAGACTCAGATATAGCAGGGATGTAGGAATTATCAGACTGGGAATATAAAACAACCATGGTAAATATGCTAAGGGTTCTAGAGCATAAAGTAGACAGCATGCAAGAACAGATGGGTAATGTAAGAGAGATGGAAATCCTAAGAAAGCATCAAAAAGAAATGCCAGAGATCAAAAACATGTAACAGAAAAAAAGAATGCCTTTGACGTGCTTATTAGTAGACTGAACATGGCTGAGGAAAGAATCTCTGAGCTTGAGATGATCTCAATAGAAACCTTGTAAACTGAGAAGCAAAGAGAAAAAAGACTGGAAAAAAATGGGACAAAATGTCCAAGATCAGTGGAACAACTCAAGAAGCATAACATATGTGTAATAGGAACACCAGAAGAAGAGAGAGAAAGGAAAAGAAGAAATATTTGAAACAACAATGACTGAGAATCCCCCCAAATTAATGTCAGACACCAAACCGCAGATACGGGAAGCTCAGAGAACACCAAGCAGGAGAAAAGCCAGAAAAACTACACTGAGGCATCTTACTTTCAAACTACAGAAAATCAACAATAAAGAAAAAACTCTGAAAGAAGCCAGGGGGGAAAACCTTACCTACAGAGGAGCAAAAATAAGAATTACATTCAATTGCTCTTCAGAAATCATGCAAGCAAGAAGGGAGTGGAATGAAATATGTAAAGTATTAAGAGAAAAAACTCACCAGCGTAGAATTCTGTACCCTGTGAAATTCTCCTTCAAAGTGAAGGAGAAATAAAGACTTTCTCAGACAAACAAAAATTGAGGGAATTTGTTGCCAGGTAACCTGCCTTGCAAGAAATGTTAAAAGAAGTTCTTTAGAGAAAAGGAAATTGGTATAGGTCAGAAACTCAGATCTATATAAAGAAAGGAAGAGCATTGAAGAAGGAATAAGTGAAGGTAAAATTAAAACTATTATTTATCATATTCTTCATTGATCTAACAGATAGCAGGTTGTTTAAAATAACAATAGCAACAATGTATTTGATTATATATATATATGCTTATGTATAAATGAAGTGAAATCAATGACAACAATGATGCAAGATACAACAGGGAGGAATTAGGATTATTTTGCTATTATAAGGTACTTGCACTACTCAAGAAACAGTATAGTGTTATTTGAAAGTGGACTTGGATTAGTTGTAAATGTATTTTGCAGACTCTAGGGCAACCACTAAAAAGAGTAAAAAAATAAGTATAACTGATATGCTAAGAGAGAAGAGAAAATGTAATCATATAAAATGCTCACAGCAGATAAAGAGTGGAATACAAAAATAGAAGCAAAGAGCAAGGGCAAGAAATAGAAAACAGTAACAAATATGGTAGACATTAATCTACATAAGTAATCACTTTGAATGTCAATGGCCTAAATGCATTAACTAAAAGGCAGAGATTGTCAGAGTGGATCAAAAACAAGACCCATCTAGATGTTGTCTACAAGAAACCCACTTTAAATATAAGACACACATAGATTAAAAGTAAATGGATGGATGGGGCCACCCGATGGCACAGCAGTTTAGTCCACGCTTTGGCAGCCCAGGGTTCGCAGGTTCGGATCCCGGGCACCTGCCGATGCAATACTTGTCAGCCATGCCGTGGCGGCATCCCATATAAAGTAGAGGAAGATGGGCACGATGTTAGCTCAGGGCCAGTCTTCCTTAGCAAAAAGAGGAGGATTGGCGACGGATGTTAGCTAAGGGCTGGTCTTCCTCAAAAAAAAATAAAATAAATAAATAAATAAAAGTAAATGGATGGAGAAAGGTACACTAACATGCTAACACTAATCAAAAGGAAGTGGGAATAGTACTTTAATTTCAGACAGAGCAGACTTCATACCAAGGAGAGTTATCACAGATAAAGAAGGGCATTACATAATGACAAAGGGGTCAATTCTCCAAGAAGACATAATGATCTTAAATGTCTATGTGTCTAACAACAGAGCATCAAAATAGGTGATGTAAAAGTGATTGAACTGAACTGCAAGAGGAACAGATGAGTCTACTACTATAGTTGGAGACTGCAACACCCTTCTATCAGAAATGAGCAGATCCAGCAGGCAGAAAATCAGCAAGTTGAACTCCACATTGATGGTGTCATCAATGAACTGGATATAATGGACATCTACAGAATACTTATTCCAACAGTGGCAGAATACACATTCTTCTCAAGCTCACATGGAGCATTCACCAAGATAGACTACATTCGGGCCATAAAACACGTGTAAAAAATTTAAAAGGATAGAAATCATATGACGTGGTCTACTCTCAGACTACAGTGGAATTAAACTGGAAATCAATAACAGAAAGATAGCTGGAAAATCCCAAAATACTTGGAGATTAACAACACACTTCTAAATAACACACAGGTTGAGAGAAATAAAAAAATATTTTGAACTAAATGAAAATGAAAACACAACTTACCAAAATTTGTGGAATGCAGTGAAAGCAGTGCTTAGAGGGAAATTTATAGCCTTGAATGCATAGATTAGAAAAGAAGAAAGATCTAAAATCAATCATCTAAGCTTCCACCTTAGGAAACTACAAAAAGAAGAGCAATTAAATCCAAAGTAGGCAGAAGAGAAGAAATAATAAGAATTAGAGCAGAAATCAATAAAATGGAAAGGAGGAAATCAATGAAACCACAAGCTGATTCTTTGAAAAGATTGATAAAATCAACAAGCCTCTAGGCAGGCTAACTAAGAAAAAAAGAGAGGACACAAATTACTAATATCAGAAATGAAAGAGGGGACGTCACTAAAGGACATTTAAAAGATAATCAAGGAGGGGTGGCCCTCTGGCATAGAGGTTAAGTTCGCACTCTCCATTTTGGTGGTCCAGGGGTTCACAGATTTGGATCCTGGGCGCAGACCGATGCACCGCTTGTCAAGCCATGCTGTGGTGGCATCCCGTATAAAGTAGAGGAAGATGGGCATGGATGTTAGCCCAGGAACAGTCTTCCTCAGCAAAAAGAGGAGGATTGGCAACAGATGTTAGCCCAGGGCTAATCTTCCTCACACACACACACACACACAAAGATAATCAAGGAATACTATGAACAAGTCTATGCCCCTAAATTTGATAAACTAGATTAAATGGACCAATTCCTTGAAAGATACAATCTGCCAGAACTCACACAAGAAGAAATAGGCAATCTGAATAGGCCTATATCTATTAAAGAAATCAAATCAATAATTAATAATGTTCCCAACAGAAAGCACCAGGAGGTCCCAGGAGGGTTCACTGGTGAATTCTACCAAACATTTAAGGAAGAAATGATACAAATTCTCTATAATTTCATTCAGAAGACAGAAGCAGAGGGCACATTCCTAACTCATTTTATGAGGCCAGCATTCCCCTAATAACAAGACCAGACAGACACTAAAAGAAAGAACTACAGACCAATATCTCTCATGAACATAGATGCAAAAATCCTCAACAAAATATTAGCAAATCAAATCCAACAATGTAAAAAAGAATAATACACCACAACCAAGAAGGATTTATCCCAGGTATGCAAAGTAAATTAATGTAATTCATCACATCAACAGGCTAAAGAAGAAAAACCGCATGATCGTATCAGTGGATGCAGAAAAAGTACTTGCCAAAATCCAGCACCTTCGTGATAAAAACCCTCAGTAAACTAGGACTAGAGGGGAACTTCCTCAATTTGACAAAGAACATCTACAAAAAACCTACAGCTAATGTCATACTTGCTGGTAAGAAACTGGAAGCTTTCCCACTAACATCAGGAACAAGGCAGAGATGTCCCCTCTCACCACTGCTTTTCAACATCATACTGGAAGTCCTAACTAATGCAATAAGACAAGAAAAATAAATAAGAGGCATACAGATGGGGAAGGAAGAAATGAAACTTTATTTGCAAATGACATGATCATCTATGTAGAAAATCCAAAAGAATTGACAAAAAATTCCTGGAATTAATAGACAATTATAGCAAGATTGCAGGATACAAAGTTAATATACAAAAGCCGACCTCGGGCCTGCCCGGTGGCGTAGTGGTTTAGTTCGTACTCTCCACTATGGCGGCCCAGGGTTTACGGGTTTGGATTCTGGGCACAGACCTACATACCTCTCATCACATATACAAAGTGGAGGAAGATTGGCACAGACGTTAGCTCAAGGACCATCTTCCTCACCCTCCCCACCCACACACACAAAAAAGCCAACCTCTCTCTTATGGTATATGAACAAGTGGAATTTGAAATTAAAAACACAATACCATTTATATTAGCACCCAAAAGTGAAATACTTAGGTATAAATCTAACAAGATCTATACAAGGGAAACTACAAAATGCTGATGAAAGAATTCAAAGAAGAACTAAATAAATGGAGAGAGATTCCATGTTCATGCATAAAAGACTTAATATTGTCAAGATGTCAGTTCTTCTCAACTTGATCAATGTAATCCCAATCAAAATTACAGCAAGTTATTTTGTGAATATCAACAAGCTGTTTCTAAAGTTTATCTGGAGAGGCAAAAGACCTAAACTAGCCGACACAGTGTTGAAGGAGAATAAAGTTGGAGGACTCATGCTGCCCAACTCCAAGACTTACTATAAAGCTACAGCAATCAAGACAGTGTGGCAGTGGTGAAAGAATAGACAAACAGATCAACAGAACAGAATAGCAAGCACAGAAATAGACCCACATGAATATAGTCAACTGATCTCTGACAAAGGAGCAAAGGTAATACAATGGAGAAGAGGTAGTCTTTTCAACAAATGGTGCTGGAACAAGTGGACGTCCAAATGCAAAAAAAATGAATCTAGATACAGACTTTACACCTTTCACAAAAATTAACTTGAAATGGACCACAGGCCTTAACGTATAATATAAAACTATAAACTTAGAAGATAACATAGGAGAAAATCTAGATGACCTAGGGTTTGGTGATAAATTTTTAGATACAACACCAAAGGCACAATCCATGAAAGAAGTAGTGGATAAGGCTGGACTTCATTAAAATTAAAAAATTCTGCTTTGTGAAAGACATTGTCAAGACAATAAAAAGAGAAGCCACAGACTGGGAGAAAATACTTGCAAAAGACACATCTGATAAAGGACCGCTATCCAAATTATACAAAAAACGCTTAAAACTCAACAATAAGAAAATAGACAACCCCATTAAAAAATGGGCCAGAAACCTGAACAGACCCCTCACCAAAGAAGATATACAGATGGCAAATAAGCACATGAAAAGATGCTCCACATCATATGTCATCTGGGAAATGCAAATTAAAACAGCAATGAGACACCACTACATAACTATTGAATGGCTAAAATCTGGAACACTGACACCACCAAATGCTGACGAGGATGTGGGGCAACAGGAACTCTCATTCGTTGCTGGTGGGAATGCAAAATGGTACAGCCAAATTTGGAAGACAGTTTGGCAGTTTCTTACAAAACTAAACATACTTCTACCGTATGATCCAGCAATTGCACTCCTTGGTATTTACCCAGAGGAGCTGAAAATTTATGTCCACACAAAGACCTGCACACGGATGTTTATTCCTAACTGCCAAAACTTGTTAGCAACGAGGATGTCCTCCAGTAGGTGAATGGATGGATAAACTGTGGTGCATCCAGACAAGGGAATATTGTTTAGTGCTGAAGAAAGTGACCTATCAAGCCATGAAAGGAGTCTTAAACGCGTATTATTAAATGAAGAAAGCCAATCTGAGAAGGCTACATACTATATGATTCCAACCATAGGACGTTCGGGAAAAGGCAAAACTATAGAGACAGTAAAAAGGTTAGTGGTTGCCAGGGGTTGGCGGGGAGGGAGGGATCCATAATGTGGAGCACGGTGGATTTTTAGGGCAGTGAAACTATTCTGTATGATACTATAATGGCAGATACAGCCTATTATACATTTATCCAAATCCGCAGAATGTACACCACTAAGAGTGAACCCTAGTGTAAATGATGGACTGTGGATGATAATGATGCGTCAGTGTAGGTTCATCAGTCGTAACAAACGTACCCCTCTGGCAGGCGATGTTGATAACTGGGGAGACTATTATGTGTGGGGGCAGGGAGTATATGGGAAATCTCTGTACGTTTTACTTAATTTTGCTGTGAATCTAAAACTGCTCTAAACAATAAATCTATTAAAAAAGTTGTCAGCCCCAGAATAAGAGGGCTGGCAGAAGCCAAGCCTCCCAGGTCTGGCGAGACTTCACCCTGCACAGCGCTGCTGGCCGCTGAGGGCGGATTTCTCTGGGAAGATTTCTGCACCTGCTCCTGCTCTATTGGTCACCGAGGCTCTGAAAAATCCTTGTATCCTGAGCTAAAGAGATTGGGGAAACTTCATCAGACGTGTGTGAACGAACGGACTCTACATTCTGATCCGTAGCCTATCAGAAATGATGCAGAAGTCTAGGAAGTTCAGTGACTTTCCAAACTGGAAGCTGAAGAGTTAGCAGAGAGAAGGAAGCTCTCCTGTTCACTGCCCTGGTGAGGCAGCCTTGTGATTTCCAGACTATTTACAGTACTTAGATAATTAGAATAAAATAGAGTCAAAATATCAGAGTGCATGGCATGTTGCATTGTTTTGTATACTTTTTGTTTCAGATACTTGTGTGTGTGTGTAGTAGGTCACAATATAAAAGATACTTCTAAAAAATATATATCTTTTCTATAAAGGATACTATAGGTCATAGTTCGAAAGCGTTGAAAGACAACGCGGGGGAATGTAACGCTAACATGAGATGATTTGGAAGATTGTCAGAATGCCAAACTTTGCTTCTTCTCAGGATACTAGTTTTATGAAGTTGCATATTCCTTCCTGCCCTGTTTTTGTTTTCCCAATCACTAACCAAATCTGCCCCCGGAGGCTGGAATGAGGGGTTCAAGGTTTAAGTAGTGCTTCGGTGTTAATTAAGCACATCAAATAAGAGTGAAGTGGGAGGGTGGAAAGGTGGAGGACTTGTCTGCCTGCTGAGGAGCTCAAGAAGCTGAGAACATCTTATTTGTCAGGGAACAATCTGTGTCCCTTCCATAAGAGGTAGAAAGTCCTAAAACAGTCATCATAACCCAGCCATTAGCTCCCACACACCCTCCTCTGTCCCCACCCCGACGCCTGGCTGCTGACTTCAGGATGAAGTCAATTTTGATGTTAGCCAAGATAGGAGGACTCTGTTCTCGTCTGTTGAAGGCCTGCTTGTGGCCTAATTACTTTAATAAGCAGGGGCAGCCATGATTACAAGCTGAGGCGTTCTAAATCCCAGGTTTCATGTTTATCTCTCGGCCACTTGGCATTTGGTGTTCTAGCATTAAGATTTGGGGCTGTCACTGCCGCAGCCCAGGTTTGTTTGCTGATCACAGAACGACACCACCCGTCTGTCAGTTGTCATACTGTAGTGGCTGCGTGTTGTGTGATGCTGAAAGCTCTGCCACTGGTATTCCAAATACCAGCAGGATCACCCATGGTGGACAGGTTTCAGCGGAGCTTCCATGTTAGGATGGACTAGGAAGAAGAGGCTAGCCACCCACTTCTGAAAAACTGGCCACGAAAACCCTGTGAATAACAGTGAGCATTGTCTGACGGAGCCCCAGAGGGGAGAGGATGGCACAAAAAGACTGGGCAGGGTTCCTCTCTGCTGTATACAGGGTCACTAAGAGTTGGAACCGACTCAACGGGAATGACAACAACAGTTGGCGGTATGATCCCTGCAGGGCGAATGATTTACAGAGATTTGTTTTCTGCAGATGCAACATGTGGATGTTGGCCTTTGTCTCCTACGTGTTGTGAAAATACCTAAGATGTATTTGAGAATATAATATGAAAGTCATTCCATGAGTAAATACACCACATTGTTACAATATTGTCAATCCGAAGGAAGTTCATTGAAGTTTTCCCAGTGTGAATTAAAACAGTTAATGTGGTTTGCAAACTTCTTTTGTTTTCAAATGCCAGAAGTCACCTGAAAATAATTTCTCTCGAGGTATCCTGCTAAGAATATATCTTTTCATGCAGTATCACCTTTATAAGCTTTAGTGGACAATCCAGTCAGGGAAAAAGAGAAAATAAGGAAAGAAGAAAAATAGAGTTCATATCAAGGATTAAACCTGAAAACAAAAGCCACCAGCAAGGTGGGAAGGAGAGTCTCGGTGCAAAGAGCAGAAGACAATACAAGAGAAAGACAGGATTCAACACACTTTCTTCTTTTAAATTATTATTTTAAAACATCAAAAAATTTCTCCCTTTATTATGGGGCCCCTATGGGCTAGCTTGAAGGTTGAGAAGCGGATTTGGGACAAGGAAGAAAAGCCCTTTGTATTCTGATGTTGCAAGACTATCATCAAAGCAGTAGGCTGATAAGAAATGTAAACAGTCCTTCCAAGACTTCTTGTCCATCGAGGAGTTTGTAAAATTCATCAGTACTTTCAGAGATAGCAAAATCTCCACGGTCCTATATTACCTTTTGTAGTGACTCTGCAACAGCTAGTGCTGATGAAGAATTGACTGAGCTACTGACTGACACGGAAAGATTTAAAATGCATGAAAGGACGTTATCAAGAAAGTGAAAAGACAACCTTCTGGATGGTAAAAAATATTTGGAAAACATAAATCTAATAAGGGCTTACTACACAGAATATATAAAGAACTATGACTCAACAACAAAAGACAAACAAACCAATTAAAAAGTGGGCAAAGGACTTGAATTTATTGAATTGAATTTCTCCAAAGAAGATATACAAATGCTTAAGAAGCACATGAAAAGATGCCTGACATCACCAGTCATTAGGGAAACGCAAATCAAAACCACAGTGAGACACCAGTTCACATCCACTAAGATAGTTATAATTTTTTTAAAAAAAGGAAAATAAGTGTTGATGAGGACATGGAAGATTTAGAACCCTTGTACATGCTGGTGTGAATGTAAAATGGTGCAGCTACTGTGGCAAACAGTTTGGTGGTTCCTCAAATAGTTAAACGTAGACTTACCATATGATCCAGCAATTCTACTCGTAGGGATATACCTAAAATAATTGAAAACAGGAACTCAAAAAGATACTTGTACGTGAGTGTTCATAGCAGCATTATTCACTATAACCAAAAGGTGGAAACAACCTGTGTCCATTTACAGATGAATCAATAAACAAACTGTGGTGTATACACATATAATGGTATATTATTCAGCCATAATATGGAATGAAGGTCAGATACATACTACAATGGGAATAAACCTTGCAAATATTATGCTATGTGAAATAATCCAGACACAAGAAGACAAATACTACATGATTCCAGTTATATGAGGTCCCTAGAATAGGTGGTCTTAGAGACAGCAAGTAGAAAGGTGGGTCCAGGGGCTGTGAGGAGGAGGATGGGGAGCTAGTGTTTAACGGACATAGAGTTTCTGTTTGGGGTGATGAAAATCTTTTGGAAATAGGTAGTGGTGACAGTTATGCAATATTGTAAATGGACTTAATGCCACTTACTGACCTGTACACTTAAAATAGGTAAAATAAATTTTGTTATATATATTTCACAATTTTTAAAATTAATAACATAATATTTCCCAAACCACTGAATTGTACACTTTAAATGGGTAAATTGTTTGGTATATAAATTATATTTCAGTAAAGCTGTTTTTAAAAAAACACACGTGGGCCGGCCCGGTGGCATAGTGGTTGAGTTTGTGCATTCCGCTTCGGCGCCCGCGGTTCGCTGGTTCGGATCCCGGCTGCGCACAGTCGCACCGCTTGTCAGCCATGCCGTGGCGGCGTCCCATATAAAGTAGAGGAAGATGGGCACGGATGTCAGCCCAGGGCCAGTCTTCCTCAGAAAAACAAAAAAAGAGGAGGATTGGCAAAGGATGTTAGCTCAGGGCTGGTCTTCCTCACAAATAAATAAATTAATTAATTAGATAATAAAAAAAGACATGAAAGCAGAGATTGGGTAAAATGAAGGTTTGCTCATGCTGAGCTTTGTCACATGTGCCCTGCCTTACCTGGGAGGGAGGTGTATGAGGTCAGGGTGGCTGCACATTGGCCTTGCTGCGCAAAGCAGATGGTGTGTGTCCTGGGGATTTTTCTGTTTCTAGTTCAGTATTTACTTCTAAAGATACTGCTGAGTTAGGCAGAACTTTCTACATCCATTCGTATTTTGCTTGGTATTCACTTTCTTCCAAAAATGGACAATCAAGACAAAGAAAACAAAAGGTCCAATTACCACTTTTCAGTTCACCCCAAAGCAAAACAAGATTAGTTTCCAATTTTTTTTATAGAAAGCAATGCAGATCCTGTATTACCTCCTCTTCCATAAAAGAAGTGCTTAAGATGCCCGAAAGAGAAGCAATTTTCTCCAAGGGTAAGAGACTCTGCACCTGTGAGGCGCCGGTGTCAGTCGGTGCCGCCCCATGTGGGTTCGGGACGGCGTCGGTGTCAAAGTCGGTGCCACTCCATATGGGTTCGGGCAGTGTCTAGGCCCTGACGCCAAGAGCTATCCTGTTTATCAGCACGTGGTCTGCATCCCACCTGCAGCAGAACTCCCCAGGTGCTTGTCATTCTGGGGGTGACATCAGGAGTTTTAACAGCACCCCCTTGATTTTTAGGCACAGTTGAGAACCACTGGTGTGCATGCTGCTGCTTTCCATCCGTACTCTAAAGTAAGTGACTTGATGAAGTGACATTGCAAGTCTCCACCAGAAGTGAAAACTTCTTCCGTGATGACCCCCGGCTGTAACACCCTTCTGCTCCCACCTGCCTTGCACACGCTCGGTGACCCCTGGTTCCTGATCTGATCTAATTAGAACAGCTGGAGGGGTCTGAAGCCCCACTGTGCCTGAGTTTTCCTGGGCTGGGGCCAGACTGTGTTCTTGACCTGACCTTGGGCCCAAAACATCTCCAGCCTCAGCTTAGACCACCTCCTGTCTCCTGACCGGCCCTGCCTATGCCCAGGAAGGCTGCCTTGAGAAAGTCACTTCCAAACTCTGATCTGAGGTGGAGTAGGATTTTAAACAAAACGGCTTTACCTTTCCTTAACGCCAGCCCTGGGATGTCGTCCTACTATTTTAACAGCGTGACTAAGGATTTGGTTCAGTCCCCCACTCTTAGAATAGGTCCTCTAGACGCTAAATCGGGGCTGAACACAGAGTAGCCCAGCTGAGGGTGCGCCCCGGGGAACACTGTCCACTTCCGGGCCTTTCTTACTGTCGGCAGCTGCATTTTCAGCAGAGATGGCAGCTGGGGTTGTGTCTTATTGCATGGCTCCCACCCCTGCACCACAGAGCCTTTTCTTGTGTACACCGTCCCCCTTCCAGGCCCTGTCATACAGCCTTCCTGAAGTGGTATTTCTCAGTCGTTTTTTAAAAGGAGGCTTTATTCCAGATGTGTGGTGAAAGAGAGCAGCCGTGCTAGAAATAAGTGCTGCCTGACTTACACGCTCGGGTAACTGTAACGATTACACTTTAACAGAAATGCTTGATTTAAAGAATGGAGGGTCACAACTACAAGTGCAAATCTGCCTGCATCCCTGACCCGGCAAGTTCCCATAAACCTCTGCAGATTTCCGCTCTGGGTGCTCCTTCTCCCGGTACAGGTTCCTCTGCACTGTGACTTTATGTATCATCTAGGTGCCTCCCGACTGCTGGCAATTTCATTTTTATGAATGTCATTTAAAAACTCATCTATTCCACAAACATATCAATGCCTTCCTTGTGGCTAAGTATCAAGTACTCAAGGCTAAATAAGACAGATCTGGGCCAGTGGGTGCAGACGGGGAAACTGTGATAGAACCGCGTGCAAGGGGAGTAGGGTGCTGTCAGTCTTTGGGGGGCATAGGGGTATTTAATGCTGTCTTGGGGATTCCGGAAAGAGTCCTGGAGAAAGTGATATCTAAACTGTAATCTGAAGTTTGAGTCAGATTTTAATCAAAATGACCTTAGACCCAACCCATTCCCCAAAACAGGGTTTACTAAACTCAGCGTTCTTCTTATCTGTCCTTTCCCCTCTGAGATGTAAGGCCTTTCTAAATAAACAATTAATTACCTGAATGGGAAAGCCATTAAAGGAACCTCGTATCCTCAAATCGCTTGGATTAATGCAAACTATTTCAATAGTTGAAAGATTTGAACTCCTGGGATGCTGTTTGCTCCCTCAGAGTGTGCAACTATTTCCCTTCTTGATGCTGTCATTTTCCTCATCTTTAAAGGAGCTAATAATACTTGTCTTTACAGTAATGAGTTTGCTGTAATGTTTTGTTTTTCTTTTTTTTTTTTTGAGAAAAGAATTAGCCCTTTCAGGGCATTAGATTATTTCCTGTGGGTGACATTCTTTCTCTGGGGAACATTTTATACCCTCAAGAGAAGGAATCCCATTAAGTAAAGTCTGTTAAAGTCACATATGATATTGCTTTCACAACTACTCATTATTTGTGAAGGAAATATAAGCAGCTGTTTCAGAGTTGAGTCCATGATTATTAAAAAAAACCCACAAAATTAAAAGGCCAGAGATTCTCAGTTACTCTGAAACAGCTACTCCGTGATTCATATTTTAACTCCTAGAACTAAACAAAAATGCTAAAAACAAAGAAATAAACCAAAAAGAAACAAAACAGAACACCACAACACCTCAGAGAGGAATCTGACAGCATTTTATTAAACAATAACTCATTTCTCTCTTACCTCTCCATACTTTAGAATGCAAAGTAAGTTAATGCTCGTTTATTAATATGGATGATTGTTGTCACAATTCTTCCTTTCTCACCATCATTCTAAGAAAAAGTAAATGGCCTAGTTACCACAGTCTACTGATGAGCTTTTCAAGCAGAAAAACCAAACACTTACGCCCCATTTCACACAAATGACCACAAAAACTGAAAACCATGAAAATGTTGAATCAACGGTCACAATAACACACTGGGAACTCAGCAGAACCCGGTAATGATGTGGATTCAGATATACCCTGGGTCAAATCGTCCCCAAAAGCAACACTGGACAAGTGTAGATGGTGGCTTCTCACCGAATCCAGTGTTTTGTTAATAATCAGTTCAAAAATATTTACGAGGCAGTAATCCATTTGGCTATCAAGAACTTACATTGATATGTTCTTGTTAATATGTTTTATGTAGTGTTTGCAGTTGTGTAAATCTTCCTAAATTAGGTCTTGAACTAGAAATGGAGGGCCCCGACTTTGGAAGACTTCTTTGAAAAGTAGTCATGAATCTCTCCATTGCTTCCTTGGGCTGCTCTAAAGATGGGAAATAGTAATATAACAGCCGACGCCCAGCTCTCATCTGGTCCAACCCAGAGTCTTGCAATCGATTTTGATGTCTGAGTTCTTTTCAGCCTCAAATATCCAGACTCAAACTGAAGAGAATGCGCTTAGCACACGACCACTGAGCCAGTCTTGGAACCGCTGGGCATAGAGACCCAAGTGACTTCTCACTGGCAGACAACTCTGCCCAGTCCTACCGCGCGGGGGGAAATTCTAACCTCTTAGGTCTTGAAATGTTTGACACGCAGGCACGAACAGGCTTAAATTTCTTTTTAGACAGTAGCTGTCATCTGCCTCCGGGAAGTATGTGGAAATGCTCCAGCTTTCCCCATGAGTACCGTCTCATCTGACAGAGACCCAAATCAAAGGAATCTCCACTGCTAAAAACATACCTGCCCTAGAAAGCAAAGTTCCGTTGAACAGTACAGAAACACAGACCACGAATTCTGGCTTTGAAACCCTGGGAAGCTTGTCCTTCACCAGCATGAAACTCAAACAGTAATGGATGACTTTCTTCTGGCTAATTTGGCCTGGAACACGATGGAATCTCAGTTCAGCTCTGTAGAAGCCAGATGTGTGCGGAATGACACGCGAGACAGTCTCCAACCTCTAAAAATAGAGTCCACGTGTGGCACGGCATTTACAATTTCGTTCTGGATTTGGAAAATGGAGAATGGAGACAACTCTATTAAATTGTTAACTCTATTAAATGTATTATTAAAGTATCAATTCTATTAAATGTAGTTGATGTTGCAGCTGCTTTGATTATTTGAGGTTCTTTGCCTTTTGTACTTGTGAACATGAAATTTGTGTATAGATGTGAGCGTATTATAAAGTGTAAAATGTGGATCTGAAAAAAAGAAATAATAACAAAGCAGTAGCTGACACTTACCCTTTGGTGGTGTGCCAAGCCCCTTAAATCCACTTCTCATTTAATCCTCTAGCAATCCTGAAGGAGATGCTGTTGGCATCACCTTTCACAGGTGAACAGACACGCTACAGCACTCAGATCCGAGGTGACGCTGGGTTAAAAGCCTGGTCTGCTGGAGTCTGAAGCGCACTCTTAACCAACCCTCTGTGAGATTGAGTGGAAATGGGTCTCTAGAGTCCTCCATTGGGTCCTGGCGCCAATCCATTGTCTCGTTGGATAGCTCTTCAGATTTGTGAAAACAAGTATCATTTTCCTGTGAATTCTCTTCTCTAGGCTAAATATCCCCAGGCCTTCCAAGATTCCTTGGTCGCCAGAAGATAAGTCCCTTTGTCATTATGGTTGCCTAGAACACAACTCCTGTGTACAGCTTGAAGCTGGGTGCCCAGCCTGGGGCCGCACCCCGGGGCGCTGGGATGCAGGGCCAAGTGCGCCCGGAATCTAAACGCTGCATTTGTCTAATAGAACCTAAGTGTTTGGGGGTGGGGGGCAATGTGGGGGCAAAGTCATTGGTGTGACTCCAGTGGAGTTTACCAAAAACAAACAAAAAGTTTGTCTTTCTTTGGCACGTGTACTCTACAGCTTGTTTCATGAACTTAAGCGTGAGAACTTGTATTGCCCTTAATAAATCGCATTCTGATAGATTCAGCACAATACTCTAATTTATCTAAATTGTTTTTAATCCAGTTCTGTTTCTCAGCGTATTGTCTGTTTCTAGCTTTTGGTGTATGCAGTATTGCACAGTGGGAAGAATACAGTTTCAGGTCATACTAACCTGAATTCAAATTCTACTTCTGCCGCTTACTAGCTATGCAACCTTGGACAAGCATGACACTTAATCTTGTGGAATCTTTCTGTAATATCTGGAGCACTGTTTAGAAATGAGTAAATCCATACCCCATGGGGCTGGCCCGGAATCTCAGGGAAGCAACCCTAGAGTGGAATTGTAACTTTGGAAGCAGAAACCTAAGCAACTCCAGAGTAACCTGTTCAGAGAGCAAATGTGTGACCAGAAGAGACGAGTCCACCTGGACCACAGGAAAGGGAAGCCAGAAACTGTGTGTTTTGGGGTAGAGAGACACTGCACCCAAGACAATTGAACTTTCTGGAACAGACTTCACCCTGGCCTCAATAAAATGGCCCTCACCTCAGTGTGGACAGCTTCCCTGTTGCTTTCATTACAGACACTTCAGTCATCTGTCCAGGCACGGAAATAAGCTGGCTTCTCAGGGGTACCGACAGAGGGTCAGGATTGTTCTGGTCCCCAGAAATGAATGTACCCTGGTGAACACCACTGGACTGGTGTCCAGTGTACACACTTTGGTCTCATGTGAGTTCACCCGGCATGGGTTCCCCCTGAGTAGAACCACTCTGGGGCAGACTGGAACCCCCCACCCTCCCCCACTAGAGGGATGCCCCCTGCAGGACCTCCTGATGGCCAATGTCCTGCCTTCTCATGTGAACCCTGACCCGTCTTCTTCTCCGTTTTAACCTCCAGTTAGCTGTCCTCTTCTCATCTGTAACAGGAGCAACGCCCCCCGTGTAGCTCTGTCATGATGAGATACTAAGATCACGTACACGAAGCAACTGTCCCGGAACATCCTAGGCTCATCCTTACTGCCCACCCATCTTCTTATTGGATGGCTCTTCAGATTCGTGAAAACTAGAGCTGAACGGGAGCAAGCTGAGGACAGAGCCCCCTGGGGCACCACTCCAAACCCCTTCCTGGGCCACCTCAAATCTCCAGTCACTGTCCTGTGAGGACAGTATCTTCAAGCAGCATGACTCCGCCTGTCTGTGCTGTTCTCTGACCGTGTGGTTCTCAGGGGCGTCATGCTGAAGTCCTGAAGTAGCACGTTGACACCTTTCTCTGACTTTTCTAGCAAGCCTACCAAATATAAAAAGTGAATTCGATTGACATGATTTTTTTAACTGGATACCTGCGGGCTACTTGGACACATAAAGTGTCTCATTAAAAATCCATTATAGAATATTTCCAGATAAATGTCAACTCATAGAGTATGTCTTGAAAACTCCATCTTCTCCCTCTTTTTGAAAACTAGATTCACATTTTCCAAAATATGGCCTTTTCAGCTATTCCCTATTTTCTACGATTGTCTCTAAAAATTCATATTGATTGAGTTGTATCTTGGCTACAGTGACTCCCCAGGCTGTAATTTGTCCAAGTCAGGAGACTTTAATTGTTTCAGAGTGGCTTTGAACTCTATTAGAATCTCCTTAAAATGTTTTTAATGAAAAAGAAAAAAATAAAACCCTAACATTCTGCATCCCCATTAGATTTAACCACTATTACCATCTTGGCATATTTTGCTTCCAGGTTTTGTTTTTTTTTTAAATTTTTTTCAGTTTTATCACAGGGCATTTTATTTTATTTTATTTTTTTGCTGAGGAAGATTGGCCCTGAGCTAACATCCCTGCCCATCCTCCTCTATTTTTTTGTACATAGGATGCTGCCACAGCATGGCTTGATGAGCGATGTGCAGGTCCGCGTCCAGGATCCAAACCCGCAAACTCTGGGCCACCGAAGCAAAGTGTGCAAACTTAACCACTAGGCCACTGGTCCAGCCTCAGGTTTGTTTTTAAAGAAAAATTACTCCATTGTTTTTATAAAAATGTTTTATTAAAAAAAAAGTTTATGATATAAAGTACAAAAAAATGCAATAAATGGAAAGGTAGCAATTTTTAATCAACCCCTGATTCCACACCCAGAAATGACTATTATTAACATTGGGTGACATTATATTGGACATGTCCCTATGCATAAAGATAGAGGGACTGGGGCTGGCCCTGTGGCCTAGTGGTTAAGTTTGGCACCCTCCACTTCAGTGGCCTGGGTTTGGCTCCTGGGTTCGGACCTACACCACTCATGTGCAGAACAGAGGAAGACTGGCACGGATGTTAGCTCAGAGTGAATCTTCCTCAGCAAAAAGAAAATGACAGAAGGATAAACAGAGAGAAATATTTGCAAAAAGATATAATCATCCTAAAATGTCATTATTAATAAAAAATATTATATTTATTTCTACTTGAATTTAATAGAAGAAAATTAAACTGAAGGAATTTTTGAAATGCCAAAGTTTCTTCACTGCAAGAGATATTATTTCCTAAAAGTAACCCTCAGTTTAAACAAAGAAATTGTGAGAAACATTAAGAGGGTAGGGTCAATATTGTTGGTTTTTCAAAGTATGTATTTCAATTTTTGACAGTGTCTGTTGATCTTGGCTTTCGGAGCTAACAATAAGCCCTTTCATATTTCTGCCCTTACCCCTGGCCCATACCTCCCTGTTTTTGTTGAGTCGTGTTCTTATTTTACTTTGGTAGCCATAACTCTTCTGTATCAGCTCATGAGCCAGCCTTTTAGCACAGCTCCTCCATCCCACATCCTTTCACTTGAGAACGGCTGCCTGCTGCCTTTCTTCCGTGGCCTTTGGGTGGGTGCAGAGTCCTGGGGTCAACTTCCTTCAGAGCACCCAGGCGCTGTTCCAGCGTCCCTGGCACTGAATGTTGCTGTGGGGAAGGTGGAGGTCAGATTGATTTTGGTTTTGGCCTTGTAGGTGTTTTGATTTTTCTGCCTAATGTCTTAAGAATTGGTTTGTTACCTTGAAATCCAGTAGCTTAACTGTACTTGAGCGTTCTATATCAAAATTTCCTGAAATACAGTGTGCTCTTTTGGTACAAAGTTCTGTTCTTTTTCTTTTTCAGGAAAATGCTCTTGTGTTATGTCTTTGAATGCATCTTCTGCTCCATCTGTGCGTTCTCTACCTCGATCCCCGTGTTGATTGTCTTTGTGACTTATATCTATTAGATTCTTTCCAGTGTAATTTTCGTGTCTTTTTCACTGGATGCTCTAGGATTATACCAAACCTTTCCAACTTTGTTGGTAATTCCATTTCCATCAACGTCTAGTTCTGCCCCTTGCTTTCCTAATCTATTTATTAATTAACAGTGAGCTTTTGATCCTCTCTGTGTTTCCTTACGTCTGCAATCTCCCTTTTAATCTATTTCTGTAATTTTATTTTATTTTTTCCATTTTGACTGTTTTGTTGACTTCATATCATTAAATGATTTTTTTGGAATGGAACAATTGTGAGGAATTTACTTCTCTTCCTAAAGTTACAGTCTCTCAGGTTGGTCTCTTTGTCTCTTCCTTTACTTCACCTTTCTTCCTCTCTCCCCCGCCTTTTTACCCCTTGTTTGCTGAAATATATTTGCATACTAGCAGAACTGCCTTGTACTCCTTACCAGCTTATTCATGTCTGCTTCCGGACACAGTAGAGGGACTTAGCTTCCTCGCAGGTGCTTCTTCCTCCCGGACGGGAAGTCTGAGGCTCGTTGTTGGCGTTCGTCCCACCTGGGGGATGGGCGCTAGGCGGAGAGCTCGGCCCGGCGCGCTGCAAGTCCTGCAAGAGGCCCTGAGCTCTCGCGTCTCTTCCGAGGTGTCGTGAAGTCTCTTCCAATCTCTTTACTGACCCTGGATTTCAATTTTCGTTACAAAAGTTCTTTCTACACTTTTCGGTCTGAAAATGTTTCTCCTTAACATAGAAGGCAGACCTTAGTTAGAAGATAATGAGGCCCACTTTCTGTTTTCTATCAGCATTCTGCAGCAAGAAGCAAGAAGTAATAAGCAAAATCTGATCTCTTGAGTGTCGTCTGTGTTGGATTCTCCCTTGCATTTGCAGCCATAATTTTCGATTTCACCTACTTGATGCTATTCTTACTACTTATTCCACGTCCCTCTCATGTATACAAGACCCTTTAAAATCTCGACTCATCAGAGAGGGTCGTGTATAGTTGTATTTATTTCTTTCGATGCTCTCTCCTTCTTATCTTCAATTGTATGAATTGCAATTGCAGCAAGAACTATGTGTTTCAGTATTTTTGCACCATTTTGGAATATCTTATCTTTTAGTATCTCAGGTGATGAAATCAAATTAGCCTGCCTTTCTAAAGTCTAGGGCATGTGTCTAACTCCTTAGTCTTCCCTGCCTTGCCTTAACAATAGAAATTCTAAAATTACGTGAACATTTTCTCCGAGGTTATAATAATTTCTTTAAGAAAGGCAGCTCGTATTCTACTATTGAATTCAAGGCCAGCAAGCCTCAGTGATAGTCGTAAGACTGTATTTCCTCTGTACTCAATAGTGTGCATTTGATGAGTCCTTCCTGTGTGCCAGGGCATAGGCTAGGTGGAATACAGAAAGGTACGGTCCCTGTTTTCCAGAATCTTGCAGTCTGAAAAATAGTATTGTAGTAATAATAATGGCGAAAATATTACATGCTGGGTACTCTTAAGTACTTTATATGCTCCAACTTTTAATTCTCAATGGTAGTCTGAGAATTATTATCCCCATTTGAGAGCTGGGAAAGTGGGCACAGCAGTTAATTTACTTAACAAAGTTCATGCATCTAATAAGAGACATGGTTGGGATTTGAACTCCCAACCATAGTCTAGCAAGAGGCCATGTTCTTATCACAACATTATCCTGCCCATCTACACAACTGCATTATAATCCCAGGTGCGCTTTTTACCCTGCTCTGCATATTGCACGAACTTCCCTGCATCCTTGAATATCAATTCTCATGATCCTCTTTTTCATTTGATTTATATGACTTATGGGGACTCTTACTCTGTTGTTTTTTCAGTTCATTCCTGCCCCTTGATCTATTTGTGGATTTATATTTCAGACTTATTTTTTTATTTTTCTGTGATTGTGTTACCAAACCAAGTGGGCTTGCCTCCTGGTGAGTTAAATAAGACTCTACACCAGGAGAAGTCTCACAAAGTAAAGTGTATTTGCAGCAAATAGGAGGCCATGTGGAATCATTTCCCAAGTCATGGCGTCCTCGAACAAAGGGAAGCAGGAATTTTATTTAGGATGGGGAATGAATATTCAAAAAGGAGAGGTGGATATTCGCTCGTGCAGGCTCAGTTGGAAAACATGCTTCCACATAATGACGCCTAAGCTCCTCCTGGAGAGATCTTAGCATTAAAGGTCAGGCAAAGGTCATGGGTGCAGCTCCTGTGATGAGGCTTGGTCGATTTCAGGGTGGTTGGTGGTTACATCTCCTTAACATACAAAAAGGAAAAAAACAACTTGGAGAAACAGTTGATTGCTTCCAAACCCACCCTTGAGTTTCTCGAGGCACCTAGTTGGTGACGATTGGTCTCCATATCTTCTCACACTTTATTAATCTAATTTCTAATTTTTTTCCCATCTCCCTTTAGTGTTTCTTTTACATGTATTTCAAAATGGCTACTTTCCTTCTCCCCCTTTGGAAAGTTTGAGGGGATTTTTCTTTGATCTACACCCTGAGAACCTGGTGGAGCTCCTGGAGGTAAAACGCTCGGAAGTGTGGAGGGTCCCCTAAGACTGGACCAGGGTTTTTCACTCTCAAGCTCTTCCACACCGAACCTCCAGCAATCTGTCAGTTTTAGTTGAAGTGTTCCCAGCAGCTGCTGGCTCCAGCTGTGGGCTTCTGTGCCCGGTCAGCCACGATTCTCTGTATCCGTCTCCCTGTAATTTTCAGGGCAGTGATGTGCCCTGTGATCTCAGGTCTCTCTTGGATCTTAGAAGAGCTGTGATTTCCAGTTTGTTCAGTTTGTTTCTTGTCGTGACAAAATTGTGTTTTCAAATAATTATCAAAGGGAAAATTTTCATGGCAAAATTGTTAGGTGGAAAAGGTCAGATTCAAAGCTGAATGTGGCCGGATAATATCAGGAGATTTTAAAATGGGATTTTTCTCTCACAATTATTCTTCTGTCCCTCGGGTCCCTACCCACTGACTCAATGACGTTCAAGGCTGGGAGGAAGGGAAGAACATACTGCCCAGAAAAAAAGGCATTCGAAGCAGTGAATGGACGTTTTAAACTAATTATGAGCACAACTGTTTAAAATCAAAGAGCTTTTTCTTTGCAAGACCCAGGAGGGAACTGTGGAGAGAAGAGAGAGGTGTTTTTTGTTTGGGGGTTTTTTCAATGAGGTTAAGGCCTGCTCACTGTTGCCTCCTCCTTGGGGGAAAACCATGGGGGAGAAGGAATGTAAATACCCCAAGAAAAGCTTGGGTGTCATTTGAAGAATGTTTCTGGAATGGCACTGCCTTTTGAGCCCTCACCAATATGGGGTGGTCACTGAGGGGTATGTCTAAGCAGAGGGGAGTTTCAGACAGCACCCGCTAGTTCCCCACAGTCTGCACTGGGTTTGGGGAGACCCAAAGTGCCCCTATGTCTAGTGGGAGATGTGTCCTGGGTATGTGAGAAATGAGCGCAGAGTAATGGCTGCAGGTGTGAGCCCGTGCTGGGGCTGATCTGAGTGGCAGGTGCTGAAAGCCCAGGCCAGGCCAGTTGCATCAGAAATGGCTGAGGCAGAGACAGGCACCAGCAGGGACGAGACAAGGCCAGAAGCGGTTGGGGGCAGCGCATGGTAGGACTCTCCTCCCAGTCTCTGTGGTGTGGTGGGGCTTTGAGCTGTTTACCAAAAACCATTTTCTCTTCTTCCAGAGGGGACTAGATTTCCCAGGCTTCCTTCCGGTTAGATGTGACTAGGGTCTGCCTCGTAGGATATGAGCACAAGTGGTGTTTGCATTTCCAGGTCAGGGCTTTTTAGAAGCAGGCGTGCCTCTCCACGCACATGATCTACCGCCACACAGTGGAATGTAGACGATAAGGAGGTGCTAGAGAACGGCAGCACCACGAGCGAGAAGGAGCCTGTTCCCTGAATTATCTTGTGGGAAATATCATGCACTGACCTAAAATGCATGTTTAGGACATGACATGAGGGCAGTAAACTTCTGTCATGCATAAATGGGGATATGTTTATTACAGCTGCTTGCCTTAGCCTAAATCTGCACCCAGATACCACCCCAGGGAGAAGGACAGGGGGAAGGCAAAATAATTGAGAGAACTTGAAACTTCTTTTTGAAGGAGAATTTTTATTATTTTTATGCACAGAAAACTCAGCAGTGTACATTGAACCCATTTTGGTGGCAAGCCTGTTCCAGTTTGGCACTGCGAGCCCCAGATTTTGGACCCAGGACGTTGCCTCCCCCGTGGTGGTGGAGCTCATCATATCTGTCATTGTAACTGGTCCCGACAGCTTCCGCCAGCTCAGCGACGGTGGTGCAGGTGTTCCTGTGGACCAGGCCGCAGCCTGACATCCCTCTTGACGGTGCCGTGGGGAACCCCCATCCCGCGACGCAGGGCAGGCAAGAAGAGAACCCGCCCGGTGGGACCCACGGCATGCACGATCACCACCAACTGAGTCTTCTTGTCCTCCACCAGGGAGGTGACAGTATTGACACCTGCTGGAAGGACAGGTGTCCTCTTAGTGTGGTCATCTTTGCCAGCAGCTGTCTTCTTAGCCCGGGCCAACAACCTCTGCTGGTTCTCTAACTTTCTCTCTGTCTGTATTTGGGACAGCTTCAGCAGTTGAGTAGCTCTTTGGTTGTCTGGGGCCTGGGGGAACTGCTTAATCACACTTTCAGCCGCTTATAGAGGATACCTTTGCCACTGCACCCGTATGTAGCAGGGCCACTCGACAAAGTGGGTGAGGTCGCTCTTGGGCGGGATCTCCTGTCCAATGCCAAAATTCTTGGGCCTTTTCTCAGATAGGGGATTTGCCAACTTCTTGGCCTCCTGCTTCTTCACGACAGCAGGGCCCAGCGCCACAGAATCTGAACTTTTTAATGGAGTGAATATAAATCCTGACTTCACTGAGTAAATTTCTGAGACAGCAACTGAACAACAAAAAAACAAACAACCCAATTTAAAAATGGGCAAATGACCTGAAAAGACATTCCTCCAAAGAAGGTATACAAATGGCCGTCAACTACATGAGAAGATGCTCAATATCGATAATCATGAGGGAGATGCAAATCAAAACCACGAGGTACCACCTCACACACATTATGGTTATTATTAAAAAATAAGAAAATAACATATTGATGAAGACGTGGAGAAATTGGAACACTTGTGCATTGCTGCTGGTAATGTGAAGTGGTGCAGCTACTGTGCAAAATGGTATGGCAATTCCTCAAAAAGTTAAGCATCAAATTACCATATGATCCAGAAATTCCACTTCTAGGTATATACTCAAAAGTAGTGAAAACTGGAACTGGATCAGAAATTTGTACACCCACGTTCATAGCAGCATTATTCACAATAGCCAAAAGGTGGAAGCAATATGAGTCCATTGACAGGTGAAAGGATGAACAAAATGTGGTCTAGACGTACAATGGAGTAAGTTTTTTAGAGTTGTCAAATTCACGGAAGCAGAAAGTAGAACAGTTGCCAGGGGCTGCGGGGAGGGGACAGTGGGGAGCTATTGTTTAATGAGTACAGACTTCCAGCTGGGGAAGATAAAAATGTTCTGGAGATGAACGGTGATGATAGTTGTACAACAATGTGAATGCACTTGATGCCACAGAACTGTACACTTGAAAATGGTTAAAATGATACATTTTAGGTTATGTATATTTTATCACAATGAAATAAATTCCTAAGACAAAGCATGTTAAATCAGAACAGGCCAAGTTACCTTAAGATAGAGAGATGAACTGCAGTGGGGTGGAAATGATGGACGTGGGTAAGTCAAGTTCAGTTTCTGTATTTGCAGTCAGGATTTTGTTTTGATTTAACGGAATGGAATACAGTAGGGCCGGAAACTTCAAAGTGCATGGTATTTAGTAAAGATGAGTATTGCTCAGTGGAACTTTTATTTCTGTTATATGTATGCATGGAGTTGCAATGGAACATGTTTCTTACTGTGGACCACGGGAATTCGAAAGCCACTGTCTTAGGGCCCCTATCACCACTGATTCATTTAAACCCATTACATGAATATGTTGTGAACTACTTAGAAGGAATAACAAACATCCATTGAGATTTTTATTTTTTTACAAAGAAATGCTGTAAAAATGTAGTAGTGGTTGTCTCTGGATTGTGAGAATGTGGATGAATTTTTTTGTGTGTGTGTGTGAGGAAGAACCAGCCCTGAGCTAATATCCGTCGCCAATCCTCCTCTTTTTGCTGAGGAAGACTGGTCCTGGGCTGACATCCTTGCCCGTCTTCCTCTACTTTATATGGGACGCCGCCACGGCATGGCTGACAAGCAGTGCGTCGGCGGGCGCCCAGGATCCGAACCCGTGAACCCCGGGCTGCCAAGCGCGAACTAAACCGCTGCGTCACCGGGCTGGCCCCGTGGATGAATTTTTTAATCTTTATCTTTTAAAACATCCACAATGAGCATGTCTTGATTTCATAACAATTTTAAGTAACAGAAATGGAATCAAAGTTGACCGAAGTGTTTCTTCCATTAGAAGCCCATTTGGAAGACTTGTGGGAAGTATTTCTGGCCTAGTGCACGCAGGAAAGCTAGTATGCCCACACGGTGTGACCGGGACAGACAGGGCACTGAAGACACAAGATGCAGCCCCTGCTCTTGGGAGCAGACAGATCTGCAGACAGAAAATTTCAGCACAGCCCAGGGAGCGCTCGGGGTAGCCAGGTACAGGGTAAAGACTCCTCTGAAGAGCTGCGGCATTTACTGTCTTGGCTCAGGGAAGCTCTTCCAGACCAGTGCTTCTCCGGTTGGGCTAGGGCATCTGTAACAGGCTGCCGGCGATGCTGGTCCGTGGACCACACTTTGAGTAGCCAGATCTGGGCTCAACTGCTCACCTTCTATGCTCAGCCTTCTCTGGTTACTGGGGTTTCTTGAGGTCTAGTGCATCGCCCTATACCTGGGCTCTCCCTCTCAGCCAGCCCTGTTCCATTGATGACTCAGCTGGACAGTCTTTCTGGCTTTGATTTCTTCTTCTCCCCCAAGATGCCACTTGCTAAGTCACTTCCCTCAGCTCCACACCAGAGCCCATGAGCAAGCAACGGCCTTCTCTGTCCCGCCCAGGGTCCCACCCCTCCCCCCCTGCACACTTGTCTGGGAAAGGCAATACCAGAGCAGGTACTCACACAGGGTGTGTCCAGAAGACCACAGATCACACAAAATAGGTGCCTGGGCAACCTGGATGGCTCAGAGTGCACTTCCTGGAGGAGATGCTATTAGATCTAGTGCCAGACGGCATAGGCGCCAGCCTGGTGGAGGATGGGGACGTGCACGGACACATGCCGGGAGGCCTGCGCTGGCATGTGCTGTGGTGCAGTGGGAGTGTAGAGGAAGAGGAAGGGAGTGCAGGGAGGTGGGACCAAGGTTCTCGGGGCCTTAGGAGCCGTCTGAGGAGCTCAGCCGTCCTCCTTCAGGCGATGGAGCTGGGGAGGCCATGGAAGGGCTTTCAGAGGGTGTGAAGGGGCAGATTGCTATTTCAGAGAATCATTCTGGGGGTCAGTAGAGGATAAGTGTAGGGGACCCCACCTGGAGGCAGAGAGGCTTGTTAGGAGGCCAGGCCTGTGGGAGTGAGTGGAGAGAAGGGTCTGGGAAGAAAATGTAAGGTGCACGGGACCTCGAACTGCAGTGTGGGGTTTGGGCTGACTGTTTCACTGCCCTTCCTGTGCAGTGAGGGTTTGCTCTCTGGTGTGTGGGGGGCTATGAGGATGCCCTTTGAAAGATGCCTCTTGGTGGCGTGGGTCATGACCCACTGGAGGGTCATAAAATCCATACATTAGTTTGCAACCAGCATTTCATTTATGTGAAATAGAATAGGCTAGGAAATCTCAAATTACGTGAAATGTAGCATATTGTTTTTTGTTTCTCTCTCTCTCTCTCACACACACACACACACGTATTTAAAAGTTTGCGAGCCACTGCTTTAGAGTTACTGTCCGCTGACAAATCCAAGAGTGGAGAACACTGCCATATGTCGGGGCTGTTGGCAGCCCCTCCCTCTGGCCCAGTGCGGGAGGTGGTGAGCACACAGTGACGTTAAGCACAGGATAACAGCGTCTACACTGGGGAAAGGTACGCTCGGGGTACAGACTCCCAGAAGGTCAGGGAGATGGTGGTTGTGGTCCCTGATCTCACATGTCTGCCAGCACCACAGAGCCAGCCGGGCACAGAAAGAAGCTGCTAATCCACTTGGTGTATACTCTCTTTTTCTGGTCTTTTCCTAGGCATTGTGCTGCAAGAACCTATGAATAGGACATGACTGACTTAATTCTTTAAGAAGCTGTTTGTTATCTACGAATTTTGATATTGGGCCATTCCACTGAAATTTATGTTTGTAATTAAGTGGCTTGTGTGTGTGTTGTGCCTTTTAGAGGAAAACAGTCAAGGACACACGTGGAGACAGTCACTAATGTGGTAAAGAAGTAGAGTAGACGGGAGTCTGCCAGCACAGCACAGAAACTTCTCGCTGAAAACATGCTGTCCTGATGTCCACACCTAGAAAAGCTGCCGAGAGCCCCTCACATACCTCCCAGCTTCTCCTAAAGAGCTGGCCACACTGTCAGTCCCCTGTGCGTCCACGACACTGCGATGCGTGTGAGGGGTTTCCCATCACGGCCGCGTCCCTTGGAGAAGCACGTGGGGGAACGTGTCCCACACGAGAGCAGAAAGCTCGCTCCCACAGCCACCACTTTCCAGCTGGGTGACCTTGAGCAAGTTACTTAACTTCTCTGAGACAGGGATTTCTCATCTTTAATTGGGGGTAATTAAAACCGCCCTACCCACGTTTCAGGGTTGTTGTGAAAGAGTGTTGCAAACGGTAAATCACAATAGCAGTGGGAGCTTTTATTATTTTTATTAATCCTAATAACAACCTTGCCAGGCAGTCGGGGGACAAAGTCAGAGGCTCAGCGATATTGAAGTGATTCAGCCGGTGTCACAAGCTGCCTGGGGGAGGAACAACACTAGGATCGAGGTCTTCTAATCCCCAGTTCAACGCTCTTTTCCCTGTAGTATAACCAGGGGGAAGAGAATGCAGTTCACCTTCAACTGACGTTTTATTCATGGTTGATAATAACCAAGAGCTATGATGATTAGATCTTTTTTCTCTTCTAAACTTTGACATAAGACTTGGAACAGGTACTCAATTTCCTTCGATAATAGTTTTTCCATCGACACTGTGTATAGTCATGTTCTGTATATAGATTCTTACAGCACAATGCCCAGGAGAAGACCAGAAACAGAAAACACACAAACAAGACTAGTGGTAGTGATAGTAGTCACTAATTATCTTATCATTAACTTTGTAAACTTCTTTTTGAGAGACTTTTCTAAAGTCCCTGGAACAAGCGATGTCATAACATCTGTCCATCTATCCGTCTAGTTGAATTTTTTTTTGGTGGGGGGGAAGGAAGACCAGCCCTGAGCTAACATCCATTGCCAATCCCTCCTCCTTTTTGCTGAGGAAGACTGGCTCTGGGCTAACATCCGTGCCCATCTTCCTCTACTTTATATGGGACGCTGCCACGGCATGGCTTGACAGGCAGTGCGTCGGCGGGCGCCCGGGATCCGAACCCGCGAACCCCGGGCTGCCAAGCGCGGACTAAACCGCTGCGCCACCGGGCGGCCCCCGTCTAGTTGAATTTTGATCCAGTCTATGCCGAGTGAAAAAACGCCTGTGGTTTATGAAATTCCTCTCTTGCTGGATCAAGGGGAATCAGTCATTTATCCGGCATAACGCCTGGTACACAGTAGGTTCTCAGGAACTACTTATTGAATAAATGAATTGTTTAGTAGAGCTGGGTCTCACTAGCCTTGAAGGCATAAAAAGGACATGGATTTGGAGCAAGACGTCAGAGGCCTAGATTCCAGTCCTGGCTCTGCCACTTACGAGCTGTGAGACCCCAGTTCCATCATTTAGTCCCTCTAGGCTTCTGGTTCTTCTGTAAAAGGAGAGGGTTGGACTGGATGGGGGTGGCAAACAGGCCTCCGTTCAGATGCGGCCGCAGTCAGTTGGCAGCGGCTGGCGAAGGATTCTGAGGCTGTGGGCGGGCTTGGGGAAGAGTGCTCGCACGGAATGAGCGTGTCCACCTGGGCACTGGACACGGGGGGTGGGGCGTGCACGCCGGACATTCGCCATCCCTGGACTGAGTCATCTCTAAGGCCTTCTAGTTGTATGAATCTATAACCAACAAGGGTACTGGATTGGGTAGAAACTGAATTGTAGAATTAACTCAGGTAGCTCTGTGGAATTCCTGTTTTATGTCAGGAAGCTCCTTTTCCTGTAGTTCTGGGATGCAAGAAATAAAGAATTAGAGAATTGTCTATTGGGGCATAACCAGGTTTACGGGTTAAGAGAGCTCTCTGGAAGCTCTTCCTACATCTCTGGGAGGTAGTGGGAGTGCATTACTTAGTACAAGGCTATTTCTCCCATTTTATAGGAGAGCACCTGAGTCATAAAAGTAGAATTATCTGCCTCAGGTCATTCGTAGGTCTAGGCGTATATTCAGGTCACAACTCACTCATGCTCTTTCCTAGGAAAACGAGTTCTGGCTAGTTCAGCACCCTTACAAGCCCCGCCTCAGTACCTCAGCACGGTCACTCTTGTTACTCTCCCTGCGGATGCTTCGTCCCGGCCCTGGTGTTGGGCTTGCTGTTGCTCCTTTCTTTATTTCTTGTCACCGTCCCGTGACTCTCACCCCATTGAAACTCGTTTCCGTTTAGGAGCTTTGGCAGATCAAACCCAACAACCTCCTGACTCTCTCTTCTCTGTTCCTTTATGCCACGACTCGACTGGAGAGGAAGGGCTATTAAGTGTGCCAAGAAATTCTCGTTAGCCACTTTAAGTGTCAAACTGAAGCTGTGGTTCCTGGCAGTGAACTGTCACTCGGGACAGAAGCGCACTTCAGAACGTGCAAACACTTTAAGATAACATTCCTGGAAGCCACGTCATCACCCCCTGACTCACAGCCACCTCGTCTCTGTGCTATTTCCTCATGTCGACGGGGGCTTGGACTGAGGGAACTTTAAGACCCTTCTGCACGAAGGTTCTGTGGGTTTCCACAAACCCCCACCTGCCTAGTGACCAAGCTCTTTGTAGAGAGAACTGGGGTCCCCTGCAGTCCTGCTACCTGCCTCTGCTCTCATTTCTGCAGGGGGTGCCTGGTCTCTGCCCTCTTGTGAAGACAAGAAGGTGAGGCCGGAATCCTTAAGTCCCAGTGTTACATGCTTTGCGTTGAATGGGTCCTCAATAAAAGCTGACCTTCTAGCTGAAGGAAATAAAGCTCAGCAGGCGAACAGACACAATCATCTCTTGGTTAAGAGGTGACCACGCCTGCCGGGGTGCTCTGGGCGGGTGACTCTACAGCTTGATGGTGGAAGTTCATTGGTGTTCTCCGGAGGCAATTTGATAAGCCCATCAAGAGGGTAACATCCTCCTACTCTTTGTCTCTGTGGTTCCACCTTCTGAATCTATCACAGGAAATAACAGAACGTTTGACAAAGATTTTCCAGACAGAGCTCATTCCAGGAGTACTGTTTTCTAGTGTACATCAGTGGCTGTCACCGGAGAGCCCTGTGCCCTGAATCCCCAGAAAGATCTGAGAGAGCAGAACACCCCAGGGCCCTGGTCTTGGCATGCAACTCCAGGGAGAGACGCTCACAGTGACACTAGACGGACTCCCGGGAACCCCCAGGGTGGAGGGAGCCCTGAGGCCTTGGTACCGTCTCAGCGGCGTTCCTGGAGCACTGATGGTGGGGACAGGTTACCCCCACCCACCCCACGCTTTGGCGATAGACGGTCTTCAGGAACCAGACTGCAACGTGGAGACAGGGGAGAAAGCCCAGCTGACAGAGACTCACCTTCCGCTCTCCTGTCAGACTGGGGCTCCAAATCCAGAGAGGTGCGGTAAGAAGAAGAAACTTGTATCCCTTGCCTTCCTGAGCTGTGGGCGGCAATTCGTATCTGCTACACTTGTGATAAAATGTTGCATGGAAGAAAGACATGACATGATATGGGCTCGATTATGTAAACGACACACATGTACACGCTGTAAAAGAGACTGGAAGGAAATGCCTTTTCTCGTTCAACATATACTTACCTTCCACCGTGCCAGGATGTTGTCTGTGGTTAGCACTGGTGGCAGGATATGGGATTTTACCATTTTCTTTATTTTTTAAAAATTTTCTATCCTGCACATATACTGCTTATATAACTATAAAAAATTAAAATTAGTGTTAGTCTTTCTCAACTATATGTTGATTTCTTAAATCCATATGAAATTTGGGTTTGAAAGAGGGAGCGTTACCTTATTTTTCTCAGAGACTTCCACAAAGAAAGCTTACGCAAGCTAAGACCAAATGCCGGAGGCTTCTGCCCCACCTTGAACTTCTAATCGTACTTTTAGTGAGTGTTGGGGCTAATGGGTGTAGAAGTAGTAATTACATTTTTTTCAAATACACTGCATTCCTGTGTTGATATGGATCGTTAGTGACTGATTTATCCTCTGAAACAGAAACGCGGCCTCGGAGCCCCTCTTGGGCTTGAATCCCGTTCTCACGTGCAAGCGTGAGACCTGAGTCACTGCACCTCACTGTTTTACCGACAAGCTTTAGTTTGTATCCTGGTAACAGGAATAATAACGTATGATTTCTAAGAAAAAATAAATTAACGTGCATTACTGTGAAAATTATTCACTATTTTCTCTACATCTTCCATTTAAAATCTTCACTAAGACTGTGTTATACGTGTGTTCTATACCCGTAAACTCCAGGAAAACGCCGACACTGCGTGTACAGGGCGTGAATATTTACACTGTACCTTGCACTTCTGAATGAGTGGAAACGGTTCATGCGTGTAGACCCCGTACACGGTAGGCTCGGTCCTCTCTGAAGCCCACCGGGGTCAGCACAGGTGTGAGGGGCCTGGCCCGGCGAGCTGCATCCCGCGGAGACCCGTGCTCAGGGCAGCTGTCGCGCTGGGCGTCGGGGGTCCGCAGGTGTGGGCAGCCCTGCCCTCGCTCTGTACTGTGATCGGGGCGCTGTGCAAGGGCCGGTGCCCCAGGGGCGGCGAGCAGGAGGTTCAGGGTGGTTCTTCCAGCAAGAATTGCAGGGGATTCTCTACGTGAGGCATCGACGGGGAGGAGTACCAGTCACTCTCTGTTCACAAAGAGCTTCAGGTTTGATAGGTGAGAGTCACAGATGGGGCATCTCCGTGCGTGGGGTGCACACTGTGACCTGCTGTGGACCGGCAACCTGAGCACAGAACACAGGCGTCTAACCCAGGCCAGGCTGGGAGCGGGACCAGTCAGAGGGGTCCAGGAGAGGCAACAGCAGTGAGCGGTGGGGACACCTCGTGTGACCTCTGTCGCCCCACCCTAGGACTCCTCCCTGCCACCCCTACACCGCCACTAACACTGACAAGCGTAGATATGACAACCAACGCAATTGTGCAAACACCTGGGCAGAAGCGCCCATTGTCAGACGATGTCCCACATCTAGGAATGCTTTTCCAGAGAGCCAGACAAGTCACTTGGAGGTAGCAACCTGAGAGAAAGAAGAAAACAGCATCTACTAAGCTGAGTTCCTGGCACGTGGGACAGATTAGAAAGCGCCACGTGCTCTGCCAGCCCAGCGGTCACAGGGAGTGGGAGCGAGTCCTGGGAAAGAGGGGAGGGCCTCTCCCCACTATTGCACTGTCCTTCCATGCTTTCTCTCTTCCTGGCTCTTTCTTTCTTTTTTTATTGAGGCAAACATAAAACTTAGCATTTTAAGTGCATAGTTCAGTGGCATTAAGTACATTCACATTGTTCTGCAACCACCACCACCCTCGTCGCCAGAACTTTTTCATCAGCTTCTTTTAAAAAGCTCTTCCTATCCTTTTCTTTCTCCTTTCCAGGCACTCAACTAAGCAGGATGGAATTCGTTTGAAATTGTATTGTTGAACAGAGTGAATAAAATTCTTCACAATCTTTCATTTTGAAACCTTTCAAAAAACCCTTCCAGTGAATTCATTGTAAGTTACTTGTTGCTTGCATCTGGTCCTTGGTTGACTTTTTTTCTCCCCTGGAAGAAGGATCAGCGTCTCCCCAAACGTAAACTCGGCTGTTAGATGGTGGACATTTATCCACTATACCCCATGTGCTCAAAAAAGAGACTCTCAGATAACACAACTCCCACACAGACAACACAAGACTTCCTTGACAAGACACAAGACTCTTGGGCGTATTAAATGGGCAGATGAGTGCACCGATACCCAGAAAACACACTTTCCTCCCTCGCATACACTGATGTGCCCCCGGCACGTTAGTGCTCGTGGATGAACTCACAGATGCATTTGCTGTGCGTGCTGACAATTGACTGACTTGAACACCTGACAGGCCATTTGGGTGAATTGTTTTCCAAATGACAAGTCAGTTATTCCAACGCCATTTACTCTCTAATCCACTATAATAACCGAAGTACCGTACATACCTAATTTTGTTTCTAGATTTCCTACTCTGGTCTGTTGACCTAGCTATTCCTACACGAGCACCAACTGTTTTTTTATTACAGTTTTATAATATTACTGAAATATTATTCTTCATTTAGAATTTTGGCTTGAATATTCTTATATTCACTTGTGCAGATGGAATTTAAGTCTAGAATCACATTGCAAAAGCATCCCATTGGGATTTTGATTGGGGTCACATTAAAAATGTATAGATTAATTTGGAATGTTTATATTTTTGCAAAATTAAGTTTTTTCATCTAGGAACATGGAACGTGTCTCTCCGTTTATTCAAATCTTAAGGTTAATTAAGATAGACATGATTTTTACAACTTACTGAGAAGACTGACAATTAAAAACTAATTTTAATAAAAAGTGACCAGAGTTGATGGGGCAGTGTTTAAACGTCCACAAGACTGCAAATCAGATCACCAAATCGCTTGTATAATCACAAATATCAGTAGGGTGCTCACTCACATGCACCCACATGCTCACACATGTCATGCTGTTGCCTGCCCTGGCCTTTGCCTGTCCTGTTTCCTCCACTCAGAATGCTGCCCCCCACCCCCCAATCCTCTTGCCCCTCTGTTGCCTACGGGGTGATTTCTCGTCCTTTAAAAACCCACCACTGTCATCACTTTGTGCTTCCCTCCTTTCCCCACGCCCAGTTCATCGCCCCTTGCTCAGTTCTATTCCTGTGCTCGTCTGTATGCCTGCTGCCGCACGTTTCCTCATGTCCCGACCCCGCTTCCGTCTGTGCGTTCTCTGCGAGCCCAGTGCCTGCCACAGTCCCGATGCCTGTGCTGGGCTCTGGGCTTCAGAAGAGACTCTTAAGAGGCCACCGTGCCGAGTGTTTTCCCCTCACCGTCTCTACTAGTGAAAGCTCCATGTGGCCCCAGGCCCGTGGTGGCCAGTGTTGTCCTTGGCAGCGTATGGAAGAGTCAGCAGTCCTGGGTGGAGAAATGGGGAATAAGCCCACGTGGCAGGGCCAGTGACAGAGGTTTCTAGAGCAGATGTGTTTCAAAACACTCCAGGCTCAGACGCTCGTGCTCTGCTTTACTTCCAGAGCCGCTCCCTTTGCAAAACTCTGCTTAAGACAAGAAGAGCGTTAAGAGGCCTTCCATCAGCTCAACTCCCCTCTCCACAGGTGCACAGCAAGGGCCCTTTGTCTTTGATGGGCCAGGCCCAGGCTTCAGTGAGAAAGATGTGTGATGTGGGCCCATCCAAATATTAGCTGTGGATGCTTTCCTCCTTCGAAAACATGAGACACTCTGCACTCAGAGCCTGGCCTTCCAGAGAACACAGTCGCTTCTGTTTTTCTGTTTCCAGTGGATTGAGGCTTGCCACTTGGAGTAACCTTATCTTCACATTCCCCAAGATTTGGAAAGTCGGGATTTAGGCCTGCTGATCTTTGCGCAATGCCTGCTTTCCATTGGTCTTCTCCGCCTGGGCCCCCAACAGTGGGAGATAAACCAGAGAAACAGGAGGACACCCTGAGGGTGCACAGGGGCCCCTGGAAGGCTGATGAACTTGGAGGGACTGGGACCCACCCAGTGTTCATCGTGTCTTTGGGGGAAACTTGCCCTAAACTGATGTTAAATACACAAGTTCTACCTCCTGCACCTGGTCTTAGGATGATTCCAAGACGCAGACATAATCTGTTGCAAAATCAATATTTTTCATAGCACTATCTGATCACACAATGAAGGTCAATTTATCAAATTAGAAAAATGTTGCACAATGGGGCAACATTGAGTCATGGGTTTTTTTAAAAACTAGATCCAGCCGAAGCCAGATTGTGGCCTGTCAGGTTTGATTGTCATTTTCCTCAGGGTAGATTTTAAAGCCAAATTGACAAGGATGTCAAGAAAAGTTAGGCTCAATTCAATTCAGTGTGTAGTCTTAATTGAACATTATTCCTAACAATTGGCCTTGCTGTGGCATGACGTCACAGGGAGGGGTGTGGTCGGCTCCTGCCAGCTCTAGCCAGGAGCCCAGGCTTTAAACAAAGTGAGTCTGGTGTGCATTTTCCCACTGGAGCAGTGAGTCGAGAAATTGTGTTTTGAATTGTTTTAAAAACATTTGTAATCTAAAAGTGGAAACACCCCAAATGACCACCAACTGATGAACGAACGAATAAAATGTGACATATCCACACAGTAGAATATCATTTGATATGAAAGGAATGAAGTACTCATACGTGCTACAACATGGGTGAACCTGGAAACACCACACTCGGTGAAAGAAGTCAGGCCCAAAAGGCCACGCATGCTGGTGGCTAGATGGTTTCTTTTTTTTCAAATTATTTTATTGGGGTCATATTGGTTTATAACATTTTGTAAATTTGAAGTGTACATTATTATATTTCAGCTTCTGTGTAGACTGCATCATCTTCACCACCAAAAGTCTAGCCATCTGTCACCACGCACATGTGCCCTTTATGCCTTTCACCCTCCCGGTGCCCCCTTCCCCTCTGGTAACCGTCACTGTGCTCTCTTCATCCGTGTGTTTGTTTATCTTCCACATAGGAGTGAAATCATACCATGTTTGTCTTTCTCTGTCTGATTTATTTCCCTTAGCATAATACCCTCAAGGTCCATCCACACTGTCACAAATGGCATGATTTTGTCTTCTTTATGGCTGAGTAGTATTCCAGCATATGTATATATACCACATCTTCTTCATCCAACAGCCAAGACCTGGGGTTTCTTTACAGAGTGGTAAAAATGTTCTAAAATTTATCATGGCGATGGTTGCCCAGCTTTGTGAATACACTAAGAATTCCTGAATTTTACACTTTAATTGGGTGAATTGTATGGTATGTGAACTATATCTCAATAAAGGTGTTTAAAAAAAAAAACCTGCATAGTTTTTGTTGTATATGAGACCCATTTAAAACAACTCCATTTAACGCAATAGAGGGATACCTTTTTAAATGAACTCGTTTATTTTTACTTTGTAGAAAAATAAATATCTTACCATTATATCTTAGGTTTACCCACTTGGTCAGAAGTCAGGGTGTTAGACATAGTCAAGGGTGTAGGATCCCAGAACTTCACACACTATGTTCCTTTCCTCAGGGGGCCAAAGGGGCACGAGAGAGAATGGCCAATGGCCTTCACACCAAGCATAGGGATGCCCTCGCCTCAGTTCTTTCCTGCCCTGCCCACTCCCACCTGCTATACCAGTGAGTATTGACATTCTGGGCTATCATAGGCTCTCGAGTGCACAGCTTATGCTCCTCAGAAAAGCCGAGGTACTCAAACACAGTACCTCTTCTCTAAGACCTGGTTTTCTGGTGGAAGCAAAGAGAATTTTAATCTCATGCTGAGCGTCACTAGAGACGACTAACATTATGCACTTTTCAAGTGGCCATTTCAGACCTGGCTTTTACTCACACAGTCAAGACTTCCATCCCTGCCCTTACTCTCAGCCCATGACCTTAACTTACATTCTTTGACTGGAACTCCCTGTTTCCCCACCTCCAGTCTATTGATCCTCCTGTGTTAGCACCCTATTCTTCATTCCTTCTGTCACAGTTGGTGGCATGTCCCGGCTCCAGTCAGAGAATCCATCCCTCCCACATTCCCAAGGATCTTGCACCCGCAGGAAACTTACCCACCTCTCTCTTGTGCGTTGTAAGAGTCTATCACCTCTAAATTATTCCTACTAGCACATATATATGCTCTAGTATATGGTACCTCCTTTATTTTCAAACGCCCCCTTGGTCCCAATCCACTCTCTCCTCTACCTTATTTCTCTGTCCCCTTCACAGATAGTCTCAAAAGAACTGTCTGTAGTCACTGCCTGCAGTTCTTCACCTCCCATTCTTGCCACATCCAGTCATCACTTCTCTGTCCTCATTTTATCTGACCTCTTAGCAGTATTTGGCACAGTTAGCCACTCCCTCTTTCTTGACACAGTCTTTTCTCTTTGTTTCTGTGACATCACATTCTTCTGGTTTTCTTTTCTCCCGACTTACCGCACCTTCTTGGCCTCTTTTGTTTTCTTCCCTTTCTGAGTCTGACCTCCAAATGCTGGAACACCTCTGGGTTTGATCCTGGGCCCTCCCTGAGGTTTCATGATTTGTACTTTCATTGCTAATCTGGATGAGGTTGGGAGCTGGGTGAAGTTTCCTGGTGATCTAGGGGCTTAAATTTTAATACTTGTATGTGGACATGCTAACAGGCAGTGGACTCAAATAAGACAGGATGCTGAAATTCTATGTAGTTAAACCTAAGAATGTCCCAAGGGCTGTATCTTCAGTGAAAAAGTTGATTAGAAAAATATACAAAGGAAGATGATAAAGAAGCTTTCTTGGTCTGGGAGTCTGAAAGATTTCAAAATAAGTGTGTTTTAAATGATTAAGAATATAAGTAAAGAAACCAAAACTGAAAAAAATAGACAGGACTCTTCCCAATAAAAAAGGATAGATAGATTTGAAAAAGACTGAAATAGAACTTCTAGAAATTAAAACCATGCCATTAAAATGAAAACCTCTTCAATGAATTAAACAATGAATTGGGTACAGGTGAAGAAACAATTACTGAACTGGAAGATAAATCAAAGGAAAATCACTCAGAAAGTAGCACTGAGTGATAAAGAGATGGAAAATGGGAAAGAGGGGTTAAGAAACATGGAGGGTAGAATAAGAAGGTCTCAAAACTTTCCAGAAATAATGAAAGACACGAACTCTCTGATTCAGAAATCGCAAGTCCCAAGTAGGATCAATAAAAATAAATCCACAATTAGACACACATAGTGAAACTGCAGAACACCAAAGAGAAAAAGATCTTAAAAGCAGCCATAGGAAAAAAGATGCATCATCTACAAAGGCATGTTAATTAGAATGACTTCTCAAATGCAACAATGGAAGCCAGAAGATAATAGAAAAATAGTTTTAATGAGCTGAGGAAAAATATCAATCTAAAATTGCATATCTAGCTTAAATATCATGCAAGAGTAAGGACAAAGTAAACAAATTATTAGATAGAAACTAGGAGAGTTTACCATTAACAAGCCTCTCTGAGAGAACTATTTAAAATTATAATTCTGGAATTATAGTTAATTGAACTCAAAAGAGTAATATGCTTCAGCAAGCAGTAGTGACCAAAGAAGTTGATCAGGTTGAGTAAATGTAAACAAATGATGACAATAGAGAAAACAACAATGACAATTTCTAATTCAGAGGTGTAAAACCAAGGTGGCGCTAACACTGGACAAAAATAAGATAAAATGAGATAAAGTATTCTAAGTAGCAATTTAATTTCTTTAGAAATATTGATTAAGTTTAGATTTTGGTTGGTCAAAGATTCATGTTAAAATTTAAGGGTAACCACTTACCTTATACCATATATAAAAATTAACTCAAAATGGATCAAAGATCTAAATGTAAAAGCTAAACGTACAAAATTCTTAGAAGAAAACATAGGGGAAAATCTTCATGACATTGGATTTAGCAGTGATTTCTTGGATATGACACCAAAAGCACAGGCAACAAAAGAAAAAATAAATAAATTGTATTTCATCAAAATTAAAAATTTTTATACATTAAAGAACACTATCAAGAGAGTGAAAAGAAAACCCACAGAATGGGAGAAAATATTTTCAGATCATATATCTGATAAGGGATTAATATCCAGGATATATAAGGAACACATACAACTCGACAATAAAAAACCAAGCAACCCAATTCAAAAATGGACAAAGAACTTCAATAGATATTTCTCCAAATAAGATATACAAATGGCCAATAAACATGTGAAAAAATATTCAATATCACTAGCCATTAAGGAAGCGCAAATCAAAACTGCAATGAGATACCCCTTCGCACCCATTAGACTGGCTATTATCAAGAAAAAACAAAATTATAAGTGCTGGCGAGAATCTGGAAAAATTGGAACTTTTGTGCATCCTTGTTAAGAATGTAATATGGTGCAGCTACTGCAAAAAACAGTTTGATAATGCCCCAGAAAATTAAAAATAGAATTACCCTATGATCCAGGAATTCCATTCTAGGTATAGACTCCAAAGAACTGAAAGCAGAGACTTGAACGGACACATGTACGCCAGTGTTCACTGCTGCACTAGTCATAATAGTCAAAGGCGGAGACAACCCAGCTTCCATCAACAGATGATAAACAAGATGTGGTATATACATATTTGGCTATTAAAACGGAATGAAATTCTGACATGCACTCCACTGTGGATGAACCTTGAAAACATTATGTTAAGCAAAATACGCCAGACAGAAAAAGACAAGTACTCTGTAATTCCATTTGTGTGAGGTCCCTAGAATCATCAGACTCACAGAGACAGAAAATAGAATAGTGGTCACAGGGGCTGGGGGGTGGAGGGAGTGGGAGTTATTGTTTAGTGGCTGCAGTTTCTTTTTGGGATAATGAGAAGTTCTGGAAATAGACAGGGGTGATGGTTGCACAACAATGTGAGTGTACTTAATGCCGCTGAACTGTACACTTAAAAACGGTTAAAATAGTAAATTTATGTTTTGTATATTTTGCCACAATAAAAATTTAAAGGTAACCATTAAAGGCATAAAAATAAAATATAATAAAACATATGACTTTCAAACCAGTAAAGGGGACAAAGGGAGAATAAAATGAACCCTACAGAAGAAAGAGAAAAAGGGAGTAAAGAAAAGGCACGGTTAAAAATAGCTCAAAATAAGAAGGTACAGATAAATCCAAATGTATCAGAAATGGCAATAGATATGAGTGGACCAGACCCACCAGTTAAAAACTGAGATTCTAATTCTATACGCTTACCGTATGGATTCCGGTCGCTTTAATATTTATGTCTCTAGCCCCGAGCTCAAGGCTGTGTAACAGACTGCTACGTGCGGGTTCCTACTTAACATCTCCTTTTAGAAGAAGAATGGGCACCTCAAGTTAGCACGGTCAAAACGGAAGTTTTAAGTCCTTCCCCTGCCACGTTCCCTAATTTTCCTCCACCTCAGTCTTCCTCATCTGAGTAAACACCTTCACCATCCACCCAGCTGTGCAAGCCAAAAATCTGTTATCCTTGGTTCTTCTCATTTTTTTTGTCATTCCTCCACATCTAGTCCATGAGTAAGTCCCGTCGTTTTACCTCCAAAATGCCTAGTGAATCTGTCTGCTTCTCCCCAAGTCCCAGTCCTCCGTAACTTCTCCAGCGGATCCCTCTGCAGGTCTCCTGATGCCTCTTTCCCTCATGTAAACTGTCCTCTATACGGAAGACAGAGTGTTTTTACTCATAAAGTACTCTGTGTTGTCAATATTATAGTTTATGAAGGAAAATAATAAAATAACGCTTGTGAACCTACTGCCCACTTGAAGAATCAGCAGAATGTTCTTGCAAAAATTAAATCTGAATGTGTTACTTCCCTGCTTAAAACCTCTAATGGCTTCCCATCACACTTGGAACCCAATCCTGACTCCTTTCTCCTCCAAACCACCCCCCTTTTTTTGTGTGTGAGGAAGACCAGCCCTGAGCTAACATCCGTCGCCAATCCTCCCCTTTTTGCTGAGGAAGACTGGCCCTGGGCTAACATCCGTGCCCATCTTCCTCCACTTTATATGGGACGCCGCCACCGCATGGCTGACAAGCAGTGTGTCCACGGGCGCCTGGGATCCGAACCCGGGAACCCCGGGGCTGCCAAAGCGCGAACTAAACCGCTGCGCCACCGGGCTGGCCCTTCAAATTCCTTTTATA
Organism: Tapirus indicus; assembly: GCA_031878705.1. Lineage (NCBI taxonomy): Eukaryota > Metazoa > Chordata > Mammalia > Perissodactyla > Tapiridae > Tapirus > Tapirus indicus. Next base: position 86,378,580 of record CM062930.1, on the reverse strand, counting down.
ATCTACTCTTCCTGACTGACCAGGTTCCAATCAAATTGACCCCCTTTCTGTTCCTGGAATATGGCCCAGGGCCTTTGCACTCGCTGTTGCTGCCGGTGGCTGCTCTATCTTCAGACGGCTGGCTCTTTGTGTCATTCAGATCTAGTTTAAATCTTCCCTTCCCAAATAGGCCTGCTCTGACCACCTTATCTAAATAGCTTTTCCACTTGCTACCGTGATTCCTGTTTCACTTTCTTCAGCACGTATCACCAGCCAGAAGTATTAATTCATACTCTCTGTTTCCCTCTGTAAGCTGCATGAGAACAGAGACCTTGTTTGTCTTGTTATTCCCAGGTGCATCCCTAGTGCCCGGGACACAGTAGGTGCTCAATAAACATTTGGTGGACAAATAAGCAAACAAACACATCAGAAGTGAGTTGTAAATTATCAACCGTGGTGAACAGTCCCTTGTTAGATTTCTCTCTGAGCTCTTTGTTGTCAAGTCCACGTTATTTTCTTATGAATATTTCGTCACAGTGATTGACTCTAGAAGCTTTGAAAACCTTGTAGCCTTCGTGTTATTCCAGCATCCCTAAATCTAGTTGGGGTTAGAGCACTGCAGACAACTCCAGGTTTGCAACTGAAGGCTAAATGTCTCACTCTGGAGGGAGGTGAGCATGGGCCATATTCTCTTTAGTAAGTGACTGCTGGAAAGGTGGCCCGGCCCTGAGTATCTTCCCTGAGTCCCTCATGAATTCAGCCAGATTGTAAAATTCTAGATCATTTCGTGCACTTTCCTGTGGGTTATTAATAAAGCACATATCACCTTCCTACTTCTGTGCTTGCATAAACTATAGGTAGCTTTAGACCACGAAAAATCTCATATTGCCCAACCACTTCCAATAGTCCCGTGCATCCTGTTCAGTGGCCTGGGGCTCCACGCCTCGTCCATAAACTTAGCTCTGTATTGAGCAAGTGCCAGACGCGAACACTGGGCCGTGTGCTGGAGATCACGCTGCAGTGGGTCTCAGACTTTCCTGTGCTTAACGGTTACCTGTCGTGTGGGTTACAAGTGCAGACTTCTGGGATCCAGCCCCAGTCTGGCAAGTCTCAGGTAGGGCCCAGGATTTGCACTTCTTAATTCATACCACATCTAAGGCAGGGGTCTGCCAACTACACCCGGACAAACACCCGAGGGGAGCTCACTAGTATTTCTAAGTGTGTGGGAAATATAGCTCCTTATTCTAGCGTCCTGTGCAAGTGCCCATCGCCGCCACCAAAACAAAACCTACAGAAAGACCGGTTCTCCCAGTTTGCAGTATGGTGGGCATCAGTTCTCTATTCCCAGCATCATTCCTTACGAAAGGATTCCACGTTACATAGCTAATTATTTCTAAAAAAAAAAACTAAATTGCTACATCTTGCCAGAGTATTTTTTTTAATAAATAGACTTTTTTTGAGCAGTTTTAGGTTTACAGAAAAACTGGGCAGAAAATGCAGAGAGCTCCCCCACGCCCCCTCCCCTCCTGCCCAGTTTCCCCCAGATCTCTCGCACGAGGGTGTTGAAATTCGTTACAGTTGGTGAGCCAATATCGAGACCTTATTACTCATGACAGTCCGTAGCTTACGTTAGGGTTCACTCTTTGTGGTGTTCATTCTATGGGTTTGCACAAGTGTGTGATGGCTGTAGCCGCCATTACTGTATCGCACAGAATAGCTTCACTGCCCTAAAAATCCTCTGTGCTCCACTATTCTTCCCTCCCTCCCTTGCGTGAAAGAGTATTTTTAATTTTAACAGATGCCCTTAAAGTATCACATCTAGCTTCATGGTTCATTCTCTTATTTTTATAAATATCTTTAGTCTCAAAGTGTGAATTTGCATTAGTCTTTGAACTTGACATCATTTGCTTCTTGTTGGACGGCTACCACCACCACAGAGGAATAAGTGGCACCCTGAGGTCTTGTTTCACTCGGCCCTTGGCCGTGGGCTCAGCCCCATGCCCGAGCTGCTTTGGCCCCTGTGTGTCTTCCTTGAACCGCCTCCAGTCCTCACACATCCATCACAGCAAGGCTCCAGGAAGGAGGAGGGTCCATGGTGCTGGGGTTTTATTAAAATTCATGTTGACTGGGCTGAGTCTTATTTGCAGAGTCACGTTCTCAAAGAACTGTATAACCAGCTATGGTCTAGGGCCCAGGTTGAGGGGGTACCTAAAACTTCTCCAAACACCTGGCTGCAAGTCGACGGGGAAAAGGTCCCAGCCGAAGCGGGTGTGGCTGGGGGTCCTCTAGAAGGCCCTCGAGAGGCAGTGACAGACGCACTCTAGACAGGATCTTGCAGGTAGCTTTATCTCGTCTGCTGACCCATCCATGTGATATTGATTTCTGCTTCTGATCATTCCCAAAAGGTAGTTTGCAGAATCCCTGTCCTTCAGCCTCCTATTACCCATTTTAATCTTCAAAACTACAGTGGATAGAGGAGTTTTCTATGCCTCTGGGATAAAGAAAATGACTAGATTTGGTTGTGAGGTCATTGTGGATATTAACTATCAGAAAGGAGTAAAAGAAGGTGTGTCTATGAAGTTTCTATTCTCACAGATATTTTGAAACTTGTGTGTACATTTAATTTTTTTAACACAGACAGGCTGCATAAAGAATACTAAATTAACTGGAGGGAGCGGATAATTTTCTCACAATAATAGAGCTTAGTGTCTACATTCTATTTGTGCTCTCTGCCAGCACCTAAGGGATTCTCCACCCCTCGTCCGCGCTTTCTACCTCCCTGCTGAGACGCAGTGTGTCATCATACGCTGCCCCGCCAACACCAAGACACTGACAGGGGTCCCGGGGGGAGTGCGGTCCCAGGGCCAGATTCCGAGGACTCCCACCCGGGCAACATTCAGGCCCTGGCCCAGAGGATGTGGCTTCAGTTTCTGGTGGCCGTTTCCCGATCACGACAAAGACAGCAGATGGCGTCTACCGACTCCAATCTCACGCTTTGGTTCAGATGCGGCTCAGGTCTCCGGGAAGAGGGAGGCGAGCTGGGCCTTCCGGGAAGGAATGCTTCTGCCTCGAGGGGGACAGCGAACCTGAACCGACTCTGCCGGCCAGTGCTGGGGTGGCCTCCTGCAATCTGCCTTCCACGCCATCACAGCCGCGTCCCCCACTCCCAAGTCATCCTCAGCCCCAGGAGTCACAGGCTTTCAGTTTTAGGTAGCTCAGCAGGTGCCGAGGAGCGTCTTATGGGATCTCTCATTTCACAACGGGAAGAGGACAGTTCAGAGGACTGTGGTTTCCACGTTTGCTTGGAAAGCCATCACCCTTTATGTCGCATTGCAATGAAGCTTCCCGAGGACAAGGACTCGAAAGGGTCTGAGGCCTTGGGCACGAGGAGCTGAGTGGGTGCTTCTCCCTTATGAGGGAGGGGCGCCAGGCAGGAATGAAGTTTGTGGTCGGACCCTCTCTTTCCCCAAACTGCTCCTGTCCCAGCCCTGTGACTCGCTCGCTGGGGAGACTGGACAGATGGAAGAGGCAGATGGTGGGCTGGCCTGTTGTACCACCTGCCTGTGATTACAGACCACCAGAAAACAAGCCCCGAGAGAACAGAAAATATTGCTGAGAGCACATCTCCCCAGCTGGCCATCAAAGGTAACCACCTCATGTTATTTTGGCCATAAACAAGTTTTCACCTTCTTTTTTTCAAGTACAGCTTTATTGAGATGTACATCACGTGCCATAAAACTCACCCTGTTGAAGTGTACAATTCAGTGTTTTTGGTATATTCACAGAGCTGTGCAACCATCACCACCATCTAATTTCAGAACATTTTCATCTCTCCAAAAAGAAACCCTGTACACATTGTTTCTCCCTCCTCCCAGCGCCCAGCAACCACAAATCTGTTTTCTATATCCATGGATTTACCTCTTCTGGATAGTTCATATGAATGAATCACACATTCTGTGTCCTTTTGTGTCTGCCTTCTTTCACTTAGTTTAAGGTTTCCAAGCTTCATCCATGTACAAGATGTACCAGTACTGCTTTCCTTTTTAAGGCTGAAGACTATTCCATTGTATGGATATACCACAATTTGTTTATCCATTTGTCCATTGATGGACATGTAGGTTGTTTCCATTTTTTGTCTGTTTTGGATAATGCTGCCACGAATGCTTGCGTACGAGTTTTTGTGTGGATGTGTGTTCTTAGTTCTCTTAGGTGTACCTAGGAGTGGAATTGCAGGTCACCTTCTTTTTAAATGAATGGAGAACTGCTGTGGACATGTCACCCTCTTGTCACATGTGTGGTTAGAGCCGAATCCTCTGGAAATGTATCCTGATCTCTTCCCTGCTCTGAATGGAGTGACAGTTGTGCACTGTCATCGGGCCCCTTCTATGTGCTGGATTAGGGGCATATCAATGGGCAAGACAAAGCCCCTTCCCTCAGCTCACATCTGTGCTCTCCCCAGTTCATGCCCCCATCCCTGTCTCCATTCAGGCCCATAGCAATCCAGGAGTCTTCCACCTGTCCCCTCTTCTGCTTCCCTTAAGTCCATCCAGATATCAAGGTGACCTATCTATGAAGCTAGCCAATATGGTCACGTCACCCCTCTACTTTAAACCCCTCGGTGGAGTCGATTACCTACAGGATAACACTCTTTAAGGCCCACACAGGCCGGCAACGACGTGGCCCTACCTGCTTCTCCAGCTGCGTCTGGAGCCCAGCATGCCCTGAGCTTGAACCCCCCCTGCACGGAGCTGCTTGCAGTTCTTTGACACCTCCTCGCTGCCTCATGCCTCCACGGAATCCTTACGGTGACTCATCCCACTGCACATCGGTGCCTGCTACGTGCCAGACACTGGACTCAGCAGTATCCAGACAGACGCTCTCCCCACCCGCACTAACTTTCCGCATGAGATCATCCTTCTCCCAGGGGCTCCTATTAGTTCATCCAGGCTCACCTCCCTTCTGGAACTTTCCACGAACCCTCGACCGACTCGGTCCCTCTCAGCTCAGGGCCATTGCAGCAGGAGCAGGAGAGCAGCGGAGGAGCCCTTGTGTTCCGGAAGCAGGTGGAGCTCGGCCTCTCACTAACTGTGAGGCTTCAGCAAGTCGTGTGACCTTTGAACTGCAACTCCCTCATCTGCAGGATGCGCGAGGGGCGCGGGACAGCGGGGAGAAGCCCGCGTAAGGTGCGCAGCACAGTTCTGGGCTCCTCTCAGGAAGCCTTTATTAAGCCAGCGCTTGTTTCCGCCACTGCTTGAGCATGTAACGTGCTAACTTTTCCAGTGGAATCATCACACTGCATTACTATTCATTTGCATGTCCCTACTCCCCGACTAATTTAACAGATTCTCGAGGGCCGTAACTATTTATTCTTAACTTTGGAATTCCTCATTCTTGGCACGTTACTTGAAAATAATTCATGGGTTTTCCTTCTGCTTATTATCTTAATTACCCGAGAGGCAAAGATCTGGGAATCACAAGACACTGGGCAGCTCGATGCCCTGGTAGCAAGCAGGATGATCCCAGTGCAGAGAAGGAGCCCGAGTGACTGACAGGTGGGCCACACTGGATGCCTGTGGTGTGACATTCAGTGCCCCCCCCCGCCCCCATAATGGGTCTGCTTTCACGGTGGTCTCCTCTCCCCGCAGTGAGCCCTGGAATCTCCTCCCCGCACTGACCAAAGTGCATCCGGGCCAGCTTGTCCCTTGCGGTGATAGATGCCAGGGCACTCTGCAAGGCCATCTGACCTCTTGAATATGCAGGTTCCCGAGAGGAGGGAGCCTGGATTCCAGTCCACTGTTCCTACTTCTGATTTGATACAGGTGACCCCAGTGAAACTTCTGCCATCAGGCCGAGGCCCCAGTGGTCCTCCAGCTTTGCTGCACAATAGAATTACCTGAGGTCTTAAAAAATTCTGATGCCTGGCTCCCACCCCTGGGACTTCAAGGGTTTTTAAATCTCCACAGGGTTTTTCTAAAATGCTTAGCAAAGATTGGAACCCCTGGGGGCTAAGATCACAGAGCAAAGAGCGACTCTGGAGGTTGCCCGCCCCTGATGTATGGGCCACAAAGAGCACGGAGCAAGTGTGACATCACAGCGAGGTCTCCTGTCATAACGTCCGGGACAGAGGGCCGCAGTCACTGCTCAAACCCTTACACAAAGAAATTACAATCTGGTGAGGTGAGGCAGACTTTTCCATTATGGAATACCACTGTTTGAAAAACAACCAACCGAAAACAGGACAAAAAGTGAGTTTTAAAAAATTAAGATGAAATTTGCCCCCAACTTTCTCTCCTTGCTGCTGACTGCTAACTGGAGTTTTTTGTTTTGTTTGAAGTTTTTCTCTTTTGCAGCTCACTTCTCTTCTATCGACACTCCTATTTCATGGGACACACTTGGCAATAGATCCCAAGGAAGACACGGTCCCCGGCTCCAGGGAGCTTACAGCCTAAGGATAGAGACAGACCCCAAACAATGAACAAATCTTCAAAGCACTGGAAATCCGTTCTAAGGGAGGAAGGAACGAGGAGCAGAGGGGAGGAGATAATTAGTTCTGTC